>JAWNPS010000326.1:1250000-2500000 GCA_035047385.1 Drosophila tripunctata | reverse complement strand
TTTTGATATATAAGTATAAATGAGCCCAGACCAACTCGATTGATTTGTTGTTGTATTAAAAAACACCCACTACTATGATTCTCTGTGTAGCACCCCCGATAATCTATCACATACTCAAGTTTAACACATATTTGTGAGAAACTGTTTACGCTTATAACTAAAACAAACATTAAAATACATTTTATAAAAGCAAATATAATACTAATAATATTAATTAAAATTTGTTTAAACTGCATTACTAATTACAATCAAATGGCATAATAAACAAATAAAATAATTATAATTATATATATATATATATATAAATCCTTTTTTCGATAAATGTATTTTCGAGAAACCTTTAATCAAATTGCAATGAAAATTATATAAGTTATCGCTTCATATTCAGTCTTATATTGGCTTTACACAATTTGATATCCTTAACAAAGCAAATTAACCTAATGCATTTCTGTTTCGTTTTAACAATACTGTGATAACAGCTTTCTAAAAATGAACAACTCCCTTGAATCTACATTCAAAGTTAATAAAAGAAAATTTAAAAAATTTTAATTAATTTATAAACGATTTTGAAAAACATTAAAAAAAGTTAAATATAAAGAAATTAAAACAAATGCAGTAAAAATTCTGTTGATAACAATCATTCCTATAGAAAGTTTTATTGACAGAGTCCCCAACATTCACATCAGTTTGAAAGTTAAATGATAATAATAATAGTAACTGGCACAATCGAATACATTTACCCAAAAATAATACGAATTAAATAATAGACACGATTCTCTTGATGAAAATTATAATAATAGTGAATTAAATAAAAGCAAAACACAAAACAAAACCAGAGTTTTTTTTTATTTAATTTTTGTAATTTAAAGGATGCGAAATTAAAAAATTTCAGCAGAGACCAGATTAAGGGACTCAAACTGTTCGATATAGTTTACTAAAGCACTTGCAATACTGCTGACGTCACTGTTCTTGGAACTGCAAACGCGTCAGTTTTCATGCTGTAACTTTTATACTTTTGGAATTAAGTAAGTAAGTATACCCCTTCAATAAAAGCTGAATTGTTTAAAACGTTTATATGCATTTTCATTTATTTGATTCATACAATTGTTTTAATTTATTTTTTAACCATCAGTTGTTTTTTTTTTGTTTTAGTTTTATATGTTTCTGTTACACTTTTGTAGGTATTCATTTCGTATTCTCTTTTTGTTTTAAGTTGGTACATAGGGTTTAAATGTCCTTTTATAATTTCTTTTGAGTTCTCAAGGCTATTTGGTGTGCCTTACATTTTAATATGACAATTGGGCAAAATTATCAATTAGATTTGAAGTTCTTTTCGATAAATATTTTTATTGCGTTTCATTGTGGTGTTGTTGTTTTTAACTTTTATTTAAAAATGCGGGCTCTTTTTAGTTGAGGCGTGAAAGATAGTTTTTTAAAAAATGTATCTCACGTTATGAG
Organism: Drosophila tripunctata; assembly: GCA_035047385.1. Lineage (NCBI taxonomy): Eukaryota > Metazoa > Arthropoda > Insecta > Diptera > Drosophilidae > Drosophila > Drosophila tripunctata. The sequence goes on along the minus strand of JAWNPS010000326.1, from coordinate 2,498,542 downwards.
AATACTTCCATTTCACGTTGATACTTTTCAATCGATCAAATACTTGCCCAATTATGCTCGAACACCGTTTAGATCGTACTGTATGTGGTATAATTTAATTGTATACATTTCATTTGTTATAAACAAGCTAGAATATATATCAAGTTTGTTTTTTTTTATTGTTGAAGTGGATTCATATTATTTAGTTGCCTAAAAGTTGTAAAGTTAAGTGATAGTTAAAAACTAAATGAGTTTTTATCAAATTGTAACTGGATCAAGAAATTTATGTTTCTGTGTGTGTGAATCTTTCCTGCTGAGTTCTATTTATTTACCAAGTCTACATCAAGCTTTACTTGCTTTATAATCGTCACTAACTAATGCGTTTTTCAGTTGGTTTTTCTTGAATACACATAAGTATATATAATAAACAAATGATTTGCGATTTATTTCAAGAGGGGGCAATCGATAACACGGACTTTCAAGTCAACATTTCCAACTAACAGGCAGCCCATCAATGAAAAGTATATAAAAATACATATTTAAATTTATTTTTAATAAATACCACTGAAGCTTTTATGTGTTGTTTTTGTTTTTGTTTTTTTTTTTGTAGTTTTTTATTTTGTATATAAATATTTATACGCAAAAAGCAACAATTAAGCTCAATACTGAAGTTAATCACAAACTTATTGGTAGTGAAATTTTAACTTCAGTTGTATATTTTTTAACACTACGTATGCTTTAGGAATTAACTTTGTAAATTCAAGTAATGATATTAACTTAAAGTTTGAACATAATTTTAAATCGATTGCAAATAATTATAATATAATTATTTGTAATTTAAATATGATTTGTTTGTACTCAGAAATGTAATAATATTAACACTGCTGTAATAACTTTTCAAGTGGTTTAACATTTGGTGCTTTGGGAAGCATTTTAGATCATAACTTTAATCAATTACAAAGCAGCGCAATTAAATTTACGAAAACTTCATTGAGTGTTTGCTTTGGTTTTGTTTTCTTGGTCTATTACATAATTTATATATTATAAATGTGTATCGCAAACTAGTTTTAAAGTTCCTTAAAGCTGATGCTCGCAAATCGCACTCCATCGAGTTAATTAAATATCGTTACCACTTTGTGTTGTGTTTGTGTGTTGGATAGTGTATTAGTGTGAGTGTTGTGTGTTTTTGTAACCATCATTGCCAAAATGTTCTTAAAATATTGTTAATATAACTTTTGTTTTATTTGTAGTTCATGTGCAAAATCTATTTTCAAATTGTGTTATCTTTTTTTGTTTATTTTTTTCAGCGTACTAGGCTTAGATCACCCTATGCATTACCCAATATACTCAGCGTATTGCCATTGATTTGTTTATTTTTCGTTTTCTTCTCTATTTTTAATGAAAATTACAAAAATTTGAGGTTTTCTTTCTAAAACACTTTTATGTTATTCTCTTTTTTTTGGACGGGTCTCTGCGGTGATGTTGTCCTTTCATTTGTTGTTTTCATTAATGTCTCGTTTGTTTTGCGTTTTGAATGATTGGGAAATATTTGAAAATTTTTGAGTATTGGAGCAGCTTATGTGTTTTCTTCTTATTTCTTGGGACTAGGCAGTGAAAGTAAGTGTATATTTGTAATTTGCATGCCCTTGCTGTAGATATATATTCGAAAAACATTTCAAAATTAATTGATTTTGTTTGGAAAACATATCTTTACTATCAGTCAGCATGGGCATTTAAACTTTGTCTTGTTTCTGTGTTAGAATAGAAGCACGTGCAGTGCTAGAAATAAGATTTTAAACATTAAGTTTTGAGAGCCAAGATCATTTTCAAACGCAAATAGTTTTTAATTTTGATTACGTCAAATAGATATCTTGAACATTTCAGTTCTGAAAGCTGCCCGCTCTTTAGTGTTAAGCATAGCAAAAAGAGGATTATTGTTAAGGATAGAGAGTATGGTTTTAGAGTAGATGTGGATTGAATGCTTTGGGCGGCTTTATTAGCCATTTAATTACGAGTATTGCTCACTGGTTAATTGTGTTTTTTGTATTGTTTATTCAAATACATTTTGCACTTGAAACTTGAAACTTCAAACAGTTTAGACACTCTCCTCCTTGGCATTGTTGGAGGCATTGCTGGAGCCGCCCCAAAAACGATCGAATCGGTCACGAGCCTTCTCCAGCACATCGGCGGCTGTCGATCGAGCCGTGGATGCTGTTGCTGTCGATGATGATGATGAGATGGCCATGTCCGGCATGTTGGCCTCGCAGCGTACAGCGCCGCCGGGCTGTGCGGTCGGAGTCAATGTTTTGCCATAGGCAGCGGCAGAGGCTGAGGCAGCAGCTGCGGCAGCGGCAGCACTTCTGGTTGGGCTGCTGGACTTCCAGGCTGTGTGTGGTACAGTGGATGGCAGTGAGGGGGGGAAATAGTTTTGGAAATAGTGTTTTTGTTATGTTACGCAAGGAACTACGTTTCTGATACGCTATGTGGGAATTTTTCAGTTTTTAGCTTTTTAACGCATTTGGCAAATTTTGTTGTTTGTTGTTATTTATTTATTTGTTGTGACGCAGATCAAAATTTGTGGCTTAATACTGAGAGAGGGGAAAGTTTTGCATTATATTTACGCTTATTAAGATTGGCATTGGCTGGTGTTGCGATTTTTGAAGTTTGCTTAACGATGATTTGATTTTGGTTTGGTTGGATTTAGATGATGGTTGTGAGTAGCGATACATACATATACATATACAGATACATATATTTAGATACGAGTTAATATATAAATTTTTGTAAAAGCGATTTCTTTTTTTTTTTGTTTTTATTATTATTATTATTATGTGTATGTGTGTGTGTATGTTTGTGTGTGTATTTATTTGTGTTGATTTTTTTACTGGTTTGAATATTTTCTTTATTTTTGTTTGTTATTGTTTGATGGAAGTTGCGTTTATTGAAGCGTGCTTAAAGGCTTACCGTCCATTTTAGCCTGTTCGGTTAGTTGTGGCGGTGCCGATTGTGGTGGCGGTGGTGGCTTTTCCACCGGTGTCGACGCTTTAATCTCGCTCTGGGGTCTGCTGTAGTTCTCACCTAAAAACCAAACAAATATGCAGTTTAGCTGTATTTAAAGAGAATCCTTTACACTTTACCCTCTTTGACATTTTGCGTGACCGTAAATGTCTTGCCAGTGTCCAAGGGCACCGTCCAGTTGACTGGATCGGGAGAGCGCATTATGATCTGCTCGGGTGACTTAACCCTTGTGGGTTCCGGTGGCGATTTCACCAATGGCTCATCGGGCACCTCGGGAACCGGCTGTGGACTGCAGCTGGAAATTGAAATTGCAGTCTCACGGCCATCTTCAGAATCGTCTGTTGGGCGTTGAAAATAGTTACAAGCAAATATTAGTATTTTTTATTTGTTACAATTAGCTGGCAAATAACCTTTTTTTATAGGTAAATTTTATGTAGAATTTAAGTTAAATATTTATGCTGCGGCAGGTGTTAAGTTTTCTTGTTTCAGTTATAGTATTTAGTTTTAGTTCTTTTGTTTATAAAGCAAACTTTGTGATCGAGTTGTTACTGGTTAGTAAATGTAACTTAAAATTTAGTTAAATATATATGTTATTTTGGTTTTGTTTTTTTGTTATTTGTTTACTTAAACATAAAAGAAACTTAGTGTTAACTTAAACTTAATGAAACTTAGTAAAATTAAGCTTGTATTAAGCACAAAGCTTTGAAGCAACCAAATTTGTTAGTAAAAATTGAATTCAAATTAAAAATAATAAATTTTGTTTTGCTTTTTTTTTTTCATTTTTTTGGTTTTTTTTATAAAGCGCATAACAGGAAACGAGAGCATGCCACATTCAGCAGACATTCAACATAGACAAGCAGTAAGAATTACATAGAAATCTTATGTTTAATAAATTAAAGATATAGAGAGCGCAATAGAGCAAATTGAGATGATGAAAATGGGTATTATTATGCGTTTAGTTTGGTTTGAAAGAAGCTTATGGATGTGTAGAACAGGCAGTGGCGACAGCTGAAGATTCCTATAAGAGATCACCTTTTAAGTACCTGCAGTTTGTAGCTTAAAACTATATAATTTTAATACAAAAATAAAACATAAATTGAATTTATAACTCTGTTTATGTGTAGAGTGTTTGTTTGTAAGCAAAACATGGCTAAAAACACTTGACAGAGACGCTATTAATATAGTATGTACATATATAGACAAATGACTAGAGAGCAGTGTCGGAACAGAAGTGGGGAAAAACGACTACAAATTATATAGGTTTTTTTTTTTGGTATACACTTTTTGTACCACACGGCTGATATACAACATGTACAAAACATTTATTACAACAACAACTAACATTTATGTAACACGCACGTTTTATGGTCAACAACTTTGTAACAAATACACTAAAATTCAGTTGTTTTTTTTTATTAATTTTGTGGGGGCTTTGTTTATTTTTGCTGGACAACCCTGTGGAATAACGAGAGGAACTAGACAATTTCAACAGTTTTCTAATACTACATTTTTGGGTGTAATAAATGCCAATCTTAAATACCAAATACAATTTAATTACCAAATAACTAACACATGATTCCACACGGTTGTAACAAGGTTCGAGAGGGGTTTTGGGGGTAGAACACAAAATGAAAATACAAGTGCTTCCCATTTCAAATTTGAATAGGCAATTGGTAAATAATAAGTTGAAATTTGAATCACTCATCACTAGTTGTGTACAAACATTTTAGACAAGGTGTTAAATGCTCAATTGTTAGTAATTTCATACTAATTGTTAAATATTAAATAATTTTTTGGTTGTTATTTTTGGTTTTTGTTTACAAAAGTTGCAACACAAACAATATTCGCGCATCAGATGTCATTTAACAGCATTTCCATTTTAATAATATAATTTTGCTTTTTTTTTGTTTTTGTTTTTTGATTTGGTTTATAGAGGTATAACAAATTGTATTTATTGAAGAAGAATTTTGTTTTATTTTGTTTTTCAAGTTTTCGGACAAACTCTACTCACTTTCAGCCAATTTTTTATCCTGACCTGGTACCGTAAGGCGTTTGATGTTGATGGTGGCAGGTCGGGTCGGGGCCGTGGATGGAGTTGCTGATGGAACTGATGTTGCTGCCATGTCAGATGATGTTGTAGTTGCAGCTGCAGCTGCAACTTTTTTAGCTGGGCTAACAGCATGTTGTACTTGTTGTAGTTGCTGCTGCTGTTGTTGTTGTTGTTGTTGTTGTTGTAGCTGTTGTTGTTTCTGTTTGTTTTGTTGATGCTTCGCACTATTTGCAATACTACCGCTACCGCTACCGCTACCAGCACCAACATGACTACCAACACCAATGCAACTAATATTCGATCTATCTTTGTCTTTCTTACGCATTTGATGATGCTTCAATTGCTGCTGCTGCTGCTGTTGCATCTGTTGCTGTTGCTGCTGCTGCTGTTGTTGTTGTTGCGCTGATGCTGATGATGATTTATTAATTTTATTACTGTTGCTGTTGTTGCTTTGGCTTTTGTTTTTGTTGCTCTTGCATTGTGATATATGTGATTGATTAGCATGATTAGCATTGGCTGTGGCTGCAATACGGGCGGCTGTTGCTGCTGCTGCTGTTGCTGTTGTTGCGGTTGGCGCTGCGGCTACTTTACCGTTAGGCGGTGGTAGGGAACTACTTTTAATGCGGGATTGGAATGTTGTGGATAGGGTGGCTATAAAAACGTAAGCAATATTTTGGTTTTTTGTTTTTGGTTTCGGTTTTTTATCGTCGGGTTTCATTTTAGTTGTCATTATTGTTTTTGATACCAAAAACAAAAGGCACATAGAAAAAAATTAAACATGAACGATTTGCTTTAAATGTATATATTTTTTTCGTATTTCACAAAAAAGGCGAATCAGGAATGCAACAAAAGCAAAAGCAACAAAATGTATAAAAATCCAAATAAATATATAAAACATATAAAATAAAACACGCAAAATCAAGTTTTGCATAATATCAAGAACCGTTTGTTAATTATGCTGAGGCTTCAAAATCATGTTAGTCTACTTAACAGAAGTTACCATTCAACAGCTTACTTTTACTTAAACCAAAAAAAATATAGATAATTAATGTGTTAATAACTTAGGGTATCTTAAAAAAGTTACAAAATTCGTTCCACTTTGAATTTCAAGCACTTAAAAAACTTTTGTTTGATAATCAAACAGTTTTTTTGCATATTTAGTTAATTTATTTTGAGAACTCTATACTATTTAGTCTGATCTCAACTCCTCCCTTGAATACAATAAAACAGTCGTCTTTTCCAGTGATTAAGTTTCCGAAATGACAATTAGTGACTAAGAAAACAGGTATATCGTCTTGTTATCCCCGTACTTTAAGCTATGATAAATTATCAAAATTGCAGCTATCTTTTAATGGTTTAGCATTTTTCACTTCATTTGATCTCATTAAGAATTCTACCATTTCTTTTCAAAAATGAATTTTTATTTCTTTCCAAACTTTCCATAAATATCCCTTGACATATTTTCGAAAAAAAATTTTTTTTTAATTTTCTTCTTTTTTTATGTTTTACATACGAATAGATTGTAATACAAATGTATTTAGTGTTTCAAAATGTATTTAATTGCTGAACTATAATATTCTTAGCTATTCTAAAATATTATACAAAACTTATTAATTTATAAAAGGTCACTTTGGTTACTTTGGCTTGCCAAAGATTAATAATCTTTGGTAGTAGTAAATATCAAATATAGAAAACATATAATACAAATACGTTAAACTCACATATGGCCACACATTTTTAGCAAGTAACTTGAAATTTTGAACGTATTTAATTTAAATATTAATTAAGTTAGAGGTACAACACCACACACACACACATACACACACACTCAAATCTTAATGGATTTGTTGTTAGTTTGTATCAAGTACAAACTTTGGTTAGTATCACGTAGTTACAATTCCGTTTAAGTATTTAGTGTTTTTAATTTTATTTAAGTATATATATTGACTTATTATTTAGTGTATTTAGTTTAGCTAGCATTTATTCACTCAACATGCTATACTATATTATAAGACCAATCAAACGGTTTATTACAGAACAGGAAATTAAGTTGGGTGAAAAGTAAAGAAATTAAATAAAATGGAAAATTGGAAAATGGTAAAATGAATCGCATGACCAGAGACTAAACTAACAGAGATTTTTTGTTAAAACTTTTTAGAACGATTTTTTTTTTTAGCTAGTTAATTAGTTTTATTAGACACTTAGCTAAAAAATTTGGAAATGATGTACTAAATTGTACGAGTGATAAGTTCAAAACTGAAAGTTGATAACTAAAACATTGCAAACAATTTGAACAATTGAAAACTAGGTACTAAAATTGAATGGCAATCAGGTAAAATCGAATCAACTAATAAATTTTATGCAAAATAGAAGGTAAATTTAATTACAGTACAGAAATCATAAAAAGAAAATGAACGGAATAAGATACGAAAGATTTGTGCGTTCGTATTGTTCATAATAAATAGTAGATCTTTTTTTCTGGTTTTTGTGATGGGTTTGCGCAACTAGTTAGCTACTTACATGGGCGTGGCTTACGTTCAGTTCCAGCCGATGTCGCAGTTGGCGCCGTCGGTGTCTTTTTGCGACCTGAGGGCGCTTGACTCGCCGAGCGAATCTGACGCTTTGGTGACTCATTCTCAGCAACGCCAGGACCAACAGATTGTGAGCGTGCTGAACACACACACACACACAGACACATATACACCAAGTCGATGATGAAGAGATGTGGTTGGGTTCGGTATCGGTATCGGTATCGATAGTTTTCGGTTTTTCGATTTATTGTAAGTTTTGATTTCAATTTTAGTTGTTGTTGTTGTGGCGATTTTGATTGATGATAAGAGTACGAGTTTGTATGTTTTAATTGAAATTCGCATGGTTAATCTATTCGTATGTATGAATGAGTGAAATATATCTACATATGTGTTCATAACTATACGATAACACACTACAAATTATAGAAGTTAAACAAATCCTAGCTATACTGCATTACCTTAAAGCATCCACATTCACCAGTCCATTGTGAAGTAGTGCAATAACTGATATGTACATACATACAAATGGTATATGAAACAGAATTTCTCTTCATATTTTTGACGGAATTTCTATATGAATGCATTCAATATAAACATATGAATATGCCTAGGAAAAATTCTGCTTTCAAATCATTGAATTTTGTATAGTAAAAACTTTACAACCCTTTTCGAAACTTAGTCCATTTCGAATAAAAAATTATAAAAATTATCCTGCTTAAATTTAGAATATGTATGTACAGATAATCCATTAAGTATACATATAATGAACTCTTCATAGTCGAAAATAACATAAACATAATTGCAAGCTACATTTAAAGTATTATTTTTTTTTTGACAAAAATCTCTTGTGCACTTGTAAGAGGAAAGAAAATCCATAAGAGAAAGAAAAAGAGAAAGAGGAGCAACTTTCCAACTGGAAACTCAGTTGAGTATGTGGCAATATAAATGTTTAAAGCGATTTAAAGCAAACTATTTCTTAATTAAATCAAAGAAAAATAATTAAAAAAAATATATGTTGAGTAACAGGGCGTATACTTATATTTTTATTGGGCGTGTACAATTGTGACCTGCATCGTTATAAGTACTAAAAGTGCGTTTTGTGTAACTATGTTTAATTGTTGCTTAAAAATAGATTGTCTATTAATGTGTTATGTGTTTTTTGTAGACCTTGTTTATCTAAAGTCAATATAGTCTGAATATTTTTACAAAAGTTTGGTAACTACTCACTTTTAAGAACCTTCTTGGGACTGCCCTTTTGAGGACTACCCTTCTGAGGCGAACCGTGGCGTGAGAGAGCCGTCTTCTTAGGACTGCCACGTTGAGATTCAGATTCACGTTTGGTTATAGCCGGCATCAGTTTCTCACGCGTTGGAGATGGCAATAGAGCGCCCTCCTCAACATCTGCTGATAAAATCGATTTGGAGTTAGGAATACTAGAGTTACGTATAATAACAGCGTTTACCCGGTCCCGTGGTGCGCTCCAAATGGTGGCGTATATTGTTAAAACGTGCTGGCAGTGCGGAAATCTCATCCTTATTATCAATCAAATAGGCTTGACCAGGAACTCGAGGCTTTTGTGTCTGTGGCGTCTTATCAAATGGCGTCGATTTTTTGTTATTCTCCTGCTCCTTCTCCTCCTTGGTGATGGGCCTATATATTTTACAAATATTATAAAAATAAACATGTGCTATAATTAAATCAGTGTTACCTGTGCACTGTGGAGGCAAGGGACAGTGCCGACAGAGAGCTGCGTTTGGAAACCTGATCCCACAAATCCCGTTGTTTCTTATACAATTCAGGATCGATCTCTACGCCCCAGCCGCGAGACTAGAAGTTATCAATCAGAAATAGCTTTAGCGTGTTACTCAAAGTAGTCAATTGGTAGTAAACTAACCTTATACTCGCCGGCCTTCTTGCGCATTTCGACCATCTCCTTGAACCACAAGTCCAAATTGGGCTTCGAGTGCGGTGGTGCGGTGCCATTCATGACCACCACTTGACCCTGACCAGCGGTTGCAGCAGTACCGACTGCCGATGGCGCTTGATCCTTGACATTAGCAGTAAATCCAAAGTTCTCCTTTTTCGTAATGAAGTGATTGAGACGCTCCTGATCGATTGTTTGCGAAAACGGACGAGTGGCAATTTTGCGCTCCACAAAATGTACTTGTCTGTATGGAAACACACGTTTTATATCAAATGAGAAATAAATTGCAAGAAAATGAGAAAAATATTGAAATGAATGTTAGTGACAAGTGCGTAAAGTAGGCGGGGTTGGATGGTTATGGGTAGAGAGGTCTATGAACTGCAAATAACTAGCGCGGGGTGGGCATCTCAAGTATGTGGTTGAAGCTCATGAGAATCATATGAGAGTTGAGTTGAATTGATTATGCAATTAAATTGTTATCGTACTTCTCGTGTGTTTTTCTATCATCCGTATCGCTAACCAAAGGCTCCAGCTCATGCAGAGTAGCTGAAAGCACACAGATAAAAAGTTGAATCATCTCTGTTCCAGGTGAAATTGTGTAGATTTCTTTTGAATTTAAATTGATTCTTTGATTTTCTTCATTTTACATAAAGATAAGGAAAATATATAGTTAAATATTCATTTGCTTTAAGGTGGTAACTAAAGGACAAAGGTAGATATCATTTTAGGTTAATCAAAGGATACTGTAAACTTTGCAAAGTGTTTCGAAAACGCTAAGAAAACAAAAACTAAACGCAAAAACAATTCAAATATAAAACATAGAAAGGAGTGAGTCTTTATACAGCAAATTTAAATGAGCCGAAAAAGAGGCGTTTGGTGGTGTGGACGTGGTTGGTGGTGGTGGTTGCGGTTGTGGTTGTGGATTTTCATTTTTTAGTATTGGTTAGTTTGATTTCGGGCGATTCTAGAGCAAATTCATAATTCATAACAAGAATTCAAAAAAAAATATAAATAAATGTATTCAAATTTTGTTGTATGTTGCTTGGCATTGAGTTGAAATCAAAGACAACAAAAATAAATGAAAATTATTTTAAAATTTCAGGGCGTGTTTTAAAGCGTGATTGTGTTTCTGGTTTTGTGGTTTGGGTCACTTTTTGGAATATAGAACGAAATTCGAACCAATTTTGTTGAATATACATACAAAAATATAAACATTTCGAGTTGAATGCAGCACAGTGTATTTTTTTTTTTTAATTATTTCACTTTGTTTTTTTTTTTATTTTTGGGTTGTTTTTTTTTGGTAAGCACTACTGCCAATTCTGTTTTCAGGCTGCACTAAAAAAGCTTCTCAAGCTTCAAGGATTAAAAGCTTTGCAATGGAAGCCACTTTATCATTTTGCAATTGCACATAATATGATAATAGCTATTAAAAATATATATGTTTAGTTTAATGAGAATACATTTCAATTTGGCTTACGTTTTCAGGTTGCCTTACCTACATACGTTCTTTGTTCAACTGTAAATTTGAGTTACGTAAAATGTGTTTTGTGTTTTCAATTCATTTTCTTTAATATATGATATACAGTTACAAATATGAAATGACAACAAAAATAAGTATAAACATGTTTCACAATTCGTTAGGTCTGATTCGAGAATTTCAAATATTCAAATCAACTGTTAATGATGTATGTATGTACGTGTAACTTATTAATTTCACCGAAGATAAAAAGTTATTTAGCAATAAAGAGAAAATTTAACTTGTTTCTGAATCATTTCGTTAAAGAGTTGAATACTAAAATGAATTGTAGATTATTAATTACCCAGCAAAAAATTAAATTACGTTTCGTTTAATTAAAATATCTGCGTAAATTGTTCAACACAAATAACTGTTTGAGTATAATTTTAATTCAAATGTTAATTTGCCAGTCAATTTGCATATTTAACCCCGTTTATATGAACATGTAGTATGATAAATGTCGAGCAATGACAATGAATAATGCTTTTGATGCTTATTCCACGCATGCATCGTAACTAAGGCCAACGTAACTCCTACGCTTATACCAAAACTAAGGTAAAATAAGGCTATACATATACAAAACAAAAAAGTAAATAGAAATAAAAATAAAAATAAAAATATACATCACACAACCTGCGACTGCATGCTCCGACTACACTTTGCTAAGTAGTTTATCATTAGCGTAAAATTGCATTGATACGTATACGTGATATGTGAGCTAGAGCAGACGATAACGATATATGATTTCGGACTGTCAAGGACATGTCGTACGTTTTTTTTATTTTGTATGTTATTTAACGAGCTAAAAGCAATTTGGACTATTATTGGCATTAAATTGAATCGATCAATGAAATTTTACGTATCAATAAAAAACAAAATGAATATGTCGTTTAATTTACCATGTAGTTTGTGGTTGTTTTTTTTCTGTATATATTTTATTTAGAACTAATAACAATAAATTTAGTTCAACACTTACGTCCGCCTTTTTTTTGTATATTTATTTTTCGTTTTTGGGGCTATAAAAAGATATTCTTGTGTGTGTTGGTTTTTTTTAGGAAGGAATTTAGCATAATTTCGTTCTATATGAAATAGATTTAAAGACTTCCAAAGAGAGAGAGAGAGTAAAAATTGCTAACTGCTTGAAAATAATTAGTATTTATAAAAGCGTTAAACAAAAATATATGCTGGAAAGTAAACGGAATCAATAACTGAAAATGTGTATCTTAACATTTTTATCGACTAAATGAATATACATTGAGTAAATAAAATTATATTTATATATTTGTTGAGGGTGACTTAAGCCTAGTTTCAGCATTTGATTAATATTACATCTAAGAATAAGTATATATATTCATGATGGAAAGTAAAAATTGTCGACGACGAGTACATAAAAAACATTATAATTAATTTTGCTTGTATTTCAAAATTGCAAATTTAGTATATGTTTTTTTTGTTTTTTTATATAAAAAGGTAAAGCATTTCGGATTGTTAGTGTTGTGGAAGAAAAATGTCTTTCGACTATGTACTTTATATAATTTACCAACACTATTCAACGCATCAAAATATTATATTAGGCATGAAATTTATATTTCTGTTTTTGGAAATTATTTGTTTGTTGTTTTTTTTGGAAATTGAACTCAATGCTGCTGCCACTGCACAAATTTATTTATTATTTATCTTTGAAATAAAGAAATGAAAATATGTAGAGATCTTTGAAATTGCGCGCTCAACAAATACTTTTAAGAATGGTTAGTTAACAAAATGTACGCAAATCGTATTCGTTTATTAATAATTGTGAAAGACTATAAATTATGTTTTTTTTTTCAACATATTATTAAATACGAGTACGACTGTAAACTGAACTCAACTAATTTTAAATGAAATGTTAATTAGTTTTAATAACGTTCGGTTTTGTTAATTTTTTTAGTAAGTTATTACATACATATACGAGATATTTGAAAGAAACTATGCGCTAATAGGATATATTAAAATATATATATGTATATGTATTTTGTAGTATGCAAATGCTTAGCGACGACATTTTGCTGTCGCACCTTCTTTCTGATTTGTTGTACGTTTTTTATGCACCGATGGCAAGCCGGCACCCATCGTTTGATATTGATGTGTGTGACCCGATCGGATCGCGCCCAACGATATTGACTTTCTTGGATAATCGCCGGCCGCGGCCCTCGCCGTCGTCGTTACGTTTGAATCGGCGCCCTTAATGCGTCGGTCATTCGGCCAAACGAATTGCAGGCGATACTCAGTGCTCAATTTTGTGATAGTCTTTTTGAATAGGCCATTTGACTCACCCGCCTGCAAAAGAGAAGAGCAGAATCACAAGAGACGAGAAGACCAAAAGAATTCAATCAGAGTGAGAGATATACAAAAAAAAAACGTAAGCAGAGCAAAAGAGACAGAACAGAGGGAGAGACAAACAGAGAGAGAAAGAGAGAGAGAGCAATTGCATTGATCCATTGATTGTTACAATAAATTACAATTATTCATTATTCATTATTAGTATTAGCATTAGCAATTAATTGGTTAGTATGCATTTGATTATGTTTTAAAATACGATGACAGCACAAAAGAACAGAAAGAGAGAGCATGTTATTCAAAGAGAAACAGTTATAGAGATAGAGACAGAGATAGATAGAGCGAGAGGGAGAGATAAAAAAGAGCACAAGAAAGTAGAAAGAAAACAGAGAAAAATACACATAATACAAGTAAATTTTGTTAATTTGGATAACTACTCCTAAAGTTCTACCACTAACCATACAATACATATACAATATGTATTGTATGGTTAGTGGTTCTACAAAATAAAATAGGTTTCTACTCAAAAAGTTTCGCAGATCAGTTAAGCTTACCAAAAAGCAAGAAAGGGAGCTTAAAGCTCCATTTTTTGACCCCATAAAGTATATATATTCTAAGTCTACGCAAAATTTTTAATCTATCTGGATAGCTTTTGAGAAAAATTGAGAAAACATTTTTTTTAAATTTTGTTAAAAAAATGACAAGTATGGAAAATTTTTAAAAATTTGGAAGAAAAATCAAATTTTAAAAAAGCTTGTATTTTAAATGCAGCTTTAATTATACTGTAACATACAGTGTAAAATGTACAATGTCGCTTAACAATCGGATTACTTTTAGCAGAGATATCATAGTTTAAAGTGTTAGAAAAGGTGTTTATGGGGTTTCAATCTAACCTAACTGTCGAGCACTCTCGACGGTGCAGTACCCGTGAAGTGTGCCTTTTATTTTCGTTCTGCCGGTTATATTCATATTTTTAACTAACATAACTTTTTTTTTCTCCAATTTACTTTACTTACAAATTCAACTAAAATATATACTATTATTAATAGTAAATGTTGAAATTAAAGTTCCTTACACAAATTTATTAGCAAAAAAGTTTTCTTCAATTGGCTTTAAAAATTTCTGACTTTAATTTAAAAGCAAATCAAGTTATTGCATGCACTACAAATCAGAAATACAACTACGAGATACGAGTACTTAAAGAGCCTTCAAGGGTATAAAAGGAAATATGAAAATATATATATATACATATATATATGTGCAAAAATCGATGAACAGCGGTAATAGTAACTTATGCAAATGTTGAAGAGTTTTGCAGATTAAAAATTCACATTCAGGTCGAGTGTCTGTTTGACTAACTGACTAAGTGACGCTCTGTCAGTTGGCTCAATGGCACTCTTACACGCAGACATCGACAGAACGACAGACAAGCAAGCACATATGCCACCCAGTTACTACACCATATAACATAAATTCCCACTGCCTGCAATGGCAATGGCAAGACTGAAACAAGTTACAACAAAACGACTGGTACTAGCACACAAGTATACATGGTATATATATGTGGAATTGCTTATAGTGACATAGACTGGGAAAGGGGCTAAAGTACTGATAGACAGCGACAGTGTAAAACACTAATAGAAATTGTTGCGCGTCGCTTGGTCCAATGGTCCAATGGTCCAATGGTCGACTGGTCCATGGAAAAGTTGCGTCCTATCTCGGATCGGAGAATGGTATTGACGACACTTTTTATGTGGCGCCATGACAAGGCATAAAATCACGCTGGCTAACAATTTAGTCGACTGACAACTATAAGGACATGTACGAGAGTAGTTTGCGAAAGGGCGTTGCCATTGCAGATATAAATATATATAAATATATAGAGAGTATGTAGGTACTATATGGTTACATGCAGCAGACAATTAAATAAAGGCAATACTATAAAGATTACATCTAAATTGAGTAGACTTCCAGTGACAAGAGCTAAAAAGGCATGAGCTTTGCAAAGGCTTCAATTTATTGAATAAACAAAAGTTCATGTAGAGCTTTAATGTGCTTTAACATTGTTTTCTCTTAATCATACACACACTCTCTCTCTCTTTCTTTTTCTCTCTGCCCTCTCTATTTGTGACTCTTTTTGTTTTGCCATTTTCTGCTGTTGTCATTGGAAATTGAGTCATGCTTTTGTGTAAGTTCCTATGTATAACTGCAAGCGTACTTTAAAACAGTTATTGAGCATATATCATATATATGTATATTCTATCTACCACACATTATACTCCACAGATTATCGACAATTGTGTACCTGTTTTCTTGTAGCTCCATCGATCTCCGTGGCAGCGGGATAGGCTCGTCCATTGGGCACTACGGGTGGTCCCTCCGATTTGCTACGACGCGAAGGTGTGCCTCTCTCCTCCGACTGCAAATAGCAAAGACAAACACAATATGATTGGTGTGAGTGCAAGTGTGTGTATGCGTATGAGTTAATTAGCAGCTCATTAATATTACGCATACGACATGCTGACGCACAACATCAGGTAGACAGCACAGCCTGGCGCCCAAGCAAACTCAATTAATTATTTATTGTCAGAGTGTGTAATAAAATACATATATATACTATACACGAGTGTGTGTGTGTGTGTGTGTGAGTTTATGTAGGTCCATATGTGACCGTGTCCTTGTGTGCAACATGTGCCACCGTGTGCGCATTTTTAATTAGCATGGCAAAGAAAAGCCCAACAAATGTCCAGCCGTCCATTGGTTTTTCTGTGTGACATTAGCAACCGCCCTGTGGCAACTGCGGCTTATGGACACATGTACATATACATCTAAATTATATATATTATAGACGCGTATTTGTGCATAAACGCATTAACCCCAATGCCCAACTAAGCAAAAATTCATTGCACTCGCACGAGGATATATAAAAGCTCTTTATCAAATGCACATTGTGCATTAATACAAAAAAAAAAAACAAAAAACCTGCAACTTTTATTTCTACCTTTTCACGTTGGCCCACTTTAAATCCCAACAGTGCGTAAATTTCTATGAGTAGGCTGCACAGCTACAGCATCTCATATTCTCGTGGTATATAGTATGTTACTCACATGTACGCATAACCACTCTGAATTTATTTCATTTTATTTTATTTCACACTTTTCTCGACATTTTCTCTTAGAGTCGTTTTCTACGTGTCAACCTTAGGCATGGTAGACATTTAATGTAATCATACTTGTGTGTACGTGTCTAGCTTAATGCTGTACACTTTAACGAGTTGTAAGTTCATATTTTAAAAGAAGTTTATAAGTACTTTAATAAAAAAAGTTGAGTTTGCTTGGGTTCGAAAAGCATTTAATATAAATTGTAGAGCGAAACATTGACTTAACTAAAGTGTATTAATAAGGTATCGTATTCCTAGGATCTGTATGGGCTCGGATTTTGACATCTTAAAAGCAAATTCGTTGACTAAGGTTACTTACATTTGTTTAAGAAACTCACTACATGAGAACATTAATACATAAGCTATATTAATACACCTTGGACCTAACACTAAACTTACAAAAGTCTGGTAAATCACAGGCAAATGTTTCCTTTGTAAGCTTCAAAGTCGTTACTTAACTAACTTTTATTTAAATATCATCTGAAACATCTATCTCTTGTGTAGTTTTCAAGCACTATTGTAGTTCTGAGAATGACAAATGTATTTCATTTTAGAATTATTTGAACTTACCCTCGCCGAACGATGCGCACTGCCATCACGACGTGCATCTGTATATTCCGATCCTATAATAAACTCGTGCGATTTATATGCTAATTCCGGGCATTTTTTTCGGCGTGGCAATGGCGGCTCATTTGTTGGACCTGTGGGAGAGTCGAAAACACAAAGACGGAACAAAATAGATAGATGAATAAAATACTGCAATCGATAAATCGCCAAGATAATGCCACATAAGTGAATAATGTATAAAGGCAAAAGGAATGAAATTTCATTTCTTTTGTTGTGGACTACGCACCAACAAATTGACTTGGATTTGGCGCTGGCGCCCGACGCACAACCTCCGGCCTCGAATTGCCCGTAAATTCATGCCAACGATAAGTGCTCCTATACTCTGAATGGAGCTGCTGTAAAAAAAGAGAAGCCCAAAGCACACATTTGACGTGTGTATTTGTGTGTGGGTTAGAAATTAATTAGTTTACATTGAAAGTACTTTATACAATTAATTAAATTTAGCTAACATAATAATTATGGGTTATTGATGGCTTCTAATTTTTGCAACAAATAATTCGATTTATCGTATAGTTTTGTAACTTCCCATTCACTTAAAGACAAACAATATCAAACTATACTGTAAATCACATTAAGATCGAATTATAATCAAAAAAGTTATCATATATCGAAAAATTTAAATTTACAGCAGGAGCACATTCTTTCTTTCTTGAATTCTCACACATTGGGTATCCACAAAACCATCGCCCACATTCCGATTAGATTATTTTAAACTGCTTTTTCCTTTCAGACAGCAACAATTTCAAATAGTGATAACAATCTGCATTAAATGCTTTTATTGACTTTAAAAATGCCATAACGGTTGAAAACAAACACAAACAATTAGCCAAAACGCACTAACCGCAGGCAATATGGAGCAAAAAGCAACTTTTACGATTTCATTTTAACCAAATGCAAATATAAATATTTATATTCCATAGCAAAATGTGGCAATGAAAATAAACGAACTACTCAAAGCTGTAGCTGTAGCTATAGCCAATGTTGGTAGAATTGGCCAGTTAGATGGCCATTTGGGCGCTTGGCCAAAATGCGATTGTCGCATTTCAATGCAGTAATGCAACTAGACTACGTTTTAGTTCTTCTTCTGCCAAGCCATTTGATAATTGCACACTCAACAACAATAAGGCACAAAAAAATCTATAGTAATGCCTCGTCTGAACAGTAAGAGCTGAGTTGTACATATGTGCAGCTGACTTTATGGCTATGACAAAAGCGAAATGCGTCCAAAAATGTACGTAAGGTCTATATACATATATCGATTGAAGCAAAGTCACTGCAAAGGATAACGACTAGAGCATAAAGGACATTCCAAATTATAATTCGTTGCATGTAGTTGTAAATTGCTGTTAAACTCCTCCAAAGTTGAAACGACAGTTGGACAGTAAAACAAACAGTCAGACAATTGGACAGTTGAACAGTTTAACAGAGTTAATTATGGCGTCAGTTGTATATATGTACATATAACTTGGCCAAGTTCTGGTACGTGTTTCACTGTGTGTGTGTGTTAGACAGTTGCTTTTGCAATTTATTTACCTGCGCACCTTGTGGACTGGATTGTCTTTTTATTATCGTTACGTTTTGTGGAGCACCAAGGCACCAAGAAATAATTGCCACACGGCACGCAAACCCAAAAGACTCACACAAAACTAAAACCGTCGTCTCTTTGCACAGTTCACATCTTCAAATCATTATTCATTCAGCACGGTAGCGACAACCTTTCTATGTTTAATTTTAATTTTTAAGTAGGTCTTGTCGCTTTAAGTCAGCTAATCTGATTACAGCTGATTACTAAAGGCCACTCAATCAATTTGCAAAAGACAACTTAAATTAACGAGAACATATTAAATGAAACTCCACAGACCTTACACGTTTTTACAAAGTGTAAATGACATAATAATCGTTAAGTTCAATTAATCCACACCCATTTCCCACCCAATTTGCCATTAACCCAATTGAAAACGAACCCCAGAAGAAAGTCTAGACTGCAACCCCAAAAGCCACGCGACTAATATTTTAAAAGTTCATTACAAATCAATTTACCACACAATTTATCAAAGCTCAGACTCATTGGGGAATACACCCAAAACTCACACAAAAACCAAAAAAAAAACACCACGAGGTTCTTTCCTTTTGCAAAAAAAAAATAGTAGTAGCAGCAATATTGCAACTCTTGTTTAATTTATTCGATGAACTGTAACTGAGCGCACTTTAATCGATTAAGTGGCAGAAGGTGTGTCGTCATTCATGGTTCGTTTATCATATGCATTGACAGTGGGTCGCACCACCATCTTATAACAGACAACAACGTGTTTGTTATATATATTTGGGTTTGAGTGCCTGATGCCACGTGGCAGCAACACCTGCCCCAATTTATGGCAACTTTACTTTTGCTCCGTTTTTTTTTTTGCAAACCATTTATCATGTCATTCGACAGGGAAAAGAAAAGCGCATAAATTTTCAACTGATTTATATGCGTTGTGCCAAATTGATTGCACCAGCAAAATGGAAACCACACTATAACATGTTCATTGCATAAATATTTAAGTACATTTTATTGCGGCTTGTATACAAAAAAAAATTTGCTTTTGACTCGTTTGTGCTACAATAGATTGGTGTGTGGCTTTTCACATTCAATGAACTTTAAATTTAATTGCGGTTACTACAAACATTTAAATTTAATACCACTTTATTAAAGCAGTTTTAATTGCAACTGCTGCCGTTGAAAGTTCAACATGCAGCTCCGAAGTACTCGTATGAGATTGACATTTTTACTGCCGTTTTTAATTAATTTTGTACAAAAATAAAAGACCTGTATACAAACTGACCATGATTTATAGTGTTCCAGGCAGAACAAAACAATTTATTCAGTCAATCAAGATTATACTTAATTTGTTTTAAAGTCGCTTAAGCCAAGAAATTGGTAACATTTTAAATTTAATATTATACTGTTAAATTTACACTACAATCGTTAGTTTAATACCTCGTTATGTGTCACCTATATTCAATGAACATTTTCTTATTGACCATAACAATTTTGATGGCTGTCAGATTTGGCACTGCCATCAGCACACACACACACACACACACATAGTTTATTGGACAGTTAACATAAAGTACTCCTATGCGATTGGTAATAGTGCAATATTTTTCATAGCATAGTTGCAGGCGTCAGCTTACACTGCGCCAAAATCCCTTAGCTAACACTAAGCTACATACGTTAGATAACCAAAATGAAAACCGCAAACAAACTGTATACTATATAGTGTATACTGTTTACCACTTATATGTATACCGTGCATGTGCGTGTTTAATCTACCTAAAGGGACCTTTCAAGTTTTATTCGAACAAAAGGACACCATCAACCATCCCCTTAAAGCCCCTGCCCATGGTCTTCTTCATTCTCTTAGCGTGTGAGTGAGTGTGTTTGTGTTGTGAAGTGCAAGGAAAATGAAGCACAAACAAGCGCATAAAATTTCATTGTCCAATGGTTTTTCTTCCCAACTGGACGGCACAAGAGTTTGTGAAATATTAAGTAAGACAAAAGCAAAAGCGATTTTCTTGGAAGTTTGTGATTTATTAAATTAATTTGTAGAATTTGTTATTCGATGGTGATGAATCTTTTGAGGTAGCTCTTCACTGGTAAGTTTGTCCAACTGTTTAAAGTAAGATTATAAGTCCTATTAGTTTCACTCTACAGTTTAGACAACTTTTTTAGCAAATTAGTTAGAAAACAATTGTAATTTAATAATATGAATACAAATGTTATAAATGTAAGAGAATTTATATCTTTAAATAGGTTTATTATTTTATTTATATGCATATTAGAGATATTGGAATATGAATAAGAATATTTGTATAAAAGAAGAATGCTAATACCATCTATTGTACAATATTCCATTTTAATTAGTATTTTATTTTGAACTTTGTCGTTATTAACCTACACATCTTTTTCAATTGCTTTCTCGTCTAAGTAAAAACTGCATTTTACGTTGTTAATTAAATTTTTAAGTGCATATTATATTGTATCTAAGAACAATAAACCGTACTATGCCTGATAAAACAACCCAAAATAACTAGTATTCAAGTTTTCTTTTGTAAGTTCAAGCAAGTTGTGATGCAACCCACTAGCTGGGTAAAGTTTTTCCATTTCCTTTTTAGTTTACGATGCATTTTGTCATTTGACACCATTTTGTCTGGCGCAGACAGCGTCATGTGCAGGCACAGGTACAAGTACAGGTGACACACACACACACACACACACACACACATAGTTGTCTGCTTTTATGGTTTCCACTGGCATAGACCAAAAACCAAACCAAACACAAACATCCGGTGAGCCCTCAAGAGATGGGATTGAATGGCTGCCGGACTGTCTGCCATGTACACATGTAAGGTACAATATGTGTATGTCTGTCTACTCTCTTCGTATGCGAATGCGTGCCTCTGGGGGCCAATGCGGTTTAGTTTTGCTCGATTGCTCAACTAACCGCGCAATACAACTAGAGTTTGCACCAGCAATTAATTTACTCAGACAGACAGGCTAAGAATGCCAATTTTTTCATTGGTTTGTCTAAATTTAAATGACCTTGTTTAAAGGTGACAGCAATCTGACACGCCCAGAGCTTGCCTCAAACTCTGCTCTCTCTCTATCTCTCTCTCTCTTACACTTTTCTCTCTCTCTCTATACTCTGCGGCAGATTGAGCTGTATCAGTGCCCTGCACCACCTGCCCCTGTACCCCTGAAAAGGCATCTAATGAATGGCCAAGTTGGTCTCGAGGTCGGTCCTTAATGAGGCTACCAGATGCATATTAGCCGCTTGGTGGCCACTAACGTGGCTGGGACCTGAGGGACCAACTTTATTTAATTAAATAATGTTGTTCATTTGCATCGTTGCTTAATGCGCTGTATCCAAAGGTCTTACCAAAAGCACCATGGCTTACTTGAAATCCATAACACAATAAACTTTACTTTAAGATTCTATTTATATTTCTATTAATAGACTTTGGCAGAGTAGCAAAAAAAAACTCGTTTATATTGGCTTAGAAATATGCATTAAACTGTTAAGTAATCTTGAATTAAATATGAATTCAAAGCACAATTCTAGCTAAATTTAAATATAGTAGAGATAAATTTGTGTACGCTACAGCTATAAAACTAAAATAAACTAACATCGTAGATGACAAGTTAAATTGTACAACTTTTGTATATTAGAGAAATGTCCACACACATACATTTCAGATTGACATCAAGTCGAAACTCATTTGTAAGTGACCGCAAATCAAGGGACATTAAACTTTTAAGACGCTTTTATTGCACATGAACTCGACTCGACTGTCGTCGACTGTCAGGCTCCTCTAAAGCTGTCTTTTTGCATCCTGTTCTATTCAATTGCTTGCAGCAGCCTTTGCCGAGCTGAAAGGTGGAAATATATGCCTTTGATTTGATGGCTTGGAGTTGACATTGCCGTTGATGCAGTCAGATTTATTGAAAATCCCAATAGAAATGTGCCAAAGTCGGTTGCTTGTGCCGCACCACCACCACAGCCAACAGAGCGTATGCATAATATCCTGTATATCCCGAGTTCATTCACGTTCAACAAGAATAGCACAACTTTCACGTAAAATATACGTGTTCCCATACTTATACTCGCATCCAGCACGTTTTGTCTTAGCGTTCATTTAGAGTTAATGCCTTCAACGCTTTTCATGCAAAGTGCAACTACCTGGAGTACTCAAAGTTCGGTAAGCACACTGAGAGTAAGGCATGTAAATATATTTTCCTTTTGCATACATTTGAAGTGAGCGAAGTTTTCACAGTGAGTAGTTTTTTATCAGCAGATTTAGAACTCGTTGCCTGATGTGATTACAATTCAATAGTATTTAAGCTGCTAAAGCACCTATACATTATGTAATTTAATTTAATCGAAATGTTTAAAGAGCGTTAAAATATTCCATTTAGCTCGTAGCAGATGACTTCAACTTGCAGCTGTTTTAATTTAATAAAAGGAAGTTGAAATTTCTAATTCATTTAAGTTATTAAATGTTCACGTTCATGTTTGCAAACTTTGAGCCATCAGTTTGTGTACATATAGGCGCAGACAAGACTTTGAGAAACTTTTGGTTTGCCACACACAGAAATGCAACACTTGCTGTGTAACTCACCAGACAGACAGACATACGAGGAAAGTTTTACACAGAATGCAAGCAAGCCATAAACATTCTTTGTGCATATTTTAACGCAAAATAAAACTCGAATTATGTTGTACAACAAGTGAGAATTCTTAGGGCGACAGGCAACAAAGCTCGACTTAAAAATACCCTTTAAGTTTGTTAAGGAAACGAACAGCATTTTTACACATAAGTGTTAAAACGAAGGGCAAATCAAAACTCAACAGTTATTTACTTATGTGCGTGCATCACTTGAGAGTTTTGTCCATTCTATATATCTACCTAACTATCCATCTATCTATTTTTTAACTCTCTTTATCTTCTTCATTTCTTTTAACAGGGTATAACAAACACATTTCACATAATTGCGTTTTCCTGTCGACTCCCTCTTCTCTCAGAAACTTAAAATGTCTAGCTGTCATTGCCAATGCCTGCAGCTTGTCTGACAATGGAATATCATCAATCTAAAGCTTTATCTACATAGTGTATGTACATATCATATAACTTTTATTTAAAGTGTCTACTTGGAGATGAATACACGTATCTGTAGTTGGCACATTAATGCGTTTAAATGTCACCGAAATGCAAGCAATTATCATGAAATGTGATGAGGACTTAAAAAACCCGGTTTCAACTGCAAACTTTTATCGCATTTTATACATTTATTGCCACTTCACAGAATATGTGGGTGCTTCCACGTGAATGTAGTGAGTGTGTATTCACGTGAATAACTACATGCGCTTATCTTAGTAGCAGCAGGGTTACGTCGACCTAAGTACTTAAAGGATTTATAGAGTGTATAATCGATCTAATTAGTGTAAGTATTAAATAACTTTATACTTATACAAGTTATAAAATTAACTTAGACAGTTAACATAATCAAGAAGAGAAATAAAGTAAATAGATCCTTAGTCAACCAAATTACCAATTGAAGAAGGAAAAGGTTTCTAAAACTACAAAAATATTAATAAATTTGTATTTATTTTCTTTTTTGTTAGTAAATGAAATAGCTAAACAACAATGTTCCATATTTTAAACAATACTAAAGTATAAAGCAATTTAAAGCAATCTTTGAAGTTTACTAAAAACATTAAATTTATATAAATGTTTTTAGATAAAAATTCTTTACAGCTTCGACAAAACTGACAATATTTTGATACAAATTTTTCATAATTAAATGAAATTTATATTTTTCAACATAAAATATGGCGCACGGAGACGATATGCCAACTTTTAAGACCTTGCTTTTGGGCGATGGCGGAACCGGCAAGACGACATTTATAAAACGGCATATGACCGGGGAATACGAGAAGAAATATTTGGCCACAATGGGTGTGGAGGTGCATGCATTGGTATTTCACACCAATCGCGGTGCAATACGATTCCACGTTTGGGATACAGCTGGCCAGGAGAAATTTGGTGGTCTCCGTGAGGGTTACTATATTCAGGCACAATGTGCTTTAATCTTCTTTGATGTTACCTCACGCACTACCTATAAAAATGCCACCAAATGGTATCGCGATCTGGTGCGAATTTGTGGCATAGTTCCTATTGTCCTCTGTGGTAACAAGATGGACTGCAAGTATAGAAAGATTCCATCGCATAAAATCACTATTCATCGTAAATTCAATCTTCAGGTGAGCTAGTCCAATGGTAGTTTGAAATCTGATAAATTATTGCGTATATTCCTCATGGTCTTGCAGTACTTTCCGCTATCTTCAAAAAACTATTTGAATTATGAAAAGCCATTTCTGTGGTTAGCACGCTCTCTTGTGGGGGATCCCCAACTGCAATTTGTCCCGCCAATAGCGCTGCTGCCTCCGGAGCTACCCGTGCCACAAAATTGGCAACAGATACTGGCTAGCGATGTGGAAATGGTGAGCAGTTTTCTTGAAGATGAGAGTTATGATGCTGTATAGATAAGCATTATGTGAGATCTCAATATAAAAATTAAATGCATTTCCATATTACGCATACGACCCATTGCTTATATAACATAGAGTTAGCTGACGTCAGCTCAGTGGAAGTTATAAGAAAAATACAAATGACAAGCATTTCGCCAAGTGACGTCAACTGGAAAAAGCTTCTCAGTCAGCATCCATAACATGTTTAGTCATCTTTATTTTTGTTTCTTACTTATTCCGCTTACAAAGTGTACACAAGACTGTGTTCAATTCGCTTAAGAATACAACTTGAGTTAAAAGTTTGCTCAAATAAATTATAAATAAAATACACAACAAAAGTTTAAACTTTTCTTGACTTTAGTTGCCAACTGTCTCGTCTACATTTCGTTTTGATTTACAAGCAAATATAGTTAATAACTAAGAACATATTCTATTCTAAAGAGTGTTTGGCAGCCGAATATAAAACTTAAATTTTCTGGCAAAGCCAAAACCCAAGTGATTTCTAAAGGCAACGAAATGTGCTCGTAAAGATTGGTTATGAGTGAAAATAAATCGTCATTTTCTGTATATGCTATGTATTGAAAAATACTCCGGATTACATAATAGCAGACAAGCTGTGTACTAAACTCACTTGAACTAAGCTGAGCTGGATTTGAAGGATGTTTCCCCCTCTACATACCAGAAATTGAAAACTTCAGTTGAATGCCATTAGAACAATGCAACATCAATATGAACTGCAGCGTATTATATTTTAAAATGTATATATGTTATCTACATATATACTATTCTATTCTATGTACTAGTAGAAACTACAGAAATTGTTACAATCATGTGCTCGTACTACTTGTGCAAATAATTGTATCTATTGTGTGCGCTTTTTTCTGTTTCCATTCGGTTGCTCTGTATCAAATTGCCATTGCCAGACAACGAACTGCATTATAATGAACAATAATGTAGGTAACAGCACTTATATTGTTATGTGTATGTGTCTACTAATGTTGCAAGATGCCGCCAGCTAAACAAATTGTACTGCAAAACTATTTCAAATGCTGCATTGTCTGCCACAGAACAACAAACAAAACAAGAATCGTTTGAAATTATAGCCGAAAGTTCAATGAAAAAGCATCAGCATTGAGGCCAAGTCAAGGAAACAAATTTGTAGACAGCATAAATTGTTTACAAATTGTTTACAACTTATGTCATTTGTATAAACTGCAAATTAATAATAAATTTTGTGACTTGAAAATTTTCATTAAATTTTAAAAAAGTTAGAACAACATTATGTGTATAAAAATAAAATAACTTTAAAGTTTAAGCATAAGAATTTAAAGGGTTTTACAGTCAAAACAAACCACAAATCTTCAAGTAAACATTGTTTATTGTATATTTGTAATGTTAATCTAGCTTTCTTGGCCTTAGTTTAAAATGTGCTAAACTGTTTTGCATTTTGCCACAAACTTTTCTAAAGAAAATCTTATCATTCAGTCAAAGTTATACCCTAGATTGTTGCGTTTTGAAAAATCTTTGCGACTGCATTGACATGTTTAATATGTTTTTATTTTATGTGCTTTTCCAACGACATTTCGCGTATTTGCCAAGAAACGATTGCTGCGAACATTACGTATACGCAAATAAGGTCATGCGAGTATGGTAACCGAACATGAAAACATTCTGGCTACTGCAATGCCAAACCCAACATCCTGCTCAGCCTTGCCAACTTATCCGGCCGCTGTTTCATATGCCACTTAAATATTTAACGCTCTTCTATTGTTAAGTAAAAAGTTTTTGTTATTTTTGCCTTTCAAACGCATGAAAAATGCACACAACACAGAAAAGTTATATAATTTTTCACACACACAGACGTATATGGTTCTAATATCAGGTACTTTTAACGTGTATATGTATGTGCAAAAACAAAGTGCAAAAAGTTACAAATGCTCTGCTTGAGTCGGCACTACCCATACTAGAAAAACGTTGAACATTTAACATTTCATTCAAGCAGCACTACCCTTATCGTCCAAACGAACTGTAAATGCCATGGCAAGCATGCGAACGTTAACTTTTTAGCTATAGTATGGATTCATTTAATCTTTCAGGGATTTGCTTAAATACTTTAACTTTAAATATTCTTACTTAAAAAGAGATTTATAGTAGAATATTTATTGGTTGTTTGTCGAGAAGCATTTCAATACTATTATTTTGAAAAGGATTCGGTTTGGTGTCTTAAAAGAATGAATTAGAATTTTTTAACAATTTAACATTTATTTTATACACATAAGCTATGCACTCGATCATCTGACGTCACTGTTCTTGGAACTGCAAGAGTTTTGTTTCGCTTATATCTTAGGATTCCCCTATTCGCCCAACTTTAACTTTGAGGACACATATATATAGATATAGATATATATAGATATTGATCCGATGTCTTTAGTACTGAAATTCTTATACGACTGGCTTTAAACTACGCTTCTGAAACCAAAATATCAGTTTCAGCATGGATTAATCTATCTTATTTGTGATTTAACATATCTGCATTGTAAAACGAATTGCATAAGCTGAAACTCTATTTAACTGATTGAAACTGCAATTAAAGTTTTCAACTTTGATGCTAATGCTAAGCCCTGAAAATACTCGCACTGACTATTAAAGGCCACATTGCAGTACATGAAGCACTAAACACACACACACATTCTCCTATTGGCGGCCTCAAAAATATGCCATGAAATTGCTATCAACGATGACAGCATGCAACTTGGTCGTCAGCCAACTCGGCAAACTGCGGCAAATACAGACAGAGACCATCTAAAAGGGTGAAGCTCAAAAAAGCCAGAATCATCCAGCTGGCATGAGCACCTGCCCTCTAATCTATTCACTTACGTACGGAAATTATTATAATTGCATTAGTTCACAGGCAGAAAATTGAAATTGAAATATGTTGGACGAGGATGAGTATAAAGTCGACAGGCTGTCACAGGATGTTGCTGGATGATGCAGGATGTTGACGGATGGCTCGGCTCAGATTGACTTGACGTCTCTGGGCTTAGTTCATATGGTATGTTAAGCCATTTGGCTCTGTTGAAACTTATAAAATAGTATGTTGAATTTGCGGCAACGGAAATAAGCAGCAAATGATTTTTAATTAGCAAAAAATTATTTTTATAGAATAACTTAAAAGCATTTTCGTTGCTCATAGCTGTATATACGTACATATATATTTATTAAAAGAGGCTTTTTTCTAGAATTTTAGCGTGCTCGTGTGCAAACTTTTGACAGACAACTAGTGTAACAGCACGAAACTAGCTAAAACTTTAACAACTGGCGCAAAAATCCATAAAAACAAAAATTGATTTTGATTAACACGCCAACTGCAAGTCAAACAGTTAAGCATATGTCAGCTTAAAAACGAAATTTGTTTAATTTTATAAACACATTTGGAAATTGCTAGAGTCAATGTCGAGGCTAAAGAAAATCTACTATCATGGAACGCTTGAAAACTAATACCAATTTTAGTTTTATTAAGCTTGAAACTAGGGTTTAGAATATCTGTAATCTTTCACATAATCTTCAAACCATCATATTATAATATTATTTTATTTTATTATCATACTCTCTGTCATTTAATTATCATAGCTATTGGGTAATAATCTTTTCCTTTTTTCTCTTTCGAAACTCTTTTTTTATGGCTTTGCGCCGATTGCGATCGTAAAATCCAAGTACTAAAGCGAATATTAAGGACTTGGAATACATAGTATAAAAAAAGCTTGACAAATGCACAAAAACTCAACAGAAAAAACAAATTTACTTTGAAAAGAAATAGTTAAAGGAGCAATTTTATATGCCAATTGCATGCAATGTGGAAAATTGTATGGAAAATTTGCAAATATAAAATGAAAATACTTAAATACAGAACGAGAAACTACAAAAACACTCAATAGAGTCCAAAATTGAATACCCTTTACTACATTTAAAATTTGTATTACAGCAATTTCTATAATAAAACCCCCACAATTATATTTTGAATGTTTAAAAATGTTTATGGAAATATAGTGAGTATTTCCAAGCCAAATATTAAATTCGAAATACCCTCTGCAGTGAACGTAATGCCAACAAATGCACCGATGTCATGTGGCCACGAGATGGCAATCAGCTGAAAATGTAAAAACCAAAAATTTTACCCCCTTGTGAGCACAAAATATGCAAATTACACAATTTTTATTACACCCAGAACATGTCTGCGCATATTTATTTCAGAATTAGTTATTTACAGTCGGGGAAAAGCAGAAAATACCAAAAACAATCCCCGAAATGTACCCACAAAAATTAATTAAAAATAAAATAAGACAAAGCGATTCTTTAATTTGATGTTTGAGGAGAAAAACTTCATATTTGATAACATGAAGAGTTTTGGATAACTTATGGACATATTTCTTAGTAGCATATTTAAGTTCATTTAACAGACACTTTGCTTTAGCTACTTGATTTTCACAGCTCTAACAAAATGTTGATTACTTTTAAAGTGGTGCAAAACGCAAATATCTGAACAAACAGCTACATGGTAGTACAAATAATTAGAAAAGTTTTGCAATGCAGGGCAAACAGTGCTATACTCCATGGAGAGATTGGCTGCTTGAATTGAGTAAACTTTCTATTTCCCCCTTTTGTGGTTTGTGGATGTTCGTTAACTTGGGGATTCCCCATTGGGTTTGCCACTTTGGCGCTTTCATTTCTCGAGATAAGAGAACTGTAGAGTAGTGCAAATGTGCAAATTGATGTGGTCAATGCGAGTGCAAACTGTTTGGTTAAAACGATTTGAATGCCCAATGCAAAAGCCGTCGGGTATAAATCATCTACTTCAGACTGACACTACAACAAAACGGAATTGTCTGTAGAGATAGAAAAATTTCAATATGGAAAAAGTAATTGAAATTTTGGAAAGTAAGAGAAAAGAAATGAAAATGGAGGATGAACCAATTTATGATTAAACAATAGTGCTATATAGAAACAAAATAACAACAAAGTCTTAATAAATTGGATACAAATTTAGTCAAAAAACGTGAGCAATCTAAAGAGTCTTTGAGAGCTATCTAATCTCCAGTATTCGCAACTTTGTATAACTTTATTAACAGTTTCTAAAAACTGTCAGTGTCGGTGTAAGACTTATGCCTTAGCATAATATTCACTGGCCTTTGGCCACAAAATGAATAGTGATGATTTGCACTGATAGAGCACACACAACAGGACAAAGGACACGTGCTGTTACAATAATAACAACAAGTGTGCGTGTGTGTGCTAGTGTATGTGTGTGTTAGTTTACATTAGATAAATGCAACAATGGAATGCATTACTGCTGGGCGTCACCAACAGCTGACTATCGCATATGTGTGTCTAAGTATGCACAAGGAGTGACTAAGAGCCACAATGTGAGCCGAATCGATAAGACTTTGGTTTGCTTGGCATGCAATACCACGAGCACCAACTAGCCAGGAGCATGGCGACACTTAGCCGGTGCCAGTGCCCAGGAAAGCAAAATCCGATTGTTGTTGTTGTTGTTATTCTAGCTAAAGGCTCGCTGGAGATAGAGGCAAGGTGGCGCAATAAAAGTTTCACTGCGCTGCGCTGATGTAATACCGCAAGACAATTTGCCTTCGCACGTCATATGGCAGCAACAAAATAAGAGAGAACAAACAACAAAAGCAAATGAAGCTATGTGAGTAATGAGTACTGTTAAACGCCGGTATACGCTACGCTCTCTCTGTTCTCTCTCTCTCTCTCTGTCTGCATAGCACATGCGCAAGCTCTCTCTATTCCAACAGCTGTAACAGGAAGCGACGAAAAAAAAGCATTGCATACTTTTCAGCTCGAAATTGATGAATCAGCTGTTCTGCAAAGTACTTGCTTCCCACCCCAACCAAATTCTCAAGACTTGAGCAAACTGGAAAACCAGGCAGCAGTCAGCAGGCGACGATTTTGTATTCGTGCTTGAATTTAATTCGTTGCCTGTCGTCACGGTGCCGGGTGCCAAGCCTAAGTCGATTCCCGGCCGGTGGCTGTAGGAGCAGCAGAGGGTCGCTTGCTCCTTATGCCACAATACCACACACACCGCACACCACATGCCACATGGCATATGGCTATTGATTATTCTTCTAGCAATGGCTTCTTACTGTCTGTCTGTCTGTCTGACGCGACTAGTGTCGAGCGAAATGTACTTTAATTTATTCTCTGCCAGCAGATTTGTTATTTATTTTGCGATTTCATATTCCACAATTTTCTTTATTTTTCCAATTTTTTCTTTGCTGATTTGGCTGTCTGTGGGTGTATGGGTGTGTGTGTGCTATAAATGTATTGCATGTTTACAAAGCTAACTCCCTTTTATGACACTCCAAGGATTGTAGTTGAAAGCTAAGCTGAAAAAATGCATAAATAATGATGGCAATAAATGTAAGCTCTTCTAAACTAACAATAAATATAGAAAGTTGGTCTCTACTTTTTGGAAGCTTTAGTTAATATTCGACATCAAGCATACACAAAGTAAAATGTTCAGTAATCGTGGATTTTCATCACTCAAGTATAAATTTTAATTGATTTAAGTAAGTAAGAAATGCATTTACAATATTTTAGAAATATGTCTTGAATTATTGTTCCTTTAATTCGAAAATTCATCCATCAATGTGTCTGCACTTTTATGATACATTCACATATGTTTTTTTTTAATATTATTTACTAAATGTTCACAAATTGTTTGCTGCATATTCATTAAATCATAAATATGTACGTATGCGCCCATAATCCCATGATATAATCCTGCTGCAGTGCAACACCCTCTCGGCCAAGTCATAAATTCAAGGCAGTCAGTGTCAGTGCTGTCATTTTAGCCCATTTATAGCGACATTTAGTACTTAAGTGACTGCAAAGACCTAATTGCTTAAGTAATCTATTTATTAATAGAAATAAGCCTGACGGCAGAAAAACTGAATTCTGATTAGTTTTAAGTCTGTTTTTAATTTTATCCATAGAAAATATCTAGTGTGACCATGCTACTATTTCAAATTTAAGCAAAAATATTTTCCAAATAACTAATCTGTATTCCTTTTTAAAAATAGGTATACAATATTACAATTGTTATATATTTTGATAGTGTTTAACAAAATTTAAACTAAATATATAGTTGTTCTTAAAATAAAATAGCTTTATTTTAAATATTTTTTTATACAAAAGAATTTTTATTTCGTGTTCAACTCTTTTTCTAGCTTTGCTTTGTTATTACTTTAGCTACTTCTAGCGTATTAAAATTCTGGCAACACTAGTCGCCGTCGCATTCGCAGTCTCAGTCACAGTCACCCCATTTTGTCTGCAAAATTGCACCCTTCACTTTTCGCCTGCAAGTATGCAATAAAATGTAAAAATGTGTCGCACACAACTGGTGCACATAAATCACACGATTTCTGCCCCCCAAAGCGTAAATAAAATGGAAAATAAATAGTTGAAGGCATAGAAAGTAGGCTAAGAAACTGTTTAGATGTTAGGTGATAAGTATTTTTCGGATTTGGGTTTGGATTTGGATTTGTACGTACCTTGTCTACCGGCATTGATGGGCACGCTCTGCACAGATTCCAGAATGAGCCAATCATAGGGAAATGCTTTTGTTGTTGTCGAACCAAATTTTCAAAATACAAATGAAACACCCGCGCGTTTACAGACTGTTATTTTGTAATAATAACGAATGTATTTATCAAATATATTTTTTTTTAATGTTCAAAATGAGGCGCAACAATCGTAATTAACGCTTACACTAACACAAACACACGCACTCACTTACGCCTCTCGCTCTCTCACTCACTCTCGTTCCCTCTCTCTCTCTCTCTCTCTCTATACGCACACGCACCTGGCTAATGCGTTGCGAAGAAAGTGCGTTTGTATTGTCATAGACGAACAAACGAGATTCGATTTTATTTGTTTTATTTTTTTTAGTGTGACCGCAGCTCTGTGAAGCAGGAAAAAGGAAGAACGCGCAAAGCATTAGAAGAAGTATTGCATGCCAGCAGGCAAAAGTAGCAGCAGCAGCGACAACTGCTGTTATAATGATGATCTCATACACTCAGTCACACACAAGCACACAACAAATGTATACGCCTAGCTCAAACACACACATATACTCCAAAAAGGTTTTAAAGTATTTCAAAATTGAGCCAATTAATGCATAATTTAATACTGCTTTAACTCAGCGTTGTTAAATTTATACTTTTTACACCCAAAAGCACCAGCAGGTTCCGTCTATCGCCCGTTTGCCCCATCAACCAAGCAAATCGATATCTATTTTTCATGACAGCCCTGTGGTATGCAATACTTTTTTTGCCGCTTCTTGATTTACTTTTCTTTTTTTATTGTGTTGTTGTTTTTTGCTCTCTTTAACACCAATTTGCAGTGAAGCGCAACATTTGCTTGCACTATAATTTTTTTGCTTAACACCAAGCACACATTTTAAATAGAGTTTAAATGCACAGCGACTACTGTGACTGCTGCTGCTTCTGCTGCTAATGCTACTTATGGAGGGCCACTAAAGAATTTGCGCTTTACCCGCTAACGTTTGCAACTCGACGATGTTACGTACACGACTGAGCTGAAAGTGCGCTGCCAAGTGTCGTCGGTGGTTGAAAAAAAACACTGCCAAACCACCCAAAGCGCGTATGTGAATATGAATGTTAACTGAAGCCAAAGCCAAAGTCAAAGCGTCGGCGTTGGAGTTGACGCAGCGCTTGGAAGTTGTGCAGCGCGCCGCCGGGGAGAGCGCCTATGGCAGCTGTTAAGCGCTCATTGGAACCATGGATAAAACTAGCAAACAAATATGTTAATAATAATTTATAAAATTTTTGATTTAGTATAATTTAAAATATTTTATTATAAGCATATTTTAAATGCAAACAATTGCTCCAAATCTAAGCGCCTGCTATCGATAGTTGCGCGCAGCCATCGATAGTATATCGCTGTTATTAACATAACACAACATATGTAGATAACAGCAGCGGGTTTAGTTGTTTACTTCATTGAAACTATGGAGCTGAGCTGGGAAGTTGTGTGCTGTGTGGCCATCGCAATCTTTCTACATATACTAATATATATTTTTGTAATGGGTAAACGCGCAAAGAGCATACTCGGCCGCCATGTGCTCATCACCGGTGGCTCCAAGGGCATCGGTCTAGCCCTGGCCGTGGAGTGTGCAAGGAAAGGAGCCAATGTCACGATAATCGCCAGAGATGAAAAAATGTTAAGTGAGTAGCAAACATAGAAACCGGTAAAACGTGCTTCCACCAAACCAACTATCCACACAGAGGGGGCCGTTGCCCTGATGGAAGTGATACGCCAGCGACCAGAGCAAAAATTTCAATATCGCAGCCTGGACATTGGTGGCAACAACTATGATGAAGTGGCTCGTGTGCTAGCCGAGTTGGAGGAGAGCGTGGGCGACATCTATGCCCTCATCAACTGTGCCGGCATGGCCATTTGTGGCCTCTTCGAGGAAGTCGCCGTCAGCGATGTCCACAAACTGATGAACGTCAACTTCTTTGGCAGCTACAACTGCACCCGCTATGTTCTGCCCAAGATGAAGAAAGCCGGCGATGGCATCATTGTGCTTACCTCCTCGCAGGCAGCCATGTTCGGCATCTACGGCTACGGTCCGTATTCCTCCAGCAAGTATGCACTTCGAGCAATGGCCGAAACCATTGCAATGGAGTCACGGGTGCACGGCGTGTCCGTCACCCTGGCATTGCCCTGCGATACAAATACTCCCGGATTTGAGGAGGAAGAGAAATCAAAGCCACAGGAGACCAAAATCATTTCCGGTGGCGGTGGCCTTATCGAGCCGGAGGTTATGGCTAAAGCCATACTCAAGGATGCACTGGTTAGTTGCTAATCTTTAGCAGCACACTTGCCGAAATATAACTAAACTGTTTACTTTTCAGCTTGGTAACTTTATATCCACTGTTGGTGCGGAGAGCTGGATAATTACCATGTTGGGCGGCGCTCTGATACCCTGGGATGGTTTCTTTACCAATCTGCTGCATGCCGTGCTCATTGGTCCACTGCGTTTGTTCAGTTATGGACTGCACAAGTACTTTAATAGCATCATCCGTAAATGTGCCAAAGAAAACCGTAACAAAATGGAACAGAAATGATGGAATCCAGAGGAGCAGACACCACTGACACTTCGACACATTCAATGCCTTCAACCAAACAATCCCATTAGTAACTTACATAAACATTTCCTAATTTATTTATATCTACAAATTTTTAAATACTAGCTGATAAGCATTTAAAAGTGTTTAAATAGTTTCCTCCAATTCCTATTTGCTTTGTGATTTTTTTTATTTAATAAAAACAAATTTTTCAATGTTTGTTAAGTCATCAGCTTTCCAAAAATATGTCAAATGTGGGTTAAACTCCACTTTTCTCACTTTGCGATAAGATAACCAACTAACAAATTGTTTTCATGATTATTATAATGAACTGATAAGTCATTTTGTGTTTATCTGAACTATCGCTCGCTCCAAATTTAAGCCACTAAGCTTATGCGTTCATTTGAACGACTGTGAACATCTCTAATGTACTTTTGGAGCTATCGATTAATTTTTCATATCGAAGGCGCCCATATTAATAGTAACTAGAAAATATTTCTTAACAAACAACATGAGCAATTTCTTACTAATTTAACGATAAATATAGTATATGTTTTACACAGCCACCCATTCATGTTGAAACCAATATTTCTAAGAGAGCAAATTTAAATTGTGCGGCATATAAAAAGTTAACTAACATTAACATTTTTGCGTTGTGTGAGCATTTTGCGTTGCTGTAGCCAATAAGCAGGTGATAGCATGCAATCGATAAAATTTCAGCTGACTATGCTATCGAGATTCATACACCACTAACACAAAAGAGTTCTGGCGATGTAAGGACGTTAATTAGTTTGGTGCAAAGAAAAAAAAGAACAAACTAATAAGATTATAAATAAACGATATCAAAATGTTGACTAAATAAACAGTTACAAGTGTGTGGCAACAAGTGTTTGTGTTTTTGTAAATTACATGGCTTATATTATTGTACATATGTATATGCAATCAAATTTTGCTATCGTCAGCGCCTCAGATTTAGTGATGTTACAAATGGTGTGAAAATTATAGTTCTGTTCTGTATTCAAAATTAGCTGAATTTGTTAAGTGAACTTAATTGTTATTGACAACATATTGAAAGGTGTAAGGTTAACGCTGTAATGTCATTAAAGCTGGTCATGAACTTTATACATTGTTCAATAGCTTAAAAACTTGCCACGCAAATAGTGAAAACTAGCTACAAATAAAAGCTAGCCAGCATGTCAGCACTAGCAATGCTGTTGTTTGTGCGCATAAAAATAGATAAATGGGAAAAATAAATTAATAAATAGAAATCAATGCCAATAGAATGGAAATGCTTGCAATTACATGAGCAAAATAAATGCTAAAAGTTGTTTATGTTGTTAGTCATGTATTTAATACCTATTAAATACATAAAAGTTGTTCATTTAAACGAGTAAACACATTAGTGAAGGGTTGACAGTGAAATACCCTTTAATAAAGTTATATATATTAGGAATGAAATCTGTAACGTAAAGTATTTTTTATCTTGAAACTTAGGCAGAAAATTTGCCCTGTCCGCTGCATGTATATACTTTGTATAGCTTTTTTATAGGGTATACAAACACACGCAATGAAACGGTCAATTGATTTGTCGGTCAGAGTTGTTCTCTTGCCATTCGTCGTCTACTGTTCCCGTCTCTTTTGGTTTTTTTTTTTGCAAAACAATTATATAAGTAATACGAGTTGTTTATCTGAATGTACAATATAAATGTATTGTAATTTGAAGTATTTTAAATATTAATTAAATATCGTTAACGATGTCGTTGACGTTGTTTACTTACTACCCGCCACCCCCACTTACCCCGAAAGAACCTCGCATAGCACTCTCTTAACTTATCATTTGCTACGTTTTGAGTTCTACATTCGCCGTAACAACGTTAAGCACAACAATAAATACGAAACGTGTTTACGTAAATGCAGTCACAGTAAAACATTGATATACGCTCTAGCAAGAGTATTATAAGTTTGTTAATTGTTAGGTTCTTCATTATTATCAATAGTCTAAAGCAAGGGATAATGAAACTCAGAGCTGGTAAGAGCTAGAACCATTAAACTTGATAGAAAGATTCTTCTTTACCATTTGATACTATAATAATAAATGTATGTTTTTAAACTTATTTTAACACACATTTCTCAAAGTACACCCTTTAAATTTTGCATATATTTAGAAAATATTATATTAAAACGATTCTGTAAGTTTCATAAAGATCGGCACATAAACAAACAAGCTGGCTATATAGCAATGTGTGTAAGAGCGAGCAAAAAGCAAACGACAGCGGATTTAAGCAGCGCACAGAGCATATAACGATCAGTAGAACCCACAGTATTTTTATTTTATGTTTATTTTTACAAATAAATCTTTTAATTGCGTCTTTTGCAAAGATAAGAATTTATGGAAAGATAAGTTTAAGTGCGTCTATTTATCTCATATTTATTTCTTAAACAAATATGCAAGATAACGAAAATTAAGAAAGACACAACAAAAAAGGCAAGAGAAGAGATGATTTATGTTTAGCAAAAGGGAAGCACGCAACTCAGTAAAGAACATCTCACAGAAATCCCCCATACATTTTAGATATTTTCTTTATATTATACATATAATATAAAAATATTGGCATATAAATAGATCAAGTCTTATAGTACTTGAATTAAAATAGAACGAAAATAACGAAATGCTGGTATATGTACATAAATTATTATTAAAACAAGTGTATATAAACCAACTACTACTTGAAATAATACGATATAGTGCGGTTTCTAAACATAAAGCAATTAATTTATTACAAATATACCAGTTATCGCTTGGATGATAGATTAGAATTGCATTTTGTACAATGTATTTAGAATTTCTATAGCTAAACATTGACACATATTATCAATATAGTATATTTTATGTATTTAGATTATTGTCGCTCTACGTGTCTTTACGCACTTCTGAATTCTATGGCATATCAGTAATTGAACAAAATTGTTTAACGAGCAATAGAAAATGTTAACAGATGGACTAGAGTATCTGTATGTCGTTATAGCAAATATTTAGAAAGTGTCTCGTGTTTATTTTTATCTAATCAATAGATTCAGTAGGCACTTCGGACGTAGTCACGTCCATTTGGCAAGAATACGCTCTTCAAATCATACTTATGTATCTACAGTGGATCACGAAAGTATTGGCTATAGTAATTTTTAATGTTGAGTTGATAAAATTATAGAAGATATCTAATTGACTATTTTTTTTAGGTAAAAGAAGTAAACTGATCTATAAATTCAAAAGAAATTATGAAGATATTTAAAAATCATCATAGTTTATGCTTTTAAACGAGCGTTTTTTTATTTTTTTTATATTGTTATTAAAAGAAACGAAGTATTTATATTTTTTAGTTTTGTATATATAGTTAGGTACAAAATTTTATTCAGAAATTTAGGAACTTCTTTCATCCATTTTCTTTAAAGAAAATTCCAACAAATATTCAAAATTTTCGCACATTAAGTAGACACCTTTTAAGACCCACTGTATGTGCGCTGCGTGTACAACTATGTTACCAAAATGTATTGCCATGCAGTTCAATTTGGCGTACTATGTTCGCCGATTTGCCTTGGACTGACCATATCAACTCACTGGGATTGACACTTGACGCAGTATGCGCTTATCTAGACTCACTGATTTGGTAGCTAGCTGGCGGGATTTACTTGTTCAACACAGACATGGACATGTTTCGCCCAGTTTGCCATATACAAATAGAGCCGCGAGAACACTTGTTGACTGATTAAACTATGTACACGATATATACATACATACATATACATATGTATATTTTTGCCATGAGCACTGTAATCAAGTGGAGCATTTCATTTTATTACAGACTGCCCGCTGAATTGGACACGTTTTTCAACTGTAAACTGTACGGAACACAAAACATAGAACATTGCATGCGTCATTAAAATCGACGGAAGCTGCGAAAAGATGTCACAAAACCAATCGTATTTCTGGCAAACGACCAGACACAATGTATACCTTAAAAGATCAGCCAAATGGCATATGGCCATGGCCTTGATGGTGGTGCTAACATTCTCCACCATATGTGCGGCGGAGTTGGATAATGATGGGGACGATATGGCTGCTAATATGCCGGAACCACTAAAGGTAAGCACAACTATATATGAGGTAAAGAAGTGCTTCTAATGAGTTTGTTTGCCTTTGCAGAACATGGATTCACAGATCATACAGGACTTGGTAACGGATGCAATTGGAATACAAGAGAAATCTGCGGATGTGGATCGGAATGCAAAGGCAAAGGGGAATTTCATCGATGCGTTTACCGCATCGATCTCTGTTATATTGTTAACAGAGCTAGGCGATAAGACTTTCTTTATTGCTGCCATTATGGCCATGCGCCATCCGCGTTTGATTGTCTTTGGCGGTGCCATTGCCGCCTTGGCCCTTATGACGGTTCTCTCATGCGTATTCGGCATGGCAGCAAACTTTATTCCTAAGGTGCGATCAGCTTATCATCACGTGATCTGAACATTGTATATTTTAATAGCTGCTTATCTCTTTTGTTGGCACAGATTTACACGTATTATATATCAACTGCATTATTTTTAATATTTGGTTTAAAAATGTTGTACGATGGTTACAAAATGAAACCAACCGATGCCCAGGAGGAGCTCGAGGAGGTGCAAAGTGATTTGCGTAAGCGTGAGGATGAGGTGAGTTTTGGGGATTCCCCACTTTAATTTGCCACTTAAATGTTTCGCTTTAGTAGGCAATACTTTTGTTTGCTATATAACTCTGCTTTTTAAACTATATGATATGTAATTACAAATTGATTTATTGCTTTTGTTAATAGCTATGCTTAATTTGGTTGTACAGTGTAACACCCAGAAACCAAACAGACTAATTAGTAACAAGGCGATCACTTCAATGTAGTAGTATGCCTGTAAAATGCTTTAGTTTGCTAGTAGTTACTTGTACTTGGTACCCTTTAATTTGTAGTTGTATTTATTTATATACTTTTTATTTACACTCATTTCGTGTCTCACACTGTAACAAAAAACACACCCAATACTACAAATGGAATACTTGATAGTCTCATTGAGGCGTGTTTAATACTAATTATAGCTAAAAATTGCATGCAAAAAGTTGTATAAATTAATTATAATTATGGTGTACATTAAGTTTTTTATAAAAAAATTAACTAACAATGAGTAATAAATATATGCATTAGAGAAACAAACAGCCACAAACAACGATTCGATTAGTCGTGTGTATCCCCTGACATGCTGCATTGCTGTTTTATGAAGTATATATTCTTAATCTCTTAGTTTATGCATATGTGTATGCTATATAAGTTACATATATACACACAGTTCCACACACCTCCGCCTACATGTGACTAATTGCACGAGGGCAAAACGCAAAGAATACTACGAAAAGTTACTAAAAGTCCAAAAAAAAAAAAGACAGAAACGCTGCTTAAACGCAAACAAACAAAAAGTACAGAACGCAAATTAATTATGCAAAATTAATCAAAATTATAAAACTGTCTATTGTTTTGTATATACAAAAACCATTAGCTAATGTCAAATTTAATTATTCTTTCTTTCACAAAAAAAAAAACGAAAACAATTGAACAATTACCGTTTTGTAAAACTTTCCTGATTTGAAACAATCATTCGTACTACTTGAAATGAATGAATGTGTGTGTTTGAACTGAGACAGCTAATGCGTCGTACTACCCGCAAATATGATGATTCCGATGCCAAACGCAAGAACAGCAATTCGGACAAGGAGGATGCCAGCGAACAGGCACTGATACATGGCCGCAATGTTGGCCAAGTTGTGCTGCCAGCCAACTCGAATCCCCAGATGCAGCATCGCCAGCGCAAGACCAACAACAACCTCGTTAACAATAACAATAATCATAATAACACCACCAATAACACTAACAATAACTCAACTAATGCTAAGCAAACAAACTGTGATAAAGCCTGCAACGATGTGGTCGCTGACTATCACGACACCGAAGTGATGCTCACCAAGGATGGATTGAGAATGAAAACGTTTCCGGGCAGTCCATCGTCCATTGCCTCATCGAACCAGACCGAACAAACCCATTGTGATAGTGGCACACCACGCCACCAAATCAATGCCAACAATACGGCTTCCCACGAACCAACCAACTGCAACGACTCCAACATCTCCCTTGATTTGGATGCGGCTGGGCCGCGTATCGCTCCACTGGCCAGACCCGATAGCCTGAATGATAGCATTTGTGAGGAGGACGATGCTGGATCTGTGAATAGCTCACTTAAAGCACGGGTCAGAGTTCATAGCTAGCTCTCTACTGTTGTTGTTTCTCAATCATCCACTTACTACTTACGTTTTCATCTGCTTATTTTTTGAACAAATACCAACAGTGATTGCCACACATATTCGTACACTCACGCACAAACACACACAGCAAAAACGGAAACAAATTCTAATCATCTTTTAATTTTTAATTATCTATATTTTAAATTAAGTTTGACGGTTTATGTGGTTTCTTTTTAAGCTAAACTCTCATTCATTTCACCGCGTTCCACTTTTAGGTTATGCCATTGCCAAAACGTTCCAACTCACACAAAAACACACACACACACACAACACCACATTAATTTGCATGTTGTCGACTTTTTGCTCTAAATCTAAATTTAAAACTGTTCGTTTTGAAGTGATCGTTTGTGCTCCTTTTAAAAAAAAAAACACACGTTTACTTTTTTTCTTTACACTGTGCTACATAGTTTTGTTGTTTCCGTTGTTATTACTTTTATTTTGCGCACATACAATTCTCATCCAGTTTTTTATTGAATGATAATCGCTAGTCAAGCCACATTTTTAACCCAATTAATTTTGATGACTTTTGTTTTACAGCTGGATCGTGATGTTAATGCTGCGCTGGTCCATGATCCCGAGAGTGGACGCCGCAATAAAATGCATCGCAGTGCATCCTATTTTACTATGCGCATCTTTGCTCAGGCCTTCACGATGACCTTTCTTGCCGAATGGGGCGATCGCTCCCAGTTGACAACTATCATTCTAGCTGCCAGCAAGGTATGAAAAAATATTATTTTATATATCTGATGTAGAGTCAAAAAAATTTTTGTATTTTGGGTCGAAAGTATCGTGATGTGATTACTAAATTTAAAAGTGTTTCACGTAAAAGAAGTTATTGATAAGGTTTATAGATTATTTGAAACAATTATTTATCTTTAATCCTAAATAAAGTCACATCTTCAGTGAAAACAGTTTAGTTTAATTTTACTATAGAATGCAGCAAGAACACTCGGAAAAAATTTACTGGAGGATTTACACTCTTGATGTGAATCTAGAGCAAGAAATTCTCAGAAAACTTTATATAATCATGGACTTTTTTATAATATACCTAAATGTTATAATATATGTATATTTAAACAATATGTTAGACACAGTTTTTTAATATAATTCTTTTGCTTTTTTGTTGCAGGACGTTTATGGCGTTATTGTTGGTGGCATTCTTGGCCATTGCATTTGCACTGGTTTGGCTGTGATTGGCGGTCGTCTTGTGGCTTCCAAAATCTCGGTGCGCACTGTCACCATTGTGGGTGGCATTGTATTTATTGGCTTTGCTATATACGCTGTGCTCGTTACCCCAGATGATATATAGACGATAACCGTAACGGAATCCTAATGAAATTTCTACGTAGACCCCGAGGAGCCACAGGCATTTTTTAATTAGCCATTTGTTAATCCCTTTTTTTTGCTTTTTTTCTTTCAAAAAGACAGTCCTAAAAGTGCCTTCAGTGCTTTTTGCTTCAGCCATGACATATACAAATTTAGTTGGCAATAGTTGAATATATATGTATATATTCGTTTCCATCAGCCCTTATCACTGTTAGAGTATTCATTTCAAAGCCAATTTATGCTTTAAGTATTAAAGTTTATTAGTTTTTTTTTTGTTTTTTTTTGTAAATACGCGTGCTTGTTAACTAGGTTGCCTAATCTCCTCTTAAGTAGCTCATTGAATTTTCCTAATTTTGTATTTATGTAGCAATGTTTACTTAACAAAAAAAAAAAAGAATATGAAAAAAATTACATGAATAACTATTTATATTGATGAATTACTCAATATTTTTATGAAGATATTAGTAAAAGTGCAAAACGAAATGTTAAGCTACAGTTGTTTTATTTTAACATCACTGTTAACATGGGTATGTTAACACAACAGTTAACATTGTTTACTTGGAATAATTGCAATAATTTACTTGGTCACATAATTTATTAATTTACAAATAGAATTATAAGTTTAAGCACAAGTCAGAATTGACAAAATTCTCTTACATAGTTAATTATTTCATTGTCTTGGGATCACGATAGATGCCCGTAAAGAGGATTGCATTAGATTTGCGATCGTAGATCAGGAACACAAATGGATGATCGCATTCAAATTTGGTTGGCTCAATGGGACGAGCGGAACGGAAACTGACCAAGACGGTCGCTGCCGCTGCAGTGCTGCCCTCCTCATCTACCTTGATCTTGGCCATATGCTTGGCATCGCCAAAGTTAATATGCTGTTCAGTGCTGAAATCATTAAAGCTGGCCGATGCCCCGAATATTTTGCGTACAC
Source organism: Drosophila tripunctata (assembly GCA_035047385.1). Classification (NCBI taxonomy): domain Eukaryota; kingdom Metazoa; phylum Arthropoda; class Insecta; order Diptera; family Drosophilidae; genus Drosophila; species Drosophila tripunctata. The sequence goes on along the minus strand of JAWNPS010000326.1, from coordinate 2,454,538 downwards.
CCATTTCATTCAGGATCTGTAAATCATATATAAATCAATACATTTACTTTTATTAGTTTTAAGATTCAAACACTTACTGGTTTGAGTTCCAGTCGCTGTTCAAATTCAAATTTGGGCAACGAGATTTCAATTTCACGTGGTGAGGCTTCTCTCAGGGCTGCTGACAAGGTATCGGCATTCAGATTGGACAGCACATGGTCAAGTGCATCATTACTGAAGGGAGGCAGTATGATAACCATCGAGATATCGGATTCCACATCATCATCTTCCTTAAACGAGGTGCGATACGGCAGTTGCAGTACATGGGCGCCCAAACGTTCATCCGGATGCAAAAGGAAGGTTCCCTTCTGCTGCATCATGGGCACAAACGACACCTTATCGCTGGACGTATGGAAGGGCTTCTGTACGGTTGCATCTACATTGAATTTGCTAGACCACTGACCCTTGAAATAGGCTGCATTGGCCAACACCAGCTGAGTACGTGAATCGATGTCACCTTCGGAAATCATATCCTTGATTTGATTGTGTGTTTGATTGGCAATCCAGCCGTTAATCTGCTGACGTGTCTGCTCCGCATTATCTCTGATATTCAGTTGAACAATTTCATCACGGAGTCGTTCATTGAGACAACTGGCCAAATTAACCTGATTATCAAAGTACATCCGATCGGCGGATGAAAAGATCAACGGCATTTGCTGGCCACGTATCAGACGTTCCTGCTTCTCCAGGCGATATGCACTGCGCACAGTCTCCTTTGTTGGCGCCCAATTCAAACGCAGCACATTGGACAACTCCTGCTCCGAATCTCCAGTGGCACCGAAATAGGCCAACAGCAGGGCATGATAGGTGCTGTAGGGCGAAAAGAATACATTCTCGTTGGGTGTCGACCGGCGTATCACATCCAGCATGGCCACCGAGAACTCCTGTTGACCCCGATATAAATTGGGCCGTTTACCACCCATACCAGGCTCCGATTTAATGCCGCACAGCTCGGCATTAAACATCGCCGGCAGCAGCACCAACAACAGTGGCAGACAAAACTTCATTCTCTGCAACGAAAGTGAACTCTGGGTTAATGTGAGGCGGTTGGCATGTTGCAAATACATTAGTATTTAAAATGTTTTAAAATAAATGAACTATCAAGAAATGCTACAGATGCTGCAAGCTAACCGATTATATATTTCTATATATAACACTTATATTTCTGCAATAAATAAGAAATTATATAAACAAAGTAAGTTATTTCTGTACTTAACCTTGATTTGCCTACGACCTTTCCGCTATTTGGTATTTAAAATATATTACAACTATGAAATTCTAGAGGCTCCAAGATAGCCGACTGTAATAGACTACGTACTTGTTCTGTTTACAATTAAAAAAAATATTTTTCAGATACTTCTATAAGAAATCTTGATTTAGTTTCACTTATAATATATAATAAGTTAACTGCTTTAAATTTTAAAAATTATAACTAATAATACATTAGGCTATCATAATAATTTCTAGCTTGTATATGAGAGTGATGTTCGATTCTAAATAAACTGGTATGAATATATGTATATATTACAAAATAATCGATTATAAAATTTTATTTTAAATATCTTTAAAAGCAAAAAAAGTTTGTCAATATCAGTTCTAGGATATATAGTAGTTAAATTCTACAATTTTTAAAGAAAATCACTGCATAATTCTACAGATCTTAAATTTTCGTCCGATCATTTCTATTTATCTAACTAAATCTGTATTGTACTGAGAAAGATATACGTATTTACATATACAATCTCTGAGCTTGAGGTTAAGATATCTGCGCAAAGTTTCTTTTTATATGGTGACTAACGATTTAAAACAAACTTGATCTGCTTATAGCACTTAATCTATGAGAACTATATTAAACATACTGACAAACAAGGAGTTGAATAGACTGCAATCTGTGGCTACAAGTATACATATACTTTGCGGATAATGCTAATTAGGGATATATACTTATATAGTTATCTACTTTTTGTGGCTGCGGTGTTAATCATAATATTTTTCTTGAAAATATATTTAAAACTCGTAAAAAAGTGTATTGTATATGACATTTTCATTAAAAAGTGAAGCAATAAAAAATATTAAAAAAAAAAAAAAAAAAAAAAATACCATAAATGCTACGTGCTCGGAATCTATGAGGAATTGTATTGCCCTTGTGTTATTAGTTATTAGAATTTAGATTAGCTAATTTTCGACACGAGCTGCTTTGTTACTTCACACAAACACAATGCACAAGATTCAAAAAGCAAATGACGAAAATCGTCACGCACGATATGCGAATTGTGATTTGCCGCTGTTGTTGTTGTTTTTGTTGTAGATGAACTGTATCAAAAGCTTTAATTCGTGCGATCTCTAACTAAACTCTCTCAGCTGATTCATCGCCGCGATGCTATGCCGCGATGTCTTTGAAAATGCGATCTTAAACGCAGTTTTCACCAATTGCAACATCTCACGACAAAAAGTGAAAGTTTATCGGTTTTTCAGTCTGCACTGGCAATTCGCAACAACAACAACAGCAGTTAACAATGCCCGGCTGCTGCTGCTGCTGCGGCTGTCATGCATAACGGCTGCTGCTGCTGCTGCTGCTGTTCGTTGTTGCTTTTGCTGTGCATTCAGCTGAGCGCAAAATAAAGAGCAACTTTGTCTTTTTGCTTTGTGGTCGGCTTTCTCAGCTGACGACAGATTGCGACGTCACAGTGATTGCGTGACTGCGTTTAAAAACAATAAAAAAAAAAAACTCAAAAATTACCATGTTTTTTTTTAAACCGGTTGTGAACTGAATATGTGTGTGATTCATAAACATTGTTAACATTTTAACGCTTACGCGCTTTTTTGTTTTTTGTTTGACCCTGTATTGGCGATTTTGTAATTGGTTTTTTTCACTCTCTCTCTCTCTCTCTCTCTCTTTCTATCTCTTTCGATGTCTATGTTTGCAGTTTACTAATACACACACGTAGCCTCGATTTGCGCTTGCGCTGCCCACTCAGCGGCAACAATAACAACCACTACAGGTTTTATTGTTGTTGTTGTTTAGGGAATTTCCAAACAAAAAGTTGTCGCAAATTATTGAGTGTACAATTCGTATGTATGTGTGTGTGTGTGTGTAAGTACCGCTCTAAGCTCAATTATAATTAATAAGGAAACAATACATATATCACAATCTGATGGATTTGTGGTGCTTTACAAATACAGCTATGAATCAATATAATAACTCAACACTGACTTCTTAAGGACAAGTAGTTTCTGCGGTTTGAGGTCAGCTGATTAAACTGATGCGGTTCGAGAACCGATTTGTGTGTATTTCCACAATTGTATAATTGTTTAATAGTTCTTGACCCTCAGCTTATCTTGGGGCTTAACCCAAGTAATAACTCAATAACAACAACACACTTTATGCGACATCATTTCACAATTAGAATTGTGAGTGACAAAAATTTAATGTACACTGATAACCAAGTGCAATAATGTCACCAAAGATTGGGCCATCATTTTGTTATTCATTTCAAAAATGAAACTGTAGTCACTGAAGAGCTACGCGTTGCTAAAAAACCGGTCTCCAATTGTTGTACAAATTTGGCATTACGCAAATGAAATATATAAATATACATAAGTGCAATTGAAATTTTTTAAAGTTTACCTTTTTTTTTGTCTGTTTTGCTTACTTTTTATGCTTATTTGTTTCACTTAATCCGAAAACTACAAGATTTTCGCTGCGAACACGTAAAGCTTCAGCTTCGTACTGAATTGATTGCTGAGCGCGGCTTAGGTAATATCACAGAAGTAAAAAAACATCGAAACGTTGTTTGCTTTAACGATGCTTTTTAGTACTTGTTCAACGATGTTGTAAATCGATGTTTAAAAAATATCGGCTACTTTTTAAGAGACGAAAGCTTATATTTCTTTAAATTTTGCAAGAAAGTGTTTATTTTTGCAAACATATCTATATATCAATTTTACTACAGGCAATATTAAGAGATAAATAGTTTGTCGTTTTAGCTAACTTGTATTAATTATTATCTAATATAATTAGCATATACAACGATAATCAAATAACATATAATGAATAATTTTATATTCTATGATTATATCTTATCATCGCTATCGTGCCTATCGATGTCAGCTATCGATACAAAAACGGGAAAGCAACACTGTTGTGCGCAAACGTTTACCAACACCCTTTAAGCACCACCAGATTAACCCACGCAGCAGCAGCACAACAACAACAACAACAAAATTACGCGATAAACAAAACGAAGCCGATTTGTAGAAATTAAGCGTCAGCCATGAGTGTAGCCAACACAGGAGCAGCATCACAGGATGCCTGCTACATATCGCTACTGGGACTCGCCGAATACTTTCGTACCTCACAGCCGCCAAATATCAAGAAGTGCATACAATGTTTACAGGCGCTTTTCACTTTTCAGCCGCCATCAAAGGTGAGTCTTTCCCCAAAAAAACACAGTGAAAGTCAATCCAATTGCCAAGTTAAAAATACACATTATTCTTGTCCAGGTGGAGGCGCGCACACATCTACAAATGGGACAAGTACTGATGGCCTATACGTGTAACATAAATTTGGCGCTCCAGCATCTGGAGCAGGCTTGGAACATTTCCGAGCCGCTAATGAATTTCGATGATGTAAAGTTCGATACGGCTTCGCTGTTGGCACAACTGCATCTGCAGATGGAGCAGAGTTCAAATGCGAAGAAAATGCTGCGTAAAGCTGTGGAATTGTCCCAAAACAATGTGTATTGGCACTGTAAGCTGCTGCTGCAGTTGTCCCAGATTCATGCCAATGATCGTGAGTACTCGGTGGCCAGTGAACTGTTGGCGGTGGGTGCAGAGTCAGCGGAGGAGGCGGGTGCCACATATCTGAAGGTATTGTTTCTGCTCTCACGCGCCATGATACTGATGATTGAACGGAAAACGAATGATGTGCTGGCGTTGCTCAATTCTGCGGGACAAATTATTGACAATAACATACCCAATCCACATCAAAAGGAGTACCTTAAAGTGTTCTTCCTGGTGCTGCAGGTGTGCTATTATTTGGCCCTTGGTCAGGTGAAGACAGTCAAGCCCAGTTTGAAGCAGCTACAAATGTCCATACAAACCATAATGGCACCCAATTGGCCAAGTGATGAGCTCATCTTTGGCTCCAATCAGCTGGAAATGTTTGTCTGGCTACCCAAGGAACAGCTCTATGTACTGGTCTATCTAGTCACCGTCTCCCACTCCATGATGGCCGGTTACATGGACAAGGCACAAAAGTATACGGAAAAGGCGCTCACACAAATCGAGAAACTCAAAATGCAAGAGGATAAATCCATATTGTCCGTCTTCAAAGTCATACTGCTCGAGCACATTGTCATGTGTCGCATGGTGATGGGAAATCGTGAGCTTGCCATACGTGAAATAGCCGCTGCTCGTGATGTTTGTCTAGCGGCGCCGCATCGCAATCTCCTCAAGCGTCATTCCGCTCAGCTGCATTGTCTGATCGGTCTGTATTCCATGTCCACCAGCTTCTTTGATCATGCGGAACGTCAGTTTCTGGTCTGTGTGAATGAGACTAGCGAACGGGATCTGAAACTCTTTGCCAATCTGAATCTGGCCATCATATATCTGCGCACCAAACGGGATGCAGATCTCAAGCAAATACTCGATGCTGTGTCCACTGAAAATACGCACACGTACAGCAGTCAGGCGCTAATGGGTGGATTCTATTATGTGCAGGGACTTCATGCCTTTCACAAGAACAGCTTCCATGAGGCCAAGTGAGTAGTTGGGATTGGAATAGATTGTATTCTGGAGAACTTATTGAACTCTTCTTTCAGACGATTTCTGCGCGAAACACTGAAAATGGCCAATGCCGAGGATTTGAATCGTTTGACAAGCTGTTCACTGGTGCTGCTATCACATGTCTTCCTCAGCATAGGCAACTCCAAGGAGAGCATGAATATGGTGACGCCAGCCATGCAATTGGCCAGCAAAATACCCGACATTCATGTGCAGCTATGGGGTTCGGCCATACTCAAGGATCTGCATCGCATGTCCAAGGATGTGCAGCACGAGAAGGAGGCGTATGCCAATCATGTTAAATACTCAGAGAACCTCATTGCCGATCAACGCAAATGTGTGCAGAGTTCGCATCATGAGCTGGTCAATTGGTTTCAAGGCGAACCGCCAGTAACAAGCGGTGCGCCACTAACTCTGCCAGTTGTCAGTGGCACCGCAGAGGCGTCCACATCTGCGCTGCAGTCACCAGCGCAGTTTGGACAATTCTATTGAACGACCAAGTGCATATACATATATATAAAACTATACAACTAACTCGATTCGTAAGCATTTTTTTAATAACTACAGTTGTAAGCTAAATTAAAGACTAAGCAAAACACACAAAGCAAAGCAAAGCTTTACAAATCTAATTTACAACTAACTACAAGTCTGTGTCGGCCGTATCCTCCGATTCCTCGTCCTGTTCCTGCAACGTTTCATTGCCGCCATTCTCCTTGTTGCTCAGCAGTGTGAAGTGCACCAGACGCTTGTCCTGCTGCTCATGCAGTGTTAAATGTGTGCGCATCTCGTGCATCGATTTAAACTCCTCACTGCACACTGGACAAATGTAGATCTTATCGCCCTGATGGGTGCGCTGATGCATCTGACAATCGCCACGTTGGGTAAAGCTCTTCGAGCAGAAGGGACACACAAACGGTCGCTCACCCGTGTGTGTGCGTCGATGATTCTTGAGAACATTGAGCGCTGTAAAGCGCATGGGACACAAATCACAGGGATATGGACGTTCACCGGTATGTTTGCGTTTATGTTTAGCCAACGAGCAGCTGGTGGTGAATCTGGAGGAGCAGACATCACACTCATATGGCTTGACGCCCGTGTGGGTGCGTGCATGGGATGTTAGCTCCGCTTTGGTTACAAACGAATTGTTGCACAGTTCGCACTTGAAGCGCTTGATGTCCGAGTGGCGCAGCTTGTGCTGCCGCAAATTGGCGTTCTGTGTGAAACCCTTGCCACAAACGTTGCACACAAACGGCTTCTCACCCGTATGTATGCGCATGTGATCCCGCAACGTCGACAGCATGGTAAAGACTGTGAAAGGGAAAAGATGGAAAGTTTAATAAACTTCTAGCGCAAGCTAATGCCACGACTTACCCTTCTGACAGACGTTGCATTGATTGCGCAAATTGCGTTTGTGTGTCTGCACCATGTGTCTGCCCAGCTGCTCCTTGGACTCACATCTCACACCGCACTCCTGGCAGTTGTGTGCGGCATGCGTGGCCTGATGCTCCGTTAAATGATTCAAAGAGACAAAAACTCGCTCGCATTCGTTGCACTTGAAACTGCGATTGGTGCAACCGTTTTGCCGTCGATGTATTATCAAAGATTTCTCTAGCACAAAGCCAGCATTGCAGCGATCACAATGGAAGTTGGCTTTAAGTTCTTCCGTTTCCACATTGTTGCTTCTACTTGGCTGCTGTTTGGCAACTGGTTGCTGCTGCTGCTCCTCCTCCTGCTCTGTGGCAGCACGTCGTCGTGTGTTGCGTTTGGCTGAGGTCTGTGTTTCCAGCTGCGCTGCTGGCTGCTGCTTATCAACTGGTTGCTGCTGCTGCTGTTGCTGTTGTTGTTGCAACAACTTGGCAGCGCTTTTGCGTGTGGTGATTTGTGATGGCTGTGATGGTGGTTCGGGTGCAATGTATGTGTCGCCAGTGCTATTGCTAACTAGACGATATTTGTACTCTTTCTGCTTACTGCCCTCCCCCGTGCTGCTGCTGTAAACCATTTCCGTATCATACTTGATGCTGTCCTTTTCCACATGCAATATTATATTCTCGGCAGTCACTTTGACTGGCGTCTCTTCGTTCTCTTCGTGCTCGTCTGTGAACTCATAGTCAAACTCCTCAACGCCCTCCACGGGCTCCTCTATGCTGGTGTTTTGCTGTGCATCTGTTGTGCTTACCTCATCGGTTTGTGCTTCACTGTGCGCATGTGGTGACTTCATTTGTCTGCACCGCTGCCTCGGCAGTGGGCACCTTTGGCTTGTGTTCGGGCTCGGCGGGCAGCGCATTGGGCAGCAGCTGTAGCAGTGTGCGATTGGAGCTCTCGCATTTCAGTTTAAACGAGTAGCAGTGATTTATTTCACTAATGCAATTGAGACAGACTCGAGCTGGTAAATTGTCTTCGCGACGCGGCTGTAAACACACAAAACAATGAGCACTCTATGGAGTGTTGTGTGTGGATTGTGTGTGACTTACCTGTGTTCTGGTGAATTCGCGCAGCATATCAACCAAACAGCTGCCTGAGCCGCCATCGTAGATGGACAGAAATGGTCCGGAGAGGCTCAGACAAGTGCGACAAATCTTCTCCACATCCATTTTGCAGCAATCTAATGAAGAAAACGCAGCCACAAACAACAAATAAACGCACAGAGCGTTGCCAGATAGTTCAAGTTAGAGCAGGCACTTATATCAATACTGGTTTCAATACATCGTTGTTTTTACACAGTCGCGATGTATCGCAGTTGATATTTTTACCAATTAAATATTCCATTAGAATTAATGCACATTTAATAAAAAAAAATCATTTGAAAAATTAATTGTGTTCCTTTACACTGCTGTTAGCTGTAAAACTTTTGATATAGTAAGCACTTGCTATTGTCGTAACGTTTGTGAGCTACACAAGTCTGTCAAGGTTGCCAGATAACTGCAACATCAACAGCGTTGCCACACAGTCTCTAAACCATATCACAACACAGCCGGTTCACGCACGTTGCAATTGTAATTGTAAATGTAATTACATTTTGCTACTAAACAATTATTATGAACGATATTAAGCGTTTGAAGGAACAACAGCGTGACATACATCCCGGTTTCGACGGCTACCTGGACTGCATGACACGTGCACTCTTCACAGGACTTGCTTCATTTTGTTTAGGTATGGAATGTTTTTCTTGCTGTTTCGCAGATTATTTAATAATTGCATAATATTAAACAATGTACAGGTTTTGCTGGCAGCTATTTTGTACAAAAGGCAGTACAAACCAAAATACGCTATCCAATCAAATACAATATATTGATTTCTTCACTGGTTGCCACCGGCATCTCATATCAAACGACCACAACACGCACCAAATCCTGTCAAGCTGCTTGGATGGCCTACGAGGATAAGCATACGGTGCTTAAGGAGAAAACCTATTAATAGTTTATAGAGAAGCAGTTAGCCTACTTTTAGTTAGTTATAATCATGAACAAGTGTCTGCGTTGCTTGCTGCGTCTGCCTTGGACCACTCAACTGCGTCCGGCGGTAAGTGCTACAATCCCCGCACGTTTCAAATACACCCAGAATCATGGTGTTAAAGGCATTCGGAATCGCAAGAGCTACTATGAGGCACAACTGCAAGCCGGCCAGCAGGCGGACAGTGAGCAGCAGGAGCTGCAGGGTGCTGGCGATGGACTGGACATGCGTTTTCTAGACGATCGGTAAGAATGCGTTGTTTAAACGATGATTCCTTACTAGATAGTTTCATTTCTCTATCCTTTATAGCGCCTATGATGAAGTAGCTGGCGGTGCCATGCGCATCAATCGAGATGTGGCCACAGCACAGCAGGTGCTCATACTACAACCGTATGTAAAGTGGGCAGCAAAGCGCAACACACCCGACGATGTGCAGCCAAACGATCAGCTGGCGGAAGCCACCGCTCTAATACACTCGCTGCCCAACTGGAAGGTGGCACGAGCATTAAAAGTGCCACTGGAGAGTCTGGAGCGCAAGACACTATTTGGCAGCGGTAAGCTGGCTGAGCTAAAGACACTCATTGAAGAACTGCGACGGGATCAGCAGCTGAGCTGTTTGTTTGTAAGCAAAGGCACGCTCTCGTTTGCCCAGAAGCAATTTCTGGAGGCAGAGTTCCGGCTGCCCGTGCTGGATCGCTATTCGGTGGTTATACAAATCCTACGATTGCATGCGACAAGCGCTGAGGCACGACTGCAGGTGGCCATGGCGGAACTGCCGTACATTTGGGCGCAGGCCAAAGATGCGAGCAGCACACAGACACGTCGCCAGGGCTACTCACTCACCGACATACAGAAGGAGATACTGCGCACCAGGGAGCGCAAATTGAGGGCCGAACTGGAGCGTGTGCGTCGCCAGCGTCAGCTGCTGCGGCAGAAGCGAAAGCAGCAAAACTATCCCATTGCCGCTGTGGTGGGCTATACCAATGCCGGCAAGACGTCGCTAATAAAGGCGTTGACCGTGGAGGAAACGCTGCAGCCGCGCAATCAACTCTTTGCCACACTTGATGTGACGGCTCATGCCGGCATGCTGCCCTGTAATCTGGAACTTATTTATATGGACACGGTGGGCTTTATGTCCGATCTGCCGACGGGTTTGTTCGAGTGCTTTGTGGCCACACTAGAAGATGCCATGTTAGCAGTAAGTTGAAATGCTTTAAAGTTTTTCGTGCTATAAATATTAACTTATATCGCTTTCAGGACATTATTATACATGTGCAGGACTTGTCGCATCCCTGTCATGCCGCCCAAAGCGCTCATGTCGAGACCACGCTGCGTTCGCTGGCTTTCAGCGTTGCTGGCGGCGATGCCACAGCCAGCCATATGCCACCCATTATCAATGTGTACAACAAATGCGACTTGCCAGCTGCCAATGTGGAATCAACAACATCATCAACTCCATCTGCTCATCGCATTTCGGCACGTGCTCTTACCGGTTTGGAACCGCTGCTCGAGGACATTGAGCAACAAGTGTTGGCCGTAACTGGTCGCCGTAAACTGCAGATGCGTGTGCCAAATGGCGGTGCTGAAATGGCTTGGATCTATAAACATGCCGCTGTGGTGCACACTGCAGCAGATGAGCAGAATCCGCAGCGTCTGCTCATGCAGGTTGTCATCACTCAACGCACCTTGGAGCAGTTTAAACGACAGTTTTGTTGAACTACATTAAGCTACATTAATTATAACAAATTGGTTTGTTAAACTTTCACAAAAGCGTCCAATTGGCGCTAATTAATTTTTATTATCAACTATTGTATATAAATTAGTGTATTGGTGTTATAAAATTAGCTACAAAAATATACATACATATATTTATGTTTAAGAACAAAAACAATTATAAAACAAATAAACAATATTGCACTATTTAAACATTTGTTGCTAGGATTTGTTGTTTGTTTGTGGTGTGTGTGTTTTTTTGTGCTTCGGTTTTTTTGTTAGTAGTTTCCCATTTTATACTTATACTATATATATATATATATATATATGTTTGTCTTTATAATTGTGTGTTTGGTTTTTATAAAAATATTGAGAATATACCGACTTATTAGCTATAGCTACTATAACTAGAACTCTTTTGTTTTCCGACTACGAACTTTGACAATGTTCAAAGTAGTCTATTAGGTTTTGTTTTGTTTTTTTTACTTTATTCAGTTGTTGCTAGTTTAAATTTTAAGCAGAGTTGTGCTTCAATAATTACATAATTCATTGAAAAAGTATTGCTATTGATTTAGAACTTTAAAAATATAGTATTATAATATTGTTTTTATAAAATCATTAGGGAAACTATTAGAAATATTTAAATTTTCATATAAAAATTCTTGAACGTTCATTGAACAAGTTTTGCTAATGAATTAGAACATTTAATTGCATTGGAATTGCATTGAAAATTAAATGTTATATTGTTTTTGAAAAATCATTAGAAATATTTAAATTTTTACATAAAAATTGTTGAACAACGAAAATCTTAAAAGCTTAATTGATTACACAATTCATTGAAAAGGTTTTGCTAATGAATTAGAACATTAAAAATATAGTGTTATAATATTGCTTTTAAAAAAATAATTAGGGAAACTATTAGAAATATTTAAATATTCATATTAAAATTCATGAACATTCATTGAAAAAGTTTTGCTTATAATTCAGAACATTTGACTTGCATTGAAAAATAAATGCTATAAAAAAACTATTAGAAATATTTAAATTTTCACATAAAAATTCTTAAGCCACTAGCCTTTAAAAAGTTTACAATTTAAGCATTTAAAAAACGTGTACATTTTTTTATTAAATTATTTTCTAGTTTTATAATTTCGTATTTAATCAATTTTATCAATCATTAATCTGATTTAATTGACTTTTCATTAAAATGTTTTCAATGCTCAACATTTTATTTTCATTGGTATTAATGTAATTTCATTAGCATTACTTTTAACAATGCTCATTAAAAAGCCATTTCATTGACTTTAATTTTCAATGACAATGAAAAAGTAATGAAAAAGAGACACAACTCTGCTTTCAAGTACTAAAAAAACACATTGGCACTCATCTATATTAACTTGAGGTTTTTACAATATATACCAGAATATAGAATATACAATACACTTTTAAAGTGAAGTTGGGGAATATTTCTATTAGGGACAGTAGCAGTATGTATATAAATCTTGTACAATACTGCTCGAAATGCTTATACAAAGCAACGATTAAACTCTTGTGGCACGCAGTTACTTAATAGTTAGTTTTATAAATGATTTTGAGAGTATACTGAAGTTTAGAAATATGGCAACCAATTGGGGAAACAACAAAGGAATGTTTTGAAAAATTAAATGCCAAATTAAAGATAATGTTATGCAGATGTACTATAGAAAATCAGGTCAAGTTGCAGTAAACTTTGCTTGGGGAAATAAAACTGCGAATAACAGTGGCATTCAGTGTATGGCAAATCGAAATAAGAAATATCAATAATTGTTAATGCTTAATGACTAAAAAAAAACCCACGTATACTTTACATTGCTAACCCCTATGCCACAACACACCAGAAATATATATCACACTATATATGACTAATATATATATATATATATGTTGCCTGCTGCTCACGTGGTTGCAATGAGCCACATTAGCAGCTGCCAGAGTGGCGCCACCAGCACATAAACAAATAGAATGCAAATGATGCGACAGTTTTTGATCCAACTAACAATGAATTGTATGAATTGTGTTATAATGTTAAACGAATTGTACTCTGCCAGCAGGGGGAATGAGGCGTTGGTGGGCAGCAGCGTGTTTGTGGCCAACCGTTTGCCATTTGTCAGTTATAATTTGGCCATATGCGACTGGGCCTGCTCATTGGCCGCCGTTGAGTATTGGCCAAATGGCATTAGTTGACAATATTCGAGCAATTGCAGTTCCAGTTGCCGCAAACATTTATCCGTCGTCCCTGTGGCCAGACGCATTAGTCCACTGTCACGGGATTTGTGCAGATAACCGCTCTGAACGAGCGCATAGATGGCAATATTGAGATTGTCCAGTGCCAGGCAATAGGGATGCACATGGGCAGCCGCCGCGCCAGGCTGCTGCAGCAATTGTTCCACATGCTGTTGCACACGTACCAGCAACTCCTTGCCACTAAACTCCACATGTTGCTCCATCTGCAAGGCACACAAAAGTGTATAGAGCAACTGTTTGCACAATTTAAAGCAGTCACCTGTCTACTCACCTGTCGCAGCGTTACCGCCAGCTGATAGTAGAGACAGAGGAACGGTGCCAGTGCAGCTAGTATAACCCGAAAGCATTCATTATCCTGCACTGTGATGCGACCAGTGTCCCTGTTCAACTCCAGCGCGCGCTCGTCCAGCAACAGCTGCAGATGCGTTTCAAACTCAATTGCCTCCCGATTGGATTCGACTATAAATTCGTGTTGGAATAATGCATCCATGCTGTTGACATGCTTATGCAGCGACGACAGTGTATCCTCATATGAGATAATGGCATTAACTGCTGCTCTCTGCTGTCGTTGCTGCTCTTTGAGTGCTGCCAGCAGCAGATAAGCGGGTCGTGCTAGCCAAAACATGCAGGGATTCACATAGAGCTGCAGTGCCAGCATTGGCACAGCCACCGCCATGGTATCCGCACTGAGCGCGTGTGCCTTCAAGCGTTTCACATCGATCTTCGCCGCCAGTTGATCCGCAGCCAGTGGTGTAAACTGCAAACGTCCCACACGGAATTCCAAAATATTGCTATGCACTTCCACGGCATCAATGATGTCCGACTTGATGTTGTTGTGCCTTGTGCTGACATGTGCACCCAACTGCTCAAAGATGCGCTTCAAATGGAGAATGCCACGCGACAGCTCGTCGAGATTAACGCTATGCTGGCCATACAACTTGCTGGCATAGCACAAACACAACATATTGAAAGTGCTGATGACAATGCGACGCTGCTGCTGATAGATAATCTCATTGGCCAGCTGCTTGACCAGCTCAATCTCCTGCCGATTGAGCTTCTGCACCGAACCACCGAGTCCAGCGCGCTGCACACGATCCTCGCTAGTGTGGCCAAAGAATTCCTTGGCCGAAATGGGTGCACCAAAGTCCAGAAACATTTTGCCAAAACGTTCGTCAATGATTTTCAGGGCTTTGAAAAAGCCCTTGGTGGACTCTTTGGGCTTGGGCACACCCAGCAGCTCATAGACAAACAGCTGCTCCTCCAGCACACGTTCATAGGCAACACTAACCGGCACAATCATAACATCGGGTACCTCGCCAGTAAAATAGGGCAGCAGAGCCATGGACAACAGACCCACCTTGGGCACCAGCGCCTTAAAGTTACGTGAACGTGTGCCCTCAATGAAAAACTCCACGCCTATATGATAATTGGCCACCAACGCGTACATATACTCCCTGAAGATGTCCCAGTAGAGTTCATCATTCGAAAAGGAACGGCGCATAAAGAATGCACCCGTTTTGCGTAGCATTGTGCCCATGCCAAACATGGAGTGAAAGTCTGCAAAGGATTAGAGATTCAGTAACCAATAGATAAGTATCTGTAGATTAACTTCCAACTTACCCATGCCCGCCGCAATACCAGGAATTTCAATGTCATAGTAGTAGCAAATGTAACTCATCAGTATAAAGTCCATGTAACTACGATGACTGGGCAAATATAGCACCGGACAATGTCCCATATCCTTGCGCACCTTCTCCATGCTCGCCGAGTTGACATAGATGCCATCACAGATGCGTTTACCAATTGCCGTAATGGCAATGCCACACCATCTGATTATGGCCATATTACGATCCAAACCAATCTCATCCACAATTGCTTTGGCCTGCTGTTCCAGTTGCTTCATCGGCTGCTGTGTCTCCTGTGCATAATGCTCCAGCAGCAGACGCATCTTCTCGCTGCGCAACACAAACTGTTTGAGCTTCTGGGGATTGGAGTAGCGTTCAAATTCATAGGCCACCTGCGGCTTAAACTCTCTGGTCATCGACGTCTCATTTCCCGTCGCTATAATGTTCCGAAATTGTGACATATAATCCAGAGTTGTGGCACTCGCAGCTGTATCACCGCTGGCGGTTTCTGTTTCCTCTCTGACGGAATTCATTTCCATACAAAACTCTCGTCGGTTTTAGCTGCAAAGCAAATTTTAAGTGTTTATGAATATATAACTCTATATGTATATATTTGGGTTTTTTTTTTAATGTTAGCATTAACGTGCGAGCCGTTCGAAGTGGGTTTGGCAAATGTATTGCTAGGCAAGCGGCGACGGCACACACTGCCACCCACACACCCCCTCGAACTATATATATATAAACTATATAGTATAGTATAAGATTTCGTTTACTATTAAGTTATCGCTACGAGGTTTCCAGGTGGTGGCGTCGTCGTCGTCGCCGGCTTATAGATGGTAATAGGTAATCAATTCCGACCGTGTCGACAACTACTCGTCATCATCATCATCATCATCATCATCATCAGCCCCGTGGGGGTATTACTATTATTAAATTGCCTATCTGGTGTGAAAGAAACGGCAACAACTGATTGCAGTTTAGGTGTAGTACTATTTTTCGTAGCTATCAGCGTTATCAGTAGAGCCCAAATGCCCCAAACTCCAAAGTGTAGTGCCCCTAAGGTGGGGGTATGCAGCTTACAACAAGTCGCAAATACGCTTGGCGAGTGCACACGACTACGAAATACCCGTGGCAGGATTATCAGAGGTATTTTTACTTTATTTCAATAGAAGTTAGTAATTGTTTAGGTATAGAGAGTTGCAAAATTTCCTTTACCACATATAGAGCTTCATACTTCCACTTGCTTCTTTGACTCGAAATATAGTTTTTCAACTAATTTAAATTAATAATTTATTTCGTTCTTTGAATTACTTTGCAAAGCAGCTCGAAAATTGATTTAGTAACTATATATATCTCCATAGCTCTCTACTACTTAGCTACTAGCTTACATTAAATTCGTTATTATGTTAGCCTTAAATAAATTTAAAAAAATTGTATTGTAAAATAAATCGCTATATCGATTTACTGCTTATCATTGATTTCTGCTTTGGGAAAACAATAAAAAAAATTATTAGGCGATTAAATATATTTGTTATTTTTTTCCAAAAGGTTAGTTCTAAATTTATTTTAAGAAAATCATAAAAATGTTACTCGGAAACTGTAGAATATTTTGTTTAAAGGTCTTAGAAAATATCACGTTTGCAAAACATTTAATTTGAGAAGATAATGTTTAATATTTTTATGTAATAATATTTAATTTTCTCAAGTCTATAAATTTGTTCTGAAATTTTATAGCCTAAGATTAAGGTTCATCGTTATCCACATAACAAAGTAATAAAAGCAAAATATTATCGTACACCAAGTTGCACGATAACAAGCCATAATCAAATTTTAATCAATTTTTAATCTACAATAGCGCCCAGATGGTTACGCTAATCTGTTAATGTGCCGAGATTTCTCAAGTGTTGGGCACACTTAAAATATTTGTATGAAACAGCTGAGCCAGCAAACTAAAATTAGTCATATGCTTTGCTTTGCGAATCAACTTATATCATATCATTAATAAATCTATAAAAATATATATTTTAACATTTTTTCAGCGTATCTTTCACACAAACTTGTTATGCCCTCTACAAAACTGGGTACACTTTCAAAAGGGAGGCAAAACTGAACAACGGCAAATTACAAAATAGCTAAGCAAATTGTAACTTTGTACCGTTGATAGGGAAAATTAAGTTGTATGTTTGCAAAACTGTTTGTTTTTCAAACTCAAAAACGAACAGACTTAAGCGGTAATTTGAAAATTAAAGCAAAAATAAACAAACTCAAAGCACATGCTAAGCACACAACCTTATTGATAATACCAGACAGGCAGTTATTAGTATTAGGAAGTATATATATTCTCAAGATCTCGTCAAGTACTACAAAGCAATTGCTTGTCACTCAATAGAATATGCAATTGAAACGGTTGAAACGGTTGCTGCGTTTCTCACACGAACACCCAACCCCCCCACTTGCACACACACACACACGCACGCACTTCGCCCACTCGCTTAGAAAACAACACACAGTGCCACCGAATTGTTTAGTGTTGGAGGGAAGGAGGCAGCTGTTTTGCGGCATTAAATGCACATTTGACACACATTTACAAACACACACACACACAGAAAATATTGAAGATTAACAAATTTGCATTGGGTTTATTTAATAGCTACTTAAATGAGTGCACTTTCTATTTTGTAAGTCGCTTTTACGTACGAAAATTCGATACACAGGTACTGAGACAGTGTGGATTGGCGACGCTTTAGCAACGCGACGGTAAAGCAACTACCACTCACAGCTGCTGCTGCTGCTACCGCCGCTGCAGCGTCGGTAACGGGTCGATATTTACTATTGTTGTTGTTGGCGGTGGTGGCGTGTTTTGTGCTTCAAGGCGGCCATGCACGTCACGATATTTTACATTTAAAACAGATGTACTAAAATTTAATAAATATATTATAATTTAATTTAAACATCTAATGTTGTTTTATTTAGCAAATGTCACATGTTAAATTATTTAAAACCACGTTTATTTGAAATTTGCAAAATATTTATAGTAACAGCGTTGCCAGATGTGTTGATGCGGGTAGTTTTCCAACAGCTGTTTTTAATCACACCATATTTGGTACATTTGTACACAAGTAAATGGTACATTATGTACTTCTCGAGCTTAACATTTTAAATAAAATATTTAAAATATTGAATAACAAACAACGCATTTACTTGAATGGAAAGTGCAATTTTCGTAAAACAGTTAAAACATCAATAAAATAATATTTATTAATTGGTACAAATAATGAACATTTAAAACTTGATACACTTTATTATAAGGTACACCTTTTGTCTAAATCTAGTGCAATGCACATTTAAGAAAAGTGGCAACCGTGGTCTTAAACAAAACATTTGTAATGCCAATAACAAAAATTTGTTATATTATAATTTTAGGCATTTCGAAATAATGTGAAAAATCATGAAATCGTTGCGTGAACTGCTGGGCTACGTGTAAGCAGCGTATTAGGCAAAGCTTTCGCAGAGCGGCAACGCCAGCTGAGCGTTGCACTCTCTCACTTTTATCAGTTATATCGTATCGATGTTTGTGCGAGCAAACTGAACGCTGATTTAAGACAGTTGTAAATTTCAAGTGAAAGACTTTGCACAAAGTTCATTGTGCAATAGGAAATAGAAAAAACGCGGACACACCTAAGAAATGGCATTTGGGAGTATATTGCTGGAGGCGCTGCTGCATTTGGTGCACATCATAAGTGATCGGCTGCTGGAGTTTGTGCTGGGCTGGTACTTGGGTCCACATAAACGGGTGGCAACGCCGCTAAGTGTAGACCAACAGGTTATATTGACCAAGAGTGCCGTTGAGTTGGCGCAACAAATACGCGAACGTAAGCTGAAATGTTTCGACATAGTCAAAGCATACTGTGAACGCATTGAGATTGTGAATCGTGACCTAAATGCGGTAGTGGACGGCCCCTTTGCCGAGGCACTGCAGCAGGCTGAAGAAATCGATCAAAAGCTGCAGAACAATGAATACACCGAGGAGCAATTGAAGGAGCTGCCCTTTCTGGGTGTACCCTTCAGTACCAAGGACAGCACTGCGGTGGCGGGCAAGTTGCACACACTGGGTCTGCTGGCGCGCAGGGATGTGCGTGCCAAGGAAGATGCCGAATGTGTGCGCCTGATGAAGGCCAGTGGCGCTATTATTATTGCCACCAGCAATGTGCCCGAGGTAAACAAGTGGATGGAGACACGTAACATGCTGCTGGGTGGCACCAACAATCCCTACGATTTGAGGCGTTCCGTGGGCGGCTCCTCGGGCGGTGAGGGTGCTCTCATCAGCGCCTGTTGCACGGGCTTTGGCCTGGGCACAGACATCGGTGGCTCCATAAGGATACCGGCCTTTAATTGCGGTGTCTTTGGCCACAAGCCCAGCTCTGGGGCGCTCAATATGGCTGGCTGCACCTTTCGCACCGGCAAGGAGACGGAGACAATGGTGTGCGTTGGACCCATGAGTCGCTATGCCACCGATTTGCGACCCATAATGAAGGTGCTGCTGGAGCCGGGACTGGAAAGTGTGCTCAAGCTGGAGGAGCAGGTGAATCTGAAGCGTTTGCGTTACTTCTATGTGGACAAGCTGGGCATGCGTCAGTGCAATCCCATCAATCGGGAAACGGAACGTGTTATGTACAAAGTGCGACAGCATTTTGAATCCCTCAGTGGACAGGAGGTGCGTCTGGCCAATGTACCAGAGACGCAGCTGACCAGCAAAATGTGGCGCTATTGGATGACACAGGAGCCGGCAAACTTCAATCTGCTGCTGGGCAATGGTGTGGAATTGAATCCGTTTGTGGAACTCTTTAAAAAGCTACTCGGACAGAGCGAGTACAGCATGGCTGCGATTTACTCTCTGCTGGATGGTGTGCTGCCCAAAGATTCGGAGCCACTGATGCGAGCTGCTACGCAGAAGTGCAAGCAGTACTTGCAACAGCTGCTGGGTGATGACGGTGTCCTCTTCTTTCACAGTTCACCACGTACGGCTCCGTTTCATTACTATCCGCTGGTGAAATTCATGGACTTTAGCTACTTCAGTTTGTTCAATGTGCTGCGTTTGCCGGCAACGCAGGTGCCCATGGGATTGGATGCAAATGGCATGCCGTTGGGCATTCAAGTGGTCTCCAATCACAACCAGGATCGTTTGTGTCTGGCGGTGGCAGAGGAACTAGAGCGCACCTTTGGTGGCTGGGTGCCGCCTTTTCCGCTGAAAAAGTAAACAATAATTACAGTATGCTGCTTTTAAAGGGTGTTGGTTAGTCGGTGTGAGTTTTAAAGAATTGTGAGACTTCAAATAAACGAAATACTCAATTAAATGTTTTTGAATTCAGTTGGGCGGCAATAAGTGTGACCTGACTGCTGTGGATTTACACTCGTACGATCTGGTAGCGCTGCCATCTTACTGCTTATGTCTGGCAGCTCGATGCTTAGTTTGACGCTGCACGAAAACTGGCTACACTTTTTTAGCTGTTGTGCGCAGCTACGTCGCGGAATTTTTCAAAATAAAGCACTGCGTATTAATTGTATTTGTTTTGCAATCACATTGTGTGGTTAAGTTTTCTGTACAAGTAATGGAGGATGTAAAGTATATACTCGATATGGGAAATCAATGTGAGCTGCAGCAAAGGTGAGTACTTGCACTTCTAAAAGCTAATTAAAATACATGTTGCACGTCGTTGCCTGTTATCCGTTGAACTTTGACCAAACAGGTGATAAATGAAGTCGGTGTCAGCACACGCACACACAGACACTTAACCCCCTCCAATTAGAGGGCATGGCTCTGTTTAACTCTGATGCTGCTGCTGCTCTCGTTGTTGTTGATGTTGTCGTCAATAATTAATTTGCAACGCCAGCCCCGTTACACACGCACACTGTGACACAACTTTTTGCAAAGTACTCAAACCACACGTAACGTAACCTCACTTTGCTCGAGCCAGACATAAATTACAGTGCATACAAATACGTTCATCTTTGGCTTGTCTAATTTGTATCTTGTTTTAGCTATTGTCTATATACATATGTACATAGATATGTATGTGTTTGTTGCTGACCAAGCGACAAATATGCCTTAATATTTTCAGTTGTTGCAGTGTACAAAGTCAAGTGTGAGGCACACGTTCTTGTCTTGTTAGTGTTTGGTGTTGTTGTTGTTGTTATTTGCCGGTTTGCTTTTGTTATTTGTATTTCGAGCATTTCTGTTTTGTTTTGTTTGGCTTTCAGTTTCTGTTTTTGAAATATTAACGACGCCCTTTTGCTGTTTTGCTCTTTATATGCATAACTTTATCCTTCGAGTGTTTTTGCCTGCATTTTATGTGCGTTTGCTTATATGAAAGTACATATGTATGTACGTACATATGTACAGAACTTTTGTGGGATGCGTAAATATTTAGGTGAAGCTTTTTGTTCAGCTTGCTTGCGAGCTAGTGATGAACTCGTGACTTACCGCATTAGTTAGTAATCGATAACTATTTACTTATCGCCATGTTGGAATAATAATCAACGATTGCACCAAACTACACTGAATCTAAAGCGAACTACTTTTAATAGTTAATTATTTATTTAGAATATAAATTCAGTTTAAAGGTTATAATTTAAATTATATAGATAAGTTTAATAACAATAATAAAACATTATTCAACACCCCGTGCATAAAAAGTGCAGGAAGTGGCTCTAAATTATGTAAAATATATTAGAACAATTATGAGTTCTGCAACATTTTATTTAAAAAAAAATTGCACATAAATATTTATTCAATATTAAGTGAAACAAAAGCTTTAACACATATTTTATCTATAAAATTTAATTTTTTGTTAAATTTAGTTGGAATAATTTGTTTAAAAAATAAAGAAAGCCTCAAAAGTTAAGCACCTAGCACTATATGATTGATCGCCTGTGTATACTAAATTGAAACCTACTCAAAACTCTCCATCTCCCCTAAAAATTAATTTCTCGCTCTCCTCACTGAACTGCCCTCAAATGTAAAGTTATGAAAATTACCAAATTGCGGCTCGCTTTGTCGCTAAAAAAGTTTTCAAAGCAGTCCTTTGACAAATCCCAAAATCGAGCCACTAAACAGACATGTTTCATTGCCACACCGTCTACACAAATACACATTTGCCTATAAAAACACAAAAAAAAAACTAGTAGGAAGTAACATTTTTTTTTATTTACTTTTTCTGCAACTGTCGTTACTGCTGTTGCTGTATTGTGGCGCACCCCTGCCCCTCGAAGTGTTGTAAAAACGTCTACATTGTTGGAATTCCTTTTGCGAAATTGCCACGTGACACAAAGGCGTCGTCTGGAGCACACGTAGTAGTAGAGAGCACGCCTTTTATTAGCCTGCACACCGACCGACAGAGCGACCAACCATCGACCCAAACCGAGCCCAGCAGCAATACAATAGGCCGAAAAATGACGTTGCAACAATTAATGTGAACATTTTCGCAGTCGTCGTCGTCGTCGTGATTTATAACGTGCATAATAGTATTTGCGGTCCCTGGCAAGCAGCACCTAAAGTACAATGGTCTAAAATTAGTCAGTTCTGGCTTACTGCATTTTTGGAGGTTATGTGGGGGAGGGCGTTAACATTGACGATAATTTATCGATAGTTATGGGAATGGACATTCGGTTATACTGTCTGCATATTTGAAAACTATTTTCATTGCGTGATAATTTATGTGACACACACAAATTACAATGCAATCGTTGTTCAGTTATGCAAATTAATTAGAAAGTTTACATTCACAAATTTGCTACTAAAGTCTCTTTTTATATATAGTAGGTGTATGTGCGGTGTATAAAGCCACTCTAAATCCCAACTTGTTGGTTCAATTTTCTTTTCAAAGCTTACTTTATGTGCCTTTTATTTTTTTTTTTGCAATATGCACTTTTTTCAATTTACAATAAAATTCAATAAGGTGTTGACTTAATGGAAATTGACTGACAGCGCCTGCCAAATGTGTCCCGACTTTCTACGTGAATGGGCATGTGTTTTGGGTGGTGAATTTGTGGAATGTGTAGCAAGTATATGGCTCCTCTGGTATGTGTATGTCTGTCTGTTTGTGTGTTTAAATCTAACACCATGTCTTAGCTTTTTTGCGACAAAGTTGCTGTTGGAAAATGTCATTTGGTTGTAAAGTCTTGGCTTGGCAGCTGAAATGTGAAATAATTCTAGCGAAATTTAAAACTGTGTTGAAATTTTAGGTAACAATATGTTAAATATGTTAAAATTTTAACAAAGCTGTTTGTGTTAATAGTTATTTTATTCTGTATTTAATTTCATAAGAGAATTTTTCATAATATAATTTATTGTTTGAAATTTTGCCCATTTTAGTCACGAATTTCTCATTAAAGTTTTATTTTGTGCCTTTGCTTCTTATTATACTACGTCGCACGAAGTACTAGTAGTATATTGGGTTGGTCAGAGTCGATTTGTGTGTAACAGGCAGAAGGTGGCTTGACAGACCCAATAAAGTATATATATTTCCTTATCAGCATCAACGCTCGAGTCGATATAGCAACATCGGTCTCTCTGTCCGTCCGTCTGTCTGTATGAACACCTGGATCTCAGACACTATAAGAGCTACATCCATCAAATTTGGTATGTTTCTACTAGTTTTTTTTATATATATTTTTAATGAACAATTAAAGTAATTTCTTTTTTTTTTTTTCCTCTTTAAAATAATATTAAACCCTTAAAATAATATATAAAAAGGCAATCTTTATAAGTAATACTTACATATATTTGAAATACTACACGCATTACTCATACGCACTGTTGCGCTTAAAAAATGTTTACAACCACACTACTTTATCTTGTGCTTAGAAAAAAATATTAATTTTCAAAACTAACAAAAATATGCATAAAATAAATTGCAAGTGCTTGGGATGACAAGGCTGCAAGGAGTGGAACAAATGAAAAGGTGGCAAGTTTGCAGAGGTTGCAACACCCACTACTACTGCGAGTCTGCGTCTGTTGCATTTGGCTGCACAATCAGCAAAAGTCAGCGAGCTATGAAACAAAAGTTAAACAGACAAAAAAAACAAAGAGTGCAAAGTGTACGGTGTGGGGTAAAGGGTTGTCTATTAGATTCCATATACTAGGTGTCTCCTAAAACCCACGTGGGAGAATGTAGTGTTGATTTTACACACTTGCAGCGCGTGAAATGCTAGAAGTTAAAACATTTGCGTAATTAGCCAGCAGAAACAACAATCGGAAGCGAAGAACTTGCCAGAGGTAGCATAAGAGCAGTGCAGAGCAGAGCAGCACCGAAACCGAGAAGACTTTAAATTGTCTGTGGAAATTACGTACCAAAAAGTTAATTAAATTGTTACAATTTCCCTCGTATTCTATTCGTTAGCACCGATTTGCCGTTTGGCCGTGTTGGCATTTGGCCAACTGCATGTTTACGAAACCAAACCAAGTGACAATTAACAAATGTCAACGGCGTAAAATTTCGCCAAGGATGCGGGTGACTATACTTACATATATACAAACGACTTAAGTTAAGTGCACTCGACCGGAGTGTTACGATACTATGGTTTTCCACTGGTTTTCTCTGATTCATGTTTGCAAACTTTCAGGGAAAACTTCGTTTCTGGTAACTTTCGCGAGTGCATAACTGCAGGAGCTGCAAACGGCAGCTTTTAATAATTTAGCGTTATTTTTACTATAATAAAAATTTTAATACTTTAGCTAAAAATCTTTTTAGAAAAAATAAAAATGTTTTTCACAAATAATTAATCTGCTTAAGTCATAAATTAAGTCAAGTTTGGGTTCAGCCCTTGACTTTCTTTTTATGCACATTTATTCAAACACTCGGCTACTCTTCCTGGGTATTAAATGTCTTTATTAACTCAAAAATGTTGCCTTGTCGCTGTCGATTTAACATTGCCGGCCATATCTGACTCTCGGGCCCTGTTATATTATGCGTAAAGTTCACAGATAAGCGCTCAATTATGCCATGGATACCTTGTTTTTCCTTTTTTTTCGTTTATTTTTTTTTGTTATATACCGACAATCATCAGTCATTGCTGTTGACTGCGACAGTTCACATTAAGTATTATCAATTGCGAATCACCAATTGTCATCGACGTCGTCATTGAGCTCCACCTTCGGTGTCCTCCCACAGCTACTCCTCTGTTCTCCACACCCACTCCTCTCGTTGGGGTCTCGGGCACGTTTTTCGATTTGTCTGTCGCATATCGCATTATATGTGCATTGTCACCTTGTTGGCCATTTAACGTATAAAAAAAAAAACCTACCTCCCGCCATGCTCTCAGTTTTCACGGACGTCCCTGGTTACCTTCGGTTGTCAGTTGTTGTGTACACCTTAAGTTGGCTACACGGACTTAAGCTTATTTTCTCTTGATGAATATAAAAAAAGCTAGTACAAATTGAGGTAATCGACTGTGGGTTGCCTAGCATATAACTCGCGAACATTATGGAATTTTCAGTATTGTTTATTATACGAGTGCTGAGAGAAGGACCAAATTCAAGTTGGCCAAGTGTTGTCACAAAAACATAAGCCTATAGTTTGCTTTGTGAACTAGGCTCAAAAGGGAATGAAATTCGCTTTTTGTTACATTTTGTTGTTTTGGGGTCGATTTATTTAATTCCTCCTGCCCCGGGCTAAGGAACACACCCAGCCTGTGGTCTACATTATTCAATTAGTACCAGTGTGGACAGTGGTTAAAATCATAGATTTAGTAGTTTAGTCGCGGATTTGCGGTTGTTGGCGAATGGTTTTTACACTGTTGAAAACTTAAGTTCGATAAAAATGTTAGTATAGTTATATATACTACTACATAAAGTATCGCATTGATTACAAATGTCACCCACTGTCTTACTTGATGCCAGACAGCGCCTAAAAGACGAAAACAAAAAATTTGCTGGCAAATGCAGCATGTACCAGATAAAGTAAGAGAGCGAGAAGAAAAAAAAAGAAGCGAAACATTTATCCTAACGTGCTCATTTAAGTGGAATCACTTAATGGTTTTATACGCTTATCATTATCATCCTGGCAACGCGCTGCTGCTGCGTCATATAACAGTCACACCTCTTCTGTCTCTGTCTCTATCTCTGTTCCACCCCAACTTCTGGGGAAATTCTGTCGTCTGTCGTGCTAATGTCATTCTGGGAATAACGTCGTCCAACTGGTCGGCGGTTAGCAACGCTCAATGACTAGGCGGCAAACACTAGCAGGATAAAAGGACAAACAGACCTGGCAGACAGACAGACTGTTAGAGTAGCGCACCATGTGAATCCTTGTTGGAAATGATTTGTCGACGCGCACCGTTGATTCAATCAACTTTCAAAGTGTGGAGCATTTTTATCTAGCGGATGTTTGGCTCGCTGTCAGCGGGAAATGTTTATGTCCAGTCATTGTTTTAACGCGTCTGTTTGCCAGACACACACACTCGGACACACGGACACATTAGCATACACATCTGTTTGTTAAATACATAATTTTAGCACAATTGCTTCACTGAATGTTTCAGTTTTTTGGCGCGTGTGTGTGGGTGGGTGGATATGGTGTGTATGGCAATGTCAAAGGTCGTACTACGGCCCACAAATAAGGAAGTAATATGTCGCCGCTGTATGGCCATCAAATCCAGACGCGTTGGCTTTTGTTACTGACTTCAGCTCCAACCGAATAACCGCCTTTACTCCCTTTCTTCTTTATCATGCCCTCTCCACGCTTTGTCATACTTGTAAGTGACAGTGAGAAAAGTTGATGCTCTTTTTTTGCACTTCATTCCGTTCTATTGTTAACGGTTTCGGTCTACTCTGCAAATCTGTGAGACTCTTCCTGTTTGTGTAATCGTTTAGAATCGGCTATAATTTAAAATGCATAAAAAAAGGTTAGAACTGACTGTATTACACTGCTGCAAAAGTCAATTTTAACTAAGTTGATGTCAAAGTTTTTAGTTTTAATAGCTAATAAATTATTTTAAAACAAAGTATTAGTTTTTTTTGATCAATTTATTTAAAAATCCGTTTAGTTTTAAATACAAAATTAACTTAGTTGATGTAAACTTATATATACTCTTAAAAATATATACGATTCTACCGAAGTTTACTTATAATTGCAATATATTATATGATTTCGATACCAAAACTTAACATATTATTACGTTAAATACTTTCTACCAAAGAAAAGAGCGTGTTATATTGTTAAGTGGACCTTAATAAAGCACTTTGTATTTTAAATTTCAAAATTAATTCCAATTTTTCCAAAAATACACCGTAAAATATTTAAAATTATTACAAAACTGCTCGTAAAACACTCAAAGCGTTTAAGAGATTGAAGTATAGGGTATAAAAATGGTTGATAATCCACCATAAACTGACTACTCTACTCCACGTTCCTTCTTGCCCCCTTGTGCTCTGCTTGTGGCACACTGCTATTTTCTACCCCGCTGTCAAAAACATTGAACCGCATTTGTTTTGAAAGATTAATGACCCACAATTGGTCGCATCATTGTGGTGGTGACGGTGCTGCTCCTTGTTGTTGTTGATGATTTGTGCATATTTATTGACTTGAAATCGTTGTCACATTTTAAGTTTCGATCGAGATCTCTGGGGGGGAAACGGAATATATGTATGTACTATACATATGACCCATAAGGGCGACCGTCAAATCATTTCATTATTTTAATGGACAAGAATTTCTGAACTTGTCAGTTGTCAACTTTATGTCCGTCCTTCTTCTTCTATGGGTATAAAGGATGTTGTTCACTTTAGTTTAATACATGTACCGTGTACCGACGACAAGTCAGTTAGTGCATCAAAACTTTCCCGACATTGCTACACTGCTACAAGGCACTGATTTTATTTACTGTTTACAACGGCAACAAGGATACTCTTGACGACGACAAGTCAACTGAAACTCAAACTCAGCTTCCAAGTTGAGTTCTTTACGGGAGAACAGTGGGTGGGATTTCTTCTTCTTCCATCTCTGTGCTGGGCAGCTATGAAACTGTGCAGCTTGCAGCTCGTCTGTGTGTATCTTTCTGCTGTCAGCAACACTTAGCCGACATTTAACTTGTGTCATGTGCACACGGTGTTACATAGCTGCATGCTGCATGCTGCATGCCACACGCTGTTGCTCAGAAAATGCATCTAAACTGTGCGACAAGCATAATCATAATGAAAAGCTTTAAATTATAGTTTGGTATGTCCTTTATCTTGGTAGAAACAGAGAATAGATTACAAATATTGAGTAATTTCTATAGAAATTTGAGCTCATTTCGGTAGAAATATTTTGAAAATGAGCTGAAAACTGTTTGAGAAATATCACTTTCACTAGTATCCAACTAACATCGTTATTTAATTAGATATTATGTATTTAAAAAACTTTCATTTCTGTTTCACTTTTATAGCCAAGTTTAACAACTCCTCACTTAGAGCTCCTCAGTCCTCAATCCGACTCTCAACGTAGTCACTTCATCCACGAGTTTTATTAGTTTAGTGAATGATCTTTTAGGTGTAACTTCAACATGAATCAAGTGTAAATGAGCAACGGCAGCAAACAATTAAAGAGAGATACACAACAACAAGACAGAGACAAACAACAAACTTGCCACACACATTCCCTGCCCCATTCGCTGCTCAATTCCTAAATTGTATGACTACTTCATCACAGACAAGACAAGTGCGTTAGAAATTCATCCATTTGTTCACACCAATTCCCTCAGACCAAAAGGAAACTAAAGTGAGAGAGTGTGTGGAGTTAGAAGGGAAACACGAACGTATCCTCCTTTCTAACAGACATTTTGCGACACACACAATAGCCGCGGCACTTTTCATTAGCAGCCACACTTTGGCAGGCAACCCAGGGAAATACAGAGAAGGGGAAGAGTGAGTTAGAGGGTAGCATGCGTAGGGGAGGTAGAAAAAAAGTACCTATAAAATGTGTCTTCTTGGCCTTGTCGGTTGGTTTTTGCTTCTTACTTTTTGTGGCGCCTTTTGTTGCAGTTATTAACCCTTAACCACACATAACATTTATTACCCCCATTGTCGCACACACACAAGGGCCAAACAAAGACGCCTGCGTTAAGCTGACAATGACATTTCTTTTTTTTCGTTCTCTTTCGCTTCCATCCCTTCCCTGTTGCCCTGTCGATAACTGTCCAGAGTTCCTGTTACCCATTTGGCTTGAACTTCTTATTTTGGTCTTGATTGTATTTCGTAAGGACTTTTGTCTGTGGTTTATCGCTTTTAATTTGTCGTCGCCAGTTAAGTCTCACTGACTTTTCCGATGCTTTTTCTCCCTTTATTTTTATTTTTTTTTTTGGATTTTCGTTTCGATAATTGGCAGTGCACAGGGGGCAGCAAAATTAGACATTTGTTGGATATCCAATATGGTATTTATTATATATGTGCATGTATAAAAGCACCTTATAAACTATGTTAACTTTTGCTAAACTGTGGCATATAACATTTGAATATTGATAGTATCTTTGGCATTAACCAACTATCTATAGCTCGGAAGTTGTAGCAAAAGTTGGTGAAAAGCATAAGAAATGCTTAGAAATGTATATATTTGTTGAGAAAACTAACTTAATTTTTGCTAAACTTTAGGTTAAATTTTGAATATGGTTCTCTTTTGAGTTGTTACAATAACCAGAAGTTTATTTAAGACTAAAGACAATTTATTTTCCTTTGGAAGTTCTATATATCCAGATTTTGAAAAAGGAAATTTAAATTTACAATTTTCCAGTTTGTTACTTCATAAAACAATTTGCCTGATTGATAACAAAGTGACTTAGTTTACGTGGTTCATAAAAGTTGATATGGTTTATGTACAAAGAAGAAATTTAAGCTTTTAAATTTCTAGTATAACTATGAGCGGCAGCCCACGTTAGGGACGAAAGCAGAAGCCAAAAACATGCATACAATGCGATAGTTTAGTAATTAATTGTCGCTATTCATAATTTGTATTATATGTTCTCTACATCTTTAAAGTGTATTTACCATTTAGTTTCTAAAATTAAGAAGTAAATTCTTTATATCGAGTTAAAATTTAAGTATTAAATACTTTTTAGTCAATGCTGTGTAGTTTTCCACAAAGCAAACTTAAGTCCAACTGTGAGTTTAAGCCAGAAAATTTAGAATTTAAATATAAATGTCAAATTACAGCTGTAAAATGTTTCTCTCAACTGTTGTTGCCTAACTGACATGTCCGAATTTGAAGATATATTGGTGCGATTGCGTGTCCGGCTGCAAGAGCGGGACATTAAGCTGTGGGATGTGCCGTACTACGTGGATAATGTGGGCAGCAGTGAAGCAGCACTGGAGGAGCTGTCAATGGAGCTAAGCACCGAGATGCACATCAGTGTGTCCATGTGTAAGAGCGCATTGTTGGAGCTGCAGGAGAATGCACTTCGAAAGTTGGCAGCACGTCGACAGTTCAATGAGACTGGACTTGCCACGTTCCATGCACGGTGTGTGGATGGAAACGGTGGCACAACACACCGATTTGAGGTGAAGTGTGCGCTCGATGAGCTTGGCGTGAATTTGCAGCGTAATATTGCCGAACAGTTGCAGTTGAATGAGGCTGGTCACGTTAAGTGCATCTCGGCTGGACGTGTGGTGGCGCCACAGCAGACACTGCTATCGCAGGGCCTCATAAACAATCAGCAATTGTTGGTAATTGTGGGCCAGGACGATGGACAGAGTGAGGTGCTGTATGAACGCATACGTCAGATTCAAAGGGATGTGGAAATGGTTGTGGATTCAGAGCATCGTTTTGTCGAACTAGAGGATCAGGATGGCAATGTTATTCTGCTGCCACCCAATGAGAATCGTGCGCTACTCCTGGGCATGGGTCTGTACGAGAAGGGACGCGCCGCAATGCGAAGGGAGCACTTCCAAGAGGCGCTTCTGCTCTTTCTCGAGGCGGACGAGAAGTTTAGCGGCTGCAATTCGAAATTTCTAGAGGCTGTGGATAATTATGCACTGCTCAATCTGGATATTGTGTGGTGTTATCTATGTTTGAAGAACATTACCCAATTGCCAGATGCACAGCGTCGCCTTGATCTCTGTGAGCGCATCTTTCATCGCAGCTACGGTGAGAACTACAGTCGCCTCTATGCCCTGAAGGGCGCCAACTGCCCAGAACGTGCTCTCATCATGCGCTTGCAGCTGCTACAGGGTGTCATGCTATTCTATCAGAATCGCCGCGAAGAGGCACTACAGCGTCTACAGGTGGCAAGTCATTCACTGTCTCAGCTTAAGGTGGATGAGGATCAAGTGCTGCTGCTAATGGAAATGGGCTTCGCTGCAGCTGATGCTCGTCTGGCACTGCGTTCCACCAATGGCAACGTGGAGCAGGCAGTGCAGTCCATACAGGAACGTCGACAGCGTTTGCAGGCTGCTCGTCTCAACAACGATTCGGAAACGGAAATGAATCGTCGAGTGGCACAGTTGCAGTTGGGCAACGATGAACGCGATTGGGTGCATCCACGCAGCGTCTGTCGGCTCATGGAACTGGGCTACGAACGTCCGCTGGTCATGGAGGCACTGCGTCGCACTGAGAACAATTTGGAGCGTAGTCTAGAATTGCTGCAGTCACATGCGGATGAACTGCGTCGCAATCTGCCCACAACTGTGACAGCCGATGAACAAATGCTATACACTCTACAGGAACTGGGCTTCAAGTTGCCCTCGGCTCGTGCTGCTCTAGAAACGACACGCAATGATATGGATCGTGCGGTGGACTTTCTACTCAAAAGTCTGGCCAATGAATCAGAGTTGACAAGCATTATCGAGCGTATGTCTCAACTGACAACACAAAGCAGCGGCGAACATGCCTCAACATCTGCTGCGTCCGCCGCTGCTACCACTTCTTTTCCCTCCTCCTCGCCACCGACTGTTACAGCCAGTAAACTAGCTTTGGTTGAATCTATACTTACCAAGGCTAAAACTGAAATGGAATCGTACAGTGCCTACAAGAGATTTAATGAGGATTTGCCTGAAAATGATCTGGACTATTTGGATTTGAACCTGGAGCAGGAGGAACAAATACTCAATGAATACAAGCGCTTGTTAGAGCAGTAATGATTATGTTGGTAATCATTTAATGATTATTATAAATGTTAGTTATTGGGCAAATATACTAAGTAAATCAACTTAATTCAATAAAGTTTAGTTAGCTAAATAAAGTAACGAAATTTCTAAAATTTCAGCAGGAATTTTAAGTATCATTCAGTAGACATTGATTTCTACTTTTATGTAGGCAATGTTCGAAAGAAAAATAAAAAGTAAAGCTTTTAATTAAGCATACATTAAAATATTGTTAATATTTATAAAGCAGAAATTTACGTAAATTGAGAAAGAATTATAACTTACAATTTGTAGGTAGAAATATCGTTAATTGTTTTAAAAGTGTTTTATTCTATAAGAAAACACTCTCACAACAAGATTTGCAACATTAAGCACTTAAGTAGAGTTCTGATATAGAAATTGTAGCAATACGTCATATAATTGTGAGTTTATAGTAAAGATTATTAAAGATTAAAGATTATAGTAAATATATAGTAATGGTTTGAAGTAAAGATAAAATGAATTATTGTAAAATCAAAGAAAATTTTTGTGTTCAAGAAAATTTGAATAAAAACTATAATTTTTGTTTTACAGTTTGTGCTTTCCAATTAGCTTATATAGAGGCTTTAATCCCATCATCAATTAATCTTAATTTGCAGTGTTTATTTCTCATATGCTTGGCGCAAAAAAGTATGCTATGTTTTTTTTTGAAAGTCGTTCACATTGCTTACTCATGTGCATAACAGTTTGTTGCGAAATGTTGATAAATTTGCTGTGAAAATTAATAATTTTTGGAAGTTTTTCTCTCACCCCAAATCCGCCAGTTTAGCGTGCAAATTTCTGTGCTTGATGGCCAAATAATTTGTCGTCTGTATGTTGTTTCCGTATCGTTAAACCTCAAATAAACTTTAGTTCGTATTGTATATTGTGGTTGTTGTTGTTGTTGTTATTTCTGTTGTTGACGTTGTTATTGTTATCGTTGTTGTTGTTGTTGTTGGCATAGCTGCTGTTAGGTAGATTTGTCATGCCATGAAGCACAATTTTTTTGAGTAGCTGACATTTCACTTGACTTGTTACCGACTCACTGTATGGCCGAAGCTGATTTCAGTTTTTGTAACTGAATTGGATTAAATCGTGCGTATGGCGTTTCGAGTGAAAAAGCGAACAAGCAGCAGAAGGGAATTGAAGATGAAGAGTAAGCCGAACAATTTACAAAAGTGTTTCAGCCGCTTTGACCAAATAGTTGGCAGTCAGTTAGTCAAGCAGTCAGGCAGCACTTTAAACATTTCAATTTGGTTGACATACAAAACTCATTCTAAAAATGGAAATTATAATGAAAAGTATAAAATAGAAGGTAGCGGCGAATGTGGCAGAATGTTTTTTTGCTATATATATATACTTTTATGTGCGGCGGGCAGTTCCTTTTTTTGTTGTATTTGTCGGAAACCGGGAACTGTAGGATGATGTTGTTGTGTGAAATTCTGGGGAACATTTTAAAAAGCGATGAGCAAGAAAAGTTTTCAATTATATCTAAATGAAATTTATACCAAATGTGTTTAGTATTATTTGCAATATCTACAGCAAATTTGTTAAGAAACGTGAAGCTATTTCATATAGCATATACAGTGTAATGAGTTTTCCGGAAATTTTTACGTGAAAACAGACAATAAGCAGTCGTGCACTTGGACTGTAGCATGTTAACTTGCTCTTTTTTTTTGTGCTCGGCTGCTTTGAGCCAACAAATTATTGTGGGTAGGAAAAATGTAGAAGTAAATGTCAAAATGTTGGCAACAGCGCGGGGTACAGTTGGTGACAGAACAGCGCGGCTCGACTCGGTGCTGCTGCTGCTGCCGTCTTATTTAGTAGCGAAAATGAGCAGCGGCAGGCAGCGCTTAGACCCAAGGACTTGTCGCACTCAAAAGGGTTGCGCCAAACATTAGTAGTAGATGTACTGGGGTGTATTTGTGTGGGTTTATAGTAGTAGAATGAGGCTATATTCTCTGGCTGATTTCCGTCATTTGTTGTTGCTGGCATTGCTGCAACTGCCACTGCCACATTGCTGCAGCAGTAGATGTAGATGTAGCTGTAGCTGCTGTTACTGTTGTCATCAACAGTCGGCAACATTATCATTGTCGCTGCAAGTGCAGTACTTGTTGTTGTTTTTGTTGTTGTTATGTGTCCTCATTATCGTTTGTTGCTTGCCATGCTCTTCTCATGTCTTTTGGCATTTTTGCATTCGCATTCCATTTTCATATACATTTTTTTTCATCTTGTTTTTATTTTTTATCAAGTGGCACAGGCTGAACAACTTTAATGGCTTTGCAAATGCACTTGGAAGTGAGCAAGAAAAGGCTTTTTTTTAATTTATTATAAAAATGCGGCATTTCATTTAAAACATATACTAAAATTTAATCACACTAGAGTAAGTAGCATATATATGTATGTACTCATATAATATTAACAACTACCGGCAGTAAAATTGTTCAACAATTTAATTATAGCTTACCATTAAACATAATATACTTTTTAATTAGAGAGCTGCAGCTTATTCATATACTTACCTAAAAATTTATACATTTATTTAACTTTAAGTCTTAGTGGGCAAAAACAGATAAGTTCAACTCAATCTAATAATTTTTCTTTGTTTTTATTTCTTATAATATTAAATTTAAGTGCTTACATTTTAGCTAGAAAAGTTTTCTTCACTGCAGTTAATTAAAAGAAGATTTCTCATTATTTGGTTTCATACAAAAAAAGTTGCATAAATTACAAATTAGCCAAAATCAAAATCAGTTTGAACCCCAAGCAACGCTAAGGACACGAAAGCCACAACTGATTACCACCCAAATACCACCACCTTCCAATGTGACATACCATTTGGACAGTTTGTTTCCCGTGGATGGAGGGTAGGTGAGATCGTAGCGTGGGACAGCTGGGAGCGTGCGACCAAGTTTTTGACTCACTGTGCTTAGAAAGTGAAAATAATGTAAATGATGAAATTATTTAATGATGCGGAAGTGCGTTGATAAGCAAGCGACAAATAATATACCAACAAAATGCTGCGTTCTACCACAGATTTAATACGCTTTTATGTGGGTTTATTTATATTCCCATTATTTCTGTACATTTGCAAACTTTCACTAACCTTCAGCTGCAAGATGATTAATTATTTCTTGTCAAAAAAAATATTTCCTAAATACTGTACATGTTAAAATGAATTTAATAATCAAATTTGGCGAAAACTTAATCTATTTTTGATATTTTCTAGTATTTAATATATAAAGTTGAATTTGAATTTATTTAATACATTTCCCTGATTTTTTTGAAATATTTTTACATATATTAAAACTAAATTTGATAAACATTCCGTTTATATTGCTTTTTTTAAATATTTTTAAGTATTTACTTTTTAAAGTCCATAAGAAAAATACTGAAATAATTTATAACATTTTTTTTTTATATCTATCTGTATTTATATTTAGAATATGTTATGGTTTATGTAATAAAATTATTTAAATAAAAATAATTATTATTTTATTTTCCAAAATCGAACAATAAAGTTAGTGTATTAAATCTATGACTACAAACATATACGACAAATTTCTAACATTTTCTCTATTACATTTGCTGATTATCTGTATAAAAATTCGAATTAAACTTTGTGCAGTTTATTTGGACTACTTAAAAGTCTGCAAACAGAGCCACAGACAGCTGCGCCTATGGGATATGCAACACACATTTTTCGGTGGCACATTCTGTGAAATCTATGAGGTAGACCAAAAGTTTGTAATGAGCGCAAGAGACTCATGTGGCACAAGTAAGTTTATGCACGGCTATAAAACAGTTACAGTTACTGTTACAGAGCAGAGCATCAGGGCATCCGTCCAAATTGAGGACATAACTTTGCACCAATTTACATACTCATTATAGCACTCGCTTAGCAGTCGAATTGAGAGTCTACGAAAATGAAAAAAAAAAAAAACGTTGAATTAAAAATGGAAAGCAGAAAAATTTAATTAAACGACAACAAATTTATTGTGTTTTATTTAGCAGCACAGTTACTTGTCACTTTGAATTGTGTTTTAACATTCGTTTCAGCCAAAGAGTTCTTCAAATGCTCAATTACAAAATAAAAATGTCAAGTTGTTGGCGTTTTTTTTTTGTCATAAGAGTAGGGAGTGATACTTAGGTTGACTTCTTCATTTGTCGGCATTAACTTGACATTCCTTGACGAATGCCTAACTTACGCGCATTTAACACTTTTTGTACAGCTTTTTGTTTCAGCTTGTTTATAGCTAACATTTGCCAAATGAAATTCTCAATAAAGCAACAATTTCTTCATATGGGATTTCAATTTTTATTCAAACAAACGCTTTGCAATCGTCATATAGATAAATATTTCTGATTTTCAAAAGCACAGCTTTAAACTGACAAATTGTTTTTGGCTTTCGAGATGCTTTTCCAGCTAACGAGCACAATTTCGTCGACTATGCCAAAATTAACACCTAGTTTCGGGTTTAAACAAAACTATGTTTCGAGAATTTGTGCAACTTTTTAAAGCAGCTCTCACCTGAAAGTTTTGAAAGTTGTGTTTTGAATTGGTCTCTCATTACGTACGTTGCTTGCTTGTTGGCCCCAACTACAGTTTCTTCGGCTTTCGTCCAGCCGCAGTTTGTGGTCTTGTTGCAGCATTCATTCATGCAACAGCATGTTGTAGTTATGCTGTGTACTAGCAAATACATAAAATGCGCAAATGATGCGTTTCAAATGACAAAAGTGCCCTCAAAAAGGGGATGGGACGGGACGAATGGAACTAGATGGGTTGAGGTCGAGGGTCAACGCAACGAAAACTGTCGCAGTCACAAATTTTGCGTCTGGCAAACAAACAAGTTCGAGGCACCCACAACATCAGCAGTCGGCAGTCGGCAGTAAAGTACAAGAGGCAACATTTGCTAATGACAAACATTGCAGTAGCATCCGTAGTGGGGGAGAAGAGATGAGAGGGAGGCATGGCTGGGTAGGTGGTTGGTCACGTTCAGGACAAACAATGATGACGTCGGAGGCTGTGAATTTAAGTTGTCGCCTTGCCCAAGGGCCAAACAGTTTTATTATTATGCAGCGTGCGTTACATAACGATGATGGAAAAATACATGAAAAAATTACCAGGAATGATGTATTGGGTAGTGCAATGATTCGCAGATACCCTAGAATTATTGTAGTTATGGAAAGATCAAATGGATACTTGAATCTTGTCGATGTTAGATAGTGGAAATATTAGAGAGGATTACAGTCGAGGCAGCTTACTCTGTAAAGGACGCTGTACTTAAAGTGGATCAATTATATAGTGGACTATCAAAGTACACAATATGAGGGCTAATATGAATAACTATTCTAACGATTGTAATTATCATAGCTGTAAGATTTACATTGTCCTATTGTCTAACAATTGCTGGTAGGATAAACAAAATACATGAACATGTATAAGGTAGAGTATCTAAATATACTGGATCTGTTATAAGTGACGAACTTACAGGCCCAATTTGGTGGCTCTAGCTCTTACAGTTATTAAGTTGATACGGATAGACCTACCTTAATACATGATTCTATTTCTTTTAAACGTTGTATGTTTTTTAGAGGTCGGTAGGGCGATATACGTACTGATTCTGTTATACTATAAGCACAAACGAGCTTACAGACCAAATTTGGCGGCTCTAGCTCTTGGAGTTCTTAGGATCGTACAGACAGACTTTCATAAATATATGATTCTTATATCGGTTTGTTTTCTTGATAAACTAAATACACAAATCTACTTTATTTAAGTAAAATGTAGAAAAAAAAGTGTTAAAATTTGTTTATATATTATTTTGAATGGTATTAACCATTATACTAAATGTTTGTTTCGCTAAAATCTGATGATTCATCTGTTTGAAGTATTTCATTGTTTCTTTTACATACTTAGTTTAAAAATTTGCTTGATGAAAGTTAGTAATAGTAGAAATAGTTTATCATCATACATAAAGAACATACCCCTTTAAAGTATCATGTTAACCTAGGGAGGAGTAGAAAATCTATAGGTACAGTCCCCATAAATACGCCTAGGACATGTGGCGCACATAAATATTGTATGCAGCCTTTTTGCTTTATTTTTTATCGCTTTACTTTTTTTTTTTTTTTTGGTAACTTTTAATTGCACTGAAAGTGTGGATAAAAAATTAAGTTGTGCATTTCATGCATTTTTAATAGCAGTCGCTCGTCTATCACAGTAAAACCACTAACCACACACCTACACAGCAGCAGGAGCTACAAAGAAAGGGAGAGCAAAAAGACAGAGAGAGAAAGAGATATATACATATATATGTATATGCAGTGGTATTCGGTTGGAAAAGTGATGGCACAGTGATAGGGAATGGCTTAGTAGAGTGAGACAAGTACAATGCCTTTACATTGACGCTCTCTTTCTATTCCTTGTTTTTTTTTTTGGTTTTGTTTTTTGGAGGCTGCCTTTGGGCGACACTTTGCGTGTAGCAATGATTTGTGGCATATTTATGTAAATTTGTGGTTTTTTCGGTTAAGCGTCTAGGCCGAGCAAAGGCCAAAAGCGGCCACTCTGGAGCAGTCTGCTCAGGCAGCAGGTGCTCTGGCCAAGCAATTAGTGAGAGCCAGGTTTATTATTATGAGCAGCTGTGTAAGCACCGCAAACAAAACAGAACCGACTACTACTACTATGTTACTACTGTTTGCCAAAAAAGAAACTCATGAAAATTTTAACTAGTCCAGAACTGAACTGCTAAAATTGAGCTGAATCTATTCATAAGTTGCCTCTTTAGCCACTTTCCACTATTCAAATTAAGCACTTTGCTCACCTGTTGGAATTTTTTAAGTCTTTAAAGCGCATTCGAGTTAATTCGATACTTTTAAAATTTGTAGATTTTAAATGTCAAATGTTTATTTTTAAAGAATTTTGTAATTAATTATCTAATGCTTTTACAATCTATAATGGATTAAAGTTCGTTCTTAGTTGTTAAAAAAATGGTTTTGCTTTCCGCTTTGACTTCTTGGGCAACCCAATAATATGGTTAAGCTTGAATAGTAATTCTTCGAAATTTCGAACCAGATTCCAATAGCTCAACCGAATCTTTTACTCTTCTAAGATTTTCAGGACCTTCTAGAGAAAATATCAGCTTTTCAAAGCAAAAAAAATATTAAATTTTTCTATTAAACTAATAAATTCTAATTGTCTAATTGTATTACTGGGTTAATTTGCATAATGGTTACTTGTTGCTAAGAACCAAAACGTCTAGAAAAAGTTCGGTAAACATAATAAAAGTAATTTAATTATACGAAACTTTTTTGTGGATGGTACTTGCTCTTTTTAAATTGTTGACTTGCATATTCAAAACTTTTGTAATCTCTAGAATAATTTAAAATAAACTTTAAATATTTTTGTTAAATTTTTCAAAATGTAAAAATTTCTGTTTTATTACTACGAATTTTGTCCTATTTAAAATTTAATTGTAATAAAAATAATTTAACTTCTGGAAAAGTTTATGTGCTTCAAAAATTAAGCCAAGTTATCTTTGGCAAACATGCTATATAAAAGCTATTACATACCTTTTTGTGTGTTTATATTGTTTGTTTTCCATGCTGATGATTCTATTAGTCGCTTGGCTTAAAGGCAAATATTGGCAGCTTGTTGTTCTGACCATTTAGTGTGTACATGTGTACACACTTTGTTGGCCGTTAGTCAGAAATCATTCGTTACACGTGGCTAATCAATTTGTGCTGATTCTCAGCCGCCTCCTTCCCCAACTGCCATTCATGGTTATTTTTTTTTTGAGTGTATGATGCAAAAACAACGCAGTAGCATACACACAAAAAGGCTTGACCACAGGACACAAACACACACACACAGTCCAATACACAGACATTAACTGACCGTCTGATGACAATGCCGTTGATGCCGACCCAGCGTCCTTCGCTGTCGCCGTCGCCGTCGTCGTTGTGTCAGGATTGCCATCGACGTGGACAGGTGTGCATGATTTATGGCATTTACATATCAGCGCACTGATGAAGCGCGTTGATGCGCTGACAACGACAGATGCTCAGACATAGATAGACACGGATACTCTCTCTCTCTCACATACACACACACACACACACACACATATATACATTCTGAGTAGCCTAAAAATAGGCAAAAAGAATATGCAAATTTGTGCACTGATTGATGATATTACACTTGTTTTGGAACACCCGTAATCCCATGTCCCTGTTGGTGTAAGGCATTTAACATAGTTAGTTAGCTTTAACGACTTCTTGAGTGTACAATCCATAATATATTCATATGATGTGGAAATTTACTAAAGTTTTTCGCTTGTTTTAGCAAAATTTTTGCAAACTCTTCAGGTGTTATTTGAGTTTCAAGCAGTAAACTGTTTATTAATTTTATATATATATGGCATTATTTAAGCTATGAATTAATTTTTCGTATTCCATATAGCTTTGTGCTAGATCTTAAACTATTAGAGTAAAAACTAACCAGTTTAGGATCCGTCTACACAGCATCCTGATTCGGTTTGTTTCATTTTGTTGCCTTTAGATACTTTAGATATAGCAAGCAAACTGACAAAATGTGACTACCGTATCTTTTTTTTTAAGCTGTCTAAGTTTTCTTAGAATTGGACTACTATATAGTGTAGCAGAGTAATAATCGGTTGCAATTCGTTCTTAAGTATGGAAAACTCTTTGATTTTTCCAGCTTAATCAAACACGCTCGTATAACTGAGACATATAACAATATTACAAACAAGTAATTAAATTATATTTCAATTAAAATTGTGCAAAATTCAGACAGTCGTAAATTTTGTGTTAATTTCTCAGACTAATTTGCATTCATTACAGCCAACTCTCGATTATCGACTTGACACTAGCACACATGTGTATGCTTATGAAGGCCTATGAATACCTTTCCTCTCTCTCTCTCGCTCTCTCTCTCTTTCAGTCTCTCTTTCATTTAATCGTTGAGCAAACAGACAGCTAGAGTTTCCCGTAGTTGGTGACACATGTGCCTGATATGCCATATGACATTTGGGATACATTTTACATGCTGCAATTGTTGAAACCGCTGTCTAAGCTGGCTAATTGTTTGTTATGTGCCCATCACACAGACATGAACAACAACGTTAACAATTAACAATGATGGCAACCCTGATCACTTGAACAGCCTATGATTATCCGAGCCTGCCAAAAGCTCAACAGCTGCTCAGTTAGGTTAGGTTTAAATAACTTTTGCACCATTTCTAAAACTTTAAACTGCGATAACTTTGTCAAAAATTCTTCTATTTTTGAGCGGAATACCATTTTATGCTGTATTTTAAAATTCAAGCTTACTAGAGTTTTATTTTTGGAAAATTTGCAAATTTTCCATACCTACTTCTTGACATTTGATTCAAAAAATTAAATTATAAAAAACAATTTTCTATTTTGTTCTCAAAAACTATTCTAATCGATAAGAAATTTTGTGTTGCCTTAGAAATATATAAATACACATATTACATTTACTTTATGTAATACGTTATATCTTCGCGCCTGATCGACTAAACTTTTTTTAACTTACCTTAAACAACTGCTTAATTTATGTGCTCAAGTTAAAAGCGCCAAGCAAAGTTTTTCTTAAAAATTGTAATTACGTAAAACTTGCTTAAAATGCAATTGAAATTTCGCAGTATTTTGTTTGGTATTTTAATAAGTTTTGGTGCGGAATGTAAAATGTTAATTTCTATGGCCAAACTTTGTCGCCTGAAGCATTGGAGTATTGTCGTTGCTTTTCATCCCTGATTTGAATGTAATGAATCGTGATTTAGGTTTATGGCTGCTTAATTAATAGACTAACTGCCGGAACTTTGCTTGGTTAAAGCACACGCCCGTAAGTGCCCTCTGCTTCAGCTGCTCCTTTGACCTCCGAGCCGAAGCCTGAATGTGAAGGCACGCAACTCTCTGGTTGCCAGTGTTTGCTGCTTAATAGAAGAAGAAGTAGAAGAAGAAGAAAGGTGCCTTAAATCACTTTGCCGATTGCCAGACAAGCTGTTGGGCATAAGTTGCCAGTTTCATAAGCTTCTCTGCTGTTGTTGAACTTGTTGTTGTGCCACCAATTAAAAGCCGCCCAATAACAACAACAGCAACAACAACAGCGTGTATATATAGTACGTGTATGAGCAGATTTCGCTAATTACTTTTATGACCCAATTTGTTGGCAGATTTTATGCTTGCTGCGCTTTTTGTTATAAATTTGTCGATTCTTTCTACCTTGAGCGTGGTAGCTTGGGCCTACAACTGCGGCCACAATTTCAATTCCATTCTCATTCCCATTCCATTCCACTTTGTCCCATTCCCCAAAAGCTAATCGAAGACTTTGGCATTGACGTTGTGTGCTAGCAAATTTATTGAGAGAGGGAGAACAAGAGAGTACAACGCGTCTCGTCTGCTCCTTTGACCTGTCTACTTCAGTCGTCAGCAGTCGTGCGTTCTCGCTCCCGCAGCACCAGCAAACTCGTGCAAGCTCTTTTCAAAAGTAACTTGTGCATTTTGTTGTTGTGCTGACATTCTGTTCACTTTTTTCGTTACTGTGTTTCATTCGATCAGTGTTGGCGCAATTTCAGACGAAAGTTCAAAAATAAAAATAACTACATATGTATATGAATTATTAATTTTTTAAAGATTTTAGGATATAAAAAGTTTTATATTAAAAAATATAAATTAACATAATTTGTTTTATAAGTTTAATAACAAAATTGCTGCGATTTTAAAATTTATTTTTTTTTTCTAAATAATTTTGAAAAATAAAAACATATAGATGCTTCATAAAAACTCTAGATTTATAGCTATTAGCTAGTATCCTCTCGTAAAACTTTAAAGCTATGGCGGGCCGACAAGAGTTTGTTCTAGCTAAAAATATGCTAAAACTGCAGAACTGCAATGCGATGCTTCAGGCGCTGCAAACAAGTTTTTTGTGTTCCGTTTTCCGTTTTTCCTCGCCGTCTTGGCAACAAGCAATTCGGAATAAACAGAACCAGAAAGGGGGAAGAGTATGAGGGCCGGAAGAGGGGAGAGAGGGAGCACAACTCTTGAGCCGTCAGCTGCTTGTTGCGCGTTTTGTTGTAAATTCAAAAAGAAAATTAAAAAAAAAAAAAAAAACCAAAACAAAAGTGAATGCAAAAACACAAAGCCAAAGTCAAAAACACACACAGCCTTTGATGTTGGGCGTTGCGAATTTATATTTTATTATTTCTTGGCTGCAGCTAAATTTACAAATTTTTATCTTATAAACATTTTATAATTAATATCGTTAAGCAGCTATAATTAAAACAAATTTCCCAAAATTTAAAAAACACACATGAATTTCCCTTGTCTTATACAGCAACTTATACGCCATAGACTGATAAGCCTCTCACTTGTGATGCTCATTTTTATCCACACCACAAGCAGTTACAACAACAACAGCAACAACTGCAACAGCATTTCAAGCATTTTAGCAACGGCGGAAGTTTGAAGTCACTACGATGGCGATGTGTGGCAGAGTAAGCGCGATGGCAACACAGACGCCAAATACAATTGTGGCATCTCGTACTGTTTTATCCACTCGGCTTTATTTGAGCGAATTCGCCGCAAACCAAAGCGTGCGCTCTCGCTCTCTCACTCTCTTGCTATTTGTGAAGCGCACAGAGCGAGTAAAATGTTTGTTTGCTCCATGCCTGTAGTGGGTGGTTGGAGCGGGAGAGCAGCAGCAGTGCACGTTTGTACGCTCTCTCATTGCTTGGCGCTCTCATTGTTATGTTTGTGTGTTGCGCTCTCTCAGAGGGAACGTCGGCCCAGCGAGCGAATTGAATGCCATGCTTTTTTGGCGTCGTCACACAAATGTCAGTTTGGTTGCGACCGTTACAACGTCAAGTTCACAGACCGTGCGGAGCTTTTAGTGCGACGTCGTCGTTGTCAATCGTACCACTACTATATGTCTCTATGTCTACGTCGATTTCCGTTCTTGTTACTGTGCTGTAGCCAAACAACCGTTGTTTGCATCGTTTCTTTTGCGGTTCTTCCCCACTCGACACATAAAGCTCTACTTCGTTGCCGTTAAAGGCTCGCTCTTTCGAAAGCAGCAGCAAATTAAAAACAAACAAAATTCTATTTTGTTTGCGTTTTTGGCGAAAGATTAAAGTAAATCCTCAATTCTGATTACATTTAGTTTAAAAGTGCATGAAAACAAATTTAACAAATTGAAAACAGTTTTTGAAATATATAAAAAAAGAGTGTTTATTAAATAAATTTTAAGAAATCGGCTTAACAAAATATCTATTAAATTAGTATCGTTGTGAAAAATCATTAAACTATTTCAAAAGCAACATTAATGTGCTCTTAATTACTAA
The DNA here is from genome assembly GCA_035047385.1 of Drosophila tripunctata. Lineage (NCBI taxonomy): Eukaryota > Metazoa > Arthropoda > Insecta > Diptera > Drosophilidae > Drosophila > Drosophila tripunctata. The sequence continues at coordinate 2,410,136 of JAWNPS010000326.1, read as the reverse complement.
ATATATTAGTAATAACTAATCATACGTTATAATACTAATGAACTATAATGAGTTTATAAATAAAATATGTTGATAAATGCATAAACCAAACCATTAAATTAATAACTTAATTATACTACTACTATATCAAGTATAATTTAATAGTATTTATGATGAAACATTGAGTAAAATAAATAGTTATTTCCGTAGTTATTTTGAAATATTTTTGTGGCAAGTTTTTATCAGTTTTCGATAAGAAATACTAGACGAAGACGACGACAAAGCAGAAAGCCGCAAAAGAAACACTTGAATTCTTGAAAATATGTTTTTGTGTTGTTCTCATGTAATTGGATATTGAGTACGGGTACGTGGAACGGAACAGAAAGGAAAGGGTATTCTTAGAAGCAGAAAGAACACTTTAGCAATTCTACGCGAACGAATTTGGGGGCTCAATTTCAAGTTCATCTTCAAACTAAACGGTTCTTTCAAGAAAATAAATGAGAATGCAAAAAGCTAAAGAAACTACCAAAAAAAAAATACAAATTACATAAAACTCAAGAGCACATGTTGCCTAAAATAAATTTCATTTCATTTGGAAATTCTCATAAATCAGTTGGACGACAGCAATACCTCAACGCAGATGCGAGAGTACTCCAAGTGTGTGTGTGAGTGAGTGAGCGAGTGAGTGAGTGAAACTGAAGCGCATTAATAAATTAAACAATATAAAATCAACAAAGGCGACAACTGAGCTTAAGCTGAGCTTTTAAAAACAACAACAACAAAAACAAGAAAAACTCAGGCGAACAGGCGATATACGAAATTCGAGAAAAACAAAGAAAGCTAAATAGCGAGAACAAAGCAATAAACCAAAAACAAAAAAGACGCGGGCGGTCGAAAGATTGTCGTTCGTTGTTTAGTTGCTTCGCTTCGTCCGTCCGTTTGTCCGTTTGTCCGTCCGCTGCTTGTACACTCGTCCGCCTGTCCATGGAGGCCTATTGTGTTTGCTGCAACAACTGCACTCACATACACACAGTCGGAAGCGATTACAACAGGCTGATGAAGAGCGGTTAAGAGGGTGTGCCGAGGAGGCAGACAAACGGACTCAAGTTGCACATGGCCGCATGTTGCATACAGCAGCCGCCAGAGACACTCAATTTGCAGCGCCGCCCTGCCACCCCCGCAAAACTTCTTAAGTCCGCTTGAAACGGCGAATTTGTTTACGTGCTTTTGCGCTTGTCCTGCTACTAACATACATTACATATGTACATAGCAACAAGAGAGCAAGCAAGAGAGAGAGATACAGCGCTTGAGTGAGAGTTACTTGAGTTTTTGCGGCGAACTTGCATTTTGCTGCTCTCTATGGGCTCTCGGTTGGCGCAGAGCCGCTCCTTGTTTCAGTTGATAAAAGTTCCTTGCGCTGTACGGATCTCTTCTGAGCTTTTGACGCTGTCGTCGGAAACAACAACAAAAACTTTGTCGTCATATCGTTAAACTCGCGTCACGCGTCGTTTCTTTATACAAATCTTTGTGTATGTGTTTGTGAGTGACTCAAATATAAGTGGGGGGAGACCAAGGGACGCTTTAGCTTGCTACTTTTATTCTGTAGTTTAGTGGAAGCTACACACACACGCAATTGTATGCGGCGAATTTAATGACGTCGCAAAAATATTGCTGTGCGTCTTCGGTGTGCCCGTATGCATGCCTGTGTGTGTGAGAGTGTGCCTTTTTGGTATTTTTATGCACACAAATCGATTAAATACAACAACATAAAATTTTTAATAGAAAAACAGGCTAGTCACAAGTCAAGTGTTGCTGTTGCTAATGCTAAGCGATTTGCTGTGTGTCTCTGTGTGAGTGTGTATGTTAATCAAAAGCAGCAGCCTTATTTTTTTTAATATCACATTTTTAGAGCAAAACATACACACACTCACGCACGCATGCCAATTCGCCGCTGAATGCGTCAAAAAGCCGGCAATGTCAAGCGAACGATTTGTGGGGGGAGCAGAGCATAAAGTCAGAAACTGTGAAGCTCTATAGCAGCAACAAATACTCAAGAACGAAAGTAAAAGCACAGGCGGCAAAAGCAACAGCAAACAGCAACAGAAAAAAGAAACAGAAACCGAGGCAAAAGCAGAAGCAGAAAAGCAGTAGAGCAACAACAACAACACGAGGAGATAAAAGCGCAAACTAAGAAATTAAAACAAAACTAGTTGATGATGCTTAACGGAAGAGTTTTGACAGCCGAAGACAATAGAGAGCACAAAAATAGATACAAAAGTTAACGACATGTGTAAATGAAGAAGCGATGTTCGATGTGAAACATGTGCTAACCAAGAAATCAATGTTTATCAGCAAAAGATTTATGCATAACTTAGTAGAGTTTTTATAGCTTAGAACAGGAAATTCAGAAAGTAATATTTATATATATATTTTTTTATATTTTAGTATTTAAAGCGCAAAGTGGATAACATAACGGATTACAACAAAAAAAAAAATGTGAATTTAAACAGTGAAAAAAAATAAATATAAAATAAAAAGAGTACAGCAAACGATCAAATAACAAAAAAAAGAAAAAAATTAAATAAAGTTCCGTGAAAACGGCAAGAAAAAAAGTGAAGAAAATACAAAGCATATTTTGTTTTTGCGCTGCACCGGAAGCATATAAACAGCCTGCAAAATTTACTACAATATAAGCTTCAATAATTCCGCCGCCAACACCGGTAACCCCAACAACCCCGTTGTCGTCGTCGCCAGCAGCAGCAGCAGCAACAACAACAGTAGCAGCAGCAGCAGCAATCCAACGAACGGCCAAAGAATGCTATTCGAGAATCCAGCCGTTGCGGCCAAGCTGCCGTTTCCCTACAATGTGCCGCCGCCTCTGCAAGCAGCGGCCGCTGCCGCAGCAGCTGTGCCAAATTTAAGGTAAGCGAAACAACACTCTACATCCCCCCTCTCTTCCACTCCAAGAAACAGCTATACAACAACATTATGTGAAGGTTGTTTGCTGCTGCGACTGGTCTCAAGGCCATTTAAGCGTTAATGCGCTTTGTGGTTTGCCGTCGCTTTTTTTTTCTCTCACTTTTCTTTGCTTTTGTTTTGTTTTCCGCCCCCCTTCGCATTTGTGGCATATTTATGAAAATTGTTCTGGCTGCCGCCTCAAGCTTTTAAATTTTTCATTAGGCACTCAGCAGCAAGGCATAGAACGATCCGATTTGATCCTACCAACTTTTACAAGTTGCCTCGCCAAATTGCAATCATTTGTTATGTCTCCATGTCTTTGGCCGAGCTTTATTTTTTTCGAAAGCTATCGTTTCTATATTCTTTTGAAAATTGTCACAGTGGTGCACAGTGGGTAACGCATGCAGTGCTGGAAAAGTGCTAGATTAGTAGCTTAGCAAGTAGAATTTGTTCGAAATAGTTGAATAACAATGCATAAATTGTGCAGATTTTTGGACTTAAGAATTTACGAAAAACGTAATATATATATATTAAAAAAATTTAAACTAATAGAGATATTTAGACGTTTAAAACGTTTGTTAAATTGACTAATAAAAGTAAAAAAAAATGTATATTGATAAACGGTCCTATATAAACTACCCAAAACGATTTAGAAAATTTAAAAAAAATTTTAAGTTTCGTATTAAAAGTAGCCTTATATGAAACCCAGCGTATTTAGAATATTTTAGGTATTTTAAACTTTTTGATACAAATTTTGTTCATAGTCTGAAAAGTCGGAACTTAGTTAAATTTTTTGCTTTGCTTATTATAAAATATACTCAAGATAGCCTAATTTATGTGTTTATATTTAATTATTAGCGGCTTTCAAATCAGGCTTAATTTAAGTTTTATTTGTAAAGACAACTAAATTTATATTAATTATTAAAATAAATACAGATAAGTTTTAAATTAGTTTTAGATTGTGAACTTAAAAATCGTTCAAATTCGTGCAAAATTTGAGCGAATATGGTAACACTGTTTATTTGTTTGGATGAAATCGAGGCTGTATTCAAAATTTCTGTATCATAATGATAATATGAAGAATGGAAAATAGTAAAAACTATAAGTGTTAACAAATAGAGGAACAGCCGAAAATTCTGAATCTGCACTTACCGGTTTAAAGAAAACACCTTTATTCGTAATTAGAAATACTTTCACTGTGCGTGTGTCTGCGGGGAAGACAGGATTTACATGTTGTTTTTTTAGGTACAGGTACAAGTACTGGTTTATGTAAATTTTTTTGAACCACTGTGGGGAATTGTGCTAACCAGTTTAGTAAATAGTCTTAAGCGGATTTCCCTGGATTATTAATGCCTTGCACTTGCCGCGACTGGCGTTTATAATGTGGGCCAGCATTTGGGTCAAAGTAAGAGTGTTCCCATTACTTGGACTTGGACAACTTGAAGCTCATGTTCAAGTTTAACGCTTGGGCTTGATTAATATGTATGTATGATATGGTAACATATATATAACGACTGTCTGGCGCCAGGCAATTAAGACCTTAAAGTTTTCTGTGTGTTTGTTTGCCAATTAGCCTTTTTATTTATTATTATTTTTTTATCATAACAAAAAATACAAGTGCGTATGTGTGTGTGAGAGTGTGTGAGTATTGATGGGGCATTTCACGCTCTGCGTGATTGAAAATCAAAAATGTTGTATGACTGATTCATTTCAATGGTTTAGCCAAAAGTCACATGTGCTGCATATTTTCTGATTTGGTTTTGCCCAATTGTGCGTGGCCAAGAGAGTGTAATTAAAGATATAAATAACAATTAAGCTAATTACGCTTGCATTTTAATGCATTTCTGCCGCTGCGGAATAATTAAGTACTCAGACCCCAGAGACAGAGACAGAGATAGAGACTGAGACAGTGGTAAACAAGTAGATTTTCACATGCCAAAAACACACGCAGACACACACACTTGTGTAGCTATTCGTACATTTTCCATTATTCATATTACACAGCGACCACTGCATAACACTGACACTGACATAATGAAGAAAATGGGAAAATTTCAGCAGGCAAAATATAAATAAAAATAAAATTAAAATTAAAATACACTTTTTGCGCGCCGCGTAAGCAAAAAAAAATTAACCAAAATGAAAAAGAACTAGCACGAAAAAGTTACAGTCGAGCATACCGAGTGCAAAAGACCCTGTAGCTATAAATCACACAACATGAGAGTTTGTCATATAAATTAAAAAAATCATTTTGCTTTGTTACACATTTAGTTAATACCAATCTATTATAGTATTTGATATAGAAATATGATAAGATTTGACGGTTTATGCTCGTTATTTTGTATTAAATGTATTGTTTATTGTTTTCTGATCTTTATATCTGTTTACAGGTTAACATCTCGAGAAACATGTAGTTTTTAACTCAAAAAAGTCTTATTTTACACTATAGTTCCCATGGTAGCTATATGATATATTTGTCAGTTTCAAACCAAATTTGTTGTGCATGTAAAATATACAAATACAATATATATAACACTATTGAGATTCTATTCAAAAATCCCACAAAAGTTTCCTATTCTGCTATCCGTTGTGAAATTCCCTCTTGTTCTTTTAAACTCAATGGATCTTTATTCACAGATAGTTTCTACAGCTTCTTTTTAAACTTTATAGATTCATGTACTCTTGCATCATCAAGTACAGGGTCTACAAAAATGAAATTCGAACGATGAATGGCTGTGTACACTGTACAGCCGCCCTGGTTCCCTGCAATTTGTTTTGACTTGTCAGTGTCAGCGACGAAATGTGGCGACGATGTCTGTTTACTTAGCAAGTCTTGTTGGATATTTGGGTCTTGAATTTCTAGTGCAAGTTCAGGCAGTAAGTGAGTAGTAGTCGGTTAGCATAGACAATGTAGCTCAGAGAGGAAGAAAGAGAGAGAGAGAGAGAGAGAGAGGGAGAATGGTAGAAAGAGAGCGTATACTATTGCGTAGATGCGTATGCTTTGTATTTATAAATGAAACACGCCTTTCTTGTCATTTATTACTGTCACTTTAAATCCAATCAGCGCTTTGTCTATGTTCGGCGGACTGCTTTTCCCTATATATATTTTTTTTAATTCTGTGCTTTTTAACACAATACACTTCATATCCGCTGCTGATGCTGCTGCTGCCCAGTGTCATGCTGGTAATTTTCAATTTAAATAAGAAAAACAACAGACTGCGTTTCAGTTTCAACATTATGATAAAAATAAATTGCTATTTATTCAAGGCACCCAAAAGCAAAGATGGGATGGCTTTATGACAGAAATTTGCTATATATTTCTATAGTTGCAATCAACTTTCAATTAGCTGTGAACATAATTTTAAGTACAAAGCTAATTGTTAAAACTTGCTTATAAATTAATAGAAAACTAATTATAGTCCATTTAAATGCAATGCACATCATTGTGTCGCTAAAATTTAAATACAAAGTTTAGTCAGATTAGTCTGAAGCTCCAGTGACAAAGTTCACATGACAAATTGAAATTGAAATGCATAGTGGCAAGCTTTAAGCTCAAGTGCATTTTTCCAATCAAGAGCCTAACAAATCAAATGAAATTTCCGCATTAATTAGACAAATTCATCCGCTTAAATGGTTTATATATGCAATCATTTATACATATGCTATGCTATGAGAGAAAGAGATACAGAGGGAGGAAGGGGAAAGATAATACAATAATAGGGATAGACAACAGAAACAACAACAACAAATAATAATATATTGCCAGCACGCATATAAATCAAGGTGCCTCCATAGTCCCCCATGTATAATTTATGTCTGTATCTCTTACGATACGAGTGTACAAATTAACACACGTGCCTAAACGATCCCCTAGACTAGACCAGACGTTATCTTGGCTTATTTGTAACAACTAAATAGCAAATATAAGCCACAACTGAAATATTTTGCAGAATCTCTTGACCAGTTGCTCACGAGTCTAAAAAAAAACAAAAAAAAAACTTGGTAAAATTTTGCATTTTCAATAAACATTCGTCAAGTGAAGAAGTGCCATGGAGGTGGGAAATACACTTCTTTTCACTACCGTTGGATGATGATGGTGATGAACCCACGCTCTACTCTACACTCTCTACGCTCGTGACGGAACTTGTCGTAATTAAGCTACTACCTATAAGTTTGGCGCATTTCAAATTTCTTTTTTTTTTTTTTTTGTTTCGGTTTGGTTTGGTTTTGTTTTGTGATACCCGCACTTTTGGCAAGATTGTCAGATTTACATTGAAATGCTATGTGATTATTCATAAGGCGGCATTGTGGATTGTGTGTGAGTGGATTTGTTTTCGCTTGGGGGACATTTGACTGACAGCTAGCGAGGGCTGCAGTGGTTGGAGAGGGGGAGAGCAAAGCATTGCTTCTGTATATAGCTGGCATTATACTGGGACACCTACTTACACACAAGTCTCATATACATACAATAATGTGTTGTGCTGTTTTGTGGTTCGTGGTTTTTATGTAAGCCGATTTCTACTCAAGAACTTTGAGATTTGCATTGTTTTATTTACTTATTATTATTATTATATTTTTTGTTTGTGTGTTGTGCGTACTTGTAAGTTGTTTACTTGGTTTTTTAAGGTGTCATTGAGCTTACAAAGTTTTTGTGTGGGTTTTTTTATTTTTATGTTACATTTGTGTTCCTTTCTAATTTCTGAGAAACTTTTAATAAAACATTTAATAGATTTAAAAAAAATATTATTAGCATAACATAACTGAATAACTTAATTTCATTTACTATAGTTTTATTTAGTTAAAAAAATGATATCAATTTTTAATTAAAATATTTGCCATATAATTTTATAAATTTTCAAACAATAAATTGAGTAAAAATCGACTAAACAATACTTAAGCTATATAGATTCTTCTTACGTTACTAGAAAGTTCATTATATTATTGTAAATTATTTATAACTTCCAGATTTTATTATAGTTTTCAACACGTTTCAACACTGTTACAGTTTCCATCAAAAGTTTAGCTACTTTGTTAATAAAATGCATATATTGTGCTGCACGATTTCCTCTCAAATCAGGTTTTTGTTTTGTTCAACCCTAGTTGTAAAGCTACATCGATAGCTGTACAAATAGGTTGCTAGAAGTGAATATATTTTTATTTGTATATTTTTTTTTATTCTTTTGTATTCTTTTGTATTCTTCCCACACCGGTTTCAGACACTTTTTAACTGTAATTCCTCACACATTGTGCTCTCTTTTGGTCGCAGTTTAAAAAGCCGCAACTAATTGACCAGCCACAAAATTGTTTTTCTTCGTGCTTTTTTTATGTGTATTTTGTTTTTTTTATGGACACTCATCTTTCATATGGCATGACATGCAATATTTTCTGGTAAAAGTTGTCTCAACAAAGCAGCTTAAAAGTTCCTTGACTCTTTTTTTTGCCAATGTATTGTATGTACGGCTGATATATAGTAATACCCACACATATATGTAGGTGGGTATCTATATGTTCTTACTCTACGTTCAATCCCTAACTGATTGCTATGTAGTTACGTGCTTACTCGAAAACTGAGTCATTTGAATGTGAGTAGCCATTTGATGATTTGATACAAATAATAGCAGCGTATAATGTTTCTTAACCTATTCCCATTTCTCGTGCTCGTATACGATCTACATTTTTCTACACCATATCTGGGGGTTTGCGTAGGATTTTGATTTCGATTTTTGTTGAACTACATATTCAAGTGACTTTTGGGATAGCAACACAGACAAAAATTGTGCTACAGTGAAAAAATATGCAGTCACATTTTTTGATGGTGTTTAGACTCTGTATTGAAAAGGTAGGAGTATGTAGGATATGTTTAGTTTGCATAGAGAAGAAATTGTAAATAATGACTCAAGATAAAAAGAAGGACCAAATTCAGTGAACAACTTAGCCGTGAAAATGAATAGAGTTCAATACTCACGTAATTTTAAAACTATTGTTAACAAATAATAAATACTAAGAACTTAACACAACAAACTCAAATATTAATAACAACACAACATAAATACATGGTCTTTCCCAGTCTATTCACTGGTCTGCTACTGCTTTTAGATAAAATTTTAAAAAAGTCTCGCTTGCATCGACTGCTAGCGCTGTCTCTCTCTATCGTCTGCTGCCAAAGCTGAATTTTGAGCTGTCGGAGTCATATCATGTGGGTGTTTTTCAATTATTTGCACGAAATGCAACAGTCAAACTCGAGTGCGGAGGCGACTCTTGCTCTTCTTGTGTGACTCGGTTGCGTATGTTGTGCAATTTAATTGAAATGCCAAGCAAAGTTGAGCTCCACTTGAGGGAGATCCACATAGATTGAGAGACCGAGAACTAGAGAGAGAGAGAGCGAGAGGTATGAGGGACAGAGAACTATAGAGAGAGAGAGCGAGAGGTATGAGGGACAGAGAACTATAGAGAGAGAGCGCGAGAGATATGAGGGACAACCAGTCGTATACACTATGTATAAATGCATTTTGTTAGCTAAAAAAACTTGTTGATAAAAAGTTGGCACACAGAAAGCCAATGAAAATGAAACCTTTTTTATCAGCACTGAAGCTAACGAGTTTCATGTGATTAAATTAAAAGTTAATTATAGAACAATTTCAATATTGATAATTTCTTTATTTTTAAATTATAATAACAGCTTTGACTTTTAACTTTAAAAGCTTAAAATTAGATTTTTATCTATGTTAAAGAGTTTCGTGTGGCCTGTACACTATTTGCTGTTAGTTATGAATAAATTATATGTGTATATTCTATTGATTGTGGATATTTCGCAAGGTTTATACTAGTTTATAAAGATATTAAAATGCATTCAAAAACAATTTGCTGTCATAATCTCTTATAGTTATGAAATGGTATACTAACCGTAGTGAAGTGAATAAAAAAATACTCAATTCCCGTGCAATATAATAATAATATTTAGAATATCTTGTCTACGCTCAGTTAATGAAAACTTGTTTATATGTTAGTATTTGATTACCATATGGCGAATTGGCAGAAAATTACAAACGATATTGAATCGATATATGCGTCGACTTTTGTTTGTTTGTTTTTTGTTTACCCAATTCAAGTCTGATTCCGATTTCAATTTCAATTGAGTGTCGCTTTTGGTGTTTATCGCATTTATTCATTAGGTTCTTTTTATTGCATTGTTTGTTTTGTTAAGTTGTGGTCGAGAACTATGCAGGTCAATGCATTATAGTATCGCTTACACATTGAATATGTCCGATTTAAATTGAATATTGCATTTTTTCCTCAAATTATACAGGCACCCGTTTGATTTACTCAGAAAAAAATGAAATAAAATGCTTGAAAAATGTAGAAAATGCCAACGGAAATGCACAAATTTACAGAGCATGAAAATATGCAAGATTTTTAACTTAAATAAAGAAAGAAATTTCAATAAATTTATGTGTAAAAAGGAAATTAAAAAGCAATTACAGTGCATTTCAGTACTAATTTAGTTGAAATAGTGCGAAATATAATAAGTACAGGACGTTAAATACCCTGTGATTTCTAATTGTATTCTTTCTCACGTGTCTATAGTTTTGTCGGTATTTTTAGTACTATTAGTATTATTTTGGTTTTGGTATTAGTTTCATATGCAAACTGTCGCAAATTATGATCATCATAGCGACTCGGCAAACAGCTGGTGGCGGTGGCGGTGGAGATGAGGTTGTTGCTGGTACTTAAACTGGGCCAGTTTCATAATTTGTGGGCCGCTTGTCGTTGTCAATTTTGCTAAATGTTTTGAGCAATATTAGCAAAGATTTGTGCGACAAATATCTTTTATGTGCCAAGACAAATTTTGCTACCGTTTTCAATGCATGCAATATTTGTTTTGGTTTTAGTTTTTGTTTTTTTTATGGATTCCTTCATTTTATTAGCAAAACATGTGTAAATTAATCAAATGCAATTTAGCAGCAAATAAAAATAAGGAATGCAATCGTTAGTTGGCTAAATATTTGTACCAGATCGTTCTAAATTATATTAATTAAATTGATTGATGGTGATGAGCGGCAATTAAGAAGATCGAAGCGAATCGCGATCAATTGAAAAGTGGTTTTGAGGCCCACGCAACACACAGTTTGAAAGCTAAGATAGAAATGTGGCTCAATTCACTGCGAGAGTAATGAGCGTCTCATTAACTGTAAATAGTTGTTTGTTGTTTTTTTATTGTCTAAAGTTTTGTGGCTCTCTCGTTCGATAGCGTGGCGCTTGTAAATAACTTTGGCCCATTGCGCATTTAGTTCATTAACCTCTCAACTACAGCCAATTGTAGATTTTTTCGTGCTCTCAACTTGTTTCATTGTTGTATGGCGCTATAGAAAGCTCTTGGGCTCTCTCAGCCACTCCAGTTGTGTGTTGGCCTAGCAAACTAATAAAAGTAGAAAAAAAAAATTGCTGCTCTGATATGCCAATTAAAGTGCGACCAGCAGCAGCTCATGGAGTTTACTGTAGTTATTGTTGTTGTTGGGCTACTGCTGGGCCCCCATTTGACTAATTTTGTATGGTATCGGCGCCCTGTGGAGGCGTACTTTCTTTTATAAAGTTGCTACTCAGTTTGCTGCGTGTTGCGAGGGGGGGTTGTGCGGTGTGGGTGGATAATAGCATAATCTGTGGCAATTATTTAAAATTAGTTGCAAGAGGCAGCCAGTCAGCCACGTTATGCCGTTAGTCAGCCCCTTTAAAGTTTGTTGCAAACAACATAATACCTCAAAACTTTTACGTAAAGATTAACTCCGCTAAACGTGTACTGAAAATTATCTAGAAAAAAAAAACTGAAACTATAAACTCGCAAAAAGTTTAGTTTTGTTTTTAGTTTATGAGCGGAAAATATCTAAAATTTTGATTATTAATATTTTGTTGAAATATTTAAACTTCCATCAACTCAAAAACTTTCGTCATTGCCAGCAAGTCGAATGAAACTGTGACAAAACAATTTCATTTAATTAATTTCAAGTGCAAAACAGTGTACGTAAATATGTGAGTATGTATATGTATGCCTGTGTTATCTATACAATATGTTATTTAGAATACTATTTACTATTTATTACAAGTTTAAGCTTACTCTCAATATCTCATTCGCTTTGTGTCTCTGTTTCTCAACAAATGCGCTTTGACGGCTTTGAGTGGCGATTGTCTGGAATTTATATAATCGATAGGTTATAAATTGAAGACAATGAAATCAATTGATTGGCATTCAAGTGTATGTGTGTGTGCCTGTCTGACATATGCAATACTTTGACCCCATTTTGTAGTCATACAACTGATAATTACGCGTTAAATATCTCAATTTTACTCCAGACACGTCGCTTATAAATAATTTAAATATGAAAATCAAGCTAAATTAGTTTTATAGTTGACTGTTCTTAAACTTTTACTCTGAGATTTATTGAGCATTCTGGTTTTGCATTATATTTTATGGTACAATTAACAGAATTTGTTTTCTGTGTTTTTAATGATGTATTAAATGCGCTTTTTGGTATTTATTTTCGTACTTTTATTTTGGCAACAAATATGTTGCCTTTTCGCCTCTGCCATTTGTCACCTACGCCATTTGGTTGCTGTTGCTATTGCTTGGGTTTCAGTGCTAAAAGTTGTGCAAAATATTTGCCAACAGCTAAATTTTATGGCATTTAATTTTGTCAAAAGCGTAAATAGTTTATGTATTGTATGTGCGTGTATGTGTTACCGTGTGTGTGTAGCTAAAAATGTATCTCGCTTGAAGGCTGCTGCGCCCAGCTTGATGCCTTTGATGGCAGCCGACTGATACATGGATGCAATTATTTTGATGGCAAATTTATCTATTCGCAATTTAATTGACAAATTTGATTAAAACTTAAATCGATCGCACTACAAAATGCATTTTTGAGTCGGCACAAAATGTAAACAGATCAACAGATTAACAATACGCAGCTGGCCACATTTTTTCAATAATTTAAAAAAATTTTTAAGTAAGGAAAACACTGCCAAATTATGTAGTAATTAGTTATGAAGAGCTGAAATTTATTTTTAGGTAATGTAAATTATTTTAACAAGTCCATGCCCAACAATAACAAATATAATTCCATACACTTTTGATCTTAAATGCCAACTTTCTAAACTTAGCTCTCGGTTTATCTTCACGTAGCTGTTGCCGTGTCAGTTTTCTTATACCACAACCAAAAAAAAAAAAAGCTATACAAAAGTTTGTCATTCTACTTGAATATCCACAAACAGTCTCAGTATTGTAGAATTGACAAACTGAGTACTTAAAAACATTTTCTACCCACATGGAACAGCTGCAGCAAGGCCAGATAACAATATTGTGTCTATCAATGGCAGAAAGCGGACAAAAATTGACTTGATTCTCGTATTAGTTGTTTTTGTTATTTTGTAGGCCACAGAACAGAACAGCAAATAAAGCAAAGAAAAGAAAAACATCTTCGCTTGATTGGTTGGTGGTTTTGTTGGCATGTCAAATGCAATGAACTTTCCCAGCGCGAGCACATTTCTCATTTCAAAGATAAGTTGTAATCAAGTATCACGAGCATGTTTTAGAGTAGGGGAATGGGGAATGGGGAATGGGGAATGCTGATACAGGCAACGATAACTATCCTAGAGAAGCCCCACGATTTGCATTGTATGGCAGCATTATCCACAAATTGAGTATCTAAACAGCCGGAAAATTCTAAAACATGCAATGGCAGAGTCAGCCCGACCAGCCAGACTCGAGAAGACACATGCAACTGTTTGTGGGGACCGCAAAGAAGTTTGCCAACTAATATGATATGCGAAATAAATACATATCTATAGATATATAGCAATAGCAATACCAAATGTATCTCGTGGATAAATAGACTTTAGCAGTCGACTGGCAGTTGGCTGCCAAACGATTTGCATGTCAGATGCATTCAATAGGTTCAAGTATATATTTATCAATATGTAGGTAGATGTAGATACATTTGTTGTGTTGGCTTTGTTCTCTATTGTGCTGAAAATGGGGCGTGTCTTGCTATTTGTATATATACATTTATCAGAATTCATAGGTTTTGAAAATCCACACAGCCAATTAAGTTCGTTTTGAGGTAGTTTTGCAGTTCCAAGAATATTTGTAGAAGAGAAACGGCATAAAGATTTAATTAGGCACAAGCTTTTGAATATGTATAATGTTGTCTAGAAATTCCGTAGCTTATATTTAAAGCGCCAATTTTAAAATGGCTTTTCTTTAAACTAGAAAATTCCCTCAATTTTCACAAGATTTTAACTTTGTCAACTATTTGTTCGTAAAGTAAAGCAAACTCTGTGTGAACTTTTAAAACTTCAACGCAGTTACAAATGCTATGTAAATAGCATTTACCTACGTACGGAAATCGGGGGAATTACTTTTGCCATAAAGTCATACATAGCTCCATTAAAAGTTGTTAACTGCAAAAGTCCAAAACCGCAATCGCAATTCAGTCGCTCGTTTTATCTGAAATCATATTATGTTGTGCATTTTATTCATTTTACTTATATATATAAAGCAAGTATTTGGATTGTTGTATCAGCTCAATTTTTTTTTGGTTTTGTTATGTGTGTTTTTTTATTTATTTATGTTTTTTTTTTTGGTGAGCTGTAACGACCGGATGCATAAATAAGTGACAACCGGCTGCTGGCGAATGTAGTTTGTTTGTGAATTTCCTGCGATAGTCCAAAATGGTAATAACAAAATGAAGAAAAAACAAACTGACATGTTTTCGATTTTCTGTACGTTTGCCGTGGTTTTTTTTTTCTTTTTGGTATAGTTTTTTGCTTTTGGTCAGTATGTGAGTTTTACGAAGGTTTTATGTAAATCGCCGAAATGACCCTGAACTTGTGTACGTGTGTGAATTTGTGTCGAAGTAGGCCGACTCTTGAGAAGTGCAGAGAAGGTCAAAAAAGTGTAACAAAAATATTTGTTTTAAATTTAAAACTCCAGTTACATTCGCTTTAATCCCAAATTCGATTAATTTTGCCACAGCTCATTGCTTTTGTAAATCCATCAAGAGTCGTGTTTCCCTTTGCTGTCTAAGTTGACTTCTAATCATAATTGAAATCTTCTTAAGCATTATGCAATACATCGTTTGCCATATTGCTTAACTCTCGACTGGGCACACAGAGAGGTCTCTCTGTGTGTGTGTATCAAAGCGAAACAATATTTCAGATATTTCCAAGTTACCAACAACACCACTCTCAAGTATCCGCTCTCTTCGCCCAAATCCCTTTCGCAAGCAAAAGAAAAACCCGTTTTCAGTTTTCGGCTATACCCATAAACCAATAGAACTTGCTTGATTGTCTTTCTGTTTCACTTATTTCTATTTGTTGTCCAAGTGTGAATGGGTGTGAGTGTTTGAGTGCAGGCCAACTTGGTTCGCTATGACTAACTGGGTGTGAATATAATTTTGTAAATCGCATTTATGTGAATGCTTCATTGGATGCTCTATATTTTGTTGGGCCTCATTGATAAATATGGCATAAATCATAAGATTTGCAGCACGAATATTTTCGGGTCAACTTGTTGTTGTAAGGCGAAATGGGCAGTGACAAGTGGCAGAGCAGAGCAGAAATGTTGCAGCAACCAACACTGAATGCAATTAGTTCGGCTCCAATTCATAAAAATTGCCAAAATATTTGACAATTTTGTGGCAGCTGCATTAGCTATCGATAAATTGTAAATTGCTCACTCTGTCTCTCTCTCTCTCTTTACCTCATCTTCTCCCCTTGGTAATTTGGTAAATATTTTACAGCTGTTAAGAGAGATACGCTTTGCAAATTTCACTCACTAAATCTGAGACACAAATCCAAGCAGCATCCAATTAAACTTACTAAACCACAACACCAACAGGCAGCAGCAACAGCAATAGCCACTCAACTAGTTTCACTTTCACATAATTGCTAAATAATTAGTTTCAGCACCAAAATGCACCCAAGTTTTGTTGTGCTGTGTTTGTGCCAGCTGCCAGTTGCCAATTGCCAGTTGCCAGCTGCCAGACGACTAACTTGTTTGCTGCCCAGGATTGTTATGCTTTAAACAAGTTTGCCAGAGCTTAAGCATATGGTAGCACAAGAGTGTGTGTGTGTGTGTGTGAGAGTGTACTGGTGTGTGAAAGTGAAAAATGCATTGTGACCAGCAGACAGTTAACAATATACACACGGTAAACTGGCTAAAAGGCACACGCAAGCCAACAAAGCGCTTAGCTTATTTGGGCCAAACACGCCGACGAAAAAAAAACTTACGTTTTAATATGGCAAACTTTTGAATAAATGCACAATTAAATTTTTAATATTTAATTTGTATGATTATTTTGATTATATATAGAGCTGGAAGCCTATGGGATATTTGTGAGTATTTTTTGGAAAGCAATTTTAAAATTTATACTAAAATTTAAATTACATTTATAAATGTGTATAGCAGTTTTATATAGTTTCCTTTTTAAGAAATTCACAAAAAATTACTACCAAGTCGTACTTATGAATGTCTCTTAACATGTTTATAACCCCAATATATATATCGACCTGAATCACAATCGCATTGCTCACTTGCAATTCATAAAAATTATACGCTGAAATACTTTAACTCAAATTCGCTGACAGTCTAAAAACGATTGTTAACAATGTAATGTGCTAACTCATGGTTTTTATACGAGAGCGAGAGTCCCAAATAAGAATTTAGTGGCAGCATTAACTAAAGATACTTTGAATTTCATTATTAAATGGTTAGTTTTAGTTTTTTTGGTCGGTTAACGTCCAGCAGCAGACTCTTTTGTTATTTATATGGCAATTCCCAGCAATAGACAATTTTCTTAATTCTGTTTGCACTCGCAATTACTGTTTCGTCTTCTTCTTCTGCTTCTCCGGCCTTTGGAGCCCATCAAATTTGATGGCTCCCCAATGGGAGCCTAGAGAGTTTGTGTCTGTTGTTTCTTGGTCGTTGGCTACTGGACTGGCTTTAATTAGAGTCTGAACTGGCTCTCACAACATGCACTCAACAGAAGCAGCAGCAACAGCAGCCTCTCCCAGGCCATTATCATTTCATTAACATACACATAAAAGATCTTTCCAACAACGTTCAACCCCCTCTCACTTTACTTCCTTAACCCACCTCCTACTGCTGTGTGTTTTTGTGTGTGTATCTGTGTATTGAAATGAAAACACGTGTTGCGGCTATAAACAAAGAAATTGGCAAAAGTCGGCCCCCAAATGCCGCCTAAACCTTGTCTAGCGTGAAAAATACAGCCCTTGAATCAAAATGAAAAACAGGAAAAAAAGAAGCATACAATTTTTTGGGATTTTCCATTTTGTTTTTTTGTTCTTTTGCTGATTTTTGTATTATTTTACTCAGATAACTGGTATGCTTATAAATAATGTACTAACACTTTGATTTTTGATATGCAAATTTGTTTTTCTTTAAGAATCTCTACATTTATTTCTACTTTTTTGGAAATACAACTATTTAAATTCATGAAAATTCTAAAGAGTTCACATTATTAAAGACAGAAATTCTCTACTTTTCCAACTGCAATTTTTTTTATAAAGTTTAGAACTTGTGCTTATAAGTTTTTTTAATTGTCTTCTATTATTATATTTTTATAATGCTAGGTTTTTTTTTGTAAACGTACTCCGAGTTTTACCCATAATAAACTTGCATACTTTATTCAGCAATCAAATTTTTACGTTTCTTTATTTTATACATATTTTGTTTTTTTTTTTATATGAATCTTGTTGCCAACTAAATTCCGAAAAAAAATCCAACAATTTTTAGTTGCTTTAAAATAGGTCTTTAAATAATACTATGTGTTTTTTTTTGTTTGTTTTGGTTTACCTTTTGGATGTTGTACATTCTATTTTCTCTACTCGTTTTCCCGTCGTCTGCATGGGAATGGATTGCCTATAAAAAACATTTTTATGCGAAATTACGTGACGCCAATGTTGCCGCGTGCTTGACAATTTCCGACATATCGACAGTTGCAGCACGAGGCAGCAGCAGTCGGAGTAGTGGAAGTGGAGGTGGAAGTGGAAGTGGCAATGTCAGCCAAGACTCCACCGTCTATAGATCTGTCAGCCCACATCTTGTAGCCACTGTAGTTGAAAGTGTGAATAAAATGTAATCCGGTAACAGTATATGGCGGTTGCTTTGCAATGTGGCTGCAAAAAACACGTAAAAAAGTAGAGTAGTAGCAAAAAAAACTGTATATATTTTGTATATACATATATACAAAGTTATAACTGTCTGTGAGAGAACAGCTGCGACTCTGTTTTGTTGTTGTGGAACTGTGTTGATTTTCATTTTCAGCACACTGGGCGGCGGCACGCCCACTGAGAGCGTTCTTCTGGTTTTTCGCATTGATTGCGTTACAATTTCAGGTTTTTCAATTTGTTGTTGTTGCGCTCTCTTTCTGTTCAGTTCGACTTGGACTTCTACTTTTGTTTTTGCGCTGACTTTTTTACCGGCTCTGTGTGGCGGTCGGTTTGGTCGGTCGGAGCTCTGCCACAAAACGTGTCCGTTGGGTTGCTGTTGCTGTTAAAGCTATTGTTGTTGTTGTTGTTTTTGTTATTGTCTGCCACATCGAGCGCACAATATGTTGGAGTTGATTTTTATCTATATCTACGGTCGTTGGTTCAGCTCAGCAGCAGCAGTAGAAGCAGTAGAAGCATTATACGAGTAAAGTTGTCTCTGGTTTTGCTTTGGTTTGCTTTGCTCGACTTAAATGCTATTGCTGGCCTGGCCAACTGGGCTGTCTAGCTGGTTGGGGCGTCTTTCAACCGGTTTTTGTCTCAGGGCTCTCATTTCGCTTCGTTTCGTTTTCATTTCGATTTACGAGCGCAAAAATTATAACCAAATGAATAGAGCTGCATACCACAAAAATGCTCTCTTTTTGATTGTCTCTTTTGTTGGGCTTTCAAAAATCAGACAAATCTGAGAGCCTTACGAGGCTGATAGGCTTGACTTTGCGGTTTAACCAAAGCCAATTGAATCGAATTACCTTGCAAATATTATAGAGGCTTTACAAATTCCCTTTTATTTTACAATATTCTTTGAATTTATTCTTTTTTTTAGCTCTACAGTCAGAGAAAATAGTTGGTTTAAGCCTGTCAGGTTAATAAAATGTCTCTATTAACTTTAATGCAGTTACCACTAGAGTGTGCAATCGAGTTGCTTGACTTTTGAATGCCCAGCACACTTTCGATTCAGTAGTCTGTTACATATTTGGCCAAAAACGTATTAGCCCTTGTTATATTATACTGGGCTAAAATGCCAGCTGCAAATCTGCGAATCGGTTCATTTTCATTTTCCAGCTGAAAATAAAAACGCAATCAAAACAAAAGAATTAATATAATGCCGCATTAAGTTGCCGTCGTGCTCTGTAAATGGTTTTTGTTTATTTGTCATGCATTGTTTTTATTCGGCTTAACAAAAAAAAGAAACAAAAAAATTTCAACTTAAATAAATTATTGCATATTGTCACTGCGTGCTGTTATAGTCTGCATAAAACTGACTTTCATTTCCTGCTTTATGGAAATGTCGGCACAATGTGGGAGTTTTGCAGAGGTCACAATTAATAGTAAAGCCCATAAACTCTTTTTTTTTAAATATTTGTATTGAGAAAATACAAACTGACCATATAAAATGGCAGCATATATGTAAATCGAGAGCTTAATCACTGAATTGTATGGATATTTTGATGTATTGTTTTCAATTTGTAGCCTAGTTCCCAGAGGTAAGCAGAGTTCAAATAAAAACTTGAAACTCAGAATTTAAATGACCCACAAACAACAGATTTGTTGGCAGTACTCTTTTGATTTGCACATAGATCAAGTTTAGATCTACAAAAATATACATATATATGAGTATAAAGAGAAAAACTTTCTTCATTTCGCAAATATTTTATAGATTGAATCTGTAACAATCGTGTTTCTTGTAAAAGGAATTCGTACACATTAGTTTGACATGTTTCAGATTCAGTTTTAACAAAGCGATAAAACATTTATAGAAATACAAAATTTAATGTCAAAAATCAAAAGCTTATGTAAGAGATTAAGATTAAGAGGGACATTTAAAATATGAATATTCGTAATGCAGAGAAGCGATAACATATATTGAATGAGTTTTATGACAAGCGTGTGGTTTCCCCCCGGTGGTGTATGTATGTTTTTTGGCTGTTAATGCTACAACAGATCTTGTATCTTACAGATTTGCGTATGCAAATTTTTTAAATAGTTTTCTTAGGATAGTAGATAGGAAAAAAACCTTGTAAAATTTGCCTCAAGCACTGGTGGATTGTCAATTTTTGAGGACAATTCCTGACCTTTTCATTCGTATGTTGTTGCTGTCATGTATGGTTTACTTTTATTATTTTTAAGACAAAAGACCTTCATTAAGATGGTTTGACACACCCTCTACATTCAGTTAAGTTAACTTATGTTAAGCGCAATCAACTAAAACAAAGTCAACCTTCAAATAAAATAAAATGCTAGCTAATATAAATATTATTTGTTAGTCTACAAGTTAAGAAAAGAAAAGAAAAAAACATATAGTGTTTTTTGTGTAATTTATCATAAGTGGTTAATCTGTGTTGATACTGCTGATGTTTGCACTTTGTTTGTGCAAATTATTAATTGTTTTTGGCCAAATCTACGCTTTGTTTTAACCTTTTGTTTGAATGGGGCGTGTGAAGTGAGCGAGAGATTGCAGATAATACTCATGTTTGTCTTAATGGATAAATTGTTATTAAGATTTGTTGAAATCTAAGTTAATCAGTTAATTATATTCTCTTCTTTTTGTTTGTTAATCAGCAGCAGAAACTAATAGTTGACTAATTCGATTTGGCTGCTGCTGCAAATAGCCACACATATTCTCATAATTAATTATAGAAATGGTTTCGAGTGGAAAAATCCGAAATCGTGACTTGACTGAATGCCCAAAAGAGCAAAATATATGGTTGCTATTTTTTTGTGTGTGTGTGTGCTAAAACCCAAACTACTACAGCTCAATCTCCTCCCTTGCAATATAATGAAAAAAAGGGTTAAGCCTGCTTTTGACAGCTACATGAAAATTGATTTTCACAAACTGGCAACAGTACAACAATAACATCAACAGCCCACAGCGGCAGCGCGCGCCAGTTTTGCAAATGTCAAAGGGGCGTATACGTTACATTTTTTTATGAAAAGCGAAAGTGAATTTAAGGCGACACAATCAATATACATCGTACTATGACTGTTACAGGCTTTAGAAATTCGACGAGACAGAGACAGAAACTGAATAAGTGAAAAGGAGACGGAGAGAAAGCTGTGATTCTGAGAGTTTTTCCATCAATATGCAAAGCAAGTTTGACGCAACCGACTTTTATATAGTACAATGTACAATGTGGTATATGTATGTAAATATTTTTATTTGATTTCAATTTTTTTTTTTGGTCGCCATTAGCACAGCGCCAAAGCCGCAACAAATCTCACCTGAGTTGCCGTAAAATTGTTGCCTGCAGTCAAATTAGAGAACTGTGCCAAAGCAGCCCACAAAAAATTATGAGGCACATTGGGACACAACCGCTGCTGCTGCTGCCACACAGCATGAAATTAAAAACAGACTTTTTGGTCGATTGCTGTTGTTGTTGTTATTGCTGTGGCCTGTGGCCTGCTTTTTGCATAACCCAAAATCAATTACACTTTTAATTAAATATGCAAAGCTCAGCCAACACAGAGATGAAGAAGACGACGACGCAGAGGCAGCAGTAGACGCAGAATAAGTAGTACATGGAATGAGGAAGAAACTCAATCAGCTAAATGTCCCAGGCGACATTTTACTGGCAATAGCCAGTAGCAGTCAGTACAGCGAGGGAGCAAAAGAGTTTGAGTTTAAGGCAAAAGGCTATAAAAATGCGACACAATATAAAGTGAATAAGGCAGATACTTTAATACCCTTAAAGATAGAGAAAAAGACTTAAAAGAGATGGGAAAAAACTCAAAACTATTTTTTGATGGAATATATTAAGCTAGAACTAAAAAGTTTTCATGTTTGAAAAGTGTGAATAATATTAATGCTGAATTTTAACTCTAGAAATTGGAAAGTTTTGAAGCTAAGCACATTACAAAATTAGATAAAATGTGCAGATTAATTTTTAACTAAGTACAACTCGTATAATATTAATATGTTTCAAAATGCTGTACTTAATGTGTTATTTATAACAAAAGATAAAGCTCTCCAGGCTATAGCATGCTTTAGCGTAGAGGTCTTGTAATACTGCAAAATTGATGAACCTTTTAGACAAAATTTCTTAATTAAATTGTTTTTGGGAGGCAGCAAGACAGCAGCAGCAGCAGCGGCGGCATTGTCAAATTTTGTAACTGCTGCTGTCCGAGATGTTTGAGTTGTACTGGACATCAATTACAATTTGCTAGCTTGTCTTGGACACTTGGCCTAATCTCGGTCAGGTATCTTTTCATCTTTGATGAGGATTGTCGGTTGAGAGCAATAGGTAAATGGAAATGCGGTTTCAACTGCAGTTTGGAAATAAAGCAGCTGCATCTGAAGCTGCATCTGTAGCTGTAGCCGTATCTCGGATGCTGCATTTGCTCAATTTGCATTTGGATAACTTTTGATTGGTATCCATTCACACACACACACACACACACACACTGAGAGCACTTAACCTGGCTGTGGTGTCAGAGTGTGGCATTGGTATTGGTTCGGTTTGGCAGTTTGACGCAACTGGCGCAAGAGTCAAAGAGTGAGCGACGTGAGGCTAAGTAATCCAAGTGTGAGTTCTCGTAAAACGTCCAGGCAGTTAATTTGGCAAAGTGCCTCGCACTCTCCGGCACCCAGTTTCCCCCACATACACATTCTCCCCCTTCTGCTTGAATTAAGCCGTTGAAACGCTTAATTAATTTTCGTGTTTATTTTCTGTTTCATTGCAGGTATGTACACGTACAAACGGTTACAGCGATTGCGGTTCACAGTGCGTATACGCAATTAAAGTTGCTTGATTTTTAAGCCGTTTCTTAAGTTTTACGAAATAGTTTTAAACAATTGGTAATCAATTTAACTTTAGCAATTTATACCAACCAACTACGCCAACTACTTTTGACTTTAAAATCATGAAATCGATGACTAACTGCAAAACTTGATACTAGTTTCGAGTAATGAAAATCACAATTTATTTCGTCTTTAGTTTTTGTTGTAGGCCATTCCATTAAGACTTTAACATAGTATAGAAGCAGAAACTTTTGTGCAAGATTTCATAATTCAAAGTTTTTGTCTTGAACAAAATTTGTTGTCGTTTTTGTTGTTGTCGTTGTTGTTTTTTTGGCCCCTTTGGCAAAACGTAACTAAAGTGTAAAATTTTGTAAGCGTGGGCGACAGCAACAGTTGCAAGAAACGATCGATAGAGGGAGTAGTCGGAGCGTGCGGGGTAGAGGGAAGATTGCTTTCAAGACAGAAAGAAGTTAAAGTGGATAGTGTTGAAAGTTATGCTTTGAAGAGATTTAAATCTTTTTGCTTCAAAACACTCACTTATTAATAACAAAATGTCGTTGGGCAATGACTCAAGACCAAAAAGGGTAACAAAAGCATCTGTTGTTGCTGCTTAAGATATAAAATTACGGCAGGACGATGAAATTGTGATTTCATTTGGGTTTAAATACCTCTGAAAGGGCATTTTCAACACAACCAAGGTCAAATATTTGTTCATGATTTTCCTTCATGACCTTTTTTTTGTCGCTGTACCCCATGAAAATCAGAGTTTTACGGCTTGGAAAACAAATCACCTACACACAAAACGGCTCATTAAGACGGCACGGCTCGACGGTCTGGCACAAAGGTTAACTACCTTTACAGGCTGGCAAATATATGTTGCTCAAGAAAAATATATAGATAAATATTTGGATATATATATTTAGTTAATTTTTTGTTTTTATTATTATTTTTTAGTTCATTTGCAATTACGCAGCTGGCAAATACTACTACTTATTTACACAGTCGACAGTCGGCACAGAACTGTTGACAGTTGATGGTCGTCAAAGTCATCAGCGTCTCTTCATAAACTACAAAAAAAGAAAAATTCAAATATAAATCCATACATACAAAACACGTACACTCACATACTATATATGTATATACATGTATAAGCCATCTGGCAAACAATTTGAGGTGTAAACTGCTGAAGTTTCAACGCTTTGTGGCGATCATTATTGTTTGATAAACTAACCCGCGACTGTCTTGAAATATCATTAAAAAAAGCTAAAGTCAAAGAAAAAAGTATCCAGCGATAAGCGCGCGCCCGTTTGGTATTTATATTTGACAAAGTCAAATGCCCATCAAAGTGTTAATAATTCATTTTTGACGGGCTTGGGAAACAACTTGAATAAATAACAAGTATAAAGTTGATATAGTCAATTTGTATATGACTGAAAGATGCCCTGTAGGGGCAACTGAAAGCTACTTAAATGATAGTTGTATAATGTGAAGAGTTTTAAAAAATATTCATATTAAACTACAATATTTCTATTTGCTATTTTAAATAAAATTTTTTTATTCTATAAAATTCAACTCAATGCCTCTACCTCTGTCTCGTCTTATACTTACTCTATGTATACTTTATTACAGGGTATGCATACGTTTCTGCAACACCTTACGATCATTACCACAAATATTTATGATAAAACTGAAGTGATAATTAAGCTTAAGTACCGGCATTTTTAAAAGTTGTAACTTTTTATAGGATTGACAAAATACAATATGTCAAACACAAGTATAACTTATGGTTGGCAAATGTTTTGAGTACACAAGTAGATATAGCATATCAAATTAATATATATTTAGTTTACTACTTCCTGCTATGTATTACAATATATATTAACTGTTTTAATGCTTCTACAGTTGTACTATTTAGTTTTTTAGTTTTATTTAATAGCACTACAAAATGACATTTAAGTTAAACTCATGTTTTTGTTACATAATTACAAAACACACATGATTTTGTGAGTGCACTCAAGACCACTCGATCTGAACTTTATTCTAATGCAGTTTTTAAGTTAACTCACGATTCCCACGCCATATCGCTCTTCTAACCACTTTGTGGCACGAAAAATTGTTGCTCCTCTAAATGTGGTGGTGGCAACAATACTTGAGAAAAGTTGCTTGCAGCTTAAGTAGTAGCTGGGGCAGACAACGCCTATGAGACAAGGCATGTGCATGGGTGAGCCAACAGCCAACTAATAGAACTACAAGCAGCAGAAACAACAACCACATTGTTGAAAAGTGCTTTTGAAATGGATTTTTGTTATTTAGTTGCGGTTCTACAAGAGCTTAGCTCTACTACTACTACTACTACAATCTCTAGACTGTCGAGTTTCTTGGTGTTGTTCTGTGATTGTGTTTTTTAATGGGGTTGCGGTCTGTTTGGTTTGATTCGAGGTCGTCTTGACGCCCCCTACAGCGCTCACACTGGGTTTGAGTTCCATTTAATGAGTTTTTCTATCTGCGTTGCAGTTGCAAAAGTTTCGCTTTCACTTGTGGTTTCTCGCGTGTGGATCGTTTTGACGCTTTTCTATTTCGATATGGATTTTTGAGTTGCAACAAGGACACACTCAAAATTGGTGTAACTCAGGAAACCTTCAAGGCAACAAACAAACTTCACATACACGTAAAAAGTATGCAAATAATAGTTGGTGTACAAAACAATTCACTGTCGTAAATAATATACAT
Organism: Drosophila tripunctata; assembly: GCA_035047385.1. Taxonomy (NCBI): domain Eukaryota; kingdom Metazoa; phylum Arthropoda; class Insecta; order Diptera; family Drosophilidae; genus Drosophila; species Drosophila tripunctata. The sequence goes on along the minus strand of JAWNPS010000326.1, from coordinate 2,384,458 downwards.
AGGCATAAAAGATAGCAAATAACTATGGCATGTTTACTTAACATAGTTAATACGCATAAATGCGATATGAGGTCCTACTCTTGAATCGGCGGATGTGATGAACGATGGTGTAGAAAAGTAGGCTCCACAATAAACAAGTCATAAAATGCTTGTGGCGGTTTTTTATGTCAAATAAATAGCAATAATAATGCAAATATCCGATGCGAGTCCATGTGACAATCAAATGCTCTACAAAATATAATTCAAAATATTTTAGGTTTCATATTTTTATGTAAAAGTGCTTCATTTTTTTTAATATTATTTTCTCAACGGAAATTAAACATTTTTCTTTGATGCCAATGCTCAAACGTTACAAAGTTCATTTAAATTCAATATACACATTTCTCTTCTATTACAAAATATAGTTTCATTGCTCACATTTTCATTGTAATCATTTGTTCCGCAGAGTCAATCTGCAGCGCATTTAACTATGTTGTCGTAAACCGAAAGTTAATGTTTCTAGGAAGCCATAAAATGGAATCACGTAGCAACCAACCAAACTAGCTACCAGCTAATACATAATATTCAATAATAAGCAGGTTAAAATGTTTTGCAAGCTACCAAACAAGAAACATCTTAACTATTATGCCAGCTTTCTTTGGGGACATTAGAAAGTTTGTTTGGTTGTCTCAGCTTTTGTGTGAATTGATTGATTTGCTAGGGTGTGATTTTGTGTGTGCGTGTATCCCTACAATGGTCCTTCCTGATTTGACAAAACTCTTTAGTATCTGGGGAGGAAAGAGCAGTGCGTTCAGAACACTTTATCGTTCGGTCGATCGTTTAACCTTTAAACCGCTGACAGTAGCAAATCCATCTACTAAATGCCTATCTCTATGCCAATATTTCAACATAAAAGTCAAGAGTCTCGCTCCCAAGCAATGGCCAAGCCATAAAAGTCGGCAGCAAAGCGGCCAAGAGTACAAAAAAGAAAAAAAAGGAAGGAAACTAAAATCAACGTCAAACACAGATGAGCCCATTAATTTTTATTGCGCAAGAGAATATCCCCACAAAACCCAAAAGAGCAACGAAAAAAATTTGAATAAAAATTAGCAAAGCATACATTTAGGCGCGGCCTGCCATAAATCCCATAAATACCAAGCGGCAACTGTTACGAAATACGTATACAAATTTGAGGCGCAAAAGCAAAAGCAACCAGCAACTGCCAAAAACAGCCAAAAACAGCCAAAAACTCCAAAGGTAATCCTCGCCAGGCCTGTCAATTGATAGTATGGACTGGCTGGCAACGCAGTATCCCAAGTCATAGCACCCTGTATAATTACGACGTAAATATATACAGAGCTAGAGTGTGTAGTATGTATGTATTATTGGTATTGCGTGCTGAATAGCTTTGCTGTCGTCGCCCAGAGGGTTGCTTCATTTTCCCCTGTTTGTTTTTAGTGTTACCCTCTCGCGGGGTATATTAACATTTGTATCGTGTTTGTTAGCAAACATAGAACAGCAACTTCAATGAAAAAATAATATTAAAAGATTTCAGTTCATATCTTGACTAATTTAATGTTTTTTTTTTGGAAAAACTAAAATTATCTTATTAATTTTATTTTATCTTATTTATTATATCTTATTTCATTTTTGAACGCATTTTTTTTTACTATTTTTTAAATCTCTTTAATCTAAAAATGTGCTTGTTTTTGAAGAGTATTCCAGTATTCAATCACTTTAAAATTTAAATTTTTATTTTCTATTATATCAGTTGTTTGTTTAGGGTATTACTATTTTGTTATAGCTTTTTATTGTTAGTCGCGAAGGTTTGCCCACTTCAGGGCGCGTGTGCAGACAAACAAATAAATTTGCGAGCATTTTTGTGAGACAGGTCCAGACTTATAGGCGTCGATTTTTGTTGTTTTCGCCATATTAGAATCATAGCATCATAAAATGGAACTTTCGTTGCCTCTTATTATAGTTGGCAGACGTTCCTTTGATTCGCAAGTTTTCAGTTTTAGATTTCTAGGGTTGTTTTTTTGTGTTGTTTTTTTTTGTTTTGATGCGTCTTTTGATTGTTGTTGCGACAAAGTTTTGCCTAAGTCTTTCGCTGAGAATTTGGATTTTCTCAGCTACTGACGTCAGCTGTGCTCGTTTGTCTGTCGGACTCGCTGGCTGGCTGATCAGAGACTATAGGCCGTTGGAGGATATGGTATTTATAGCCGCTGGCTCAGGTATTTGCCTTACTTGAGCTGAGGCTGTGAGTATACAGAGATGGGCTCGAAACTGTCAGCTGGCTAAAAGGAGATATTGTTTGCTATAAGTATATCTGGTATTATGTGGTACTTAGACTGCTTATAGGGGATTTGCAAGATGTACATTTCAGGTGTTTCTTTTGTTTTGTGTATTTTGTGCAGCAAAACCCACAGTTTTGATTCCTCTTAGACTTCTTTATAATTAAAACTTATGGCAAACGTACAGCTGTATATATGTGTGTGTGTGTATCCGGTAATCCTATAAATATCTTTTGGGGCTGCATAAAAACGTAAATAACTTTTGTTTTATGTCAATCTTCCCTGGAGAGTTGGAGTTTACACATCAGTAGGGTCCTGCTGCTGCCATAATGCTTGTTGAGCTCGTGCCTGATGATTTTAGCATTTGCAATGAGCATTCCACTTGATTGATTTTGTTATAAAATTAAAGGTAAATACGAATGGGTATATAAATTTTATGTTGAAAATTGCCCATTTGCATTTGCTAAAATATTACTCTCTGCGTGCTTTTGGCTTAAAATTACATTACTAATACGCCACTTTGCCTTATACCTGCTTTCCCAAACAAAAAAGGTGCTTTGGCTTTGGCACTGTAACAAATGAAGGGTCACTTTGAGCACTGCAAGAAATAGTTATATATCTTAGAATATGGAAAGAAATAGTTAAATTAATTAATTTAAATGTTGTAAGCACACAACTCGTTTATAAACATTTGAGTAAGTGATTTAAATAATTATTTAAATAAATTTTATAGTCATAAACTTTTTCACTCCTTTATTTTGCACAGTGTATCATTGAGCTTTTGGTTGTTATTTGCTATGCCTCACTGATCCGTTCACTGGCTTCCTGTGTGTGTGCCAAACGCTTCCTGCGTACATGTGCTTACTCATTTTGTACATGTGTCTGTGCTTTCATATATATATACATCCATACATAAGTATTTATCTAAATGTATCTCGTTTCTTTTTTCCATTTCGCTTAACTATACGTTGTGCATTTAAATTTCAATGGCTCACAGCCTTTTTTGGCACAAACCCAGACCCCAAACCGACACTCATAGCCGCCTCGTTTGCATGTTCTGTTTTATTGGCTCAAACTCATCTTTAAAACCTCTCTATCACCTGACATTGCAGCTTACTACCAGTTAAATGATGTGTATGTGTATTGTTATTATTGTTATTTTGTGGCATGTCAATTCTTTTTTTGGTATATTATTTAATTTGACAGTTTATTTGGCGGTTTGTTTAGCGTTTTATTTATCGATAATGCTGTGGAAATGCCACACGTGTGGACAATTTAATAAAGAAAATGCATTAAATACGACATTATAAAAACTTTGCTATAAAAAATGAACAGTTTCAAATAAAACTCGAATTGCTGGGGTTGGATGCATAGTATCTTTGCTGTTGTGCGCACTCCACTAAAGCATTCTTACATAGCTAATTCACCATTTGTTGCTACCGGTTTTTTCATTTGGTTTTCATGATTGCTTTTCACCCTTGACCCCATAAACTAATTGAATTGCTTTGTACATATTTTCTGTTCTTTTTGCTGTGTTTGTACCCTACACATAAAAGCCCAACAATCAATTAGTGCTATAGATTTTTGAGTATATAAATTTTTCACAATTTTTTCACAATATGAAATATATGAGTTTTCAGCAGAAAGGTAGTGGAAAATTGTACTTCAAACCAAACATTCAAACATCCAAACATTGAAAACTTGGAGTACTGGGCACTTTGGTCGGTGTTTCCCTTAAATTGCATACAAGTGGTTGTGTGTGTTTTTTTTTTGCTACAAAAGAAAACTTGTTTTTTAAATTCCAATGTTGTTTTTAAGCTTATGTTGTTCACCCAACACATTTCATGTTAATTGTTTTGCCTTGTCTTGCCGCTGGCGTGCCAAACTTTGATTGATTTTCGTTGTGTTTTTGCTTTTTTTTTTTTGGTGTTCCCTTTTTGTTTTTCAATATCAAGTTCAGCGCTCATAAATAATAAATTTTGTGTTATCTATTTGTTTTACTTTAAATTAGCTGTCAAAATTGATTTGAAATTAAAATGACAAAAAAAATGGCAACTAATTGAGAATTCTGCATTTGTTAGCTTTGTAATGCTAATTTTTTTGGAGCTACGTTTTCTTGATTGGACTGAATGTGATATTAAAAACAGGGGCCAGCTTAAAAAACGTATTAAAGCAGTAAAAAGGACGTAATAAAGAAAAATAAGAATGCTTAATATGAAATTCTTGTTCATGTTTAAAACAAATTCAAATATTTCTTAAAGGGGGAATTTTAAATTGAAAAGAGTTTGTTTTTCTACCAACTGCGTGTTAATAACTTGACCTAAAAGAACTATTGCATATATGCAATCGATTTATGTTGCATTATGGCTTTTTAACTACTTGTAAATACTTGTTTTTTGGTGATTAATGAGTATACGAAATCGTCCTGTCGTCTTTGAAACTCGACACGCCACGAGTCGTTGACAATTTGATGCTGTATACTTGTATTTGGCTGATTGGCAGCCGCCAAAGTGAATGCCGTAATCGAAATGGCTTAAAGCTGCTCAATAGTTACAGTCAATTCTGCTGGCACTTTGGCATTTTGACCGCAATTGAATGAAAAATGTGCATATAGCCATCTATGCTAATCGTTTTGGCCATTTTTAATGCAGCTGGCAGTTAAATTGGCCGAAACATAGGCGTTGCCCGCTGGCAACATGCAACCAGCAATTTATGTGCTTAATTCCAAATCTTCTCAGTTTCTGATTGTCGCCTGACTGTCTGACTGACTGTCTGTATTGTCTGTCTGTCTTGTCTATCATCTACGCTTTCTCTCACTATTATGTCTGACTAGCTGACAGGTTGCTGTTGGAGAAGCTGCCGTTTGGAATTTCACACCATAGTTTTCGGATAAACTGCCTTGTTTCCACCTACTACACGTCGTACTCGTAGTGCTGACTATTTCGTTGCAATTGTAATGCGAGTGAAACTTTGTTGCATCTGCAACTTTTTCAGATTTTTTTTTGTTTTTTTGCCAGCTTCTTGCGGCTTACATTTTTATGTGCATTGTTTATGCTATTCCACCTCGTGAAATGGTAGCGTGTAATCTAAGGCATGCATTAAATTTCACTATTTTTTATGCAGTTATCGTCATAAATTTACATGGAAACTGCTTAGCTCAAATATCGTATATTTTTTTGTGTTTACTTTGGGATACCTACAAATAATTCAGTACGTAACAGCGTAGCAGAGTTTATGTTTAAATATACGACTTGTATTTCATTTCATACGTATTCTTCGAATCGGTGATATCACCTCATTTATACATATCTTCCTGGGAATGTAACAAATTTTAGAAATTGTAATATTAGTTTTCTGTTCTATTGGCTTTAGCCCTGATTTGTCAATTAGACACAGAGCACCCCAACAATGAGAAGCAATTGATTCAAACGTTTGTTGCTATTCAATATCAAACCACAACACTCATTTGTATCGCTGAATGTGATCGCAAGAGTGAGCTATGCCCAGCACAATTAGACCATTAGACATTCCCCTCACGCTCGCACGCACTAATCAAATGAACATGTTACCAACTGGGCACACACCATATAGTGAAATGGCCAAAGCAGACAGGTAACAATCGTTGGCACCATAAATACTGGTGATTTTTGATTGAAGCGGTGCGATAAATAAACCAAAATTGTGACACGCGCCCACGTAATTAGAACATTACCAACATTTAGCCTCAAAGAGCAACTATAAATTATGTCTGCCACATTTGGTTGGGCATGTTTTAAAAAGGTTTACAATATACGTTTTCATGTGCTACCATCAAAATTTTTGACAGCACTTTTGACAGGTCTCAGTGTGAGTTCGCTAGCTCTACGTATCGAGGTGAGGCGGAACCGGACAAATATCATTGCTTATTTGGAATTCAATTACGCATTAAAGTAATTATTATTTATTATTTATTGTTTACACTTAAATATTTAGAGTTTGAAGTAGGGCCTTTGCCTGTGGGCAGCAGCATTATCTATTTAAATGAGGTTATATTTATTTTAGGATTAAGTAAATCGAGCAATGAGTGGCTGCTTGTGTTGAAGAGTGTGAATAAGTGATTTAAGTTAAGACAAGTGACCTAAAGCATTTATAACTCTCATTTGATTGGCTTTGAAATAAATTTCGTTGACTTTTTTATGAGTTACGATTATCATTTTAAAATATAAGTCAAAAGTGTTTATTAAATTTCGCAAATTTAGTTTTAATTGTGAAAGCGTAAATACAATTTTTACTTTCAGCTAATCAATGCATAAATATAATCACATTTAAGCCACTTGATTGACTTTGAAAATTGAATTTTATGCAAATCGTTAAATGGTTTAAATGTTCTAAAACCAAATGGCAATTATCAACAGCTTTGTGTATCAATCGACAGAGAAATTGGAGTAAAAAATTTATTCAGTGATTATTGTGTTATATTATTAAATTGAATGCAATTTAATTGGCTTGCTCTTTGTTTGATTACTTTATCATAATTTATCATTTCAATCAAAAATTTGCTCGAATTTCAACAAATGGCTTAATTTATGCGACAATTTACATTATTCATAAATACCACTTAGTTATGGCTTGGCAGCAACAAAAGCGTAAGATTTTTTATTAAAAAAAAAAAAAAAAAACAAGTTTAAAATATTAATATTCATAAAAAAGCAGTAGAAACGTTTGTGAGATGTGAACAAACGACTGTAAATTACCCTGTACGTTTATTTGCCAATAAACCATAGGTTTCTGTTAATCTTAAAGATACTTTATCGTATATATTTTCACATCGTAGTAAATCCTATATCAATTTAACATACAGGGCCTAAAGATTTAAGTTAATTAGCTGCGCTCATGTCGCATATGCTTATTTCTGCATATATTTATTTTGAAAAATGTAATTTTACAAGCTTTTTACACCATAAATTTCAAATAGTTTAACCCAATTAGTTGTCTAATAATTCGCATTACTATTAGCCCAAAAGTGGATTTTAGTATAATGTGTGCAATAGCTGAAACAGCTATCGCAGCTGTAATTTACCTCACATTGAATAGAGTAGCCCAGTTTATATATTTTAATAGCTAGTTAAAGCCGCGCATTAATTGAAACTAAGTGTTTTTATTTAATAAAAACTTCGCCCACATTGTCTCGTATATTTTTGCGACACGTTGTTGATGTGTTTAGGAAGCTAAATCACATACAAGCACACAGATGCAGCAAGACATAATGTATATAGTACCTAGATATACATATGTATGTATGTGCTATATATATATACAAACCCATGCTTAGACAAAGTAGCCAATAAATATTGACATTGAATTATGGGGACAAAATGCGCAGTCGTTTAGTTTACTAGCATATATTGATTTTACAGTAAAGTGCCGCACTAACAAACTGATGAGCATTTTGGCAAAAACAGGCTGTTGGACCAATAATTTGTAGGTTTGCTTAAATAGTTTTTAAAGAGTTTCATATAAGTAATTATTTTAAAACAAAATCTATTAAGCAGCAAATTGTTTAAAAGTTTTTAAATTTAAGTTTTAACACTTTTTACTTTAATAAATTTGTACTGTACTCTTTGAGTGACACTCTAAAATAGAAGGTAATCGTATGGTATTTTATAAATAACAAAGTTTGCGCAGAATTTGCCATTAATGGGACATTCGAGTAATTGACATTTTAATTAAAAATACCGCATGTGAAATTATGTTCAATTTATTGATGCACAATTAGCTTAACTCATTTTCGACAGTCGAACGAAACAAGAGTGTAAAACAGGTAGCGAAATATGTATGTCATATACATACGTACATCTTTCTATACATATGCATACGATTATTTATTTTATTTTTCGAAAAATTTGCATATTTCATATTGTTTCGACTGAATTATAAGGCATTTGTGTCTTATCACAAGATAAGCAAGTTTTGTTAAGATCGTTTTTAAAATATTTGAATTTCGAACAAACAAGCCTTAATTTATCTGATAGTCATTAAATGTTTAAGTAGATTTGAAATGGATTTTTTTTTATCAATATGCTTTAGTTAATTAAATTAAAAAGATCATTAATATATTGGCCAAGGTCAAAGCAAAGAGGTAGAATAACTGAATGGTAACTCTATAACTATAACTATTAATTTCAAGATACTTTTATTTGTTAAACTCAATCTATTTTAAATGAGTTCTTAATTGACTTTATAGATTAATTTCTTGTTTTATATCTTTTAATTTCAGGTAAGAATTGTTCCAGTTTTGGTGATAAAATCAAAGACGTATTTCAAACGAAAAGTGGGCACTATTGTGAGCTATATATTTTGTATTACCATTTCGTAGGTTATGAATGATTCGGATTTAAAAAACCACTCAGCATCTTTTTGTATTACATGACGTATTTGCTGCACACTGTATGAAAAGTAAAAGTGTCAAATTAAAATTAAATAAAAACGAAAACAACAAACATTTATTTTCGATTCCCGTCGTTTTTTTAGTGCGTCACAAGGTTAGCCGGTTCATCTAGGTAGTAGAGATGATATGACCACTACTTGTGGCTTTTATGGCCCAATATGGCGATCAGATTATAAAGATTCATGCATATTTATAAGTCTACAAAGTAGTTGATGGTATTTGTTATTTTATTTTATTTTGTATTCAATTTATAACGATTTCGATATCCATTTTATGACTTCTTTTAAAGCCCATTTCGATGTTTACGCCATTCAAGAGCTCTGGGAACAAAAATTCGGAGGCAATTGCCAACGCGCGCTTTCAATTAGATTGAAGAGATTTTGTGTTTCTGTTTTAAATCAAATAAAGCCGCACAATGCGTAGGTATTGTCTTTGTGTTAAGCCGATTTATATATTTATCCATTAAACATATTTTGTTGAAGGCTATGTTGTCACATCATAAATGAAATAGTAACACTTTCAAGACCGAAATTGGAGCACTCGTTTTAGAGTTTGAACAAGAGGCTCAAACGAATTTGCTGTTAAACAACTTTAAATAAATTTGCAGCCGCTTTTAAGTACGAAAAATGAAAACAAAAATCATTAATCAAATGCCACTTGAAATTTTTTGCCCTAATTCAACTCCTAAAAGTCACCCGCTTGACAGTTGAGTAAGAGAAAAGACGGGAACTCTAAATATTCTCTTCAGCATTTCTTGTGATTGTCTTGTATCTGTATCTGACAGCTGCAGCTGCCCTGCACTTGAAAGTGTTGAGAAAAAATGTCGGAATATATTCATAAAATTAATTGCATTGAACTGAAAACTTACTCACACACAGTTACATACATATATACCCATACTTGCGTATAACCCATAACCATTAATTAATAATTTTCAACATTAATTGGAACGCTTTGGGTCTGCGCTTTCCGGAAGACAATTTGTGAGCCACAATTTGATTCATAGTGAGATCACATGCCATAAACAGGGCCACAGCTAATCATCATCGTCATCATCGTCATCATAGTATGATGAACATTTTCAGATAAATTTCTTGTGGGCTTCTTTACACTTTTGCTTTCGCTTTACAATTCGTTATGCTTCTCCTTCCCCATAACTCTCTTTCTCTCTCTCTCCCTCCTCTACTAGTTTCTATCGCTGAATGCGCGCTTTTGTATTGAATGCGCTTTCGATTCAATTCAATTCAATTCAATTGGTTTGCTTGGTTTCCCTTGGGCGGTCTTCAAAGTTCCATTGCAAACAGAAATATGCTTTAATTATTCATTTCTTAAGCATTTAAAAAGAATCTATTTTTAATGTTATGGAACGAAAAGCGAGGCAACTCTATTGTCTGACTTTTATTTAATGTTAGGAAAGTTGCGCGTAAAGCTCGGCATAGACATTGTGTAGTGTAATGTAGAAAGCAGAGAATGCATTTAATAATATTTCAGAAATAATTATAACGAAGAGAAGTGAATACTGATAACATTTTATGGAAATATTGTTATTCAAGTGCTTTTTATGGATAAATTATGTTATTTTATGAAGTGTGGAAAGTTTTAGTGGAAAATGGACAATCTTAATATGGGCAGCTACAAAGTCTAATCAAAATATTGTACTCTCTTTGTAACACGTTAATGCTATCTCATCGTAGTTAACAGATTTCTTAAATTGTTTTCCATAATCCAAGTTTCCGCTAAGCCTGCATTTCTAACAAGTAGTTGTTAGTACACGTATTACGTATTTCCTCTCACGCTTTACACATTTCCCAGGCCGGTGAATGAAAGATTCTAGCTAACAAAGTTGCAATGTTCATGCCGAGTTAAAACATTGATTCAATTGCATGCACTATGACTTTTGCATTTAATTTATGCTCTTGGCAAACATGAATGCACTCACTCAGTGGCACACAGTCACCCCCTCCCCCCACATTGAAGTGTACTTCAGAATCAAGTTGCTTGGGTTTGCATATATATGTGTAACTGATTGTAATCCGCTTAATTGCTTAAATGAAGAAATAGGATTACTGCTCCAATTTATGTGAAACCAACAGTGTGTGTGTGTGTTGGAATGTGCAGTTTAGCGCATTGCTGAGCAAAAATTAAGTTGGTATTATATACATATATTTCTATGTATGCCTTCAATTCAAATACTATGTGTGTGAATCCCTTACCGACAGTCCAACTGCCACAACTTGGCCTAAAGCGATAAGCGTTTTAAGCCAAAGAGTTTAGAAAGCATACTAAATGCAAGTTGCTTATTTTGAAGCATAACACTTTACTACAACTCCACTAATTTTGCAATGTTTTTATACAAACATGTTTTCCTAAAAATATTCCTATTATATATACCTTTTAAAATCCGCTTTCCAAGTAAAATTTTAATGCAATTTAATCATAAAAATGTTCGGTGAGTCTAGAATATTTTCTTGAGCTCATTAATCTTTTTATTAGAGTATACCGAAATCCACTTTGCGCATTTAAATTTATCTGTCGCTGTTATTAATAGCTAAAAGTTTTAAGTGTGTTAATAACGGGAGGGTTTAAGGCGGAGCGTTGACATTTGACAGGTTTTGGACAACACTGAACTAATTTAAGCAACGCAATGTCATACATCAACGAGAGATGTTATAAGCAGTTCTTGCTGTAGTTGTTTTTGTTGTTAATGCTGTTTGCTTTCCAAATTTCCCAATTTCCTTATTTTCAAATTATATTCAAAGATGCATGTACGCAAAATTCAAGAAAAATTAATACACATAACGCTTCCGGCAAACATGAAAAAAATCGAAAAACAAACATAAATGAAATGGAAAAAACTGTGTATATAAAAAATCAAACAAAATTAAAACATGGGAGAGGAGCAGCATGTCTTCTCCTCCATACAGCCAAACAGCTGCTGCCCGCAATCAATTTTCATGGTTAACCCACAAGTGGACGCAATGGTGGGATCTTTAGAGAGCAGCGGGATCTTTGGACTAATGACATGAGAATAAATCTCTGAGGAAAGTACGCGTAAATATATGTATAGAGTATGAAAAGAAAAATGTCGTCAACATGGGTAAAATATGAAAAACACGCATGAATTTTAATTTGTTGCCAGCATTTTGTTAAATACAAATTAAAGATGCGGTCAACAATTCACATAGTAGATCACCAGAATGTTCATAAATCTCTTTTTAGAAAATCTCTCACAAAGTCCAAAAGCAAACAATTTTTCAGGTTGCGTTCAGCCTTGGCCCCTTATCCGCTGAAGCGTTGCGAGTATGTTGCCCCTCCACTCGGCCCACTGTTGTTTATGGCCAACTGGGAGAAATGGTGAAACGGCAGAATCGAGCGGAGAGGAGAAGGGTGTAGAAGTCAGTGAAGCACACTGCCAAATGCAGTTAGAGGCTGCCGCAAACATATGCCATAAAAAATAAAAGTGAACTGAAATTGCAATTGCAATTGGCGCCAAACGTGTTGCAGGCTTCACTTATTCAGTTTTGCACAGTTTTTAGGTGCAGCCTGCGGCTAGCGGCAAACACTTTGCTCTCACACTGCCACTGCCACGTCACTCACTAGGGAAGCATTTGTCATCGGTTGGGGGCCACAACAGTAGAGGCGCTTAAAAACTGCACGCATAACTTGGCTTTTAACTGAGCTGCAACAAAAAACGAAACGTAAAAAACTCTAAAATACTTTTTATGTGCTTCAATTGCATTCGGTTTTTTTAATATCTCACAATTTTTTTGTTACCTTTCTTCTTGCCATATAAAAGGCGAGAATTTTTTAGCAATTTAATGCATTGCTATATCATTTTCGGCTGTTGGCTGTTTAAGATTAACTTGAGTTTTGGCTCTTATATAAATTCTAGCTCAATGAAATTAACTAGTTTTTACTAATATTATTCCTTCGCCAGAGTATGACGATCGAATGTTATTTTGAATTTGTCTTATTTAAATTTTCCGAGCTAATTAAACCACTTGCGTGCTTAATAATTACATTGTTCTAGACGTTGAAAAAAACTCAGCCACAGAAAGCGGTCTAATTAGAATTAGTCTAGCTACGTTTTGTTTTGTGAATTTACTGCCAACTAATTACTTGACCACCAAGTTAACCACTTTAGCCACAAAACCCACAGCATTACTGATGGCAAATTCCAAAAAAAAAAAAAACAATGTCTGACATTTATTTACGTAATGTTTCAATCAAGTCGCGTCTGGTGTGGCTCGTTTATAAATTCCGACACTATATAAAAGCGTATTTGTCAAATCTCAACAGAAACGCGTCAAGAAGATGCCAACAGCAACAACAACAACAACACCGGATAGACGCACCTGTCGCGAGCAAAATCGAAGCATAATTTATGATAATTTTATGCCAACACTGAGAGTGAAAGAAAAATATAAAAAAAACAAAAAGTTGAACTTATATAGCAGGCAGCTGCTTCTCTGCTTCAGCTTCTGCTTCTTTTTCATCTTCTTACTTACATATATTGGGTGTATAAAACAATCCAAATTAAATATGCATGCTATGCATATATCAAGTTAATTAGGTTAATTGGCGCCCATTCGCAAACGGCAAATCGAATATGACACGAGACTCGGCTCTCAGTTCAACAGATTTTTAGTGGAGCGCCGCACACATTACCCATTTTTCAATCAGTTTAATGCTATTATTCAAATTAACTTATTAGTTTTAATTAAAATTAAAAATACGATTATATATTTGTAAATTTATGAAGCCATAAATATGGTAATTCCAGTGTGCGACTGTCAAAATACAATTAATTCTAATATTTATTTCGGGATAGAAATGCTCAATAAAAATGCTATTGATGAAATTTTTAGATTTATTAAAATTCATATAATTTTCGTTGATTTTATTATCGCGATTATTATCGATATTCTTCCATCCGTTCGTCCTTTAAATAAATGCTAATGCTTTTTGTTTCGAGCAAATTAAACACATTTATCAGTTTGTCAACCTAAATCTTATTACTTGTATTAAAATGCCTTTCTCTTAGTATTTATTATGCCACCCAATAATCTCACACATATTTTATTAAATCAGGGCGCTTCATCATTAACAATAACAACAAAAAAAACCAACAACACATATTAAATCAACAAAAACATTTAAACAAATGCACAAAGCACACAAAACACACAAATCCATATAAGAAATTTGCATAATTTTATCATTTATTTTCGGGTCGCTGCGCTTTACACACTATACACAACACTCTGCACACACAGCGTGTGTCTACCGTATCAAGTAGCTGATGATTTTGTTTAATACATTTGAACTAAATAGGCAAGAGCCTAAAGAGATACTATATGTTAACCAAGTCGACTATAAAAAGCTAAACTTGCCAACAAATTGTATCCCATTTATTTCTCGTTTGACTAATTTGCCTAACAATGGGGATTAAACATGCTTATTAGATATAATTCGATATTGTATTTCGTCGCAACATAATCAAGAAGTCCAACTTTGAATCGCTGCTCCGCCGAATGATAGATAGCTGCATATAAAGACCGATTATTGTTTTAGCCATTTGTATTTGTTCACACAATTTATCATGTTCGGGCATTTATTAAAAATGCGACTTATTATTCATCATTTCTGGTGTTTTCTTCACTATTTGTTTTCATATAATATATGGCGGGGCGTGAAGTTGTGTAACTGCACAGCAAAATGGGGAAATCTTTTGTTTTATGCACTTTCTTTTTAGCATTTTTACGCATTTAGGTTAGCTTCCGTATGCCATTTGTCAGATCATTATCTTGAGATTGCTGGCCATTTGCAGTTAACTACTGGTATTCAAAAACATCATATTGAGACCGTGTAGCATTCATGATCTGATAAAATATGCATTGAGCCAATAGACAAACAGCTGCAATGGTATTTCTCTACCGTATAAAAACCTCATTCGCAGCTTTACCACAAAAAAAGCCTAAAGTAAACAGTCAAAACAATAAATTAAAAATTCTTCAATATCTTTTTCTGGCTATGCTCATTTAAAAATGAATTCAAAACCTATCCTGTAGTCATGACCATAAAAATGCTGTTGAATAATATTTAAAGCTTTTAATTTACGATGCAAACACAAAATACACAGAGAGAAGAACAACATGGCATGACGCTGACTCTGAGACAGATAATCGAATGAGACGATGACGATGACGTTGGGCCATCAGAGCTGCCACTTTGTCCATTGTCAACGCTTTTGTAAATTTAAATAAATAAGGTAACGAAAACCAAATAATACAATATGAAACATGGTCTAAACGGGTAGTCAAGACATTTGCGTTTATATTCATTTGAAATGAATATGGTAGGGCATAATGTGTTTGTGAACACTTTTGTAACAGTCTAAATTTCGAGTTTGTCTGATGTGTCTAAACACAGGGTGTACCGTAGTCGAGAGCACGCAATAAGAATAAGCCTTTCTGCATTCATAAATTACAGGGAATTATTGCCAAAATATAAAAAAAGCAAAAAATAAAAACACCGACAAGCTTGAAATATGAAATTGAAAACTTAGTTTATAAGTATGCATATGGTGGCCAGGCGTGATGTCGTGTGTGTGAATGAATGAATCATATTGCGAATTTCGTTGTTTCTGTAATTTTGTTTTGACATTGGCATTCGTCAAAAAACTCAGGAGGTTAATGTACCTACTACGCCATACGGTTATGTACGTAACCGTAACTCGACTTTTGGGTATTATTAATACTTTTTGTATTGTTGTTGTTGATGTCGGTTATATTTATATTTTATTTTGATTATGTGGGTTAATTATTATTTTGAACTCACTGTGGAATTCCTCAACTGAAAGGCCTTTCCGGTGACCTGCCTCGGTTACAATACGGCCTGAATGGCAAACCATTAGGCAAATTGGAGAGCTGGTATTTATATACTATATCCTGAAACTGGGAATCGTTCGTTTAAGCGATATTAAAACAGTTTCCATAATTAATGACTGCAAATGCAGTTAAAGTTCCGTTGTCTCTTCATAGACTGAAAACAATGACAGTTCCCCATGCGGCTCGACTGTAAAATGTAGCCGGAAATATTTAAAACGCCATGTTGGCAGCCGGCAACGAAAAACGCTGAAAAACAATAATAGCAACAAGGCTAAAAGGAATATAATGCTAAAAGCCAAGTTTTAGTTGTTGCCTGAGTGACTCGGCTCTTAAGCAAAATTAGATAACAACTAGCGCAGTGAGCAGTGAGCAGCGAGAGCAGCAACCAAATAACCAAATACCAAATAGACGAAACGACATAATGAAAATATGGTATTGTATGTGTCTTGAATAGTGGATAAGCTTTAGCAGTTATCCTTCTTCTCTCTCCCAACCGCTCTCCCCTTCTTTCTTGCCATATAATTGCAAGTCCATTCTAGTTGTTATGCCATGAACACAGAATAAATGAGTTCCGTTTTTAGTGCTGTGTGGATTGTGCGTTTTACGTTGCAAATCCTTTTGGCTAGCTTTGTGCAAAAAATTGCATTGAAAATAGTAGAGACATGTTTTCAAACTTTCCTGTTTTTATGCAAACAAATACTTATTTAATCCAAATTCTTGGCTGAATATATAAATTTTTTAAAATAAAAGTAAAAAGAGGTGCTCAAAATTTGTAATAAATTAAAAAGAATTTGAATTAAATATAAATAATTAAATAAATATATAAAACATTTCTGAAGAGATACCAAAAATACTACAACTACAACTACACTACTACTTCACTAAAATCGATTTGAAAATCTTCCTAAATTTTCAACCGCATTTTTTATACAAATTTCGAATTTAATCTTTTACAAATTTTGCTGGGTATCTAAAATTTTTATATAACTTATTTGCTATAAACTATTCTGTTATTCCCCCATTGCCTCAAAACATTTGGGGATGCATGACATTTTATTAAACATTTATGAGCGAATAATATAATGCATTATTTATGAAAATGTAAAATTCCGAATTGCAACATTTTTTGGACCAACGAAATCGATAAATTATATAGCATTGTCAAATGAATTTGGTCGAAAACTATAGAAACTACACAGAATAGAGAAAAATCAAAAACATTGCAGATTACATAATGTTGCAAGCATCAAAGTCTCGATTCGGTGAGAGATGTTTGTATGGTGGCAGTTGGCACATACACCATATTTGGCCGAAGCTGCTGCTGGTTGTTGCAACAGTTGCAAGCTGCGATTATTTGGTCGCATCGGTTCCGCATTTAAGCAGAAACTGACAATTTTACTTCTGCGTCTGCTGTTCAACAAGCTGCTGGCTGGCAAATCGTTTTTATGCTTTTAAGGAAATTACAAAAAAAAAAACAAATACAAAAACAATGAAAACCGAGAAAAATGTCAAATAACAAAAAGCGTACGTTTTTGTTTTGTTTTTTATTTATTTTTATAAATGTTTTTTTTTTTGTCTTGCTTTCTAACTGACTTGAATGACACATATAATGTTGGTGATGTTGTTGTACTATTGTTGTTGCAGTGGTAATAAGCTTTAGTGCAATATTAGCTGTGACTACAAATTGTGTCCGCCCGTTTGCTGCCGCTTTTGTGTGTGTGGCTATGTGTAGTATGTGTTGCATGATAATAAAAATGTTTGCCAAATGGCGCGCACAACATTCATACAATGACTGCTGCTGCTGCTTGGTGGAGGCCTTTTGGCTTGTTTTGAGTATAGAATGGTTTGGTGTGGGGTTCAGTTCAGTTCAGTTTGGTTCGGTTTGTTGGCTATTTGGTTTTGAAGGGAGAGGGGCGACGCGCTGCTGTTCATTGTTTGCTGGCACTGTTGTAGTTGTTGTTGTTGTTGCCACTGGCTCTGACTTGGCATTGTTTGCTTTGCAATCATCATCCTCCCCCCATCCCCATGTCAAACTCCTACCAACGACAGCTTCTTTTGCTGCTTGTTTCTTTTGCGTACAATGAGAATATGCATGTTTCCAATTATGGCGCTCAAAAGCCAGCCAACAGTAACAGCCAGTAATAACAGCAAACAGCAACAACTATGGAACAATAGAACATGACGATGATGATGATCCTGAATGACGACTACAAAGCGACTGAAATCTCTCTTTTTCTCCCCCCTCAACCCCTCTCTCCACTGTCGCACTCTCTCCCAAAGCAAATGGAAATTTATATACATCGAAAATGAAAATACATCACAAGTATGAAACAATAGGCTCACACAAAATATTTCTCGTGCAGTAGTGTGGCTGCTTTGCCTAATGCATTTTTCCACTTACCAACTGCATAAATCGTATGTACACACATTCGTTAAAGCTCTCTAAATGCCCATTATGATACTATTTTTATGACAAACTACATTTTCTGTTCTTCGCTTAGATTTGTGTGGCAAAAGAAACTTTTTAGTGCTTCTTGACACACAAAAAAGCATTTGGCTCAAAGAATTTTGTTAAGTAATCTGTGCAAAAAATAGTACAAGGCTTTGAGTTTGTTTTTGGAATAAGAGAGTAAAAAGAACCTTTGGTTTACTAAGCTGCAGTTCTTATAAGAAGATTTACCTTTGAGACTTGAAGTACAATATTTTTAATAATTACTTAAAAAGTAAATCATTTTTTCTTTATGATTATCTTAATTTTTATCAACTTTAACTTTAACAGACTGTTGTTTACATTGCTTGAAACTCAAATCCAATCCACAGATCGAAAAAAAAAACCCCTAAACACTTATGCACTCCCCATTCATTAAAAGTATGTGTGTATAATAAACATTGAATTGCATTAAATGTGAATCCATTCGTGGGTTATTCAACTTCAAGTTCGATTTACTTAGCACTCTCGCTTCAGATGAATGTCAAGCGTGCGACTGACTTATTGCATATATCAAAAATTTCATATGTAAATATTGAAGTGCGGATAGCCTTGTCAGATATAAATATGAACAAAAAATAGTGTATAGTATATTGAAAATCGAAATAAATTGTGATAAACAATGTCAGACTTTGACTTAAATGCATGTGAGTGTTCATAACATTTGAATTTAAACCGTGTGTTTGTTGGTTTTGTGTTTTACTCTGTCACAGATGTCGATGAATGTGGTTCGATGTGAATATGAGTTCCAGAGTTGTTGTTTTTGTTGTTGTTGCCGCATGACGTGGCTAAGAAATGTATCTTACGGATGCTCTGCACGTTTTCAATTCGAAACTCTTTTGGCATGCATTAAGGCAAACAGTTTTATGGCAAATTAAATGCAATTAAGTGCAGACTACAAACACACCCGGACACCCTCAAACAGTTTGCTGCAGACTGTGATGAAGCCATAACAATTTAAGTATATTAAAGGCAGATGCCAAATTGTCATCACAATTCGTTTAAATGCGATTTCGTAAATTTGTAAATTTCAACGCAATTAATATCTCTGTTAACAAAAATTTCCCTTGGAGTCATTTAACACCTCATTCAATGCATGTGAAAGCAATACAATAAATGTACAGCAATAAATGAATCACTTTCGATAATGTCAATGCCTTTTGGGATAATATATCACTGAGTATAGAATCGCTCTGGATAAATTATATTAAATATGTTAAGAGATTGTTTGTTAAGAGTTATTAATCGTCTAACACATTTAAATCAATCATTTTATGTATTTTAATTTGAAAAGGTTTGTAGTCAGAACTGTTTGCTGTTTGTGAATTATTGGAAAACCTTTGTTTGTAGCTAACTAAAATTCTTTTAAATTTTTTCGAAAATAAATTTAAATGTTTTAAGAGCTTATAGTGCTGGCAAACTATGCGTCATAAACGTGTAGTTAATAAAAATTAAGTGGCAAGAGTAAATTCAATCCGTCATGCGACATCTGAAGGTTTAGGCCATCCTTTAAACTGGGTCGGGGCACAACAACTGCTGGCACTTCAACCTTGACAAGTGAAATCTAAAGGCGCACACAATTTCCGCAAGTGGCTTTTGCCAACTTTAACAGAAAACCTGTTAAGGTCGGCACAAACACACTTACGCACACACACACACATATTGAACAACAGGAATATAAAAAGCCTAAAAGGGAACTACGCACAAAACTTTATGCAGCAAATGTTAAAAGGAAACGGCTCGAACCAGGCTTGCCGTTGCCGTTGCTGCTGCTGGCCAGAACTTAGTGGCAGGCAGGCAGGCAGGAGACAGGAGCGGAGGGTAAGCAACCGGCATGCAAAGGCAACGAGCAGTTGTCGGTTACCTGTTTCTCTGTTCTCAGTACACACTCGCTTATATGACGTTGTCGACTGCTCTGTTGTAAAGCTTCAACTTCACACACACACACACATTAAACCACTTGGCAGTTCTCAGTCCAGTCACGGCAGGCAGCCAGCTAAGTTCACTTGATGAGTTCAAGGTGAAGCGACCACAGTTTGTATACTCTCGGATATATAGCAACTCGGTTCGCTTAACAGTTCCCTGTGTGCTCTGGTCTGGTCGGGCCTGCTCTTCGTCTTCATCTTCATCTTGGAGTACGCAGAGTTCTTGTTGTTGTTGTTGTTGTTGTTGTTGCCATGACATGGCTTCACATTGAACTCTCAGTCGTCATCGTCTGCTTCGCTTCCTTTTTTACTTTTTTTTTTACTTTTTATTTTTTGTTTGTTTTATTTTATATTTTTTTCTTATGTGCCATTTGGTCCCATTTGCTTGAGCGCAGCCAGGGCACATAATTACATACTACATAGTAGCCCCATGCAAATGCCACGGCTGTGAAAAATTACATCAAGAGTCATTTGTTAAGTCAGCAAAAGTATATAAAAGCAGAGATAAAAAACTAGACTGTAATTAATGTCGCACTCGCACAAGACTCACGAAGGAATAATTCGTTGCTGAGAATAGCAGAGAAATGCAGAAGACCTCAAGATCGTATATTTTTCCCTTAAGGCGTATTACAAAACATAAAATCATTTAGAAGTACATTGCTTTAAAACATTCACAATTTTGTGTAAAAATTTTGTTAGACTAAATCTTTTGATTCAGTTCCTGTTGGGTTCAAGAAATACACCACATTATTTGTATTTATTGCCTGTATAGTTGCCAGCTTTTGTCAGTCTTGCCTGGATATTTTTTCTCAGAAATAATAACCTATGTGAAATAATGTGTCAATCGATTTTTGGTTTTATCCGTCTGGCTTTTAAAGCTAAGTCAGCCTAGGTCTCTTTGCAGCTGCGAATAGTTCGTTTGAATTAAAAATTGGGTAACTGACAGTTATACACACTCCTCCTCATCCATTTCAACTGAAATCAAAAATGAATTATTGCATAGTAAATTTGGGTTTGGGTTTCGAATCGGAATCGCACTCTCATATATGAGATCATCCAATTGCTCTGTAACCGACAAGAGTATCATTCAAAATACATACTCGCATTGTGCCATAAATCACACTGTTACTCAGAGTTCACTGCTTCGTGGCTTGGCATGCTCTGGCAGACAATAGGCCAACTGATGGCACAGGTAGCACAAGAGTTAGAGGTAAGAGAAGAAACTGGCCGGAAAACTGCGTCAGCGAAGCGCACCAAACTCTGCGCATCAAAGCGTACGAAAAAGTAACTCTAAAGAGGTCAACTTGCAGAGGTGCAAAAGTTCAGTTGAAGCCAGCGCTTGAAATATATGTCTAGCTGAATGATTTCATATGAATCATATATCATGCATATATAGCAAACCGTTTTTCGATTTCATCTGAAACACATAAAAAATATATTTCGCACAGCGGAGTATTTTTGTGGTCACAAGAGTGAACTAAGTTATGTAAAAACTTCTTTCCTAGACTTTCAATCTAGGACGGAAAGCTTATACCCAAAACAAAATCTTTAATCAGAAAATAGAGCATAAAATCAAAAATTTTTAACACTCAAAGTCATTCATTAGTAATGTGTATCAAGCTTTTAAACACAAATCCATATAATGCAGCAAAATCTAATCAAGCATATGAAAAATTAAACAGTTTTGTTGATTTCGCTCAATTGGTTGTGCCACACCGCACAGTGGTTGACTGGGTGGCGAAAAGGGGAAGACGGAAAACATACAATATGTTGCACAAGTCAATTTTCCATCGCACATTCATACGTTGCGTATAATTAATTTTCAATTAATGCTTTCAACGGGGCTTCTCATCTCGTGTGTGTGCATTTGTGTGGAACGATATTAATTAAAAGTGTTTAAGAGTCATAAAAAAGTTTTGCAGTAACCGCCACAGTCGACAACAACAACAACAACAATAGCAACAATGACAACCGCAAATACTCAATTAAATAGTAAAATGTTGACTGTTGTTGCTATTTAGTTTACGGTGCAACAACATTATTGCCCAAGCCTAAAGAGCGTAACGTCTACAAAATAGAGCAGGTTAATATCTTACCAACTTTGTTGTTGTTGTTATTGTTATTGTTATTACTGTGATGTGAAAAGCATTATAAACTTGTTCACATGACTGACGGTGAAAATGAAAGTCGATTTTCTTTAAAAAGAAAAATGTACTTGTTGAAAAGCGGAAGTAAAGAAAAAAACACGACAAATGTTTCGATTTAAAAACATTTCCTTTTGTATCCTCATGTGTCGTAAAATATAATAATACTTGGTTAATTCATAGTAAAATCAATCAGTACATAGCGAAATTAAATACATTTCGTTTCAGTGTACTCTGCTAACAGTAAAATTTGATCTAGCGTAAATATTCGCCCCTGGTATTCTATAAATCGCTTCTTTGACGCCTTTTGGCATGTTCGCAAATATTTACAAATTTTAACACGTTTTGTTTACTCCCAAAATTTGACACAAGCCGCCCGGGGCATATAATTTTTTGCTTTATTTTGAACCAAAATTTATTTTTGACAGCAAAAGAACAGCACATTCGGGAAGAATAAATAAATAAATGCATAAAAATGTGTAGAAATCGAGAAAAACTAACTCATAGAGTGTGTATGATAACATTTCAATATCCCTAAGGAATTGTGTATATTGATTTATTATAGAATTGATGTTACTTAAATTTTAGTACTTTATTTCTTTTTCAAAACAAGTATCGCATTAAAAAACAGTTTTGTTTTTTTTTTTAGCACATTTCTGGCCTCCAGCCAAATAAACTAGATAATTTTTTTTCTAGATCTCATATATCTCATTATCCCTAGCAAAAGAGGTAACAAGTTGTTATACAAGGCAAAGCGCAATGTTATTATGAGAACACATTTTCATTATGAGTGCAGTTTTCGTTATGAAATTTCTTTAGATGCAGACACAAATCTAACCATTAACATAGCCACATAGGCCTACTAGAAGTATCTAACGAGAACAGCGGCAGCTACAAAGTAACAAAAACATCGGTAGCCCTTTTGGGCCCCATACACATTTGGCTAGTCATGTGTAAATGTGTGTGTGTGGGTGTGTGTGTGTAAGTTGGTTGCCTTTTGTGCCATCATGAAAAGCAATTTCATGTTATGAATCCGTTTTCGTCCAAGGCAAAGTAGCGCGCCATTTTTGTATTTATTGTACAATAAAATATTATATTTACAGTAAACGAAAATGTGGCCCCTTTTTTTGCAGAGCGTTTATGTGTGTGTGTGTGTGAGTGTGTGCTTACAACCCTTTCTCTTTGTATGTAGGAGATGTGAGTGTGCTTGCCACACTAATAGCTAAAAAGTTGTGCCTCTCTCCCATTTGCTACACTCTTGCCACACTCTTGTGCTCGTCCTTCGTTTCCAAGTGCTCGCTGCCTGCGGTTGAGTTTAGCCAACTTTTTAGCCCAGCACCCAATGGATAAAAAGAGCTTATAAGTTGAAGCAACGGTGATCAAGATTTTGCACTTTGTTTCTGGTGTGAGTTTTTCTAAGGTGCGAGTTATAAATATATTATCTTATAGTCGAGAATACTTAATGTTTTTAAATTGTTTACAGGGCATTTCTCTGTCGTGTATCGCGAATCCGCACTATTCTTACTTGTTTTCTCTCGTATTTGGATTGCCATTTCGTTTATTCTCTAGTTGAAACACACACACACCCTCACACACCCGCACCCCCTTCGCTATTTGTTACGCCTCGCATATCGCACACCCGCAAAAACACACACACACACATACTTGTGTAACCTCCATTTTCTTTTTTGCTGCACAAAATGAAATGAGAAACTCACAATGGAATTGAACGACTCTAAAATATCCTATGCACAGTTATCAATACAAAACACAACTAATTAAGTGTTTTTAAAACTGTAAAATATGCCAAATTAATTAATAAATCTGTTTTAAACAGTAATTAACTTGTTTAAAGTGCGCTTAACATTGTTGACAGAGTAGGTAAACATTTGCTAAACTTTAGAGACTGCTGGAATACTCAAATTATGCTTGTGTTGGTAAGATTTGGGCATTGGATAAAGTTGCTACACTCAAAAAAGGACGGCGTAAAAACCTGACCCAAAAGTAGACTACACAGACACAAACATGGACACGTTTAGAGATAGAGACTTACTAACATAGCTAGCAGCGTACTAACATACACACTTCTATTGGGGTTGTTGTGTGGTGTTGTGTTCTGTACGCCTGCGATAAGTCCAATTTCCATTACTATTCCGATTATTTGTTATTTGTTATTGTTGTGTATTGTGATACGTATGCCACTTTTTCCTATACCCTCTTGTTTTTTTTTGCTGCTATTATTGTTAGTCGTGCTCTGCATTTTGTAACTGACAACATACGTAAGCTGGTTCGTAGCTGCCAACTATAGGAAATTTTATACCATGCCAAGAAGTTGATTCGTATCACTTTTTTTTTTACTTGTCACTTAGTTGACATCTTTTACACGTTTGTCTGTTCCTGTGTGTGTATAGGTGCCTGGATTGTATGTGTTGAAGTTCTTTTTGTTACAAAAGGAATTTTTTATTAACTTGTTGCAACCAAATCTATTTAAAAGTTGTAAAGTTTACTCTTAAAAAAACAAAAATCAACTGTTATTACTGAAATTTTATAAAAGTGATTGATTTAAAGTCTTAGTTAAAAGTTAAAGTTAGTAAATTGCATACTGTATAGTTTTTAAGTTTGTTTGTTAATGTTACGCTTTAAAAATTACGAAATTATTCCTTTCCATTGTCATCTATCTTCTATTTGTCATTTCTACTTTGTAAACTTGATACATTCCTTATGTCCTATTAGACTTATTGACATGGACACACTGCGGGCACTTCGCATGCATTTCTAATTCAATTCTGGGCAGTTTCAAGTTGCTTTTGTTGTTGTTGTTGTTGTAGTTGTTGTCACAAGCAATTTAGTTTGACTTGGGTGCTAAATGTAAAACCTAATTTAATAGCTGTATGTCAATTTGGCTAAAACCACATCATTTAAAAATTGATGATACCTCTTAACGACAGCAATTTAACACATATGCGTTGGGCATACGATGTACAATGTGTATGACATGGTTTCGGCCATAAATGGCATAATTAACGCATATTAAATGATACCATAAAACAGTCAACTGACTACTCTGCTTGCTGGTCTGTCGTTGTCCTCGTTAAACTGCACAAAATCGATGAAAAGCCGCTAAGAAAATTATGTATGCATATCGCGAGCGTTGACCAGACCAGACCGATTCGCATCGAGTTAATCATTAAACATAAATGAGCTAAGAGCACTGACAAAAAAGGTGAATGTATAAATAAACTACAATATAAATAGCATAAAACGGAAATTAAATTAAACTCAACACAGGTATTTAAGTTAAAGCATTTGTGTTCGAATAAAATTACAGAAGAATTAAAATTTCACAAACGAAACACCATTTTTGTGCAGTGCAGGAAATGCAAACTGTATCAAAACCTGACCAAATATGAAAACCAGCCCTAACCAAAATTACGAATGCTTTAAACAGCTTGTGGTTTATCATATACGCAAATATAAATGTATACACTGAACAAATAAAGTGTGCAACAATTTACGGCATCAAACATATGAGTAGAAATAATGGAAATTGATAAAATTAACTTGAAATTGTTGTTTAAGGTAACATATTTATAAAATCAATATATTAACTTGGAAAAACTGTTCGTAAATCGAATATTAACAAACCTTCTGATTCGATTAATTGTGGCCGCGTATTTCAATTTTTAATCTTTAACAAGAAATGCAAAATATGTAACACATTTAAGCATGAGCATGAGTGTGTGTAAGAATTACTCAGAGACAGAAATACTTTTTGAGCCGACAAACTGTGGGGTGGGTCCTCAAGGTTAACAATAACAAGCAGGCAAATTACAAGCAAAATGCATGCAATTAAAGTGCAGTTTATGGTTGCAAAAAAAACAACAATAACAAAAATAATAATAACCGCGTAACCAGTCAACCTCAGAAGTGAGCAACGCCAAAAAGCAGCAGTAATAACAACAGTGTATAAGCCATATAAGTACGAATACCGTCAGTCACAATTTGTCAGTTATGGTGGTATTCATAAGTTTGTTTACACTCGCATCTGCACTCTGTGGGTACTCGTATCTCGCTTCATACTCGCTTTTATTCATACTGCGATATTTGTTGTCAGATTTGTGCGTTAAGCTCGAATGAAAAAAGAATGTAGAGGAAACGATGCATTCTAGGTTTTAACAGTATATGTATGAGAACCATAAGCTGACAGAGTTGTCAATTGGCGCAAAAGAGTTGAACCAAAAAATGTAAACCACCTTTAATCGAATATTTTAGAATGAATTTGCAATACTGTTTCATAACAGTCGCGTCGAATTGTAAACGTTTTAAAATGCGAAATTTTGAATTATCTTGTCTTAGTTAAGCAAAAAACTTATTAGCTCTTAAGCATGTTTTGTGAGTAAACCGTGAAAACGTTTTTCGGTTTATTTTTTTTGTTTTAAATAACATTTTGACATTTTATATGTCAGTTGACACTGGTACAGCTCTAAAGTCGGAACATTTTTCACTTTACGGTTAAATCGATTAAAAGTATTGCGTACATTTTTAATGCCAACTGCTGGAAACATAGCAACAATTGTGCGATCAAAATGCACACATTTTAATTGAACTGAGTTCATTGCAAAATAAAAATAAAAAGCAAAGCAAATACAAAACGATTGCGTAATTTTTTCCAAGTATTTTTACTCTGGTGGGACTCAAAAGTTATATAATCGAGTTATATATTTAATATGAATTTTTTTGTATTTCTGTTGTATATTGTAATAAATTAATGAAATTGATTTTATTCTTGTTTATTGTTTCATTGCAGGTAAGCGACAACAACACGCTGGTGGAATGAAAGAAAACTCCTCTTTTTCTTTTAAGTGGAAGCAATCGAAATTCGTAAATAAAAACGTAGATCTACATTATTTAAATATATATAATATATAATTATTATTCCATATTTATGCATTTAACCTTACCATATACCTACATATATATTTATAACATCAATTTTAGTGATACCAAAAATAACCAAACCTCATTCATTCACAGCATTTGTAATTGTACCTCTTGTAGTTTGAATACGCCACATTTAACTCGAATATTAATAAACATTAACATGTGAATACCATAACTGCAACCATAATTTCGCAACATACTATAAATATATATTTTATCTAATGCCGCAAATCGGTAAAACAAAAAAATAACAGCTGAGCAGAAAAAATTCCATTAGGTAAATACATATCAGATACGAATACAATTTGAGGCAGGAAATTAAAAATTCTTTTTGTTTGACAATTTGCCAAACATTTTACATCCGCGTTTAGGCAAGAGTTTTCCGACATTTTCGCCAAATTGAAATGCAAATGCACAGCCAGTCAGTAAAAGTTGTGAAAACAATTTCACCTATCAGCAGCATCTTTTGAATGTCGCTTATCTAATATGCAATCTTATTTATTGAAATATTTATCTAATTATAATTTATATAATTAGTTTTTTTTTGCTTCAGCTCTGAAATGTGCAATTCTTTCTTATCATTTAGCATCATCAAATGCCATATGAATTTATATAATACGCATATATTTTTCACTTGCGTGATTTTCATAATATGATGCCAAGTCAGTCGTCTGTCTCAGTCTGAGTACAAGTTATGCTTCTAATTACGAGTGTTCCTCAGGCATTTCCGCTTCATGCGCTACTCTCATTAGCCTTTTCAGACGAGAGCTCGAGAGATGCTTGTTGACATTTTGGTGCCAGGAATTTGTTTGCCATTCGAGCCAAGGGTTTTCATTTACTTTTTTCTTCTTCCTCTTTTCTGCCTGCGAGTAATTAGGGTAGAAGACGCAAAACTGTCGGCAGAAAAGGTGCCAAATGTGTTTCCGCTTTAAAGAGCTGACAGCAAAATTGGAATGAAGGAAAGTGTACAAAGTGAGAACCTTAATGTGTAACAGTTTAGGAATCGGATTTAAGTTTGAAAAATTCTTGTTAGACTGATTACAATTTAGAACGAGCAGGAAATGTTTATTAGTTTAAATTTGCTATATTATTTACATAATATCTTCCACTAATCGGCATACAATTTATATGTTTTTTAATTTAAACAATATGATACAAACGGCTTAATAATTGTTAACAGACACCTTAACTAGCAAAAATGCGCACAACAGTCATGTTATTAATTATATTCACAAATCTAACATACATTTTATGTATCTTTTTCAACATCCAAATATAATTCTTGCTGTTTTTGTTTGTCTATCTACTTGTGCTGTTGTTATAATATCTATTGGTGTTGTCATTTGATATTAAATGTAAGCAGATCATTTATAAATGATATGGCAATGCAGTATCTGCATAATTAGTCGTGTATTAATATGTAGTTTTAGTTGTTGTTTCTACCTGCTCCCCCATTCCCCCTTTTACGTGGTGCTCCAACGTATACGTTATTTATGAGCACAACATATAGATGTAGGACGAAATTGACCCGAGGCAAGAATTTCACTTGTACATTTTTATGTAAATTTAAAGCAATAAATCGACTAATTATAATACTATATGTATATGTTAATTTTTTTATTCGATTTTTATTAACGCATCTGTGTGTGCGTGTGTGTATGTGTATGGTTTGGGTTGTATTTAATTATTAATAAAATATTATTGTTTTTATGTGGTAGCCACAAAAGTGTTTCACATTTTACATCAACATTTTTAACATCCAAATGCTAGCGGCCATTTCCTTACATGTGTATTTATATTTATAGCTTAACAAGTAGTTTGTCGTTTTCAATGTGGTGTTGTTGTATGCTGGATCCTGATACTATACCTATGTACTATTTGTGTGCTAGTTTATAATTTCCAACTGAATGAATTGGCAGAAAGGTGAATAAAGCACTTAAAAACAGAAGTGAGGCACAATTTGAGCAATTGTTTAAGATTCAAACAATATTTCTTTATTTGTTTACCAATTAAATTGATTTGAAATCATGTAAACCAATTAAGAATTCTCTTCTATTCAATAATATAACTTCTGCGTGCTTAAGTGTATTCCTGTAAATATGCATAACAAATATTGAATATCTAACAACATTTCAGTAGATATAACTTTATGCATTTTGTATATATACATTTTGAATAAAAATAACCATAACAAATTCGTCTCCTACACCCTTAAAAATGCATCCCTTAAAAGTGGTCGGTCATTCGAAATGTAAACACATTTTAATATATACTATTTGTCTTATCGTACTCCATAGAACATACGTATACATCTATAAATATATAAACATACATTTAACCGTGCAATCAATGTAGTTTCGCATAGAGAGAATAACATCTGGTCCACAATAACAAAATTTGGCAATCAATATGAGAATTAAAACAAAACAACAAAAATATTAGTAAAACCGCAAACCGACAATTAAAATACATTGTGAGCAATGAAACATTTTTACCAGTGGCGAAATTTTCTTTTCTGGTTTTTTTTATATTCCAGGTTTCAGACACCAATAAAAGCGTTTGCCTGCCTGACAGCCACAAGGTAAGCTCTAAAGCTGCTCACCGCTGACACAATTATTAAATATATATAAACTACTACGTATACATAACCAACAACATACTTACATCAATTCAATTCAATTCTTTTACAATTCAATCACAATAGACTCCTTTCCCCATTTTAAGTAAATAGTTCCATTTATGTTTGCCGTTTCGTAGTGTCCATTTTCTTTTATGTCCATTCCAATTGGCTAGCATTAAATCTAGACTTTGAGTAGTAAAAACTTTTACAAGTAGATAACATAATTTAATAACATTTTGATAATTGAATCGTATAAATGAATTTAAGCTGAATGTCCGATGACTTATTTTGTTTTTGTATATATTTAACTATAACATTGAATTTTAAATTATATCATACTAGTTTGTTTGTAATAATAGCTATTCAACCAATTAATTACATTGAAGGTTACCCGCATACATAGAAATCATAAAAATAAGCTGTTATCTTCAAAGAAAAAAGTCAAGTTATATACAATTGTATTACCCATTTTTGTTATCCGTTCCATACTATCTGAAACCACAATTGCAGCAAAATTCTCGATGTGGCTGATAAAACCAAACCTGAAACTATACGTATTTAAGGAACTTGCATTAGTTTTGTAAGTACCAGACAGCATTGTGTTCTTAGCCAAATGGTTGTCTGAGTGCGTTGTGTAAATGTGTTTTTGGCAGGCGACTCAACTGCAGTTATGGGAGCATTGTTGTTGTTGTTTAAATTTGGTAAACACTGTAAAGAACATATGTATGCAATAGGCCAATAAGAGTCAAACACGAATTGTGGTACATAACGATTTCAATGCTTCAATCAGTAAAGCCATTTTAATCTTTCATTAATGTTTCATACATGTTTATGGTGAGTGCGTGCCCCAAGTGTGAATGTGTTTGTTTTTGTTGTGGGTGCGGGTGTGGATGTGAGTGTGTCTGGTTGAATAATGTCTTGGCATACACTAGAATATTGTTGTTATGTTGTTGGCATTGCTAATCAACGTTACGATACTGATGTTGAACTTTGAAAGGTGCACAAAACAATTGAAATGTAATTAACAGCATTTATGCGTCAAGCAATTGTCTGTTCAGATCAAGAGATGGAAATCAAAACACAATGGCTTCCATTTTACAGTTATTAGTGCAATTGATAAAGTTCGGCACACTGTTTATCCCTTAGTCTATATTTCACACACTGGAATTTGAGCAAGATTAATCTTTGTTTATATATAAATACACACAAACAAATGTGTTTGCAAAATATTCAGAAATGAGTAATTTATAGAGAAATTCAATATTTGTAATCTATGAGAATCTATAAACTTATTAATGCTTAACAAAAAATAAATTTTAGAAATTGTAGAAAAATAATCGAAAACTTTTAACTGATGTTAGACAATTATTTGTAGACTTGTCAGTTTAAAAGTCAATTAATTTATTGAAAACAATAAATTAAAATTAAAGCCTTGAATAACCATACTATCAGTTCTTTATCTAGATATTTAACAGTTTGTTAGCTATGGCAATCATTTGTATATAATTGAATAATCGCAAAAGTTATCGGCGACAATGGCAACACTTTAGCGCTATATTACACATCATTAAAAAGGGGGGCAATAACAACATCAATTACAAAAGGCGTCCAACCGACATGTACACAAACATTGTCCACACACAGACACACACACACACACTCCACAACATTCAGACTGTTGGCTGACATAAAGTGTCCATTGGAAATGACTTGGTGAAGCAAAAACTATGTACACAGTAGACAACAGCTAATACAAACACACACACAGAGAGAGAGAGACACAAGCGTTGTGTGGCATGTGCAATAATTTATCCGCTAATGTGTAATTATAAACAATACATGTTGTTTGTTATTTATAATGGCGTACATAGAAAAAAATAATAAGCAATTGCATTGTTTGTTTATTTTTGTTAACGTTTACGTTGTTGTTTTTGTCGTTGTTGTTGTTGTTTTTGTCCTTGCTGCGTTTGACAATTGCATGCAAATTGTGTGCCATGCAACGAAATTTAGCTGAAACGCAACCAAAGCAAATGTTGGTGCGACATGGTGCATAGGATGCGTGCGGCTGCCACATTTGCCACATACAGTTAAGGAATGCCAAGGATCAGCTGTTGTTATCGCCCATTTTGGCGTTGTTGCTTTTGTAAGTAGAGTGTGGCAAGGTGCGAAAATGTCGTGTCTAACAAAATGGTGTTCAACACGCGAATAGGTCGAGCAAAAACGCCACTGAAAACTGAAAACTGACGGCCAACAATTGTGCAATTAAATTGTTTTGAAATTTATTTACTCACAGTTAACATTGCTGTGGTAATGTTGTGGTGGCCTTAACTAAAACTGAAGCAGCATCTGCACCACATACATAGGTAAATTACATGCTAAAAGCACCAATTTCACCTTAAAATGGAGTTGTTTCCAAAGAACTGCTTTGCAAGCATTGGCAAATTACAAAAAAAAAAATGTGTAGCCTACTTTTGTGGGTCAAGTTTACAGCCAGCCATTTTCGAGGCAATATGTGGATAAGATGCGTTTTAATCGCAGCAGTTTTGGCTTCTGCATGTTAACATCTTTAATAGATCCCAGAGCATGTGTAACAACTGCAGCTGTTGTCGCCATAACACAATTTGAAAGAGATTTCACCTTTAACAATGCAGTTGTCACTGCGACAAACCCTGAACTGAACATTGACACACATTACAAAGACCAACGCATGTCGCGAAACTGCTCCATTTACAGTCTCACCATTCGAAAGCATCTTTTTGTTCCATTTTCGTGTTGTTGTTGTTGTTGTTTCTGTTTCTGTACAGCTCTTGACTGCCCAAATTGCTGTGGCTCAGTGAAACCGACAGGATGTGTATTGTTACGGAAGGACACCGCAGCTTTTAACAACTTCCGCCATTGGTTGAATTTCAGTTTTGGTCGCAGTTTTTAATTACGCTCAGGTCACCGGCAGGCTGAATTCACTGAGCTCAGGTTCAGCCATATTTTTTTTTTGTTATCAATTTGGTTGGAAGGCCCAATTTTAGGTATTTGTTTGCAATACCGTTGTCACTTTTGTTTACTGTTCACTTGCCTAAACTTTCACGCTTGACTGTATTTTAGGTTAAATGTTTTGTTTTAACTTGACTATTTGGCCTTGAGTTTTTAAATACAATGTTTAAATATATGTTTACTTAAAGGGATCTTAATAAAACCAAGTCCCAGAAAATCCAACAATCTTACAAAATCATTTCTGTAACAATCAATAGGAGCAGACTCATTGTTTCTGTCTGCTGCTTTTCGAATCACAATCCACAGCAGCCACTTAATTTCCTACAACAGCATTGCGTATACGTAATTTACGCATTGTTTTCATTTCCTCGTACGTACACTGTTGTGCAAATCAAAATCCAAGTCCATTTTTGGCATTTTCAAACTGAATTCAAATTGAGAGCTTGACGTGAATTCCAAACATTTTGGGTAGCAACAACACGCGATATTGTGATTGAAAGGACAATGAGAGAGCGTGGAGCAAATCGAGGACATTTTCCATTTATGACGCATACGTCGTGTGAGCCAATGATAATGTTTTGACGATGATTTATGCATTTGTGAAAAGTGTTTTATGCAAATTTTCGTATTGCTCATTCAATTTACAGTTGAAGTGACTGTTGACTGTTGTTGTCGCGATATTGCTGTTTGCTGCCAGGTGTAAATATGCAAATGAACGTCTCATAATCTGTGCCAGGGAAATTACGAAAAATGAACTATAGCCAGTAGAGTGTAGTGGGATAAACACACGCCTTCTTGCACCTTTTCCGCTGGGAAATGAGTAGTTGCAAAAATGGCAACTCTGGTTTTTGGTGTCTGGTGGCACAAGTTGTGCTGCTACTACTGCTGCGCGGTGAGAGGTCAAAACTTTTCGTTACCAACTTTGATGCAAAAGTTTAAAGTTGCAAGAGCAAAACTTCGGTTGGCCAAACTTTAGCGCTCCACACACACATGACCCATTAATAAGCGCACGGCATTTGGTGGCAAGTTTCTTGTGCTTTTGCTGGTCATTTTATTTCTTGGCCCGCAGCGGGAGCTGCAATGTGGCCTCCAGCTGGGAATATTCGCTACCCTTATATCTCTTTTCCCCCCTTTGCCCAGCAGAACTGGCGACTTGCCCAGCACGCGTTGTCAACATAAATTTTGGCCATGATTGCGGTAGGTGGTAAAGTTCACACTTTCTTGCAAATTTAAATGCGTTTATCTATTTGAACAAATTCAACAGACACTGCAAGCGTTGTGGTTAAATTTGAGTACAGCTACAGATTTGAGCGCTATGCCATAACTTATTTAATGCGCTTAAAATAATCAATGCTTTGGCAGAAATACCAAATTTTGCATAGACTTTAGTTCTAAATAGTTGAGGCTCTAACTAAATAAATCGAGAGCAAGAATTATATAGCAAATTTAAAATGTATCTGCTGGAGAAATCTCAGTTGCTAAGTCAAAAAGCGGAAACTATGAATAAATTTGTAGAGCTAACTCACACACATACACCCAGATATCCATGTATCCAGATACATATTTATTGTGGTCCTGTGGCTTTGTGTGGGCGTGTGTGCGTGAGGCAGTTGCAAAATGGCAAATTTCACAAAAAACATTCTTAAAGTTAGCAAATTATAATTTAAAGCACACATTTAGAGCCACCTCAGTTTGATTGCCATAACAATGTAACATTTTGGTTTAATTTATTTTCTAACAACTTAGTTGGGCGTCGACCATTTGTTGTGACGTCAGCGCATTTTACCAGGTGAAAGAAATTCAATTAAACTTTTGTGAAACTCCCACACAGAGAGTGCTTCACTTCCAGCTCACAGCTCGCAACTCGTAAGGGATGGCAGCTTCCGGTCAGAATCCAGTTAACATTGCCACAACGAGTTTTGAAATTGGGTTATGTGCTAAACAAATATCTAGTCAGCTCTGTTAGTTCATAACAAATATAATTTTCACTGTGCGCGTTTATAAATAAATATTTAACAAATTATAATTGAAAATATTAAAAGTGCAATTTGCTAAATAAATTTAAAAATATTTATATTATTTTTTTCTCAAATATTATTTCCAATTGTAAGCAGTTAGTACAATGAACTAGGTGTATTACCAAAATGTTATGCCTTATTTAAGGGTGAAAACTGTATAAATTACATTAGAAATATCAAATAAATATTTAAAAAGCAGCACAAAATATAGAAATAAGCCCACATACTTCCATAAAAGGACTGGCGAGCATAACATACACTTACAGTTCCCACACAATTCATAACAAAAAACATACAACAAATAATTCTTTGTATTTTTTCTTCATTCAGCGTTTTTAAGAGATGCTTAAAAATAGATATATATATACATTTTTTTTTGACAAGCTTTGTAATGGTATCGGTTGGTGGCACACACACAATACGGTTGGATTGTGGTTAGTGGCTTTCCATTTACCAAAGAAACATTAGAAAATTCAGGCTGACAAATACCCTGTAAGTGTTTTCAAAACAAGAGCTGATCATTTGTTGCTCATTTCAAAAGCATGTTGTATAATATACTCTGTAGTTGTAGTGCTCCTGCTACAGGGTATTAAACATTAGAAACCGCCCATTGCACAACAAACAATGCAAAAGGCTGTCAGTTTTACAATTGTTCGTTGTCTGTAGTTTGTAGCTTGTAGTTCGCAGTCTGCCGTCTGGTCTGTCTGGTGTCTGTTTT
The DNA here is from genome assembly GCA_035047385.1 of Drosophila tripunctata. Taxonomy (NCBI): domain Eukaryota; kingdom Metazoa; phylum Arthropoda; class Insecta; order Diptera; family Drosophilidae; genus Drosophila; species Drosophila tripunctata. The sequence goes on along the minus strand of JAWNPS010000326.1, from coordinate 2,349,026 downwards.
GCTTATCAGCAGTGAATGCCACAGTTGCAAACTGCTCGTTTATGCTGGACGTTGCATGCTTTTAGGCGCAAATCACGCCGTCGACTATGCACTGAAAAGTTTTTCGTGTACTTTTCCGTTGGTTCATTGCACTCTCGCAAACGTAAGCAAAGCAAATTGCAATGTGCCAGACTTTTATTGCACGGAAATGGCTTTAGCGTAGATTTGCGTGGCATTTCTACAAGGCAGACAGACATTACAGCAACTATAGACGGACCAAGTTTCCTGCCAGCTTGCAATAGAATAGGAAATAGAAATATGTTCAAGCATACACAAAGTTTGTAATACATATTTGATAAGTAGCTGCAATTGTCGCATGTCGAAACGCAGTAAGACTGAAAACTGAAAATGCGATAACCGAAAACTTCGATTATGGCAGCTCGTAAAATATTGTGCTAGGCTCTCTGGACAGTTTTTTATTACAGTTGTTGTTTTGACTTTATTTTGTGTGTTGAACCCTCACAAAGTCATAAAAATTCAATTATGTGCATTCGGGCGTGACGGCAGAGAGGTGAATATAAAACAACAACAACAAAAACAACAAAATATTCAAAATAAGATGCTACATCAAAATAATGTAGATATAAAGAAATGCGCCCGGTAAGTATGCCAGAATTTGATGTGCTGCTATTTGTGGCTTTGACACGCATGCAAATTGTGAAAAGCAGAGTGTACTCTAAGCCTGTATGTATGCATTTTTGTGTGGTGTGTCCTCCTTGACACAGGAAGCAGGCAAAAATGCTTGAAATGGGATGCGCAAGTCTTGTCAAAATGCTAGAAACTCTTGAACAAATCCACAGGCAGTGAGAAGAATGCTTTTTAGATGCATGTTTAGACAAAAGTGAACGACTAAGTTAAAAGATGTGCATAAACATGATTAAAACCACATTAAAATGCGGCCTGAAATGTAATAAAATTAAGATTTCTGAAAGCGAGGAAAGCTAGCCGAGTAAAACAAATGAAATAATAAGAAATTCTTTAAATATATGCCAAATTTCACTTTTAATACGGGCGCTTTTAATAAAAAATTAAGAATGGTAAGGAAATTAAGATCATTAATCAGAAAATATACGTATTTTCTGATGATTTTGTAACTTATATCATTCGTTAGCCATTATGTTACTGATTTTGCATAAAAATGAATCTAAGTGTAGTTAAGCATCAAACATTGACTAAAGATGATATATTTTCTTATTCTGCCGCTTGTTTGACAAACACTTGGACAAAGTTGTTTATTATCTTCTTGCCTTACCCAGTCTTTTGAACTTTATTCATTTCAAAGCCGACTTACAATCTAAAAGTAACAAACTACATTTGTTGTACTCAGATACAGACTCGCATGTCTGTGTCTACAGTTATTAACCTCTTTTGAGCTCCTTCACTTGATGAACTATAAGCCTTTTTAGCTGCTTTTGTATGTGCTTGCAAAAAGTGTAGCATACTTTTATGCGCATGCTATAGCTTATGCTCTGACTTAGTGGAGGAGAATTTGATAGAGAGAGTGTGGGAGAAACTGTGCTTCAAGTGGTGCCTTAAGAGCTAAGCCAAGCTAAAGGTCGTACTTGTTTGCATTTGTATGGCTTTTAAGGCAGAACATAATTGACTAATGCTGGTTTTGCATTACAAGAAAAGCACACACGTATGCACACACACTAGCAGAGACTTATATAGCTGCTCAAGCTGATTGACAAACCTTACGATTTCGACATGGCACAAAATTGTGGTTAATGCCCACTAGGGATACAGTGTGTGAGAGAGAGGGATACAACACCATCATATCACATCACAACATTGATGGCAATCGAAACATGGCACACATTCGAATACACAGAAGTAAATTTGATGAACTTCCCACTAACTGCCGTGCTTCAAAGTGTCACATTCTTTGGGGGGCACTCACTACTCACCCACTCACAAGGAGCTCACATTTCGATGTTGTCAATAAAATCGAGCCAATATTGAGAGCTGCCTACCCGACTGCCTTGTCTCGGTCGTCTTTCCGTTCTGTCTTCTCATATATACGTTGCGGAGTAGAAAATGACATGTTTGATAAATTGCTTGATTAATGGACGTGTGTGCGTAAATACAGTTTAAGGACTTTTCAGTCAGTCAGTTTTTAGGCTCTGCTCTGTTGCCAACCAACCAACCGAAGGACATCACTTTATACACATGGTCGACACGCATTAAAAATAATTTTGCGCTTGCAAATCTGCGCAAATCAAACCAATGTTCTGGCGGCAAATCCTTCAAACCAAACAGAACGCGAATACAAATACAAATTCAAATGTCAGTTGCGAAACGTTGTTCATAAATCATCGAGATGCCACATTTCCGGGCCGCTCATTAAAAAATGAGCGCCATTTGCCAACGAACAAAAATTGCATGTTCTCCTCTGGCTCTCTGTCGCCCTTCTGCTGCTATTTGGCTTAAACATGCATATGCATGTTGCATGTGGCTCTGAATGGGTTGAATTTATGCGGCTAAGGATGTGTATGTGGGTGTGCCACGGGATGTTGCGCAACAGAGCTGCAACTCTGCGGGCAACTTCACACGAAAAAAAAGAGGAAAAAAAAACTAACACGTCATAAATCTTGCAGAAGTATCCTTAAGCGTTTCTTTTGCCACAAAAACTCATCAAATGAAATGTAGCAAAGGAAGAAAAAAAAGAAGAAACTTTGAAAAATATTTTTAGAGCTCTATGTGAACTGCCAATACTCTGCCAAATGAATTTTTGAGTTAAATAAAATGAATATAATTACTAAAAATATGTAATGCATTAAAAAATGGAATGCCTTTTAGTAATTAAATATATTTTACAAGCATACATACATTTCTAACTAAATTTACAATGTATTTATATATGCTTTTTTTATCAAAAATTTATGAAATGAAACTTGCGGAAATACACAACATTTGTTTTGCTCATTTTTGATTATTTTATCGAGTAAATTGCTTTTACAGGTTTTATGATTTATTTAATTGTTGCGCATCTGCTTGCTACAAAGCTTCTTGATACATGCAACAAGAAATTGTGCTAGCGAGCAAGAAATGTGCACAACCTGTTTGTCCTTCAGCAAATATATATATAATTTTTTTGTACTATTGGACATAAAAAGATGAAAAGAAGTGTTGCCATTAGAAATCAAATTTTGAGAGTATGAAAAAGCAACTGAAGAGACGACACGTGCTTCTTGACTTAGACACAACGTGTGTTCTTTTCTTTATCTTCTTTTCATTTCATGGCGAAACTTGCTCGATATTGATTGTGCGACTAGAGTTTTAATAGGAAATTGACTGAAAGCTATGTGTTTGCTTATGAGCGAACTAACAGCTGTCTAAGGCATAACTTCAGCTTCAATATCTTTATGCAAGGGCTACAAACCCGAATCAAACATGTAAACTGCACAAAGAGCAACAGTTGCATCTCTGAAACTAGTTGAAAAGTTCATTTAAACTTCAAAATAAGTTGAACTGATGAACTTATCAACATAGTTAAGAACTGTAGACGATAATAAACTCTAGCAAAGAGTAATCAACAAACCTTTAAATCATTCGATTCGATTGAATGTCAGTCATTAAACTGCATTCATATTGTGCTAGCCATGTTCTGCTCTGCTTGAGGGAATAATAGAGGCAAGAATCGTCTCTGTGAACACTTAAACTTCCGCTATTCATTTTATAGTTCTGATTATCTTTTCTGAGCTCCACTTTACTGCTCACAGCTCGGATGTTTATCCAGCAACAACCCGCGGCAAATGTCCATGCGATGTCCTTTTCCATTTTGCTTGTCCTTCAGTTACAGGGAAATGCAATTTGCTGCATTAGATCATAGCATAATAAAATGAACTTTGCTTGTAAACTGTTTATGAAAAGCGCCAAGTTTCTTTTATAATCAAAATTCAAACACGTAGACTATGTTAGTATTTAATAATGTATTTAGCGTTTCATTTTCATAATAGTGTTGTCACCATTAACTAAGATAATAACCCTTCTAATGCCATAAAGATCCCATTATAATCGTATTTTTTCTCTCATTTTCTTTGTCTTTTGCAGGTTAGTATCTATTGATAAGCTGAACACACATGCCCTTCAACAACATGTGCGGTAAGAGCGTAAAATGTACAAAAATAATCCATATGTGCTCCAAATTCGAGTTTGTTAAACTTTTCCTTCAGAAATATTAAGTATCTGTTAAAGTCTTTATACCTTTATGTGGTCCTCCCATAATCTCTTGGTTTCCTTTCCATATTTAAACACACATATGCTGTGTGCTCCTTTTAATACTTTTTAAGACAAAAACAATTGCCAACGAGCAGCAACTCGGCAAACGGCGGCAACTGGTCGTATACGTTATGTATTTAAGATTATTTTCATTTAATTTTCATAATGCTGTGGCAAAAGTTGTGCCAGTGCCAAGATTTTATTTTTTCATTCTTCTTTTCCATTTTCCATTCATCCTCCCCAAATGCATTAAGATTTATAAAAATCAACAACAAAATACTTCCTCTCATTTTCAAAGCAAATAAAAACAAAAATGTTACATAAACTTTTTGCTAGCGGGTGCTTTAAAATTACGAATTCTGGTCGGATTTCAAATTAAATATATTTTTTACAAAAAAACAGCAGCCTCTCGTCAAACTTATTAGGACCTGTTACTTGACTTTTAGCTCCGTTTCTTGGCAAAGGCCCGTGCAGTTGGTGTTTCAGTAATTGGAATCTAAATAAACCGTCGAGTTGAGTTGAGAACTGAAAGTAAGAGTATGCAATTTAGTTTGGTTTTAGTTCAAGTGCTTAGCTGCATGTATCATTTGCAGTTTTTTTTTTTTTAGAAAGTGTGTGAAGTGCAAAAATATTTTTAACTGAAACTGCAGTTGCTATAGAATGGTCAGAATACTGTGTTGAACATTGAAGTTATTATTGTTTTAAAAACATGTTCAAGTTTCATCTCCTTCACAGAAAAAAAAGCTTACATATTCCAAGTCTAACATTTAGTTGCAATTAGTATCTTTTCAAATATTAAAACACTTATTAATCTTGAATCCATTTAAAATGAAATTTAATATAATAAATAACAGGCGTTTAAAAAAGGTGTTTGTTACGTTTAGAACATAAATTGCTTAAGTGGATATAAATTTTATGAAAAAATTCTGATAAAAGCAATTAAATAAACATTTAGTGTCACCAATTCAGCAATTAAGCAATTTGTTTTAATTGTAAAGCGTTTTTAAACAAATGGCAACCAAAAAATAAAAAACTGCATAATAAAAGACATGTGCTGAATTGCTTAATTTTTTCATGTTGCGTGTGTGTGCGTAAGAGTCTGTATGTGTGTTTGTTCAGCATTGTGTAACGGTACAGAAATAAAACACATACTCATGCCTTAAAATTTAAGTAAATAAAAGCAACTACGTGAGTTTTTTTCTGTGTGTGTGTGTGTGTGTGTGTGGAAAATAAAGCAAAAGAGTAAGAGAAAAATAAAAAACGACGTCAGAAATGCCAACAAACGGCAAAAATTGCGGTAGAGCACTTTGTCCCCGGACCAGGACTGAAAATCCAGCTATAAAACTCGGACTCTGCAAGCTGAAACTGAATGTGTGAATGTGAATGTGAATCTGAATATGATTCAGTCTTGGACACATGGCATATGCAACTTGTAATGTTTGCAATGTGAATTGGTTGAGGTTTGCAGATGGAGTTGGAGTTGGAATTTCAGTTGCAATTGACATTCCATTGGATTGGTGGTCTTGGCGGTGGTGTTGGTTCTCTCTCGCTCTCTCATATGGTACTCGATGGCCAGAAAGTGAATGTCATTGTTAAAAATTGAGCAGTTGCTCAGTGTGAAAGGGAAAAGGGTCGATTACAGCGGCAAAGTATTGGAAAAATCATATTGCTTGTGCAATGAATTATTATGTAGAGCACTTCAATTTGTATTGTAGCATTCCGAGAGTCTTTATTTTGCTTCATTCCCTTTTCGCTTCTCATTTGCTAGATTCCCTGTTGCATTTGCAGATGACTCAGGAGTGTTGTAAGTTCCGCAAACCAAACAATATTCAAATAGCATTGTCGAACCATATTTAAAATGTATATTTTTAATGTAGAAATCGTTGAGTTGTTACGTTATGTTGACTTTTAAGTCGTTTAAGTAAAGCTAGGATTAAAATCCATTACTCCTTCGTAAATAAATATAATGTTTTTTTTTTTTTGTTTTCAATCATTTGGGCATAAATAAAGCTCATTTGGTTAACATGGCATATGCACAATATGCTTATATTATTTGCCTAATCTCATTAAATGCACAATACATAAGGCATACTCAGTCATGGGCTAAGCAAACTTTAATGTTAATTAAATTACGTTAACGCATACACATACATGTGTGGAAAATTCACTTGGTTGTTGCCTAACTTTAGGCGTTTTTATTGAACCCAAAACCAGTTGGCAGTTTTGCTTTTAAGTTAACAATTCTTATGGCCAAACTCAAAGGCGCACTGGCAATTAAAATGCTAAGAGGCTGACGTTGATTTCTGGCCCACATTGTTGTTGTTGGAACTTAATGTTCACTTTTTCAATCAACACACATGCACATATGTTACACACACATGTGCGTGCTAATTTATTTAGCAGGCAATTGGCACGTAAAGGGTTAATTGTCTGCCAGTCAGCAGAACTCACTCATTTGCCTGAGTATCCAAGTAACTATCGATTCTGCATAAAATCCACATGCTCAACGTTCACTCAATAGAAATGGCAATGGAAACACTTAAACACACATATATACACAGTATACTCTGCTCTTCTTTTGCCTCCTCTCCCCATATTCTTTATATCTATCCTTTTTGGGGCACTTTCACACTTTACTTTAACGCCTTTCTACGTTACGGTCTTGCATGTTTGCTTGTTTGTTTTGGTTGCCATCGCCTTTGCTGCGGGCTACCCACAGCTCATTAGAACTAACCAGAAGCTTGCGCTCGCTACGGCTGAAGAATTCAACCCCCAATTCCAACCCAACTTTGTTTGATAAAAAAAAGGAGAACTAAAACTATAAAAAAACGGAATTCATGTCAAGCTAAATATCAAGTCAAGGGCTTGGCTGGTATGTTTACTCTATGACCTAAGACTAGCATTTGGATTACTTAAATGTAAATTAAGAATCACTCATACGCACCATTGCCAGCAGGAAATGCAGCTCATGCGGGCTCTGTTCAATAATATCAAATAAAATTAGAAATATACTGTAAAAGAAAGTGATGTATTTTTAGCCAGTAAAGAGCTAAACATTAAGAAACATAACATATCGTTTTTACACTATTAAATCACCTTGATAAAGTACATTTAGTTAGCAAGTCGTACTGGGTAAAAGGTATTTCCGTACGTGTGGGATGTTTTTTCAATGTACTTTATTGACTTTTCATTTGTCGTTTGTGTGTCATGTATGTGTATTCAAAGCTTCCTTTTGTAACTCATTGATGCGATTGGTCTACAGATAGGTTTGTAATATTACTACACTAGTTAAAAGCTGTGCACCATGTGCTAAAAGATTATGTTAATTCGATAATCATCGAACGAATCGATTATAATAAACTCGAGCATCATTCAGTAGAATATAAATTCTATAGAATAGACTGAGTTCATCTTAAAATCAAACCATTTAAATCAGCATTCTGTTATACATTTCGTTATGTACTTGTTACCTATTGACAAACTGAAACCACACAAATCAGTTGCTAGTTAAAAATCGAAAACTGTTTTTTCTTTTCTTTTTTTATAAAATCGAACTAAATTCCTACAACCCTGCTATTCTATTCCTCCTGTGGCGCCCTTAAAACTTGTTCTCTTGGCCGCTTTACAAAACTGACAGCGACAACGTCTCAATCTCTCTCTTTCTCTTTCTCTGACTGTCTCTCTTTGTGTGTCATTTCTCGCTTTATGCTCCCCTCGAGCTCTTCTGTTACTCGCTCACCCTCACTTTGCTTACCTGTTTGCTGGTACAAACACGTAATCGAATAATCCAATTTGTTTGCGCAAAAACTGAAACTTTTTCGTAGGGCTTCAGTCGGTAGAGCAAACCCCTGTGTGAATCTACGTCCCTTTAAGCTCTCCACAAGCTCATTCAATATTTTTGAGCTAATTGTTTGAGTGTCCGCGTAGATTTCAAAGTTCATCGCATTTAAATGTAACTCAAGTGGTTTATCCGACCATCTCTTCAATTTTCAATATTGTCTGTGAAATGATGTAATTGCCACAGTTGTAATTCTGTGACCTTGCTAAGGTTACTGTCTGTGTAAGTGGACTATATTTGATTACACTTACAGCAACTAGACAGTTTATGTTGTAGAAAAGCTTGACGCTCAGAAATCGTGTAAGATATTTTTTAAGTGGCTTCTGCAATATGATACTTAAATACTATGCATCCTAAAAGTTGCAGAAACTGCAGAGTTACTTCGAGTCTTGTTTGAAACTTTTCCTGAGCTTCCTCCTTCTTAAAGTTACAAATTCGTGATAGGGTACCTCGCAGTCCTACCTGATAATGTTTTGAATTCAAGGCAAGCATGAGGTTCATATTGTTTCCTAGAAGTACAATTCAATAATACACATAGTCACGTAGTCCTGCAGCGACACCTTTCAACTGCTTTTAGACGTCTTGCTGTGCTGCTCTGTTGGTGCGGTGGTTCATACCTATATACCTACCCATATAGGCCTCAAATTGCTAACAGTTTGGAATTCATTTGGTTGGCATTTGCCGCAGTTTTAGTGTACCTTATGTTGCACTGGGTTTCATTGTTTCCACTCACTCACATTTTTTTTGCTGTTTGTGAGTGTGTTTGCTGCAGGTGAACAAACAAAAGCTGCAGGTTTTATTTCTCTCGGTTGCTGCTGTTGCTGTTGGTATTGCTGTTGTTTGAGCTTGTATTTACGAGACTCAGGGCAACACTAGATGGTTGTTGAAAATGTAATCCTTCTGCTCATTACAGCAATAAGAGACTAAATGCATCCAAATGTGCACTTTATGCCAAAGACAAACTAAGAATCTTTGTCGCTCTCCCTTTTCCTTTCCCTGTAACTCTCTTTCATCGCCCTGTTGGTGGCAATGCGTGCACGCCGGAAGCCATTGCGGGTTAAGCACGCACACTAGAACCACCATCAACATCAGCACCGCTATCACCACCAGCAACAACAACAGGAAGCAGCACTGACAGCCTTGACAGGAAGAAGGAGTATGTCAATAGGTAGAGAAGGGCGAACACGGTCTGTGTCAGCCTGGAGACGGAAGCGCACCGTGCGACACTTTATGAGAGCTAGCGACTGAGTTGCCAAACAAAACTAAAAAACAAAATACAAAAAAAAAAGAGAGCTTTAGCTACTTGGTTGTTGTATGTGCGGGGCTTGGGTCTGACAGGAATTAGGAATGCATTGTGTCTGAGCTGAGCTCACTTTGGTGTTCAGTTCAGTTCAGTTCAATTTTGTGTTCAGTTCTCATTTTATTTTCTTGTTTTCTTTTTTTTTTTTAGTACGTAAATCAACTCTTTGCTGTCGGCTTGGTGTGGCAAGAGTTCTGGGGAAACGAAAAGCATACATTTGAAGGGCTTCCAAGTGATGACTGTCTTTCTGCTTTGCTACTACTACTGCTGCTAACCTTTTTTTCTGTTTCCCCCTTTTTGGCTGCCAGCGTCTTGGCCAACTGCAACAGAAAAAAAAAAGAACTATACAAATTAGCGCGTGTATTCTTCTTCTAGTTGCTGTTGTTGTTGTTGTTTATTTGCTACCCACTGGCAGGGCAGGGCAGGCAATTCAGTTTGGTTTGCAGCGCACAACTGGCAACAAACAGTGACGGGATATTGCACATTGTGTTCTTGCAACTCATTCAGACAGCAATTTATGTGTCTATAACACACAACTGAATATTGCACGAAAACTTGTTCACAAATTCAGTTTGAGTTCTCGTCAAAACTAATTTACTTGTGGATGAAACTACAGTGTGTATTCCTTTAAGAACAATTGTGAACAATACGGCAAAATATGAACTACTTGGAGTCTATGCTGTGGTAAGAAAGTTCAACTTGTGACAATCAAAGTAAATCAGTTTAGTGTGTATTCAATACTAACATGTTTCTCAAAGAGTTCAATTAATTATTTAGCAGAAAATCAAATGTGCATAAATTATTCAAACAAAAAATATGCCAAAATTTAAGAGGCAAATGTTCAATAAATAAAACAATTTATAGTTTGGTTTTGTGTTTGTGTGTGTTTCATTCCAAAAATTGAATAATCTTTAACATACTTATAATAAATGATTTCACTTACGAAAAGAGTTAATGGTTTCTATCGAAAAGATTTCACTGAAAACTTATGCTTTTAAACCATTTAAAACTAATTTTCAAGTGTTATTTATATTCAAATTAACTAAAAGTATATTGCAAATTATTCAACTTCGACAAAGTTAATTTAAGTGCCCAATTTACGCAGCTTTAGCAAAGTTTTGCCATAAATAGAAAACAAACTCGTAACTCCTTCCATTCTCCTCATCTGCCTAACCAACCATTTCAAGTCTGCACCGGCTGATTGACCTCCATATTAAAGCTTAACGAGTGACCTACTCTGACCTATAACTAACTAGAGATGTCTAGAGTATACCAAATATAATCTACGTTTTTATCTTAGTTTATTAACAGTAATTTATATGCAATTTAGCTGCTGGCTGACCGCAAGGAATGCACAATTCTAATCTGAATGCAGCAGATGAATGTTATTTGAGGAAAGAAAAAAGTATTTAAAATATGTCACTTGTCTCTATTGGGAGAGAATCTAAGAAGAATTTACGGCTTGGGTATAGTACGTACTCTATACTATAAAAATATGTTGCCTAAATTCAAGTGGAGTCAAGAGCAGACGAAGTAGAAACAAAACAGATTTTCTTTGCCTCGAGCAAATATTTGTGCACGTCATTTCTCTTTGCTCACGTTTTATTTTCTTTCTTTTTTTCGCTTTTCGCTGGTCGTTTTGTTTTTTGGGTTATTCTCCATTTGAAGGCTCTGCTGCTGCTGCTGCTGCGGGTAGCTCGACAATTGGCTTGCTCAGTCAAATGATGCGGAAAAATCACATTAATGGCAGCCGTGCGCCATTTTGGCATTTGGCTGTGAAGCCAAAAAATAACAAACAGCGAGACAAAAAAAGCAACAACAACAACGACAACAGCATTTGTTGTTACTCACTGGGCCAATTAAAACGTTATGCGTGTGCAGTGCCAAGTCGTTAACTTGGCCAACGTGCAACGCCATTTTTAATTTATGCGACATGCGCCTACAAGTATGCAACATGCAACATTTAACGCCAAGGCAGCATGCTGCAATATGCATGATTCGATGAGGTGCGAGGGAAAGGGCCAAAGAAAAGAGTGTCAGCGGTTAGATTCTGTTTAGCATTAGAAGAGCGCGCACACACACATACACACGCTGCATCTTCCGCCCTGTTCTAGCAGTGCCTGTCTATCTGTGTGTGTGTTTATTTTGTGTAATTTATGTAGGTCTCGCGCCAAAAGGCAGGCTACAAATTACATAGACTCTCATAATTTGCGGCTGGCGCAAGACTCAGCAATTTTTGCATGTTTGCTCTACCTTAGCTAGTGACACTTTTACAACCAAAGTTCTTACAACTTTTCACTTTAAAATGAATGAAATATGCAAGTAGCAAGTTTTTTAGTTCTTTTAAATAATTTGCAAATTTATAATGTTTTCAGTTATTGCAATTTTAAGTATTTTATGTTAATATAAATTTCTAGTGGCAGAATAATTAGTTTAAAAAAGAAGTATTTAAAAAACTTGTAATAATTCGCCAATCGTATAGCTCGAGAAGTGTTTCAGATAACTCAACCAAGCTTCCACATACTTGTATGATAATATTTTTCACCTTCCGATCAATGCTGATCAAAATTAGATAACTATTTGATATAGCTTCCATATAAACAATTGTTTGAAATAGGTTTTTAAGATTTAACAACTTTTTACTACTTTGTTAAAGTATGAACAGTAATCCACATTAGCGGCGATAGAATTTGAGGTATTAACAGACATTTTTATAGTTTTAAAAACTTGAAAATATTTTTTCTAATATATATTTTATGTACACAAAATGGCGTCGCATCGTAAACTGCTTTAAGTTGTTATTTCATTCTGTGTGTGTTTTATTTATTTTTTTGGGTGTTTCACATACTCATTGCTAGTTTCTTTTGGTCTCTGCTTTTTGCTGCTTGTTGTGACTGGCATGAAAAGCATTTTACACATGGCAGCGCTTTTTAATTTTGCCGTGCAGCTTTTAGAAATGCACACAAAAAAGCACACACAGACACGCACACACACACACACGCACATACACACATAAATGCACTTACTAATTAGAAATAAAAATGCACAAAATGTGCTCTGCACATTTGCTCATTACGTTGTTGCCTTTTTATTATTTTTTCAGCCATTTTCCGCGTTAATTTTCAATGCTGTCAACACACACACACACGAACACACTTCTTGTTGTGACACTGCTGTCAACTCCACTCTTTTGTATGTTTCTATGAAGCATCTTTAATATCGTATGGAGGTTTCGCATAGGTTCCAAAATAATAAACACCAACGCGCTGTGCCAATTGCTCCATTGACAGTTCACCCAGATCTCCGCCCATGTAAAGATGGACGCCAGTTTGCTGTTGGCATTGCTTGTGGCGGGTCAATTGTTGCCATTCTGTGGCCTCGCAACCTTTGGCCTCAAACTTAGCCAACGGCTGGAGGCTCTCCTTGAAGAGGGCAAAGGCACGCCAATGGCTACACTCATGCCAAAAGCAACCGGGCTGCTGACTGCCCCAGTTGGCATAGAAATCCACGTGACCCAATGGACGATCGAAGCCATAGCTGCCGGCACTTGTATGCAACACCTCCACATAGTCTGCATCCAGTTTTGTTAAACGCTCCTTTTCCTGTGCGTACCGGAAGAAGGGCAGGGCGGGGTCCAGGGCGCGTATCACACGCACACGTCCGCGCTGCACGTGCTTGGCAGCCAGACCCGCCACATGGGCACCCATGCTGAAGCCAATTAGCTGCAGGTCCTCATACCGCATGCCCGCCTCCTCATGCAAAAAGTCCAAAAACTTGGCCAGCACCTGACCCACTGGCTTCACCCGATAACTGGCCGTTATATAGTCCGCGATGGCACCACGTCCCCAGTCCACGGTAAAGATATTGTATCTCCCCTCGCCCAGACTCAAATAAGCGGGCACCAAGTAACTGTACACATTGGCATGTGCATTTCCCAGCCAGCCATGTATGATGATGCTGTAGATGGGGAAAAGCAAATATATTTATTTATTTATATAAATGGGAAAATAAAATATTTAGAGTTGTTAAAGATACAAGTAAAAGAAACGACTGTGTAGGTAGAAATGTTTTTAAAATAGATGTAGATAGAAATGTTTTTAACATAGATAGAAATATTTTTAAATGTATGTTTCTATAGTTTCTATATTCTATTCGATAGAAATGTTTTTAAAATATTTATATCTACAGAGATTAGCAGGAGAAACTAGTGATCAGAGTAAGACATAAACAGGAACAAATGGACTACATTAGGGTTAAAATATTTTAGTAATTATTAACTGAGACGTTTCATATTTGCATATAACATCGACTGATTTCGATCCCATATGTCTGGGCGCATGTTAATTTTAACAAATAGCCTACACGAATTGGATTCATGAAACATTTATGGGCTCACCGCGTGGGATTGAAGGGATTAAAGCGTGATTGACGCAAGGAGACGGCATCATAGAGATGAACCATTTGAGTGGACACCGCCATTGAATCCTTGTTGTCACTATACGCATTCGCATTTGCATTCGCATTCGAGATCGTATTCAGGCCAAAGGCAGCACTCAATGTATTCCCAACGACCTGATGCAATAGCCGATTACTAGTTGTTGGAGTTGCGTTTGGACTGTGTGAACTGTTTGAACTGCTGTTTTTCGTTCGATTCGTTGGATTGTCCTGCAATGGTTTATTGCTGGTGTGCAGTTGAAAATAAGTTTGCCTTTCGGCATTGTAAAGCAAATTGTAGTCCTGCAGTCGCAATAGTTGCTCATCGTTTACTGTTTGGCCATCGATGCCAATGACGTTTCCACTGCCACGGACACTGCCAGTTCTATTGGCAGTGAGATGATGTCCTTTCGTTCTTGGCAGCAGCGGCGTGTTGGGGCTCATTAAGCTGCTGCTGCTGCTGTAGCTGTTGCTGTCCTTTTGGATTGATGGCATTACATTTAGTGTGTCAGTCATGTCATTTCCATTTCCATATCCATTAGACTGACGCTTGGCTTGCTTCTCTGCCCTCGTCATCTTCATCAATATCATCATCAGTGTCGTCGTCATCATCATCATCACCTTTGGCCTCGTCATGAGGGCACTTTCCACTTCATTTGTCACTTTTACTTGCACTGCGGGCGAACGCTTTTCCTTTGCATTTACCAACGGCAACTGCAGCATCGTCTCCTCTTTAATTTGCTCCCCCAATTGATTGTTGTCTGCATCGACCTGCTGGGCACTGTAATCAGCATACCGAAATCTCTTGTCTTGCTCGAATTTAGATTTTGCTTCAGATTCATGACTATGACTAGTTCTGCTTAGTGATTTGCTTTGTTGATGAAGTCTTGCTGCTGTTGCTGTTGCTGCGGCAGTGTGGCACAAACAAACTGGCAAAGTGGAAAGTGCATTAGACAAAACTAGAGCAATTGATAATGATGATGCTGCTGCTGCTGCTTCTGCTGCTGCTGCTGATGATAATGATAATCACCTGTCTGACAAATGAACAGCAAACACAGAAACTGCATTTTCTTCGCCATCATTGTATCGTTAGCGTACTTTACATAATATTACTACACTTTGAATTTTTTACAGCCAACCGCGATGAGCTCCGAACCACAACTGACTAGTAAATTTTGTATCTTTTAAGCTGCTCAATAAGTTATTAATATGCAGCACTTGGCACTTTTTACTTGAGTTGCAAAGGGTTTCTGCTTAACAAGCGGTATTTGTTGAACAACTTCCCACAACAAAAATGAAAAGAGAATTATTCACTCTCTTCTCATCCAGCTCATTAGCTGCTAATCTGTTGAGTCAATAAAAGTTCTTTCGGCTTTAACAGTCAGACAGACTACCAATTGGTTTGTTGTGCCACTGACCAAGTTTTGATGCCAGTTAGCACTTGACTTTTTTTTGGGATAGGTCAACGTACGTACGTTCTGGATAGCCGTAAACTAAAGAGCACTATCGAGCACTTTCTTTTACTTGTTTATTGTACATAAATAATGTATACATATCATATATAAATAACATATTTAAAAATATGTCAATGTCAATAAGTTATGGGATTTTTATTCGAGTTAATTCGAATGTGTATTTAATGCTGAAATATCATAAGCCGCAGTGATATGATATAGTTCTAAATCTTATACATAGAGGTTTATTTTAGCGTATTATTTGAAATAGAGCTCTGTATATCTTTATAATAATTGCACCATGAACATATAATTTTCTATAATTATATTTACATTTTTCTCAAATTAAAGTATCAACTTATCTGACGTTTTGTTGAACAAAATGTTTGTAAATGTGTTTACACAAACCATTGCTATTTTGTACGCCCTTTTCTAATCAATCTTAATATATTCTCCGTTTATATTGCAGGTAAGTTCACATAAGCCGTCAACGCACACAACATGCGATGAAAATAATATTAAAATCTAAATCCGGTCGCCATTTTAAAACGACATCGAGCGCGTGCATTTCCTGTAAGCTGAACTCTCGAGGGTGGAGCACCGACCGAAGTTGAAGGAAAGCGAGAAAAACAATGTGCACTTTTTTATCGCTGATCGCTTAACAAAACGGAAAAAGGAAAAAACGAGAAAAACGTGACGAAAACAAAATAAATATGAATAACACACCCCAAAGGTAACAAAGCATAAAATATAAACACATCATCGTTGTGTGAGGTAAGAAACTCTTTTGGTGTTCTGTACTCTGGTATTCAATATTCTCCTGCCTTATCTTCTCTTCAAAAATGAGATTCTCAAGTGCACACTTGATGATTTTGGTGCAGTGATAGCAACGAAATTCATTGAATAAGTGTGTGTCAGGACATAAAGTTTAGGTATAATTTTGAATCGGTATAAAAATGATGATTCGTTGTAGCTGAATGCGATAGAGACGGTGCGACAAGTTCAATGTACAATGTTTTTTTCTGTATTGCATTAGAATTGTTTGCTGCGACTGCATTTGTAATAATGCAACACTCAGACAGGGATTTGCGACAAACAATACTCGTTGCCATAATCGATTAAAAGCGGCTGAAAAGGGCCAGCAGCAATATATGTATATCCAACCAGCAGGATACATAAGACACATGCTCAGGGTGTAAGAAGGGAACTGGTAGCTGGTAAACGAAGCTCTAAACTGTAAACTGTATCTGTATCTGAAACTGTAGCCTGGAGGCAGCAGACGCTTTGTTTGCTTTCTGCTTATAGCTGCAGGCTCAAAAATGTCACTCGAGTGACTTTTATTACATTGGCGTTGGCTACTGGGGGGGCGGGGGCGTTGGGAGAGGTGGTTATCATGTTATCATGCCTCCATCCCTGGTCTGGTCTGGTCTGTTCTCGACTATTTGCCCGCAAAATACTTGAGTTGGCTTGGTGTCAGCATTTACCAGACAAGTGTGCCGCCTTCTGGGTTTTGGTTTAGGTTTTGGGTCTACTTCTATGCGACTGAAGCATTTTCTCAAGCAGCACTTCACTTTGCATCCTGCGACTTTGAGCAGGATGCGTTTACTTACCTCTCTCCCTCCATCTCTCTCTCTCTCTATCTATGTTTGTAGGTACCATGTTTAGCTGACACAGCAGCATTTTGTGTCCCCATCTTAGTTGTTGGTTGAGAACAATAATCCATAAGGTACTTGGTACTCAAAAAGGCATAAACGAATTGGGTACATCAGTTAAGCTCAGAATCAAAGACTAAATTTCCATACACATGTTATTTACATATTTTACATAATAGGAAATATCTAAAACTAATATGAGTGCAAAAGTTACCAAGCTGCAAATTATGTGCAGCTAAAAAAATGTATAAAACAATGCAAATTTGCAGAGTTTAGCAGAAAATAAAAACCATACAGACAACACTTGTCTATATTTCAACAGAGTTTTAGTTTAACAGCTTTTAATTAACAAGTTTTTTCATTTTTTTTAATATTTATATATATTTTTAGTTTATTCTAATTATTTTTTTTCTCATCAATTAGTTTGTATTTAAACAAGAAAATCCGTCTTGAATTTGACTGATTCCCATATGAAAGCTATGCATATTTAGTATCGGCAAGCAGTTCGTCTCTTGCACTGCTTTATAGCAAGTGAACTGCTTGCGCTGTAACATTTTAGCAGAGTTCTGCACTCTGTTATCAACTTTATGGCAACGCATTAACAGGAATATGAATTCTGGAAATGTCAAAGCTTACATTAAGCTAAACTGGACAGAGCTTTCTAAGGACTTGAATAAAAGCACAAGAAATTTAACGCGAAAGCTTTTAAGGCTGCCGTCGGCATTTGTGCAGGAGTCTTAAAGCTTTTATTAAAACACTCGTAGGCATTCGACTGACCCACTTTAACAATGGCTAAATTATACATTTGACTGAAGATAAATTGTATAACTGACAGGACGAAACGTGTCCCTGTACTTGCAGAGCGCAAAGAGTATGTTAAGTGTGTCAAAGCTTTTCAAACAACTGGAGTTTCTTGAATTGTTTATTAAATATGTTTGTGTTTTTTATTAGATTATAGTTCTATGAGTAGATAGTTATTTTAGACACTGAAATTTAGTAGTTTTTATAGCATTAGTAATAGGGTCTCTTAGTTAGGCGCCTCTTTAAGTTTTATAGTTTTTATAGCAACCCTTTTGCATATCAGCAGCGTTAAGCACCCATTATCCTGTTGTAAATTGAGTGAGCAGGACATATCAAATTCAATAATGGTGTTACCCGGCTGTTAATAGCTTAGGCAGCAAGTAAATGGCATTTGGTGATAAATATGTAATGCTTAAACTATGCCCAAATGGCAGTTAACTCTTAAGCCTTAAGCAGTAAAGTCTGATCTGCTTGACAATTGCGTTGACAGACAGAGAGAGAGTTCCACACTTGAAGTGAGTGTATGTCCTTTGCTTTAGTCACTCTTCTCGGGAATTGAAATGTGCTCTGCTTCCGGTCTGAAGCTTCCATTTTAGTCCATCAGCTTACAGTAAAGCCTTCCTGCGGCGGCTTGCTGCTGGTGTCGATTTGCATGTAAATGAGCCTGCCACTCTGCTTAAATGTTGTACTTGCCACACATCACACATACGTACTCACACACACACACACACACACACATATCTGTCGCTCATGTGTCACACAGTTTGTTTGCTTTTGTAATTTGAGCTATTTTTGTGCGTCGTTTGTCAATGAGTGGAGGAGAGGGGGTCCATACCCACAATGGTCACACCTTTTAATTAACAAAATTACTTGCAGCGTTTAAACTGTCTAACACACACACACACACACACTCGCATACATATTGCATGAATGCAAATTCCTTTGTGGCTGCTGTAAACTGTTTGTCACTTTGATCATGCACTCAATTTCGCAAGTGTTTGCATTTACATTTACAGTCCTTATCAAATACTCTTCTGCTGCTCGTTGTTCCTGTTGTTGTTGTTGTTGTCCTTTTTCATGCACTTTCAAGCATTTAATAAGCTCTAAGCTAAACCACTTGCAATTTGCATGAAAGCAGCACGAGGACGAGGACGAGATACGATGTGGTCTGTGTGTGGGCGGCACACACACCTACCTGCACTTACCTTAACCCTTGAGTTTTCCACCTATTTACCCAAGCCACACACACCCACGCAGAGACGCACACACAGACAGACGGACGGACGGACGGACGGACGGACAGAAACCGGAACTACTCACAACGAAGCTCAGAAGCAGTCATGTACATACATATGTACGTCATGTCTGCCATCCTTTAACCTATACCATCATACTTTTTACAGTCACATGTGAGTGTCATATGTGCATTAGCATACATACATCCCATATGTTTTGTGTGTGTGGGTGGGTGTACCTTTGTATGCGTGCCGACACCGGTAAAGTTATTTCCATCTCTTTGTTGTTTTAATTTTTTTTTTAGGTCAACTTAATTTCCGCACATTTTCATTTACATTTTTATCAACTGTCTATCGTCTAACGTCTTGTAATTAAGCAGAAAACTAGTTAAAAGTATACCCCCTATACTCCCCCCGAAAAGGTGGTAACATACAAAAAAATAGGGTCAATTGTATTAAATGAAGCTAGAAATAGCAGAAGCAAGTAGAATGTGTGCCACTCGTTATTGCCAAGAGAAATTACTTACACTGCTCATCTGAATTTAGTTTATTACACTGGAAACATTTAAATTTGCTATTAATTTATTAAATATAATAGTATAATTTATAGTATAATCGGATTAAAATAGAGTAAAATTTCAGTAGTTCTTACCTCTACAATATATAGTTTTTTTTTTACAATTTTCCTGATTCCTAAGACACTTCTTTCTCTTACTAAAGGTAAAGGATAATGTGCCCATTTCTCTCTCTGCCTATCAGTTGTCTATAAGGCTCTTGTGGACTCTGATATAGAAAAATATTTGATTACTGCAAACTAAAGTTTATAAAATGTTTTTCTACATTTAAAGCCTTTTTCCGCTCTTTTGTTTTGTTGGTTTTGTTTCCAGTTTTTGGTAAAAAAAACTGATTTAATTTTATCTAAAGCAAATATTGAACAGTCAATAGTTATTTAATATAATTCAATTCAATTGTTTACTTTAATTTGGTTTGTTTTTTATTTTGTTTTACATTTTTAATTTTGACATAAGCTGTCTTTAACCAAATATATAAATTAATTGTTTTAAATGTAGACTGTTAATCGCTTCAGTTCTTGGCAGATTTAAAACATTTACAAGGAATAATTTTATGTTTAGAATACAAATCTTTGATTAATACAACATTTTCTTCAATCAATATAAAATAACTTATTTAAAGAATTAAATTACATACATTCCTTATTTAAAAATTCTTAACTTAAAATGCATTAAACACTCTAGCTTCAAATATTGAGTTGCACATTTGACATCAGAAACTAGTTGTTCTTATGACTGCTCTTATCTTGGAGCGATAAAGAGCCGCAAGTAATTTAAACCACAGTAAGTGGTCACGCAAGGCATGCCCCACTGTAGACCACACACACACACACGCACACGCTTTCTGTGGTGCTGATGGGGAATTGAATTTTGGAATTGTTGAATGCAATTTGGCTACCTCAAGCACAGTTAAGTGTTGTCAATTTGATAAGCACAACAAACACTTGACCAATTTCGAAGTATTTAGTAACGGTACTTGAACACACACACACACACACACACATACAAATAAAATGCTTTGATCCTCGAGACACTTAATGAAATATTGTTAAACACAAATTGTGTGAAATTGGCTGAAATTCCCCTATTCAAAATGTGCACAAGATTATTATTATGAACTACATCATCATCATTGCTACAATAGCTTGTAGTAAGGGTAACAACCCTTAGCATTTGCAACTTCAACTTAATTATGGTTGACAAGCTGCATCTTCGCTGAGTAAATCCCAGTTTTCAGCTGCTTTTGCTAAATGATTACATCTCTTTGTTGTTGCAAATCTATGTTTCCTTTTTTTTCGCAGCGTACAATTTTACTTTTGCTTTGTTGTTGCTGTCGTACATAATAATTTTTTGGGACTGTATGCTGCTTGATGCGCCTTGTTTTGTCCTCACGCCCTTAATGCGCTGCAGCGTCGCATATTTTAAGGGTTGCTTTTTGTCATTCTACTTTTATTTTGGGTATTGCAGTAGCAGCAGCAGCAGCAGTAGCAGCAGCAGAGCAGCTTCACAGCATCACAGCATCCCAGGACCCCAGTGCTGGACACAGACACAGACACACGGACACGAACCCGGCCACATTTTGGCAATTGAAACACAACCCTCCGCACACAACCGCCCGCCCACTCCTCGCTGTTTTGCTCGACTTGTGGGTGTGGCTGCTGCGTATATGTTTTTAAATTGTTTAATTGTTTAAATGTTAATTTAAAAAGTTTTTAATTTTATAATTGCAATTTCGTACAATTTTCATAAATTTGGCTAAATTTTGTTTCAGTTGCCAAAACGTTTCACTTTGCTTTTGTCTCTACTGCTCGGCTAACGCTGGCGCTCGCTCTCTCTCTCTTCTATCTCTCTCTCTCTCTCTCTCTCTTTCTCTCTCTCTTGCTCTCCATTTGTCTTGCTCTAACATGCTCTTTTAAGCGCTCTTTGCTGTTGCTAGCTCTTTCTCTGAGTGTGTTTGTGTGTGTGCTTCAGGCCTATTTGCTGATTTGCAGCATCCTGCTTATCCTTTTGGGCTGCTACACACACACACACACACTAACACATACTAAGACACACACCCGGCGAGAGCAAAAGCTTCTTGTTCTCTGAGTGTGCGTCTGTGTGTTTGCCGTTTGCTCTTAGCTTTGAATTAAAAATGGAAAATTGATTTTTCCGGTCGCTTCTATACACCAACACACACTCATATATGTTTTAAGACGTAGGTGTACGCGTGTGTGTTTGAGAGGGTGTCTGTGTGTGTGTGTATGATATATGCCGCATATAGTTTTCAGTTCAGTTTTTCCTCAGATTAAATGGTTGATTTCGAATAGAAGTCTTTCGGTTCTGGTTAATTGGTTGCTAGCGACACTCAACAATGTTAATGCCCCGGCCCAGCAGTACCAATTGCTAAATGTACAATACTGCTGTGACAGGACAATATCACTGGCAAGCGCTACGAGATATATGTACATACATATATGTAATCCTTCAGATATATAGAAATAAATCCATGGGTTTGGCGATACAACTGAGATAACTGCAGCCTCTGATGTAGCCCGACACTTTTTGCCAAAAAAATTGTTTAGAAAATTGCATTCTAAATCAAAGTTTTCCAGTTTTTGAAAACGGGCTTCTTAACAAACGATCCGTCATCGAGCCGGAAGAAATTGCACGTACGAGAACCCAAAGTGGACTGAAAGGCAGCCAAAGGAAGCGACTTTGAAACGTACAAAATGTTCTGTTTCGGATTCGGTTTCGGTTTCTGTTTCTGGTTCTCGCTGTGTGTTACCACGCACCAAAAAATTTTCAAGGGTTGCGCGCGCATATTCCCAATTGCAAAACTCTCCCCCAATCAGCAGAACAAATATATATATGGCCAGGGGTAGTTTTTGGAAAAGTGCCGCCACGGCTCTCTCTTCGTCAGAGCGCAGTGTTGCTTGCACGCCCGGCTTGTGAATATAGATATATGTATGTGTTTTTTAGCTGATTTTTCGCTGTGTATCTCTTGTTGTATGCATCATGCTCTTCATTTCGTATTTGGGGGTGGCTTTTTCCACTAGCTTTGTGTGTGTTCGTTTGTCATTTCCAGGCGCGCATACACTAACACCCACCCACCCTCACTCTTAGACTGAGCTACCCTCCCACCAGTGTTGCTTAAGCGCCACCCAAGCAACCCCTGCCACCCCTGCCTCTCTGCCACACTCCCACCCCAACTGCCTGCCACATGATATATAGACATTTCCAAACGACTTTGTCTTCATCTTCTTCGTTCGTTCGGTTGTTCGTTCTTTCGTTCGTTGTTGTTTTGAATTTATGCGCTGTGTTGTTCGACGTGCACTTTGCGAACACACTGAAAGTGCGCCCAGTGTTCCGACCCCTACTCTCCCTTCCTATCCACCCTTTCTGCTTGCTTTCAGCGCTCCACCATCAAAATCAAATGTAAGAACAATAAAGTTGTTCCATATGCTTCTTCCCCCCTAAGCAGAGTAA
The DNA here is from genome assembly GCA_035047385.1 of Drosophila tripunctata. NCBI lineage: Eukaryota > Metazoa > Arthropoda > Insecta > Diptera > Drosophilidae > Drosophila > Drosophila tripunctata. The sequence continues at coordinate 2,326,012 of JAWNPS010000326.1, read as the reverse complement.
GGGTAACATACAACCCACTCACTCTTGCTCTCACACCTCGCTCTCTCCCTCTCTCTTACTCTCTTACCGCTTTCATATTTATTTTGCTGGCATTTTAGTCAATGAAAATGTGAAAAGCTTGCTCACACAAACCCGCCCTCGCTTTTGCCCTGCAGCCCTTAATGTCTGCTCTACATTACTTGTGTTTTATTTTATTTTTTGTTTTTGCCTGCCGTGCTTAATGCGCATTGTGGCAACCGTTCTGCAAATTCGGAATGCAGTAATGATTGAAAACGGAGAGCAGGAGGAGAGAAGGGGAGTGGAGTGCAGCGGGTTTGAGGGCAGGCTGTAATATGAACAGGTGAGAGCTGTACACGGTAAATCCATGCAATTTGCCTTTAGGTATTTGTTGCTGTCGCTGTTGCTGTTGTGCATCGGCTTTTCGAGTTGTCATTTAAAATGCAGTTGCAATTTGTCGGCTTTAACCGCTTGCAACAGATACTTAAGTGTGGGCCCATGTAATTCAACTTGCTGTGGCATAATAAACGCCATTCCATTTAAGCTCAGATCTCTCATCAAAGGACCAAAGCTGCGATTTGCTGGGGCTTAAGTTCGTATTTATGTATGCACAAATAATTAAGGCTCAAAGTGTGTTAGTCATCAAACAACGATTTGACTCAATTGCATAGCATTTTTAAGCTGCATAGATATGTTTTAATTTGATCAGCTTAACTATAAAATTTGCTTACAAATTTGCTATAATTTCTAGCGGAAATAGATTTAATATTGAAAGACCCTTTCAATTTTGAAGCTTTGGTCTTCAGATTTAACGTGCAGCCTTCAGCTTTAAGTGAAATATAATATTACGCATACGTCGAGTCAGTCGCTTAAATAAAAAGGGTAAATATATTTTTGTTTTTCAGCTCAAGTGAATTTTATTCCATCCGTTTCGGGTTTCTCTGTGTGTTGCGTGTTGCGATTTTGCATCCTTTCAACATATTTGAAAGCTTTGGTTTATTTTCTGGGGTGGAGGTGGGCAAGTTTTATGATTCCGTTAAAATGTTTTGGCAAATGGCGAATTGACGCTCTGTTTATTTGACGTAATTAAAATGTAATGGGGAGTAGTGTAGTTGGAGAATGCTGCTGGCACTTGTAAGTGCGACTAATCAAATTAAAGTTTAAGGCGTCATTGTTGTTGCTGCTGCTTTTGGTGTAGTTGTTGATGTCATCGACTGAAAATAACTTTTTGGTTTACAAGCAAACATAAGTTACCTTTCTGCTAGCCACTGTCCAACTATTCACCTATCCACTTGTCCATTATTCACTGTCCATCCATTTGTTCAAGTTTAGTTTACCTTTTGCATTGACACTGCGTGCCATAAATATTTTAATACACACATTTTCTGGGTCAGTAGCAGCGGCCATAGAAATACTTTCTGTGTACTCTTCCATCCGCTCCGCTGCTGTTCGCACGTCTTTCGCATGCTGTGTGATGCAGACACGCCCTTTGCCCATTGCCCAAAATATTGGCAAGTTCAATAACCGAGCGAGCGACAGGACACGCCAGGCAGAAAACTTCCTCTAACACACACACACTCACACCAACTCACTCTGCAGGCAATGGGGAAAATGTTATATGCAACTTCTGCTGCTTAACGTTGCCTTCATTGAATTATTTTGCAATCAATTTTAATAAATTTAATGTCCTTTGGCATTATTTTCTACTCCTGCTGCTGTTCTGCGCCTAAGCATATTTTCTGTGTGTGTGTGTGTGTGTCCGTGTGTGACGCGGTCGTCAAAAATCAATAACGCACATAACGCATTCGCACGATGCCAGCGTCTCTGTCTCTGTCTCTGACGCTGCCTTCGTCTCTGCCACGATTTGTTTTTGATTAACACACACAGAAGCTCCGCACACACACACACACACTTTCATTCTTATGTTCCCTTCCCGCCCTTACAAAAGTAAACTCGGCAAATCTGTCTCAAATTCAAGGCACAAAAACCGAAAATTGTCCAGCCAAATAATAATTTTTGAGGGATATTTTTTCTTCCTTTTGCACTTACTGCGCAGATGCACTGGAAGTGCCGACGACAACGACGCGACGACTACCGTGTGTCGGCAGTCAAGTCAACAGCAAACTCAGAAAGTACAGCATTTCCCCTGGGTATACAAAAGCAACACAGTAAATGCTACATTTGTTATTTGCTAATTTACATTTCAGTCAAAGGCACAGGGCAGGAATTTTGTAGTATCTTAATTAGGCAAAATTACTGTAGCTGCTGCTATGCCCAGAATTCAGACTCCAATAATATGATATGATATCACAACGTTTGATTTATATTATTTCGTATTTCCAGTGAGCGCCTAAAAGCAGGCAACGAAAATCAAATGTTGAACTGCTTTGTGAAGCAGTACAAGACTTGCGCCGTTACAAACTGCTTGTTGACTATTTTCACTTAAAGCGCTGCTCAAACCTTCAAGCAATGAACTGCTTGGGCAGACTGCTTTATGTCTTGTACTGCTTGCCAGTAACTCCCAAACCTTCGTTACGAAGCTTTAGAAGTGCAGAGAAAAGCTGCTGGTAATTTATTTGGTCAAACAAATACACAGGTTATAATGAAAAATGTATCACTTTAATTTTAATTTATTAAATCTTTTTCAAATTTTACATTACTAGTGTAACCGTCCAGTTACAATTTAACTGTCAATCAATACAGTACTACTTATTATCTTAATGAGTAAATTTTGTTATCCTTCATAATGATGCTTGGGCCCTTGAAATCTAGTTTCATTTCATTAAACTTTATCAAAGTAGCTTGAGTAGTCTTCTCTTTCCAAAGCTTGACGCACCTCTGGTAAATTTTAATGCTACAAAACGGAAGCCAAGTATAATACGCCGACACTGGATAAAGCATGGGCAACCATTGCCTTTTTACTAATTTCATAACCTTGATTGTTTTTGTCCACTAGAAAAAGAATTCCAAATAAATGCTGTTAAATTTTCAACGTCCACTTTTAAAGCCTCTAAAGATATCGACAAACAAAGAGTGTGTCAAATTAGAAGCTCTGCGCAATTTAAAAATAAATTTTAAAATGTAATACTTACAATCAGAGCCACTAACATCACCTTGTATGGCTTTAATTAGATCTGGCGGATTCTCGTATTTCTGATTGAATACAAGAAACTGTAAACGATACAATTATAATCTCTAACTATTGAGACTAGTGACTTTTCTTATTTGCTCACCTTTCGTATCGGTGCCTTATAACCTTGACGAGTCTCAACAATTTCGCATGCTGCCGAGTTCTTTGTAAAATATACGTCATCCCGTGTTATCGCCAAACGACCAAGTGCAAGCACCTCCAAAGTCACTCCAATAATTGTAAAGACTATTATGGGTATAGCCTGCAGAAAGATGGAGGGATTGTTAAATTTTTATACTTGTGGAATAATCGTTTTCAATACATAAATCTCTACATTCATTAGAATGTAGGTGCTCGACTTTTTAAGGCCTAAACCTTCAGTGTGGAAATTTGTAGGTTTCATTTTTTAGTTAAAAAATAAATATAAAAGCTAGCCTATAAATTCTTAAGTTAAAGTTTTTTTAAGAGCAATGTTCTTATTAGAATTTCGAGTAAATTCAATCGAGTATAACATACTCGAACAGTGTTGACAGAATTTTATCGAAAAAATAGCTAGTTTAAGAAGTTACTAAAACAAATCTAGCAGATTTATAGCTGGATTTATCGCAGTTAGTATTTTCTGTGTTAATATTGACAACACTGTCACCTGTAGTAGGAAACTATGCAACACTGTTGACACCGAATGCTGTCAACTACCTGACAACCCTCCCTGTCTCTCTCTCTCTACTGTAGGGCAACCCCAGGCAGACTCATACGTGTGTGACAGCTGTCTTTGCTCTACGTCCCTTCTCCTTTTCCCTTTCCATTCCCTGTGTCAGTCTGTCTGTGTGTGTTTTCGAATGCCTCTGCGCACGCTCATTCGCTGTTAAAATTGCTGCTTGTTGTTGTTTTTTTTTTCTTTTTTTTGTGTGTGTTCTTTTGTGTTTTGTTTTATGGGTTCATTTTGGTGTGTGCTCTCTCATCGCTCAACGTAGCAAAAACACATCCTGCGACGCATTCAGAATTCAGCAGTCGCGCCGCGCAGACGTACAAGAAACGTACAGGAAACGGCAGTAAACCAGCAAATACACCGCAAACATAATATCATATGTGTATATGGGGAAAACTTGCATATAGATAATCCTGCTAGTATATACAAGCTGCTGTTTGATTAGTATTCGTTTACATACATATATAAATATATTCGGGTACTCATGTTTAATGCGCTTTTCGTGCTGTGAACACATTTGCATTAATTTATGTGCTTGTTGTTGAAATCAAATAACTAACTAACTGCTAAGCGCTTTCCATTGCCATTGGCAACAAAAACAAAGTCCAAAGGAGAACAGAATACAAAATACAGAATACCGAATACCGAAAAGCAAAGAAATCGTAAACCAGTGTGTGTGTTAACGTTAGAAACGCCAAAAGCAACGTCAATAAAGCATCGAAAATAACTAAATTAAACTCGAATTTAAAATTAAAACAATTTCAATTGTTGAATCCGAAACGAGCTTCGTTCGTGTTTTAAGGCCTTCAAAATTCAGCTTAAACAGGAAATGCACGCGCTCAAGGAAGGCGCAACAATGCTGCATCATCAACAGCCGCATCCACATCCGCCGCCGCATCCACAACAGCCACCGCCTGGTTCTCGTGATGATTTAATCACCGCTGATAACTTTTTTCTTGCCCTCAGCAATCCAATTGATAACGCAGCTGCTGCCGCAGCCGCAGCCGCTGCCGCCGCTGGCCTCATCGATCCGCATCACAATCGGGATCTGCACAATGCACTGGTCGCCTCCATAGCCAACAGCAATGTGGCAGCCATGAATGGCACACTGACCACCGCAGCGGTGCTCAAGAGTGCTGCTGCCGCCCAGGCACAGCAGGTGCAGACACAGCAAACTGCCGCGGGTCAAGCTCAGCAGCAGCAGCAGCAACAACAACAGCAGCTACCCACAGCTGGACAGGATCAGGCAAGCGTACAGACCAATGGCAGTCAACAGCAGCAGCAGCAGCAACAACAACAGCAGCAGCAGCAGACCTCACAGCAGCAACAGCAGCAGGCAGCACAGCAAGCCGCCTTAGCACTGCTCAAAGTGGATACGGTGAATGGAGCTGGTGGTGGTGGTGGTGCACAGAACGGAGGTACTGGTGGTGGTGCTGCCAATTTGAGCATCAAGAGCAGCTCATCGGGTCGCTCTACGCCCAGCAACAGTGGTGGCAGCCTCTCAGATCCGGCACCCGGCAAACTGTTTGTGGGCGGACTCAGCTGGCAGACATCTTCAGAGAAGCTAAAGGAATACTTCAACATGTTTGGCACCGTAACCGATGTGCTCATCATGAAGGATCCAGTGACACAGGTAAGCCAAGTGTAGTCTATGCTTGTATAGTTTGTGCATTTCTACTACTATTACTACTACCACTACTACTACTACTATTTCTACTACATTCCTAAAAATTAACCACTAACACTCCACACCTTCCCCTGTTCCATTTTGCGCCTTTTGATTTTCGGTTTTCTGCTTTTACTCTTTGCTGTCGTCTGTGTGTGATTTTGTGATGTTTGTTTGCGTTTTCTCGCTGTTTTCTATGTGCAGATTTTCGCTTTACAGCTACGTTCAGTCTCCCTCTCTCGGTCTGTCTGTTTGGCTCAGCGTATCTTATCTCATTTCGCTTTGCACTCTCCTCACCTTGCTCTTGTTGTTTTGTCACTGCGCAGCTGCAGCTGCCTTATACAAAGTTCAGCAAAAAGAAGCGAACAACAACAATGTATGAGCATATACAGTCGATCCGAGCAGTCTTTGGCCTCTTTGTCTGCTTTGTCCGCTTTTGTCCTCTTTGGTAAACTCATCATCCTTCACGTTATTTATTGGTCCTTATACCTGGTTTAGAATTACAGCATTTTTGCTACGTGCCAAACAAAAGACATTCGAGACCACCAAAAACATGATCAGAAAAGGAAACCAGAGAAGAATAAAATAAAGAAACAATACAGGGTATACAAATAATCAATCAGCTTGCATAGCAACGTTACATTTTAAGCAGAACAGATTTTAGTTTTGCATAAAATACAAGTTGCGTACAGTTTTGAAGTCATTGTAATGGAGCGCACTGCTTAGGCAGTAATCAATTAAAGCAGTTGCATGGCAATAGGTTTAACAGTGGCGTCACTGCATATTGGATACACTTGCAGCGGAAATTGCATTTTAAGCACGCGTATTAAGCAATTTGTTAGTTTGCTTGATGCACAGGCAAAGATATTGTATAGTACATACAAACATAAATATTTTTATGTTGCGCGCGCGCTCACTGTTAAGCCATTAAAAATAGCAGCTGGCATTTAGAGTCCTGTGCGCGCAGCTGTCGCTCAGTTTCCCCCCATCAGCTACGTTGTGGCACAGGACAATGGCAGTGGCAGTAGCAGCAGCGGCAGCAGCAGTGGTAACCAGGTAGGGTAGATTTGGATGTGAGAGCAGCGAGCAATTGCGCAATTACGATTGAAACTGGAAATTGTTATTCGCAAGCGCCGATCCTAACGGGGGTTGTGCCTTGTATCCTTTCAACAGAAGCAGCAAACGCAAGCAAACATTCTATGTGTGTGAGTGTGTACAGTGAGTGCACTTTTTGTATGTGCCCCCAAAAAAAAAACACAAAAGAGAGCAAGAAGAAGTATATAAAACTAAAACTGGTTTACCAACTGCCATAACAACAAGCATACAGTTTGTTTGTGAGTGTGTGTGCGAGCGAGTTATCCTGTCTGTAGGTTGAATATCATCAAGTACAACTAGTTTTTAAGCATACTTAGGATCCAAAGTTTAGCTAGCTACACAGCATATGCTGTATGTAAAGTAGTTGAAAACTGTATGAAATACTAAACAAACAAAAAATATGATCATATAATCCATATGAAAGTAAAATGAACCAAACTCACGGGAACTACAATTTGGAGCTGGAACTATGACGCGTGCGCATCTGTCGGACGGACACCAGCTGTTGCACAGGTAACAAGAATGCCACGGGGGATCCCAAGCAAAATGGAACGAGATGATAACACGACGACGTTACCAATGTTCTTAGGTACATGCTTAAAACAAAAATAAATCTAAATGTACAAAAAAAAAAAACAAAAAAAAAACAAAAACCGTAAAACGTTTAGCGTAAATACTCGTACACAGCTGGCGCATCGTACTCTCTCTCTCTCTCGTATCTCGTATAACTCTGAGCCAACTTAATACTACTACATACTACATACTTATTATTCAATAATAATAATAATAATTAATTACTATATAATCGTACTTAAATCGTATTCAAATTTGAAATTGATACTCGTATTGTGTACTTGGTTATTTTTAGCGTTTCATCCAAAAACAAAACAAGAAAATTCCTAAAACGCATATGTACTTACAAAACTCGACTTATAGTACTTAATTTATATACTAGAGTGTGTATTTATATATCTTCTTGATAAGCAAGTTAAGCAGTGGCTCCTCCAAAACTAACTATACGAGTAATTTTATATACATATATGTATATTGTACTATTTTATGTACATACTTATACAATTAACTATAACATCATATTTATATGTATTATGTATTTGAAAATTTATATATATTCAAACACTGTATTTATGTATAGAGTGAATCCTAGACGCTGACTTAGTTGCAGCAACTTTAACTTTAACTATATATATTGAACCCTAAAGCTGAAGAAAAAGAAGAAAACAATATGAAATGTTGCCCCCGATTAGCAGTAAGATGTGTTTTCATATACTCTTCCTAGGCATACAGAAAATATATACTACATTAATATATCCAATTAGTCTCTAGAAAATTTTTAGACCACGTATTCGATAGTTGTTCAAATTTATGTACTACTTTAAGATTTAATTTTATGTATTTTAATGCTTTATTATTTACTTTGGCATTATACTCTTAACTATTTCCATCGTAGTACAAGTAACCTATAAGCCTTTTTTTATTTAGTTTATATTATTTTTTTGTTGTGGGTTTTTAATTAAAGTAAATTCTTTGAAAATTGCAATTTAGTGGGATTTGAGTTCTTTATAGCAATATGAAAACATTTTATTTGAATTCCTAGTTATCTTTTTTCTACAAATCCTTGTAATTCCTGTAAAAACACCATCAAATTAGGAATCTATGAGCGCTGAGACTAAGACAGAAATCATATTTGCGCCATATACGTAGCACTATTTAACTTCGTTACCACTAGCAGCCCAAAGATTACTTCTAGATTTAGATAAACTTTAGCAGATTCTCAATATGTAAGGCAATGGATATAAACTACATAACATATATTTATATATATATAATCGTCATAGATTTAAGTGATGCATTGTATTCCAAATTGTAAACACGTGCAACTCTCATATCGTGTAAAGATTATACATACTATATAGTATAATATACCGATGCAAAATTAAAGTTAATTTTAGTATTAAGTACATGTAACATGTGTTTTTTATGTAAACTAACAAGCAAGTGTATGTGTGGGGATAGAAGTGCCCACTAAGCAATCCCAAAAGCTATTTGTTAATTGTATTTAAATATTGTATATCTAATTAATTCATCACATAAGTAACATTGAACTGGCCTAGTAAATGCGTTGTTTCGTTCTAACACGTTATCTAACTCTCTCTCTCTCTCTATCTCTATCTATATCTCTATATATCTATTTATACATTTATAAGATTTTACAATCACAGCATAAAGCATTATCCTCTTGAATAGATTATTTCGAGGGGTGGAAAAAATTTTTCGATACACCCAAAACAAATTTGTATATGTAAATATATACTATGTATATTCTTAGAATAAGATTGATGATTGATAGCATTGAATATTGAATAGATACACATTCATATATACTTTATATACATATATTGATTGATCGAAAAATGTATTTAGTTAAAATTTTAGTTTTTAGTTGAGCATAATTTTGATGTGTGTTAAATCTTTGTCGATATTTTTTTAACCTCAAAAAACGAGACAAGCGATCATACATTAATTGATCAATCGGTCAATCAATCAATCAATCAGTCAATCGGTTATTTATGCTGCGTAAAAACCACTTAGTGCAAACATTTGTATCTATGTTAACAATTAGTTTATAATTTACAATTTGATTATAAATATTTATATTTTTTTTGGTGGTGACATCATCAGCTTTCAGCTGTTGATAATTTTGATGAATTGATTCTTACTTTGTTGGACTTTTGCTAACGTTTCGTAGGACATAAATATAAAAAAAAACAGTTACTACAATATGTTATATATATTAACTTGCAATTAGCTGAACACTTTGCAATTTAGTCAATATACTTTACTTAATTATGTAATCGTAAACAATTGAAATGCCTTAGCTTATGCCAACTGTTGCTAAACTCTTATTCTTTCTCTCTCTCTCTCTTGGTTTCTTGTTCTCTTCAACACTTGCAGCGCAGTCGCGGCTTTGGCTTCATCACATTCCAAGAGCCCTGCACCGTTGACAAGGTGCTCAAGGTGCCCATACACACACTGGATGGCAAGAAAATAGATCCCAAGCATGCCACACCCAAGAATCGACCACGTCAGGCCAACAAGACCAAAAAGATATTTGTGGGCGGCGTCTCTCAGGACACATCCGCTGACGAGGTGAAGGCCTATTTCAGTCAATTTGGTGCCGTCGAGGAGACTGTGATGCTGATGGATCAGCAGACGAAACGCCATCGCGGCTTTGGCTTTGTCACCTTTGAGAACGAGGATGTTGTGGATCGCGTGTGCGAGATACACTTCCACACCATCAAGAACAAGAAGGTGGAGTGCAAGAAGGCGCAACCCAAAGAGGCTGTCACCCCGGCCGCCCAGCTGCTCCAGAAGCGCATCATGCTGGGCACATTGCAGTTGCCAGCGGCTCCTGGTCAGCTAATTGGTGCACGCAGTGCCGGCGTCACAGCCATGAATCCATTGGCCATGCTCCAGACACCCACACAACTGCTGCAGTCACCGGCTGCCGCTGCAGCCGCTCAGCAGGCGGCGCTTATATCACAGAATCCGTTTCAAGTACAAAACGCAGCTGCTGCGGCCACAATGGCTGCCAATCAAAGCAACTTTGGCAAGCTGCTTGCCACATATCCACAGACAGCGCTGCACAGCGTCAGGTGAGTTGCAGTGGCACTCTCGGATCGTACTTTAACTAACTAGTCTATCCTATCTATTGCTTAGATACACACCATACACCATACCCGCCAGTGCCGCCACTGCCAATGCCGCATTGATGCAGGCCCATCAGGCACAGAGCGCCGCAGTGGCCGCCCATCAGCAGCAGCAGTCGCACAATGCACATGCCGCTGCCGCCGCCGGCTTGCAACATCAGCACCAGCATCAACATCAGCATCAACATCAGCAACAACAGCATCAGCATCACACTGCCGCCGCCGTTGCAGCTGCCGCCTCCAATTCAGCATCCCAGGCGCACTCGGCAGCAGCGGCCGCCGCTTTGGCCGCCAATGCCGCCAACGGTGCGGGCGCCAATGCTCATTCCCTGGCCGCTGCCCAACAAGCGGCTCTCGTTGCCGGCAATCCATTGAATGCGGCCGCAGCAGCGGCTGCAGCAGCTGCTGCTGCTGGCAATCCAGCTGCTGGTTATCCCAACTATGCGCTGGCCAATGTGGACATGTCCAGTTTCCAGGGTGTCGATTGGAGCAGCATGTATGGCATGGGCATGTATGTCTAAGCTGTGCTCCCAAGTTATACTCAAAACACACACACACCCTCTCTCTCTCTCTATCTATCTATCTATCTCTCTGAACTTCTCGTTTAAACTTTCTATTGGTAATTTGCATACAAGAAATAATGCAAAAGAGACACTAACAAACACACAACAACAAAACACACGAGACTCAACGAAATTTGGTTTACCATAGTTCTTAGTGCCACACAACCATGCAACACACACAACATACACGTACATACATCATTTAATTACATGAAAGCATATTAAGTATTATATTTAAGGGCCACACGCAAAGGCGAATTATATGCGTTCAATAATAACAACAACAACAAACAACAACAACATGATAAGCAATATGAGTAACAACAAAAAAAGATCAACAACTACAGAACAGCAGCCGATGAGGCAACAAGCTGCAAATAAGCAAAGAAAACAAAACATATAAATAATAAAAAATTAAAAAAGAAAAAAAAAAACAAAACAAAATTAAACCAAAAAGCAAATATTAATGAAATGAGAAAAGCAAAAAAAAAAAAGAAGAAAGCAAAAAAAAAAAAAACATAAAAAACCACCGATTGTGATTGCGTTTAATTGTAGCAGTTTATATAATTTTTAGTGCATATTACCTAAAACATAAACCTATTATATAACATAAATAACTACATAAAAAAAGAATAAAAAAAACAAAAAGCATATTTATAAAATTCAAAACTAAATGAAAAAAAAAACACTATCAAAAGCTCATTTGAAAAAAATAAACGAAAAGAAATTGGAGGCGAACTGAGATCAACATAAATGATTCAGTAAATTTGCTCAATCCTGATATTATATAAAATACCTATATATCTAATAATAAACTATATTATCTATAACACACAAGAAATACTAAAAAGGGAAAACAAATTATTAGATTTACACACACACAACACATCACATTAGTTATTTAGTTTATTGAGCTCGAATTTAATTCACCCAGCCTAGCAGTTGAACAGCGACAACGAAACAGGCCCTCTCACTCTACACACACATACTAAACACATTACACTACACTATCCTACACAGAGACACAAGCTGTTCTCCATCATTTTGTACTTAAAAGAAATCAAACAGCAAACTAAGAATCAGCTGCGATTTCCATTGATGTGTGTACTCCAACAGCTCTGTGTTCATTTTGCTCACACTTGCTACACTCACAGAAAAACGTATATATATGTAGACACAAAGATATGTAATTCATGTAAGCGATAAATGGCATATTCGTGAGATTTACTACTGTATTTGTGCTCTGCTTGTAATTTAGTTGATTTTGATTTGTACTTGTAGCATTTAAGTTCAGTTTGCAGTCTGCTTAACTGATGGACTGTACTAAATACTAAAATACCATATTGTTTAAATAGTTGTACCTCTCTTTCGCTCTGTCTCTCTATAACCGTAATATATACACTTAAATGTCAAAAGCCCTCAGCTATTTGACAGAATTATACGAGTACTAATCTCCCTACATATATTTGTATATTTTTTTGATCTAACTTTACTTGTATACGATTTTTAATTTTTTTTTCTCTATTTATTCGCATAACTTGCAGGAATAACATACTTTTGTAGTTACTGTATTAATGACACACACATACAAAAACACACATACATATATACACACATTCATAGAAACATCCATATAAAACTCCTTTTCTCCCTTTAGTTATAGTATTATTTTGTAATTGATTAGTTGTAGCATTTGCATTTGAGTTTTGCATTGAAAACAAAACAAATATATACACACACACACATTTACATACAATTCATATTATAATATATTGTTAATAATAATTTTTAAAAAACAAATACAATGAAACAACAATATCAAAAAAAAATGGAGAGAGAACGCGTTTGGAGACGCTGTATAACCTCTAATAAACATTTGTTTCGCTTGCATGTTTGAAGTTTATTATAATATTTACTTAGTTATCATTTGAAAGTAATTATTTGCGTATGTATATATAGTTTTATGTGTATGAACACACCTGAACAACATATATTGAAGTAATTTTTGTGTTTAATAAACTGGTTTACTACAACAAAACAAAACTTTGCTAATGAATCATCGAACAAAAAAAAAAGGATTATGAAAAATTTGTGTTATTACTATTATTTATTAGCCTGTATATACTAGAGTTGTTTATAATTTATACTGCATTAATTCTGTATATTCTCTCCCTGATTATCTTTCGTACAACAAAAACACACCCACACACACATACATACCAAACACACACACACACACACTTTGTAAATGTTGTGACCTTTTCTACTTATCACCATGTGTAGATGTTGCTATCCCAGGTGGGATTTTGTGTTGTTTGTTTTTCTAATAAATGTGACGGTGAGTATTTGTTATAGACTTCATATACATATATATACTATTTTTACATCTGACATTCTGTAAAATAAATCTCTGCATCCCCAAAAATACAAAACACATTGGGCCGTATAGTATAATGTATTTTGCATACCAAAGATTATTAGATACACTTAATATGTATTACATTACATTTTGCTGGGCTGAACTTTCGACTCGAATTGCTCAAATTCCTTACTCACATTTAGACATACACAAATTAATCAATTAACTTATTTATTTATTTATTATTTATACTTAACATAGACATTCCACAAATGCTATTGGTGCCATTTAAAAACAAGTACTTATCAATTATATATATTTAATATTCTTTACTCCCCACCATTCCCTCCCCCAAAAAAAAATAAATAAAAACAAAACCCGAGAACGTTGGTTAGATCTCAAACACTGCATATATGTGTAAGATTTATATGATTTATCCAGAAATTTTGTAATCTTTTTTCCTTGGTCCACGTTTTTTTTTTACAAAACTATTGTTATATTCTATATACAAATATACAAATTTAATATTACATAATTCTAATTTTAAATTAATTAATAAATATCGAATATGTTCAATTTGCATTTTTCATTATTTTTAGCGCAAGAAGTCAAAAATTTACAACAAGAGTTTTATATAAGAAATTTAAACACTACATAAATATAAAAATTGAGACATTCAGCCTATATTTGCACACTGTAGTTAAATGTTGAAATGCTTTATTTTTCACTTTACTTTTTATATCGGATTTGTATGTATGTTTTCCAAATTTGTACGTTCTTACATACAAATATATGTACTTTCTATACTGTTCGTTAATTCAAAGTGATAAATAGTCGCCAAATTAGTTTTGTACTTGGTAACAGTAACAATAACAGTTGCAACAGTCTGAAAACTCAATTAGAACTTGAATCAAAAATATAAATAATATCTACAATGCATATAAAAGAATGAATTGTTTTGATACCAAAAGCAATAATCCCAAGTAGTAGCTTGCGAATTTTGATATAGCGCCCTTTATATATATCAGTAAATATATACATATATAATTTTAATAAACAACCCATAATAGATATTGTTGAATTGTTCAGTTTTCAATAATAATAATAATAAAAATTCTACTTTTTTTTGTCGTGGTAGCGTCATTTTAAATATTTCATCAACAAATCGAATACAAGAACCTAAATGCCTAAATAACCATGTTGTTGGGCCTTGAACCAATTCAATTGTTGTAATATAATTCCCATATATACACACACACACACACAAAATACATACACACACATTTAGTTGTGTCAAATTGGAGTTTGTTTTATTTACTTGTAGGTTAAAACTTATCTAGTATACTAGTACTACATACTCAACTATAGTTATAAACATGTAGAAGATACATTTTTGCATACATACAAACACATGTACTTACATACAAACATATATAAAAAGCATGATGAAACATGTTCAGTAGTCAATTGCGTTTACTTCTTAAACAATATATACAAAATACTATATACTAAAGTACTATATATCTAAAAAGAGAAAGCAGGTAAAAAGATTTATAGAAACCCAATTGCAATTCATATCATCTTCTCTTTTAATAACTACAATGAACAAAAACCCCTGTAGAAGGCATTACATATATATTAATACATATATATGGCCACTATATACATACATACATATATATAAATCATACATTCATACATCATATGACAATAAGATCAACTGTGTTTCAGCATTCAAGTGTCAGTATTCGTAAACCAAATTACCTAAAGAAAAACTGAAGAAAATTATAATCAGAAAGAAGAACTCTTAACGATGGCCAATTATGGAATTGGTAATCGATTTTAGCTATTGTACTATATTGTCTAGATCGATAATGTTGATGTTCTCTCACATTATATATACATACATATATATATCTCGTATACAAAATGAAAATATATATACATTAGGACTAAAGTCGAATGACAACTTTATAGATATTTACATGTATACAGCGATATTTAGCAAGACCGTGATATATTCAATTAGAGAGAAAAAAAACATACCTTTAAAAATATTATATGTATATATCTATTATATATATATGAAAGCGTCTCAAAATGTGGCAAAATATACTCACTAAGAATGCTTCAAAACAGAAAAGAAAATAAAATAAGGGAAAATTGATGAAAATTAAGCCCGTTTCATAAAAAATAGGTGCATCATTAAACTGTTGTTGTGAACCTGCAAAACGCATATCACTTTGAAGGTGTCGAGAGTTACAATTTTACATAATACTATATAACATTCGGTAAAAGTGAAAAAGTGTCTTGTCTTAATTTTAGATAACAGTTTTGAAAGATTTCCCAACCAGCTCACTTCCCTCTTTCTAACCAGACCCCCAAAAAGATCTAATATCTGAGCGATGAGTGTTGAAAATTCAATTATTGAAGGTACAGAAACAAGTGTGTAATGTAAAGTAGTTAATTTAATTGATAATGAGGACCAAATTCTAGCGAAATTCGATTACAAAGCAAATCAGGTTTTATATCCGTGAACTCAAAAAGTATATATTAGTAACAACAACTCTCAGTTGAATACAACATTTTTGGCTTCTTGTGTATTGTCTGGCATTGTTATTATTTCCTTGGTTATGAACTATTCTACTTTACTATACACAACACAGAAAATACTCTAACAACAAGCTAGTCAATTGATGTGCATTGGCACAGATCAATACTCTATCTACAATATATACTCTTACAACGTACACAAGTATAAAGTAAGTATACACCCCGTAAATCTATAAAACCAAAACAAACAAACCAAAACATACAATTTACACATTAAAAAACATTAACAATAATGAAAAAAAGCAATTATTTTCTTGTGAAAATATAAAAACTTAATAATAACATAGAAATACAATGAAAAACTTTAAAAATCAAGTATTTATTTAATCATAATGAATGTAGTTGTAAGCCTAGAATGTAAGTCATAACATGTTGGATTATTTAAAGCAATGCAGCTGAGTATTTAAGACCTTATATACGGTTAATATACATACAATATGCTCATATACTTGTACTTTTAACAAATGCTAATTATTTATCAATTGCTAAATATATTAAAGCTCGAAATAAAATGCTATTCATGCTTATTTCCAATGCTTAATTAAAAAGAAAGAGTAACACGAACAGAACAAATGAAATTAATAAATGATTAACTAAAAATCGTATTAAAAACTATTTTAAGTGTTCAGTAAAATTAATACAACAATAATTCAAATTATACATATATAACAAAATATATATCGTAACAGAATGTATATTACACAAAAGAAAAAAGATAAAAACGAATTCTTATATATACAAAAAAACGGAACACAACTTTTAACAGCTCGTCACATATCATTTATAATGAGCTATATTTTGGAAAAATACAACAAAATGCTAATTGTACTCAACAAAGTGAGAAAATGGAAACAAATGAATAATTCAATTGTTATAAAAAAGGAGAGGACATTTCTATTAACGGGGACAGTTACTTGTAACTAAGTATGTTCGAGTAGCATCTGTAGTACGCCCAACTATATAAGAGGTGAGTAATGCAGTAAAATTCTTCTTGGTGGTACATAAAAAACGTAAACATAATTAAAAAATTAACTTAGACTCGTCTTCCAGCAACACTAATTGACATGACAAAACCGTTAAGACCTTGAACAATTCAAAACATTTTAAAAGTATGGTTTTAACTACTATATCGGGCTACAGTATTTTGACTTTGCTTAAGGTTATAAA
This sequence comes from Drosophila tripunctata, assembly GCA_035047385.1. Taxonomy (NCBI): domain Eukaryota; kingdom Metazoa; phylum Arthropoda; class Insecta; order Diptera; family Drosophilidae; genus Drosophila; species Drosophila tripunctata. The sequence goes on along the minus strand of JAWNPS010000326.1, from coordinate 2,308,985 downwards.
TGAGATGATTGAAAAAATATATATTTAATTGGAGAACTCCTAATTACCAGTACAATTTTTGCAACGAAGAATTTTGAAAAAAAAAGATGTTGAATTAAGATTTGTTGGATAACCTTCTTTGGTATGGTACAAAATCAATTCAATTCGCAAATCCCAGTTTATCCCCATTAGTTTGAGATTTGGTCTTCTTGTGGCCCCCTGATCAATAACAGAATAAAAGCAAATACACTGAGAAAACAGGAACTTACTAGCTGTTGTAAATTTGTTTCTCAACAGAACTTTATACTACTATATAAACGATAAGCAAGTGCATTATACTGAGAATGAAAGTGAAAATAAGTAAAGAAAAAGCAACAGATGATAATTATAAAATAAATGTAAACATTTAAAGTTCTAGTTGCTAAGTTGTCACGTATATCTTTTAGGCCATAAGCAAACTCCTATTAACCAGTTGATTTTAATAACCCTTAGTTTGTACTAACACACAGAACAGTTTGAATATATTGTAACAATTTGCAGTCAACACTTGACATGGTAATGTTTATTGTTATTGTAATTATTTATTTCTTATGGCAAGTAAAAAATTAATAATAAAAAGAGAACAAAAATTATAAACCTGTATAACTGCTGTCGCTCTATACTTGTAGCGATGTTATGTAATTCATATATAACCCTTTACATATATATACACATATAAATTTATAAAAGAGATGTAAACTGTATTTACTCTTTCTTACATTTAGCTATGACTCAAGATAAAATCCCTTGAAAATGCTGAACTAAATTTCTCAACATTTTTGAAAGAAATGAAAATATATGAACAACTGAAAATGTGAAAGCGAATTAAAAAACAAACTTTTGAAAAATAAAGCAAATTTGCATTTGATTTGAAAATGATTTGAGCTGCTTGAAAAGGAAAAAAAGTAATAACTTTTAAATTATATATGAGCATTCAAGTAATTTATGTAATTTGTCGTAACTAGTTTGCACGCACATTTTGCTGTATAATGCACAGAAAATCAATGTATGCTATAGGATACAATACAATACATATAGTATATACCATATGTTATAATATTTAAGATTAGCTATGTATGTATCTACATATATGTACAATACTCAATTAGCTGATAGTTGAATTAGAAACCACCGTCATATTAGACTTTTTAAAATATGTATATTGTATACTCTGTAATGTAATGTAGGCTCCTTTCTTATCGTAATCGTAATTGTATCGTACTGTATCGTATGTACTTTTACTAGTACTTAAAATGATTTTCACAAAATTCTTACTTTTTGGTAGCACAGATCGTATGGTAACCAAATTATTATTCAGTTATCTTTCTGCTTTTTAGTCAATTATTATTATTATTGCTATATTTTTTTGTATTCCAGTCGGTTAAAATTTTAGTGTTTTATTCTTTGTATACCATCTATCGTACTTTCATTTAATATGTATATAAAGAAGCTCTCTAAAAGATACATTTACCTTTTTTTCTATTTAAATTTTGGAAAAGCAAAATGCATGTCGCTTACAAAATTTTAAACATGTACTGGGAAATACGAGGAATTCTTGGTATTTATTAATTATAACGAAAGCTATATCAACTATTTATGTGGACAATACTTGTTCGGTGTACGAAGTAAATTTCAACATTATACATAAACGTGCATTTGGCAGACAAATGCATATAAGGACGTATAAGCAATATACATAGTATATAAATTAGATACTATTGTACTATATGTACGTATACTGTGCATATTCGTTTACGTAGCCTGGACAAAAGCTAACATTAGTTCATAAGTGCCGAGTTGATGATGATTACAATGATAATGATGTTGAATCAATTGAATATATCGTACATCGTGCAACATACACATATGAAAAGATATGAAAAGAAATAATAATAAAGAAGACAAACAAAAAATATGAAATTCATTAAACAACCGCGTAGATTTGTGTTGCAGTTGTATTTAAAATTTAAAACAAAAACAAGAAAACAAATTACATTTATATTCAATATAAAATATATACAGATAAACTATTTAATGAAAGTGTTATAACAATTACTAAACGCAAAATATGATTACAACTTATTTAAATGCTGTTTCTAAAGTTGTTTAGCTTCTCATGAAATAAACATTTATATTTATATAAATACAGATATTTAACGTATACTTAGAACTAGCTGTTAGCACATACATTATTAGTAAAACACATACACAGAATCAGTCACAACAACAACAAAAGCAAAAACAAAAACATTAGTTGGTATAGTATGTTGCGCATAAGTATTACTTCTTTAACAGAACACAATATAAACATTGAAACGCATATTAAATATTATTAATTGTAGCTACATATATAAATATACAGATACATACATATATAATGAACTCAATAAATGTTTCACATAAAATATATATATATACTATATACATAATTATGTACTAGTAGTTTTACAAAGTATTTTCTTTTCCATTACCATCACATTTATAGTTGTACATACATACAATACGTATACGAAACCACATTAAGTAACATTATGATTTTCTAAAATATTTGAATTAACGCGTAGTTAGTCCACTCAATTATAATTTGATTTGAAACTTTAGCGAGCACACACACACGGTCACACAAATGTAATCAACTCAATTGAATACTTTTTTTTAATATTCGCATCTAAATGTGTATTTAATCCATAGAGCAGAGTATTTATTATATATAGTAGAAACACATCATATGTAGTCTTTTGGTGAGTGAGTTTTAGTCCAGTTTACTACTTACCCCCCAGCCATGTTTCAGGGCTTTTGCTGAGAATACAACGCTTGGTTTTTCCAGCCACGGAACTGGTGGATCTGCGATATTGAGTGCCATGATAAAGAGACCTTTCATTGGCACAATCTGAAGACTTACCCCAAGCAGAACTGGTAGCAACTGGTGATGTTTCTGCGTTCGAGCAACATTTAAAAAATATATATTTTGAGATTAATCTGATGACTTACCACTTGCTGTACTTATACGTCGAAGAGCAGAGCGTTTATCGAGGGACATCTGCGATAGATACAAATTAATTGTTAAGATTGATTGACTGATTTCATTTACTGAACCTTTGCAATAACTTTGAGAAGTGAACATCGAGAGTTCTGTGCAGCAACTAGACGCAGTGCCATATTTATATCTGGAATTGATCAACTTACTTAATTTTATTCTCTGTTTATACAATAATTTCTAAATATTTTCAAAACACTACTATATGGACTACAAAAAGTACAAATCTGATTGGATGAACATCTATGTACATATATAATCCACAGGTTGCTGTGTGGATATTCTAAATAAAACACAATTTAAATAATAATATAAAAACGTGTCAGAATATTAATTCAATTATAATTTTTAATTGTATATGGGGTTTGGTTTTACTGGTAAGTAATATATGAGCTTCTGTGGGCAACTATTGTTGAATATTTACAGAATGTATTTAAAGTTTGACAAAACAATGGAGCAGGCGCAAGGAGGCATATCTGGACTCCACAAATTTAATAATCTGAGCATTAAACTACTATAACTTTGATAAAGACACAGACGATGCCAAGCGGAATACAATTTTACACTATATTTTATTATATAATTATTTTTGCATCTAAAATTGCAGCATTTCTAGATTTGGATTTTTTATTTATTTTTAAAAACTATTCTGATCAATCAGATCAGTTTCTATAATCGAAAATAAAACAGGGTTTTGCAAGGTCGGCGTTCTGGACTCAAGTTTTCTATCTTTTTAATGTTTATTATCTGCCTTAACAATGCCATTATTATAAACTGATTAGATAGAGCTGTAAATTTAACACAAAAAAGCAAACAATTAACAATAAATGTATATAAACATATGTATATTTCATAGTAAAATAGAAATGGTTTATATTAGGTTATGTTTCTTGGCATTGGTAGGCATACAGAAAACAGTTCCTGAATATAGCTTTGCTATAAATCTGTTGTTTTCGATCATTTTATTTTGATTTAACTTCGCTTCCAAGAATTTGTGTTGTGAAATCATTCGATGAGTGTAAAGATCGGTTCTCCTAAGCATCGCATGCTACATGACAAAAGCCAAGTATATAACGCCAAGACTGACAATCGCATGAGCGGCAATCAACTTTTTGCTAACAGAGTAACCATCATTGTTCTCTCTAACTTGGTCAACTTCGTTAATGTCAGCTAGAAGCAAAAAAAGTTGCGCATTAATTCGAATAACATTGGCGAAATCGTAGTTAACAGAAAGGCATTAAATTATGGTAAAAATGACTATAAAATAGAACTTACAAGGTGGACCATCAACATTTCCGCGCACAGCTAGTAATTCCTTAGGAGTCTCATATTTCTGATTATAGACCACAAGCTAAGTCACATATAAAGACACAATTAAGTAAACTGTTTAAGCATTATAAAAGTAGTTACCTTCCGTACAGGTGCTGGATAGCCCTTTCGGGTCTCTATAGTTTCACAGGGCGCTAGAGTTTTGGTATACCAGACATCATCCCGTGTAAGAGCTAAACGTATTATGGCAATTATCTCACAGACGGCACCAATTAATGAAATAATAACAACTGGCCAAGCCTTTTGAAGACAAGAAAAGGAAAAGTGTAAAGTTACTCTTAACTAACAGACTAATGCTTACCCCCCATTCATGATTCAAGGCTTGAATTGAGAACACAGATTGATCAAAAAGTGGCGTTGGAAGCTCTAAAAATGAAGGTTTTAATATGCATATTTTAGATACTTTGAATGAAAACAAACCTAATGCAGAGCTACTGGCTACGTGACGTACAAATCCATTCTTGTTATAGACTCCTCCTACCTGCAATGCATATAAATGAGATATATATGGTATGATTGTGTAATTTTTAGAATTAAAAACCTTGTTAAGCGCATGGGAAAAATTACGTTTAGGGATTTTGAATAGCATACAACGAATAGCCATTTTATAAGTTTTTAATATAAAATGTACGACAAATTTTGTAAAAACAGATTAGAAATATTTGCTTATTAAAATTTGGTTTGTTTCGAAAATGATAAATAACATATGTCAAAAGATTTGAAATTTAGAAAAGGCTTACTATGAACGTTAATTTAAATTACGTATTAATGGTATATATTATATTCTTTAGATATAGTAACTAAATATAATCGCAGAATTTTATTATTATTTATTTTATATATTTATTATTTTATGTTTATTTATTTAATAGTAAAAGTATTTTGGTTTCTTATTTGTGCAATTTGCTACTAAAAGTTCTGTTTATTTGATAGTCCAGCTGGGATATTTCAATTACCAGTTCAATTAACGGACACATAAATAAGAATAGTTGACCACTGATTCGCTGTCCATGTAAATTATTAATGTATGCAAATAATTTATCTAATATGTAAATCTTGTGTAGTTAAAAGCATCAGCTGATTAAGTAGTATAATCATATGATATACGATTGTGACTCTTTGGATTCTTCCATTATCTCCCAGCTTCTGTTTTACTTCAAAGTTTCTTCCACCAACCATCTTTCCCACTCTTCTGCTTTAATTTTAAGACTCCGCTAACATCTGTTGGCCTCCCACTTTGGGAGCAGCGTACTTTTATTGTTGTCCTGCACAAACATTTTTTGGTAAAATGAAAATCAATAAAAAGCTCAATGACGTCAGTCGCGCATATACACACACACACACACACACTCATACAATGTAAGCACACACAGGCATACCACAGACGCGTACGCTGTTTATGCTTAAGATGAATTTAGTGGCCTGCTGGCAAAATGAGCTGCGTACGAGTCGCTAAAGGACACCCACAGGATCCGACGGCTGTCAGAACATGAGAATCTCACTGCTCACTGTTCGGCCTGCCCGAAGATGTTGCACGTGAGCCGGCCAAAAAGTTTCGTCTGCAAATGTTAAAGTCTTCCCACACACTCAAACCCACACACAGCCACGTACGTTTATTGAGGAGGGGGAGAAAGAGTGTAAAGTGTGTAGCTTTTCTGGTGCTAACGCCGCATGACAATTTTCGCTAAATCACATGATAGCTGAGCGATAAGCAGGCAGATAAAACCGACAGCAACCATAACAACAACAGCTAAATATATTCTAAATATGCACTGAGTAACAAATTTTTGTTGCCTCTTTGCCAACTGTTTCTATTTCTGTTTCGCTTTACTTGGAATTCTCTTCTAATTTTGAGCAATCCCAAAAAGTATGCTGCAATATTTTTTCAAGTACGTGCGTCACAAACAGGAAGAATATGCAGTAATAGAAAATGATCCAATTTTAGCATAAATTTGGTTTTATCTTGATTAATAAATCAAAACAGAAAACGATATAAATAACTAACTGTTGGAATTTATTTGATAGGTTTGTGCTTTAAGAACTTCATTGTAAGCACTAAGATATGCTTCCAATTTGAACACAAACAATTGATTTTAATAGCAAGTTTATTTAAAATAAAATAATAAGAAAAAATGATTAAAGGGTTAGTTGCATTTAGATAGATATTTTTTTTTTTTAAATTGTTCCTAACTGAAATGTTTGTTTTTGAAGCTTAGCTTCCTAAATTGTTTTTGAATTTGCAGTGAAAACACAAAACACCAGAGCAATATGTGGCATGAGAGCGGCCAAGCGTCACAGGAACAGAAACAGGAACAGGAAACAACAAACAGTCACTGCGGCAAAATAACAACAACAACAACAACATGAGTAATAATAATAACAGGAACAGCAACAACATGGCTTAATATACACTTGAGTTTTATGAATATGTAACATCAACTTTAATGTTAATGTTTGGCAACATGCGACAGAGAGAACATAGGAGAAAGCGAGAGCGGCAACTGAGTGACACGAGAGAGCGGATGTAGAAGGAAGATATTGCAAAGAAAGAGAGCACCACACTCATATTTATTAACGCATTTAGTTTGTAGTAGGTGCTAAAATTGCATATGAAATATGAAAAGGCAGTCTTAAGAAGACCCAGCAACACTAAGTGTATTCCCCATATTCCCTATATCTTCCCAATGCCCCACTCCCTTCGCCTCCTCTCGCATTGACATGGTTAATAACTCCCTTGGCCTATTCACCACAACGTTAAAGAGAGAGCAACAGAGAGTAAGATTAAAATATAGGGTAAAAGAGAGCGGGTCGAGAGAGGGAGCTCTGACGACAATCGCAGCAAATGTGCTCTCTCGTGCTCAACCTCTCCCTCGCCATATTGCTCTCTCTTTCTCTCTCTCTCTCTCTCGCATTCATTTAGTGTATGTCGCTCGCACTCGTGGGTGGCAGTCCCGTTTTGCCTCGACACTTGAAAGCTCAGACATCCATTGGCTTCAGTTTCAGTTTCAGTTTTAGTCGTTGTCGTGTCGTGATGTCGTTGCCGTCGTCGTCGTTGTTGTAGTCGCAGCAGCAGCAGCAACAGCAGGCAACACCAGCAGTAGCAGCAGCAGCAATCGTCGCGCGCATTGTACAACAACCAACAGCAACCACAACAACAACAACAACAGCAGCAACAACAGCAACAACAAGAACAACAACAATAATAATAATAATAACACTAATAGTAACAATAGCTGAAAAACAAACAAAAAGAAGAAAAACAAGCAGCAATTTTGAACGTAGCAAATTGCGCATATGGAATGTACATAAAGGCGCATAGCCTTATAGATATACACACACACAGACACAGATACACGCACACCTATATACATACACACTGGCCACATAAAAAACATGTGTATATATGAAACACACACGCACAAACACACATAACCACACACACACATTTATAAGTGCAAACTAATTGTGATTTAAGCTAATAACAATAACAACAACAACAACAAAACCAACCAGTAACAAGCAACAAAAACAACAACAACAACAAGAAAAACTCAACAATATTGTGTACCAAAAGTAAGAAGAAATTCATTTTTCATTGCACTTTTCCACGTATATATTTTTTTTCCATCGCTACGTTTCATGTTTTTCTGTACACACAACACCACACAACCCCTAACCAAGCAATCGCCACCTGCCCCGCTTCCCCACCACAAAAAAAAAGAATGAAATTCATATATATATAAAGAAAAAAGAAAACCCAACCCAAACTCTCCACAACATTGTCGTCGTTTTTAAAGGCCATGATCTCTCGTCGTGCCTGGTCGCCTGAATATGCAAAATAAACGCATTAAATATGCCAAAATAAATATATATATAAAAAACTAATACACACACTCATTCACAAACAGCTGAGAGGCATAAACGCATTGAAAATTGAGTAAAATAATTAACAACATTATGTGCTAAATTAAACCAGTAAAACAATTACGTGAGTGTATGTGTATGTGAGAGTAGTCACTCAGTTTGCTGTGATAAGTTCACCACACACACAGCAACAACAGCAACAACAACAGCAACAACAACAGCAAACGAAGCTCCCAAGAGCATAGAGCCAAAAAAGAAAAAAAACAATGCGCAACTCTCGCAAAACAAACGCAAATGTTAACTGTTAACTGCCAAAGCGCACAAAAGAAAGTTGGCAGCTCTCTGCCTCACACACGCTCTCACACACATACACGCACACGCGCTTAGTTGACGTTTAATGGCAAATTGCTCTGTGAGCTACAACAAGTTGCAGTTAGACACAATGGACACACAGTGCGTATGAGCAATGTTGAACAATGAGAGTGCATCAAGAGTTGTCGTCGTTTCCCGCTGTCAGCTGCCTGTTTTATTGTCCTGTTAAAACACCACTACTACAACAACAGCAACAATAAAAATATAAAGAAAGAGAATTGCCCAGTATTCTCAAAATCATTTCCCAGTATTTGCAAGCATAATTACTTTACAGCACTCAGCTTGCTTGTGCCTCAGACGGCAAACGCAGCTTGAAGTTGGTCAGCAACGAAACGCGACGACCAAACGAACCGTTTAACGAGCCGTTAAAGTGCAAACAATTTAAAAATATTGTGTATTAACAAATATATGAAATTAAAAATTGAGTTTATTTAAAAATTTCAGTGGTCACATTTTGGCATTTCAATTGAAATATCAAGTGCTTTTGTAAATAGCTAAGAGAGTATACCAAAGGAAAATATAAAAATTACATATAACTAAAGTGCAATGTAACTAATTAAATATATCTACACTTGTAGCTTCGCTTTTTCTAATTATGAAGATTGTGAATTGTGTAAATAGGGTCTACAACAAATCCAATAACAACAACTAATACAAAATAAATCTAAATTTTTATTCAAATTGAAACAACGAATGAACGAACAACGCCGTTTATACATACAATATCAACAACAACAACAACATGATGAATATATGTAAGTAATGAATAAATTAAATGAGTCTTAATTAATGATTTAGTCGAATAGCTAAAGATATATTGATTCAACTTTTATAAAAGTTTTTAAGTTTTCCTGCAACTAATGCAAAATTAAATCAAATATGTATAACCGTTAAGAATGCTGATGCTATGTAGACAATTTATAAAATATTTACATAGTTTGTAAAACGAATCCACTGTATAGAATATAGTCTTATGGGAACCAAAGTCAAAGCAAACAGAAATAAACAAAAGAATTACAATAATAGCAAAAAGTCCAACAGCAGCACAATGCGAACAATAGCCAAGAGATTTTCAGTAGAACAACAGCAGCAGCATAAGCAAAAGCAAAAGCAATCGGCAACTGGCTCGAATGTCATTGCAATAGTAGTTGTTGCTGTTGTTGTTGCTGTTTACTGACCAATAATGAGGCACTGTGCCGTTGCTGCTGCTGCTGGGGAAGCAAAAACATTGATGGGCGGCAAATTTAATTAAAAGGTAAACTTGTTAAGCAAAAGGCACGAACAACAACAACAGAAACAACAACAACAAAGACAACAACAACATGATGATGACAGTAGCAACAGGCAGCTATTGAATCGATTTTACTGCTAGTTTACTGCGCTGCCAACTCAAAATGGCAAACGTCACAAGGCAAAACAATATCAGCAATGACAACGGAAGCAAACCTAATAACATACCGATACGTAGATACTCTACAGATTAAATACTCAGGCAAAACGGCAATGGCAACAATTTTATCTGAATGTTATGTGAATATTGGATGACATATTACTTAGCTCTGTTGCCAAAATTTTGCATTTAAGCATATGAATTTGAAAAATGTCGGCAGTTAAGCAATAAATAAGTAAATCATCAAAATAAAACAAATTCCATTCTGAGCAATACATTGATTAGAAGCTAAACAAAACATAAACTGAGCAGATGATCCAAAGTTTACAGGGTATAAGGGCCAGCAATTGAGTGCTGAGACTGTCGGTTGCCCTGACAAATGACAATGATGACGACACGCGATGGGAACCTTTGTGAAAAGGACGCAACGATGATGGCCACGGACGTCATAAATGTTTGACAATGCACACGCGGCGTATGAGTAATAGAAAAGCTCATCCCCTCACATACCAAGCTGGCAACATCAGTGTGGATTTGTGTATGTGTATGTGTGTTGGTGTGTGGGCGCAGCTTGTTAAAATTATTGAGTCAAGCGAAAGGGCGCTATCCAACGCCCACGACATCTTTATTGTTTCTGTTGCTGTTGAGGTTGTTGCTGTTGTTGGGTTCAATGGGTGCATAAAATTGCTTTTTGTGCGCCCATGTCATCGTTCGCTTTTTGACATTATACACAACATTTACAATGCCAGCTGACAATTTTAGTTCAGTTGTGTGTTCTGGCATGACTTTTGCTTTTACTAGTAGTTAGCCAACTTTCAGTGTGTTTCCCCCCCTTGCATTCTGCCAATTTGTCCATCCCTTCCTGTACAGTCAATACTTGGCAATCGTATATACTATTTTTTTCATTGTGCCTTGTTCTCGCATTTGTTTTCTGTTAATTGCATGGAAATTGTGCACACAATTGCAAAAGTTGCACAGGAAACAAGAAATGTTGCATTGCCACAGTATTGTATTATGTGTGCAACATGCATGTGTGCATATATATATATACTATTATGCTGTGTGCCTGGTGTGCATGGTGCAGTGTGACCAGCTGTGGCACTGAACAGCCATAAATTGTATACATTCACTGAGCAAATGTTGCCAACAGCAAATACAAAAAGTGTTGCCTACTTTTTGGGGTCAAAAAATGAAAAATTATAATTATATGCACGCAAAGTGCATATAAGCAACAACAAAGTCACAACCTGGAGTTCAACAGAACTTACTTGGGCAGACTGACGACAATAGCTACAAAAATAGCCAAGTCATTGGCTCTTTTATAGTTTGGCTTTGGCTTTTTTGCAGCCGCAACATCAACTTGGCCACGTTTTCTTTTTAGCTGTGTGTGCCAAGAATGCATACCCACTCACACACTCACAGCAAATGAGTGCATTGCACCCGACGCTGTTGAAACGACGCCATGGAATTTATCTGTATAAATTTGCGATCGCATCGGGCGATGACGCCGTGACGTCATCACAAAGCAACGCTAAGATTAAAGAAAATACAAAATTAGCATTTGTGTTGACAGCCAGTTACGATTGAGGCTGATAAATGACCCTAAGCAAATGGAAATGGAAATAGAAAACAAAGCAAGCTACATACTCTACGGCTAATAAAAATTTACCAGCTGCTTAAAATAGCTGCAGCTTGCACTTTGACATTAAATGTGCATTGTTTTACAAAACAAAGTGCGATACTCAGCATGTACATACTCTTTAAAGTAAGACAATACCCTATAAATATGTTTCAAAAAGTTTTAATATTATCGTTTTTCATATGTAGAGGTGTTTGATTTCGCCTACTCTAGTTTTACATAGATGTATTTCATTCTAAGTACAGTAATTTTTTGGTATACATAGAGTCTGAACTCTCTGCACTTCAAGGACCTATTGATTGGGGTTGAATGTGCTTTCTCTTTCCAATGGGAAATAATAAACAGAAAACATTTGCATCTACTGGACTTAAACACGCTGTAAAGTACAATAAAACGATTAACATTTTTTTCAAATACCAAATATAGTACGAGTTGGTTTGCCTATTTTACCTGTTAGACATTATAACTTCAATATACAGAAATGCTCACAGTTATTGAAGAAAATTATGTGGCTGCAATGGAAAATAGGAAAATGCTCCGTATACATGCTTGTGCGATGTAAGCCAGTGATAATGAAAATCAAATTGAAAATGAAATTGAATTGTAATTGGAATAGGCTACATCTAATGAGAAGAGAAAAAAGTATTGGATTGTGACCTTTTGGTATTTGGTTTGCTTTTATTTCTCATTATTTTCATGCTTCTTCTTATCTGTAACCTGAATAATATGTCGTAGCAATTACTATTTCGTTTCCGATTTCCTAATTGAAAGTGTCAATTAGTAGATACACTAAAAATGTGACAGGCTGTGCAGTTGAACTTTCACATTTATCAGACGGTTACGTCTATATTTTCTAAGTTCTTTTAAGTGTGGATGGGATGTGTGAGGGGTACAAGTGAGGGAAGGTGGGGTGTGAGAAGCAGGAAAGTTGCGTTAGGCAAATGTGGCGTGTATGTTATATGCAATAACCTTGGTTAATAAAATAAGTAAGAGCTTGGCTTTTAACTGACCTCTTGGCTAAGGCATCCTGCACTTATCAGTGTTATTATAATTTATCCTTGTCCCTTTTAAAGTTGGCTTGGCGGTCGCTTTGGGGCTTATGTAAATTTACCTTTCTTTACTCTCTTTTATTTTCTTATTTGTATGCATTTTTTATATGTTATTTTTTGTCTTGTGTGTTTGAATTGCTTCGCGTTCTATTTTGCTGGAGGGGGAAAATACGCACAAATAGTAAATACAGGGAAATTTTCTGAAGAAATTTCTTCCCTTACACTTTCGCTCTCTTACTTTTTCTCTCTCTCTCTCTGTGCGCGTAGTGTGGCGAATTGTGAAAGCAACTCTCAGCAACACACCTCTCCCACATCTCGTCTCTGTCTCTGCTTTCGTGACCTCCCTTTGCTCTCTCTATTTCTCGCTCCTCTTTCCTCTGTACTATTTCCCCACAGCCACTCTATGCTTTGTTAACCCCGTGCATAATAAAGTTTTCGAGCTTGCAGTATCTCTTTAACAACGAATTTTCGATTGGTTTGACAAATCTGTAGAAATTGTTTTATTTGTGTCTTGAATGTGTTACATGTGCTATATCCTTTTGGCCATTAAGCGACAGATAGTGTGCCTCGTTCCGGGCACATAAAATAGTCACTTAAGCCCCACATCTGTAGCTCCCAGTGCAGCCATCAATTTTGCATGGAAATATGTATATGTGTCACTGCTGTTGTGTTGTTATTGCTCCAGTTTCTCTCATTGTAGCTGTTGCTGTTGTTACTGTTGCTGATGTTGTATCTGCTGCATTTGCTGCATTATCAATTCATGAGCCAAGGCAGCAGTGCTGCCAACGACACGAACTCAAAGCACCCCATAAACATATAGGATTTTATCTCGAGACATCTTGGAGGAGAACAGAACTAGTATCATGCGCTGCTCGTCTGCCTTCCCCCTTCCTTCCTTCCTCCATCTCTTTTCTTTTGACTGCATGCAAAAAGAATAGGAAACGTAAATATTTATGTTTATATTTTTCTTCTGTCTGAGACTTTTTTTTACCAAATAATTTAAGTTTGTTTTTCATACTTCTGCATAAGTTTCATTTGCATTACTTTGCATATTTTAAAGTATTGACTGTTTCCTGTATTGTTTTAAGCCATACTTATTCCAACTTAAATTAAAGAATTGTTAAAAACTATCCGTAGCTCTAATCAATCTTCATTTAAACCTCAGATACTTTTCTTAGTAGACTGCATTTTCAATCACTTTATAGTTACCATAACATAGGAATAAGGAGCTGTTAAAGCCAACCAATAAACTAAAGCAGAAATTTCTGTGGAACTTTTGTTTCTCTCTTTCTTCCATTCAAGAAGTCTCTTCTTAGCAAAGGATAAGTATATATTGAGACACTCTTGAATCTGCATGCCATAACTCCACTTATCCTAAAACTGTCAATTTGTTAGTAAAGATGGGGTCGATATCCTTTTGATACAAGTTTATATCTATGCCTTAAGCTGCTCAAAGTTGAATTCTTGTGTCACACACATAAATTGCTTAATGGCTTTTCATTTCAACATTGGGCTTTATGCCTGCCTCACTGTGGAATAAGTTAATTCTGAAGTGCAAAAGCCGCATTTCAATCTGCATATAAGGCCCACTCGCACACACACACATACACACAGGGGAGTGTGCATCGGAAATAAGGTGCATGAAAGGCTCTTGCTGCAGTTTCCTTATCCTGCAGCTACATTTCCCTCCCATTCACTCTTTCTTTGCACTCTGCGTGAAGTGCTTGCTTCCGCTTGCATTTTACATTGCAGTACCCCACAAACGCACAAGTTTGTCAACATTAATAGCTGGCCCCGGCCTAACGCCTTCCCTTCTCACTCATGTAGCACTTATACGTATGTGTGTGTGTTTATGTAATGACCTCGTGTATATTTTCGCATTTTATACGTGCGTCACCGGGTCAACCGCAAGCAACTAACGGCTGGCAACCCTAACAGCACCCTCAACCCCAACTCCTTTCCAATTTTCTGCTTCCTTCGTCCTACCGCAACCCTTTATCCCACAGGGCTCGCATTATGCTGCTTCCTTCTGCGGCTTGTTGTTTGGTTGAACACGTTCGTTGATGACCATAAATACACACATTTACACATGTTTGCATTCTTGTCGACAGCAGACCCCGCTCCGCACCTCCTTCTCATATTTCCCACTGCAGGCCATTTGCATAGTCTCGTTAAAATACTCATTTCCGTTTTGGGGGCACAAAGTTGTTTATATATTTTCAAATTTGGCATTTGTGCTTTAATTAAACTGCAACAGCATACAAAAAGTGTTGCATACTTTTCAGCTGTAATTAAATTTTGCATTTTCAATTAAAAGTGTTCATAAAATATGTAATTGTTATAGTATTAAAAACTAGTAAATTCAATTTTATTATGTCAATTGTATATTTAATTGTTTATCTGACTTTCTCTCTCTCTCTCTCTACCATTGCAGTGCTGACTTGTGAAATTATTTTACAAAAATAGCGCGTACTTAACCAAAATGGCTTCAAGACGGATTGAGCAACAACAACTACTGCATAAACAAATAGATAAAACAACAACAACAAAAGCAAACAAGCGTTTAAGAGCGCTGAAAAAATGAAACAGAAACAGAATC
Organism: Drosophila tripunctata; assembly: GCA_035047385.1. Taxonomy (NCBI): domain Eukaryota; kingdom Metazoa; phylum Arthropoda; class Insecta; order Diptera; family Drosophilidae; genus Drosophila; species Drosophila tripunctata. The sequence goes on along the minus strand of JAWNPS010000326.1, from coordinate 2,293,688 downwards.
GAGGCGAAGTTAAAAGATTTATACAAATTTTGCTTTTAATATGAAAGCGACATAAATAGAAATAACAATTAAAGGGAGGCTAACGACCTTGTCAAGGTCAAAGTGCAACACACACACACACTTAACACTTCCACACTCACACACACCCATTTACATACAGACAAACACATACACACAGACACGCACACCTTAAAGCAAAAGAGTTAAGCGTGAGAAAACTGCAAACTGATCCGTTAAAAAAGTTTCAACGAATTTCCAAAAGTCTAAAAAAAATCAAGCAACAAACCGAAATCTAATAAAGTTCTTTAATACCAAACAAAAATACAAAACAAAAAGTAAAATTTAGAAATTTGCTCTGTGATTTTATATCAGAATGGTTTAATAATCCAATATAATATTAATAATAATAATACAAAAAATATAAATATAAAACCGAATTATTATATTTATAAATATTGCCTACTTGCATTCAAAAGTAAATTATTATAATAAAGAGAAGCTTTAAATTTCCCATACAAAACAAAAAAAATACATCCAAATAAATTCTTATAACTAAATAATAAATAAATTATATACATAGAGGTGAAACTCTAATTAGTGCAACAAAAGTTAGTATTTACACATGTGCAAAGCCAACGAAACATAAGCCGCGTTCAGTTCCAGTTCCAGTTCGAATTAAAGTTGCAGTTCGTTTTGCAGTTGCAAGTAGCATTTGCGGCATCATTTGGATTAGCTGAACTCCATTAGCCATGGATGAGATGCCCGATTTATCGCACCTGACGCCGCACGAGCGCATGCAGATTGAAAATGTGCTCATGCGGCAGAAACAGGAGGAGGAGCAACAGAATGAGATAATGCGGTGAGTGCCAGCATTATTAATAATCATAATTCATAATGCTAGATAATGAATAACTCAATACACTTTCACACGTCTTCAAGTGTGGATTCGCTTCATCGATTATTTAAATCGACTTTAAAGCAATTCTCTCTTAATCGGTTAATAATTTACATGTTGATACTTAGTTGAGATTATTCAGAAAAGAACTAATCCCTGAAAGTAATAAAATTTAAGGCTATTTTAAAATAAGCATAATCTACTTAATGCATGTTTATTTAAAGTCGTACAACAATAAAATTCATTATTGAATAATTATTCAATGCTAAAATTGCCGTAACAAGATGACTTTGTTAGAACATAAAGTAAAGAACAATAGAACTAAGTTCTTTGTGATTAAACTAACTGAATTATCATTAAATTTACCCATTTTGTTTTTAAGGATACGCGGTTATAAAGTAGGCAGAAGCTCTAAGATTAGATTGTGCGATGGTTTCGACAATGTTATTTACAGTGATAACTAAATATTGATTATCTTCTCTCTCTCTCGCTCTGTTGATTTGTTGCAGCCGCAAGCAGGATGAAGTTGTCACACTGGAGATGCAAATCAGGCAGCGATCTGAGCAGCAGAAGAAGGCCGGCGTGGAACTGGATGCCACCTGTCACATTTGCCTTAAGACCAAGTTTGCCGATGGCGTTGGCCACATTTGCCATTATTGCAACATACGCTGCTGCGCTCGTTGCGGTGGAAAAGTAACTCTGCGTAGCAACAAGGTAAGTAAGACATTCTGTAGTTACCAACTTTCGCCAATGTGCATTAAGTATGTATGTGAGTGTGTGTGCAACTGAGCTGACAGTGTGACATGCTGACACATTTTCCAGTTGACAATTTTCAAGTGCCATTAGACGCGCCTGTCACTCGACAAAACGCGTGGAGCCGGCAAAATGGCTGAGCGACACCACAAAACTGAAGAGAATTTCTGCTCATTTTCCAGTCATTGATAAATTGGATGACACTCTGTCGCCAGCTATTCTGGCGTCACACTCACGCTGTCTTGGAATTCGTTCAAGTAGCGCCAACGCCATCGTCATCACCATCGCCATCACTCATACGCCCCGTTGGTCAGCGTAACTTTTGGCAAAATAGCACGCAGCTTGCAGTACGCATAAATAATTGCCATTTGTCGACTGTCGTTCCAAACTCGAGCTGTATTTCAACACGCAGTCAATATTTATTGACCATTTAATGCTAGAGACAATAGCACAGTTCAAGAGTTCAAACACAAAACTGTTTTCAAATGAGTTACAGCTATGCAATTAAGCGCAAGTGTTAGAAATAAACTTAAGAAATGGGTCAACGAGTGTTCCATTAAAATGTGTAAGATGGAAAAATAATTTTATCTCTGGCGTTTAAGAAATCTGTATATTTAATACACTCCTTAAGCAAGATTTTCAATAAGTAAATCATTCGTTCTTCTATTATGAATACGAATTTAAATCTTTACTACTAGCATTACTAACTGAAAGTAATTTGTAGAGTACAGCTTTGCCGACTCGTATGCTATTTTGTTCCTTACATATTAGCTGAAACTAAACTATTTTGAGAGACCTCCAAATCCTATTCAACCAAATAAAACCTTCAAGCTGTTCATAGAATTTTGGTTGCAATCCTTTTGGGAGACGCCAGAAGGAAAGGAAGCTCCATTCAGTGTAGAATTTGCCATTTGGCACACCATTTCACATTTCACATAGCATTGCATTTCAATTACACTCTTTTTTATTTCACTACTATTTCGTTTTCGCTTTTTTTTCGTTTTTCAATTTTTATTTTACCCAGTGAGCCGTGACAGTGCTTGGCTCTTGCCTGGGCTTATCATTTGCTGGCCACGTTGCCAAACGTTTCGTTGAAGCATTGCCAAGATGTCACACATACTCACAAGCGTATGTACACTCACATACATACAGTTAGATGCACACTGGTATAGGTAGGAATACGAATGCGATAGAAAACTTTAACATTTTTCTGGGGAAACAAGAACAAAAAGTAACGCGAAATGGAATTTCAATTTGGCATTCTGTTTCCGGAATGGGAGGCACGAAATATGAACGACATGTGTAGCCAACGATATGGATCCTGAATGAGTCCAGTATCAGTATCACTATCAGTATCAAATTCTAGTTCCAATTCCTCCTCATTCGTCTCCAATTCCCTCACTTGAATACTTCTAGTTGGTGGTGCAAACCACTGCAAGCTGCAGAATCCAGCAAAGTACTCATGAGGTCCGCGCTCAACGTAGGTGGTCAGGTGGAGATTGGCATTGCCCCACAGATCCCAGAGGTTGCTGAAGTAGTAGAGCAGCCGAATTCTGTACTGCTCCTCCAAGAACAAATTGCTAGCATTCATTTTAAAATGCTCCCTCCTCCCAGTCCCTCAATTTGATATGTTTAATTGATTTGTTTTGAATACTTGAGAGCAGCATCAATGCTAATGAGTACAATTTTACTTTTTGTTTACAGGTTATCTGGGTGTGTATATTGTGCCGCAAGAAGCAGGAGCTGCTGTCCAAAACAGGTCAGTGGATCAACAAGACGGCGGTGCAACAAGATGGTTTCATCCGACGCATCGAACCCGATGGCAGCAGCGTAAGTCGCAACACTGCAACATTCACGCCACATTCTGTACATATTTCTTATGCCTCTAGGATATTTCACAGCAGGCCATTGTGGATCCACACGACACAACGGACAAGAGACCAAAGCTGGAGAGAACCCGCAGTGCCGCCGAGAAGGAGAATCTGCCCATGCAACGGGCAGGCAGTATGCTGCGTCGCCAGTATTCGCAACAGGAGCAACCAACGAATCGTAGACTCTCCATCTCGGACAACGGCATAGATCCCATGAGTCCTGGCCAGCAGCAACAACTACAGCACCAGCACCAGCAGCAGCAGCAACAACAGCAGCGCCAACGCATGCAACCCATGAATCCACAGCAGGCGCAACAGTACCAACAACAGCAGCAGCAACAACAAGCTTACGGCCAACAACAACAACAACATCCACAAAGATCCGGTGCCTATCCAGAGGACGATCCACGCTATTATCAGGTATAGCTTACATAAGCAATAAAGGTTTTCCTATGTAAATATATTTGTAATTGCAGGGCGAATTGGATGGTCTGATGCGACAACATCCACATTTGGCGCATCCCAGTCAGGTGCAACAGCAGCCACAGCACCAACAGAACCATCTGCCACCACAGCAGCAGCAACAGCATTACGCCGCACGCCAGCAACAACAACAGCAACAGCAACATCAACAACATCAGCAGCATCAACAACAACGTCAGCAGCATCCACAACAACATCAGCAACAGGCACAACGACTGCAACAACAGCAACACCAACAACAGCAACAACAGCAACCGTATCAGGGACAAGCAACACATGCACAGATTCATCAACAGCCGCCTTCGATGGTGAGTCAAAGCCAAATGGGCGGTGGTGGCTATCAAAAGCCACCGCCATTGACCCGCAATCTGACCATTAGCGGTGGTCATGCTATGGATGCCACATCCTACAATCAGCAACAGCAGCAGCAGCAACGTCGTGCCTTGGCGGGAGCTCAGTATGCCTCGCAGCAGCAGCGATCCTTCAGCAGCTCCGAGGAGGAATTCCAAAATCAAATGATGGCGGCACAGGCGCAGGCGCAGCTTGGTGGCGTCTCCACTATAAGTGCTGGTTCCGATTACGATGGTGAGTTGATTCGTTTTCTCCAATTTTGCACAGACTCGTATGTCTCTCGCTGTCTCTCTCTCTTTCTCTCTCTGTCTCTCAAACTGTCTCTCTCTCTCGCTATCTAAGTGTTGATCGCCTATGCGTTCAATTAGCTGTGACACCATTTTTTCCTTCCTATCTATATCTATCTCTCTATAACTCTATAACTCTACCTATCTCTCTCTAAATGTGTGTTCTCCCTCGTTTTCAATTTATTGCTCTAAGTGTCCAGCAACAAATCACAAAAAAATGGCGATTTGAAATTGTTTTCTTGATTGTTACTGTCTCGCTCTCTTTCTCACACATTCTCTTAAAACTCTCTCTTTTGACTCGCTCGCTCAAAATATGAAATGAACTCTAATTTGTCATTATTAAAATCTATGAAAAAAAAAATAGCAAACTTTCCAAACAGAAACACACTGCTGTCTCTCATTGGTGCGTTGTCTTCTTCCTTTAGATCTTTTTGGCTTTCCACTAACAAAATTTATAAATGTTTTTTGAAGCAACAATTTCCATCAACTTTCTCACATATTCGAATTTCTTTTGTTTTCATAATAAATTTTTTATTTTAGTGTAATTTCAAATTTTTCTCTTTTTCTGCTGTTTAATTGTTCTTAAAACATGCGATGTATGTTCTGAATTTAACGACGAATTTCCAACACGTACTTTCTTACCTTAAAAATATTAAAAATTAAATTTTTTGCATCTGTTAAAACAGTTAATGAATTCGCTATAATTCGTTTTATTGGCTTTCGGAACATACCTCGCATTATAAGTGTAAGCCTAAAATTAAGCCTAGTCAGTGCTAAAAGTAGTCAGATATTAAGTACACATAAATAAGTAGAATATACAATATCATATCTACAAATGTTAAACATAGTGTAAGTTTTGGGCTAGTTTGTAAGTTATTTGCCAACTACTGGCTCAAATCGAAAGGTAATTTACGTAGAGAAAATAGCCACGTTTAGTGACCTCTTTTGCAGGCAGATTACGTTTGCTTGCAGCAGTTTGGCCAAATATAAAAGGAAGTCTTAAATTTGCACATAATTTTTCACTGTGGAAAATTGTTGGCAAAGTGCAAAGGAAAAACTTTTCAAATGCTTTACTGAGCCACAAAGGAAAACGCAAGTTGCATGCACCGCATTTGCAAAAATAGAAAGCAAAACCTCAGACCACACAGACACAGACACAGACACAAACACACACATACACACACACACACAAAGCTATATTCTGTTTTTCAGGGAAAACATTTCGAGGCGCTTATCTTGGGGCCACTTGACTTTCAACAACAGCCGTGTGGCAGCAACAGCAACCGCAATGGCAACATAAACGAAATAAAATAAAAATAAATTGTTTGCTGCACCATAGAGATGGAGAGGAATGGCAGGTCAGGGGTCAGTAGGCAGCAGGCAAAAGAACCGCGACAAGTGCGCACTTTTTGGACGTTGCATACTTTTAGGCTGGCCGTTAAATGCAATCAGCATAAATTATATGCAGCAGTTGAAGAGGCCAAAGCGGGGGAGGTGGCAAAAATGTAGATGGCAACACAGCTGACCCGAAAACACATTTTCCAAGTAACCGAAAGCAAAAAGCAGCAATATACAAAAGTCTTTCTCCTTTATGGCAGCAAGACCGCAAGATATCAAATATTTGTGGGCAACTCTAGTGGTTTGGGGTGGGCTGGGTGGTGCTTGCTTCCTGCTGCTGCTACTTGCAGCATGTTTTGCTGAGCGACAACGACGACAACGGCGACACTGTCAAGTGCGTTTGCCTGGCAAATTTATTATCCTAATTAGAAAGTTTCTTGTCGACACTTGGTTGCAACTCGCAAGCCTCAAAAAGCAGCTGCACTCCACACTTCAGCCTCCCCGCTGCTTGCAACACTGCATTTTGGCTTGACTGAGCCTATTACAAGGCGCATGCAACATGGCGACTGGTGATTTAAATTCTTTTCTTTTTTATTGCAGCACATTAGCGTGCAGAAAGTTTCTGGCAAGCATGTTGCACTTGCCACAATCCCCCAACCGTTAGCATTGCCTCTCTCTCCTTTCCCTTCTCCGTCTCCGTCTCTCTCTCTCTCTCTTTCTCTTTCATATAATAATTATTGATTTCAACTTTGGCCCCCAAAAAGAGGCAAGTGCGAGTTTCATTTTATTGTTGTTGTTGCCATGACCAGCTGCAAGAAATTGTGGCATCAAAATTAGGCGCAAAGTTTTTGGTCTACCCAACATCGTCGATAAGCAGACTGCAAGTTTGGCAAAACTCTGGCAACGCCACCTCAGCTGATATGCAACCTCCCAGCCTACACCACCCCACCCAACAATCATCCATCCTTGCCCACCTCCTCCCACGCCTCCTTCGTGCCTGTGAACTTGTTGTAACTTGTCTTGCACCACAGCCGGTGCACCTGCACTGGCGTGCACCTTCAACATTCACCACGTGTAACCACGCGCCTTTGAATTCACCACAGCAAATACGCAAACACACCGCGCATTCAGTTCACAATAGACTCGCGCACCAGACGTCATGCGTTGGAATTTTCCCACAGTCACAATAATGGAAAGTTCCCACACAAACACAATTGGAATGCAGCACGCCTGCGCCTTGTCGCCCCTCCCTCCTCATTCTACGCTCTGTCTCACTTTCTCTCTCTCATTCTCTCTCCCTCTATTTGGCATCAGTAGCAGCTGATGATGTTGCTGCTGAGCGCGCGTAATGCCAAATTTATTTGATTTAAGCTTGAATACGTATTTCCCTCTTCGAGTTATTAAAACAACAAACAATTTCCGGTTATGGAGTACTGCAAAGGGGAATCCTGTTAAGAGTTGTCAACCACTTTGTAGTTAAGTAGTTCCATTGCCTAGTTTTCATTAGAAACTCATAGATCAACTCTACTATTGTTGGGTTAGGTTAGTCAAGTTTGAGCTCTACTTTAACCCAAATCTATTTTTATTTTTCATACTTTTTCCGTATCTTGTCTAATTTAAATTCTATAATTATGTGCAGAACTAAGCTAGGGTTTACAATTGCTTAAACAGGTAGATAAACTAAAATAATTATCTATATATAGCTAAATATATTTTAAATAAAGTTTTAGAGAAAGTTTTTATCATATAACGTTCAAAGTTTCATAAATTTAAAAAAAAATAAAATTAATTTTAACTAACTTAGACAAGATATAAACACTTTATATGTATTCTGTATACAAAATCAGATGAATTTACTATGAAGCAAATAACAGCATAGTTAATGTAAGTTTGACTAGGCTGCTAGGCCCTAGGTATTAGATTGAATAGAATTATTGTTTTGCGTAAATTTCGATGACGCCATTCGAATGCATTCGTGGTATTTCCTCCTACGCACAGATCAGATTACTCTGTGGGTTTTTGTGCATTACGCATCACGGTTTATACTCGCTTCTACCACTTTCGCTTTCGATTTATCTTTCTCCAAGTCCATGGTTCTTTACTCTAGTTCACTCTTCATTGCAGCTACGTCATTTCATTCACTGCATTTCACTTCGTGCAGCGTCATGCTCTTTACTACGAATTCGCTAACAACAACACCACCAACAACAACACCACCACCAACAACAACAACAACTAATGCACTTGCAATCCAGTTAGACTGAACAGTTAGTCAAGCATCCAACACGCGCGCGCCTACGCCAAGTCCGTCTGGTTGGGGAGAAGAATAGGGAAGTAGGTAAGGGGAAATAGGTTGTTTGTGTGTGTGTGTTGAGGTTGCCACCTCGCTGGAAAGTAAAGACAAACACGTTGATTTTGCCATTTGCCTTGGAGGTGGAAACAGCAGCAGCAAAACACAAACAAACACACACACACACATAGGCTGAGTCCCAGTGCAGCAAACCCCTAGCCAAGGCTCAACCCTCTGACCCCAACATAAGGCAGCAGCTGTCAATGTTATCGCAGTCAGCGTTGTGTCTCTGCCGCTGTCGCTGCCGCAGTCGCTGCTGACGTTAGCGTTGGCGTAGCAGTCAGCTTTGGGTACGCTTAACTTTATTTTTAGTTGTGCATTGGAAGCGTCATGGGAAAGTGCTTTTACAGCAATAACAACAGTGGGCGAACTTGTAACATTGTTATTGGAAATGTGTTGTAGGCTACCAACAGCAGCAGCAGCAGTGGCAGTGGCAGCAACAACAATAATGATAACAATACCAACAGCAGCAGCAGCAGCAATAAAAACAACAAACACTTGGGGTAGGCGCCAAAGGAAAGCGAAAACGTAAAGCAAAATTCCATTGAGGTTTTTTATGAAATCGAAACGAAACGAAACGAAATTAGTTTTCGATGAACTTTAAAGGCGACTAAACAGTCGTTGCGGTACGGTTTCCACGTTGTCTCCTCGCACGTGTCGCTAAACTCCTATAAAACTTAAATAATAAATAACCAAATAAATAACAAATATATAAATAAACTAAATAAATTACCAAATTGCGTAAATTATATTGTGAAAGTGCAAGTGAAAAGCAGCGGAAATTGAAAGTGAAAAGAAAAGAGTGAAAAAAAAAACCAAGAGAGTGTGTGGCTGAATTTAAGGCTAAGGTTAAAGCAGCTAATATACAACAACCTTGAAGTGAAATTGTGCAAAAGAAATGAATGAAAAACACCAACAACAACAAAAATAATAATACAATACAATTATAGGAAAATGTACGTGTGTGCGGAAACAAATCGCATAAAGTTACGGCGGTTAAATAATTCGTAATTGCCAGTGCCATTGAATAATAAATACTGTGTGAATCCCTGTCCGCTGAAGGACAAACAATATAATGTCATTAAATATGCCTTCTGAAGGTTAAAACAGTGCGTGTTTGCTGCGAAAATAAAAATATATATATTTATATATTTAACAAATTGATACTACAAATACTACATAACTGTGTATACTTTGAGAAAATAATTGCTTAATTTTGAAATAATTACAAAGGTAACAGCTGTGTCTCCGTTGCTGCAATATGTTTTATTCTTTCGCTTGGATACTTGGAAATTTAAGCAAAAAAATTAAATCGAATTGCAAGATAAATCAAATTTTTGGCCAGCCAAAAACTGCGCAAATTGTGGCGCCCATTGGACGCTTTTACATACTGCCACCCACACACACCAACATCACACACACACTCACACACATACATAAACACATACATATTCGTTTGGAAAACCCGCCTGTGAAATTTCTTGCGTGGGTAACAACAGCAGCAAAACATTATTCTTCTTATATTCTTGAATATGGAACTATTTACTTATTTTGCTTGCCTTCTCGTTTCGACTTTTTGAAACACACTAGTGACGAAAGCAATTTATATTTATATAGCTGTTTGTACTAAGATTTTTCGTCACGAGCTAGATTCCTTTGTAATAGTCTACTCAGACTAGCTCTAAAGACAATTACTTTATGTCTATCGATTAAATAAACAAAGTCCAAAAGCTGTTTCTCCACATTTATTTGTACATAAATCAATTTATATATAAAATTTATAGATTTATTTGTTGTTTGCGTCTGCGATGACTGCCACAATTTGTGCTTAAGATGTTGAACAAGTGATAAGTAATTTATAAAAACAAAACAAAGCCCAAAAAGTGTTTAAAAGTCTAATTCAATTAAAATCCAAAAATAATAATTTAACTTTAAAGTAATTAACCAAATAATCAACTAAAAGGTGAGTGGCTGTTTATAGTATTTTGTGCTACTCGTACAACAACAGCAAGTTAACCATTATTCCACACAAATAATAACAACAACAAGAAAACACAAATGTACTTGCAACATACTAAACAACACAAATGCTTAGACTGCTAAAACCAAAAATCCCTAAAGCAAAAAAAAACAATAAAGCAAATAAGAATTTGAGCTAAATGCAAAATGCAAATAGATTAGCACACAACACAATCAATCAGAAGGAAAAATGCAAAACGAGTACAAAGTTGAATCGCTTTCAAAGTAGCGCAAAAACAAAATTGCAGGCATTTGCCAAAATAGCCTAAAACTGCCAGAACAAAAAACACAATAACAAAAATAGTGAAAATGCTGCCAACAAAACAAAAACTGCTTAGACATACACTGTACAAAATCAGTGGGGTTAGACAAAAAATGGGGCTTGCCAAATTGCATTTTAAGCCATTGTAGAAAGATTTTGAGAAAGCAGTTGATTTCAATTACTAGTTTTTATATTCTTCAAATTTAATTTGAATAATTAAAATAAATAATTCGAATGAGCACTTATAATAAGTCTTAAATTGCTCGCATAGTACATTTTAGTATTATTATAAATTTGGCTTTAAGTATTAAAGTTAAATACGCTTACTTATTCTACATTAAAAGTACATATTTTGATTATTGATTTTCAATGACGTTTTGCATTGCTAAATTCAACTAAAGCTACAATTAATAAATAACTTACATCAAGCTCAGTAATTTTTCCATCAACCCAATTATAAACTGTATTTTTAGTCCGTTCCTATGTGCATTTTACATCCAATAATTTTCCGCTTGAATTCATCATAGAAAATACACTTTTTATAGCATACTTTTAAGCGCTTCGATAGCCGCTATGACCGCTAATCATGAACAAATACACGCAAATATGTATATATACTGAGGCCCTTATGTGTGAGAACTCTCTACAATGGCATAATATGAGTTTGGCAACCGCGGGGGTATGAGAAGAGGGTTTGTGGGTTGATTGGTTGTGTGTGTAGAATAGAAATCAAAAGCAGCTTCAGTAACTGCGATTTCGACCCCCACATAGCGCATCATTTTTACCATCAACTGCTGCCCACAACTGTTTTACCAAAGAAAGAAAAAAAGGTTCTACGTGTGTGTGTGTGTGTGAGTTTTGTTGTGCGTATTTGCATTTCGTTTAGCGCAAAAAGAATGGTCTCTCCGTTATTTTTTGTTTGTTTTGTGTTGCAAAAAAGTATTAATTCATGAATAAAGCGAAATCAATAGACAAATAAGCAAATGGCCAAATGACCAAATGTCAACCACACCGCGTAACGTGTCGCATATGGCGACAAGGCTATAAATAAGTAAATAAATATTGTGTGGGTATGTGTGTGCGTGTGTGTGTGTGGAAATGTGTAACCTGCGGCCTATTTTAAAATGTGTGCAAATGCAGCCGTGGGAACGAGACGAATTTAATTAAAATGTTGACCAACATATTTGTCGGTCGTTCTGTGTGTGTGTGTGTGTAGTTGTGGGCGTGCGTAGGCGTGCATGTGCAACTGTGTGTATGAGTAACATTAATGCGAACATTGAGGTTGGCCAGCCAAAGGGACAAGAACAGCAACAACAACAATACTAACGCACTTTCCTGCTTATGTCGCCGTGTTGTTGTTGTTGTTGTTTGTTTGTTTGTTTGTGCTATTTATGCGCCTGCGTCTTTCTCTGCATAAGTATGTGTGTGTGTGTGTGTGTGTGTGTGAGTGTGTGTGTGTACGCTTGCTGGTTTAAAAATAGAACAAGCTGTTCTCGCCTGCTGTGCTTTTGCCAGCCGCAATGCCCAAACACCTCATGCTCCGCTCCTGCTCCAGCTACCGCTCTTCCTCTCCCTCTCTCACTTCTTTTCCTGCCCTTTGACCCTCTAGCTCGTTCTGCTGCCAACTGTCAGGCAAACTGGCTAGAATTTATGTTAGAAAAATATAAAACAGGAAGCAAGTGTGGCACTCATACAACCAAACACACAAACTAAGGCAAAGTTTGTTTGATTTTAGCATTTTTTTGTGTGTTTTTCTTTTTGTTGTGCGTTGATTGTGCATAGCTTGGCACACACAAATACATAGAAGCATATGTATGTATGTGTATAGTTACATACAACAAAGAGCAGGCTGAAACGACTAAACGACCGACAGTCCGTGTTTTTGTACACTTTATTGATTTTTGCCTTCTTTTGCGCCTTTCTTTGCCTGCCTCGTCTTGGCCATCCATCCCATCGTTTTGCTCTCTCTTTCACTCTCTCTATCTTCTTATTTCCCTCTTACCACCTGCTGCAATTGTGCGTGCGTTTCAGCATTTGGCCCAAAAGCAACACTGTCCGACAAAAGACTCTCAGTCACAATTTGTTGTGTCTAAACTTAATTCCTACGATTAAACTTACTAAGATCGTAGCGAATTCCTTTGGAGATTTTACTTCGATTGAGTAATCAGGTTTAATTTATCAAAAAATATATCTTTTCAAATGAATATTTAAACAAATTTTCAAGTTTTAAATTTATTTAATATTTAAATACTAACTAATGAAATGAAAAGAGACTAATTTCGTGCTCTAAAAATATATAATGAGGCTCAATTCATGTTCTTGATCACAAAAAGCCTCAAGAGTTCACGCTAGTGACTAAAGCAGACCCAAATAGCATAGTCTAGTGTAAAACTGTGTAATTTACTTAAGTTTTTTGCTTTGTTTTGTTTTCCTAAGTTCCTTTGTTTACACTAAAGCGTTGTTGTTGCTGTCGTTGCTGTTTTTATGTAAATTTTTACATACCCCTATATATATTTATATATATTCATATGTATGTATATGTGTGTATGTATATATATATATTTGTTTTTTTTTGTTGCTGTTGTTTCTGCGTTATTTTGTCGTCGTTGTCGTTACGGGCACAATAAACGTTTTATATCGTGACCAAAGTCAAAAGAAACTGTGCCAGGGGTATGGCCCACAATACATAGTAGGACAACTATACAAATGTATAGCAACACGGTATGTGTGTATGTATGTGTGTGTGTGTGTGTGCGAGTGTGTGTGTATATGTGTGCTTGTGTACGATTGTGTGTCAAGTTTACAAGTTTAAAGAAATGAGCGCAATGCGTTGCCAAAGACATTCATTTACATTGCTTGTAGAACAAACAAATTAAATTGTAGACACAATTTGGTAACAACAACAACAAAGTCTCAAAACAGTAATGCTTAATTACACAAAACAAATAACAAATTAGTTAGTTAACTAATTATAGTCTATCTATAGTTATATATAGCTTAAGTAATTATTAATAGCACTTAAGCCTAATGCTAAGCTAAGTCTACGTATACGTAATCTTTTCACTACTTTATCTCATTTCACTGCTCTTTATTGTTTCTATTATTATTATTATATATATATAAACATTGTATATTTTCTCCACTCTCTCTTTTCTATTTGTTAAACCCAACAAAACCCAAAAACGAAACTCAAAAAATACCCACTGAAAATGCCCGCCACAAAATATTTTGCAAATTCAAAAAATAAAAAAAAAACCGAATAAAAACAATTTTGTAAATTCAAAATAAACACAACTACAGCAGGTAATTTTGGCGGCCAGACAAATCTCTCGCCCGGCGATCTACAGATTCATGCAAATGTAAGCCAAATAATATAAACAAAAAATACAAAAGTGAATTCAAGCAAAAGTTTTTAAATTTTTAACTGCGTGTGTCCTTTGTAAATGTAATGTTATTATTTTTTTATAATTTACGAAAAAAAAAACAAAAGAAAAATACGTCACTTTAATGGAATGTACAATTAATTAATGTCGTCTCTTTAATCCTTACTTAAATTTCCTTTGTTTTTAGCACTTAATGCCAGTGTGTACACACTCAATAGATTTTTAATCCTTGTTCCTTGCATTATTTTCATTCGATGTTTGTGTGTGTGTGTATTTGTGTGTCTGTGTGTGTACAGCGCTGTATGTGTGTGTGTGTGTGTGAGAAGCGTATAAAAGAGTTTCTCCAGCGGACATTCTTTGTTATGATATGTTTTGTGTTCTGCTTTAAAAATACCCTCCACTTCACTCCACACCACGTTTTTGGATACCTCACTCTTCCCTCCACACACAATTCCGCTCGCTGCGCTGTGTTTTCCTTTCTTACGTTAATTATCTGCAATTTTTTTCTTAACTACTTTTATTTCTTATACTTGTAAATGTAAATTTGAAAAGACAAAATGATGAATCAACAAACTAAAAACAAAATACAAAAACTACTACGTGAAAAATTTGCATGGATATCGTAACGCTGTTTCCTCCTTACTTCAACACTCCCCAACAATGATACACAAACAACCACACACACACATACAAAAATACACACAAGCACACTCTTACCTCCCCCTCGCCCATGGCGATCAAGTAGTTATCTTTTAGGTCCAACTCAATCCAATATTCGTATGGTAGCCATAAACAAAATATAATTTTCTTGAATCTTTTAGCCACAGCAGATAAGTATTTCAGTATTTCGATATATTTGACTATATCTCCAAAATCGTACTGCCTCCCTTGCCCCCGCCCCAGGCACAATTACCCAGCTTGCCGAGCTGCCTTGTCTGGCATGTTTTACGTATTCCCAGCACCTTTGGATTGATTCTCACTTGATAACTGTTAGGTCTAGAGCTGTAGTAGCTGTATTAAGCCAAGCATCCAAGATATCTGCTCACAATGCTCTGTATTCTTGGCACTCTCTGCAGATCTGTCCAATCGTAGGTCTACTTATACATAATAGATACATATTTATCCATATCTTACAAACATATACATTTTATACGCATCTAAATCAAAAACATTTACAGTTCTCTGAGATCTTATTTTCAGCATTTACTTTAGAAGATGAATCGGAAAACCAGTTTGAATAGACATGTTCAGATCAAAAAAAGTCTAAAAAGATATAATCAATATTATAAATCATCAGCACTTCTTTGGTGAGTGCTAAAAATAGATCTCACATACATACATAAGTCTTATATTCGTACGTATTCATTTAAACAAAATATATTATTTTTGGGTTTGAAAAACTACAAAAGAAAGTTAACCATTCTGTTATGCTTCAAAGCTTATTTGCACCTGTTTACATTTTCGCCGAAAATATCCTGAAAAGGACAACAAACTAATGTCAGTCGAGCAGCATCTATCCAAAATAAAAACAAACAAACAAACAACGTGTGCATCGTTCGAGCAATTGAGAAAGTCCCAACTTCAAATATTTAAATGAGTGATTAGAGACCAAGTCCTACTTCTCTTCTACTACCCCCCTTATCCAAAACATGACCTTATCGAATAGCGAAGAGTATATGCCAAAACCATTACTAGTTCATCCTACATCTACAGGCGGCCGTCTACAGGTGCGAACGGATCCCTGGCGCCAGCAGCGTAGTCTCAACGAGCGTGACCTTCTAACGGTCGGCGGTTCATACGGATCAACAGACTTTCGTCTATTGGGGCATACGAATCAGCGTCTATACGCCTCGGCTGATCAACGTGATCGCTACGAGCTGCAGCTGCAGCACCGCGAACGCCTCGAACAGTATCCACTGACAAGGACGGCTCGATTGGACGTGCAACAGCGCAACTCACTCAATCGGACCAATCACGACCGACACTTTGCTGGGGCCGTTGGGGGAACTGGTGCTGGTGCTGGCGCTGGAGCCAGTGGGGCTGGTGGTGGTGGCGGGGCCTACCGCCGCGCACCGCCCTTGGCCGCGGCGAGCGGTTGCGGAGGCAGCAGCAGCAGCAGCACCAGCAGCAGCTACTATCCGCAGAGTCTGAGCCAGAGTCAGAGCAAGCCGCAGATTGTAATCGGCGGTGGTGCCTATGATCGTGGCGCCATGTCCTCGACAACAGCTGACGGCACCAGGAGCAGCCTGAGCCGAGAGCGCGGCCTGCTCGGCACTGGCGCTGGCAGTGGCGGTGGTGGCAGTAGCTCCCTTAGCTCCACCGAGGCTGCCTATTGGGATGAGCCGGCTGGCAGCACATCCTCCTCATCGGCAGCACAGGACTCACGCCGTTTCACTGAGCGTAGAATAAAGAAGACTGTACGCTTCGATGCCCATGATGATGAATCGCTGCTGGTGCCACCAATAGGCTGGCAATAGCAGCACCACCGGCGGATTGCCACCGGTAACCACCATATTGCCATCGACTGCCGTCGATGTGGGCACAGCCACGTTACTGACCAGCGGCAAGTTGACACAGCCCCAAGATGGAGACTGGTCACGTTGGGATGCTGAGCGTCAGGGCAGCCAGGATTCGGCCACCAAGGACTCGGGTATCGATACGAGCAGCACCTTTACTAGCAGCGAGGACTCCAATCGTGGCGATGGCCCTAAGGTACACAATGCAGCTGCATCCGGTGAAAGTGGCATCCAAAGTGAAACCCTTGAAAGTGATTCTTTCCCCACAACTGCATTGTGTCTGTGTAGAGTCTGAGTGTGTCCCCAAATTTAACTCTCTATCTAATTGTCTGTCTGTCTGTCTGTCTGTGTGTATACCACCAAATCCACCAAACAACTGTCTCTCTTTTTTCCCCACTTTCTAGCTAACTGTCTATCTTTCTCTCTTACTCTCTGTTTGTTGTTCTTGTCACGCCTAATGAAAATAAACCCTTTCATATACCATACATACTAAATATATACATATATAACTATATATATAGCCTTTCTAGTCCACTCCAGCTTTTCAGTTTGCATTGTTTATAGGCCACACTCCAAGAATAAACTCAAGTCCCGTCTACAAAAATACAAAAAATTATGAAGAAACCAACCATTTTACAAATCAAAAACTTAATTAACTTTTGTATATCAAATTGCATGTCTACAAATGTCCTTAACCCCAAACTCTTTGTTGTCTGAAACTCCGCTTGCATGCCGAAAGCATAGACCTAAGATCCATCCAATAGCGCACCAGCTTAGTCCTTGATCCCAAATCGGTTCCAGATCCAAATGTAATTTGCTACTAACCCCAAAACACCGTGCACGTCTCTTATCGCATGTTTAATAAATGTTGTAAAATATTGTACTGTCATCCAACACTCTTTAACAACATTTTCGAGTTCGATGTCGACTTTCGATATGGACTATTTTTTTTTTTATTAATTTCAACTAAAACGTGTGTGTTCTCAAAGCAGGTCAAATAATGAAAACTCTAATGAAAATGTGAATGATATATCTAACTACAGTCTATCTTATCGGAAACCTTGTAGAAACTATTTCTAGCTATTAAGAAATAAGGAAAACTGAATGTAAAATGATTGTACAAAATGTTTTTCATATATGATTTTCAATTGCTGTTTTTAATTGTTTACTGATTTTATACTAATACTATATATTATAAGAAACTTATGTAAGATAATCTATATAAGAATTTTGTATGGTGCAAATCTAAAACTATAAACCATTTTACTTCCTGCATACGATCTCATCGACATTCCGCAACAAAACAAAACCCAAAAATCAAATCAAAAATCTATGCAAAATTGACACCTACGACTTCTCACCCAAAAAATATCCATCCAACCACAACCACTACCACTTAAAATCAACCACCAAACCACCCAAAATACCACCACAAACCACCACCACAACCACCGTTACGTGTACATACCCATACATGTATCTATAGAATCCGGTGAATTGGCAAACATCCGCGGATAATACTCGCATGATTGGTCACATGATATTACGTAAATACTATGATGGGGAAGATATATTAGGCTTAAAGGTGAACGGCGGTCACCCAGTTGGCATCCATGGCGGTCCATGTGGCGCCATTGTGGAGAAGGTGAAACGCGGTTCGGTGGCTGATCTCGAGGGCTGCATACGACCAGGTAAAGAAACATATTCACATAACCATTACCATTAAAGCCAGACATCATCATATGGCCATTACTCATACATCTTTATTATCTGTCTCTTGTCTTTGTCTGTCTTTCTCTCACCTTCTTCATCACACCAACACACACACACACACAATCACACAACATCCACGTGATCGTTGGATCTATCGATTGATGCAGGCGATGAGATCATCGAGTGGAACGGACGCAGTCTACACAACAAAAGTTCAGATGAGGTATACGATATTATAGACGATAGTCGACTGGACGCCCAAGTGGAGTTAATTGTATGCCGCTCGTTGTTGCCCACTGTTGGCAACACCACCAGCAGCATCGACAGCGGCGGCAGCAGCAGCAACGTCAGCCCCAGCAGCGCCTGTTCCGGTTCCGGCAGCAGTGTCACCCGTCGCTCCTCGGCTAACTTTCCCCACAGTGCGCTCGCCAGCAGTATGGCTGGCAGTGCGGTTGTCAGCAGCGGAGGGCGTTATCTTCAGCGCAAAGGTGAGGGGAGGGGGAATTATCTGCTGTGTATATTTATGTTTGTGTGTGTGTGTGTGTGTATGTGTATATGAGTGTTAATTCGATCAGCTAATACAACTACTCACTGCTATCATTTTCACATTGAACTACATTTTGATTCAAGCAGCTAGCGGTGTATGTCTAAGCTTATAGGTCAATCTGTGTAGAGAAATAGGAAAAATAAAGTAGAAACTACAAAACTCTATTTTAATTTAATTAGTTTCATGTCTTTACTTAATAATAAATAGGAACTGCAATTATTGCTTAACAAATTACATTCTAAAAGTGGTCTAAATTGAAGATCACAAATTGTACGATCTATGAACTAGTTTATAGAACATGTTGAGCAAATCAGTGTAATTTGAAATATTTAAGACTTAATAATATAATTATAACTCTGTCTCTTCCTCATCCATTTGTGGAATGTATAGCACCTGCAGTTGAGGCCCTCGAATTACATCGGGAGAAGCCGAGCGTGTTGATCACATCGCCCGGTTCACCGGATTTGCATATCAGTGGCTCGGGCAACGGACTGCGGCATCGTGGCGCTGCCACATCGGGTGCCACACAGCAGACACAGCGTCTGGTTGCGAACCAAAGCGGTCACAGCGGTCACAGCAGTCACAGTCACAGCAGCAGCGGCAGTGGTAGTGGGAGCAGCAGCAACAGCAGCGCCACATTACAAGCAGCAGCTGCTGCCGCCGCGGGCGGCCTGCACAGCACAACGACGGCGGGCCACCATCATCATTGCCATCCGGCAGCTTCATCACCGCCATCGCACACGCATTCGCATCCGCATGGACATTCGCATCCGCTTCCGCACCCGCATTCGCACAGTCACTCCCATGTGCCGCATCATGGCATGGGGATAACGACACAACCGATACCCATCGAGGGTCGGCTGCAACTAAAACTGGGCTACGATCAAAATACCCTGCAATTGATAGTGACACTGGTGTGCGCCACGGGTCTGTCGCTACGTCAAAGCGGCGCCGGGCGCAATCCCTATGCAAAAGTGAGTTGCATTAATTTTCTTTTAACCCACGATTCGGAGTTTTAACTATCAAAATGCTTCGCAGGTGTTTCTTCTGCCCGATCGCAGTCACAAGTCCAAGAGACGTACGAAAACTGTCGGCACCACCTGTGAACCGCGCTGGGGTCAGACCTTTCTGTACTCGGGTCTGCGACGTTGCGATCTCAATGGTCGACTGCTGGAGGTGCGTCTAAAATTATCTTAACTATATACTCAACTCTACTTTATCTTAAATATTTACATGTCTTTCAAGATTACGCTTTGGGATTATGTTCGCTATGGCGCCAACGACTTCATCGGCGAGGTGGTCATTGATCTGGCCCATCACATACTCGACGACGAGGCCGAATGGTATCAGCTGCAGCCACATCAGGACACCTCCCATCTCGTATGTCTTCTCGGGGAACAAAAAAAGCTAACCTTACGTTTCTGTTTCCGTTTTCGTTTAGTTTTTGTTTCCATTTCATTTGTGTTTCGTTCGGAGCGTTCTACATTTTTGTGCTTCGTGCCATTTCGGTTCATTTCATTTCGTTCGTTCTTAAGCAAGTGTTGGTGTTGGTAAACGTTACAAAAGAAAAAAAACAATAATGAAACGAAGATCAAGTTTTGAGGTTTGTTTGTTGAGCGAAGAACGTAACACAAAACTGTCAAATTTTAAATGCAGAAATGTTAACAACAAAAAATATCAAAAATTTAATTTTTTTTTTGGTTTGTTTTATAATTTTTGTTTTCACGGTACTTTAGATGAAATGTTTCCCTATTCCCCCTCAGCAGCTGTCCAAAAAAATTAAACAAATTTATTAACTGAGCATTGTCATATCTTTTTGTTTTTGTCGTGCACCCACCAATAAACCAAAACAAACCACCAAACACCACCAACAACAATATCAAACAACTATCACACAACAATAAACAACAACACGTGCTCGCTTGCGCCGTTCCGTTCCGTACCGTTCTGTTCCATTTCAACAAAAAAAATTATACATTTCGACGCAAAATTTATGACAACAACAACAACAATGAACAGTTACGTGACGAGGGCAGCGATGTAGACGGCCTGATACTGACACCGACAGATCATTTATCACCGCCCAGCACATTGTCGCGTCTGAGCGACTCGGACACAACGTCCGAATGCGACATCGATGGAATGACGCCCGGTGCCAGCATATCATCCATGGGCAGCTCCAACAGTCCGCCGCTGCTTGAGGTAACAACAACAACAACAACATCTAACTACAAACAACAACCACACACAAATTGAGAGACCCTCAAGAACAACTAATTTAATCAACGTTTACTAAATATGTACATACTTCTAAAATACTATACTACTTATATACATACACACATACTTACATACGGCACACTCTGTGTGTGTCCATGCAACATAAACTGACAGAAACAACAGTGAGGACACATGAAGGGTCACACATCCACCCAAATAGGCAGACATATAGCACTTCAACAATTTCACACATTCACATAATTGGAAACACACAGACACACTTTAATATTCAGTTCCAAAAACAGAACTCTGTCGTTTTTTAATACATTTGCGGAGCTAACTGTTAGAATCTTACTGTGAAGGATGATAAATATTTCCAAACAAAAATTGAAGCATACTCTTAGGCTCATCTTAAAATGAAACTCAAGCAACATAGACAATTGTTGGTGTTTAAATTCGACTTACAATCATAAATATTCCACTTTAGTGCAGTATAGTAGTAGTATAGTTTATCTACATAGTAGTAAACTTAAATAAATTATATAATTTAATTAATTAAATAAATTAAACTATAGTGAAAGTTACTTCATATAAAAGTTCCAGCATATCTGAACTGCACTTTCTGTTTGATCTCTAACCGTGCAATGAAGGACAGGAATTAGTTTCCTCTATTGCTACTTCAGTATTACTTGAAGTAATTCACTATTTAAGTTAAAGTATAGGTGAAACTTTATTTAGCCACAATTAGACCGCTATCTGTGCTCTGCAAATGTATTGAAAAAATCGTCGTAACAAATGAGCAAATGTTATTTTTTCCAGTTTTAATATCAGATTTCGTTTCTCTGGTTTCCTATTAATGTGTGCGTGCATTTCTTATCCTTTTAATTCTGTGTGTCTCTCGCAAACTCACAATCGAAAGCATCCTTACGCAGCAAACCGCTGGTTTACTCTTCATGTGCACACATCACGTATACGCCCAGTTATCAAATTAAATGCTCGCACTCATTACATCTCCCCAAAGACTTCATTGCTGTTTCTATCAGATAATTTGCATGCAGGTGACATTCAAATTTCGAAATCCGTACACATCATGTCGGTCCACTCATTGTACATATTTAATACCCAACATTTGCAAAAATTGTATAAAGTAATTATTGTTTAATAATTCATATTTATTTGGTTTACGTTTATGAACTAATTGGTGTCGTTGTTTCGTTGTGCGTGTGTTAAATTTTTCACTCTCTAACTCTAAACTCTGAAAACTTTCTAAGCTCGACTAAAACTCGTTACTAAACCAATGGAAATAATAAAACAACTAACTAACTAATTCTACAACAACTGCGTGTGTGATATGAAGATGCTGTCATCTCTATCTCTCTTAATATCTATGTCTCTATCTGTTTTTCTAAAACATCATCAGTTTAAGCTATCTTTGCATTTAAGATTAAAGTAATAATAATATAAGTCTTTTAAGCAAAATGATTTAGGTTAAGTTTCAGTGTATACTTTTAAAACTTGAGAACACATACTATTATTTTTGTTCAAACGAAAAGAATAGACAGCCAATAAATTGTCTAAATGCTTAATTGAAAATAACCTATTGAAAACTGAAACCCAACAAATGCACTTTCGCCCTTAACACGTACTTATATTCTATATACTTTATATCTATATAGTTTAAGCTAGCTTTTGCATGAAAATCGCTTTGGCCAATCCCACAGATACTAGCTTTAAGTGTGTAGATTTGTTGTCTATTTGCATTATATTTGTATTAATTTGTATTCGAAAACTATAACCAGAGAACCACACAATTAAACCATAGCAAACTAATTTCCCATATTAATATATATCTATATGTATACGGATACTTTCACACTCACACAACCGCAATGTAAGGGTTAACATGAGATCATGTTAAGACACAATTTTATTTATTTTCTCTCATTTTTATCATATATGTACATTTCTTTTGTCTTCTCCTCTTGCTCTCTTTCTCTTTCCTTCTTTAATATTAACAAACATACACACATAAACACATATATATAATTATATATATACTAAATTCCTCAACCCGCCCCCTTGTCATTAATTATGTGCTGGATAAATCCAATATGCTTCCCATATATATACAAATACCCAATTCCCACGAACCCCGACAATAAATAACTCACACTATTCAGCTCGATCTAAACGAGCGTCGCTCCAGACGAGATATGTCACCCCAGGGCCGTAAAAGGGTGGCCGGAATGGTGGCCCGAGATTATCGCACTGTATCTGGCATTGGACAAAGTTATCACAATCAGGTTTGCACCTAAGCTAAATTAACGTAACACTCCAAAATCAGAACAGAAACAGCACAACAAGTATGTAAACACAGATCAATTCCAAATGTGAAATCCACAAGTTAGCAAGATTACTGAGAAAAGCAAAATTATAGTATAGGATAAAGACCTTCATATATTTAAAAACAATCAATCGATCATATACATACTTGTATATAGTAATTTAGGTGAGCATATTTGAAGATCTCACAAAACCATTTATCAAACTTTCACTAACCCCAAGTCTAGAATATGATGTATGATCGCTCTTGGAAAATCTTTTTAAATTTCCTTCATCAGAATTTTATTTAAAAGGCTTTCCTTCTATTCTTAATTCATCTTGCTATTAGCTCTATTCACATTTAATCCAGTTAATATAGCTAGGCACACTGCCAATTAAACTGCACTTTCGATTCATTTTGAGAAATTTTCTAATCTCTTTATCCAACTTAATTAATTATCTACTAAAAACCTGTACTAACTAATTAAAATGAAAGTAACGCTCACATCAGCTTATCAGACATGATCTTGAGATCAGTTCCAAACTGATTGGAGCAATGCTTTTAACGTTATTAACTTGATTTTGTTTCGAAATTGTATTAAATTCTTGCTAAGTATGCCTTGACTTGTAATTAAAACTTACTCATATTATTCCATGTTCCTGTAGAAGTTGCAGTAAAAGTTAACCAAACTAAACACACACTCTAATTAACTTGAATGAAATTAAGAAACACTCCACTCTCACATATATATACATTTATGGTATATGTCTCGTATGTGCCTTAACCCATAAGCTCTACAGGACTCTCTCTTTTTCTCTCTCTCTCTCTCTGGATACGGCCTTAAAATGCCAGAGAAAATTGACTATAACATTTTTTTTTTGCCACTTCCATTAAAATGCAAATCATTCTCTTCGCCCTTCAGGCTTCTGCCACGGGCTATTATAGGCGAGGGGGAGGTAATGGTGTCGGTGCTTCCATTGGACCCGGTGGAATGAGCCTAAGCCAACGCAGTCATTCGGCAGCCCCAAGTGACAATTATCACAGCGGATCTGGCAGTGGAGTAGGACATTCGGGTCCTGGTTACGGCTACAGAAGCAGCAGTCCACGTCGAGGATCTCTCTCGCCGCCCGACGATCGCTACATTGACTATCCAGTGCTTCCAAATCACGGCTCACCCAACACCGCTGCCTACGGAGGTAGCGCTGCCGCAGCGGCGGCTCAAGCGAATCAGCAACATCGTTTCCAATCGCGATCAGCGACTGCCACTCCCACGGGATCGCCCAAAAAGCGTCAACTGCCACAGGTAACTTACAGACTCATTATCTCATTAACTTAGCCACTTTCTGCGGATCTTTGATTCTTTTGATTAATTCAATTTTGAGTTACATTAGTAGTTAGAGCATCTGTACATTCTCTTATTGAGATGCCGCAATCTTCCTTCAATTTGTTCTCCAAATTTTCCTCGTAGGTGCCACAAACTTCTCGCAGCGCCATGTTGCGTGATCGACTGGGTCAGGACTTTGACGAGCGTCTGGCTTCGGGCGGTCGGTTTGGTCGTCACCGGACACGACAACCGCATCATCAGGCCACATATCGCAGCACCGGAATGGGTGGCTGGGAGCGACACTATACGGGTTTATCGGATAGTGATCTGCAGTCGATGGACACACGGATGAGGCCGCGACACTCGCTCTCGCCGGACAAGGATTTCATGGGCGAGTTCGGTGACTCGGATATGGAGTCTGTGGTCAGTGTGACGTCCAGCGCCTTCTCAACGCAATCGGAAAGACCGCGCACCTCGCGCGGACTCAGGTGAGTGGATGCCGGGGATTCTAACTCGGCACCTTGTGCTGCACCCGCGTCCGCTTCGTTCTAGTTCAAAAGCCAAAGCCAAAGCCATGCCAAGCAAAGCTGAAATTTATCATACGTTCGGGGCAACACAACATAGAAATTGGATACATTTTTATGTAGAAGCTACAAAATCCAAAATTAATCCGTTTAATTAGGCTCGGAAATTAGTTTCACAAGCGAATCAAAAGAGCGCGCTTACTTCCCAACCCTTTCTCTCTCTCGCTCTTTCACTATTTCTCTGTAAAAAATATATGGACACTAAATCACACACACACACTTATACATGCTAACACACATATACATCCACACATAACCGTATACGAAAGCCAAGGCAATCCGGATAAAACATAAAGTTTCTTTTCTGCATTTACTTTTTTGCGTTATCGAACGAAATCAACGAAACAATTAATTATAAATGAAACGATAAAATCAACGCGCGCTCTCTATTTTGTGTTCACTGCTTCTCTTGCGTGCTCTTCACCACACACACACACACACACACACACACACACACACACTGTCTCTCTCTCTCTCTCCATTCGACTCTCACAACTCTCGCTGACCTCGGACGCAAACCATCGCTTGCATTTATAAACGATCGTTCGTTGTGTCATACACCCAATGCCACAACCAATACCACACCCATGACAAAAACCCAACATTGTGTTAACTGCGCATGTTACTCCTGCATGTGTATCCAATATGTCACCACGCCACACTTTACACCACACTTACACCCACCCAAAACCCAATGGCAACTGATTCCACTGAAACTGCAAATAACCGCCAGTTTTCCACGCAACTGGCGCAATCTATTTGGTGGCACACCAAATGGCTTGCTGAACGGTGCTGTCGGTGGTCCTGTGACGGGCCTAAAGGTCTATCCGATGGAGCACCACCGTGCAAACACCATCGAGGTGGATGACTGCGATTATCTGTCAAGTGGTGGCACACAGCAGCTGTTGCTGCTGGAGCAGTTGCAACAGCTGGCGGCTCTGGCTGCCGCTGATTCACCACCCAACACAGCGCTGATGGGGCCAAGTGGTGCAGCAACAGCAACCACAACACTGCCAATGCCCACACAGCGTGTGCTGGTTACGGATGCCAATAGCGGTGAATTGGTCGAACAGTTCTTTGTGGAGCCAGCTTTGGTGGCGGAGGAGACACAGACACCGCTGTCACTTGACCCACTGATACATGAACCACATTTGCATACGCATTGCGTCTACTATTCGCCATCGTCCCATTACCCAGACATATACCAACATCCACAACAACAGCAACAACAACGACGCCACCACCACCACCACCACAACGGACGCCAGCTCGCCCCCACCACCACCACCACCGTAACCACTCATGCGAACCACAACCACAATCAGAGTCACGCCTATGCGATGCCGCTGCCGCTGCCGCTGCCCAGCTTTGAGCAATTCAAGCGCATTACCACGCCCGTCATGAATCTCTTTCGCAGCTCCACCACCAACAACCACAACCACAACACCACCCTGCCCGCCCACGATCACGCCCCTGTGCACGGCCGTGCGCACACGGTGTCCTCATCGCCCTCATCCTATGTGGGCTATGTGCGTGATCATCTGGACAAGAGCTGCAGCCACTGTCAGAACGGTAGCCAGCCGGTGGTGCTGTCCACCAATACGTCCCTGGCCATGCCCGGACTGGCAATTGGAGCCTGTGGCGATCCCTGCTGTCTGGCCGATGCCCATCCCCATCCACAGCACCAGCCCATTGCCTATCCCTACAGTGCTGAGCAGCTGCTGCGACGTCCATCGCTGTCCATGTATCAGCCGAGCAGCTCGGAGCCTTCGTTGCCCACCATGGATCCGGCCATGTGCGGTGAATGCGTGGATCAGCATTTCCTGGGCGGGCTAACGGGGCCACAGCTGAATTTGGGTGTGGTGCCCACCTACCACGTACATACCCCGACACCGACAGCCCATCGTCGTGCCAAATCGCAACTGGTGATGCCACCCTCGCTGCCCACACAGTCCGTGCTCCGACTCTCCCGACAGTTGAGCGAGGATGCTCTGGTCTCTGCGGTGCCCATTGCCGAATCAACGGCTCGCTCTCAACCCACGTCCATACTGAAAAAACCGAAGCTGGAGCGACGTCGCATGTTTCACGAGGGTCAGTCGCGGTCCCTGGACTACGATGATCTGCACAACAAGAGCTGGGGCAGGCGGCGTATACGCTATGAGGACGAAGTGATGCCCTACGAAATGGCCATGGCCTATGCCCCCATGGATGCGGAGGGACAATTACCTAGTTCGCGTCGCTATGGCTCTGAGACAAACATACGACAGTCCTATATGGGTGCCAATGTGAACGAAGTCAATCCACTGAGTCATTCACATTTTCTAGTCACCGATGACAAGATCGTAACCATTACCTACGATTCGGATGTGGGTTGGACGCGTCGGGGCGTTGCTCCTTCACTCTTTCGCGGTCCACATCGGCGGGGTCTCGATGCTCGCAATCACATGTCCCTGGATCTGCAGCGGACGAGTCAGCAGAAGCTTTACGGACCGCCGGCTCCCTATATGAAGCGACGAAGGAATCTGCCGCATCCACCAAGTGCTCAGAATGCCCATAACTTTTCGCCAATGGAGGGTGGTATGGCTACGGGTGTGGGAGGTGTGGCAGACGGTGGCGGTGGCGGTGTCGGTCTTGGGGGCGGGACACAGAACAGTACACACAACATTAACAGCAACAACCAGAACAATCACAATTACTACAACAGTACCAACCACAACATCCACAACAATAGCCAAGCAGCGAGTAGTGTTAGCAATAGTCACAATAACAATATCCAACAACAACAACAACTACAGCAACAACAACAACAACAACAACAACAACAATCAGTTAGGCAAAAAGGGAAAGAAGGCATCGCCATCAACGGATTGATGGCATCGGCATCGGAACAACTGACGAAATCTAGTAGTGGGAGCGGTGGTGCAACATCTGCTGCCGCTGCTGGTAATGTCGTCGTCGATGGTAATAATGCTAATAATGCTTCTTCTTCCTCTTTTGCAAATCCCCCACAACAACATCATGGTGTCGCATCACCCAATAAACGTGCCCCATCATCAATACACAACACAACTACAACAACAACAACAACAAACGACGCCAACAACTTGACCCTTGACGCTACATCACAACAACAACAACAACAACAACCACCACCAAATACATGCACAAATCTCATTACAAATACAACAACAACAATAACAAACACATCGTCGAATGCAACGAATGCTGCGGCAACAACAACAATAACAACGACTACAACAACAACGACAAACACAACAACGGCAACGACTGCTACAACAACTGCCACAAATGCAACAACAACAACAAACAACAACACGAATGAACCAAACGCAACAAAACCAACAACAAACGGTACGGATGCTGACGCGGATGCTCCGCTCGATGTTATCGATTGGGATGCTATCGATGCAATGCTCGACGATGATTTTAGCGAGTACGACAAAGATAAGAACGGCATCAACGAACCACCAGGCGGTGCCAAGTCAACCGACGGTGGTGCCGAAGTCGAGGAGAAAGCTGGTAAGTAATTTAATGTATGTTCGTATGGGATTTGTTAAGATAAAAGTTAGATTTTAGAAACTGTTATGTTAAGAAATCTGTAGATATTTTCTAGATGAACCTTTAATTTACATCACCCGATCCTCATCAAATTCACTTTTCGAGTAATTCACAGTTAAATAAGTATTTAGACAAAATTATGCTAGGTTCACACTGTGTCCCAAATCACAGTTATTGACCTAATTCGATACCAATATGATTCACACTGTGAAATTATCCGTATTTCTTAGATTATATTGCTACAACTACATTACAGACCCAAGTTATAAGTATATTTTGATATTAAGTCAGACAGTGTGAACCTATCATAAGAACTTATAAGCTTACGGTAGGATGGATATAAATATATTATGATAAGTTTATATATTCTTTATCAGCTGTAACATAAAACTCTCAAAAACTTTAAGTATTTATATTCATTTAAATATATAACCTCTTCCCACTTTCTATATGAATATGTAGATGGCAGCCTTTCAGACACCACAACAGATCGAAAGAAATGCGGCAACGTGGATCAGGAGCGATCACCCAAAGGTGGCAGTGGAATGGGCAAGAAATCCAACTCGACGTCACAGCTTTCGGCAACAGGTATGAATATTTTGTTACCATTCTTTTGTATGCCGCTCGTTTAAAAAAGTTCTCGTTCAGTTGCCTTGTTGACCATCAGATTCTGAGCTATATATCAGAATAATGAAAATCATATTAAAAGCTCCATTCTAATTAGTTATATCAAGTATACGCTAGTCGAACATCTTTTATTTCTTACATACATACAGACATACACACACACGCTCACACACAGACACTCACTTGTATTGTAATGCCTAAAGTCTTTTGTGTTTTTATTAACATTATTACATGAAATCATTTATGCTAACCTTTACTAACAATTACTATGATTTGGTATCGTAACAAATACTCGAAAAAAAAACAAACATACATGACAAAAAAACCAAAAAAAAAAAATACTATTAAAATGCCATACTCAAAAGGTCGTAAAAGACGTATGGGCTTTGGAAAGAAGGGTAAGAACTCGTTTACGGTGCATCGCAGCGAAGAGGTGCTGCCCGGTGATATCACGAGGGAGCTACGCTCGGGCGGAGGAGCGGGCGGTGGCCTCTCCCGTGGCTCGTCCTCGGAGGCGGACCCAGTTGAACAGTTTTTCGGCGATGGCGCTGGTGGGGAAAGGTGCGCACAAGTCCAACTTACTCTGTCTCTATCTCTATGCCACTTTCTGTCTATCTCTCTCTCTCTCTCTCTCGCTCTATCAATCTATCTTTAACTATAAACTACATAACTATCAAAAACTATTGTATTTCACACTATGTGAAATAATTAAGTCTATTTAGCTATTTCTCAATTCTATGCTATGCTATACTATATAATAATTTCAGTTTTATGATTTGGCTTTTCATTTTGTTAAACGTTTTCAATTTGGTTTTTCCTTTGGTTGCCTTTTCCAAGAAAACGAAGCAAATGCTTATGATGATAATTAATGATGATGATGATGATAAACATTAGTTAGACAACAAGAATCACACCCGAACAGAAACAGGACTTTTAGTTTTAAGAGCTTAACAATTTGCAAAACACATGCGCGCGCTCTCTCTATTTCTCTCTCGCGCTTTTTCTCGCTCTCTTTTACTATCTCTCTCTCTCTCTGTCTCTTACACACATACACACTCTTCTTGTTCTCTCAGTTTCTCTTTTATTGTGGCGTGCTTTTGCCAAAAGCTCGCTCTGCCGCCGCTTCTGCTCAAGGCAATAATACCCTTTCTTGATTTATTCGATTTTAAGTTAACCCCCGGGCGCTATAAACCAACCAACCTATCTATCCATCAATCAAACAACCACCCAACCAACCAACCAACCAAATAACCAAGTAAACAACCAAATCAACCAATAAACAATCCAAAGTCGATACGTATTTTTAGGCTTATACCAAGGAATTTCTAGCCCAACTATTTGGGCGTCATACACACCGCGAAAGCTATGCATGGACCGCAGTTGAAAGCTCTCATTGCTCGACAAATGCCGGACAACGCAAAGCTTTCGAAATGTGTGTGTGGCCGCATACTGTTGACGCTCACCGTTGTGACGCGGGAGCATTCAAAAAACAAAACTCAATCCGTAATGCATTTTTTAATTATCGTAGCTACATTTGTTTATAATAACTAACCCAAATAACAAAACAAAAAACAACAAATATAAATGCCACACGTTTCTTTAATATTACTACTGTTAATGCCATTTATGTACTTAATACTATACTCCTATATTGAATTCCATCCAATTAAAACAAACCCAAAACATAATTACACAACATTTTAATCTAGAACTTTGTTCGATTTGCATGCATTGAGTTAATACCTACTTATAACAACATCAATTTGCAATATACTTGTGCCAGACATAAAATACTACTACTACTGCTACTTCTACTTAGCTGCTAATCTATTACAGCCTTTAAACAAAAGCTAAGCTAACGAAAATAAAGAAATACATTTTATACCATAAAATACATTA
Organism: Drosophila tripunctata; assembly: GCA_035047385.1. NCBI lineage: Eukaryota > Metazoa > Arthropoda > Insecta > Diptera > Drosophilidae > Drosophila > Drosophila tripunctata. The sequence goes on along the minus strand of JAWNPS010000326.1, from coordinate 2,262,364 downwards.
TTTTGCAGTTATGCGGTAAGACTTTTCCAACATTGCCTTGGTTTAATCCCCATGTTTTTTTTTTTTTAAGGAATTTTACAACACACTAATGCAAGCATTATGTCACACTAGCAAAAGCAAGGGACACACGTTCGATAACGAACTCGATATCGATACCTTAATCCTTTGCGAATTTGCATGCCAGTGATTTGAATCTTGGTCTCTGTCCACAAATGAACAATTAAACTAATGTTTATCATCTCTTTTCTACAAGTTTTCTGTTTTTTGCAATACAATTTGATATTATCAATTTGATATTATGTATGTATATACAGGGAGCTCTGTCAAAGAAAGCCAAACATAAAATTAAACACTAAACAAAAACCAACAAACAATTCAGTAACAATTAACAACTCATACACAACAACAACAACAAACAACAACAGGTTCACAACATTCATCTCTTAGAATTGGCTTCGATATAAATGCAGTAATTTACAAAACCAAATTCAACAAAATTTACCGACAAGTATTCGATAAACACAGTCTCTAAAAAGAGTACAATAGGTTAGTAATAATCTGTTTTCTCATAGACATGCTATGGAGCTTTGCCACCTTACTGTACATATGACAGCACCCAACAATAAGTATTCAGCTAATTGGAATATTAAAGACACTTTTCAACATTATCTTACATATACATATAATAGCACTTACATGAGAAAACAGATCCAATATGTACTTGCTCTATGAAAATACCAAGCTATATAATAAACTAAATGTTACAAATTTATGTACTTATAAATAATTTGTATAATTTGATATCATTTGAGATTATTATAAATACGTATTCTATGAGCTAATGATCACATTTATGGTTTAAAATTCTTCACTATAATTTGTTTATTTACTTGGGTTCGTTTCACTATCTGTGCCTATAATTTCTGTATCAATCAGGGTTTATTCCCAGAGCCCCAGCGTCGACAAAGAAAGATATGGGTCAATCCAAAGCCAGCGTCGTATAACTCACTCCACTTCGCTCAGAAATCGTTAAGTCGTACAATTGTGATATCGCGATATCGAAGCACAAAACACGAAATCGAAAAAGCATAAGTGTGGCTGCTGTTTTGTAATTTTGAGTTTTGAATATCTCACATTGTGTATATTATTCGTATTGTACTATATATACATACATATATCATATTCTTGACAGACCAATATCAGGCACAGTATTCGGGCAGCTCAAGCGCGAGTGCCTCCTCCACTAGTCACCATCATATCACACTACCACCACCACATCCATATTATCAACGGCAGTCGCGCGGCTCCGCTGGCAGCATCCAGCGATCTGTGGAGGTGCCGCCGGTGCCAGCGGTGACCCGTTACAGTGCGGGCAGCATACATTCAATCTCTAGCTCCGAGGGTTCATCGTAAGTTTCTGGATAAATACTACCACAAAAAAAAAATAAAAACCAAAACCAAAAATGAAAAAACCGAAAAATATCACATAAAATACTATACTATGACATGCGAACTCTCTTTGCCTCTGAATCTCTGTCTGTCTTACACTCTTTCTCTTTCTCTCTTTCAATGTCTCTCCAATTCCATAACTGGCTATGTATATCGCTCTGTTTCTCTCTCTCTCTCTCTCTCACTCATCTGTCTCTCTTCTATCCCTTTAACACAACTACAACTCTTTATAAATATCTTTCTCTTTCAACATGTTTATTAACTCTTTGTGTCCTTCTTTGCCGGCATCACTTTCTTGTTTATCTACGTATCTGTGTGCGCCTTGATATCGTTGAGCCAGTCTGCATTTTTGTATATGTTAATATTTATATTTTTTTGTGTAATTTGCGTTCCACTCAAGTTTCCACTTAACTTCTTTGTGTCTCTTTCTGTATTATCAAAATTTGTACAAATATGTGTTTCAACTTTATTATGATTTCATTTTCATCATTGTTTTATTCGTATGATTTATATAAATACATATGTGTATATAACAAGTCTTTCCAACTATATTTGATGTGTATATAAACAAAAAATAAATAATTAGAGTAAAAAAATCTGAACATAAGCTAAATAGAGACCTAAACTTCAAACTACGGCACCTTTGATGTACCACCACTTATCCGAAACTATCCGACAGTGGGAATTACATACATATGTATATTCTCATTACTATCTCGTTTGATTAACTGAACTGTACCGATTTCTATTGGCTTTAAAATTAATTCAAAGCTATGGAGACATAAGCAAAATAATGATAACACGTGCATGCTATCGAATTCTCCTGTGCACCACTCTGTCAGTACATTCTCAGCTACCACCACTAACACTAACCATATCCACAACCACAAAACCAGTCTTAAACCAAAACCACAAAAAACAAGCCACCACAACTACTAACAACAATTTAACTGTCTTTCTACAACTCCCTGTGTATAATAGCCTGGTTCCAAGTTACGAATCATTAACTGATATATCGAATCGTTAACGATATATCGAACATCTACAACGAATGACTTCCGCAATGGAGCCAGACTATAAGAATTCTTTCTTTCTCAAAATCAACAACTACTTTTTTTTCTCTTGTGACATTTTGAATGAATTCTGTGTTACAATACAAAATTTTATCTTGAAGATATACTAAAGTATTGTATTGTAATCCCATCCAACATCCACAAACATATACTAAAACAAACTATAGATTTTCGCCTTCACTGCGTAATGATGGAGCCCTTAATGAGTTTGTGGATGGCCTAGGACCCGGTCAATTAGTGGGTCGTCAGGTGCTCGGCGCTCCATCCCTAGGAGATATACAGTTATCGCTGTGCCATCAGAAGGGCTTTCTCGAGGTGGAGGTTATACGTGCCAGAGGTCTAACGGTGCGTTTAACAAGTCATAGTCCATCGATAAATATATTTACTGAATTATTTTGGTTATAGCAAAAGCCCTCGTCTAAGATGTTGCCCGCGCCATATGTGAAAGTTTATCTAGTATCTGGTAAACGATGCATTGACAAGATGAAAACATCAACAGCTCGTCGAACTCTGGATCCGCTATATCAGCAGCAATTGGTATTCAAACAACCTTACAACGGTTGTGTTCTTCAGGTAAGCAAATCTATACAAATGGCGATCGATTATTGTGCCAACTGCTTTATCGATATATGTATCAAATTAATGTACCAAATTTTTAGGTGACCGTTTGGGGCGATTATGGCCGCATCGAAAAGAAAGTGTTTATGGGCGTGGCACAGATAATGCTAGACGATCTGAATCTATCAAATATCGTTATCGGCTGGTACAAGCTCTTTGGCACCACCTCACTGGTCAGTTGTCCCACTAATATAGGTTTAGGCTCTAGGCGCTCATCAATAGCCTCACTCGACTCACTCAAACTCTAAAAACTTAATCAAATCAAAACTTTCAAACTTTACAAAACAAATACGTACAAAAATACTAAAACTATGCAATGAGATCGATAAAAAGTAAAAAACAAAAACACAGCAGCAACACATGCACATTTATACCACGTATATATACATAAACTTACATACATTTATTATGTAGTAAACACTTTGTTCGATATTCAGTAATATTATTATATATCGTACTTACAACAATGCCAAAATGCATACAAATACAAATAAAAAAAAATACCAACAAATATTATTAAAATAGTAAAATACAGTCACAAAACTCATTTGTATAAACACAATAACAAAAGAATATATAACAACATTCAGATAAATCAACTGCAAAATAGATTGCATACATTTTTTGCATTTCCTTAGTTAGCTTAATCAGACCAAATGAAAAAAAGTTAAAAAAAATTACACCAAAAGCACACATACTCTCATATAAAAACATACCTGTAAATGAATCGCTTGGTACAACCATACAGACATACATTTAAATACAAAATACCTTGATCTGGGGCAGCAACAACCAAATTTGCATTGTGTAATGTATTAATCAAAGAAAGTTTAAATTAAATTTAAATTAAAAAATGAAAATACACAAAAAAAATACTGCTGAAATAATATTATTAAAATACCTATCGCCAATCACCATAAATCACCGTTACCGTTACCGTTACGTTTTTGGCATAGCATACAACTTCAACGTAGTTTTTTATAGACTCGTACAATACTCATATAGGTATGTTTCTCTATCCCCAACTACCTGAAACAAATAACAAAAACCAAAAATTCCACATAATTCTATAGTATTTTGCATGCGTAGTATCGTTATACTTATTGTAATTTTTATCATTTTTCGTATAAACTAAAGAGCCATTTAAATTTCAATATACAGTATTTAATCTTGCTTTATCGAATCTCCAAATCCAACAAAATACCACAAATCAACATAAATGCATTAAAAGGTGGCAAATATCGGCTAGCTGAATATACATATACTTAAATATAAAATCATCACATAGGTTAGAGTCAACAAAATATTAGTTTAAAAATTGATACGCGTATATCTATTTTCAAACATGATTAGGGTCGTCCGATTGTTTGGGCCGGTGAATCAATTATGGAGGAGCAGGGTGAATAACATTTTCCAGCAACAGTGAAAACACTTTAAAAGCACCAAGCACAAAACAATAATTCCAAACTTGCCCTAAAAATGCAAAAATCATAAGCAAAACGAACTGAAGTGTAAGTGCACAAATCTACAATTTATATTAATTTAAATACTATTATATCGATAACCTTTTATTCGATTAAAAACCCTTTTTAGCAGCTTTCTGTATATCTCGCTAGTTAATGCCATTTTGCCATTTTGATAACCAATCGAAAATATACAATAACAATTCCATACACCAAATATATATACAATCTACTAACAACTAATTTGCCCGTTAACAATACACAATATTTATTGATGAGCTCTCGTTAATCGTAATCTATCGAAATATTACAGTAACCCTTGCAAAGAGCTGCTAGCCAGGCAGCCAAATAGCAAAGGACCAAGGTCAGCCTGCAGGAACTATGCAAATGGGAGCTACCGAAACTATGGATATTGGATAAGTCCGTTTTTGAATCGGCACGTTGCTGGCCTAATCTTTGTCCAATACATATATATATAAATATATATTAAAAACTTTTTTTTGTATTCTACGACCGGGAGATTTCCATTAAAGTATAAGAATCTAGCTAATTTTGTAAGTCATGAGAACAAATGCATTTAAAACCAAAAACCGAGAAAACAAGCAGAGGCAGAAAATGATAAATTGAATTCAAGATAAATGATATATATACATAAATATTTACACATAGATACTATGTATGTGTATGTTTAATAAAATTGATAATATTTGGAATAATGAAACTTGTAAATTGATGCATATTTGAAAGAATTTTTATTACACACCTAAGATCACTATTATTTTCGTATTACGATTAATATGATTATTATAATTATTATTAACTATTAATGATAAAAAAAAGATAAAGAAAAACAAAAATACAAAAACTACAACCAATATATAAGATTTAAAAGTGCTAATGTCGAGAAGATAGAAAATTAATGCTAAGAAAGTTGAACAAAATTATGGAAGTAGATTCGGATGGGATTATAAAATGCAAAGTTGTTTAATATACATAGCTAAATTTAAATCAATAAATTAAAGTTATGGGTTTTTGAAGAGGCAACATGTTTACGAGTATATATACATATATATACTATATACAATATATGTATACACAATATATACATATTTAAAATTTAAGCAAGCAAAGAACCACTAACACTTAAATAAGCCTAACTTACGATATACTTAAAATTAAACTTATAGTTAATCATAAAGTAACTAAAAGATGAGATATATGATGAGATATGTACTATTAATCCTCGAAATATTTATCAAGCGGGACAGATTGAGCTAATTTAATTTAGTAAAACACCTACACACACACAAACAACAATACGAAACATACGTTCGTTTTAAAAAGACAAAATAAGCTGTACATAGACCATAATCACACAAAGCATACGCCTACACACATAAACATAAACATAGAGAGTTAAAATTTGTTAACCTTAGCAATTATACAAGTACATATATAAATATATATACATATATATATATTTTTTGTTTCGCCTTTTAACCTTGCACATCTGCAAAAACTTGACAGTGACCCCAAAATGTTCAAGTTTTTGCCGAACGTGCTGGATAATACAAAAAGATTAGGTTAGAGATGGCCACGTGTCGATATATTTTCAATAGGACACGATACTTTAAAGACGCACACATGACTTTTGCTATCGATATATATGTTTTAAATATCGATACATTTATTTTGATAACGTGTTGAGTCGAGCACATCGTGTCACGAAATTGTCGCGCGCCCATGTTTAGGATTCAAAAGCATTAGATGCACAACACGCTATCGCTTCTACAAAACAAACATATAGTATGAACTAATTACAGATACACACACTTAACACACACACATGCATACTCGTATTCATCTTTTGCATACAACAGATAACTCGATAAACGCATCAAGTACCTTCAAGTTAATAGTGTGAGCTGTAAAAATGTTACCTGCTTGCTAATGAAATCAACACAAAACCAAACAAAAAACAAAAAAGCACATGCAAAATCTTAGGCTTATTGACTATTTAGTTGCAGAGTTTAAACAAACATTAAGATATACTAACTCATATATACATACATAAATACATATGTATTTTAAACATTCATTTGTCCCTTGTTCGCGTTCATTAAAGCAACATTTTGTAATGCATTCCACATGGATCAGTCAGTAATCAGCTTGAGTATACATATCACATGCCTGCGAGAGGTCTGAGATCAGGTGGGAGCAGTTAATTTAAAATATTACTACATTCATTGTTCCTATGCAGATCTAAAACATAGTCTATACATCGTTCTCCTTCACTTCTAACGATATTAATTTCAACCTGTCCGTCCATTCATCAGCTTTTTGCATACATTCAGATACAATGGATATGCAAGTGGATATCCACACAAGTTTCCTAAAAACAATATATACGTAACGAATGCCAAAAAAAAAAAAAAAACTAAATAGAGAACTTTAAAGGCACTACATTCAAAATGTTGCAATATGAAACGACAATGGGAAGAACAAAATTTAGACGCGCTTCAAGAACTTCAATACTATCAGCGAGGTTTCCAGCAATTAATTATACGACACATATAGACGATATATAGGCAAACATACACACACACGCATACCTACTTACAGATACGAGTACAGCCAATACTAATTATAATAACCAGACTTTGAAACTCTGCCCTCTTAACATTTATCATACAATCTAAACTTTTCCAAAATAAAACTCCACTTTTTTTCATTTAAACTGCTCTCCTATGAAACATTGTAAAGCTTATATTAATCAGAAACAACAAAAAACACAAATTAGTAATGCAATTAAAATTATAATGCTGGCACAAGCCGACATTGAAATGCTCTTACCCAATGTGATAAATATGTATTAAATATTTCCATATAATAATATGACGACATCATATGTTTATTTGTTATATTCTATTACAGGTTTTTGATTATGTTTTATGACATTAGTATTAAATTTACTTTGTCAAAATTATGTATTTCTGGATAAGAGCATTTGTATGGCATAATGCATTTCAGAGTCGAACATCTCTCTAATTCGAATTCAAATTACACTCTCACACACAGATACACACATATAGAAATGTTATAGAAACACAAGATATATTACGACAAGTTATTTAAAAGAGACAAAAGAAAAAAATCCAAAGAAAAAATGCTATTAACTAAGTTCAAACTGATAAAAACAATTTAAATACACAACAGCAACAACAAAAAAATATAAAATTATATCATTTATTGCAAAATGTTTAAAAAAAAAAATAAAATAAAATAGAATGAAACCAAAAACTAAAACATAAAGCAAACTGCTGCGTGAAAAACGCTTCGAATATATTGTATTTTAATATCTCGACAGAAATCGAAGGTCGAGAAACGACAATAAACTATGAAAATGAATATGTTAAAAAAAAAAACAAAAGAAAAATTCAAAAGAGAAATTATGTAATTAAATTAATAAACAAAAAAGAAATGAAATGAAATTTAAAGAGAGGAAAGCAGAAAAATATTTGCAAAAACACAGACCTTGAAATTGTGTAAACTACAAATTTAATAAAAACCAACATTTAAATAACAATATAAAAGAAAAATATTCATTAAAATTGTTTTCTAATAAAACAAAACCAATAATATTTTATTTCTACGGAGAATTTTTTCAATTTTCAGTCTGGAATTTAGGATATAGTAGACCAAAAAACTATAAATACAATTTAAGATAATAATTTATCAGCAAACTCCCGAGTTTGCAGCCTTTGCAGTTAGACTCATATACAAATTTCAGTTGCAGACCTCTTACCATTTGGATCATGCGATATTCTACCGTTTTTTGAGTACTCCGAAATTAAATTCATAAAATATAATGTTTAATCCCTAAAGACATACTGTCCACCCGAGTAAAAAGTCACATAGCTGTTGGGGTTTCACATAAAGCGGTGGTATTTCTTTATTTACCATTGATAAACCATTAATCATATATGGTATGTATAAATAATTCAAACATTTAAGATTTGACATTTGCTTATTAATGCGTTGCAATAAATATACTCGTATTTATTTAAATAGACTTATATCGTGTCATATCGGGATCATTGGCGGCATTCTTTTCCATTACTATCATTTACATTATATACTCGCTTGGTTAGTTAGACTTATAATAGATATGACCGTTGTTAGACATCTACATACATGTAATGTCATATCTGGGGCATACTTAGTATTCATATTAGATTTACATATATATGTATGTATATATCGTGAATCTTAAACTGAATCGAAATTATGTTACAAAAGTGTGACTTAAGTATCTTTCTAATAAGTTTAGTGCGTTACTTAAAGGAACCAATGCTTAAATGTTTTATTATTCAATTAAGTACTTAATTTATATATGGCCTAACTTCATCTAGAATCATATAATGCATAGAATTTTCGAAAGTGCGGTTTAAAAGGGGCAATTGTGCTGTGGTTTTGAAGCTGCTTCTGCTATTATAATACTAATCAGTCTTGATAACAAAAATCAAAAATATTTATTCAAATTCTCAATAAAAGTGTAGACTGTGCGAGTGCCGTATAGGAATTACATATTTAAGTTTAAGTTCTTTAATATTATAAAATGTTAGATTGCGTGCCTTGTTTTAATTATTTGTAATTTTCATTCTAAAAGCGAGTTGAATGTCTTTAATGGAATCGTCTTAACTTTCATTAGGGAGATATGTATGGGAAGTGCTTTGTAGAGTCCGTGAGTTGTCTGTAAGTATATGTATTCCAGATGATATATGTATATGTATTTATGCATTATAAATATTAGCTAATTTCATACAATGTTCAGTTAGTTTGTCATTTATCATACATTTGATATTTTCATATTGTCGCATTGTTACATTACATTTTACATTAATCTTAAACATTTTAGTACATGTGCTGAAGCTTAGTTAGTTATTCGTAACTCTACGACGACTAGCTGAAGCGTTGCTAATGCTTTCTACATGTAGAATACATAAATACGGGTTAGTTGTCATTTAAATGTTTAATTTTTGCTTCTTATTGACTTTACAATTCTATAAAAAACCATATAATTGCTGCTTAAATTCGTATGCATTTTATTTTGTTTTTGGATTCGAATTTTATGGGTCGAACAAATTGTCAGTGATTACTCGATAAGAAGTAAATATATAGAGTTGTGGCTTAGATTTAGTTTTAAATATTACGCATAGTTTTAGTACATTTATATATTGTATTGTATCATATAAATGATATGACAAACGCGCACACACATAATACGATAAACAATATCGTTTATTATCTTACACATTGTGTATAAATATAGAGTTGTATATGTTTATATATATATATTAGTATGCATAGTTTTGTAGATCGTATAGTTTAGGTATATGTCGCCTTATTAACATAAACTTTGTGCTACATTCTTAGATGTATTTTAATGCTAGTTCTTTAGAATCCGCAAATAATACTATAACTTGGGCTTTGATTAGGATTCAGCTTTGATTGGATAGTTTTAAAATTTCATAGATATTGAAAGGATACAACTATATGCAGCTGATGACAACTGAATTGTGCTGTGGTGAATATGGAAGATGTAAGATTTGAGGCTTCTCTATACACTTAGGATTAAAGATATAGACATAGATGTTATCTATGCTAATATACATACATATAAGTATTTATATATGTACGATAAACTATAATCTGTTTAATATATATGAAGATAATGGGTTTAATGCAGCTGCGCCGTCACATAGAGTGCACAATCCTGATCTGAGGCCATAGAGTAGTTGGCCGAGTCCCGATCCTCGGGTATGGTCGGATGTGTATCGTGCGGCAGCTTGCTGAAGGCATGATGTGCTGCACCATAGCCCAGATGTCCATATGGTGACTCAGCCGCTTTGCTCACATGCGGCAGTCGGCGCAGAAAATGTGGATTTGAATAGCGCACCCCGTTGGGGAGTGTGGTGTGCGGTGCATGTGGTGCAGCAGCTGATCCCAGAGCCACTGCAGCATTGGCATAATGCATGCTGGGTGTCTTGAAACTGGAAACCTGTGACGGCGGCGGCGGTGGACCCATCGAGCTGGTCATGGCCGAGGTGGAGGCATAGCCACCATTATTGCCACTGGCAAGCTGCTGGCTGTGGCAACCCACCGGCAATGGCATGGTGCTACAGTGGGCCGTATAGTCAAATTTCTGCTCCGGCACACTTCTCTGCATGGGCAGTGTGGCGCTATTAATGACATTGGCATTGGCATTGGCCGCTGGGTCGGCATTAAAGCTGGACATGCGCATATTTGTGCAACGGCCGTAGGGCTCCTCCTGTATGGGCGGCTGTGGGGGACGCGGTGGGGTTTTACTGTTGACCCGTGGCCGGATAACGACTTCCAGTTCACGCTCCTCACCCGAATGCACACCACTCGATGATTCAGATGGTGCACGCTCCGGCGGCGATGTGGTATTTGTGCTCTCCGTGATCGAATTGGTGTCACTGCGTGGCGTAAGCGCCTCATTTGGCACACCAGAGTCGGCACGACGCAGACAACGGGGTGTGGAGCTGGAGGCGATCTGATGGATAATAAGGATAACAGAACAGAACAGACACAGTGTGAGCGAGATAGAGAGAGAGAAGTGTGGATTGAGGATATGTGTATGTTCAGTTGTTGTTCAGAGATGGGGAAAATAGTGAAGGAGGCTATGGAAATGTGAGGTGGAAAATGTCGTTTAATGTCAGCTTCATTCAGTTCGCCGCCTGCAAGTGAAAATGAAATTATATCGTATCAGGCGAATGTCCTGTTATATCTGTCACTCCGCTCGACCATCCATCAGACATGCGTCTGCATGTACGCACTTACATACGTGTGTGTGTGTGTGTGTGTATGCGTGTGTATATTGGTGCTGCCATTGGTCTTGGCACTGATTTATGCTGTCTCATAACAGCAAACATAAATCTCATGGTTGGCCGCACTGTAGCCGCAGGCGTGACACGACACGACACATCCTTTCCCAACCGACCGCCCTTTCACGCATCAATCTAACCAACAAAATAATGGGATATGCAAAATACCCTATAATTTTTTTTTTAAATATGAAATATGCCATGTTTCTTATACTCTTTAGTTGCATTCTCATGCAGTTGGCAACATTTTATTAGTGGTAAAACCGTGTGAATAATTCCATAAACTAATAAAAAATCCCAATGAAAAATAAATAGAGTAAACTGCGATTACATGATGAGGTGACAGCGAATTGCTGCCAAATCGAAACATCACTGAGACCAAGGTTGCCAGACTAATATATCACCATGAATTTATGGTTGGCACGCAATAAACTGCAAGGTGGCAACACTGGATTGATGAATTTACACCGTGACCAATTTTAAAATGTAAGCGACAGAGTCAAGAACTGCGATTACATGATAAAGTGACAGTACAATTTACTAAATTGCTATCAAATTGGAATAGGAATTTTAGAAAAACATCTCGAAACTGAAATAGTACTAAAACAGATTGGTAAAATTAGGAAAAAACTATCTAAAGTACACTTTAATAATTTGTGCTTACCAAGGCAAAATTAATCAGCAAATATCAACATTGTTTCGGTGTAGCCTAACCTCAGGAAGGCTGTCTGTGTTACGTGCCTGGGCTAAATATTTATGTGCACAGTGTACACCTGTTTACACTCCTTGGTTTTCAAACGCAATTGCAAAATACCAACAACTACTTTGCTCCTACTCCAACACATTTAACCCATTGGCCCCTAGAGTCCTTTAGCTACTTACATGCGCCTCGTTGGTGTGTACGGCGACCGTGACTGGAGCCAATGGACTGACTAGATGATGCTGAAGCGGATGCGGATGTGAATGTGGATGCGAATGTGTGTATGGATGTTGCTGTAGTGGATGCTGCATTGCCTGTTGATGGTGTGGTAGCTGCTGCTGCTGCTGTTGATGCTGCTGCTGCTGCTGCTGTTGTTGTTGTGGCGACTTGTGATGTTCAGGGGAAATTTGCATGATCTCGGGCATGGCCTGGGGAGCGCGTCCGTAGCTGGCATGCGGTTGTTGCGGCAATAGCGGTGGTTGTGGCATGGGTGCACCTTTCATGGGCAATGGCGGTGGTGGCGGCGGTGGTGTTGCCTGCTGTGGGGGCTCCAGATCGCGTGTGGAGGCATACGTGATGCTATCATCGCGTACACAGGCCAACAATTTACCCTCCTCAGAGATATTATCATCACTAATGCCGCCCAAACCACTCAGATTTGCATAGTCATGAGCATGTTGTTGTTGTTGCTGTTGTTGTTGTTGTTTTTGCTGATGTTGTGGTGGTGGCGGCAGTTCATCATATTCAGTGAGATGCAGCAGACCGTTAATGCTGCCACCGCCTCCGCCGCCGGCACCTCCGTTGCCAACTGTAATCGTAGTCTTCATGCTGCCCATGGTGATGCCAACAACGGCTCCGGCGGTTGCTGCTCTTAATGTCGCGTACTCGCCGTCGTCAATTTCCCCCGTAGAACTGGCAAAACATAGCGAGGTTCCACGGCTCGTATGGCTAAAGTATCAAAAGGCAAAGAGATAAATATATATATATAGAAAATAGAAATCAGAACACAAAGGATTCCCTTATACCCACATGTCTTGACCTTGTGTTGCGCGTCGTTGGTTAGTTTAATTTTAGTTAATGTCACTAATTAATTCACAATCAACCAACAAGGACAACAACAACAACACGCAATGTGCAATTAGTTAATGTTATTATTTTAGATTTAGTTAAAATATCGCTAAACATTTAGTTAGTTCGAGTTAGTAGTTAACTAAGTCTAAAATTCACGTCTAGTTTTAATCAAAAACAAAGAAATGAAAATTAATCACAAAGGAAAAGAAATCGTTAAATAAAACAACATAAAAACGTTGCTATTAAAATATGTTTTTTTTTGTAGTTAGTTATTTTCAATAAAACAGGCGACAAGCGGAACAAAAATAGTTTCCTTTTTTTAATTTCTTTTAACATTATTTTTTTCATTTCTCTATTTTCTGTGTATGTTAATTTGTACTAACTGTTATTTTCATTACCAAAACCATATAAAAATATACAAATAAAGGTTATAACAAAAAACTGATGACAAACTGATGATTAAACGGTGCTATTGGCATGGGTGTTGGTAAACGCTGTGTGCAAGTTAATGAGCTTACAGTGTTGGGCAGTAATTGATGAAAATGTGCAAACCGGAAACTCAAAACAAAAATGAAAATCGTAAACGAAACGTGCAATGAAACAACACAACATTGAAACTGATTGCTCTTAACTCAAGATAAATTATAGATAAATATATCTTAAAGTTTTTCCAGTTAATTTTTAATTGGTATGGGGGTTGGGGGATGAGTGCAGATGAATTGCTTAATTATAGAATAAATGTAGTTGCATTAGTTCAAAACGTGAGGCAATTTATTTACTTGGCTAGCTTTGATTATCGTAGCATGGAAATAATTCTCGTGATTTAATAATGCAATTTCTTACAACGAATATTAAACAAGTATCAAAAGAAATCAATGATACTATGTATATAAAAGAATTCTTTAATTTTAAATTGATTTAGTTTAAGCAACTTGACAGTGCTGCAGGTCAGTTACCTGCTACAAATTTCCTAGGTAGATCTTTAAAACAAAGATCAATAGCACAAGTTTAACTTTGTCTGCGCAGTTTGTACAAAACATTTGCAACAGTTAATTGGAATGACAATAGTTGTGAAAAGTTTTAAAGTTTAAGCAATTCATCCAGCTAAGGGGAGTACCCTAAATGTGTTGCTGTGTGTATTTAAAGTGTTTTTTTGGGTGGTGCATGAGAAACGAAATGAAACTAAACTAAGTACGTGTAATTATGCAGGTTGCAGATACTTTGTAAGTAGTTTGAACGGACAACAGTCGCTGCCTTTCCTTTTTTTTTTTTTGTGTTTTGCCATCTTGGCATTAAACTTTTACATAGTTTGAGATTTTTTTATGTTTTTTTGTTGTTTCGTAACTAAAAAACGATTTTTTACCGCTTGCCATCAGTTTGTTCTTGGTCACCAATTAGTAGGACATCATCAGACGTACTCGTAACTTCGTTGAAGGTGACCTTCAACTTTGGCGAGCTGGGCGTCAGCTTTGGCCAATAGATATCCTCCTGTGCGACCATGCCCATGCCGCCCAATTCGGTGCTGGTGGCTGTGCTCATCATATCCGGTTTAGAGTTGTCAGTGCCATTGACTGTGGTGCTGGTAGAATTGGCACCGCTGCTCGAATTACTGCCCGTACGCTGACCACTGGACATCAGCAAGGGCTGGGCACTGGCCTTGTTCAACAGTCCACCATATGTATGATCCAGGGGTGGCAACTTGAAGTGCCACCTTCGCTTGATGCTCAAACACAGCCAGACGACAATCCACAGCAACAGATGCGTGACCCCAACAAGAGCTATTCCAGTTGAGTACGAATGAAATATAAAGAGAGATAGAGAGGGAGAGAGAGAGGGAAACATGATTAAGCGATTCGCGGAAACATAAGACTTGTTAATTGAGTCAAAGCCATGTCCGGATTCACGGATAGCACCTCTTGGCCATTTGATACGCAGCCATTGTCAATTAATACCAAAGGCCAAAGTACAAAGGCGCTAATTGGCTTATGAACCGACTGCAGACAGAGTTCAAGGTGTTATGACATGGCTTAAGGGACTGTCGATTCATTCGCGTTTCCCAAAGCAGGGGGGTTGGGAACATTGTTAACCTGTCTAACTTACTCGCAAAGCCTGTTGCTTGCCTAAGCCCATTGTTTGCTTATTGCTTTTGGTGGACTTGTGGTTCTTAGCATAAGCTGTGCAGAACTTAACACAGAATTAACAAACAAGTTGGCTACTTTTAAGCCGTATCTTTAATATATAATTGGCTCAATAACGAAACTTTTAATTAAGGAAAGGATACATCTATACTCAAATTTGATCAGAATATTAAAAGTTATATGAACTAGTTTTAAACCGTGAAATCATTTCAAGTTTTGAAAGTGAATGTCTTTAAATATTTTTATATAATTTACTAAATTGAAAACTTAACTTACCTGCCAAAAATGTGGGACAATGCAAATTGTTCTTATAGGTAGCGCTTAGATCGTTGAGGAGCGGTGCCTTGACCACCGCCAGCGCCAGCACAAAGCACAACGATGCACAGTGGGCAAAGTAGATCCAGTTCTGGCTGGCCTTCAAGGTGATAATGGAGCGATCTCTCATGCGAGTAGCCAATCTGCCATGACCATACAAATACATGACCATGGAGGAGGCCAACACGAGCGCTGTGGCCAGCAAATAGAGCGCCAAGGATACTGTGGCATTCAGTATGAGTCCTGGTTGATGAACTGGCATTATTTCTGCATAGATTTGTAGCTTATACAAATTGGAGACACCCACATAGCCTAGTACAATATCGAGAGCAGCCACAATCATCTGTAGACTGAAGACACAGGCAAAGGATTTGGAAGTGTTCCAAAATACGGCCGGATAGCGTACAGACCAAACCAGTAAAGCGCACAATAGATTCACAAACTCAGCACTTGGTGGTTGGGCAAAAATGGCAACATCAATGGGTTTATCAATGCCAAAGAAGAGCTGCAACATGCCGGCGAATCCATCGAGACGCACAAACTCTGGATTGCTGTTGCTGCTACTGCTGCTGGCAGAACTTCCGGTCGCTGGTGTGACAGCCGGAAGTGCCTGAAAATCTGTATCGTCCAGATCGATATCAAGATCCTCATTCTCATTTTCATCCTGTTGCGATTGCGACTGCTGTTGCTGCTGTTCGTTGCTCGATTTGGCTATAAACTCACTGGAGCTAAGCAAATACTCTGGCTCGATTTCTACACCTGATTTGGGTGCGGAACGTTTGCTAATGCGACGCTTCTGTGTCTTTGGCTTAATGGCAATTATCTTGGAATTGCTAGACACTGGCGTCGAGGGTATTATAATATCAGGCAACACCTCGGTGCGTACACGATGAATGCTGCTGTCTCGGGTTGTTGTCTCCTCCTGATTGTTAGAGTTCTCTAATATTGCCAGCTCATGCGAGGCAACATGATGACGACGCGATTGTTGTTGTTGCTGTTGTTGTTGTCGCTGCTTGTGGTGATGCTTGCCGTGGTGCTTACGATTGCTTTTGTTATGATGTTGATGGTGCTGCTGGTGCGGTGTATGCTGTTTGATACCAGTTGGACTTGCTGTAGTTGTGGTCGTAGTTGTTGCAGCTGTAGTTGTTGCCTTTGTTGTTGTTGTCGTTGCTTTTGTTGTTGGAGTGCTGCTGCTGCTGCTTGTAGCAGTTGTTGTTGTTGTCGTCTTGCTTGCCGCCTTGTCCAATGTGCCCAGTTTTTGCCAATTTTCCGCACCCAATTTAGAAATCGTTGTTGTTGTCTGTGTTGCTGTTGATTTGGGCACAAACTCATTGCTGGCCTCAAAGTCTGGCATTATAATAGTGCCCTCATCCTTGCCCATAGCCACAACACCGGGCTCATCAACGTTATCAACATCATCATTATCATGATTATTGGCATCATCAATGTCATCGATTGTTGCCTCTTCGAGTTCCTGTCTCTCTAGCTCATCCTGCTCCAGCTCTTCCTCCTCACCGCCATCGTCGTCGACGTCCTCATCAATATCTCTATTAATTAAATCGGGCACTTCAAAGTATCTTGTCTTGCCCATGGCACCCGCAGCAGTAGTGGTTGTTGCTGTTGCTGTTGCCTTCTTGGTTGTTGTTACCGTCGTCTTGGCCGCCTTTCTGCCATTAGTACCATCCTTATCACGTGTCAGCTGGAACAAATTATTATTGATGCCGTTGTTGGTGCCTCGAAGTGCTGTGAACATCGTATCGTTGTAGTTGTAGTCCTCCTCATCGTGCTCCAAACTGTTTGAGGTTACGTTGCGCGGATGCTGCGGTTGTCGCTCCTGCTTTTGATAGGGCGGTGTTGTCCCCACCACCGACATGGCCATCAAATTCCGTCTATTGATAACAACAAAGTCCAATTCTGTGGCCCAAACTTGCTCTGCAATAGACAAGTAAGCAGAAATTGAGTACAAAACAGAGATAGATAGATAGGGTGCGGGATCAAGAGAGAGAAACAGGGGGGAAATTAAGCTATGTGCGTATAATTAGACGTAGCCTCGTCTTCAGCCTGACTTGCTGGCAATAAATCAAATTGCTTTGAACTGTTCAATAATATTGATTCACAAGATAAGGGATAACATGTAAAGCGACTTTGTTCCGGACAAATCACTCAAGCATACAACATACGCATACGCTCACTCACACACACTTGGCTACACATACACATTGTCTTAAACAAATATGAAGGCAGGTAATGAGCGTATGTAGTAATAGAAAGACAGAAACATCTTGAAATTCCGATACGCTTCCAGCTATCGTTAATTAAATGGGGCGTTAAGTTCCTATGCCTGCCTTCTGATACCCTGTAGTTGGCAAATGGGTGGTATATATTGAGATGAAATTGGTTAAAATTGTGTGTTTGTTTCTTACTTACTTCTTGTGCTGCTTTATGAGCGAAAAATTGTCTAAATCTTTGAACAATAATTAACATTTTAATCGTTTTAACAGGGTATTTTCCAAGACGACGCCATTTATCTTTTGTTTTTCTACTTCCTATGCACGCATAGATATGTATATCAAACTCCACCCAGTCGATTTGCAGAGCTTTACGACGCCATTTTGTTAGCCACAAAAAGTGTTGCCTACATTTCGGCTGCTGTTGAACAAGATGAATGCTAAGCACTTGGCTAATACTACTTGGGCTAATACTACGTGCAAAAGCCCCGTTGCGCTAATTAAGCTCACATTTACACCATATGCTGTGGATTTTATGTTTCATTAAATGATGCTCGCCCAAAAACCACTCTCGCCCTCAGTCAGTATCACAATGGACGGTCGGTGGTAAAATCTTCGGCTTTAGCTGGTCATCTTTATGGCTAGATATACATGTATATATTTCGCATAAGCTTACGAAATTTGTTCAAGTGTATATGTCGGGGCAAGAGTCAAATGAATATTAATTTAACGCTCACCGGATGGCAATGCAAATGAACTTAGATTAATGAAACGTGTTGTCGAGCGATAAAAACAAATGATTGCGTATTCATTTTGATTATTTAAATCGCAACTGATAAATATTAAGTTGAAATGCAGCAAGTGTTACATTTATTAATTTTCTCTTGAAAAATCACTCGTTTAATTTCTGATAAGATAAAAAGTAATGATAACAACTGTCTGAGAACTGTTATTAAATACAAAAAACGCAGAACATTGATTACAAATTAATTAATGTCTTTAAAATGCATTTAAATTATTTTAATTCGTTTTAAATTTAAGATTTTTTATTAATATATTTTTTGCCGTCTATGCAGAGGAAAGTTTCAGATTATGTTCTCTATCTATATTTCTATAAACGATAACTAACTGTTAACGCTGCACTAAATCTATTAATTAAAAGCTGTCAAATTTTGGTCCATGTTGCTGTTTGTTTAGGCTGATTAATGCCGCTGGTAAGCTAAATTATAATGCCCAGCTAATTAGTTTATTTAATGGATTAAGGTACTAGCTCAGCTCTGTTGTGTTCACTTTCACTGGCCCAGTTAATAACTTGAGTAGCGAGCAACACGAACATTTGCCAAGTTAACACTTTCATAAAATTATTTATTAGACCGAGAGTTGCTTTAAGAGCACAAAAGCACAAAGAACTGCCGAATAAATGCCCTGCGGGTGGTAAGAAAGTAGCCCGGGAAATAAAAGATGAAAATTGTCGAACAAATATTAAAGACAATGGCTGCGAACCGATGTGCTGATGGTTAGATATAGGGATGGGGTTGCAAGATTGGGCCTTAGGTTTCGGGATTGCTTGGGGATTACAACAATGGCTGCCATAATAATATGTCGTTGTTGGCAAAACGGCAAGTGGCTCGTAAAACCGACAACACCGAAAATCTGCAGATTAACCCAACGGCAAAGTCCTACTCATATTACCTCTCACTCTATATATCTCTCCCTCTCTCTCTCTCTCTCTCCTCTCTCTCTCTCTTAAACTCACCATGTCTCGATTATGGCAATGACAATAACGGCAAGGAACAGTGCGAAGGATGAAGACAAAGTAATGAAAATGCGCAAATCCTAAGGCAAAGCAACGCCCAATCGCCCCGCCTACTTTCGCTCCCGATCCCCCTTGATGTCTGTAATAGTTGCCCTGTCGCTGATAAGCTCGGCAAGGATGCTTGTCGTTTCAACATTGTCCCCTTGCTTCACTTCTACTCCGTCTCTCTGTTCTTAGCCGGCTCTCAAACTCGCGTACTCGTTAAGTCTTTAGCATGAATAATGATAAGTTTCATGCCTTGGCCGGGCCATGTTCTGGCCACAACATCTTGGTCCACTTCCGGCCCACGTCCAGCTAGCACTCATGCCATCCTACATTCTCCAACCCCAATTCTGCTGTAATTTGAGTGCGCCTGTTTAGCGGCCTTTTATGCGCTCAATATGGCGCATAAGAGACGCTCATGCTATCGCAATTTTCATTTGTTTTCGTAACGTCTGCATTAATTATTTATGAGTCCAACACAGCGTATAAGTGATTTTCACCATAAAATTGACGCTTGCGCTGATTTTTACTCATCTTTTAATTAAATACACAGTAGATAGCTCGCCGACTGCTTCCGGAGCGGATGCTTATTAACAGTATCCAATACTTTTTTTAGTGCTTGCAAAAAGTGTTGGGAAAATGTGATAAAGTACATAAATTGGTCTTATAGCTTTGGGAAAAGCAAAACGATTTAAACTGCTTTAATTTTGCTGAGCTTACTAACAATATTTCAACTTTAAATATATTGTTTTTGAAAATATACTCAAACATTTTGTACTTTCATTATAATTTCAATCGATTTCTAGCTAATTAAAACACTAAATATACGCAATTTTCTCATTCTAATGTGGAAAATTATTATTCTGATATTTATTGCACTTTCATTTTATGTTTAGTTTAAATGGCTTTTAGTTCTTGGTATAGTAAGCGTAATTTTTTGATTCAAATGGAAACATAAATTTAGTACTTTATTACTAACAATATTGTATTGCATGGTTAGTGATCTAATGTTTTCAAATGATTATAAATATTTTCTGAATTTACATTTTATTGGTTTTTATTAATTAAACTATCTTTTTTTTGTACTATTTTAATCTACTTTTATAACTTTAATTTATTTATATTCAACTGTTTCTAGTTCTTAAAGTTTATTTTGCAAATGTTTTCACAACGTATACGTAATTTTGGAGTTCGCCTCCAGACATTAGAATACGGTCATAATTTAATTAAATAATGAAATGTAATGTCTTTTCTTGGTGCGATAAGTAGCCTTTCATTCTTCTCTTCTTCTTCCGTCTTACAATCTTTAGAGCTTCTCCCTTTTAATATCGTTTTTATGTGACTTTTGTGGAAAAACTTTGCGAATTATTTTTTTTTACGACTTAACGCTGCGCTGCCTAATTGCCTGGCATTTCTTTATCCATTTTTATGCTAATGCAAAAGTTGAAAATGAATTATCATAAAAATATAAGCATTCATTTTTGCTTACCTATATCTACATATACTATATATCAGAGTATAAAGTTTTGTAATTACTGTCCGCATGGTATAATATTCAACTTACAAAGCCAGATTGCAAACCTCAACTTGGCTGACTGCAGCTTAGAGGTAACTTTAAGAATGTCAAGACACAAGTTGACAAATTGCAAACTTGGGAGCTAAGTGGGCGACAATGGGACGTGGAGTTGCAATGCAGCCAAGCGTTAAAATGGCCAAAGCCGTCGCGACAAGGCATTGCACTTAGCTTGACCAATCTTCTACCCCAGCCAGCTGCGATGTCACAGCCAGATGAAAGTGGTACTACAGTTAAACTTTAGCTTTACAGCGTTGCACATTTTATTTGTGCCAATGATTTTCTAATTTCAACATCAACAGCAGCCAACAAGTTACGCGAAAACAATTTTCCAACATGGATTTAAAGCTAAAGACCGCAAGCAAACTCTGCCAGCGACAGGCGGGAAAATCACAAAGGGATAACAGGCGAGTAAGAGGATAGCTAACAGTAGGGGATTTGGAAAAGGGAAAAAAACGTTAAAAACAAAAGAAATCGAAATTAATTGAAATATCACATGAAATGTGGAACTGCATTGGGGGTCACGAGGGATCTCGAAAAGCTGAAGCTCAGTTCGTCATGGCTTTTATGAGGCCAATGCGAATGCCTGCCACATTTTTAATTTACTCCCGCAACTCGATGCCGCTTCGCTGACGGCTTTGTCCTCTCCGCTCTATATATTTTCCCTTTTTTTTCCTCCTTCATTTTGTTTTTTTCCCTTTTGTATTTTTTTTTGCCATTTGCTGTGTTGACCGGTTCAATAAACCCGCCATACGGCAACGTCCAGCCACAAAGTCTGTCAGCAATGTGAACGTAGATTGCAACTGGGATTGGCACACGACTCACAGATGGATGCCGATGCCAGCTTTCTGACTCGTTTTAAATGTAGTTAATTTTGATTCGCTTGCCACACTGTTCTGATATCCTCTTATTCCCTTGTCATTGAGCTTACACGAACTGCAGCAGCTCATTTGGCCGTAAGCGAAACACATTTCGCAAGTGACAGTAAATATTGGCTGTTGGCCGTAAGGCGCATAAAGCCACGTTATTAATTATTTAAAAAGCTATATTTTTGTTGTTTTTATTTTTTTTGGAAAAGCAGACTAATAAATTGGTTAATTTAAGTTAATTTCCATTGTAAATTTTATTTAATATATAATATTTTATTTTGTTTTCCAGCTTTCAGTACAGCAACCTAAAAAAATCTCTATTAATTTTTCTAATTTAAATCAAAGCCCATTCTTAAGGGTTTTCTTTAGAAAGTACAGTTTGTTTATAGTAAATATAAGCATTGCACTTTCTATGCATGCTTTATCTGCGACCTGTTTCCTTTTCCCTTATACTAGCAGTACAAAATGTAATAAAGAATTGTTTGAGAATTTTTCAGGTTTTTAACTTGCAAACTAAATAACTTTTTGCCTGCTTGTTGTATACTCTTTTTCCTTGTCGTTTTTTTTTTTTTGTTGAATTCTTTGTTTTAATCATTTACTGTGGCATTAGTTTACTGTGCTACGAGTAGCATCCACATTGCACAGTGGCCCAACTGTACACACACACAGAGGGATGTGAGCAAACAGAGGCCTGTGTCCTGTTATTCCTGCTGCTGTTCATTGAGCCAACATTTGCACAGTTTTGGCTCGGTTCGTTGGTTGTCTGGTTATATGCCCCGCTCTGCGCGCTGTTAATAACGTGGCTTATTGCTGCCCGTAATGGGCGTGCCGTCGTCGTCGTTGTTGTCTGTCAACCCGTGTGTGAGAATGCATGAGTGTGTTTACTCCTGTGGTTGTTAGCCAGACTGTGTGCGGCCATATTGGCCATGTTTGGGTTTGTTTTTGTTTGCTCGTGGCAGCT
Organism: Drosophila tripunctata; assembly: GCA_035047385.1. Lineage (NCBI taxonomy): Eukaryota > Metazoa > Arthropoda > Insecta > Diptera > Drosophilidae > Drosophila > Drosophila tripunctata. The sequence goes on along the minus strand of JAWNPS010000326.1, from coordinate 2,239,200 downwards.
ACATGAAGAGCAAGCGACTCATGCATATGTTTTTGCCAACGTATTTCCCCAGCGATTGCAATTGCTTTGAAGATACTCCTCAATGCATGGCAGGTTTCACAAGGTAACTATTCCCCTAAGCTCACTTTGCAAAACGCTGCTTGTTAGTACAGTAGATGCCTTTAACATTTTGGTTAAACAGTTTTATGTGACAACGAGATATGTAATTGACACCAGAAATGACTCTCAATCAATCTCTCTCCCTCTTATAATGGCTATTGTCTGGCGACCAATTACGTTTTCTGTCAACTAAAAGCAATGGAATTGCATTAATTCTCCAGCCTCGAAATAATTGTATTAAAACACACAATGGCCACAAATGCCAATTTGATTGCAGCAACAATCGAATTATAAACAATTCAGTTTGATTGTGGCACTTAATAGTTTCACTACGTACGCAGCGTTGTCATCATGTGACAATGTACCACATGGCGTATGCGCAACGTAGTGTCTGGCGGAAGAGCAAAATTTAAATACAATTGAGCAATAAAATCAAGCAGAGGAGCAACAACAAAAGAGGAGAGCAACCAAAATGCCAGCGACTATAAAAAAAGAAATGGCGCTGCGGCAGCTTCCGCTTCTCGCACATTTTTCATAGCATACTTTTCTGCTGCAGCTGCTGCTGTTGACAGTCTCCAACTTTACATTGTTAGTGTTTCGCAGACACATACACACACTCACACACACAAAACACCACTTAATTACACTCACCTTTCGGCAACAGGCCATTCTCAATGATGCGCGCCTCGAGCAGCAGTCGCGGCAAGAGCAAACATAGCGCTATAAGGATGTGCACAAATGCCGCAGTTGGTCCTCCATGTGTCCACAATGCCCTCAATGTGCCGCCCCGGGCCTCCTCCTCAAGGCCATCGTGTGGTGCCAGAGTGCAGCGTCGCTCCTTGGCTCCAGTTGCCAATTTGATGCCATCGTTTGCCAAGTTGCCAACCTGTCAAGCATAGAAATGCTAGATTACAATAACTTGCCACATATGAAAACTTAACATTTGCTGCAGGTTCAGTAACATAGAAGCAGTCAAACTGCACAAAATATGAACTAAAAAGGTCAATGGCATTTACATGATATTTTACGTAAGAAACTTGTATAGTTTATGTGTGCGTCTTTGACTATAGATACTTATAACACAAATAAGTATTACACATTTTAATATAAATTTTTATAAAAATGAAAAGTTTTTTTTTCTCATAAATCACAACATTTACTAAACATGAATATACGCACAGTTCTCACAACTACTCAACTTTAAGTATTCTTATAACTTCAGTATGACTTTAAGGCTTAAACAATATTTATTGCCAACGTAAAGACTGCAAGTTTTCTTTGCAAAATTTCCTTTTTTTTTTAAAAGTTTCTTATTTATTTACTAAACAACTATATTGCAAAATGTGTTCAAATATTAAAAATACTTCACTCAATATTTCAATACTGTACAAAATATACATTTTATTATTTCAATTAAACCTTTCACAAAACGTTTAATTGAATTATTTAAATGACATTAGCATTTTTGTCATACTGAACTTTAAGCCACTTAAACTTTCACTTTATTACAATCACAGTACTTTATTTTATTAATTATGCAGAAGATGGCCAATCATAAATCAAATTAAAGCCTTTTAGGCCACATCGACAAAGAGTCAACCTAAAAATTCTGAAATCAAAAACACAGAGTGAATGGAAATCGTTTTTTTTTATTAAACTTAATAAATGGAAATAAATTCCCGTCAAAGCATATGTGCAATTAATAATATAAAATACTTAAAAAAAACCAAAAACAAAGACACAAAATAAAATATGAATTCAACTGCAGCGCTTAGTAGTACAAAGCAAATGTATTGCGGGCGATTTGGGTTTGCATTTTTTATTTGTAATGGTGATGCGAGTATCGCGTATACGACGCGTTGGCGCATAAAAAATGCACGTGACAAATGGCGGAATGAAATATTTATTTATGAAGCGTGTAGATTTCGTGTACATATTCTATATATTTATACGTGAGACTGTGTGTGTGTGTGTTGCAAAAGTGAACATAAAAATCACGTGCACCATATAAATAAATGTGCGCTGTTGGGCTTTTAAATTAAAAACAAGCAGACTTCATGGAATTGCTGAGACAAACAGAGATTGAAACTCGAATATGCATCCGTTCTGGTTTTACTAACATTACTCTACTAGCAAATACCCTGTACACTGACAAAATGCATACTAAAGCCGTCTTAATCTTTATCCATTGACATATTTGTCACAAATACTTTTGGTTTTTGCAGGGTATCTGCCAATGAGCACAATATAGCTTTGAAGCTTTTAGTTTCATTTCGTTACGTTTGCTGTGGAAGCAACAACAATGATTGCAATTTGCAAAAAGCGTAACGCATTTGGAGTGCATACGCACACACACACTCCCATGCATTTGAACAATCTGTGAGTGCAAGAGAGATGAAAAATGTACAGACATTTAGCTAGCGAGATAATACATTTAAACGTGCCGACATTTCGCGGTTGTCAGCCCTCTAGCGAGTGAACTAAAGTGTAGCTTCTGTGGCCGGGATAAAACAGGAACAAAAGTTGGAAACAACAGGAGCAATAGAAGAGTCCGCATCTAGAGCAGTTGGAACTGTGCACCCATTGCCTGAGGCACTTCAGCGTTTCTCTATTCAACATATAAACATACACAGAGGTCTGTTAGATCTGCCAAAATCAGCGACCCACTTGATTATTACGATGTGCATGTGGTGTGCGGTTGTTGTGGCTTTTAGTTTAATTCCGAAAGCAGAAAAAAAAGCAACAACAAAAATAAAAAATGAAGTTTAGCACTGAAAAGCTCTACAACAAGAGAGAGAGTTTTCATTGTGAGCTCACAGTTATCTTTGAGTTTCTTTTGAATGCTTGAAATGCAGCAATTAGCTTAATTCACATTTTAAGTTTATTAATGCGATACTTATACGATTAACGCAGTCATGCAATTAAAGAAGAAAGAAGGAGAATTTTGAAATGCTTATAAAAACTTATGCAAAACAATTAGTAATGGAATATATGTAATGAACTATGAAATTATGAGACACATATTATCTGTAACAAGTACAATTCAAACATTTTTTCTTTATATCATTTTTTTTTAAGATCATTTGAAATAGAAACGCAATGAACATCCTGTCAAAATTATATAGTTTACATTTTCTTTATATTAAGAATTTTCTTGAAATATTTAATTTCAATGTTTCAGATAATTAACTCTTTGCTTCAAAGGGTCAAGGTATCACGGGCTCAGAGCAAGATTCACAATGTTCAATTGCCAAATGCTGATAATCATTCTACTGTGCTTTACTATAGCTAATGCACCCGGTTAGCATCTGAGTTATCTTTACACAGACAATAAGATGGACTAACATTATCCATAATTTAATAGATCCCATTCAAACGCATGCCAAGGTAGTGGGTGGATATCCAATTTTGATTGACGTTGTGCCCTATCAAGTCTCAATACGTCTCCGGGTCTTGGAAGAAATGGAATTTGGCACGGGTCACTTGTGCTGCGGTTCAGTAATATCACAACGTGTGATTTGCTCAGCAGCCCATTGCTTTGCCGAGTTAGTTACTGATAAATAACTTTGGTATAATAATTTATTAAGTTACTTGTCTTATCCATAGCAATGTCACGTTTCCGGCAAAATATTTAGGACCCGAGAATTTTGTTGTCGTCGCCGGCAGCAGTCGCATACGTAGTCTACACCGTTTCAGCGAAGTGTATCTAGTGCAAGAGATCGTTGGACATGAGCGTTATGATCCTAGAACGCTTGAGAATGATATTGCTTTGGTGTTTCTGAATAGTTTTATTCCATATAATCACCAAGTCATACGCCCAGTTCCCTTAGCTTCTGCGCCGTTTCGTGCGAATACTTTTTGCTCCATCAGCGGCTGGGGGAATACGTATCACGAGCTTCATCAGGGGATTGTGCCTATTCAAGATCAACGTTTGTGCAACTTTATCTATACAAATCTTCCAGTGTCGCAGATTTGTGCAGGATACTTAAGAGGCGGCGTTGATGCCTGCAAGGGAGATTCGGGAGGTCCCTTGGTCTGTGCTGGTCAATTAACTGGTATTGTGTCTTGGGGCATCGACTGTGGCAGACTATTTTTTCCAGGCGTCTATACAAATATTTCTCACTTCACCGAGTGGATCAGGAGAGCAAACTCTTCTCTGGACTACGCAAAGTATTTGGATATGCGTTCTCTAACTGCAGTATGCTCTAAAACTCTACCATCTATCAAACTGTTATATGTTATTTATAGTGCTTTGCTTTGGACAATAATAAAGAGGATCAATATTGTATAATATAATAAAAGTATTCAGAACCGGATTGCAGCCTTGGCATTATGAAAAATTTTTAAATACCGACAACTTCTTTTCCAGATTATTTAAGCAAGTTTCAAGTCAATTAATTTCTTTATATAACAATTCGTTTTTTGTTTTTCTTGTGCAAACGCTTAAAAACAAGTTATAGCACTCATGTATTGCATACAAGTACATATATTCAATAGCTGAAGCACAAAACATTAAACTCAAATGGTATTTGGATGTATTATCCTTGATTATGATACCAGAATTGTTGCCAGATGTTGGCCTGGCCATGCAACTGCCTTTAAGCCATATCGAAGCATAACAGAAATTGGAATCGAACTGAATTGCAAAATATGAACTGAAAACTACATAAAAGCTGTGCACGGCCAAAATAATTGGCAATAGAGAAGGTTGGAAAGAAGAATGATAGAGAGAGAGGGAGAGAGAGAGAAAGAGGGAGATCAATGTGGCTGCGTGCTGGCAATGCACTGATAGCCAAGCGTCAATGACCAATGTTGGGAAACGTTATGTGAATCGAGTCGAGTTCAGTTCAATCCAGACAAGTAGAGTCAGTCAATGAATTGGCCTTTATTAAGTGGTCGCCATGTGATGAACAACTGCTGTAGCTTCACTACGCCCCTTCTTCTCATCTCTCTCTCTTCTCGCCACTCTGCTATGCTGTGCTGTGACTGATAGGCGACTTTTGGTTGCCTCCAGTCTGGCATTGTGGTCTGTGTGCGGCTTTATTTGTATGCAATTTTTGCGAGTTGAACTTGTTGCCCAACATTTTAGCACTTTTCTATTTTTTGTTAGTGTTGGCTAGAAACAAGCCAATTATTTGTGAAAACCCACAGGCAAAAAGCGTGTCCAAAAACAAAAACATACATATAAAGTGACAGAAAAGGACACTTCCGTACCTACATACATACATACTACGTACTATCTCTGCAGTTGCCAACGGCCACTTTAAGTGGCTTTTACACTGAGTGTCCACAGAGTGCAAATGGGAATTGCTTTGTCACAATGTAAACGACTCACAGATGCTACGTACATAGTGGCATTTTGCAATTTTTGCATTGCTCACTTGTGTAGCACATATGCCTTGCTGATTGCAGGGTATTGAAAGCCGTTTGCAAGTTATTGTATTTGTCTATCGAGTTTTTGCTAGCGCCAAAGTCTGCCATGCACTTCAAATGGACAATAAATAAAATGCCATACATACAGCAGAGACAAAAAGAGATAGAAATGTAGAGAAAGAGAGAGAGACGGGGAGAGCTGGTGTATGGGAAAGCCATAATTGCATTTATTATGCTGATAAAAGCAGGGACACGAACAGCAACGAGCAACATTCACACACACACACACACACACTCATCGCTTGCATCTGTGTGAAAGGATAACCAACATGCATGTATGTATGTTAGTGTCTGTGTGGTAGCCATTTTGTGCCGCAACTGAAGTCTAAAGCTGATAGAGTAGTTGCTGATGCTGCCCAAGCAGGACAAACGTATGGCTTTGTTTGTTTTTTGCAAATAAATTTAATAACGAAAATAATGCCACTAAAAATAGTTTATACACATAAACAAAGAGTACACGGCACAGTAGTGCAGCAGGGAACATCATCACATCAGCAGCAGTACAGACTGCTACAGAAAACAACAAACAAAATTTAATTATCGAGCACGTCTGTTTCATAGCCAGACTGAATATATACAAACCACACAGTTAATTTCATATGATTTTCAAATTAAGTTAAGCCCACAGTGAAATGTGGTCGGAAGCACTTACCTTAAACACAGCAGATGTAAAGAATACTGGCAACAGTATAAACACCACGCCAGAGAGTACAATCTGTAGATTAAGTTCAGCAACGGGTTCAATTTTCCAGGGTATCAGCGAGCAGCCTGTAATTAAATTAAAATTAAGTTTTATTTACAACTAACATGGTTACTACGAGCATAACAGCTTAACAACTGTTACCTGCTACACGATCGCTTCTAGTTAAGCTTAACATTTATATGTTAGCTATCACTATTATGCATAGTTAACAGTTTCACAGAAGTATCACAGAAGTATGGCATTTTAAACATTACAATTATGAGTTTTTGTGTGGTATTTAAGGAACATACCTTAATAAAATTCTAAAATCATATATTTGTTTATAAACTTACCGAGGAACCTATAGGCGCCATGCATGGCCAAATAGCCCTGGAAAAGTGTTAGCAACACGCCATACCATATCGACCAAAGTGAGTTGAGATGCAGATAGCTGCTGGAATCGTGTCCAGGATGCTGTAGATTGCTATAGCGGCTCTGATGTCGTTTCGACTTGATATACTTGGCCTGCAGCTGCTGCTGCTGTTGGCTAAGACTGTTACTCGCTGTGGTTGCATTTGTCAGCACTGAGTTGCAGATGGATGAGTTAAGACTTCCACCACCTCCGGTTCCACCACCGCCACTGCCTCCAGTGCAGTTTGCTCCATTCTTGCCACCCATTTGAAATGGATTTTATTTATCTTGTTGCCTTTGTTTGTCGTTTATCACGCTTTTGTTGTCTCCTATTCTCTTCACTGGCAACAAATGTTGACAATAAATTTCACAGCTATTTCTATTGATTTTGTATTGATTTTGCGCGTTGATTTTCTATTTGCTCAAGTGATGTTCATTCCAGTTCTTGTTGTTGATATTATTATTGTTTGTTTTGTTATTGGCAATATTATTTGCACGCTGATATGCCTCATTATAGCGTTCAGCATTCGTTGATTGCTGACGCATGTTTCAAGCACAATATCAATCTAGATTGCGTTTCTTAAATAATGCTCTGATAGTTTTCCTACGACTCGATATGTTCCATTATTGCTGCAATATAACAAGAACATAATACACAGAGAAATTAGATAAAGTTAAAGCAGGATTTAATGAATGCTATAATTGTATTAAATTACAAATATTATAAATATAATCATCAAAATCTAAACGCATAAAATTTTAAGAATTCAATTTATGTTCGCTACAAATTTTATATAAAATCATACACAAAGAAACATTAAACAAAAATAATTTAGATTTTAGCACAAAGTTAAACTTGTATAAAATTTAAATTATGCCGGATTATGGCTATAAATCAATTCAATGCCGGCGTTGCCCCATCGTGTTAGCATAATTAAGCCGCCAACAAAGAAAATTATGCCCCGCAGGAATATACACTATGTATAGGCATATTTACTATATGTTTGTACGACAGAAATGACTGCTGTCCCAGTTGCCTTTGCCTATTCGTTGTGTTTTATGCGTCACGCCTTTGAGCCGCATGCAACATGCATAATTATAGGCCGCAGACAGCTAACGCTAATGGCAGCTTCAGGTATGGCGACTATATGCAACATGGCGTGCGTGTCCTGGCCAGGATTTGCTGCAAGCCACCACCAACCGCAAAGCCGTTAACATTTATGAGTCTGCCAACGACTGTTTTTTTGGATTTTAACAAAATGTTGCGTTTTGTTCTACAAACATCAGCCTCCATTCCCTTGGGAGAGATGCGGCTTGTCGTGTACAGAAAAAATATATAACAATTTGTTTTAACATGTGTAATTAAAAATTTAAAAAAGCGAAATTTGTACAAGCAATTTTAAAATGTGTTGTAAAACGTTAAGTAATTTTAATTGGTAAGCATATTTACTGAAAATTGCTTCGATAGTCAGGCATAGTTTGATAAATTGATTACTAACATAATGAATTTAAATACTATAAAAAATTCAAAGTATCAAATTGAAACAAGAATTATTGAATCTGTGCTGAGTAAATTTTTTATTATCATACCCAAAACCGTTTTATTAACTCTTAAGCCTTTAAAATTCATTAGGTTTTAGTTAAAAATACTAAACGCTTTCATGATTAGTTTATTCATTGTACTATCATATTTCAACCTAAGGCAAACAAAGATACTTACTACTATCTCATATTTGTACTACACCTGCTGGCAAACATCATTTAATATAGTGTACCTAAAGGTAAATATTAATAGCAAGCCGAGAAAATGCAACATCTTATTTGTTTTGTCAGACAACACAGCACAACACAACACAACACAACACCAAACCGGAGTCGAGAATCGTCTATGTTGTCCTAAGTAAAGATAAACCAAGATCCACAGAAGTGAAAAGGATGCAAACATTGTAGTATGCACAACCAAGTCTCAGATGTACCAGTAATTGTAGATTCTTCAGTTGGTTCTCAGTACGGAAGGAGAAGCTCTGGCCACCCTGTTAACTTGTTCCATATTCCCTGTTCTGCTATTCCAAGGACTTCCTCTTTTACATGTTGATATTAATTTTATGTTAATTACAATCTTAACATGTTTGTTTGTCTTCGCTTAAGCATGAACATACCATTTGGCCATGTGGCAGTCATCCTTAGTCCTTACTTCGTCCTGTTTCCATAAGCTGAGGGGTGTTGCCTGGCAGCCTAACTGTTTGTCTGACTGGCTTGTCTTGACATGCTCAGCATCAGATTAGCTTGCCACAAAAGTCATAAATGCAGATGCTAACATTTTTTGCCTCTTCTCTCACCCCCTCTCATCTCTCATTCGCATCCCCTTTGGGGCATTTGCTTTGTTTTTAAGTCAGAGACAGTTTGCAAAAGAGACCTCCCTCTTTCTTTCTTTCATTTCGTTCTTGTTCCTTATGCCCCACCTTGGGGCAATTTGTCGCGTTCGCACGACTTTTACGCAAATGAAACAGCCACTTTATGACTGATTCTGTATGCGTGACTGTCTGTGTGTGTGTGTGTGTGTGTGTGTGTGTCATTGGCATGCGTCTCCTGCGTATCCTTTGCGACTTAAGGCGTGAAATTAAAATGCGCTTTTCATACCTTGAAATGTAGTTGCTAAAGGGTATATGTGGTCTTTGAGAACTACAACTAATGCACAGCAGCAGATGGCAGCCTTACGAGCATTGCTTATAAAGAATAACAGGAAATATATTGTATATTAAAGCATTAAAATTCAATCAATATTTCTAGTCGTAGGTAGATTTCCATTTATGTATCTTTGATCTCATTCTTATTGTTTTTCTTTATAATCGTTTATTTTTCACCAGTTCTTCCCGTTATTGTTTATTCTTATCTCAGCTTAAGTTTTGATCTCACACTTTCTAAATTTTGTCACTTTCGCTTTCTGAATATTTCTTCACTCACAAAACATATATAATATATATATATATACTTAAAGAGAGCATTAGAGAATTCCACTGTCTTGCTTGTGTCCTTATCTTTAGTTTTTCGCCATTGTCATTATCTGTTTAACCGCAGTTCTCGACTTTGACTTTAAACGCAACTACTCCCCAGCAGTAGTTGAAATATTCGCAGCTACAGCTGCAACCACGCCCCTTTTTTACCACACTACTTTGACCGCCCAGCACTCAACTGCAGTACGCTTATGGCGTCGTTGCCACTTCACATGCCACCAGACACCAAAATATGCTAAATGGCACTTGAGCTGTTTTTTAGGGGCATACCCAGACCTTTATGTTCTATACTCCATACACCATACGCCTCACATGGCATTTTCCATACCTACCGCTTGCATTCTGTAGCTGGTGCTGCTGCTGGTTTTTACCCCCTTTTACCTTTGGCATTTCGCCTCAGGCTTAAGTGTCTGAAAGTCCACTCATGCTAATTTATAAGGGCATCCAGGTTATTTAGCTGAACTCTGTATATAGCTTTCACTTCAATTGCACTTCATTCCACTGTTAACCACCCAACTGTGCTCCCATTTTTTGAAGTTAAATGAAGCAGGCGAAGAACAAAGCAAACAGACAAATGCACAGAAAATATTGTTGGTCTCCCCCCGTTTTGCTTTTATTTTGTGTTTTCTTTTTGTCACAGCATGTTGCATGCAACCGGCAAAACCAACAACTGGCCACAAGCAAAGGGGCCACCAAAGAAACAACCACCAACAGCTGTCAATTTTCATTTTATAAATTCATATTTCTACTTATTTATTTATTTATTGAGGCTATTTCACAAAGAAGAGCCATTTCACTCGTTTGCTCATGCAGCATTTTCCTCATTTGAATAACGCGCCATGGCGCATTTTGTTGCAAGTATTTCTATAGGAATGCAGCTGCATTTGCTGCACATTCTGTCTCTGGGCACAAAATCAAACACAAAACAAACCCCTTAAAATGGCAAAGTTTATTTTGTTGAAACAGCACCCACCGAAGCACCACTGCAAAACCACCGCAACCACCACCAAGTCAAAGCAAGACGACTTTCGGCTCTTAAATGTGTGTGGGTGTGTTACCAATGGAAACAAACTGAAGCTCTTGGCTAATAAGACACCCGTTACTTCAGTTAATTAGATTAATAAAATGAAAATAAATTATTTACAATACTTTTAGACGATTGCGTCGCTTGAAAGACTTCATTTGATTTTCAAAGAATGATTTTAACTAGACATTAACAATATATCTAAAATTCGAGCACAGTAAAACATTACATATGCCTTTAACGTGATTTTCTCGCTATATAAGCCAAACAATTTCCATACAAATTAAATTACATTGCTCTAGATCAGCTTGTAATCAGCTTGTAATACAGAAAAAATATAATTATATATAAAATATACTTTTTAGTAACCTTCTTATCTTCACCTTCCAGTATACCTTTTCTCTGCTAGTAACGGGTGTGTAAAAAGCACTGAAAATTTTTGTGCATTTGCTGCAGTTGCCTGAAAATTGCCAGTGTGTGTATGTGCTTGTGGCACGTGGCATGTTTTGAATTGGATTTACACATGTGCCGAGCTAATACGTGTCTTGTACAACGACAACGACGACGTTTTTCAATTTCAGCTTGGTCCCAGCAGCCGCAGACGTGCCACGACAGCCAAAACTAACAAACAATGAAAAAACAAAAATCCGAAAAAAAAATAAAAAATATAAAAGAAATAAAATCGTTAGTTACTTTTTTTTTTGAGGCATACTTTAAGTAGGTCACTTTAATGATTTATAGGAATTTCAACTAAATAACAGGCAAAAACTACAAGGTGAATTTAATTTGAATGCAACGCGAAATATATTTATGTATTTTAATTTCAAGTAAATAAATTTGCAAAAATAAAAAATTATTGAAGCTTAAAAATAGCAAGAGCACATGAATATATCGGGGGGGTAAATCCAAACAGTTGCATTCATTTACCAACACTGAGCACACCAAACAGCCATCAGCTGAATGCTACATACCACCACAAAGCATAAAAAAAACAGAAAACATTTGGTGGCACGCACAGCGCAATGCGTTGAAATGCCGGCAATTTTGTAGCGCTTAAATTGCGTTAGAGCCAAATCTGGAGAAAGAGACACAAAGAGAAAGAGAGACAAAGTATGGGAGTGAAACCACCCCCAACATTGACGATTTTGGGGTTGCGTTAATGCACTGAGCACAAACTTTCCTGGGTCTATGAATATTACGAATTGTTATACATGTTCAAAATTAACAGAAAATTTTATTAATTTATTATAAACCCGCCTAGCTAAATCGAATAAAAATATCTTGTATTGTCTAGCAATTCAAAATTTGAATTACTAAAACGGCAAAAAGTATGCAACACTTATCATACATTTGCCAAGTTCATGCGTAGACAAAATAAAAGGGAACTTAAATGAAGTAACAAAATATGTTTGCTCGATATTTTTTCAAGTGTATGTAAATATAACCGCACACATAGGAATTCTGGCAGTTTTGCTGTTGTTTTTCTATACGCCTGCATTCCGAGCTAAGCTCGTAAAAACGTTGGGAATTTATCGCATTTGAGTAGATTTTGAAGAGAGGCGAACAGTGGAGAACTGGGGGGAACATTGAACCACTGAGCCACCCAAAGAATCGTAGGGGGTTGTTATTGTTTGTTGTTATTTGTTGTTGTTGTGCAATTGTCGTCAGTTGATATTATTGTTGTTGTTGCTGTTGCTGCGTGTAGTTGTTGCATGAATGAGTTTTGCAGCTTGGGAGCACAAAACTTTCTGGCGCTTAAGAAAATCGATGAAATGCCACCTTTAGCTGCCCTTTGACCCAACCACCCTTAGCATGCATACACGCACAGGTGGCCAAACACACACACACACACTGTTTTCGATATGTATAAATGTATGTTAGTGTGTGTTTGGGTGGGTGCCTTTCTGTGTCTGAGGACATGCCACATTAAGCGGCATTTTGTCAAGACCAAATTGTATTGCCTACTTTTCCGGGGCGGGAACTGTTTGTTGTACCTGAGGAAAAAGGTTTTCCTTTCGGTTTTCTTTATAACGAAGAAGAAAAAACTGCGCATTTGGCAAAAATTCTTCGAACTGCAACTGACATATGAGTATTCCATCAGTTAACCAGTTAAAATACAGTCCCAAGTGTATTGCCTTCTACCATTTATTCACTTTCGATAGATTTTTAGCCCAGTTACTAATGAGAACTGTAAGGTAATGTTTGTGTGAAAAATTTAGTATTGAACTGAAAATTATACATTAATATTACCAATTCTCCAAGCCAATGCTTTAAACTATTTAAACACGTATGCTGATAGTAAATACAGAAGTGCTTAGATATTTAATGCCTAAAACGATGCGGCAACTTGGCATAAAACAGTCCAGCAACTCGACTGTAGCCTTTGTACTTGTTTTTTTATGTTTTCAATCTTATTTGGTTGTTGTGTGCTTTTTTTTATGTTTGATTATTGTGAATGATTCGGTGTTTGCCCGCTTCCATCAGTTTCAGCAGTCACAGCTCAAATTGGTTTTTTAATTAAACGAAACGAACTCGAGCTCCTATTGCTATCACTCCTCCTCTGTTTCTCTCTCTCTCTCTGTTTGTGTTGGCTCACTTCTCACTTTCTCTGCAGCTGAACGTTGAAAATTGCATTGGCAATGACTCGTGGATGAGCGTAAAAATGCCCAGGATTCTCTTTCCTGTTCATTTGTATGCCAGCAGCAATGTTTCCAGCCAAACCACATGGACAACAACAAGTCAGCATGTTGTGAAAAATTGCATGTGAGGCAGTAAAAATGAAATTGAAAAGCATAGCAAATAAAAGTATATACATACATGCACATATAGACAAGAGTGTATATAAACGAAATGCAGAAGATAAACTAAGTTAATTGAAGATATTCCACCAAGTATATTTTTGTATAATCTTTGATCTGTTTAGATTGCATTTGATGCACTGCCAATGAAGCAGTTGGTTGTCAGCACTCAAGGATATACTCTTTGGAAGCAATCGATATAACTCTTTTTTTTAAGTTTTGAGTTTGAAAGAGTGATTGCATTAAACGACATTTAACACCTGTTCAAATGTATTATGTAACATACAATCATTCGAAACTTACGTCATGTTGCATTTAGAAATGAATGTAATAACACCTTAAACACATTTATGCATGTTATTCCAATTATTAATTTGGATACAAAGAGTGATGGTGAATACTTTCACAACATTGCTTACTTAATTGTTTATGTGATTGCAAAATTGGATTGCAATTGAAATCAACGGCATGTTGTTTACACATCAATCGGCATCATTCCTCATCATCGTTATCGTCATTATGGAATTGTGGGTCAAACGTGGTACAATGGTTCGTATGTGCAATGTGAGGAAATGCTGCACATTGTTGACTCATAAACGTTGTTGGTCCATTAAGCCCAAGGACTTTGAGTCCTGTCAACATTTTAATTGATTTTCTATTGTGCCTCAGTTGCAATGAGAGTCAACGGGCGATTTGCAACAGTCTGTGGTTTCCATTGAAGTTTCAACCAGATGTTTAAATCTGTAACATCTACTTGCCACAAAAGCCCTCAATAAGCCTTGCATTATTTAGAACATGTCTGCACATTTAACTGGACAACTGCAGTAACAACTAAAACTACAACTACAACAACAAGAATTTTGCATTACACGACAAAATTCAAATTCAAATTGTATATACATAACGTAGTTGTAGAGATTGAAATATTTTAAATATGCAAAACAAGTTTCAAAATGAACAAGAGGAAGCAACACGACTGAAATAAAATATTGTAATTTCTACAACAATTTCAATTATGCAGCACTTTGTGGCCTGCAAAGGTTGCACAAAGCCAAGACATAAATGCAGCATTCTCTGTACTCTGTATCATCAATCAAATGAGAAATAGTAAACTGAACTTACGGCAAAAGCTAAGTTGAGACCGCAGGAAAAGTCAAATGACAGGAAAACTGTCTAAGGAAAGACACAGAGAAGAAAAGATGGAAAGACCACAAAGAAAATTGTGGCTATTAAAAATTGCACATGCCAGAAATTGAGACAACACAAAAGCAGACAGCAGTTTTCAATTTCACTTAATGTCGGAAAAACTTGGTGCGCGTTGCAAAAAAAAAATAAAGGAAAACAAAATAAAATCAGAAGGCGAGGCAAAAATCATAAAATGAAATGCGAGCAGAAAGCCAACAAACAATAAAGCAACTGTAGCCACGACAGCAAAGACAACAGCAGCAGTAGATGCATGAATCCTTTTCATTTTAGAGCTACACTGAAAATATATGTTGATCTGAGCAAAATAAAGTGTGCTTACTTTATTCTTACTTGTAGCAAAGAAGCAATAGAATATTTCAACTATTAAAGACTCAGAAGGTGAGTTTAAGTTTATTAACCTTGTAATGCATTTATTCATTTTTGATATGAAAAATTCCACAATCTCTCTAAGCACTTAAAACATATTTATATTATTTATAAATTATATCGTCGATTATTTCTCTCAGTGTCTTCGCAGCGCTAAAGCTGATTCTGGTCACATTTGACGTGAGCAAACAACGAAGATAATGATGAAGTTTCTGATGTTGATGCTTCTGTTGTTGCCGGCTGGGTCAGAGAAAATTGAACAACTTGCAGCTGATTCTGGGCAAATAGTGGCATGACAAGGGAGCCACCACTAGCTGCAAGTGAGAGCACATACATTTAGCAGATGTTGCACTCGTCCAGTTAGCAAATCAAAATGGCAAAGGAAACTCGGGTTACATGCCTTGCCACATGAATGCCGATAGTTGTCAAAGATTATGACACGAGCATTTCTAGGAAGTTAAAGGATCTACTATAGTATAGGACTGGGGGGTTAGAGGAGGAGAATATAGAGTCTCAAAGTGGATGGCAGTGTCATAAACTTTCAAGCAATGAACACATTTGCGCATATTTGCATAAAACTCAATGGATGAACGCCGGGAAACCAGGCCAAATGGCAGAGAAACTTTACGATAGAGCCAAACAAAATGAAAATAAAAATAACCCCCAAGCCGAAGCATTGATGCACTGCAATTCATAGAATTTCGACGATTAAAGTTATTAAGATTTAAGGAAGGTAAGCATTTTGTTCGGATTTATTCAAATTTATTCATTAATTGAATTTGTATTTTAATAAGTCTAAGCTAAGCACTTATCTGTATACTGCAGCATATAGTCTATACGTGATGTCCTCTGAAGAACCTTCAATATAATCGATAAGTTGCCTAAGAAAGCAGTAAAGTAGTTTGCAGCAAAAGAGCATACTGAGGACATGAAAAAACTTTCTGCATCGATAGATAAAAATGCATGCATAAAAGAAATCTCATAAAAATTTTTGTTGCACCACAACATACATACTTATTCCATATCTTTTTCGCTCACTGTCTCTCTGCTTTTGCTTTAACTTTATCATACTCAATCTTTATACACTTACATGCAGAAGCTCCATCAACGGCATCTCCATCGTTTATCTACTTTAGAATTCGCTTTCCGCCTTTCTCCCAAGCACATTTTATTGGCAATGCCCAGAACTCAGCTCAGTTGGTTGACGGTTTGGTTCGTTGACTGTTTGCTTCGTTGCCTGTGGTAAGGCGCACACATAAATACATGTATATACATACCTATATAAGCCACGATTATTAAAAATTGAAAATACTTTGGCATACAGAAAAGTCACAGCATAGGAAAAAGTTTTTGATTGCAGTTTATGCATATGAATGAAGTTGTTTGGCTTTTAACTTGGCCAACAAGCAAAAGAACATGGGCTGACTAAAAGATAATAAATAAAAAGAGAAAAAGTCCGCCAAGACAATGTAAAGCAAACTATTGACAATTTGCATTAAAAACTGGCGCAAACCAAGAAGCCATATTCCACAGTTTTTCCTAGCTTTTGCCGAGCTCTGCTTCGTAATTAAGTTGTCGAATGGCAGCTGGAGAATTCTACCGTGTTGCATTCAAAGGAGTCGCAAAAGGTAAAACTTTAGCTTGGCTAAATTGTGGATAAAAATGCATTATTCATTTGCTAGATGTTGCCTGCTTTCACAGCCTCTCTCTCTCTCTCTCACACACTTTCTCTGTCTCTTTCTGGCTGCCAATTCAACCATTAGGCAGCGCGTCAAGCGTAAAATGCTAAACTGAAATTTTGTGTTCAACAAATGTTGACAGTGACACACCCAAGTTGTGGAAACACCCATCCCCTTTTTCGTACTCCCCATCGCACCACCACCAGGCAGCTCCATTAGACTGGTCGTGTTGACAGCTGGCACTGTCGGAGATGCGCGAGACGACAAAGTGACGCAAAGTTTAATTGAAATTCTAGAAGAGCACAACACCAAAGCACAACAACTAAAACGACAACAGTAAAAAATATTAAAAAATAAAAAAAAAGCAGCAAAAAAAAAACTGCCAACTCTTCAAATTAGTTTTACATAAATTTTCTGGGCGTTGGAAAAAAGTTTGCCACAAAAATATTGTTCGCATAATTATTTCTCATAAGGTTTCAAACTTCTTCACATTTTCTCAAGTCGTAAGAGAGTGGAAAGACACAGAGTTGAAATGAAGTTGAATTAAAGGAGCCAGATTCTCAAATGCTTGCATTACAATTTAACGAAAAACTAGAAAGAGAGCTAATTTGGAATCTATAATTCCCTTGGCAGCTGATATATTCCTACGATTAATATATATTTAGTGACGAACTAAAACATGGAGATATTATAACGTACTTTCTAATAATATTAAATTTAAAATAATATATAGGACAGACAAAAATGCAGTAAAGTCTATCAAATATAAAATTCTATTTCTAGACTTTAAGTAATCCAATCAAATTATGCTGCTTATGATGAAAATTCCAAAAAAAAGGCTAAAACAAATTCACTTGAGGTTGAATGTGGCATTTTGAAAGACACTACCCCATCTCCACATCCTTTTTCTCTACAACTTCTGTCAGAATTCTCGCTTCGTTGGCCGCCGCCACTTGAGGCGATGTTTGAGAAATTTTCGTGGCCTTATGAAAATTATATGAGGCTAAAGCTTAAACTCAACAAACATCTTTCAAAGTGCGAAAGTTAAGTGGCGTTAACGTTGGTATGGAGTGAATGAGTCATGAACCATGCGGCATGTGGCATGTGGCATGCCTCCGCCAGTTGCACATAATTTGCCTTCAACCATTACAAATACTCATAAAGAAAACCAAAACAGAAAAAACACCGAAAAATGTTTTTCATTGAATGCCATGGCAAGTTTTTTGTTTGAAGTTGGTGCAAAAGCAGCAAGTCAGCATGCTTACAAATACCCTGTAACAATGTACGACAGTATTGCTTTATACTGAATGGCCCAATGCTTTAAGAAAAGAATGCCCTACTTATAGGGTATATGCCAGTGCTTATACGTTAAGTACTTAGGCTCAAACTGCAGCAGTTTAAGGCAGACAAATTTTACCTTCTTATCGGTGGCCCTTTGTGATAAGTAAATTTATAACTGAAAAACTCACACACACACATACTACACAGCGTGGCAAGTAATAAGAAAAAAAGACGCAGTTTATGGAGAAAGCAACTGAATGGCACAAAAGAGATGGGGGAGGAGTGGGGAATACTTTCTTTTTGGGTAACATGAAACTTTTTTAGAGAATCACAGCTGGCAGTTGAATATAACACTTATCGCCAGAACGCACGGTCCCAAAACTGACATGAAAGAGAGATGCCGGGGAACAGTGGGTAGCAAGTAGCGGGTTAAGAGTCCTGGCAACGCAGATATGCGATCTGAGCTTTTTATTGGCTTTTGGGGCATACACCCACACCCACACCCACAGCCGTAGCGCAAAGGATAGAGAAAGGAGAAAACCTTGTCGTTTGTAGTTTACTTTAAAACTTAATCCCTTCTTATTGAAAGGCACAGCAAAGGATACTGTCCTGCGATAAATCTATAGGCTGCAGCCGTTTGTATGTGTGTGTGTGTGTGCGTGTTTAAGCAAGGCACGTGCTGTCTAAAAGTAGCTCCATTTTGTTGTTAGGCAACGGGTTGAACGCTGTTTAAGTTCCGGTCCGACGCATTGAGCAATTTATGACTTGATTACAATGCATACATATACCCTGTATACACAGTGTAGTCCGCACTCTTCTCCTCTGGCCCATTATGGTTGAGCCCCCTTTGGGGAACTCGTTCCATTTGCTTGGCCATAAAACGAAGCTCTCTTGTTGGCATCTTCAACTGTTTGGCAAATTGCAAATAATGTAATAACATTCGCTAGATAGACTGTGGACTCTGCAGTTATGGGGAGTTAAGGGGAGCACGGGGCAAAACAACAACACAAACAACAGCACAAAAAAACATCAGCAATAAATGTGGCTACAACAGCGACAACAATTCAATTTAACGCTTCATTGAAGACAACGCCGCTTGGATTTTATTTATTTTTTTCTCTTTTTTGCAGTTTTTTATTTAATATTAAATTTGACTGTTGTTGTTCTTGTTGTTTTTGACGATCCGTGAGTGGATTTAATTTCATCACAATTTTTGTTTATCATTTTATTGCCAATTGAATGAAATTAAATATATATTTATATCTGTCTGTGTATTCAAAGCAACCCATGCGGCGTATACTTAATACGAGCTAGCTTTAACAGACGGCTTTAACAGATGACAGGCACCAAATTAGTTGATTGATGCTTGACTGACTGACTGACTGACTGACGGTTTGACCAACAGCTGCTACAACTTGCGACTTTAATTAAGTAATAACTTGTTGACGCGTGCGACAGAGAAAAGCCCTTAAAATGAACGTCTAAGTGAAATGAAAAATGGCTTGGAATATAAAAATGAAAATGTCAAGTGCGAAAATTACAATTCAATTGCCTTCAACGTGTGGCACGTGTGGCCAAAACTTCTACTGTAGCTGGACAGTAAGAGTATGCTTACAGATTCTGCGACTCATGTCATAAATCTAAATAAAAGGCATTACTCATACATCACACAGCCACACACACGTAGGAGCACAATCTAATAAGCAGCGCCTACCTAGCTGCCACGCCTACTATGCATTAGAGCAGCTGCAAAAATGGTTAGCCAAAAATACATAAGAAAAGTTGCCGGCAGCTTTGCGAGTGACATTTGAATTTCTGCGCAAAAAAACAACAAATTTCTTTTTACCCAACTCAATTGTTGTTGTTATACCAGTTTTTGTTGTTGTTGTTGTTTTTGTTGCTGCTGGTTAGCCGAAAATGACGTGACATGCATAAATAATTGAGTTTTGTAGTAGTCGCAGTAGCAGCAGCAGCAACAACAAACAAACAAAAGCAACGACAAGCGGAAATGAAATATGGCGAATGGCAAAATGGCGGCACGACAGCCGCCATATTGAATAGAGCATATACACATATATAAAATATTTATTTGCTGCCATATGGCACGACAGCAAAGCAACAGAGCAGCAGAGCAACTAAGCAATCGACCGGCATAAAGCAAATCACTAGAAGAAATACAGAAAAATAAAAAAGAAATAGTAAAAAGGTTAAATCGAAAAGTTAATCTACAAATTCGTTCATATCGATCAGACAAATTTACCGAAAATAGAGTGAAAGAAAGCAAACATTTGACACAACAAAGTTGAAATACTCTATTCAATATGGTTTTCTCTAGTTAGCGCTGCAAATGAGTATAAAAAAATTCGGCTATACTCTGTAGTGTATTCAACAAAAATCTCAACTGTCAGCAGCAGGTGGAAATAAGCGTAAAAAGGGTAAAAATCATTGTAGTGATTTATGATTGGCAATTAATCAGACAAATGGAAAATGGAAAATGCCAGGCAAACAGTTTAGGCAAATGAAAGTCAAACAATCAACAGCGGCAACAACAACAAGAAATGAAATGATTCCATTTAAATAAATGTTAGGCAATGTAACTTAGTACAAGAAAATGTTAAAGAAAGGTAAAAAGTAAAGCAATCTACTACTTTCAACTACCTCGCACCTCAGCCTAGAACAGTTGTAGAGAAACTGACTTTAAATAAATATGT
Source organism: Drosophila tripunctata (assembly GCA_035047385.1). NCBI lineage: Eukaryota > Metazoa > Arthropoda > Insecta > Diptera > Drosophilidae > Drosophila > Drosophila tripunctata. The sequence continues at coordinate 2,218,496 of JAWNPS010000326.1, read as the reverse complement.
GTGCGCAAATAAATTGTTTGTTTGTCAAAGACTTTTTTATGTACTATTACAGCAACTGAAACATGTTTGTTTTGACCAAAGATACCCTTTCAAATAAAGTCATAAAATAAAATGTAAAATACAAAAATTACTCACAGTATATGCATAAAGCTACAATGCTATCATACTTTTCTTAATTTTGAATGGGTAATTAGAGCCCAACATAAACAGACTTAACGTTTATTTATTATTTCTATTTATTTATTTAGGTTTGTGAGCGAGAGAAAAATTACCTCTTGCAATTAATTTATTTAGCACATACACCAAATTACCGCCCACATTATCAAAGACAGTATAGTTCTGCGTTTTATGTGTTTTTTTTTTTAGCTTGTATAGAGTTATACTTTAATTACATTTGCTTTTAAATTATTTAAAAATAGAAACACGGGTAGCTACCAAGATATTTTCAATGCTTTAATCACTTTATCCAACTACTGTTTAAGTTTTCACTGTACAATAACACTGTATATTTCTACTGCTGTTACAATAAAGAGTTCAAGTTATAGTACTTAGTATCCTTTAGTACACCCAGATACTAAGTAAACTTTAACTCACTTTATCGTAGAGCTTAATATTGTTTTATATCGTTTTCAGTTGACTTTAATTTTGTTATGAGTTCCAATTCGGTTGCATTCCGTTTGTCTTTATTTTGTTCCATTTTTGTGGCCAATTTATGGAGTGCGCTGGAAAATTGTGAACAAACATTTTTCGGTGGTAATAATTTATAGGCCACTTTTTATATGCTCGCTGCACACGAGTAAAAACTTTGCAATGCTCAATTTGTGCAAGCGTTTTGTATTATTAATAGTTTTGCATTGTTGTAGCTGGTGGTAGCTGGTTTGGCTTTAAAAGGATTTCCATTCAACCCAAATAAATGGAAACTTGTGGAAATGCATTTCCATTGTGACCGAAAGACTCATACAAACTGGCAGTGTGAAGATTTTGGCTGCCTTTTGCTCGGTTGTGTATATGTGTGTGTGTGTGTGTGGTGACACATGCCACATGAAACCGGAAACGAGCAACAAAACAAGCACAACAACAAGACGACACAGAAAAACGTCAACCATTTTGTGGGCATTCTGTGCACTCAACTGTACCAATTTCTGTCTGTCCACCACCTCCCCCACCACAGCTCCTTCAACAAAATATTTCTCAAGTTGTTCCACCGTCAAGCATCCCACAGTTTGGCTTGTTTTGCTGCGTATTTTATGACTTGTTGACGTCGCCTGTTGCCCCTAACATTGAAGCACCCTATGACCCCTTCCCCGCCAGCGTCCCTGCTTCTGTGCAACGCCTAGCTGAGCATTACAAAACTTTAGGTTGTAAATTAAAATTGAGGAAACCAAACTATAGCCGGAAAACATAGGAAAGACTTTTACCAAATATCGAAATTCATTCATTAAATTAAAGTATTCTCTGAGAATTTATTTGCGTACAGTTTTCATTGTTTTAGCACTTTTAAAAGGTATTATTTGTAATAAACAAATATTTCGTTATCACGAAGTTTGACCCAATTACATTTATTGAAATGTTTTATCTTTAAAACTAGATTTAAATCGATTTTCAACATAAAAGAACATACAGCTGGATTCTGCATAGAGTATACATTTTATTATAAAAGCGCTTACGTTATAATATAATTATTTTGTGTATCTGCTAGTGCATTTATTTCATCTACAACATTTTCACTTAGTTCTGCAACATTCTTGACTGAGTTTTTGCTAAACTTCCTGTGAGTGTCTTTGTGTTAACTGCCACCTACAAACACATAAACACACACACACTCGCAGGCAGCTTAACAAAAAATGCAATAGCACTTCAGTTGGTTCTTTGGCTAAAACTGAAAGGATCTGACACAGAGAGAGAGAGAGAGAGTGGTGTAGAGAAAGTGTGTGTGTGTGTGTTGTTGCCAAGTGTTGAGGCGTTTCACTTGTTTCTTTTCACTTTATGGAACATTTTTACCTTTTTGCCTAGTTTTTAACAACAAGAACCTGCTGAAGAAGTTGCAGAAGTAGAAGTAGAAGCAGGAGTAGGGGTGTCTCTTGTGCTCCGTTTGGTTTGCCGCTTTGTTTATGGCCAAAATACAAAAACAATGGCACAGTTTTTACACATGAACGCATTTTCAGGCAAGTTTTTCTTTTACAATATTGTTGTTTCTGTTGTTATTGTTGTTGTTGTTTCTGCTGACATCATGTATTCAACTTGAAGTTTAAGCTTCTATCCAGCTGCTGCTGTTGTGACTCAGCCGCTTCCGGAACTCGGACTTGGACTGCATATTTAATCCTTAGCTGCAGGTCCTTTAACACACAACTCCTCGCCTACTTTTTCATGTTGTTGTCGTTTCTTTTATCTTCCTAACAGTCTTTAGCTCTCGTTGCTTAGCTACCCAGAAGTGAATTATTGCTAGCATCTGGAGGCAACTGCTGCTGTTGCAGCATTTCAATTGGCCAAATCATTCGACTCATTGGCTTGCTGCAAGTTCCACTTCCCCGCCTCTCAAGTAACGCCCCCAAATCTACTCCTGCCAGCGTTCGCACTTCCCTCACTATTTCAGCAACGCTGGCTCATGACTCGCTTTTGTTTGCTTTTAGCATTAGTAATACAAATTGCCGAGCTAAAGTTCAACAAACTACATTTAAAATGGGCCACACCAACTAAAACAAACACAAAGACAAAAAACACTCTCTCACAACACGCATACATACATATACACAAAACCAGCGAGTCACTAACAGAATCGGATTTAAAAATGGCGTTGGCAGCCATTTTGTTGCCTTTTCAGACTTTGCACATTTTATGCTCTTTTTATTGTCACTTCTCTGCGGTTGTGATTCATTTTAAAAGCTTCTTTGCTTGCATTTGTATACCACACCATCAACCTATCATATTTAGCTAAACTATTTTCTTGCAGTGCAAATCTAAGTTAAATCTTTCTAGTTTTTCTGGAGTTTTTTTTTAAATACCCATAAAACAGTTATTCATCCCAACTGTAGATATCTTACTTATTTTAATTTGCTTTTTTATGGTTTTTTGAATATAGAATTTGCATAGGCAAAGAAAATAAACAAAACAAGCAGCAAAAAATTAATTTTAAAAAATGAACGTAGCACAGCCATTAAATGAATGAAGTCCTACATGAAATTAAATGAAAAATCTTATAACGAAATTAATACGCTGGGGGAGTTGTATTTGCAAAGTACAAATAATCTTATTAGCTTTATGAAACTTCCTAATAAATATTTACACATTAGATTTCATAAAAAAATTAAATTTTTTACAATTTTGATATATCAAAAACTATACCGCAGTTGAATTTAAATAAAGAATTTCACAAATAAATTAATTAAAATTAATTTTTTTCTCTTTTAACGTAGTTGTTCTTTTCACTTTTCACACACAATTAAATTGAATTTTTTCAATTTGTTGGTTAATTGCATTTCACTGCCAATTAGCAATTGCCAATCATTTTTTCCTTTTCTTATCTTTTTTTTATAACATTAATAAATAATAATAAAAGTCAAAGCTTACCATTCAGAGAATTGTGTACGACAGACCGCTGCAAATAAAAGAAAGAAAAGTGAAAACATATAAAATTTCCATCGAAAGAACAACAGTGAATTATTATCAAACAATTATATGGTTCAAGATCCAAACGATGGTCCCAATTAAAATGACGAGCCATTGCCACGCCCACACACACACATATGCTCACAAACACTCACAGCAACCGCTCGCTGGTAATAGAGGAGAGCCACAACCCACATATAATGCTTTGGCCATTTTGTTTATTGACTTTATCGAGTGACAAAAATGGCATCATAATAAGAACAGTAAACACAAAACAATGGAATAGACAAGAGCAACAACATTGAAAGCGACTAGAAAATACCCTGTTATGAAGTTTTAGCATGACTTCAAGTACTGGGTATTATATTATTGACCAAAACTAATGACTCACAAAATGTTGAACCCATAGGACACTTCCGTTTGCCATTAGGAAGCCAATGGTTACAATTTATGACCCCAGCCGCTACAGAGTGCTAAATCAAAAACTTTATGAAATCGACATAAAAAGCAGTTACCACACTTCTGGCCTCCTCTCCCTTCTTGCTTGTCAGCCCCCTGTACGCCCTAAATGCTTTACCCTAATAGAACATTGTATACTTATGTATTGTATACTTGACGATGCTGCCAAATGAACCGCCACAGAAAAAAAGGCGTTGGCATTGGTGGCACAGAGAGGGGTCAGAGTTCATGTTTTGCTACTTGGGTCCGTTTTTGCCATCAGCTTAAACTGCTGACAGCTGAAAAATGCTGTTCAATTTGTTTTCCCCATTTCAATTTTTTATTTTTTTTTGCTTTTTTGTTTTTTTGGTTTTTGCTTTTTAAAATTGTATAAAATGGCGGTTGACATTTGACGTGCCGGAAAACTGAAGTTGAGCATTTCTGTAGAGCCCCAAAAAGTAAAAACAAGTGAGTCAAATGGCAGCTATTGAACTTAGTACTTTATTTCCTTTCAATCAATTTATAATAAGGTTCACATTTATCATAGGAATTCAATAGAATAATAGGCATACAGTGATAGAAAAGCCTTTGAAAGGATTTACTTTCGATTCATTTTAAAATGTTCATACAAATAATCGAATTATGCCGCATTTGTTATAATTGATTTTTAATTTGTACGCATAATTAACTACCGAAGTCCTTTACAATTTTTGTTTTTAATATCTCTTTATGACCTTGAAATATTTAATTTAAATATTTTTTTAATTGGGTTTTAAATAACCATATATGAGTCTAACGCAAGAGCAATTACCATCTAAAGCTCCGAAAAAAGCATGTTTTTACTTAATATAAAAAAGTATGTTTACTTTTTTATCTTTTTTCATTGGTTTTTCTTAATAAATTTAAATCAACCTCCATGATCCATTTTGTGGTACATACTAAGATTAAAGCCAATGATTATACAAGGACTAAGAAAAAAGTCAATGACTTTGCAACAAACTTCAGAGCAAAGTTGTCATAACAATCTCAGTGACAACAACAACTGCCAGATGGCAGTAGCATTATTATGCGAAATAGAAAAGAAAAAGTTAGGGAAAAAAAGTAAAAAAGTATACCATGACTGACATTATAGCCATCTTTTGAAGCATGTTCAAATAAGAAATTTAAAAAAAATAAAAAAAAGATTTAAATTACGAATGAAACATAAAATGGTCTAGAGAAAATTTATTTCTAACGATTGTTTTAAAGATAGCTACATAAGTATATAGTTTGTTTGTCTGATTCTATCATAAATTATACAATATATGAGTTTTGTCGAGATATCCAACTCTTATACTACATCTACAACTTCTGTTTTCTACTGCTACTTGAAAGAAAAAGATAAACAAGCCCGGGAGCCAATAATTTATTCAAGTTTTTGTGTTGCCCACGCATATTGCCAGTAATCTAATTAATTTGAAGCATGAATGCATAAACTTTCTCAACTAATCTTCAAAGTCTATTAATTTTCTGAAGATGTGAGAGGCAGTGAAAGAGAGGGAGGGAGAAATTCAGTAGAGAATCTATTAGGCTGTAAACTTCTGCTTCCGTTGCGGACACGCACACATTGATTAATTTTAAGACAATAATCATAAAGGCGTGTTGCCCACCTGACCACAAATTTGTAGCGCCTCTGTTACCTACAGCACAGAATCTTCGCCTCAATATTCAAAAAAAAAAAAGAACGCACGTGCCTGAAGTTGAATTTTGTGTAGCATACTTTGCAGCGTCTTCATTTCAGTAAACCCAAGCACGTTGGAGTCCTTTTGACTGCCTGTAGAAAGTTTGGTTAGTTAATTCGCCGTCTTCCAAACGCTCATTGCAACTTTAAGCCAAAGCCAAAGGCATAGAAACTTAATCAAAGTTATTGCTGTTGTTTTTCTTGCCGTTGTAGTTGTTGTTGTTGCTGTGCTTGGCGCAAAGTTTAGTACGTTGTCCTGGTCTGAGAAGCTAGGCACGCAAGCAATTGGGCCAACAGCGGGCTGTTAACTCGTTCAGGATGTGCCAAAAGGAGCTGTGGCCAAGATTCCACCTGGCAAATAAACTTGCACAAACTGCTTGCGTGTTTGGCTGTTATTTATAATAATGCTCTTTTGCCCTCAGACCTCCGATTCACAATCTCCAATCCTTCAACTTGACCATACAAGGCGCACAAAATTTAACATTTCAAACCCTTCCATCTCACTCTTGCTTCCTTTCCTATCTCTCTCTCCCTTTCAGGCTCTTCTCGACTTTGTGGCTCGCTGCGGTGTTTAACTTTTAATTGGATTTTAGTTGATTTTGTGTTAAGGCTGCATTGTTCGTGTTCCTCATGATATTGTTGTTGTTGCTGCTCTTCTGGCTATGCGCATAATTTAAACAAATTATTTCCACCAAACTGACCACCATTCATTTACATTTTTCACATTTCATATTAGCATTTAAGTGTTGCCGTCATAATTATCATCATTGTAACTACTGTTAATTCCCACTCTATTTTGGGTTTTTGCCCAAGCTTTTCGCTTGTCCAAACATTAAACATTTAAAGCATTAATTTCCAATATTTTACCAAGTTTGCGTTACAATTTTTGTTTAATCAGAATACATTTTTTTAATAAAACTCTGATGGAAAGCGTCAACACTCCACACATTCCTATGCATACTTTTTTGTGAATTAGGATCAATGAAATCGACGATTAAAAGAAGAAAAAGGTTTGTGCTGAATCGTTAACTTCGTCTTCAAAATAAATTCCTTGGCAGGAAAAAGATTAAACAAGATAGATAAGTTTAGAAGAGCACTCCCAACCGTGTAATACCCTTTGTCTATTAATTTCTATTGTTTGAATTGAAATCGGTGAAACCTTAAAAATCGATCCCATAAAGTATATATAATCTTAACCTACATAAAAGTTGTAATCGACTAGACAAGTTTTTGGAGCTAGCAAGCTTAAAACTCATTTTCGACCCCATAAAGTATATATATTTATAGTCTACACAAAATTTCTAATCAATTAGATTAGTTTTTAAGAAAAAATAAAAAAAAAAATTTTTTTTTAAATTAAATATTGTAAAGGGTATGCAAAAATTGGAAAATTTCGAATGAAAATCAAATTCTAGAAAAGTTTGAATTTTAGATGCAGAACTAATTCTGTGTCAAAATACAGTGTAAAATGGTATTTCGCTTAAAGTTTAAAAAATGGAGCTAACGGGACCAAACTAACCCAACTGCATACGATTGACTTGCCTGTGATGCTACTCAAACATTTGTATACTTAATGAGGTCTTCTTCTATTGCTGTTGCATACTCTTTACAAACCCAATATACCCTTCAGAGGGTATAAGAATGTTCTACACAAGCGAATTCCAGACACCACAAGAAACACCCACACAAATCTGGGGTATGCTAGACCCAAGCAGGCGCTTGGGTTCCTTCATTTCCGCATCGTACTCATCGCATTCCTCGCAAGCATCAATGTAAATACATTCAAAGCTATCAACAATTTATCACGGCAACTGAACGAAATCTCATTTGCAAAAGGGGAAAAACTTTTTGGGTAGAAAGTTCACCAAATAGGATAAAAAGAGGCAAGTGGGGTATGCCATACAGTGATTGTCAAACTGTGCAGCACCCGCAGGCACAGCAACAAACAAAGAAAAATACAACACACACACACACACAAACAAAGAAAGGCAAAAGACGCATAGGACGGAAGCAGCGACAAACGTAATTTATGTTTTATACCAACAAAAGAAAAACGGCCAAAATGAAAAACACAGTAGTCGAAAAAAAGGGAAAGGGTTTATGAAAAGTTCACAGGGAAATGAAAATAAATAAGGAAATCATGTTTCAAGACAATAAAAATGCACAAGAAGTTAAAGAAAAGGGTCTTTCAATTCATATATCAAAATCAAAATCAGAATTTATATGAGATTCACAGTTGATCCCCTTTCGATAGCTACCGAGACTAGAAAAAGCAGCGGAAAGCCAGGTATGGAAAGCTGGGAAAAGTCATGCACAACTCTGACGCATTTCTTTGTCTTTGTTTGCGTTTTCATGGAAAAATATTATCAGCGGCCAATTGCAAAAACAAAGGGCACAACGCACACACACACACAAACGTGCAACAACAAAAACAATGCACAAAAAAAAAGGAGTCAAGGAGCAAACGGTGTTGTCGGAACTCACCTCGTCCTGTAACCATAACAAAATTGTTGCAAAAACATTAGCATAAAATGTGCACAGACATTTGCCAAGCCATGCAAAGACTTTTTCCTCTGACTGTGTCGTCTCCCGCGTGAGTAAAAGCCGGTGTATGGGTGCGATGAGTGTTTTCTGAATAATGCTGTGAGTGCAGTTTTAAATTGAAAATTGTTTGTCGCCCGCTCAAAGCATGTTTATGCGTAAACACTATGCGGAAACATGAAAAGAATTTATCAAATATTTAAAATACTTGCACGGGCTTAGTACGGCTTTTTTAAGACGTGAATTTAAATTTCAACTAGAGTAGAAAATAGTTTCAAATATTTGGGTTTGATTTTAAAAGATAGCCTTTACATATTCATCGCCAATTTGATTGCCGCTTCTCAGTACAGATGTTTGCTCCTAATAAATATCTAGATAATTTTGGGTATTTGCTATAGTTATTGTAAACTGAGTTTAACTGAGAAGTATAAAACCAACAGCAATGACAAATCACAAAGCCCACTATATTTATAATCTTGCAGACAAAACGTGACAAGCTTTCACTGATCACAATTTGTCAGCGCATAAACGCAGAATTTTGTCTGTCTTTTCATTAGTTTAACACGTAAATTTTTTTAGCCACATACGTTTTCTTTGTTGGCAAATGACAGTCTGTCCTTTATAGCTGCCACAAGAGTCGCATTCAGAGAAACTAGCTTTTTTCTTTCATTACAATACCCTGTACTGGGAGGCAAAGAGAATAGCGGGAATAGTGAGTTAGAAAGTAGCAAGCTTTATGCGAAACTACAAAGAAAGTTAAGAGATAGATATGTACATGTGTACAGGGTAATATTGTACTCTGGCAGACGACAGTTTAAAGCCTGATTTACATTCTCTTCTCTATGCATTTTGGCTCATTGCAGGCAAATGATAAATTTGCAGTCTTCTTTGTTGTCTGGAGCTGTGAGTCCTGACATTAAGTTTACTTGACGCCGCTGCTGTTTCTGCACAGGATTGGCTGTTTCTCCGAGCAGTGGGCAGTGTAGTTTGCCAAGGGGCATGGCATATGCACAAGGCGTACGTTGAATGCAAAACTTGAAGCGAGGATTTTGTTTTCAAAGTTAACGAGCCAACGGCAATGGCGAATTTTGCAGTCAGTTTATAATTTATGGGCACTTAAACTTGGGCTTAAGAGAGACAAAGGAAGCATCAGGCAAATTTGTCCAAATATGTTGCAGGGATTCACAATGTTGCCGGAGGTTCGTCTCATTTTGAGGACTACGTACCGTAGTCAAGGTAAATTAATGGACGTGCAAAGCTTTTCCAGCTGAAACAAATGATTCCATCGCTTTTATTTTCGTTTTGGCGATGCCAAAATCTGTTTCATGCCGTCACGTGCCGACAAAAGGATACCATATGAGAGAGGATCCGGTTGAAGAAAGCCGAAAGGTGTTGTAAAGTTGCAACCCGTTTTGTGGCTATTCTATTAGTTGGCAATTTTCACGCCTCATTCGTGACGTGCGAAATGAACCTTTTAACTGACCCCGGCAAAGGGTCTTATGACCTGTGTCCTGTACAGTTCCAAATTTCACTATCAAGGTGACCCAGACACATACATGTACATACAAACACACCTTGTGCACCTTTTAAGCAATACCAAACTGCCCTATCGCCCACTCTCTTGCAACCCTCGGTGAAAAACACATGTGCCTCACTGCCTGCCACTCCCCAAAAACGCACTCAAACATCAATAAATTAAAGGTACAAATGTAATTTCGTATCCTGAAGCAAAAAAAAAAAACAAAAAAACCAGGAGAAGAAGAAAAACGGCAATAGGAAAATAAATGCGTTCCTTCGTATCAACTTCAATTCCGGGACTGCCTTTAACGACTGCTTGTAAATAGATTAGGGTGTTGCCATGCCGACGCCCCCATTTCCAAAATGTTAACTCTGGGCCAACTCAGAACTTTGAGTCGTCCCACTGCCCTTTACCAGCCCTCTCTTCCTTTCCCTTTTTTTGACCCATTCCTCTTCCCCTTTTCGTCCAAAAAATCCTTGTAGCTTTGGCACTTTCAGTTACTAGCCATATTTTAGCCATTTTATGACACGCATTGGTCATATGCCCCAATGGTCTGTCAGAGGCAGTACTAATGCAGCAGCAGAGATTCTGTTACTACGACGAACCCTATACTCTACAAAACATTTGATCTATTGTTTTATACAAAACTGTTTAGTTTCACTTAGTTCTAATAATCTTGACTACTATTACTTTGCTTCTGTTAGCTTTTTTCAACTTTCTACACAATATCTAATCTCTTTCAATTGTCTGATCTTTATTTACTCTACTCTTTGACCAATACTTTGATGTATCCACTCCCCAGTTCCTACAGCCTCTCATATTTACTCTTTTGACTCCTTTGAAACATTTGTTTCTTTCAGATTTCTGCATATTTCTCCTTCAGCTTCATATCCTTTCCTACAGTTACAAACGTTACATTCAGCTGAACATACCCCACCATTACCTGATGAGTCATAAAAACGGTGTTGAACCAATGCAACGAACAAGGGAAACCTCTGCCACATCTGTTGTTTGTTACCTTACAACACCTCGTTGTCATTATGTGGGGGAACAGGAAGGAAGCAAGGGGTTTCGGGAAATCCACTCAGCTCTGCAGATGTTCTCCAGCTCCAGTGTTGTCACATTGCACAAAGCGCACATTAAGAGGCGAACGAATGAGTGAAAGCCGTCGACAGGTGAATGAAGGCAACGGTCCAACGGGAGGCAACCATTGATGAGCTGATCCACGGGTCCTGCAGACTGGCAACTGAACAATGTCGGATGAGAATAAAACCCCTCCATTTGAAGCACTCAAGTCCCCAAGCTAAAGTACTCGACTTAATGCTGAGTGCGTAGCAGGGTTGCCATTTGGTTTAATACTTGTATGAATACTCAGCCAAGGGGGTATTATTGGGGAGGGTGGTAATGTATATAGTATTGGAGCATTTAAGCACTCGCTGGCACACTGAAATTAATGGGTCGGAAAGTGTTGAGATTAATCATGGCCGCATAAAAACTGTCGCTTGAGTTGGCTTGTTTTACCCTGTACTGTGCGGAAGGAAGTCCAGTCATGTCCTGTGCTTGTGCCTGTCCAGCTGCTCATTAAGATCTGGAACAGGCAAGCCAAGATATTCCAACCGAAAGCAATCTGGGCCATTTAATCAGCAAACTTAAAGCCTAAGCAAATGAGCCGTGTAGAGAGCCAAATCTAAATGAGAACGCCTCAACGAATGGATGATGATGAGCAGAAAAGTGGAGAAGTGGAGAAGAGGAGAGAAGAGTTGAGTCGTGAGGACAGCAAGCTGCATTCAAAAGAGCACAAAAGCCACTAAAATGGGGGAAGAACAAGGCGAGAAAGAGAGAAATCCGGGTATGAAAAGCAGCGACTTAAAAACACCTGCTAAATGAGACTTTAATCTAAAGTCGAAACACGCAGCAACCAAAGAGAAATGTGCTAGAAATTCCTCAAGTCGAATCTTAAATGCTCTACGCAAATACTAAAAATTTGAATAACTTTGCTTGTGTTAATTATAGAAACAATATTATAATATACTTTCATAACCACTGAAATCCAATAAATCTTTTTTAATCCCTTGCTTAATTTTTGAATTTTAATAGAACACTATTTCTTCGTTGGCTCAGTATCCAGTTCGATACTCTCAACCACTATAAACAACACTTTATTCCTCAAAGCCAGACATGATAAGTGCATATGATTTATGAGCTTAAACAAACCTTGCTGTGGCTATATGACAGGCTCTATGACAAAGTGAAATACCCTCGGGGAGGGTATAAGAGGGGCACAGAAAGAGAGAGAGAGAGAGGGAGTCAGACAGCTAAACAGACCAACGGAACCCGGCATAGAAACATAAATTAAGCTGAAATCTAAGGCAAACATGAAAATATTCTGAAAAACTTTCGTATGCGGAGAAAATGGGGGAACGGTGAACGGGAAGCGAGAGTTGTAGCAAACAAAGAACTGAAAAATGTTTTTAGGCAACTTTCAGCGGACTCTCCACTCAGGAGGGGGTCCACTACGAGGTAGGAGATGGGGAACTAACTTTTCTAGGTAGCTTGGTAGCTTGTCGACGTCATCAACCACACAACTGTCATAATATGAGAGCTATTTAGTTGAGACTAAGTGACACACATAGATACGAATGCGGGCAACAACAACAACAACAGATACAGTTACATTAACACATACAAAAATATGTACATTTGTTAAAAAATACAAACTTTTAAAATTCGTAGTTTTGTAATATAATAAATTTATAAATTAAAATTTTGGAAAAATTCAAAATTTTTAACAAATTGCATAAATTTATAAAAATTAATAAATTATATAAGCCCTTATGAAAACAGTTTAAATTATATACAATTTTCATTCTTCTAAAACAAACATTCTTGTAAAACAATTTCTTAGGTTGTTTTTAAGTGATTTTACAATACAGTTGTCTTCTATTAAAAAATTAATGTTTTGGCCACAATATCTTAACTGCACAACATTTTTCTTTCGGTGTATACAGTTACGTTTACATTCAACACAAAGAAACCCAGCCACAATGCGGCAAAATGATTGTTAATGATGAACTGTGAATGGTTTGATATGTGGTCCACAAAAAGGTGACGTCTTGACAAGTTCATTGGGCTCCGAGCCACATTACAATTTGTAATTGGGTTGCGGGCAGTCCTCAAAATACCAAGAGGACCATTTTTGACCATTTGAGTCATTTTTCAATTTTTGGCTCGTTTGTCACTTGAGCCAAGTGCGAAATGATAAATATGGCAAAAGGCCCAGAAACCCAAACCGCACAAAATATTCACCAGAGCACACCGGCAACAGCAACAGCAACAGCAACAACACAATAAGTATCTGCTTTCTTTTCTCATTTGCACTCGAGGCTAAAATTGGAGACTGAACTCATCTGAACTGGTTTCAAGTGGCTGACAAGTCAGTCCTTCAGTGCTTTGGTCTCTCACGTCCGCGTTCCTGCTCCACCCGCCGCTCTTGTGTTTTATGGCCAGGACACAGGACACTTGTGATATTTCCTCTATTGATAAGACAGACATGGCACCAGAGCCCACCACTGTGCGTTTATCACATTCATATAAAGTGGCCTACCTTTCTCTATCGCTTCCTTTCTATCAATATCAATCTCAATCGTTGTGTCCGTAACTGTCTCCGTCTCTATCTTTTGCTCTGTAGCACTCTTCTATCTAAAGACTCGGTCTATAACTAAACACGTACCTCTCAGCGTCTGTCAAACGTAATGGAAGTGCAAAAAATAGCTAGCACAAAAAAAGAAAAACTTCAGGAAGAAAATGTTCGACTGCAAAGTCACTGGCATTCCATTTATTGGCAAAATGACATACCAGTCACTCCCGCATCCTCTCTGCTCCTCTTTCCTTTGCCATCCTTCCCACTATCGTCCTTTTAGTGCAACATACTTTTGACAACTGTCTGCGTCTCTGCAAAGTGCTGGCAATTTTCAACTGAGTAAAGTGTTATGAAATTGTCATCAGTTTTGCAATCTAAGCAATAGAAATTCTTACTTGATTTAATGCTAACTTGTTCATATAATTAACTACAACAAATAGCTAATTTAAATTTTAAATTATGTGAAAATTATATTAAAGTTATTTACAAATGACGAAAACAGTGTGGACCTTATTTTATTTTTCAACTGTTTAGTGTACTTATAAATTTTTCTATCTTTTGAAGCATTATCATTTAATACTTTATATATTCCTAACTATCTTTAACTTTCTTTTACAAATACAAATTTAATTTTCTTTTGCTTTATCAGTCAACTGGAAATCAATCGAAAAAGAAAAGTAGCACAATTTAACTTTATATATTGCCCAATTTGTTGTCTATTGCATTTCTAATCAAACTATGTCAGAGTATTTAGATATGAACTTAGACGAATGTTAGCTGAAGTATTCGTGTCTGTTATTCTTATCGATTTTTGGTTTCGGTTTTCGGTTCGTTTCGTTTCATTTGCTGTGCTTCGATTTTTCCCCATTCTCTACATCTCTTTCCCTCTCTTTCTTACACTGTCACTCTCCCCCTATCTAGTATCTCTGTGTGCACATTCAAAAAAAAAGTTTTTATCTCGCTCTGTTAGCAGTACGAGTCTGTCAAACAATGCGACGGCGTTGGAATAACACTGCCAAATGCAAGGAAGCATGGGAGGAATAACTGATAGAGGAACCGATGCGGCAGTGCGGAGTGCAGAGTGAATACGGAAATGGGAATGGGAATGGGGTGTGGGTAGTGGGTAGTGGGCTGGTTTTTTGGGGGAAAATGCAGAAACGTTGGCAGCATTGACAGCGACTTGGTTGGCAGTACAAGCTGAAGTGGCCAAGTACACAGTTGTAATTTTTCGCAAATCTGCACGAGATGAGAGCATGCCTGCCACGCCCACAAAATACTGCCTGATGGCCCTCGAGGCGCTGCTCCGTTGTAAAGTTTAGTTTTGGAGTTGAATCATTTTAATGAAGGAAATTCTGTTTGCCAAAGTGTTCCGGCAAACTTCATCAGTCGAGAGTCGAGAGAGAGAGAGAGAGAGAGCGGACAGAAATCAAGTGGGAGAAGAGTAAGAGAAGGAGAGCTGAGAAGGCACCAAAATAAATAAGTTATTAAAACTAAGAGTCATTTCAAATTTGACTCGTTTAAAAATGCATTTTAATTCATCTACATTCAAAGCGCAAATAAATTTTGATTTAAATTTAAATAAATATTGTATTTAAAAGCAATACCGAAACACAAATAAAACTTAAGAGGCAAACACATACCCTGAACCCTAGCTACAACTTACTATTTAAAATCTATTAACATTTAATAAACATAAAATTGTTATAGTCATAATTGAAAATCGAACAAGTCAGCCCTAATTGTTGCAGCCACGCCCACTGTCATAAAATATATATAAAAATAAAAGCAAGCAAAATAATTGCATTTACACCTTGGAAAATTATTGTGATCAAGTCAGGGTCAAAAAGGTACACACAATGCAATTAACACATGAGACAACCGAATGCGATTTGGAGAACCGAAAAACTGGCGAAGAGTCACAGTTACAACTGCGAACAGTAGCAGGTAGCGTACGAATTTATGACAATTATTTTGACATGTCATTAAAGTTGCTGTTGCTGTTGATGATGACAAGATAGGAGTTTCGGTCCATTGCAGATAGAAATCTTAAGAGCCTGCACCGAACAGCCATTAAACAGGATATTATGCATTGAAGCATTTTAGATTAACAGACCAACAAAAGGCTATTATAGCAAAAAGGATCAAACCGGCGACTTACCTGCTTTTCTGTAAGAGGGAAACGGCAAGAACAGCAGGTGTGCACAACAAATCAGTTAAAGCCAATGCACACACACACATACACACACGACTGTCCAAAAATAAGATGAAAAGAAGGGAAGAAACACAACTGAACTGTCCAAATTTTGCACCTGCCGCAAATCAAAGAAGACACGCAAGAGCAACAAAGCACGGTAGAGTGCGAAAGGGAGAGAGATAGAGCACTGTGAAGCGAGAGTAAAGCTGTCGAAGCAGGTAACTTGAGGTAACCGAAGGTAATACGATCCCCACCGCGACATCTGTTCGCGCTTCGCTCAACGAAACTTCGAATGGGGATCGAGGAAGTATAAAGAGCAGAGATAAGCAGAAGTTGAGGGACTGCTTCGCTTTGTAGCCGGTTTTATTATGACGAAGGTAACCCAAATTTTGGCATTGCATTCATACATCCAATGCATACATACTATATATACCGTTGCCATATAATTTTCGGCATTAGCTTTGCTCAAATTAATGGGCAGTTGTGGAGCCCGCAGCGTTCGCAACTGGCAGATGTTAGATTTGTACTCGTTGCGTTTCAGTTGCAGCTAAACTGGTTTGCCGTTCTGGCCACTACAACACTGTGCAACAAAGTTTAGACTACACTGAAGTGTTAATTGAACTTTAACAGAATCAAAATGCATAACTTTATTTATTTTATTCTATATTAAAGAAAAAATAAACCAAAAGTAGTATGGAATCCAGAGTATATTTCTGCCTGATATATTTCTATTCAATTAAAAGTAAATTTAGATTACTAACTCGATGACAATTTAATATATATTTAATACAAACTTAATGACAAGAAACTCGAGTCAAACATCATTAATCACTCGCTACAAAATGTTAACAACAACTGAGCATGAAACAAACGTTGCGTTGTAGAGTGTAATAAAAATAAAAATAGAAATAAAACTGAAAAATAAAAGGGAGCACAAATTAATGGGAATGCAATTGATGTTCTAAGCATTTTAATTGCTATGATTAATTAATTAATAAATGTTTGGTTTTGAAAACCGCAATTAAAATGAATTACCAAAAATATTTGATATTAACGCAACATGTTTGCCAATTAAAAGTTTTTGTTAACCGCAGAGCCCACACCAAATGATAAACGGAAGCAGAGTTTGAAGTTAGCAGACGAGGCGAGGAAGCAGCGGGAAGTAAAATGCAAAGCTTAATCGATTTTTGATTTCTTATTGATGGCACCCGGAAAATGGCAGCAGCACCAACTGACAGGATAACATTAAAATATGACTATGTTAATTATGAAGCACAAGGATTGGAAACGCTCGCGTCCGTCCACACGTCCATAAGTTATGGCCATGTTTATTTCAAAACTTCCTGCGGTACAAATACATATTCCCACAGCTCCTGTCACGAGTCACGAAGTGGCCAAATTATTAAATCAATAAGTCAAACGGTAAATGTGTGTGTGTACGCCATTTTGTTGCAACGTCATACCGTTAGCTGGAAGCCATATTGAATTGTTAACTACTTTTGTGGGTCGCTGGCAAACGATTTGCGTGCCACAACGCCTTGAACTTGATGCTTGGACAGCGACAAGCAAACAGTTGGCCACTGTTTTGGCCATTTAAGGGTTGTACGCCCTAAATAGCCATGGGTTGGCCCAGTTAATTGAGGCGTCATTACAATGAGGCTCACGTCGATAATGAGCTACGTTGCACTGTTGCCTGCCGTCAACTTAACCCAACGACCCAAATTCACAATCACATGTAAGTAAGTCACAGTAAGGATTGAGCTGAGCTGCTCTAGCAAAAGTAGGTCCTGTGCGTACATCAAACCAAAGCCGCTTAAAACATATACACAAACTCACACACACCAGAGATACAGTCTAACACAGAGTTACACAATTTGCTAAATTAACAAGTAAGCTGCTTCCTGTCGACTCTGAGAAATCCTGCATCTGCTGGTTGTCATGTTAGCTGTATCTTCAGGATATTTAAATACCCTACAATATGGTGTAGTTACTTTTAATAAAAAATCAATATGGTTATTAATTTTCTTAAAGAATTTTAATTTAATTTCAATTTTGTTGAAGATTTTTTAGCTTCTGGAACTATTAAAAATCAATGCAATAGCATTATAAGGAAGAGGTGGCGTCTCTGTTGGATGAAAGTGTATCTAAATGCGTTAACATTTTAAAATATTTAAATTTTCTGGAATTATTTTATGTATATTAAGCTAAAATGTACAATTTCTTGATTAGTAACCAAAAGCAAGATAGAGAAGTGATTACCAACTATTGTAGCTCTACAGTTTTCCAGCATTCTCTCTCGCTCTCTTCTTCTCTCTCTCTCTGTTACTCCCTCACACTCCCACAGTAATTAAGTTTCAATTTGCTCCTTTTGGCACCTCTACAGCACTTGAACGTCTTCAAGTTGGCAACGGCATAACCACATACCATATCCTTGTACAGGATAAAGATGTATGCCTGCGACTAACTGGCAAGTACGAGTATGCGTACGGGGGAAAAACACGAGTTGGCATAATGAAAACTTTCACGTTTGTAACGCAATAAAATGAAATCCCTCAGATAAATTATGCGCCATTTAATAAAGCTTCCACAATGATGGTCGAGAGTAACAACTTCCGTCCAACTTTTACGCAAATTATGCTTATCAAAATAAGCAGCAGAAACAGCAGCCCGATGATAGGCTGTATGGGATGCAGATGAGGATGAGACTGAGGATGAGGATGTGAATGTGGAAGAGGATGCCATTGCCTGACATGTCGCAAGTGGCATCGTTGATGAGAGCGCTGCCGACAAACAAGACAGAATGCGAAATAAAAGTCTCGCAAAAGTCACGCAACTCACATTTAAAGACGTCTGCAAATTAAGGTATGGGAATGGGAATGGGTATAGCGAATCCTGAGAAATATCCTTTAAGGTGGGGGGAGTGTGGACCGTGTAGCGACCAATAAGCTGGCACAGTGAGGCTGTTGAAAACAACAAGCTGAGCTGTTTTCGCATGTGGTAGCATGTGGCATGTGGCAAGCGGTTGCCTGTCATCGGCTTGGCGCAATGCCTGCTTCGATAACTTACTGCTCTCTCTCTTTCTCTCTCTCTCTCTCTCTCTCTCTCTCTCTCTGCCTCTTTCGCTCGTTCATCCACTGCACAAGCAATTTACATAAAAAGAGCGAAAAATGCGTCAAAAAATAAAAGCTGAAATGGCAAATGTTGCTTTAAGTAGCGTTGAGGTAAGTAAAAAGCGAGCGGTTAACCATTTGGCAAATGCTTCACGTGCTGAAAGCTAACAAAGATTAACGAACGGCAACTGTGTGTGGCAACCCTGGCAACCCTGTGCCAAATGAGATGTATACTCGCACATACATAAATGATAAGCTGAGTATGCAGTCAGCCAAAGCCGCCGCAAAGGTTGCAGCAAAATCACCATGTTTTAAAAGATCAAAATGCAAGTTGAAGTTGTAAAGCTGCTGTCTGCATGACAACTGACAGATTCTGCAGCAATAAAAGAGAAATGTAAATTATGAAAAAAGTTTAAGATAAACATTGAAAAAACGTGGGTAAGAAAGAGCTAAAGAAATATATACCTAATATAAATTTAGAACAAGTAGCAAACTGGTTTTAATTCATTTAATAACTTTATGTATATATGTAGATGGACTTTAATGTTAAAACAGTAAATGCAGTAAGGTTTAAGGGAATAAGAGAGCTAGAGAAAAGTATTGATTTCACTGATCAACACAAGAAAAGATTGAGATAGCAAAGGCAGAGAACAAAAGAAGTCAGTGTTTTCACTAAGCTACCAGAGTTAATAGACTATCTATAATTATATTTAATATCGATTATATCAACAAAATAAAGCAAAAAAATAATATTTTTGAAAGACCCTTTCTAAAAGATCTAAACGTAAGATTAAAATAATTTTTGAGAGATTAAGAAAAAACAAATTAAAGTCTAAAATTGTATTTGATTTTTCAAAATGTCCAAGGCAAAGCATAAGCAGATAATTAGCAAAAGACATTAAGAAGTCTTAAGGATAACCGCAAAAGGTTTCTAAACAGAAACGGAGCAGTAAAAAAATATCTATATTATGATCTTGTACTCAGTTCTTTTTCGCTTTGTTTAGAATTTAAATCCTTAGTTTTTAGCTAAATCATTAATGTTGATATCCATTTAATATTGTCAGTTACACTTAAAAGCATGTATTTCCATACTAATACCTATCAAAATCGTAATTTATATTGTCAGTTACACTCATGAATACATATTTTCCAACTAATACCCATCAAAATCATAATAATTAAATGCTCGAATTCCCTTTCTCTGTTCTATCACGTCTTTTGTTCAAACTGCCAAAAACTTTTTCTCTATAAATCAGCTGAAAAATATGCTATATTTAAGCGAATGTCAGGAAACTGTTGTTATTAAAACATGAAATGTGCTCTGACTGCACATATGTATGTACTAATGTATCAAACAACAACAACTAGCAGAACGAGGTCAGCAACAACAATAATTAGAGCTAAAGTCGCAACTTTTGCACAAGCCGCAGAAATTTAATAAGTTTTAATACAAAAGTTGGCGTTGGTTCATTATAAAACTGCTGCTGCATTTAGTGTCTGCAGACTCTCTCTCTCTCTCTCTCTCTGCATATGTATCTGTATCTTTTTCTGTATATATATATATATATATATATATATAAAGGAATACAACTCGCTACTCAGCAGCCGAGTTCGGATGTTTAAAAGTCTGTGGTTCTTTGCTTTCCAAGTGCAGTTGAAATTATTTAACAACCTTTTTTACTTGTTATACCCTGCAAAAGCAGCGAATTCAAAGAGAGTTGTTTGATTTTAGCTGCAAATTATATGTATTATAGCAATGCCAACTACAGGGTATAGCTCTGCTGTCACATTCTGTACGAATTTTGCTACTTTTTAATTCTGCTTTTCGCATTTCATGCAAATGAAGTTAACTTATTGTGTGTCTGTGTGTGTGTGTGTATGCAAATGAGTTTGTACGTGTGTGTGTGTGTTGGGTCATGTAAATGTTTAAACTTTCCCGACTGCAGCTGCTTTACATACACAAAATTGTTTCGCTTTTCTCTGCTTTTCGCTGACACCTGATTTATGGCTAATAAATAAAATTTTAATTTCCCAACAATTAACATGGCAATTTTCGTTGCTGTCGGCTTTAAGCCTTAAACTCACACACACACGCACAACAATGTATACGCAGACATGCACAGATAATGGTATCAAGCAAATGCGATTAGCATTTTATACCATTTAAGCCTCAGACACAAAAGCAAAACACACAAAACAATGGCACACGAGCGGAGCCTAAACCCATCAGAGAGCACAGAACGCTCCACTGCTCCTCTGCCCCTCTTCAAGCCGCTACCCTGCACCCATGGCAAGCAACAACAGTTATAGAAAGGGTTGACAAGCAAAAAAAAAAGATGGAAAAAAAAACAGAAAAACCATATAGAACGTTAGGCGGCAAAAATCTGCAAACAAGTGTGCAACAAAGCGCACAATTGTAATTTAACTGCAGTCAGAGTCTAGTTGGTAACAACAACAACAACTGCAACAATTGCAACAACAACAACAACAGTTACAACTGCAACAATAAGTGCCACAACAAAATGTGTGCGCCTCAAGTGTTGTAAGCGGCTTTTGTTGCCAATTGTTTGGCAAATGCACAAGACCGTAGAAAAAAAGGGGAATGCGGAGCGGAGAAGGCAGCTAAATTGGTAGGCAAATGAAATGTGCACACACACAGTGTATACACACACACCACACATACAAGCTCTACACACTGTATACACACACTTGCATAATCCAGTTTGCGCGAAGCAACAGACACAGCAGCTGCATCAAAATCGGAAGTTACACATACGCCCCGTTGTGCCGTCGCATTGTGTCTGTCATTCGCTGCTTCTCTTTAGCATACAGTGTATACCCTGTAATTAAACCACACAGTCCACTAAGGTCACTTAAGCTATATAAATTTTAACAAGTAGATTTAAAAACCTTTATAGCTGCGTAGAGAGGTTTCGATGTTGCGGTGAAAATAGCAATATAATCTCAACGGCTGGCAACTAAGCATGAACATAAGAAAGTATTGTAAATGAACGAAAATTCACAAAAAGGATAATAATGCAAAAGAAAATAACTTAGCTGCTTTAACTAAGGCATGCTGTAAATGATATCATTATAGAATTAGATACAGAAATAAGCAACAAAAGTTTATAAATTAAATTATACTGAATTGTCATTTAATATTTGATAAAATCACTTAAAACTTTACTCTATTATTTTTCCACTGCTCCTGAAAGTAAAACCCCAAAATCAAACTAAAATTTATCTACATAAAAGCGTTTTAGTTCTATGTTCCCTTTACAGGATATCTCTTTGGTCTATGATATATAATTATGATTGATTTAAACTTCCGCTTTGGGTTTTTGCGCAACGATTTAGTTGACAAATGTCACAGCGACGGCGTTCAACTATGCACCCTTCGTTCGCACCCCTCACTCCACCGCCTGTTGGCTGCCAACAACATGTAAAACAGCATAAAACACTCGTCGCTTCATAGCAGGAGCAAGAGCAACTACGTGGCGTATACATCATGTTGTTGTTCGTGAAAAACTTGACACTTAATTGTCTCTTTTCAATCTTCCTCTCTCTTACTCTCTCTCTCTCTGTCTCTGTCTCTGTCTCTCTTCTCTCTATTTATCCATCTGTCTCACTACGCAATTTCCAGCTTAGTTGCTGTTGTTTTTGTGTTGGATCTGGAGTCTGACGACTGTTTCTGTTGTCAATTGTTGCACATTTGGTCCGCACTGAAAACTCTAAAACTCTCTGGGCCAATGCCCGTTGTTTTATGAGGCGAGATGTGCAGACTGAATTGAAGAGTGGAGACACGTCTGTCATTCAGCGTCTGTCTGCCATTCAGGCCATAATAATACTAAGTAACAATAATGCGTTTCACAACGGAAACAATGTGCAACAATAAAAAGCTTTTTCTGAGAGATATATGGAATGATACTATATAGTAAATAGTAATGCAAGAGAGAGATAGAGAAAAGAAATTTTGAAAAATTGTAGAGTATTTTTGGCTACCAAAAATGCGATTTAAGCTCTAAGTATTATACGCTTTACAGTTGCTAATAAAGTCTTTTAAATTTCAGTTACTTCCTTAAATTTGTGCTGTTGTATGTTGAATTTCATAACTTTAGCTCCTATAACTACAGCGATCAAGAATAAAGTTATTTCTGCAGCAGAGCATAAGGCCTAAATTAAATTACTATTTCCATTTGAGACTGTTTAATAACAAAATTTATATTTAGTGCCATCTAATGCACTCCTTTAACAATTCAAGTGCATAAACAGAACGGTATTCATGGCACAATTAAATCTTTACAACAGATTACAATTCAAAAGCAATTAAATTCCACTTAAGCCATTAGAGCATTAACTCTAGCAAGCATCTAAATAAAAGCCTAGGCTTACGCAAACGTAAGCTACCCGATTGCCAGAGGGTATATCAAATTAAGTTATGTCTGAGAAGAGTGTATGTGTTTTGAACTTAATCAATGTGCTGTCTGGACTTAAATTGAAACCAGAAAGTGGAGAATGAAAGTGTCCTTTTTGTGGGGTATATGCCATCTAATCACATTTTAATAGTCCTGCTAAAGGACATCAGGCCGTAGATCAAATGGCAGCAACAACTAAATATCCACATTAATGGATGCGACGCCTCCCGCCTCAAGAAACTTTTCGCCAATGTCGCACGGCCCAAAGACATAAAACATAAGAAGTTTCACCCACTTCTTCCCCTTCCCTCCCATCCCAAAAAAGTTGCACAATATAATGACAAAACACCAAAAAGGGGGGCGCCGCATCAGAAAGGCGTGGGGTTTGGAATTGAAAGGACTCCAAGGAGCTCAGCTGGCGCTTGGGGCACCATCGCAGAGTGAAATGTTGAGAAATCCAGAGAAACAAAATAAAACATAAAATAAAATGCCGAAAATTAACGACAAATTGCGCATCATTAAAAACGAAATGCGGGGAATACAACAATTTGAGCAGAAGACACAATAGCAGAGAGAGAGAGAGAGAGACAGAGTGTGTGTGTGTGTAAGAAAGAGACGGAGCTCAAAAGCCAATAATGAAGACAAGGCAAAGCGCCAAGTGACAAGAGAAGTCGCAACAAGGGAGCACCTGGGTGCAGTCATTTATTTGATTACAAACCAAAAGAGCGCGACAATGGAGCCACCAAACCACCGCACCACTGCACCACCTAACCCCCGAGCCACCTGAACGACAAACAAGAGTATCAAAGCAGGCGAAGGGAAAGAGACAGCTCGCAATTCCTTGAGGTGAACCGTAATAGGACACACAAAATATTTGCTTTAAATTTTTTTGGGTAGAAGTAAAAAATATGCAGACTCTTCTGGAGGTGCTCGACATTTATATGCCCAGTATCCTAATCTGCTGAGGTGTTTGATTAAATAATATAAAATAGTTTCAAGTTATTGAAAACAAAACTTATAAAAAAAAGCTGCTGAAGTAAAGTTCACATATTTTTGTACCAAGCTTGAGGTTACGCCCTATAGTTTCATACGGACAAACAGACGTTAGCACTAACATATGTTAAATTAAAAAAACTTATGTGTTTATAAGCTAAAAGTTTCTATTTGCTTCTAGCTTTTTGCCACAGAAACATTGCCTAAGAATTCCCTTTGAAACTAAGCTAAAAAAAAAAATATAAATTGAACGCGAGTTGATTTAATAATGACGACAAAAGATATTGAATGGTTCATCTGCAAATAACGCATGTCTTAATTGACACACACACACACACAGACAGACAGACAGACACCCACACATGAAATGTGGTGGCATGCCACAAAACCACCCACAAAGAGAACCCGACACTCCAAATGACTCACTTTGTGGCATGGTGCTTGCCAACTCGAGTTGCTGTCGTAGGTGCTCTCTGGCAACTTCCGCTTCCTTGCTTCCTCTGCTTCCCGCTTGACTCCTCCTTTCCTCCCACAACTACTCTCCACGCACCACCTTTCAGTGTATACTCGATGCCCGCCAGACAAAGTGACAAGCCGTCAAGGTGCACGTGAGCTACACTTTGGGTGCGCTTCCTTTTTTTACGGTTCCCTCGTTCGCTTTCAGTCCCCTCTCTTTCACTCGCTCACTCGCTCGCTCGCTCTCTGTCTCTTTCTGCCCCTCTCTTTGCTTTAATGTAATTTCTCGTGTTTCTCGTTAAACTTTAATATGAACATGTTTTTCACTCATTTGATATCGGTTCTGCTTGCCAGTTTGCCTTCATCTTTACATTATTATGCATGTTTATAATTGGCATCTTAAAATTTGCAGCATTATAACCTAAGAATGATTAACAAATAGAAAATTAAACGACCCTTTTAATGCTTTCAATTAATATTTAAACTTTATACAAGGTATTACATTTGTTACGGCTACTGACTTTAATTAAAATCTATATTTTGTTTGAGGTAAAATTGCTTGTTCAGTTGTTCGTTGTCTTTTTATGGTTATGAGGTTATGTTTTTATAATTTTAAGGCGCAGCCAACTTAATAATAGCGTTGAATGCATGTTTCTCGAACTCTGGCAACTCTGTTGGCCGCGACAGCGATTTTTATTCTTGTTGAAGTCCAAATTTTTTGTGTTTCTCAAATTTTCAAAGCTAAAATATTTAAGAATTTGAACTTTTGATTACTCTTTGGTATAATACAAATATTCAGATTTTATGTTTGTTGAAGTAAATCTAAAAATACACGCCCTAAAACTCTTTTCTCTTCCTCTTTCTTTTGCATTGCAAGATTAAATCTTTTCACAAATCAGCGTTTTTCAGCAGATTTACCGCATCTGTTAATTTTCATTTGCTAAATATATTTTAATCAGGCAAATTTTCCTTGCCGACAAATCTTTTCCTCTTCTTTCTCTTCCTCTCTCTTCCTCTCTCTTACCCTGTCTACCTATTTAACTTTTTTTTTATATGGAACTGCGGTTTGCTTTTAATCAAAACAAAATGCAAAGGACACCCGAAAACCCAAAAAAATAAAGGAAAATAAAGAAGGAATAAAAACAACAAATGAAAAGCAAAACACAAACCAAACCAAAGTACACAGAAAAAGTGGCAGCCACTAACGGTACACGGTACAACAGCCTCTGGCTGCTGTATACTGTATGTTGTTTTTGTTTTTTAGGAGAAGTGTCCTCTTCATCTCTTCATTCTGCACTCTTCTTCTCCCTAGGACTAAGAATCTCCTAACTTTCACATTCTCATTCCCTTAGAGTGCTTGTTGCTCTAAAAAGTGTTTGCTTTGTTTCCGCTGGCTTTGTTGTTATTGTTGTTGTTATCCATTATTTAAAGCATAATGTCACAATAAACGTGAAAGGTGCAAAATGTTGCCCAAAGGCAGTTGCAACAACAACAACAACTAGAATAAGAAGAACAGCAACTATAGCAACAACAACTCAACTTAATAACACTTTTGCAGTTGACGCCACTCGAGGCAGTCACCCATCGCTTCCTTAGCCCCTCTCCCTCTCTCTCTCTCTCATTGTCTCTTTCTCCTATCCCCTCTTACGCCCTTCTGGTACTTCTCCCTACCGCATCCCCGTCTTGTTTGCCCCCACTGTCCACGTGTCAGGCAGCACAACGTCAATGGCCGTCGGCAACTTGGACACAATTCGCAACGTTGTGAGGCGCCTTCAATGTTCTTATTAATGTTGTTGTTGTTATTGTTGTCGCTTTCGGTTCTCGTTTCTGTCGTTGTCGTTGCTGCCACACCTACCTGCTGCCTTTTTTGGGCACCGCCCCTTCTGATTTTTGGTCTTTCCAAGAAGCCAAAATTAAAATTACTTGCAATGATTTTATTTGTCCCTCTTCATTTGCAGCTAATTATGGAAATAATACACTGAGAAAAATATTATAAGACAGCAGAGTCTACAAAAATATTGTAGGTGCTGTTAAATTTAATCAATAAAAAAATTTTTTAAATTGATTGATTGAACTGTTTTAAATATCTCATTTAGTAAAAGATGATGTGAGAATTTGCATATCAAATATTGCTATAAAACTTGAAGCTACAAGTTCATTCATGAGAACAGAAACCATAAATGGTTTAAGAACCTGAGCTATGTATGGATATGCAGTGCTTACTTTAAATGGACAACCTACAAAATTATTATTGTACCAATGATCCTGCAAAATATATAAATATATATATTATAGGTCTGCTTCTGTGTTGTTCAACCGATCGTGAGAAAATTTGCAGAATCGTTTAATAATAATATTTTAAAGAATTTTGCTAAGTAAGAATGATATAGGATGATGTTTACTTATTAATTTGGCAATATTAAAAACAGCAATACCTGTATTGAATATACCATCTATTTTAATATATTCCCTACAAAACATATTCTTAAATTTTGAAACTATTTATATTTTAGCACAACAATTAAAATTTTTGGAGTCTCCAATTAGAAATGCTTTATTTTTCGTTAGATTTTGAGCTCAACAATTGAGCGCACTTAAGATCAGCTAAAACAGATCCTGATGATAATTCTATTTGAAAGTGAAAGTCAATATTTGTCACGTGTGTGCCACATTTACACACACTTTAGAGGCACTGACCGACAACATCCGCTGCTAAATGTGAACTCACTTAAATTGGAATAGCGTAGAGCCAATAGAACTCTCCCTCTTTCTCTCTCTCTCTCTCACACTCCCACTCTCTCATTCTTTTGCTGTCTCTTCATATAGATTGATCTAAGCGCACATTTGTCGTCTGTCTGTATTTGGGCAAATGTCAAAGGCACTAGGCGCCAATTGTTAGTTTAAAAACTCCTATGGAATGAAAGAGACAACAAAAATAACCACATATAACTGCGTACCGCACTTGTCGCTTTCAATCTCTATCTCTCTTTCGCTCTATCTCGCGCTCTCTCACTCGGTAATCTCTAATTATAGACTCAGCTATTTGGTATCTGCGTCTCTGAGGCGGAAGTTTGTTTAGGATACACGAGTATTTGCCATTGTGTACTGCATATTTGAATGTTGCACAGACAGCTGCATGCAGGCAGTGTCGCCACTTGCCTCTTGCCTCTGGCTCATGCCACTTGCCGCTGCTTTGCTGCTGCATCAGTCAGTTGCCGCGTCTAGACACACGTTCCCGCCCAATTCTGCACATATTTGCTGCTCGCAGAGCGCAATATGCAAATGACTCTCCACACAAGTTGCAATTGATGCTACATTAATAGACTGATGTATGTATGAACTTACCCGTTTGCCGTTATGTTAAACGCATACAAATCCAATTAGTCTAGGCAGACAAATTCTGTAATATCGTTTATAGTTTGCAGTTCTATTTCAAGCACTTTCTAAACTGATTTTTGTTAAGTTTCAGTCTAAGATGATATGAATTCGGAGCTGTAAAAGAAAAGGAATAGATTGGAAGTGATATTGAAATTGGATAGATATTTAGAATGTAACTGTAATTATTAAATATGTGTATATTTACCCTAATAATATTAGTTTACAAATAGTTAGGAAACAATTTGCCCCAAAAAACGATGGCGCTAAAAATTAATATCTACATATGAAATACAGATTTTAATTGTAAATGAAATTAAATCTGTTTCTATTAACCGAACTTAATTATTAATTAAATATTACATTTATATTAATGAAAACTTGATCTGCGTGCAGTATGAGAGTGTTTTAACAATGTTCGCTAGCTTGATAGTTCTTAAGATTCAGAATAGACAGAGTCAAAATAAAGGTACCTTTGGAAAATGAAAAAAAATAAGTTTTTTGATACTTTTTTATTTATGTATCAAATAATATGTGTTAAAAATTGAGTACTTTTAAAAATAATAAATTTATTTTTAAATTTTTTAGGATTTATATTTAAGATTATTAAAAAACAGAAGTTATGGTCTCTTAAACATGTGTACATAACTTTTAACTCTTATATATAAGCAATGATGTGGTTTACTATTATTAATAATTAAAGATTTGTATTAAATAAACAAAAATGCATAAAACATATTGGTTAAAATTAAGCTAAATCAACTGTTTCCTAAGCTTTCCTATAAAATTCAAAAGGCTATAAAGATATTTTACATTTTTATAGATTTTTAAACTATTTTGAAAGACAGCTTCAAGTCTAAAGGGCATTTGATAGTGCAGCAAACTTTGGGTCAACATTTAATTTGGTTGACAATCAATTTGGTCCTAAAACACACACACACACACGCACAGTGTTGCAGTTGCAACTGTGTGTGTGTGTGTGTGTGTGTTGTGTCTGGAGAGTCTAGACTTTAGACCGGCGACGGCCGAGGTAACTTTGTTCGCAAATGCCGCATGTGGCAACAAAACGAGACACACAGAGAGAGAACTTTACCCACGCAATAAAAAGCCGCACAGAAATCAAAAATCAACGGCGTAAAGTTGCACGCCAACCCCACAAGGACCAGAAGCCAACCCACCCAAAAACACCCAAAAACACCCAAACCACCCAGCTACCCAGTCGGACCGATTCATAGTCGAGTCGAGTCGGTTTGGGGTGGCTCTGTTCTGCTCTGTGCTGAGAGTCTCTGTATGGCTTTTGGGCTATTTGCCTTCGCTGCGCCTGAGCAAGCGTCAAGCGCGCAAGTGGGGGGAGGAGGGGGAGGAGGAGGAGGAGTGACAGTAGGAGGAAGCTTGTGTCTCGTCTGGCGACGCAGACGCTGCAGACGCTGCAGACAGTTTTCTAATGGGATAAACTATGTACAGACAAGCAAACATATATTTGTAAGATGGCGCGTATATCCCGTTACACGATACACACA
This sequence comes from Drosophila tripunctata, assembly GCA_035047385.1. NCBI lineage: Eukaryota > Metazoa > Arthropoda > Insecta > Diptera > Drosophilidae > Drosophila > Drosophila tripunctata. The sequence continues at coordinate 2,188,969 of JAWNPS010000326.1, read as the reverse complement.
GCCAAACAGCTGCCAGAATTATGATTGAATAAATTTTAAATAAATTGCAATATTGCAATTTAAGCGTAAAATAAACACTAGATTTGAGACACAAAATAATTTTTATTTAAATTTTTATTTGCTTTTAAAATCCAATCGGTTTTGAAAGCAATCTGAAGTTGGTCACTCTGCACAGACTCTACTGTAGTCTAACAGAATTTCGCTACAGACGCACGCAAAGCGACGGCGCCAACCTGTACGAGGGGGGCGGTGATGGGGAGTTGTTTAGTGGTGGAATTGTTGTTGTTGTTGTTGTTGCTGCTGCTGCTGCTGTTTGTTATGCCGGCGAATATGCAGAAATGACAGAAAATACTAAAAACGACAACAACAAAATTGCGTATTTATGTTGTATACACTTACCGGCAAATTGTGCCGCAAAAAATTTGTTTGTATAGTCAGACGATTGACCGTTACACACGCACACACAAACACACACAGATAGAGGGAGAGACAATCCAGCTGCCGCCAAAGCAGTTGTCTATTTAGCCCCACACTTGACACTTATGCATTTTTAAGCAATTTGTTTTGCTGTTATAAAAGGGTATTCAGTAATTCTACACACACTTTACACAGTCGGTGTAGTTTTGGAGAGGGGGGCCGGTTGACACACACGCACAATACAATGAGCTGCTTAGACCAACGATTAGCCGCGCTACGTCCGAACGTGTCAACATTGAGCCAACATTTGAACTTTTTGAAATGTTCGTGGTGTTAACACTCACATGCCACTGTTATTGTTACTGTTATGCTCAACTGAGCTGTTAAACGCGAATTAAACAGCACACTGGTCACACTGCGCATTAGAGCAGCTGGAGCAGCTGTTTTGTTTGCTATCGTTGCCATGACAATCGTTTCATAACATTATCGACCCGCCACCACAATGACGAGTTACTTGGCCAACAACAAAAAAGGTTGCAACGGAGATTTAACGACTTAATCCACAGATCGCGCAATTGAAATTGTTTAGCAAGTGCCCAAACATAAATTAAAACTTGACTATTGAGTGTTAACACACACACACACACACTCATTTTTTGAGCGGCATGGCGGAGGTGTTGCAAGTACGAAAGCGCAACGCTTGCGTCATTGTGCTGGGCGACATCGGACGCAGTCCACGTATGCAATACCATGCCCAAAGTCTTTTGGAAGACAACTACAATGTGGACATCATTGGCTATATGGAGACACGTCCACTGGATGCCTTAACTGTGGCACAGCCCAAGTGCAAAATTCACGAACTGCCCGCAGTGCCAGTCACAAATCTCACACCTAAACTGAAACTACTCTTCAAAGCAATATGGCAAACATTGAGTCTACTCATTGCTCTCATCTCCATACGTCGTCCCAATTTTCTGCTAGTCCAAAATCCACCTGGCATACCTACCCTCATCGTCTGCTACATCTACTGTGCCCTCACGCGCACCAAACTGGCCATCGATTGGCACAACTACACCTACACAGTGCTGGCCCTGGGCATGGCCGGCGGGGAGCAGAGTCGTCTTAGTCGGTTGACCAAACGGCTGGAGCGTTACTTTGGCTCCAAGGCTCACACACACTTCTGTGTCACAAAGGCCATGAAGGAGGATCTGCAGAGCAATTGGAATATAGGGTGAGTTTTCCAAAAAAAAAATTTTCTTGAAATTAATTATTTAATTTTTATGTCTTTTTTTTTGTAGACCAGTTACAGTGCTATATGATCGAGCTCCAGCACAATTCCATCCCATTGAGTTGGCTCAAAAGCATGAACTGTTTATGAAGCTATCCAAGGATTATGCCCAATTCATGCCGCACTGTTATGCGGATCTTATGCAGTCCGGCGTACTTGAGTCGACGGCTTTAACACAAAAGTTGGCCAACGGCACAGTGCTGTATAAGCCGCAACGGCAGGCTGTGCTTGTCTCGAGCACTAGCTGGACGCCAGATGAGGACTTTGGCATACTTTTGCAGGCACTGGAGTCTTATGAAACGGTGGCAGTTGCACAACCCAATGTATATCCCACGCTGCTGTGCATCATCACGGGCAAGGGGCCACAGAAGTCACAATATGAGGCACAAATAGCCAAATGCCAGTGGCAAAAGGTGTCGATTGTGACGCCTTGGCTGGAGGCTGAGGATTATCCGAGTGTATTGGCTAGCGCTGATCTTGGTGTTTGTCTGCACTGGAGCACCAGTGGCTTGGATTTGCCCATGAAGGTGGTGGACATGTTTGGCAGCGGTCTGCCCGTCTGTGCCTACAACTTTAAATGGTAGAATTTACATAATTTTATGCTGTAACCTTTATGAGCATCTATCTCTCTCTCTTTTGCAGCTTGGATGAATTAGTTAAGCATGGGGAAAACAGCTTTGTCTTTAGCGATCACAAGGAGCTGGCCGAGCAGCTGCGCATTTGGTTCGAGAACTTCCCCAATAATCCGAGCATTATCGAAACCCGAGCACGCTTCAATCGCAGTCTACAAGAATTCCAAGAGTTGCGTTGGCGCGAAAACTGGAAACAATGTGCTGCCCCCGTGCTAGAAGCATTTCTTTAGGCATTTATTGTTTGCAAAGTATTTATTTTGTCGAACAAGAAGGCACTTAAAGCAATGCTGAACCAAAATTTGTGCCGCTTAATAGTCTCTAATAATAAATGTTTGTTTTATAGTACTCAGTTACAATGATATTACTACTATATATGTGTAAATTGATTGCTTATCAGTAGTGTGCCTCCAACTGGTTTTGTTAGAGTGCCCTTTTGCAAACGGGGCATATCGAAAAGTGATTCTGCTTGTAGTTCTGCAGACAAGCTTTGTGCAGTGCATGCTCGCACTTGAGATACACCATATTCTCCACCTCCATCGGATGACAACAGATGGCGCAATCTTCACCGGGCAAATCGATGCGTATTACCAATTGATTGCAGTCCAAGCATTGGCGACTCAAAAGCCGATATGTTGCATAGCAATCTTCATGCATTGCATGTTTGCAGTGCATAAAACGCATTGTCTCCGTGGTCATCGTCTCTAGACAGACAACGCACTTGTCCCCGGCACGACTGAAATGTAATAATGCATATAAATAATAATCATGTGAGCACTGCAATTTCAGTTCTTACCTTTCGCGTAGCCGCATTCTATTGTTTTTATCCCTTCTAAACCCATTCGTATCATAATCATCGTCAACATCGTTATTACAACGCTGTCGTGTTTGTTGTTGGTGAGGCGGCTGCGGCGCGGACATTGAGAAATAAACTGCTGTCGCTGCTGCCACAACAACGCAGCCAATGCCCATGAGTAGTTGCAAGTACATTTTCACGGTATCGACATGCACTAGTTATGTAAAATATATATTTGATAAAAATCGAATCACATTTATCTTTCCTTTCGGGCAGTTCTCTTGTTAAAAATCCCCAATAAATGAATATTTTCGTTTAGTTTGCCATTCACAATAAGTGTGACCAATTAGTAAGAAAAATAAAACACGAAATACTGTCGTGTTAGACACAATCACTGAGATTTTTCATTAAATAAAAAATTAGCTTAACTGCGCAAAACAAACAAAGTATACCATACCACAAATTATTGTTTTCTGCTTTGCATAAATTATTATCAAAATACTATACATTGTTTGTATGTTTGTTTTGCGCATTTAATACCAAAATATTGCTATTTAGGCAACCGTTGCATACGGTCACATCTAAAAATTTTAATGACATTATTTTATTGAAGCCAAATAATTTAAAATAAGATATAATTATTTATTCTAATTACACATAATTTTGTTTGATTTCTGCTATGCATTAATTTATACCGATAATATACTATTTAATTACTTCTTATGCGCGTTTAATACCAAAATGTGGTATTTTATGCAACCGCTAGATACGGTCACATCCAAACTTTTTTAATTCAATGCTTTTTCTTTGCTCAAAATAATTTTAATTTATAATTGCGGCTGCGCTGCATTTAGTAATTACTATTATTGGCAGCGAGCATTCGCTACGCTTCTACTACCGTGTGTTGATTGATCAGTGAGTTGTGTGTAGAAGGGCACAAAACAATTAATTGTTGTTGCCACCCCCGCAGGTCAAAAACAAGTTCAACGATTTTTTCTGGTGAAATAAAAGTGATAATTGCACACCGATAAGGGCGAAAGGGAATATGGCGGAACGCGAGCGCAGCATACATGAAATGTTAAAAGACACGCCATCGATGAACGACAGTTGCGGTGCCGTACACACCGGCACCGAAGGTGGCAGCTTGGGTGCCATTGGCGTCGGCATCAGCGGCAGCAGCAGCAGTCATAGTATTGCAACTGGCATTCCATTAAATACGTCCAGCAATTTGCCATTGCGAAACCATTCAGGTAAGCAAACGAGAGAACATGATGTATTGTGTGTTATTGCATATTATTCATCCTACCCCTCAGCACCCACCACGCCCATGTCGCCGACGACATCACAGACGAGCAACGGTTTTCTAACATCAGCCGATGGCAGCAGCAGCCTTATACGGACAAGCGCTTCCAAAATCGATAGCATCAAAAACTGGAGCATATCAACGTACAAGTGTACGCGTCAAATAATGCTCGAGAAGCTGGGCAAATCACAGCGTACCGTCGATTCAGAGCTGGAAGCGCAAATCGAACAATTGCGTGAAACGCAACGCAAATATTTATCCATTTTGCGTTTAACGCGCGCCTTTAGCTCACATTTTCAGCATGTTGTGGTGTCACAGCAATCATTGGCCGATGCTTTTGCGGACCTGGCCCAAAAGAATCCCGAATTGCAAAAGGAATTCATTTGCAACTCGGAGACGCAACGAAATTTAACCAAAAATGGTGAATTACTCTTGAACGCATTAAACTTTTTCATCTCATCGGTGAATACACTGTGCAACAAGACCATCGATGATACGCTGCTAACGATACGACAATATGAGACGGCCAGGTAATCAATTCTTATCATAATAAATATAAGTATTTGTTTACTTCAACTTATTTATTGCTGTTGACAGAATTGAATTTGATGCCTATCGCATGGACTTGGAGAATACAAAACCGGAAATAACTCAAGCAGCATCGTCTCTGGAAGACACACAGCGCAGTTATGCACACCACAAGGATCTCTACGAGAAACTGCGTAGCGATGTGGCTGTTAAAATGCAATTTCTTGACGAAAATCGCGTAAGTTTAAGTAAAAACAATTTGTATAACCTTGCAAAGGGTAAAGTAGTTTGTAATCCATTGAAGGAGACCTGCCAGGCCCTATAAAGTACATAAATTCATGAAGAGACGAATCGATTTAACTTAGTTCGTATGTCTGCCCCTTTTTTATGTGAATTAGTCTCCTAGTTTTAAAGCTATGTTGAGGTGTAGTTATGAATTTACTTTGCAAGCAGTTCATTTATCCAAATCAGTAAGCTAGGATAATAAAAGCGGATCACTATATCATATAGTTGCCATAGAAACCATCGATTGTAAATATTTTGTATGGAAAACTTCTCGGTTTATGTTAATCATTCTTTCATTGTTATCAATTAACAGATCAAAGTAATGCACAAGCAACTCATTCTACTGCACAATGCGATTGCGGCTTACTTTTCGGGCAATGCCATGGCACTGGAGAGTACATTGAAACAGTTTAACATCAAGGTAATGAGCTCAACTTAAATGCAATTGACAAAACATAAAGATTTCCCTTTTAATTGCAGCTAAAATCTCCAAACAATGGAAATGGATCATGGCTGGAGCAGTAGTAGTTTGAAGTGGTAGCAGCAGGAAAAGTATTAACACACGATGTAACACATTAATCCACCTTTTCACCTACTTGCCGGCATTTAAGCATACATATATAATATAAAATATATATATTCCAGAACAAAAAAGCTGAAGGAGCACGCTCTTTAAACAAACAAAATGCATGACTCTTAACCAAATCGAAATGCTTATATTTAAGTTGAATATTCCTAATTTGTAAGCAAAAAGTTTGCAATGGGAGCACAGTATATATAATTTGAATATATATATATCTGAGCTTTTATGTTCACTCAATGCGTATTTCTACTTACATAGTTCCTTGTGTTTCCAAATTTAACCTTTAGATTTATCGCTTAACGAACTCAATTCTTAGTTAAATACGCCGAGTGCAATATATATATATATATATCATATATAAATTTTTGTTGTGTGAACAATTTCATGTTTCTCCTATACATATTCCTTTTGTATATTTCCAACATAAGCGACCATAAAATGTATCATTTATATTAATTGTTTACTAGTCAACATATTATTTACATTAAAGGGAGACAAAAAAAAAAAAATATACAAATAAAAACCTATTTAATTACACCAAAAATTAAACAGTGACACCCACTGTGCCGAGTCTAGTTTTTCTCCAGCTTCAAATCGCTGAGTTTTTCGTTCAGGGCTGCTGACTCATCCTCCTCCGCCTTGAACATGTCCTAAACGAATGCAGATCGTTAGTTGGTATTTAGTTTTTTAGATCCTCCACACTTACCGGATCATAGATGACTTTAATAATCAGCGAGCAACTGGGACAAGTGGCTACCTCCTCACCTTCCATTAACTCCTCCTGTAAGTTAGCAAAGTTTGTTTAGCATCCCTGGTTTTGTTTGTTTGTTTGTTGTCGTTTACCTTGGAGACTTGAAATCGATCGCCGCAGGGACAGGGATAATAATACATTTCCTCCTCCTCGTCGTACTCGAAATCCTCAATTTCAACTTCATCGTGGTATATGCTCATTGTTGGATTTGTTGATTACTGTACATTATATGCTATTAATATATATTTATTATTCAATTGAAATTCACGCCAAGTTCACGGCGCACGTTGTAAGCGCGGTGCTGCCAACTTGTCGCAATTAAACAGCTGATCCATGCAGGCATTTTCCATCCCTTTCTATCGACGCGGTGTAAACAAACGTTTATTCGGCTTGGTGAAATATGGCAAACAAAAAATTCAGCGATGTGAATCTCTACGATTTGCTTGGTGTATCCATTGATGCCGAGCAGGCGGAAATACGCAAAGCCTACCGCAAGCGTGCACTTGACTGCCATCCGGATAAAAATCCCGACAATCCTCAAGCAGCCGAACGTTTCCATGAGCTCTCCAAGGCTCTGGAAATACTCAGCGATGGATCAGCACGCGCCGCCTACGACAAAGTGCTTAAGGCCAAAAAGGCTGCCGAGCTGCGCACCAAGCAATTGGATAGCAAGCGACAAAAGCTAAAGGAGGAACTGGAGCAGCGAGAGCGGGCAGCGTTCCAAAAACAGGCGGCGGGACAGCCATACAGCACAGTGCGCAAAAGTGATGAGGAAGTGCTGCAGGAACAAATCGAACGTCTGAGACGTGAGGGCTCCAAGCTGCTGGAAGAGGAGCAGCTGGCCATGCGAGAGCAGCTTAAACGCAGCTACACTGAGCAACAAAACAAACAACAGGCGCAACAAACACCAACATTTGATTCCACACAGCATCGCATCAAAATCAAGTGGAAAGCAAACAAATCGGATGACAACAACGGTGGCTACACACGGGACCAACTGATGCAGTACCTCAAAAAATACGGCGAGGTGGTGGCGCTTGTGGTGAACACCAAAATACCCGGTCGTGCCATGGTTGAGCTAAAGACACGTGAAGCCTGCGACATGGTACTGGCCTACGAGAAAGGCAATCCCTCGAATCCACTGAATTTTCAGTGGCTCACACCACAGGCGACACAAGAAAAGAAGGCAGATAATGCCCGTAGCACAGCGGTAAATTCCAACTCCCGGGACTATGAGGATTTGGTTATGCACAAGTTACGCCAGGCGGAGGAGCGTAAACGTTTAATAGAGCAAATGCTGAAAGAGGATGGAGATGAGTAGTCCGCAAAAATTTGTTTAAAATGCATATAAGTTGTAGGGTAATAAAAAATCAGTTGGCAGCACCGCTGATAATAAATACTGTAGTTAGTATTATTAATTAGTAAATGTACCAGACAATTAAAATATAAAATAAAACTATTTAATTACAATAGGAAAAAATGTAATCGGTAGTTTTAGCTTAAAATATTTTTCATTAAGCGTATGGTAAAAAATATTTCAGTGTGTATTACTATTAACCACTGTAGTTTCTGTACACAAAAAATGAGTGGGCAGCACCACTGAGTTGCTTAAAACCGAAGCTTTTATTTTAAGACTGTTTTATTTAAGGAAGAAATTAAATTTATTTAAGCAAACGATAAAGCTGAATTATACATCAAATGCTAAAATGTGTTGTGAATTTGTCGTATGTGTAGTAAAATAATAAAAAGTAAAAACAAGTTGGCAGCACTGCTAACTGAGCAAAATATGCCATAGTACATGTATGCACGGTATATTAGTTAGTGGTATAGAATGTAACAAGTAATTTAAACATTTTCTAACAAAATAAAATAGTTTAATTATAATTTTTAGCAGCAAATAAATAATTGGCTAGCCTTTTAAGTGGCTTGAATATAAACTAGACTAGTTCTAGGTAGTGGAAAAGAGTCACAAGCATAAGAACTTGTATATTATGCGATATGTAGGGTATTTAAATGTCATTATCATTCGAACAATCAGCTGTTTCCGAATTTTTGTTAATTGGATGTGTGCAAAAATGCCACGAGCAGAGAAATAAAAACAATTTAAATTCATTGAAAAGTGAGCAATTAATTCAATTTAGGATTGCATTGCGTCATGGAGAAACGGCAACGGGAGCTGGAGGCGCTGGTAAACACACAGAAGGAGCAACTGTTGCGCTATGAGAAGCGACTCAAAGGTGCGAATTGTAGCTAAACAAAGTAAGTTGAAATATAAATTAATTAATTTGCAGACGTGGTCACTGCGTACAAGGGACTGCTGAAGGAGAAGGAGGCACTAGAGACAAGTTTGGCGGCACATGCCGAGGCCACCGGAGTCGATTCCACCTCAAAACCGTCAAGCGATGCACAGGCTGAGAGCACAGATGCTGCAGAAGGGACAACAGCAGCGGCGGGGGGCAGTGAGACGCCCGTGGGCGAGGAGAAGGGACAACTGCAGACCCAAATTATAACGCTGATGAACTCACTGGCCACGCTCTCGGCGGAAAAGTCACGCATGGAAGCCTCCTTCCAGGCGGACAAGAAGCAGCTACGTGCGCAGATAGCACTAAAGGAACAGAGCATACAGGAGCTGCATGTCAAGGCCAAGGAGCAGGCGTTGCGGGCCAAACAGGATGTGGATGAGGTGAAAGCCAAATGGATTGTGGAGCGGCAGGAGCGGGAAAAGGAGACCAACAATCAGATGATTATGCTACGTGAACTGCAAAAACTCTATGCGGACGAACGTCATCTGAAGGAGAACATTGAGATGCAGCTGAACAATTTCAAGACCCAATTCGCCAGCAATGAGGCCGAGAACAGTCGCCTGCGTGAGCTGCAGCTGCAGCTGAAGGAGGCACGGGCACAGCTCAAGCAGTTTCAGCTAAAGTCAGAGCAATCCTTGACTGCTGCCACTGCAGCGGATAGTAATGCGCTGCTGCAGCAGGTGCGACAGGAGATGCAACAGCTGCAGGAACAGCATGCGGTGGCCATCAAGCAGGAGCAGCGGCGTGTGCTGCGTGCCGAGGAGCAGAGTCGCCGACAGGCAGCACTGCATGAGGATCGTGTGGCCAATTTGGAGGCACGTCTGGCCGAGCTAAGCAGTTCGGTGGGGAATTATGATCGGTTGCGTCAGCAGGATCAGGACAGCATACATGTGCTCAAGCAGCAGCTGCAACAGCTCCAGCAGCTGGAACAGTTGGAGAAGCATGTACGCAAAACGTCTCTAAACGATGGAGGCAATGATGACGCCGACATGACTGTCCTTGTGGATGAAATAGTGCGTCTCAAGAAGCTGCTAACCGCTGCCAATGCACGCTCCTCCCATCCAATGGATCTCAGCCATGTGCTGGGTTCCAGCAATCATGCCGCTGCCGCCGACAGTCATGTGCAGTGCGAACAGCAGTTGGAGGGACTGCAGCAGCTGCTGGACAATGGCAAGCAGCAGCGTTTGCAGCTGGAGCAGAAGATTCAACTGCAACAGACACACATACAGACGCTGCAGGATAAGGTGCAGGTGCTCAATCGCAACATAGACGAGGCGGAGCTAGAGCTAAAGCAGCAGGGCGACAAGATGCGTCTCGCTTTGAAGAACGAGCGCCTCAAGTGGCAGGAGGCAAAGGCGGAGCTGGAGAATGAGACACGCTGCAAGCTAAACGAACTGGAGCAACTGCTGCAGAAGCAGCGCCAGCGTTCGCTGCAGTTGCTCGACGAGAAGGAGCAGGAGATTAAAACGTTGCAAACATCATTCGAGGTGTTCCACAAGCCAAACACAAATCCAAGCCAAGCACTGGATGGAATTAGTGAGCAACAGCTGACCTACTCCTCGGACGCGGACAGCGTTGAGGTTCCAGAGGTGCGTGTGAAGCCGAAGAAGTTATCCCTCAGCGACAACTGCCACATGCTGCACTATGCCAACGAACTGGCACGCAAGGATATTGAGATCACAGCACTGCGCAAGTCCAAGTATACGGCGGAGACGACGCTGCGCAAGGCCATACAGGATAAGGTGACGGCGCAGCAGGAGATGCATGAGCGGATCGAGTGCTTGGAGGAGCAGGTGGACAGGTGAGTAGTAATAATAAAGATAGCAACCAACAGGCACTAATCTCTACAAATCTTTTTATCACAGATTGGAACGCTGCAAGACACGTGAGGGCGCCAATCTGGAGTATCTGAAGAATGTCATCATTAGCTTCATTGTGACACGGGATGCGGAGGGCAAACGGCATATGCTAAATGCCATCAGTGCCGTGCTGCAGTTCACCAGCTCCGAAATGGCAACTATTAATGCTGCATTCCAGAAAAAATAGACATTAGAGATTAGAGTTTTTCCCCCAGTTATATTATTCGTAAATTAATAAATAGACTTTTAACCAAATCCCGCCACTGGATACTTCTTCAAATGTTCGTCGAGGACGGCTGGGAACATGGCCAGAAACTTGAAGCGTTCACCCATTTGCTTGACATCCGTTAGCATCTCATAGCCGGAACGTATAATCTCTTGGTTCTCGGGCAGCGCATGGGCAATCAATTGTTCCATGCGCACCGAGCCGCCCATGCGTTCCAGAAAGTCACCCTGCTGCACCGGACCGTAGCATTGAATGTGTCCACTTGTCTCTGCCACCTGCTTGAGATGTCTAAAGTCCACATCTGCCGTTAGATCCGCTGTGCCCGGTGCCAGCAAGGGTTCGTGGAGTGCATGTTGCCGAAAGCCACGAAACGTATCCGTTTTCTCACCCGTATGGCCGTAATCCATGATGAGACCAATGCCACCGTGTCGCTCCAAGCGGTTGGCTAGCATAGCGACATGGCGTTCCGCTTCCAGTGAGTACTCCAAGCAGCTGCGTGTCTCCTGCGGCACAGGCTTGAACAGCTGGGAAATGGGAGTCTGTGCCTTCGACATGACATAGCGAAATTGGGGAATCTTCGATGAGTCTGTGTCAGCCACTACATCGGCTACATCGATGAGCACCTCCTGCCACAGACCATCGACCAGCTGCAGCTTGTGCACGGGCAGCGCATCAAAGAACTCGTGGGCCAACACCAGCGAGAAACCCGGCGGCACATCCTCCAGCTGGCGATGCCAATAGGCCTTAATCCCAGTGGCAGTGGTGCCCACCTGATAGTGTGGCAGCTGCGTCTGTTCGGGCAGCTTTTCGTGCTTGTAGCAGAAACGTTGCGCCTGTGCCTGGCTCAGATACGGACTGATCTCGACCAGATGCATGCTGAATTCGGCGCCCAGTTTAAATTTGGTCAGCACCTTGAGTACATCACGCGCCAGTGTGCCACGTCCCGGTCCCAGTTCAACCAACTGAAAGGGCGATGGACTGCCCAGCTTGCGCCATTCGGTAAGCAACCAGACGCCCACCAGCTGCCACGGAAAAGGATTAGCCAGGATTAGAGTGCCATCAGTAAAGAGTTGCTTGCTTGCTTACCTCTCCAAAGATTTGTGATATCTCTGGCGATGTTATAAAGTCACCCTCGCGTCCAAACACATCGCGATTCATATAGTAACCACTGTGCGGATTTGTCAGCACTTCCCTCATATAATCTGCCACTGTGATTGGTCCGCTGGTCAGTATTCTGGCTCTCAGCTGTTTGCTCAGGCTCAACTTGTCTTGTGGCTCATTGGTGGCTTGTGGCTTCTGTTTCGGCTCCACCGACGCCACCTTACTCCCTGTGGCACCAGACACTGCATTTGTATTTGGACGTCGCACAGATTTGTAACTGTAACTGCGCCTGCTTGCAACTTGCAGCACTTGGCGTAACATTTTCATACGACTCGGCTGCGGCGCTGCCAACTTGTTGCAAATCAATGTGTGTGCGTGCTGCCAACTTGTGAAAAAAAAATGTATGCCACTTAAATTGTATTTTATTCTGCCGTTACAGTTGTTGCTTTTCAAGCAAATTGCATTTTATATTATAATTGTTAAAGTTTTAGTATTACAAATCAGTAGTGTCAATCTCATTAATCCCATTTCATACTCTACAACACCTTAATGTCGGTTACAATCTTATCATTATCATAGATCTCCTTGGCATAGCACAGATTGGGGAAATCGAAGGCGGCGCCATAACGGTTCTTGCATCCAGCGGTGGCCTTATCACCGGGCGTATACACAGGCTGTCCAATCACATTGGTGGTGGCAAAGTTGCAGGTCAGCACAAAGTGGTTGTAGTAATCCCGAGAGAAACGCACAGCGGCACAACCCAAATGAGTGTTCTTCTCCGCCACCGCAATGGTGAACTTGGCCACACCCTTATTAGGCAAATCCTCTGGGAAACTGGCCAGCATCTCAGGCGATGCATTTGCACGCTCACCAAACCATTTCTCAACCTGCTCCTTAATGATCTCCGCATCCGTGTATTCCGACTCTGCGCCACTGTAACTGAACATTGCATTGTTCTGACCAGCATAGGCAAAGCGTTCTGTGCTCCTGCACTTATCTGGCAAAGATTGGCATGTCTTAACATTCAGCTGTGCCAAATAGGTGAGTTCATCACACCAGGTCATCTTGGCCATGCGTGCTGCTTTGGGTAATCCTTCGATGTTGCCACCAGCCACATTGTTACGCAGTTCGTTAAACAGTTGGAGTATAAGTTTCTCATGGGGTTGAATGTTAACCTGTCGCACATCCTTGGGGCAATCTTCACTAAAGTTCTGCAAGGAAGGATTTAAAGGGAGAGTTGATAATGGATAGTGGTTTCAACTACTTACTCCCTTGTTGTTACAGGCTATGTGCTTGTCCAGACAAGTGGGCAGTGCACAGTAGTCAATGGCGGCGACGATGCCAACTAAAGTAGTAGCCAAAAGGAAGAAGTTTGTTACTTTGGAGAACATGTTGTATCTCAATGGTTCGATTGCAACTGAAGAATATCCACAGAAGTGTCTCAATTTATACTTCACTTCCTCACTTAGACACAATGCCATCATTGTGTATTTGGTACTTGGTGATTACGCAAAACCTATCCCCGACATTCTATAGAAGTCAGTCGGGGAAGGGTTTAGCAGAATCAATAAATAAACAATGGATTGGCATATGGTTTTGATTGGAGGCAGTTACTCCCAGTCCTATAAATAGCAACTAGTCCATCAATCAAGACATCAGTTGAGTATTAACTGTGAAGCACGAAGTAGATCACGTCCTTAACTATGAAAGTATTTATTCTGTTGGCTGCCTTGGCAGGAATCGCCGCTGCCATTGACTACTGTGCACTGCCCACCTGTCTGGACAAGCACATAGCCTGTAACAACAAGGGAGTAAGTAGATGAAACCATTATCCATCAGCTTACCCTCTCAAATCCTTTCCTTGCAGAACTTCAGTGATGATTGTCCCACGGATGTGCGACAGGTTAACATTCAACCCCATGAGAAACTTATACTCCAACTGTTTAACGAACTGCGTAACAATGTAGCTGGTGGCAACATCGAAGGATTACCCAAAGCAGCACGCATGGCCAAGATGACGTGGTGTGATGAACTCACCTACTTGGCACAGCTGAATGTTAAGACATGCCAATCTTTGCCAGATAAGTGCAGGAGCACAGAACGCTTTGCCTATGCTGGTCAGAACAATGCAATGTTCAGTTACAGTGGCGCAGAGTCGGAGTACACGGATGCGGAGATCATTAAGGAACAGGTTGAGAAGTGGTTTGGTGAGCGTGCAAATGCATCGCCAGAGATGCTGGCCAGTTTCCCAGAGGATTTGCCTAATAAGGGTGTGGCCAAGTTCACCATTGCGGTGGCGGAGAAGAACACTCATTTGGGTTGTGCTGCTGTGCGTTTCTCTCGGGATTACTACAACCACTTTGTGCTGACCTGCAACTTTGCCACCACCAATGTGATTGGACAGCCTGTGTATACGCCCGGTGATAAGGCCACCGCTGGATGCAAGAACCGTTATGGCGCCGCCTTCGATTTCCCCAATCTGTGCTATGCCAAGGAGATCTACGATAATGATAAGATTGTAACCGACATTAAGGTGTTGTAGGATTAATGGAATTTGATTAATTTGGTATTTTAAAGATAAAAAGACACTTGCGGAATGTAATACAAAGCTTGGAGATATTATAATAAAAAATAACAAATTGATTTAAAAAAAGATTTATTTGCTTAAAAGGTATGACAATCAAGTTACATTTACTATAACATCTAAATGTAATTGAAATTTAGAGAACCAAAATAAGTTTGGTAAAGAATAATTGGTAGATTTACTATTTATGGGCTAATTTATTTTAGGTTTATTATCACACATGTTTGTAATATTCAAATATATTATAATTATGTAATTTAATAAATAAGTTGTGCATCTCAGCTATGCTTATATAGAAATTATGTTCTTAAACCGATATATGGTGGCTTTCTCTCTTGGAGGGGTAATTATTCCATATAAAATCTGCGCTGATTACATTAACAGTTTAATCATAGTCCCCACCAATAGTAAATGTGCAATAAAAATCAATTGTTTGTTAAGTTGTTATTAGCTTATTCAAAACCACATTTATTGACTGCATGCGACGTTACCGCAGCCAAAAACGGTAGACGTCAGCAGCAGCAGAGAAACACCAAACAAGATTGATTGTGTGTTGAATTGGCATCTTAATGAAAAGATTGATTTGTTGCCTGGATGTGTATTTAGGCGGTGGGTGCAGCGGCTGCAGCAGCAGCAGCAGCGGTGGCAGCGGCTTCCTCGCGGAGACGATCCTTCTTGAGGGGACCCATAAAGGCCAGCTTGTCGGCTGGGGTCTGGAAGCGACCATGACCCATCTTGGACGAGGTGTCGATGAACTTGAGCTTGATCTGTTCCAAAGCGGAGCGCTTGGTGTGACGCAGCAGAGACTTGCGCAGAGTGATGATGCGCTTCTTGGAGCCAATGCAGCAGCCCTTGATCATGACAAAGTCATTGTTGACCTCACCATAGTGGGGGAAGCCACCCATGGGTGTGATGCTCTTGTCGGTCAAATCGTACTCCGTGGAGGCGTTGTTCTTGATGACCTGAAAGAAGTAAAGATTTGCACAGCATTAGTATTGAGTATAATGACAAAGGGATTACAATTAATCTGTTCAAACTGCTTTTGTCAGTCCTATCATTAATAAATCATGGTTTATCAAGATTTTTGTTTGTTTCGATGTCGTTATTAAATTGGTTTTTATCATCATTGAGAGCAGATGGAAGAGATAATTGTATATAGGGATAGATTTGAATGCTTACCTTGCCATCGCGGGTGTGGATGCCAGCACCGATGCGGTAGATCTTCTTGTTGATCTCGGTACGGTGATGGTAGCCCTTCTGACCAGCACGTGCCACCGTGGTGGACACACGGGACGGATGCCAGGCACCAATACAGGCAACCTTGCGCAGACCCTTGTGCGTCTTGCGTGGCAGCTTCTTGGTGTGCCAACGCGAGGTGACACCCTTGAATCCCTTACCCTTGGTCACGCCAACGCAATCGATCATCTCATCCTGGCCAAACACATTGCTGACCTGAATGGGCTTCTCGAGATGGGCACGCACCCACTTGATCTTATCATCGATGGAGCCACCGTTCAGCTGAATCTCCATAATGTGCGCCTTCTTTTGGCGTTGCTTGATCAAACGGATCTAAAGAAATAGATTAGAAGCAATAAGCAATAATAGAGACAAACTAAAACAGGCTTTTTAGAGGCAGGCAGTGGGACTGTGCGTGATATGGTTTAACCGAGCGATCATTGCCTGAGCGGCTGCGCACCGTTACTGGAATATATCAAACATCGCCACCCGAAGGGCAATTTAATCTGCGACGTTGCATCCTTAAACTGCACATGGTAATTTGGCACAGTACGAATGCTTTTTAGGCCAGGCGCACCAACCGGGCCGAAACCCAGTTGGCGCAACAAGACCAAGGACGTCGTGGTGGTATTAAAGCTGGTAAACTATCGATACTGAACCCATTCGATTCCTCGATAGTTTGCCCGCTCTAGGGGAAGTGAGATAGGGTGTAATGGGAACCAGTGATGTCATTTTTTTTTTAGTAAAAACAGCTAGATTGGCGGAAAAAAAACGGCTAAAAACCGCTGAATCCCCGGGAAAAACAGTTGAAAAAACAGCTGAAGCTTAAAGTGCTCGTAAAACGCATAATTTTGCAGTAATTGTGCACTTAAAAAAAAAAATTTAATAGAACTGAGTTAAGTCTGTGGAATCCTTCCTCAATCACTTGCACTTTTTGTTTGTAGACTTCCTTCGGCATTGTAAATTTTTTTAAATATTTTGCAAACAAATTTCACAATGTTAGTGTTGGAAGCCGCATCAATTTACATAAGTATGAATTATTGAGCAAAAATTGTCCGATAGAAGTTAATACCGATTTTTTACAAATAATAATAAATTATAATCGTCAAACGCGAAAGGAACAACTTACAAAATTAAGAAAAAGTTATATAAAAATTTGTTTTTTTTTTTTTCAATTTGTTAAAAAAGCTAGAATTCCCGCTGCCCGCTGTTTTAATAATTTTTTTCCGCAATCGCATTTTCAAAACAGCCAGATCTGGCGGGAAAAAAGCTGAAATGACATCACTGATGGGAACGTGTAAAACGATTGCTTACCTGCGAGTGAGCAATCACACGAATGACCTTGCAGTAACGCAGCATCTTACGGAAATCATTCTCGATGCTCTTCTTGCCAAGATCATCGGTCCACTTCTTGCTGGCCTTGGTGAATGCCTTCTTCTTGCTCTTGCACCTGAAGGTTTTTTTTTTTTTGGAATTGAAACGAGGAGGAGTTGGGTTAATACACAGAGTCCATTGAGATTCCTTCAAAAGTCTGCTTTTGTGCTGGGCGAGAGAGGAGATAAAACGGGAAGTGCACCTCATCGCAATTTTAAAGCGAGCGGAGATGCAAATCTTCCATGACGTGATCACCCATCTATTGGCATTAAATATAATTAATTGGCCAAAGCAGCTCACACGACTTGCATAGATTTTAAAAGCTCTCTCAGCGAACTGATCCAAGAACTTTATAGTTTTCGTTTGTGATTTTTAGTAAATGTTTAAATAAATCAATACACACCACGTGGCAAACATGTAAACTGTACAAATGTTGCTGTTTAGCTGTGATCAGAAGGAAGGCAGCAGAGATGGTATAAGGCTTCTCAACAGTGTTTTATTGCTCATTCAGATACCATCTTATCATCATCCAACAGCAAACCACAACAACAACAAGACAGTTTTTTTTTTGTGACGCATGTGTTTTTTTGTGTGCATCTGAATCAAAAACAAAATGGCGGCCTGTGTGTGTGTGAGTTACATACCAGTTCTTGTAGAAGCGACGACGGCACTCCTCGGACAAATGCTGAGCCCAGACATTGACCAGAGCACGCAGACCGAATGGAGTCTCGATATAACCGACGGCACCAACAACAATCATTGGTGGTGTCTCCAAAACGGTGACTGCCTCGACGACCTCCTTCTTGTTGATCTCTGTGGGGGTGGGAGAAAAATACAACAAAAATTGAGGTTAAGCACGTGCTTTTTGTTACAAAAGAAAATGCGTTTTTCTTGAATGCAAATCAGTCCGCCCTAGTTAATTAATAATCACGGTTTGATCATATGTGTTCTAACCATAAATTTTAACTGTTCCTCATCATGGAAATTTGTTTTGCATTTTAATTGAATGTAATCGAAATTTTTATACTTACTTGAACCAGGACGATCGGCCTCACGCACCACGTGAGTCATACCGGCCTTGTAGCCGATAAAGCAAGTCATATGCACAGGCTTGCTGGCATCATCCTTGGGGAAAGCCTTAACCTTACCACGGTGGCGGCATGAGCGCTTCTTGGGGTAGAAGGCCATGGAGCCATGACGAGGCGCTGAGAACTTACGATGAGACTGTAAACAGAGCAGAAAGAATTTTTATTGAAAACTTTCCTCATACGTTGTGCACTTTTATTTAAATTGAGGTTATGTATGCATTTTCAACTGCATCACACGTGTTTGGTAAAGAGAAAATTTGTTCAACCACTTAATCAAGACAACAAATTGCTTTTATTTACGTTTATATTGCATTAAAATGCATCAAACAAACTTTTAATATTATTGCAACTGTGCAAGCTTAATATCTTTAATTATTTTTTCACTATTTCGCGGAGATAAACTTACCATATCGTCTGTTCACTTCAGACGATGAAACAAAAAGAAAGGAAACGAATGCTCACTGTGCGAAGTTGGCTCCGCTGGCTGCAAACAGTGCTGACAACTTGTTTTTATGGCGTAAAGTTGGCTGCACTTAATCTTTGCCGTGCGAACCAGTTCCACTGGGCTACCAACTTGCTGCAAACTTTGCAGAAATTATTCAACACTAAAGTAAACATATTGGCGCCGACCAATTGCCGAATAGCGTTTGCAGTTGTTATTAAAAGTGAATTAAAATGCGCACTACCACAGATCCGGATCATACTATTTTGCTAAATGACTCAATTAGTTGCTATGAAATATGCTCAAATGACTTTGCATACAATCTGCTCTGTGTGGCGCAAAAGAAACATCTCTCACTGATACTGATCAGTCTGCCGGCAAGTTGAGAAAATAGTTGCATTATTTAATTGATTTTAATAGTTGTCTTTACTTAGGAGGAGAGTGGAGAGTTTATGTGGAATCATGTTCAAGATCTGGAGATCAACGAAAAGGATGCCCGCTGCAATGCAATTGCGTTTTCTCCCGATACATCGCTAAATTGCACACCAAACAAAGTTACAATTTGCGCGGCAATCGGACAACGTGATATTAAACTATTTCACACGGATCTGAATCAATATAGCAGTGTACAGACTCTGCAGGGCCACAGTGATTATGTTAATGACATTGCCTGGGTCAGTGATGGCGAGTTGCTCGCCTCCGTCAGTGATGACTACTCCTGTAAGTTTTGGAACATCGCCAGTGACTTGCAAAATGTTATTACTTTCTGTCTGTCGTCGGCGGGAATGTCGGTCAAATGTCATCCGGAGGATCCGAACAAAGTGCTCGTGGCTGAAAAGCGTGGAGTAGTTCATTTGTATAATGTGCGCAGCAAGCAAACAGTTGTTTCCGTGGAATCACCCAAATTTCCGCTCATGTCAGCCGATTGGGCCCACAGCAACAGATTGTTTGTTACGGCTCTAGCAGGTGGTGATATTGTGACATGGGATCTAAGCCGACCTCTGACCCCAGTGGATGTGAAGCAGGTGCATGAGGATGGGGGACGCATCGTGCGATTCTCGCCTGGCAGCTCGGAGATTGCCATGGCCAGCATTGGACGTCCGGATCTCACGTTGAAAGTGTTTGTGGCCAAGTCAACGGTGCCGTTAATTGACGCATCTCTGAAAACATTTGGCGGCTTGGCTTGGCATCATCGTTTGCCGTACATAAGTGCTGCATCTGATAGAAAATTGTACTTCTGGAAAGTGCAAATTAAATGAGCAATTAAATTTATATTTTGTAATAATAAAAAAAGCTAGAATTTAAAAAAAGGCTGGACTTTCTATATTTAATGGTTTACTCAGTATTTTAGTATTTTCCACTCTTGGTATTTTTAACACTTTCATCGACGGTCACACTGTTGCTTATATTTCCATTTGTTGCTGATAAAATAAACACAAATCGCATATATTGCACTTGATTGTAGCAGTAAAGCAAAAAACATGTCGAATGCAGAGACACAGGTATCTAGTTTGCCAATGCCGCCAGAGCGCTACATTAGCAACTACACAGAGGAGAACATACGGCGAAATCGAGCGCCGCGTCCACCACCGCCGCCATCACAACACGAAGTCTATAGCATGTTTGGTATACAGTACAACAACGACGAAATGATACGCTCACTGGAGTCGCAGAACATTAAACGACTCATACCCATACACTTTGATCGTCGCAAGGAGCTCAAGAAGCTGAATCACTCGCTGCTCGTCAATTTTTTGGATCTCATTGACTTTTTGATACTACATCCGGAAAGTCCACGGCGCACAGAGAAGGTGTGTATTTAGCTAAGTCTTGGTGATAATAAACTAAATAGATTTCTATTTGCAGATTGACGATCTGAGTTTGCTGTTTGTTAACATGCATCATTTGCTCAATGAGTTCAGACCACATCAGGCCCGCGAAACATTACGTGTAATGATGGAAATGCAGAAGAGACAACGCGTCGAGACGGCAACCCGTTTCCAGAAGCACTTGGAGCGTGTACGTGATATTGTAAATAGTGCATTCTCTGCACTGCCCACACTCTTTGATGATGAGGATGGTGCGGCCAAGATTAAAATGGAAGTGGATCCATTAGAATCGAATGCAGCAGCTAAAAACGATGCAAGCTATCAACATGATCGCATGATGTGCAAACTTGTGGATGCCATTAATTAAACATGACATGGAGCTATATATATTTAAATAAGAAGCAGTCCATACTAATCTATGGGCTTGCTGAAGTATGTTTAAGACTTTTCTAATTAATAAATTTAATAACATTTTATATAACAAATCTTGAGAGCTATACAATGTCTGGCCTTAAAGATTGTAAAAGATGTATCTCTCATCCTAATCTTTACAATCATGCCCAAAACGTATTACCACTTTGATAAGCTAACTAGCTATAGCTAGTATTATGCTAATGATAAAAACTCTGTGGCATGTGTAGAAAAACCTCATTTAAACGTGGATGCTCAGAGTGTGTTCATCTTATTTTAAAGATAATACTTAAGTATTAATCATAACCGAAATGAACAAAAATCAGGAAGATATTTTCACCCAACCCAAAGCAAATGGTAATGCATATTAATCAATTAACTTAAGCATTTCTCTAAATTTAAATTTATAACATTTACATCAGCAGAATCAGATACAGATGGAAATTGTCATAATAGCGAAACCACTGAGGAGACTCCGGCAGACTTTGACACGGCCATTGTGGCCGCTGGCTTTGGACGCTTCAATCTGATACTCTGCCTGTTAACAATACTTGGAACATCGGCAAATATGTTTGAGACCACCACCATGTCATACATTCTGCCCATAGCAGAATGTGATCTTCATTTAACACTGGAGAACAAGGGAGTCCTCAATGCTTGTGCTTATGCTGGCATGATCATTTCGGCCATTCCTTGGGGATATTTGGCCGATACAAAGGGACGTCGCAAGGTGCTTTTTTGTGGCTACTTCTTGACTTTTATCTGTGTGTTAGGCAGTTCGTTGAGTCAGAACTTTATAATGCTGGTGATCTTTAAGTTTCTCGGCGGACTCATGTAAGCAGAAATCTCATTAACGAGTTGTGGTCAAGTGATAATTTGTGGACTTACAGGGTTAATGGACCGGCAGCTGTGCTATATTCGTATCTGACTGAGATGCATGGACCCAAATACAGATCTTATGTGCTAATAGGAGTTGGCATGATAAATTCCACAGCCTTATTACTGTTGCCTCTGATGGCTTGGGGCATCTTTCCCAGGCAATGGGATTTTGTGCTCTTTGAAAGCCTAGCTAGTAAGCAGAAAATTATTGGCAATGATATATTTATATTATAATGGTGATTTTACAGTCCATAACTGGCAAATATTTTTGTTGGTCTGTGCGTT
This sequence comes from Drosophila tripunctata, assembly GCA_035047385.1. Lineage (NCBI taxonomy): Eukaryota > Metazoa > Arthropoda > Insecta > Diptera > Drosophilidae > Drosophila > Drosophila tripunctata. Next base: position 2,166,772 of record JAWNPS010000326.1, on the reverse strand, counting down.
GCCCAGTTTAATCAGTGGACTTATGATATATGCATTGCCTGAAAGTCCCAAATATTTGATGTCGCAAGGTCGAAATTTGGAAGCTATGCAAATGTTCCAAAGGATCTATCACATCAACACAGGAAAGCCAAGGGACACTTATCCAGTGTGTATTCTAACTTATGTACAGAACCATTTTTATTATATTTTATTTTCTGTTTGTGCAGATCAAGTGCCTTGTGCTGGAGGTAGCTAGTCGGGATGCACAGCAGCATGAAGCTATCTACACCATCGAGGAGAAGTCAACAGATAAACTGAATACATCTCACGGCATAATGGCTAGTCTACGCGCTGGTATGATACAAATGAAGCCGCTATTCCAAAAGCCCCTGCTGGGTCTGGCTCTGCAATGTTTTACTATGCAATTCACAATGTTTGTGGGATTGAATACGATTCGTCTGTGGCTGCCACAGCTGTTCTCCTCGATGGCTGACTTCGAGGCACAGTTTGATGGAAAAGATGTTTCAGCTTCAATGTGCACGATTCTTGAATATAGTGTGAATAAAACAGCTGAGACTTTGGCAAATCACGAAAACGCTTGCGCTGAGGTATGGGATTATTAAAATCCATCAAATTATGAGTTCTAAGATCAATTTCTCATTTTAGACCAAAACGATCTCAATGGATATGTATATAAACAATATTATTGTATCTTCCTCTGGTGTCGTGGGTTACTTTCTAGCAGGATCAATAATAAGGCTCATTGGCACAAAGCGTCTACTAAGTAAACTATTTGACTTTTTCTTAGTATCATATATTTAATCTGTTTATTTCTCTTGCAGTTTATGGCCTATTCTTATCTAGTATTCTTGGCATGGCACTCTATTGGTCCATCAATAGTCTAATGACAGTTATTATCTCTTCGGTTTTTGTTAACGTATCTTGCATTGCAGTCTTTACTCTTCTCGGCGCTGTCGTTGCTCTCTTTCCCACACAATTGCGGTGATTAACTATAGAGCATAAACTGTTTAACTTGATGCTAAGTATTATTTATTTTACAGTTCTCTCGTAGTGGCTGTGGCTATGATGTCTGGTCGCTTGGGCGCATTCTCTGGAAATTTAGTATTTCCGATTCTTATGCAAACTGGTTGTTTACCGCCCTTTATGCTGGTCACCGCAGCTATGTTGTGTAAGTTTTCTGCTTAACATAGCTTAGTAAATATCTGTAACTAAATACCAATTTCTTTGTAATTTCAGTTACTGCTCTGCTTTCAATTGCCCTTCCGAATCCCAAAAAAGCAACATTTACATAAACTATCATATATATATTAATTGTATTGCGAACTGAAATTACGTTTTACTATTTTCTAAAAGTTATAATTTTCTATAATTCTATAATTGTATGTTTAAATATTTAAAAATAAACAATTCACTATCAAAGTAATATTAAAACTTAAAAGTTTGATGACAGCGTATTCATTAACAATTGTAAAAGTTTAAATGATTCGTATAATAAATTTATTTATAGTCATTGCTACCAAGTCACCACACGTCGTATTTGGAACGTGTTAATATGTCTAAAGCTTGTACACTTGTCAAAAGTCTTGCTTAAGAATAGCAAGATTATTAGCAAAAAGAGCTTTTAGAACTCAAGAAATTTCTGGGTCTAGCTACAAATGTGCTAAAATGAAAGCACTGAAAACTTTTCTTAAATATTTAATGTTGAAAAAAAAAACCAACGAAAGTAAAAGTAATCATGCAGAAGTTTTTGTTGAAAAGAATATTATTCGGCGGTTGTGGAGATTCAAACGAGTTTTTATGCTGTATTAGCAATTCTACACTTTTCAGTTCACAAAACAGTATAAACTCTATGCCATTCACGAGAACCTGTCATTTGCAACCTGAAACCCGAAGTGCTTAAAGCGACTTTAACTTGTTAAATAAATTCCAAACCGGGCTTAAAAATTGTGAAACAAGTGCGAATAATTAATGAATGTACTATGTTCCATATAAAAAGTGTTTTATTTAAAAATTGTTAAAGAAAAAATACAAAAATATGCCTAAGAAAGCTACTCAAAATGTAGATAGTAAAAACGCATCAGGTAAATACTGAAATAGTCTTTGGAATTTGGTTTATTAGAATAACAAAATCTTCAATTTATAAAATTAACAGATGTCAACACAGATATCGATGGAAATTCCAGCAAAACAGCCGTAGCATCAACTGGTGCTCAGGAAGATGGACCAGCTGACTTTGATAAGGCAATTGTAGCCGCAGGATTTGGACGTTTCAATGTGATCCTTTGTCTATGGGCAATGCTGTCAGTTTGTGCCAGTATGTTTGAGACAACCACAATGTCCTACATTCTACCAGTGGCAGAATGCGATCTGCATTTAACACTGGAGAACAAGGGAGTCCTCAATGCTTGTGCTTTTGCTGGCATGATCATTTCGGCCATTCCTTGGGGATATTTGGCCGATACAAAAGGACGTCGCAAGGTGCTGCTCTGTGGATACTTCTTAACCTTCATCTGCGTGTTTGGCAGCTCGTTAAGCCAGAACTTTATAATGCTGGTAATATTTAAATTTCTCGGCGGACTTATGTAAGCAGTGATCTTAAAATCAAGTTAGATTCATGCGCTAACTTGTGGACTTACAGGGTAAATGGTCCGGCCGCTATACTATATTCGTATTTGACTGAGATGCATGGACCCAAACACAGATCCTATATACCAACAGTAATTGGACTAGTAAATTCCATATCATTGTTGCTTATGCCTTTGATGGCATGGGGAATCTTTCCTAGACACTGGGACTTTGTGCTCTTTAGTGTTCTTAACAGTAAGTTGAGAGAGTATGTCTCTCAGATCTATCATATCTACAATCAAAACTATTCTTTGATATTCCAGTTCACAGTTGGCAAATCTTTTTGTTGGTCTCTGCGTTGCCCAGTTTAATCAGTGGACTTTTGATATATGCATTGCCTGAAAGTCCTAAATATTTGATGTCGCAAGGACGAAATACGGAAGCCTTGCAGATGTTTCAAAGGATCTATCATATCAACACAGGAAAGCCAAAGGACACTTATCCAGTGTGTATAATAACTTATGTACAGAGTCATTTTTATCATATTTTATCTCCTGTTTGTGCAGATCAAAGCACTTGTTTTGGAGTTAGACAGTCGGAATGCACAGCCTCAAGAAGTTATCTACACTATTGAGAGGAAATCGGCAAAGAAACCAAATCAATCGCAGAGTCTGTTAGATAGTCTGCTTAGTGGAATGGTTCAGATGAAGCCCCTGTTTCGAAAGCCACTTCTGGGTTTGTTTCTGCAATGTTTCACGATTAAATTCACCATGTTCTTGGGATTGACTACAATTCGTCTGTGGCTGCCACAGCTGTTCTCTTCAACGGCTGACTTTGAGGCACAGTTTGATGGAGATGATATCTCAGCTTCAATGTGCACGATTCTTGAATACAGTGTGAATAAAACAGCTGAAACACTTATAAATCACGCAAACGCTTGCGCTGAGGTATGTGATTATTAAAATCCATCAAATTAAGAGTTTTAAAATCTCTCTCGTATTTTTTAGACCAAAACGATCTCAGTGGATATGTATATAAACAATATTATTGTGTCTTCCTCTGGCGTTGTGGGTTACCTCATTTCTGGATATGTAATCCGGCTCATTAACACAAAGCGTCTGCTAAGTAATACCTTTTGGACTACTGACTTTCATAGTATCATATTATTTATCTTTTCTGTCTCTCCCTTTGTTTCTCTTGCAGTTTATGGCCTGTTTTTATCTAGTATTCTTGGCATGGCACTCTATGGGTCCATCAATAGTCTAATGACAGTTATTATCTCTTCAATCTTTGTTAACGTATCTTGCATTGCAGTTTTTACTCTTCTCGGCGCTGTCGTTACTCTCTTTCCCACACAATTTCGGCAAGTTTTTGTAGAGATATAGTTTTTTAGTTGCTATAAAATTATTAATATGTTAACTACTTTACAGTTCTCTCGTTGTTGCTGTTGTTATAATGTCTGGTCGCTTGGGTGCACTTTCTGGTAATTTACTCTTTCCGATTCTTGTCAAAATCGGTTGTCTACCGCCTTTTATGTTAGTCACCGCTGCTATGTTGGGTAAGTTTGCTACTTAGCTTATCTAATATTTATTTCAAAATATTAATTTTTTGCAATTCCAGTTGCTGCATTGATTTCAATTCTCTTGCCCAATCCCAAAAAGACAACATTCTCATAATTCATAAATAAATTTAAGAGCTGAAGCTGAAAATATTTGATGCCATATTATAAACTTAAACAAATAAAAGTTGAAATAAAAAAACATAGCCTGGTAACAGCAAGCTAAATGAATTGTTCTACATAATTCTAAATGTAATATGTATTCTTTAAGTGTTCATTAAAACGATTTGTCATGCCGTGAGAACTGTGATAAGATGAGATATTGTCCAGACCGAAATTTCACCATTGTGATGACGTTAAAAAGTACATAGAACTTGAGTTAAATGCGTTACAACAATTAGATATCTTTGGAAAAGTATAAATAAACCATAAAACTATTCTAGTTAATGGCTAGAATAAGCTAGTCAGCACACGACGTGTTCAAAACGTGTTAATACATCTACAACTTCAGTTGTCTAAGATTATCTTGTTAGCTACTTTTACCTAATGAGGATAAGTGCTTATCTAAGTAATGCGTTCCTTATCTTTATTGCATTTATTCTATATTATGTTATCTCAGTGAATCTTCACTTTTAAGTTCACCAAATGATATAAACCCTATGCCATTCATAAGAGTCCCAGCATTCGAAGCCAGAAACTCAAAGTGGATACCCGCGGGACTTACAAATATTTTAGAAATCGAGTCCAGAATTGTGAATTTTGATATAGTTAACTTGTGCTTCGTTGTTCTTTGAATAAGTGTAATAAGTATATAAGAAACATGGCCGATAAAGCTAGTGAAAAAACTGCAGATCGTGAAAAAGCTAAAGGTAAATGCTAAGCTTAAATAGTGGTGAAATTTTAAAAAATAAATGTAGCTAAAATATTTGGATTTTAACTTATAAAAAAAGCACAACCATTATAAAACAAAAAAAAAAACAACAAAAAAAAAAAATTAAAAACAAAAAACAAAAAAAAAAATTTCATAAATAAAAAAAGATAAAATTTAAATAAATTACTAAAATGAATCAGCAACATTAATAAACATCTGGTAGTGAATAAAGTTGTAATGATTGAGCATTTTTTACAAAGAATTGAAGATAAGAAAACATAAAAGATGTATTAAAATTATACTAACTCCTAATTTTAAAAGGACTCTAATCTGGAAATGTACTCGAAAAGATGTACAATACGAATGAGTATATGTGTAACGAACAAGTGAATTTAAATTAAATAAAATAAATCTGAAAGCATCAAAAACATAAGTAGATCAAAACAAATGTTTTTAAACTTACATTGTGTACTCGTGTTACTAGTGAATAATAGAAAGAAAACGATTACAATTTACATTAAAAGTTTGCTATGTATAACAAATTTAAATTTATAAAATTGTTAGATATCGATACGGATTCAGATGGTAATTCCGATAGCACAGCTGACGCTTCGGCAGGCTGCGCTCCGGAGGATGGACCAGCTGACTTTGATAAGGCAATTGTAGCTGCAGGATTTGGACGTTTCAATGTGATCCTTTGCCTATGGGCAATGATAGCAGTATGTGCCAATATGTTTGAGTCAACTACAATGTCCTACATTCTACCAGTGGCAGAATGTGATCTTCATTTAACACTGGAGAACAAAGGAGTCCTCAATGCTTGTGCTTATGCTGGCATGATCATTTCGGCCATTCCTTGGGGATATTTGGCCGATACAAAGGGACGTCGCAAGGTGCTGCTCTATGGATACTTCCTAACCTTCATCTGCGTGTTTGGAAGTTCGTTAAGTCAGAACTTTATAATGCTGGTGATCTTTAAGTTTCTCGGCGGACTCATGTAAGCAAATAACTAACTCTCAAGTCGATTTAAAGTGATAATTTGTGTATTTTCAGGGTTAATGGGCCGGCTGCTGTGCTCTTTACGTATTTGACTGAGATGCATGGTCCAAAGCACAGATCCCATGTACTAATGGTAGTTGGAATGATAACATCCGTGTCTAACTTGTTTCTGCCTATGCTGGCATGGGGCATCTTTCCCAGGCCCTGGGACTTTGTGCTGTTTGAAGGTGTCGATAGTAAGTATTTAAATGAAGTTTGAATTATCCTAATAATAACTGGTGAAACTTTAGTACACAGCTGGCAGATATTTTTGTTTGTCTGTGCGTTGCCCAGTTTAATCAGTGGACTTGCCGTATACGTAATGCCAGAGAGTCCCAGGTTTCTAATGGGTCAGGGACGAAACAGAGAAGCCTTGGAGGTGCTGCAATGGATCTATCGCATTAATACTGGCAAACCAAAAGACAGTTATCCAGTGAGTACAATTTAATGTAAATATTTATAAACTACCTTAACTATATATTATGTCTGTAGATTAAATCGCTGGTGCTGGAAGTACCCAGTCGTGATGCCCAGAAGAATGAAGCTATTTACACTATTGAAGAGAAACCGGAACCAGTCAAGAATCCATCTCGCAGTCTGTTGGAAAGTCTGCGCGCTGGAATGATTCAGATGAAGCCCATGTTCCATAAGCCACTGCTTGGCCTCTCAATCCACTGTTATACTATACAGTTTTGCATATTTCTGGGCATGAATACTATACGCCTCTGGCTGCCTCAGTTATTTGCCTCAATGGCTGAATTTGAGGCACAGTTCGGCAAAGATGGTGTCTCGGCCTCAATGTGCACGATTCTGGAATATAGTGTGAATAAAACAGCTGAGACTTTGGCGAATCATGAGAACGTATGCGCTGAGGTATGTGATAAGTTGAAAGAGATTAGATAAACTGGGGTTTAGATAAAACAATGAGACTAACTTGCATTTCTTACTATCTCTCCCAATTGTAGCCTAAGGCAATATCTATTAACATGTATATAAACAATATTATCGTCTCATTCTGTGGATTTATGGGCTACTTTTTTGCCGGTGCAATACTCAGATTAGTGGGAGCCAAGCGATTGTTGAGTAAGTGTATTATAAAGTGACTTGCTCTTTTTTACTTTCCATATATTATTTATAAATAATTTGAATTCTAGCTTATGGTCTGTTGGTATCTGGTATACTAGGAATTGCGCTGTATTGGTCTATTAATAGTCTAACCACGATTATTATCTCCTCGGCCTTTGTTACTGTAGCGGGCATAACAGTTTCCTCACTGCTCGGCGCTGTTGTTGCACTATTTCCCACACAATTACGGTATGTTTGAATAGTGGAAATAGAAATTCCTAAATATACTTTTATTAAATTTATAATCAATTTACAGTTCACTGATTGTGGCTGTTGCCATGATGTTTGGTCGCTTGGGTGCACTTTCCGGTAATCTTCTCTTTCCGGTTTTCATACAGATCGGCTGTGTGCCGCCCTTTGTGATGGTTGCCTCCGTAATGTTGAGTAAGTTTTTGCTATAAACTTTATGTGTATTGTTTTATTACAATAATTTGTTATCTTTCAGTTGCTGCTGTAATGTCAATATTCGTTCCCAATCCCAAAAAGGCAGCATTCACATAACAGACAGAATTTGTTTGCTAATAGTAAAAACTGTTATAAGTGTTATATTGCCCATAGTTAAGTTATTGTTGACAAATTTAGCTTAAATTTAGTTTATTTTGTAGCTGATAAAGATAGAGTGAGATAAGTTACGTTTTGTATAACCTAATTAACAATTTACTTAATATATAAGTGCATTTTGTATTTATTTACATGTTTAAGTTTCTGTATGCAATAAAAAAAACGCATAAAGCAGTCAACGGATAAGTTTCAATCTGCCAATCTCATTGATATCAATTAATTTCACCAGGATATGGCATCGGAGAAGCTCATTAAAAGCAACGGAAATAAGTCAGGAACTACTTACCGAGTTGAAGTGTTAATTTAACTGCACTCGAATAAACGGCAAGGGGCGATTTCTTGTGTCCCACCAAGTCAATTGGTATGCTGATGAATGAAAGAATGTCCTTTACAATCAATGCATTGAGTTATTCACAAAATCCTTCATTGCATTCTTTTGATACTGAATTTCATTTTTAAATGAACACTACATACTAAAAAGGAATATAAACCATACTACTTTTTTTTTATTAAATAAAAGAATTTAAATAAAAACTAATTTTTTGGTCTTTCCTAAAATGCAGACTACTTTTAATAGTTTTATGCGCTTTCCATATTCAAAACCAAAACCTTAATAATATATTTCTAAATGGCATATGAAGAATACAAAAACCCAGTAGACAGCATATTATTTTCAAAATTGAGTTTGTTTGCTTTTGATAAAGCTCTATGCGGCTTTATTAAATTGTTTATTATAATCCTAAATATCGATGGCCGATGCAGCGAGCTCTGTGAATCAAGCCGGCTGACTTTGAAACGGCAATTGCTGAATGCGGCTTTGGGCTCTTCAATATCTTCATTATGATCTGTTCGATGTCCTGTCTATCGGCCATGGTGTTCTCGGCCTCAGCCATGTCCTACATAATGCCCACAGCGGAGTGTGAACTGAAACTAACGCTCCTGGACAAGGGTTTGATGAATGCTATCACCTATGCTGGTATGAATACAAAATGCAACAAACACTGAATTCAAAATATCGTCTAAAAGTGTGCATATCTAGGTATGATAATTTCGGCCATACCCTGGGGCTTTGTGGCAGATACAATGGGCCGTCGGCTGGTTTTAATTAGTGGCGGTTGGATCGATGGCATTTGTGTGATCTGCGCAGCGATGAGTCAGAACTCATCTCAGTTGATGGCTTTTAAGTTTTTTGATGGATTCGTGTGGGTATTATGATAACTATAATCATCTATCGTATTTATCATCTATCGTATCTTTTTTTCGTTATAGCGTTTGTGGCCCCTTTGCGGTGGTTGTCAGCAATTTGGCCGAGTTCCATGGCAAGAAACACAGACCCTTTGTGATGCTCTTCATTGGACTGAGCGTCGCTCTTGCCGCACTCACAATAACCTTAGCGGCCTATTGTCTGCTACCAATTCACTTTTACTTCAACGTGGGCCAATTGCATTGTTGGTTAAAGTTTTATGCCTATAACTGCCTGAATTATAAACTCCCTTCTGTTTACAGTTCACACCTGGCAGATATTTCTGGCATTAACTGCATTGCCGAGCCTTACTAGCGGTTTTTTACACATTTTCTTGCCCGAAAGTCCCAGATTTTTAATGTCCCAGGGCAACTATAGCCAGGCTCTCAGTTCCTTGCAGCGCATATATGCGATTAACAAACGCAAGAGTCGCGACTCCTATCCGGTAGGCTAAAGTCTTTCGATTTATCCATACTTTTGCTTTATATTTTTGCTCACTAATAGATCACTAAGCTGACGGATAAGTCGCCAGAACGTTCCGAGTTGTCCATTTCAAGTGAAAGCAGTTTGTTTAAGGAACGTTTTCGCCGCACCAAGCGAAAGTTTTCCGATGGCCTAAAGCAGCTAAAACCTATGTTTTCCAGTCCATATTTGGGAATATCCGCTAGAGTGTACTGCCTGCACTTTTGTCAGATTATGTGGTAAGTAAACTGTGTAAGATACTCCACTACAGAGTAGTACTAGTATTGTACATTTCTTTCAGCGTTAACTCGGTGCGTCTGTGGCTGCCACAGATCTTTGCCACAATGCAGACATTGGAGGTGAATGGCATTAGGGATCGAAGCATGTGCTCCATTTTGGATCACAATTCAAATCGACGATCTGATGGAGAAATTACCAAGGAGCAGTGCGACATAGTAGGTAGGAGATCTTTTGTGTCAATGCTTCAAGTTCTAAAATAATCAATCTTGAAATATATAGCATTTTCAACCGGAGACCTATACAAATAATATAATAGTGGCCTGCGTGGGTCTGGTTGGATTTCTGCTATTCTTTCCCCTGCTGCGTATTAAATGGATTCTTAAACACATACTGAGTGAGTTTCTAACTAGTTTTCTCTACTGTTGTATCTCTTTAAGCCATTATTTTTCGTACACAGAGTTGAATCTATTTATATGCACTTTTCTGGTAGCTGGTCTGTACTTCTCCAACTCGATGATATCGACTCTCGCCTTAGCATCTATATATTTAACAATCATGGGTGTTTGTGGCTCCACTATAATTGGCTTGACTGTCGTTGTATTTCCCACTTTAATGAGGCAAGTCGTAACTTAGTTAAAACTTTATAAACTAATATATCGTTATCTTTGTAGAACTATGGTTTTATTGCTGATTATGACTTTCGGACGTTTGGGTTCAGTTGCTGGAAATCTTTTGCTGCCATTTTTCATACAGATCAACTGCTGGGTTCCCTTCGTTTGGCTAACCGCTTTAATGGCTAGTAAGTGAATGTACTATGTGCATTATATATTCATATGCTAGTTATATATATGTTTACTTTCTAATACTCCATAGTTTCCTTCGTAATCTCACTGTTCCTAAAAGTGGATTTCCAGCAGCCGCTAAATTAACATTTGCCTGCGAGATACTATATAACAAATGGGTATTACGTATTTATATGAAAACATCATTAAACCAGTTAATCGTGCTCTGCGTAATTTGCATAAGTAATATATAACTCACTGTATTTCTATATAAGTTTAACTTTTTAGTCTGCTCTATACAAATAAATGCTTCAGCTAAAGTTAAACTGATTTTAAGCAGCTACGCTAATGAAATTTTATCATATACTAACAATAGTATTTCATATTAAGAATTAAAGGCTTCTCAGATCGTTACCATAACCTTAGTGGAAAACTCTTTAAACTCTAATTTTATGAAAATTTCCTGCTAAAGATTTTACTGTTTAGTTGAAAAAACTTCGATTTGACTTGCGAAGGAATATGGTTCGTGTATTGGGTTGGTTCTGGAACACAATTTGTGGAAACAAGGTAAAATGGTTCGCATAGAACTGTTAATTAAGAAAAAAACTATAGTTTAGATTAATGTAAACTATTAAAATGCATATTGAACATAAACTATAACAAAGATTTTCCATAGCCAACATTAGTAATTGAAAAAGTCATAAAAAGTTAGTACATAAAACACACAATGTCTAAGCCAGACAATGGACATATATTAATCAAGAGCTGCGTTGACTGAGCTAATTACATTTTAATCATGCCAAAGCAAATGTTGATTAATTTTTCTTTTAGCTTATGCTGTTGGCCAACCAAGCAACTAAGTTCACAAAAGAACACACACAGTGAAGCCCCATCCACTATCCCTAAAACCCAAACCGAAAAAACCAAAACCCATAGTTTAGCGTGCGGTTCATTGTGTGCTCAATGCAACTGTGGTATGTTAATTATTCTTTTGTGGTCATCAATTAATTAGCAGTTGCAGGAATGAATTCAATGTTTGCTTCATTGGCTACAAAAGTGATTTTTCACATCACAAAATCAGTATATACAATACATACACATCTGTGTAGAGACAAAGAAAACTTTTCCACTGCACAGTGTCACATTAATCAAGCAAAATGGCTAAGAAGTTTGTCAGGATATCTATGCTTTCCGTTAACTGTTGTTGTTGTTGTTGTTATTTTGGCGTCGTTCTGGGCAAGGGACAAGTCAATACGACCAGTATCTTGTTCCATCTAAATGTGTGAAAGGAAAGTGATGTTGCCGCATCCTTTCAACTGGCAGCCCAACAGGAAGTGACGCCTTCTCCCATCCCGTTGCGTCTCGTCACTTTCAACCCATTTCTCATGCTGTCAAAACAAAGTCAAGTGGTAATTGACACATGTTGACTACTGGAAGCTCTCGAGTGTTATGTGTGCTTTCATCGCTTTTGCGTGATACGAAACCGAAATTAATAGTTTCCCTTTTGCCATACAAACATATACGTATGTATATATAGGAAAATAGCAAAAGTCCACTTAATTACTGATTCATATCTTATTAAATAAGAGCCCCTTAATATCGCTGCGCACACAAGTTATTCGATTTAAATCAACAGTTTGGAAAACAAGTAAGAAAATGTTTGTTTTTTTGTTAGATATTCTTTTTGTAGCTGTTCAGAAAATAAGTAAACATCCAATTAAAATTATCAACTGCTTTTGTATTTGCGATTTTATTGTATAGCGAATGATTTTGTGAGCATTTTAGATTATCTTCAATTTTAGCACACTGAAAGGATGTACGTAGCAGTATTAAAAGAGAGAGCGAGACAGAAGGAGGGAGATGAGGGAAAGAGAGACAAGCATTACAGAATTGAGTGCATTTCATAAAACTCAAAATACAACAAACTCGCATAAATTTCACATAATAAACGTGTGAAAATCGCGTTAAATATAAACAAGTGAGAGGCTTTTCCTGCCGAAACTCCTCCCTTCTTCCCCTCCCTTCAACTACCAAATATGTTCTGTAGGTGGGCGTTAGGCTGGGGAATGTGGGGGCGTGGTGCGACATGTAATGTAGGCCATAAACTAAACGCAGCCAACACATAAACACATAAAACTCAAACAAAACAAGGATGCACATATATTTTTTTTGTTTTACTATTTCAAAGTCAAGGAGGAGTACATAGTGTTGTAGTTGGTGTGTGTATGGGGCGTGTTCAAATATGCCTAAATGGACAGTCATAATCTGGAATGTGCAAATATGTAAGAATACACACACACACACAGAAAAACAAAGAAAAAACGAGACAGATAGTTGTACATACATATATATGGGCAGTCTTAAGCCTACTCAAATACAACAAGCAAGAAAAGTGCATTCGAGCAGGCTCGTCCAACTAATACCCACTATGTACCTCTTCTTAGTGATGAAACGAATTTGAAGCTGTAAAACTATACTATAAAATTGAAAAACTTGTGATAATGTTGTCCAGGAACCTGTTTGCTATAATTGAAGTCCCCACGTCATCATGTCATAGTTGCTAAGATTTTCACCAAAAACATGTATTTTTTCCAAGGTATGCTTAGTTTTTCCCTCATTATGGGTGGAAAGGGCTTTAAAAAAATGAAATAAATTTGTATTGACTGACTGAATATAGCGTCCACATACTACATTTGGCGCTTGTAGTTCTTGCCATCTCTGAGATCTGTTCGTTCATACGGACAGACAGACGTCAGGGCTTGTGATGCTGATTCGGATCAAATAAGAAAGCTCTGGATGAGATCACTGAAGTACAAAATACCCTTCATTTAATCCTATATCTATTCTTATAATTTCTTTATTATTTGAGATAAAGGAAATTCAATTTGGCTATGTAAAATTTATAAAAAATATGATACAAATCTAAAGTACTTGTCTAAATATATATTGTATTATAGGTTAAGTTATGTCTCCTTTTGCCCTTTAAATCTTTTGTACACACGTCTTATATTTTGCGCGAGGGTAATAAAAGAGCATGTAAGTACATTCACAGACACATACACTCATATAACTATGTATGCACGTCCCACGCATTTACACTTTTGGGCTGTCCAATGGCCTTGTCCATGTCCTCTGTAATGATTAACAGGTCATTCGTCATATCAACACGCTGCGTACAATTTTATTTGCCGTAGTCGCAGTCGCAGTCGCAGTCATAGCCGCAGCCTAAACAAAAGCCGAAGGCAATGAGTGCAAAATAGCAATAACAACAATGCTACAAGCAAATTAAAGAGCGTAAACAGACATTCACACAAACACTCGCATCAAACACTTACACACCCACATAGTTAGTCTCTCTATCACTTTCGCTGCGACTGCTCTCATTTGTAGGTGGTCAGCCTATTGTTGCTATAAATGTTGCAGCAACATGTAACAAACAGCTTAGCAACATGTTGTCAGCTATTTATTAGTGCCTTTTCTCAACAGGTTGTGTTGAAATGTTGCTAAGGAGTTGTGCTGATGTTGATGTTGCCGCATTCGCAGGACACTTTGTAGTCACAATGTAAAGCACGCAGTCGTCGGCAGCACTCGCAACAGTAAAGTTCATGCGTAACGGTTAAATAGCGAACAGAGCTAACTGTAAATAACTCGGCAGCTATTGTTGTTGTTGTGGTTTTTGTGTCTCATTGTGTTTTATGTCGCTGATTTCCACAAAGTTCAACAACAAAAAATTTCGGCAAACAAGCAAAAAAGTGAAATTCAATTCAATTAAATTAATAAAAAAATCGTAATATTGAAATCTGTGCTGAGAGCATCGCTGTGTATTGTGTCAGTGTCTAAAAATTCAAATAATTCTATTATTATAGTTCAAATTATATCTAATTAAATATATGTTTATAACTAAATGTTTAACTAATGTGATACGAAAAATATACATGAAATTTGCAAAAACTATGCAAATATTTATATATTTATTAAATTACAATATAATCTGCAGTGCGTATACTTAACACATTAAGTCTTTAATTTTTTTGCCGTGCATTTTCTCTCGAATTTAACACCCACGTCGTGTTGCATCAGTTCCACTTAAAATGCGGTGTAACTTTAGTGCTTAAAACAATAGACTGCGTGCATCCAGCTTAAGACCATAGCGCGTAATTAAAGTCCGCAATTTGGGATGTGCACGTTCGAAAGTCGTTGCACCACCACCACCAGCAACAGCAGCACCGCCAGGCGCATTATGTACACCGCTGGCTCCACGGTCAGCCGCAAAGAATCCTATGGCATTACAGTGAAATAAGTCGACGTCTAGCGCACGTGTTCATTACGTCGGCGAATGAGCGGTGCTTAACGCCCCTACCCCCCTACTCCCGTATACGCCACCAAACGCCCACAAATTACGAAATTGTGTGTGTTCATACCATAGAATTGAAAATGTCGGAAATTGTGGATACGGAACTGTTGGTGAACTGCACAATTCTCGCCGTGCGTCGCTTTGAGCTGAACAGCATTGTGAACACGAGTCTATTAAATACCCTCAACCGTTCCGAGGTGGTCAGTTTGCTTACCAGCATCATCGATAATCGCGATAATCTCGAGACCATCAATGAGGCAAAGTAAGTGAAATGGATAAAAAAGAAGACATAACTGCCACCCACAGCATTCTGTTTATTTCCCCATAATTCTCCGAGAAATTCTTGTTTACTACTTTGCAATTTGTTAAAAGTTTATTTGGCGTCTTTAATTTGCATCAATTTTCCGGAAAACTTGCAGTTGGCAAAGCGAAAAGTTACGCAAATTATAAGCCAGAGAGAAAAGCTTTATTTCCTCAAGTGTCACTCAAGCATGGAATGAAATGAATAGCTTCGATGACAGACGCAGATAACTGCGTCGAAAATTGCTTCAAAAGTCGAGAAGTTTTCGATAGTGAAATCATTGGAGAATAATCAGTTGCAGTTGAGAAGACAATTAAATTGAGCGACGACTGAGTGAGAGTATTGCAAATTCATTAATTGCACATTTAAAAGTTTTAAAACGAATCAAGTTGCATCTCGATTAAATGCAGAAGTCTGTAAACTAGTTTAAGATGGGATGGTTATAAGAAACTGCCTTTAAAGTATTAAAGTCTTTTCATTAACATTTTAAAAATAGAACTTAGCCTGCAATAAAAAATTGTAAATAATTTTCATATAATTTGTTAGACTGTTGAATAACTCATTTGTTATTTAAATGATGGCCTATCAAAAAGCCACTTGTATGGATAAGTACCACAAATGAACATTGTGGCTTAATTCCATTGGGTACTTAATATCCGTTATTTATGCTAATTATTTTGCGGTCAACTGACATCCCTGAACAAGTATAGGATGAACAGTAGCTCTGTAATTAATGTGCGGCTTTAAAACCCTTAACTGGATTGTAAATGCAAATTTTCATTATGCTAAAACGATTGCGTAAGCAAAGCTTATAAGTATTCGAATGGGTATTAATGAGAGAGTCCTTAATTATGTATTAGCTAAAATTAGAGTGCATAATGTAGACATGTAAGTAAATTAGATTGCGGAGAATTAAATTATTCAAACTATTCTATGGGGAAGAAATCTTAGAATTGAAAAGCTTACTTGATTCTTTCTTAACCTAAGTGAGCACTCGTGGACAAGCACTTATGTAGGACAACAAACAAAGCATAGTTATTTGTATAAGTCTACTGTATAGAATGGAAAGATAAATAAACAATACAAATAAAATACTCAAGAAATACACAAAGAACTTTTTTCAATAATTCCAGCAGTAAAAATAGAAATAACCATCATTGACAAACTCATAACAGAAATTTCATACTTTTCCTCATAAATTCTGCAGTGTATTTTTTAAATTTCTACAGAGTTATAAAGCCATATTCAATTTAAACTAAAGTGAATTCGAAATACCTTATGCAGTCAGTTAATTTAATTGGTTGACATGAAAGAGCATCTAAATGCAATTTGTAGCTTTACAACTTCTACTAAACTAAATAGAAAAAAACATAAATAAAAATAAATAAACGGAACTACAACTAAAATAGAAAAGCAACTAAAAACGAATTAAGTTTCGCTATGCAACTGCACACACTTTGAGTTCGTTTGGCCAAACTTTTTCGATTATACTCTTTGTATCGTGTGGGGGGAAACTAAATTATCAAACGGCAGATGTGAAGAGTCGACTGATAGACATGATGTATCTATTTCAATGTGGTATTTTAAAAAACAAAAGAGAATTGTGCAACAGAATTGAGTGCAAGAGGTAGATGGAAACATTTCCAAACTGTTCGATTTATATGTTCTTGATTAGCATTCTCAAATTGTTCAACAACTTTTTGAAAATTGCATAACAGGAATATATAAAATAGTTAGATTTTTAGTTTAAAACTATTAGCTTGTTTTCTATAGCTAATTAATATTGTCTTAAATAGAACACCTGCGTCAGATTACAGGGTATTGGGGCCACGCCAGAGGTGTCAACAATAAGGCACGCAACTGAAAGTAAGCCGCAGCTTTATGGAATACGTAATGGTGAAGTTTGCAAATTGCTTTTTCAGTTGTCGACAAATAATGAAATACAGAGCCAACATACTATGTGACAAATCCCGGGCAGAACTTTGACAAATAGAAGAACAGTTAACAGCAACATCAATGATGACAACGATGACGATGACGATGACTTTGACGAGAACGACAAATGTCAAGGGTAAAACTTTTGCCTAAAATCCTTAGGTTTTATTTTTGCCAGCTTTGCGGATTTGTTGTGCGAGTGTATGTGTGTGTAACTGTGTTACGAGTGTGCACAATAAATTGGCGTCTTTTAGAAGGAGTCTGGTCAGCTTAGTGTTCAGGTGAATGCTTATGTTTCATGCATATGCATGAGTCTACCACTTGGCCATGTGCGAGTTAAGCTCATTATGAGGACAGCGACTTGCGGATTGTGGCTGAGACGCAATCAGCGCAAATACTTTTGGTCTACAAAGCGCTGAGTGCCATCTGTAGGACAACCGAGTTCTATCGACATGTCTAGTACTCCGCTGGCTGCGCTTTTTATGTGTCTGAAGCGCCTCGCTTAAGTGTCGTGTGGGCGCCACAGTGCGTATGCGTACTTTGTGCTTTGCTTGAGACAATCCTTAAGTGCACACACATTACACGCATAAATTTGTTATATATTTATACATTAGGCAAATTAGTAAAAGAATTTTGTTAGGTATGCATGAACAAATGTTGTTTCTAATGAAAGTCTATAGAAATTTCGTGTAAACCTATTTATAAAATTTAATTTGAATGGCTTATGCGCATTTGAAAAGGGGTATGAAAACAGTGGAGGAAAAATATAAAAAAACCCATTTGCAACCCATGTATTACATTACAATCGGAAAAATTTCATGTAATTCTATAAATAGTTAGAAGTAAATTGATACCGAGCAGCAAAAATTGAATTGTTGATTGAAAAACTGAAATAATTTTAATATGGCTTTGTTTTCTTTTCGCTGAAATGTATTAATTAATTAAAAATGTTATTATAAAAATATATTTAATCACTATTCCCAGCCCTGAGTAAAAGATACCATTTAATAGGAAAATAACAAAACATAAATTAATACACAAAATAATATTTATAATAATTTTAAAACTATTTATTACAAAAACAACACCATGCTGTTCAGTGATATTTTAGAAAAAAAGCAAAAATGAACAGCTTTTTGTTTCGTCAGTGGTATTTTTATGTTTATGACATTTCATACGCTTATTGATTTTGATGCGCATCGAATGACAAGGGCAAATGAAGAGAATTCCTTACACATTGGTTCCCTTATTGGGGGTCCCATTGGTATTTTTATGGCACGGTCTCAAATCCAATCACAATATCTATGTGCGCATAAAAATAATTTAAAGTACTTCAAGCAGAACGAGCCGAAAGAGAAAGGAAAACTGAAAGTGAAAAGCTAAACAAAATTGTTTTGGCTTGGCCTTGGATAAGTCAGTAACAAAGCATTGGAGCAAAAATATCTATAGAAAGGATTAATCCCTTTTGCTCAAATACTTTTGTTTCTTAAAAGCGTGTATGTGTGTGTAATATGTGTATGTGCGTGTCAGCTGGTAATAATACAAATTCTGTTGTCCACTTTAAGCAGCACAAAGTGTTCATTTTGGTATTTGCATATACAGATGTGCAATTTTTCAATTAACCTTTTCTGTGTCACACACACTCACACACGTTGGCCAGAAAGTGGCCATAAAACAAATCCCCTGTTGAGTAGGTGGTGCCAATTATGAAAACAAGGACAATGCAGTAAGCCGAAGCCCACAAACAGTTGAAGCCTGCAACATGATATAATCAATACAGTTTCAGAGCACAAATTCCGGCTGCAAATTAAAGTTTTGAATACCATTGACAAATTGCACGATTGTTGTCGAAGTCTATAACTTAAGCGATATACAAGCTTTGTTATTATTGGATATAAATACAATCGAGCTCACTTGCTGTGAAACAAACTGCAGAAACAGATAAATTTTTTGTTACATTGCTATGTTACGGCTTTCACAGAGAAATGGATTAAGAGAAAAAGAAAAGAGACAGACAGAGCTAAAGAGAGGTTGAACGGAATAAACAATGAACTGTGACAATCTCCGCTCATAAATCTAAATTGAAAGGGGGCAAATTCGAGTTGCATGCGAAGGAAACGTGCCTCAAATATGTATGGACCAGAACACAATCTAGCATAAAGGGTCATTGTTTTTTGGGGATCCGTCTGGCGATGATAATGAGCCTGATGATGCGACTGAGTGGCCATGATTTTGACAACGGAACATCGTACAATGCCATTAGTCAAGCATCGATGGGCATTCAGGGATTTAAGCAAAAGTAAACGTATTAAAAAGGCAAAACAAAATTCTAAAAAGGATATCTTCTAAATGGATTGCAATCGATTTCATCTTCAGCTTTTCGGGCCAAAAAAAACTTCATTATTTGTAATGCTATTTTTTAAAGCATTAATACAGGTACTTTTGGAATTTATATACTTGATTTGATTATGGCATTTTTAGATATTCCAATCACATGTAGATATTTGCTCTTTGATTGTGTGCTCCTATCCGTTTACCGTTACCTTACTCTGATGAAATCTCTGAAGTACTAATGAACTTCATCGATACGTGACTCTCAACTTGCATAACTTGTTTGAGCCAAGTAGAAAGTTTTAAGTAACTTTCTAAGATCATCATAAGTTTGTAACTTTCCTTAGCGACGACCGCAAGTTCTGCTTCTATCTTTCGCTGAATTTTGCACAATTTTCTTACCACCGGTTCGCCGGTAACTGGAACTGCAACTGCCACTGCAACAAGGGAAACCACAAACCTCACAGTTTTAACCTGCAACACGCAAATGTTCACCGCTCATGAAATATGAAATGCTCCGACACGAATAATAAGCGAAACCAAGCAAAGTGTCACGCACTGCTCACTGCAAAGTTCATTTTAAATGCTACGGAAAATTGTCAACAATTTTTCGCTCACTTGTTAATATACATACTATATGAGATGTCTTCATTACTTCCCATTAACTTAAGTTGCTTAAAAGTGTTTTAACAGTAGTCTTCTTCTGTCCGTCTGTTTTTCTGCTTTCCTAATAGTAACTTTAAAATGGTAAGAGGTAGATGCATTACTTTGTTTGCTGTTAGTTTCGTAAAGCTCGGTTCACACAAATGATGAAATATATATTGACAATGTTAAATTTCCCGAGAACGCCGTATATGAATGCCAGTAGATGTCGACAGCACTTTCCATTCTTGCATTGAAGTGGTCAATCTACTTGAAGCAGTGCTCGAACCAAGGCGACATTTATGACGTTAATAGTCACCAGTAAGTAACTATTTAATTGCATAACTTGTCGCATAAATGACGGCAATTTGTTGCAGGTTGAAAACCCACTCACCTATACTCAACTTTGTCATACAACATTGTGAGGCAAAATTATTACCGAGAGAACTATGATTGATGTTAATTTCGTAATGACTGACAATTTACTCTCAGCCCTCTTTCCTTCGAGGTCATGATGGCGCTTTAAACGCTGAAAAGATGGCAGCAATTTGTTTAAGCACAAAATAATTGCGTATACGCATACTTGAATATGTTCAAGTTGCACGGTGAATTTATATATATTTAATTTTATCTGGCCTTTATAGATTTTCTACTATAATAACATAAGTTTTAGATATTTCATATATTTTTCCACTGAAGTATTTTTACTAAGTTTTCCATTAAATAAATGCTTAAAATATTTTTTCAAAGCTTTTTATTTCTACCAAACAGTTTGCTAATAGTTCTAATTAATTCAAAAGTGAAGTATATAATGCAAACAGGCACTTTGGGTGGTAAGCTCCATGGAAGTTCTGTTGTTGGCAACTTAGCTTTGTGCTACTCGCTTTGAACTGTGCCAAAATTCGGTGTCGAAAATGCAAATGCAAAAAATTAAAATAATAATCGTCATAATAACAAAAAACAACGCTGTCATTAGAAAGGAAGTCGCAGGTCAAGGGCAGAAACAAAGGCAAACACAAAGTGTCGGGCCAACGGAAATAATTAGTGGACTTTTGTGTCGGGCCAAGAATTTCCGGCCGTCCACTTAAACAAGATTGTTATTATTATGACAGTAATTATTTATGTTTTTTTTTTGGAGTTTTGTATGCCTAGCAGGAATTCACAATAACAGCAAAGTTAATTAGACTATAGCAAAACAGTCAACCTTAAATTAGATGATTTAAACGTAGATTAATTTGAACGTTGTTCAAGATAACACACTGCCAAATTGTGACTTACTCTGTTGCCCCAGTCGTAAGCTGTATTTAAAGGCAGCTCATAAATTTACCAAAGTAATTTATTGCGCGAAAGTCAACTTTTAACACTGTTCTAAAGAAAATAGCAATTATCAAAATTGAAAGAAGCCAAAGAGCAGAGAGTAGGTGTGTGTGTGCTAGGAAGTTAGCGTGTGTGTGTGTTTGTGTGTGTTACTTGCCCCAGAAAGTAGGCACCACTAATTGCAAGCTTTCTCATGTGCAGACAAAAACAAAGAGCTTCCGTTTCCTTATCCGTGCAAGGGTTAGCTACTGACAGCTAACGACTCACACACTTGCAGATACTCTGTCTTCTATAAGCTATCTCATTCCATTTAATTGCATTCACAGGGTATGTGTTATGTGGTATTTATCACTTGGTGGCAGCCACAGAATGCAATTATGCAAAACTGAATGGCTCTATTAATAAACATTTTCATTCGTAATGCTCTTATAAAAATATTTATAAATTTTTAGGTGTCCCACACATTTATGATAGCCACATAAATGTGAATTTAATTTCAAAAGTCCTTCAAATGTGGGTTCGAGTACAGCGAGTAATTAGCCAATTGTGCGGGCTTTTGGTTTAGAGCATAAAGTTTTGTCCAAATATGGCCCTAACATAAACACGCTAGCAATTTGTGTGTCGAGCACAAATATTTACTATTTGTGCACTGTTATCCTTGCCAAAATCGTAAACGTTTCTGCGTTACGTTAATTATCCTTCATTGTTTCAACAAAAACAATAGCTTGATCACGAATGCTGTGAGATAATCAAATCGATATTGTTATTGTTTTTGGACGCAAACTAATTGAGCAAAATTACGGTTAAATAGCGTATAGCTGAACATCTAATTACATGTGAAATTAATAGTTCAAACGTTGAGCAAATAAAGTAAATTTAATACGAGTTAGAATTATCTTGTTGTTTTATGAGAGAACTGTGCATTTAGTTTCAATTGAAAGAATATTGAAGAAATAATAATTTTATATATTTTTCCTAAAATAACAAATTCTTATGTCATCTGAATAAAATCAATTAAACAACGGTGAGAAATAATTTATTTCCATCGTTTTGTATTAAGTCGTAGCTTAGTAATAAAGAACACTTAGTTTCTATTTTTATCCATTTTCATTGGTTCAAGCAAGTCCTTCAAAGCCGATTAAGTCAAAGTACGATATTTAAGCTACAAAACAATTAAAACAGAGTTTCTCATCATCTCTTGGTCCTAATTTTAATTATATAGTTTACAATTTAAGTGCATGATAATAAAATAAACAGATATTTAATTTAATTTGATGGGTTTCTGTAAGTGGTCAAATTAAATGTATAAAGTTATTTGAATTTAATCATGATGTCCTAGCCACAAACTGAATAAATAAATAGTCCAATTAGCAGTTGTTGTAACAATTTGGTAAACCATATCATTAAATAAACGTTATAATTAATTGTTTATTACAAATTGATAGTGTAAGTGTCTATTGACTTACAATTGATTACATTTGTAGAGCGAAATTGAATTAAAAGCGTCATGTAATGCCTTAATATAGAACATATGGTATAGATTTCGATAATAAGCAATTCATAGTATTTCTAGCTATCCAACTAAAGTGCTATTCTAGCGAAGTTCAATCAGATAGCTCAGTTCAGCAATGTGCGTATACGTAATGTTGCACACACTCATGGCAAGCAGTAGTTGGCTGGCTTCTGAGAGAGATGAAAGATGAGCCACAAGAACACTGTGGCATTGATCTAATTAATAAGTTGAGCGTTTGGCTTAGCACTAATTAGAATTCCATACAACCTGTCAGCTGGAAATCACTTAACCTCCATGACAGCTAGCAAATGCATGGTCTGTGCATCTTCTAATTCAAATTCTGTACTTATCTGTGCACAACAGTTGCAGGCACTGTAAAATGGATACTCAGTTCACCATGTTGCATTGTGGGTTGCCGGAAAACTAGTCCGAAACGGATGCAGCTTAAATGGAATCACTTAAAGTCAGAGATTGAATTGAATTCTTGTAATTTTCATTTCTATGAAGTTTCCGCTTTCAATTTGCTCCTTTGCTGGGCTTCATTGATTTTCCATTGTTAGTTTGTTGGCAGACAGCAAGTTTGCTGCTTATCATCTATCCGAATTTATCTCGGCTTAAGTTAGGTGAAGTCTTAAGAGGTCTGCCAAAAAAGTGTAATGCGAATTGAACTCTGGAGCACAATGGTCATAAAATTCCATATTTTGGCAAAAATCTATATATTTTGTTGGCAATATTTAATAGAATATTATATATACTATTATCATCTAACTATTTTATAAATTGAAGTTTATTTTGGCTACTAAATATTCTAAAAATGTTGAAGTATTTATTGATATGCATAATATGATGTTCTCTTTTGATTAGAAGCTTATAGTAGTCATTGCCAATTGTAGCAATCTCAATTTGTAGATAAATCCACGTACTAGCAAAAACAAATATTTTCCAACGTAGAGTATTTGAGTAAAGAATATTTATTGTGGGCAGGCATGTGTATGTGTCTGATATGAATTTTTATTGAAGTCAGTGTAGCGTAAATAGATTTGTGTTTTGAAAAATATGCAAAACGACTCACATGTACGTACATATGTAGTTGCATAAGTAAACGTATTCGAAGGATTTGTATTGCACATATTGAATCGTACAATATTTGCAGTTGTTTACCCATTTCTCTCCAACTGTTTCGTTCCATTTCTTTAGCTATAGCTAAAATATACTACATAGATTCCTATTTGTTTCGCTTTCTGTTTTACCCAGGGACTTTCTCACAGAATGTTTGTTTCCATCACCAACACGGCCATATGAGTTACCTTGGGAACAGAAAACGATTTGGGCCATCGTATTTGGTCTGATGATGTTTGTGGCAATTGCAGGCAATGGGATTGTGCTCTGGATTGTTACAGGTAAGCATTGCCAGCCAAAGTTTAAAGTGGCATCAACTAGTGCTGAGTATACAGCACTTAAAGCGTGATAAATGCTCGAGTCTAAGTCACGCATACGCATCGTATACCGCATCGATTGTTTGCTCGCATAAAGCTGTCAAGGACGAGATGACGCGGAAAGCAACTAATATCCGGAGCTTTTGTCTTTTGCTATCACGGTTCACGTTTTGACCATTTGTTCGTTTCTCGCTTCGCGCTCCTCGCTTCATGAATTTTGATTCCTGATTCTCGTTTGCCCGCAGGACATCGTAGCATGCGCACGGTTACAAATTATTTCCTGCTCAACCTAAGCATCGCTGACCTGCTGATGTCCTCATTGAACTGTGTCTTCAACTTTATATTCATGCTGAATTCGGATTGGCCATTTGGCTCGATTTATTGCACCATCAATAATTTCGTAGCGAACGTAACGGTTTCAACATCGGTTTTCACATTGGTTGCCATATCCTTTGACAGGTGAGTCCCTTGACCGGTTTGCTCAAATCCACCCACCATCTGTTTCTTTGTCTACTAATCTTTATCTTTATACTTGCAGATATATAGCTATAGTACATCCGCTAAAGCGTCGTACGTCACGGCGCAAGGTGAGATTCATTCTAGTGCTGATCTGGGCTCTGAGCTGTGTTCTCTCTGCTCCTTGTTTGCTCTACTCCAGCATCATGACGAAGCAGTAAGTGAAGTACTTGAATAATATATGATTTATACACTGTTGAAAAATCGGAGAACTTTATTATTTAAATCTTATAAGAACTTAAAAAGTTTAATCTTTTTTAATAGATGTTAAGAAATTTAAGTGCTAAAAGCATATATTTTTTCTTTAATAAAAACTAATGTCTTAGATTCCTTTTTTTTCAAGTGTACAACCATATGCTTTCTGTATCTGCAGGCAGCCGCATATTTTGTTTATTTTAAACGTGTCCTTGCTGCCAACCAAGTAATAAACATAAAGAACTTTGTAAGCCCTGCCACAAGAATTTCGTGCTTTGCCACACAATACACACAAAGTCAGAAGATACTTGCCGCTATCTAGTTGCCACCTGCAGTGCAGTTGTTGTCCTGCTGTGCCTGTATCTATATCGATTGTACTTGTGAGTGTGTGTGTGTGTGTGCGAATACACCGAGACACCCATTAGTCTTTTCATAAATGTTTGCTACTTTTTCGGTCTGTTTGCTGCTTTTGTTTTTGAAGGCGTCGATCTAAGCACCTAAATCTTAACAGGCTGAGAGTCGCTTCACTTTCATTTGAAATTTACGCAAATGAACCAAACGGCGCACTCACTTAATAGAATTGAAGCATTTTTTATTTAGACTCGCTGTCAGGCACAAAAAGCCACTCGACATGAAACGTTGCCATGGGTGATAGACTACAAAAGTCTCTTCACATTCACACGGACACGTACTCACACACACAAACGCACATTCACAGTGCGTGTATATAAATATATGTACATAAATTTCAAGTAAAAACTTTGAAGAGTGTTAGACGAGATGATGCTCTGTGTCCAGGTTTCAGACTTTCTAATCTATATCTTGTGAAAACTCTTTGCACTTTAAGCATATTGTTGTGCAAGTTACTATAGAAAAGTTTAATGCTAGATGCTAGCCAGATAATATGTATAGCAAATAATTGCTCATAGCAACACAATCTGGATCAATAATAATTTTAATGGAAATTAATGGAATGAAATTATTTCCGAGAAAATTAATCATTTTAAAATGTTCTTACTAAATTTTGTCATTTTAAATTTAGTAAAACTTCCATTTGCGTCTCAAGTCTTTATATTCTTCTCAAAACATTTATGCACAAAAATGTATAAATCAGTTCTGAGATATATAATTTTTGATTATTTTTTGTGGAATTTCAAATATTTGAATTCCATGTGCAAGAAATTCTCAGTAATTTAACCAAATTTGAGTTGACCAAATCACGCAGAATTTTCAGTTAGCTGTAAACAAATTGAAATCAATGAAGCTGTTAATTTTGCTGAAGGTGACAGGTAACCACAGAAATTTCAATGACCTGTTCCGAGTATTACCTGTCTGGCAGCATTCATTGTTAATGGGCGTTCCAACAAATTGTCGGAAATGGTGACAGGGTTGTGGGCGGACGTATCTTTTAAGTGCTCTGGCCGGGACGCATAAAATTTGTCATAATTTTGTAAATTGAAAACCTAATTTGCCTTCGAGCAGGCATTAATAAATTGAACATTGAAAAGGTGAGAGATACCCTTTCAGTTATACAACTTTTTGAGCGTGCTTTAATTAAATAATGATGAAAGTGTTAAAGATTCCACCAGCGACTATGACACCTTTTTTTATGTTTTGAACAAAGTTTTGTTTGCCAGAAAATTCCACGCAATTAACGACAGCTGGGATAATGGGCAATGATTTATAATTATTATTAAAATTTGCAGCTATTACAATGGAAAATCCCGCACAGTTTGCTTCATGATGTGGCCCGATGGACGTTATCCCACATCCATGACGGATTATGTGTGAGTAATTGTATTGATTAAACGATTGCATCAATTAGCTAACCTCGAAAACTATGTTAATGTATATTCAGCTACAATCTAACCATATTGGTATTGACCTACGGCATACCCATGATTATAATGCTCATTTGTTATACTCTAATGGGCAGAGTACTATGGGGAAGTCGTTCGATTGGCGAGAACACGGATCGTCAAATGGAATCAATGAAATCGAAGCGCAAAGTTGTTCGCATGTTTATTGCGATTGTCTCCATATTTGCCGTCTGCTGGCTGCCCTATCACATGTTCTTTATCTATGTCTATCACAACAATCAGGTGGCATCCAAAAAGTATGTGCAGCATATGTATCTAGGCTTCTATTGGCTGGCCATGTCCAATGCAATGGTCAATCCGATTATCTACTACTGGATGAACAAAAGGTAAGACAATATAGTTTGCAAGGAACTTTCTTAAGTAGTTTATAGATTAAGCATTTTAAGCTTTAGCTTTAAAATTTGGTGAGTTATAGGACTTCATTATAATAAAGAATTTCAAAATGAAAAGAAACATATTCTATCAGACATCCAATTAGCTGCAACATACCTTGTTCTACCTACAATTAATTCAAATTTAACATGAAATATGTTTAATTAACCATAGAATGTCAACCTAATCGTATTCAACAGATTTCGCATGTACTTTCAACGCATCATATGCTGCGGTTGCATTGGCTTTACACGATATCGATTCGACTCGCCCAAGAGCAGGACGGCCAACAAGAATAGTTCGAACAGACACACAAGAGGTTAGTATAGCATTGTATTTTGAACTGTGAGTGTTGTGTTTACAAAGTGTGATTTCTATATCAATGTAAACGTGTAGCGGAGACAAAGAGTCAGTGGAAACGCAGCACAATGGAAACTCAAATCCAACAGGCACCCGCCTCATCATCGCGTGATAGGCAACCGGTGGTACAGGGATTGAACCATACGGCTGTTGAGTGCATCATTGAGCGACCCACGGATGGCAATAGCTCTCCCCTTTGTCTGTCCTTTCAGAATAGTGCGGGTGAGCGTCAGCGTGTCAAAATTAAATACATCTCCTGCGATGAGGACAATAATCCCATTGAGCATGAGCATCAAACAAACAATCATGCTTGCAATCAGAATCGTAATTACAGTCGCACACGCAGTCACAGTCACAGCCAAAGCCATGGACATGTACACGGTCACGGTCACAGTTTTAGTCACAGTGTGACAACAATGCAGCAACTGTGATGAGATGACTCTTAAGCTGTTCAACGGTTTCGTTCGATGGCCGAAAAGAATTACAATGTAAATACGATAAAACGAATTTGTGGTTGTCAGAATATATTTAGTATATATGGTAAAATAAATATGAAATTACATGAATTTTAAACTGTTATTGTGGTATTTAAAAATGTGACATCAAATGCTATATTTATTTGCTTAAAATATTGTGTCTTTAATGTTGTTAAGCATCAATAATCAGTTTATTACCAAGATATTTAAACGTTTCTATAACTCAATAGTACGTTTCTATTGTACTCATGTACAAATTGTAATAACATCATCGAAGAGCTATAAGTTTTAGCTGTTTTAGCTTACGATTGTTTGTATAAACTCTTATATAATATGCATTACAAAATTGTAAAAAAAAAATAACTAGAATAATTCCATAAATGGCAAAGAATTAAAACTGAAATTCGTTTAATTTGCATTTTTTCGGTTAATTTGTTTTTCATTGTAATTATTGTTGACAGGGCAAAGGAAATAAATTGTGCAATGAATTGCATAAATTCAGCAAATTGTCTGATAAATATGGCATGTATATATATTCATTTTATTGTTCTTGTGAAAATTTTAGTGACACATTTAAATTTTCGCACACAAACACGTACACAATGTGGGTGTGTAGTTGTAAATAAACTTTAAAAACTTTTCAACATACATATTTATTATTTTTGATTGGTTGGCTTTATTAAATTCTGGAATATTTCCAACCCCGGTAAGTTTGTTTGATCATATGAATTCTATATAAATAAATACCATGCTTTGCTACAAATGTAAATTATTTAAAATACTTTAATACGCTCTGATAATTTGCAAAGCATTTATTCACCAAAAATGTTAATGTTAATGCCCGATTAACTAACAAAATAGCTCAAGGCAGTTAACACAATTTTTGGAGCACTCAATGGAATTATTAAATTATTTGGCCCCCAGCATTAAATACATTTTGAGGCAAAGATTGAAATTCAATTTAAAATATATACAAGAGCCAATGGCTATGCATGAATTGGTCCATTCAATTTATCTGAAATCATTCCAGAAGCATTAAAGTATAATACTTTAGAGGACAAAGGTTGATCGGTATTCAAGGAATGCAAATGAGTTCGTAGAAAAATGACTTCCTTGCCTTTTTCAAGTGCACTGGAAGTGGACACGAAATCAGCATTAAAAGGCTTTCAATACATCAAAAATACAAAGTAAAGAACGGATACTGAAGAGTTCATAACAAAAATCTCAATAAATGCTTTTAAATTTGTCACAAACTTTTAGTTAAGAAGAAATGTTAAGCTGAATATTTTTGCTAGCAAAACGATTGAATGGAGAAAAGGGTCTTTGTGCAAGGGATTATCGCTTTCAATAGGGAAAGTAGCTTTGTAAGTTTTGTAGTTACGTTTCGTCAAAGCTAATCAATATTGACTCAATTATAAAATAAATAAATTTCATTTAATGCGGCTTAACTGTTGACAGTATGCTAGTTGTGTTGAATGAGCAACAAGTGTGTGTGAATCGAATTTAATTGCAGGAAATTTTAAGGGCTGAAAAATGTTCAATAGCATTCCAGGTATAAAATTTACAAAACATTTACACTGACTTTTCAGCCATTTGGCAGTCTCAACCATATTAATGCGCAGAAATTGCTTGTTGTGTTAACTTGGCGATAAACCCTATTTACTGTTTGCGCTTTGCCTTCTGCTGTTGTAATGTTTTTTTTTTTGCAGCCTACAACACATTTAGCGTAATAGGATTTTATGGGTTTTCACACAGAGCACAATGAGGGGCTATGGTAGAAGTGTTTGGGTGTATTGAGACGGTCGCTCCACACCAGCAATTGAAATGTCATTTCGTGGAATTGGAATGAAAGCATAAAATAACAATTTGCATAATAAGATGATATTCGTTTAGCGGTTTCTATTGCGATGTCAACATATCAGGTTCTTTAACATTGGGTCATTGCCATGACACTCAAAGCTCTCTAAAATAAAGTACAAATACGTGAATCCCTTATGTATTTGCTGTCATCCTATCATCACATATTATACTCTTCTTTTCTTACCACGTTGCCACAAGCAACAGACTCCATAATTCTATTTGAAGGATGAGACCGTTGCTTTTTCACTAACCTAGTGCCAGTCACATTTAATGGCAATCAATTTTCAAATGCATGCACAACATAAGCAAATTTACATGAGTGTCTTGCTAATTGGTAGGTTGTGGTATCCAACTTCATATCAACAAGTTAAATTGCTTCAAGAGCAGCTGCAACAAATTAAAATAGCGCACCATATATTTTGGTAGTGGGTGGAAAGTGTTTTAGCTGGAAAAGCACAAGGTTTATACGAAAAGCACTTTGGAAAAAGCTGTAAGCTTAGCTGCTAACGACCAAGTTAAAGATTATCATACAGAAATAACTAACGCTTCAAGGTTATAAAAGCCAACAGCTTTAAAGTATGCAACAAAATTTTAAAGTAAATTTAAAGCAGTGCGCATAAAAGTATGCAACGTTTTGCGAATAGTCTAACCAGTTGCAGTGCAACCAGCATTTGTAAGTAATTTAATAGTCAGAAATAGTTAAAATAATATAAATAAACATTTCAACCTTTTTCAATTAGTAAATTGATTCTAGCTAAAGTCAACACTGATTAGTTGATAGTTTCCCTTGCTATTATTAACTTATTCAGATAAGTTGCACAAAAATAATCTGTCTGTTCTCTTGTTGTTACTTTCGGCATATGTTAAATGTGCCACATGAGTTTGCATGTCTTCCATAATTGTCGGGTAATTTTACACCGAAAGCAACAGTTTGATTAGGGCCGAAAATCGTAATAGAATATTCAAATGTAATTTCATAAATACTCGACTAAAACTCATTTTCATTCACAAATTCGACTACAAATGTCATGTCACTGTCAGATGCGAAAGTTAACCCAATTTTTGTATATATATCTGCTTTATTTTTGCCGATATTATCTATATCAAATTCACATGCACGCTTTTATTGGATTGCTGCTTTTTTGGCAACTACTTCGTATTTTTGGTTTACACAGTAGCACAGGAAATGAAAATATACGCCCAACATGTCATGGAGAGAGAGAGAGAGAGAGAGAGAGAGGGAGAGGGAGAAAGGGAACTCGATTTGACATTAGTAAGAGGATAATTGGAATGCCCACTGATTCTAATTGGAATACAGATATGTCAAGCGAATTGACAGCCAATGAACAATAATACGAATATATTTGCAGCTTTATACAACTGTTTGCATTTTTCGTAATATAAATAAATTTGTCTATACGCCAAATAGTCGTTAACAGCAATATTTGTTTGCAGCTGCAATGCGAAAACTTAATTTATATGCAAATGCTTATAATCGCATTTGATTATATAACCATTTATTGTGAATTGCCTGTCGAATTTTTATGTTTTTCGGCTAGTTTCTGAAGTTTGTACCCATATGCTTGTGTGCCGGTAAAAACAGTAATAAAACATAACAACATTGAACATTTATAATTTGTTTTAACTAAAAATAATTTAAACTGAAGCCGAAACGAAACCAAGCACTTAGTTGCTTTATTCATGTCATAGTGGCAGTTGTGTATTTAATCGTAATTGTCAGTTACACAAAATTATATAATCTAGTAACGGATATTCCCTTACAAGCCCTTACATACATGTACACATACATTTCGCATAAACAGATAGTTTAAATTTAAGAAAAAATGATAAGAGTACTTGTGAATAAGACGTCTTTTGGCATACTGGCTGGATTGGCCGGTGCCGCGTTCATTGGTTATTGTGTCTATTTCGACAAGAAGCGTCGCAGTCATCCAGACTTTAAAAAAAACTCGCGGAACGGCGTCGGGGCAATCGCAAGTTGGGTGGTGCCGATGAAAAACCAAATTTAACGGATCAGAAATCGATAGAACAATATTTTTTACAAGAAATCAGCAAGGGTGAACTATTGATAACCGAAGGTAACTTTGAGCGCGGCGCTGAACACTTGATGAACGCAATTGTTGTATGCAATAAGCCTGGCAAATTGATAAGTGTACTACAGACCCAATTGCCAGTGGAGGTGTTCTCAATTCTGGTTTATAAATTGAACAATTATAATATGAATGCACAGAGAACGCAATGCATGGCAGATGGCAACCCACCTGGACTCGTTGCCGATGATGGCAGTGTGGAATGAATGAAACAAATCTCAGACAATAATGATATGCAATACACTTTAACAAGCAGATACAGTTCAATTTTGGGTAAATCAATTATTGTTGTTTCCAGATTCTAGTTAAAACCGATTACATATATTAATTTAAAGAAGCTGAAACTTGTTTCTCTTTAAGATGCACAGGGAATTCCCCTTAATGAGACAACGTTTCAGTTGTGTTTACAAAACAGAAACTTTGTGTTTATCTGACGGGCGAACTGCAAACAAGAATGAGAAAACTTTTCGCGATAATTACTCTTGTTATTGTTCTTGATAGACGTGATATACATATATACCTATATAAGTACTGCATCAATGTACTTGTTGTACTTGCTGCTGTCGCGACGCAGACTTTAGCATTTGTTTTGCAAAGTATTGACAAAGTTTACCATTTAATGGCATTAATTTTGAATTTAGACGGTGGACCACGTTACGGACGAAAGCAGAAGCTATAATGAAAGACATTTAATTTGCTTTTTTGTCTGTTTTCCAATTAAAATTAACTTTAATTAACATTAAGCACTTATATATGAATCAGACTTTAACAGTTCTTTGCTCACAAAACTCTAAAAGTTAGTATTTACCAATGTTTGAACTAGTATCTGCATCATTACTAATCTGTTTGCAGGCTGTAAACGATACACTTTGCTTTCCTTCTCAGCTTTACTATTATTAGTCAGATTGTATGAACTCAGACTAAATCGTAGTTTGCAGCTGTTGAAACTGGTTGGCAGCTTTTGCCTCAATTGTTTCGTGATTTTGCTCGAATTCCAAGTGTTTGGGTTAAAGGACATTTGCATTGTCTGCATTTGGTCTATCTTGGCCTTGTTTGTGTTTTCGATTTGCATCGGCATGACTGCTCACACAGGCAAACTGGGTTCAACTGCCAATTCCGGTTGCATAAACATGTATGTATGTATATCTCACACTGGTAGACAAATAAACTGGTCTCTACAGAGTGAGTGTTCAACCAGGATCGTGTTGGTGTTTCTTGGCATTGTTGGTGTGCATAAATTGGCACCCGCTTTGGACATTTGTCAATGGAGTAGTCTGTGCATGAAACTCTGACCTTTAACACGACCCCAAAAGCCCCAAACACTCACAAACAGAATGTTTAAACTGTTTTTATGCAAAGTTGCCTCTGTCGGTTTGTCTTGGCCAATGGCCATTGACCATTTGGCTTTCATTTTGCAGCTGTCAAATTGAACATTAGAAACAATGTGGTGCGTCTATTAACCCCCAAGTTCCATATTACATCTTGTGGCATTTTTGACAAGGGGCCGCGTGACTGGAAATGTAAGAGAAAGG
Organism: Drosophila tripunctata; assembly: GCA_035047385.1. Classification (NCBI taxonomy): domain Eukaryota; kingdom Metazoa; phylum Arthropoda; class Insecta; order Diptera; family Drosophilidae; genus Drosophila; species Drosophila tripunctata. The sequence goes on along the minus strand of JAWNPS010000326.1, from coordinate 2,133,196 downwards.
TCGTTAATCTGTTCAATGTTGGGGTAAAGATTCTTGGCATTCCATTTGCCCAGATTTCAATATCAAAATTTCTTTGATTTATGAAGGGTTTTTTCTAAGTAGACGACACAAACTGAGTCGGGCCTCCAAGACTGTCTCTGTTTCGATTTTCTAGGAATTTTAACGCCTTCTATCAAATCATTAAATTGCAAATAATAGACTTGTCTGCAATTTCATTTACTGTCACTGTCCCGATATTAAAATGCACGCCAATATATAGTTATATAATGCGCCCGTTGTCGGCCATCCATTATCCTACAATTACCAGACAGTAAACGAGATCTTAGTGCCAGCGGTGAGGTCAAGAGAGTGCATTTGCAGAGACGTCTCGATGTCTGTCTTGTTGTCAGACTAATTTCCAAATTGAGCCACGGGCGAATCGCAAAACAGCCAAAAACAAGGTTCCATTAGATTTTTCGCTATCTGCAATCTGTGCAGAGGAATTCTACGTATATATATAAAGGCAAAAAAAGAAGAAATTATCTAATTTGATGAAAAATTATTTGATATCCTTGTTGGCCTGACAGCCGTAACTTTGCCAGGACATTTCAGCAGCTGGTTGCTGGCATTCATATTAAATACATATATTAATTAGGCATCTGACATTCTATTCCCTTTTGACCAAGCAATCTAACTTTGTTAGCCACAATAAGGTCATTATTAGGAGCTGTCCTCTGCCATTTGCTTGTACACAAACCGAGTACTTTATCTAGGAGCAGTCTTACAACTTAATTTAATACAGATTCAATGCCTTAATAAGAGAACACACACAGTTTAAATACACAAAACGCAAAGTGCTTTTCGAGTCTGATATTTGCCCAGCCATGAAAAGCCATTATTTTTAAAAATGTTGTACTTAATTCAATTAAAATGAATAAACTTTTTCTGTAGAGCATGAAAATTGCAAAAAATAAAAACAAGTTGCTGGCGTTGATAGGTTTACCGTAATAGCAAGGGTATGCTATCAACGCCATTGCTAAAAAACAACATTTGTTGTTTTTTTTTTTATTGTATGAATGCAAATATTTATGCAGAGCAAAAACTGTGTAAACATATTTGTTGCACTCACAGTAAATTAATTTTAAACTGTTACTGCAAAAAGCAAACGTAAAAGATAGGGCTAAAAGTCGACGAACATATGTATTTTATAGGCTGAAGCTGAAGCTCATGTCTAGTTGAATACACAGAAATTGCAATAAACAATTACAATGGGCGCAGCACAAAACAAGTGAGCTAGCAATATTTAAATCTCGACTATGAAATACCCGTACAAGTAAAAATTTGGAAATTGTAGCCTGCTTTTAGGTGCCGTTTAACTGTATTGAACAAAGTTACTATGTACTCTCACTTCACGATTAACGGGTGTATAAAAGACCAAATTGAAAAGAACCAAAAGAAAAAAAAGTAGTTTTCTCTTTTGGCATCCTTTCACTTTCCTGATGTTGTTGTTACTGTGCCTTCGACGAGAAGCTTGCTACAAAACTATGGCAACATTTTACAGTACACCGACACTTATTTCCCACATTGCGAATGTGTCAGAATCTCTTCTCTCTTTCTGTTTCTCTTCGTGTGTGTGTGTGATGGTTTGTGCGTGTGCCAAGTTTTATTTCATCGTATCTTTTTTTTTGTTTTTTCAGGTTTTTCGCACGTTCTGCAATTTGTTCCCTTAGCTGTTTTGAATTACATTTTTATGTTTGTTCATTCTGAAGTGAAAAGTCAGAGGAACTTTTGCAGAAACACGTTTCATTTTTCACTCGTCCATCTACTTTTTGTGTGACCCCATGGAAATGAAACAAAAATAGAGGTAATCATAATTGAATAGGCTAAACGATAATTTCCGAGAATTTAATTAAATTTTGATACGAAACTTTAGTATCATTATTTTTACAACTACTTTTTAAATAACACAGTTTTATTTTTATTAAAAATAAAATACTATTGAGATCTGCAAATAATAGAGAAATATGCAACAATATTAATTTCATTGCAGCTAAAGCAAACTCCGAAACTACTTGAAAAACGCAAGAGTTTCTTTAAAAAAAATTACCATAATACGTTCATTTTCGCTCAGCATTTTATAGATTATTTAAGTACAACTACGAAAAGCTTGACTTTAGATTTTGATAAGCTTTTAAGAGTAATGCGTTTATGCATTCAAAATCTTCAATGATATGACATCGCATTTGCATCGCATATTGCAAGCAATTACTGAGATTTCAATGCTCCACTGAAGTCTGGCATTGCCACTTATTCTCAATATAAAACAGATTACGAGAATCCCAGTCTTATGACTTTAATTTTTAGCTGAGCGAAGCAGAAAGTAAGTACAAATATATGTATATTCGTACATTTAATACCACCTAAAAACTGCAATAAAGAAAAATATCAACATTGCAACAGCTGTATTCTGTAGAAAGTCTGCAGAGTTTTTGAAAAGGAAATGCGCTTGTCGACTTATTTTCTTCAGCTTGTTTGCCCGTGTGTGTGTGTATATATGTATAAGTATATTTGTGTATTGTATGCGTGACTATATTCGCCGCAATCTCACTCTCTCTTTCTTAGCTCCGCACTCATTGCATACTACTGTCTGCATTTTGCTGCTGTTTGCACACTTTCCCAGCACAAAAACCGAGAGTCCAGAGACGACGGCAAAATTGTTTGCATTTTGAGAATGTCCTCAAAAGCATTTGCGTCATAGTGCTGGCCCAACATTTTCATACTGCGCCAAAGTTTTCATAGGTTCGACGACAGCTGCAAGTAAGCATTTCGTAGTCGATTTTCAAGTCTGTGACTGGCATATCAATTGAAAGCTAACTCAAGAGTTCCTGCCGGTAAATTTACAAAGTACAAAAAGTTAAAGCAGATTTTTAAGCGCTGTGTGTGATAAAGTGCTGCGCTCAGAAGTATGCAATGAAAATTTCTTCGTTGGCAATGTGACCAAAACAATGCATTTGCCTTTACTGAAGTCAATCGTAACACAAACAACCGGAGAATTGGAATTTATTTCTGTTGTATCTCGAATAACTGCAAATACACACCTAAGGGCAAGTGGCATTGCCCCGCCCTACACACAACACATAGAAGGCTAACAAGGCTAACTGCTTGCGGGACGCTAGACGCCAGAGATTAATGGCATGTGAGCTATCTCCCGTCACATTCCAGTGGTTCTATTTCACTTTGTCTGCGTCTGTTGCTGACAAGATGTTTGTCCTGAATAGAAGACGAATAAAACTGGCAGCACTCTACCTTCGGTCAAAGGTGGATTCCATCGTGTTGTAGAGCTTGGCCACGAGCTACAAAAAATCCAATGGCAAAGTGTATGCAAACATGCAGACACTGTAAAAAATGCATGGCATTTACTTTTTCTTACAACCAAGATAGTAGTACAATGTGGCATAAAGAAATGTATACACGAAATTTAGTCTTATAAAAATTTATTAACTTCTTTGATTGCACAAATATATTTAAACAGATAACTGCTTATTATTATTCGCAAGCTAAATTTACTCAATTATAAGTTAAATTTTCCATCAGATCCATTATAATTTGAAAGTCAGTCAAGAATGAAAAACAAACTTATTACAAACGCAAACTCACAACAATTTCTGTGTCAAAAAAGTTTCAACAAATCATAACAAACGTGTTTGTTTTCCAATTTGCATGTTTAAACAGATTCCAAGGACAGAGCGCAGGAATTATGCCTCTAAGTCTATTATATGCATATATATATATATGACACACCAAAACAACAAAGAAAAGGAAGCCAAACAAAACTTCTTCTTAAACAACAAAAAAAAAAAAAGGAGAAACCCACCACAAAAAATAAAAAGAAAAAAAAGTGTAAAAAAAACAAATCTAAATACTTAATAAACAAGATAAAAACAGTAATGTAATTTGATAGGCGCATCTAAAATCAGTCAACAACATTCATCTCCAATTCCAAGTCATTAATATTTATGAACTTCAACTGTCTGCTAAAAAACTCAATGGAAATTTTCCATTCATTTTATTATTATTTTTTTGTCTTGAACAATTTTACAGGCGCCTGCCAGTTGTTATGGTTATTAAAATTTATTTGTTGTAACAGCTCACTTAAACTAATCCAATTCAAGTGAATGACAGACGTTAAAGCTACTTAAATTTTATTTGAAATAATAATCGAATTCATTACTCGCAGCCAAATCGGGAAAATAAATAACCAAAGTTAAAAAGTTAATTTATTTATTGACCTACAACTTTTTTAATTACATATTTCATTTCAATTTAATTTCAATTACCTTTTTTCTGTTTATATCAATGGTTAAATTAACTTGTTGATTTTCTCAGTAATTATTCATTAGAGGATAATATGTGAGCAAATCGATTGTTATGTACAAATTAGACATGACAACAGACTATATTTAGTATGTTAAGCATTTAAAGTCTAAATAATTGAACAGCTAATGGCAAACTAATCCTGTTTCGACATTTGGGATTACACAGCGCTAAGTTAACATTCATTGTTCATTAAACACACAGGAAATCAATAGAACAACTTGAATAACTACTAATGGCAGAAAAAACACGAAGTCAGCGTATTTTAATCCTTGTTTCAAAGCACTTTTCGTTTTATCCTTGGACTTTACATAGTTTTAATTAAGGTCAGCACAATGACTGCAGCACATTTTACACATTCCGGACTGCCGTATTTATTATTTACATGTCTGCCGTTGCTGCCATTCAGTCTGAAGTAGACGACTGAGAATAACATTATTCAGTTCTGTTCATATCACATGCAAGATGAAAGCGGGTCAGTACAGGCAGTTGCCTGTATAGCAGTTATAGAACGGGATATTACAACAGCCTCATATTCAATATACAAATGGAAATGTTTCCCCCGTGACGTATACGTATTATTGTCGGTGCCAAAAGAGGGAAGAAAAAAGAAGAATTGGAAATGTGATTCATGTGCGGTTTTTGTTTTACGCTTCGCTGTTGGCCAAAAAAAGTTTATGGACCGCGTTTAATGTTGATTTAATATTTATTACAACAATTGCCACAATGAAATGTCAACATTTTTAATGCCTGTCGGGTCAAAAATTTATTTTGCTGTGAAATTAAGCTAACTTGTTTAGTTAACTTTTCGCTTTTATAACTTTACTGGGATTTGGCAACAAAAATGAATTTTTATTCGCAGCTTACAAGTTTTTATGATTCATACCCATCAGTGGCTGTTGTTGTTCTTGTTGTTGTTAGAAAGTTGGCCATAAACTTGAGCGCACATTAATTGAAAGGACATGGGCTTAGCTGTGTGAGCTTCACTCTCGTTTCTTTTATAGTTAAACTATTTGGAGAATGCATTTCCAACTTAGTCCTCTCTACCTTCCTCCCCCTTTGCTGCACTTCATCAGTTGACAAGTTTATGAGCGCGCCTTGAAGGAAATGATTGAATTTCCGATGGCAAACGCGATAAATCTAAACGACTTTAAAAGCAAAACTGTTGCACAAATATTAGGGGACAGCTACTGTAACTACTGTACTGCATCAGCGTGAACTTAAAAAGAGTTTTTGAAGCATATTTCGTTCAGATCAAAAGCTTTTAGCCAAGTTCTCTATAATAACTGCACATAATTTAATTTGAGCAAATTTGAAATAAACGTTGAAAGTAAAAAGATTTTTTATTAAAAAAAAATTGGAACCAGTCTATTGCCTTTTTGAGTAGCTTAAGTTGAAGAAGGTTTCAATACCCGCTGACTGTGAACTTTGAACTCGAATAACTCACGGTATTGCCACAAGTATCAGTCGAATTTCTGAGTATTTGGCAAATATTTCTATCAAAAATTGATTGCATCTGCTTGGCCTCGTGTGTTGACAGTGAAAAATCATTTGCACGAAAACTGAAATTGAATTCGCAATCGAAATGTAATATAACACATTCCATGCCAACGACTCAAGTGGCTTGAAAGTCTGAAAGTGTATTCACATATTTGCGCATCAATTGTTAAGGATTTCAACTATTTGGAAGTGGTACATGTGTGTTGTACTTTGTTATTGCGATAACTGACTATTTAAGGTCTAACTGATTTTAGTTTAGTTCCGTTGAGGCCAGTTGTGGGAACATTCATTTAAACAAAGTTGGGCAACAGGCCACAACTGGTCAAAAACAATGTTGGCCAACAAAATTTGCACATTGTGTATATTTTATCTGAAAAGTTGTTTGAATTTCCGGCAGGACAGCAGTGCATACTACACGTACTACTAGCTCAAATAACTATGTAGCGCTTGGGATATCAACTTTGGGTTATTTGCCAAAAAGTTTGTTAATGCCAAACGTAAAGTAGCTGGTCGACCGTCAGACAGGATAATTTAAATGTTTACCCCGTGTAAACGCGCTATCAAAGCTCGTCCCGTCATTACCAATGCCCTTTTAGCGCCAGACCCCATCTGCATGGAGCTTTACTTTACTTTACCAAAGTTACTTGGCAATTAGGCCACGATGACGCGGCCAAGACATTATTTAAAAAAGTATTCGAGTAAGTATGCCGACAGGTGAGAGCTCCGCAACTCTACTACTACCTGTCGCAGCTGTGCACAGTGTGTTTCATAAAGCTCTCGAGATATATATATACTGCATATGTACATATACATGTTTAAGTATAAGTGTGTTAAACTCTATGCAAATTTATGGTACAAACGTGACTGAAATTCTGTTGCGTGTGTGAATTGAGTTGGTTGGTACTCGACAAAATAGGATTAAGTCACGTTTTCTTTAAATTATGTGTGTCCAGCTGACAAAGCTGTTCAACAAGCAACTTAACTTGCTAATAATAGAATAATGTATTATTTATTAAGTGCCTTTCTATGGCACATTAGTTATTACTCAAAGAAGTTTTATAACAAGGCGGGTGGTCAAAACTAGTTAACAGAGACCAGAGTCGGATAAGCAGCTTTATACTATACGTATTGCAAAAATAAAGCATAGTTATGTGCATAATATTGATTCGATTTTGAACAAAAATAACAAGTATTAATGATAGACCGTTTAAATTGGTATAATACTCTAAGTATGTGGCATTGCTTTGATCGACCTTGAGAGAAAGTTATTAAAATGTTTTGGGTAAACTAAGAAAGTTTGTTACTACAATAAATTGTTGTTATATATGATAACTATAGTTGATTCGTAATTGATTAAAGTAGTTCTCGACATTTTCCTTTGTAAATTAATACAGACAGATGGACAAACGTACATGCTTACAGCTTCTCTGCTTTTCGAAACAAACTAAACCATTGTTGTTTTCAGCTTTGGAATATTTAAAGTTTTGATACCATTGTTATACAACATTATTGAAATGTTTTGCTACCACCTCCACCATGTTGTACTCAACGTTGTCACCATATTTCTCTTCTATATGAATTTTAATAAACGCACAGAGTTCGTTTATAACTTCACCTCAAATTACCATGCCGGATGGCAGCACCCACAAAAGAGCCTCACCCTTTTTTCAACAAAGGTCGCAACCTTGAACATATTTAAAATCCTTAAAAAAAAAAAAGGCGAAGAAAGAGTGAAAAGAAAATTGAAAATTAAATTATATGTGTACATACAAAATCAGCGGTGGAAAAGCTTGGCAAAACGATAGCGGCTGAAGCCACAAAGTAGACCAGACCAAGCAGAGGGAATACTCACAAAAGTGCCCATCAAATCGGTTGTAAAGTCGACATAATTTAATTTGTGCTTGCTGCTTTGCTGCTAAACATATTGGGGTTATTACGCCCTTGAACATAAATTAAGCATTTAAAATGCTTCACATACAAAATGGGCAATTTTCCTTATGCCTTCTGCCTCCTGCATGCATACATATTATCTTAAGGTTTTTCTGTAACACGCAATTTGTGCACCCCTTAAATTTTTACCCAACAGTTTGTCGTTAATTTAAATGCTTTGACTGTGCAGTCGTAAACTTTATATGACAAATTGCTAGCTTAGTTGGAAGGCTGGCATTCCATCACAATCATCAGAATCAAACAAGGACAGACATTGACTGTGCACCGCATCAGATAACTGAGAAATCCAACTCGACGTTGTAATACCCGTCATTAATTTATAAATAGCTCTTTTTTTTTAAGATATACTAAAACGTTAATGCAAATAACTATTGGGTATTATAAAGCTTAAAATATTTACTTGCACTCTAAATAAAACTGTAGCTGATGTTATCAATATCTATTAAAGCTCGTAGTTAATTATCCACTATGTAACGCATACCCTTTTGATCCCCAGGGTATGGGTATAATCAGACATAAATGCAAGCAGACACGTTTTGGCATGTCTGATGAAGGCCTTTGCTTTTATTCCTTTGCCACATACAAATAAGCGGCTTAATTGCACGCCTTTTCATGCCTGACTCGTAAAAGTAACGATATGAGTTGGACTCCATGTCATTCATCAAAAGAATTTTATCTAAAGAATTTGTTCACATGTCTGTTGTGCTCACTCTTTGCCCACAAAAGACTTATTTCCTATGAAAAATAGGAACGGGTATGAGTGTGCTTGTGGGGTATTATCAATTGAAATGCTGTAAATTTTTTGTGTTATGTTCACTAATTGATTACTGACATGCGTTAAGCTGTCATGAAGGTGCAAGATGAAGTGCAAACGAAGCAATTCACTTGATTGTGGTTTGCAGCAACGTTGCAGAAAAAAGCAAGGGAGAAAAGTTCAGACGAGCACGCCTGACCGTGTAATAACCTCTGTCTTTTATCTCCGATTTAATGAATTTAAGTCGGTAAAATTTTTGAAATTTTATAAATCAATTGTAGAAACCTTACTGGGGTCGAATGCAGCTCAAAATGCTATTCCGCTCATAAATAGCTGCATTTTTGACAAAGATATCGCAGTTAAAAGTTTTAAAAGAGGTGCTAAAAGGGCTTTAATCGCATATAACAGCTTTAAAACTTATCTTCGACCCCTTAAAGTTTATATGTTCTGAACCTACACAAAATATGGAATAGCTTTTGAAAATAATATAAAAAAAAATTTGTTTTGAAATTTTTGAAAAAAATCCAAATCAAGAACAGCTTGAATTTTAAATACAGAATTTATTGTGCGGCAAAATACAGTGAAAAATGGCATTTTGCTCGACAGTCGCTGCATTTTTAGTAAAGATATCGTAGTTTAAAGTTTTAGAATTTTATGGGGTCAACTCTGCCTCCTTTTTTTGAAACCTAACACATCCAATGTTCTAAACATTCATTCAGCTTGCTGGACTACAAGCTACCCTATAAAAATGTGCATGCATATTAATTACTATTGGGCATTCTTACGTAAATCAGTCGACGAAATCTTAGGAACATTTGTTGCTTATAAAAAAAATTATACCTTCTTTATTATAGCTTTACAATAATTTTTATCTGCAATACTCGTGATACCACTTGATCAACTGATGGTAAGTACAGGGAATGAAAATATAAAGGATACCACAAGCAAGAACCTGAAAACCGCAATTGAAACGTGCCGAGATTTTTGTGGACTGATAAAATTTTGTCACGCACTTTGAATGTGACCCTCGGGAGCTGTCTTATAAATTGATTATAAAAAAATCAAGCGAATTTAATGGTAGTTAAACAAAATTAAATAAAGAGTAGCCTAAATTAAAAGCAAACATTATGCATAAATAATTCTTGCGTTTAAATAAACAATTAGCAATAGGTATTTAAGTCGTAAATTAAGCTGCAGGTATGCAACAGAAATTATTTATTTGTAATTTTAATTGGCGTACTTTGTCAATAATTGACTTAATTAACCTCAGCAGCTCTGGGGAATTTCTTTTGTTAATCGATGCGGTTTATTTGTTTGCTTACAATACATGATGACAAATGGAAATTTAACAAGCATAATTAATTAAAAAGTAAAATCATTTGGGTTTCACATTACGGCGCAGTGAAATGCAAAGTGCAAACTCTTTAATTTTTGTTGTATGTTCTGCTGGCAAAGTAAACTCTTTTCCACAGTTTACAGGGAAATGGATTACAAAACGAAAAAAAATAGTCAAGAAAACTGAGCAAAAATAAGCAAAGCATTAAAGTATTAAATGGCCTGGAGCTTTGTTGATTTTCTCACTCGGTTCAACGTATTAAGTGCACAAGTTGATTAAAGAAGTTAGCTTTTACGATAAATGAATCAAAGAAGAGAAAAGCAAATAAGAAATTGTAAAAAGGCAGAAGATAAACTATTCAATACCCTCATTATTGAGTGAGAATACTAAGTAGCTGTGTTTATTTTCTTACATAGCAAAGTAAACTTTATAACAAAAAAGATGTGTAAGTAAAGGACTAATGCTGAGATACTAAATACTAAACCACATTTTTTGCACAACAACACATAACAAGAGAAAATTGTCAGTTGTCTAATTAGTAAAGTCTAAAGTCAAGCGTCTAAAAATAACAAAGGACACCTGTTATTTATTTTTCAAATTGCTGGCTTAAGAACTAAAAGGATGTTGCCGTTGTAGAATAAACGACAGACTTTCAATTTTAATTAGACAACTGAAGGAAATGCCACAATGTGAAGAGGACAAGAATTTTCTAAGAACGAGAAATACACTAAAATGGAATTTATGTAATTTAAAAAGCAACAAAATCAATACCTTAGATGGTTGAATTGGGAGCTGTAGAAACCTTTATTTATATAATAATCTTTAACTTAAATGCAATATTTAAATTGATCAAATATTGATAAAAATCTGTATTTAAACCAAGAGTAAAACAATCCACACAAGCTGCTTTTGTAATAAAAATCTAACTTAAATTTTTTGCACTGTAATATTGGCATCGCCCTTGAAATGGAGCAAGTTACTCGGACAACCAACATAAAAGAAGTAAAAACAAATTTGTTTTGGTCATAGACGAATCGTTGGTACGCTTAACAGATCAACCTTTAGTATAACTATACTCTCGATGGACAATAACACTTGCCGCTCAAAGTCAGATCGATAACAGAAACGTAGATAAATTGATGGGACGACGAAATGGTCAGCCAAATGGGCCAAAAGAGTCTTCAATTTTTTGTTCTTTTCTTGCAAAAGTTATTCCCAACACTGATGCTTAACATTTATCGACACAGTGGGTAATGTTGTGGCAGAACATAAACGAAAGATAAATGACCGTGGAGCCACAATTTTCAACTGTGGAGGATGTGTACAAGTTGGCCAAGTTTTGTGTCAAGTATGTGCTGGTCACAAAAGTTGGTAGCAAAAACCGCAGGTCCATGTTACCGGGCTGATATCAACCGAATCTGCAGTTAATTAAGGCTTAAGCTTGAAAATTCTCAAAAAAAAAATAAAATAAAAAAAAGGACACATTTTGCTTGAAAAATACTTTGGTTGTTGACAGAGGGCTTTATGTTCATTAGGACGGCTCTCCTGTGCGTATTATTGTACTAAGCCCACATTTGATTTGATAATAATAGAAAGCCTTGACAAAATATCTAAACAAAAATAACAGCTAAATTCCATAGAAAACATAAAAATTCCTGGGCTATATTTACCCTACGAACATATGAAAATTACAAGGCGTATGACACTAGAAAATAAGAAATCTTTCAATGCCTTCATGACAGTTTACGTTTACAGTCTACCCTAGTTTTAAAAAAAGAAAAGGGTATGAGGGAAAAAAAATCAGCAAATGTTTCATATTTCTTGGCATTTAAATTATATTTAGCGCGCTCTGCAAATCAAATGCACAGAAAACAACAACTGTCAGATGGCTTCGTTATTTTAACGGCAACACAACTGATAACAACAACAACAACAATATCAAAAGCGTAGGATAAAAATCTGCGATTGACGTCAAGAGCAGCATTTAAATGTAAATTATAAGCATGTTTAGCCCGCTTTGATGTATTTTTAGATCCTATTAACGTTGACTCAAATTTTTTTGTTTGCGAAATTGAGACTTGTCTATTTAAGTCAAGTTACATTTTGATTTACATAATGAAATATGTATATTTTAGCGAAATTGAATACGCAATAAAAAAGGTGTTCAAATAAACAAAGTATTATGAGTAGATACTCAGAACATAAGTAAGGTAAATTAGCTTCGTGTTATGCATATAATTTAATAGAATTAATTTTACATTCTGACTATGTACGGTAAGTTCCTTATAGATAGCTTACTGCTATCTGCCTACTGCCTCTTAAATAATCTTCAGCCTTTAGTCTTTAACCTTCATATTGACACAAGAATCCATTCCAATCTAAAGCAGCGAAATAAGAAAACTCTACGAACAGCCAGAGGCAAGTTAATTTTAGATTCTACCATAAAAATACTTCAGTGAGTTGGCTAAGAATAAGCTATGTTATTATCATATAACATATACATATTTGAGCAGCTTAGTCTAACAAGCAACAGAGAGTGGTTGAATATATAATTAGTTAAAGATCTTTACATAAGAGTGGAATTAGTAGAAAGCTTTAAGCGAATCATAAGTACACACAACAAAAACTCTCTAAATAATGAATACTAAGAACTCATGAAAATGTATCACAACTTTTTACTGCGAAGTTTTAAATCTAAGTAAAATGTAGGGGAAATTTATATGAACCGCTAAAAGCTAAAAAAAGTTTGTATATAAAATTCATATTAAAAATATATATCAGAGGAAACCCCAAAGCCTCTAACTATTATTGTTCATATTCTTGGAATTCATAAAAATGTATCACAACCTTTTGCTTCAAAGTTTTAAATTAAAGAGAAAACACAAAACAATTTTATTGAACTTAGATATTATCTTATTCCACATAAAGTGTACAACAAGTACAATATAAATAAAAACCTTATCGTTACGTTGCGTTTTCGCTTGAATACATTAGCGTAAATACAATAGTAAAAAGAATCTGCATAAAACAAAATTAACATAAATTGAAGGAAAATGTTGGAAAAATATGTGCATTTTGTGAAAAAGTGAAACCAAAGCGTTTGCTACACTGCAGCTACACTGCTACCAAGTATGATTTAATTAAGATGAAAGGTAGAGTTGAATCATCTATTAAAACAATAAGACTACTGCGACTACATATAGAGTTAGAGCTTCTAATTGAGATTCCATTGAAGCTTTCAGCATTTGCACAGTTAGTTAAACAAGAATGAGCTGAATGTTCTAAATGCATGTGGTGAGCAGGGGAAGTATGTATATGTCAAGAGGGAGGATATATAATTTCTATTTGCTTAATGCTCCACGTCTATTTGACAGCTAACCAAGAACCCAGTCACGCCTTCCTTCGACTCGTTCTTTTACGGCCTGCACGTCGCAATTGCAAATAGAATAGAAAAATTCTTCACATTTTGTTTACACACTGTCATTTCCATTCCCACTTCCTTTTCTGATCCTATTCGCTCCATTTTTTCCCTTTTTTTTACGGTGTTGACGCATGTCTGCAATTGCGCAGAAATCCCAACATTCCGTCCTAAATCAAAGCTCGAAAATGTATTTTAGTAGGTTGATACGATAAATGCTGTCCGCCCACAGCGCAAACAGGGAGAAATGCTTAATTTGTGCAAATTAACTGATTTAAAACGAGACTAAAATAAATCAGCAGGAGGCAGAAGACAAGGAAGCTATTTAAAGCTAAAAAAAAAACTTTAAGTAAAGCCAACCTCTATCTATACCAGTTTTCATATAATTTTCCTTTAGTTGCGGAACTCCAGTGCGTATACGTCATACGCACAGTAAATCATTCGTTGGCATGATAAATTGTTCTCGTGAGACTTTTGATTCTTTCCGGCAATTGCAATGCATCCTTCGGTGACCCACATGTGTGAAGTGGTTTTTTACACTGACAAAATGATGATGAAGCAAAGATTTCAAGCCATAAAGTGGCACAATTAATGGTTTAACAAATAGAAGTAAACACACAATAAATAATATTCAACAAAAATCTAAGAGAAAACTTTAAATTTAAACTTCAAGGTAGCTTTTTAGGCACTTAGGCTCAGCAAAAAGCATGACCAACTACTCATAAATAAATAATATGCTCGGAAACCACTCTTAAAATCAAATTGACTGGAAAAAAGGTGAACAATGGTAGCAAAGTGGCTGTGCAAATATTTGGACATTGGTCGTCCTTGTTTATTTACTTGATTTATGTAATATTTTATGCCTCCCATCTTCAATTGTACATTTGATCCACTCTTCTTCTTCTACTTCCGTATGGTCCTTGAGGAAACCAACGGCACGTGCTCATTATGTTCTACCCACCCATTCAATGGTGTTTACATCAATTTCACTTAGCAGCCGGACAAGTTTGATTTTGTCATGGTAAATGTATTGTTTTATTGGTCTGTATGTTTTATTCAAAATGTACATGCATTGCTTTTGCTTCTATTAAATATGAATATGTATTAGTAAATGCCACATGAATATACATATGTTCAATTTATATCATTCTCTTTATGGTATTCGTTTGAGATATGTTGTTAAATTCGACATTGAAATTGATTATTTACCACAAAATCAATGATTAGTTGGTAGCGCTGTGGGAGTCTCGTATATTTAATTGCCAAATATATGTATGTAGTTCAATCATTTTGCCATGTGCTCATGTGACTATTCATCTATTCAATGACTCACATCATCTTAAGACAAAATTTATAATTGAGTTCTACTACATTGATAAGTAGATGCTGCAGTTGGAGCAAAATTGTTGTAGAAATATAACATTTAAAATTTCATTATAATATATTACCTTTTTTTAAATTTTGGGGTTTGCATTCCTTGTTAAATGTGGCACTTGTACTAAATAATGGAAATATTTAAAAGGGTTAAGCAGCATTTTTAATCACAAAAATTATGTCAAATTTTTTATTTTCTTTCAGCAGTAATTAATATAACAAAATAGAAAGAAAGTAAAACACTCTTGCTGCTACATAGTTAAACAAATCAGTGTACACTTCTGGTGCTATTACTTGTACATATTTAAATTCTACAATTTAAATATAGCACGCAACTCGTTTGCTGAAATATTTTCTGTTTAATTTTTTTCTGACCATTTCGCAAAAAATTTACATGAGCTACAACCCACAGTTTTTTACATGAATAATTAATAAAGGGTATACGAGTATCATAGTTTGAAGAATAAAATTACAAACTTGCAACAGCAGAACAAAATTATTGATAAATGATTTTATTACTCTAATCTAGAGAAATAAATATTTAAATACTAAAAATATATATTACCAGTATTTATAAAGTTTGGGATAGTAAACAATAAACGTAAAACTCAATTAATATCTATGTATAGAGTAACTGATAGTCCATTTGTGGACGAAAGGTTTCAATGATTTTTTAGTTCAACTTGTGTGAAATGTTCACGTCATTCGGTTGCACATGCAACTGATACTCGTTTGTTGCGGATGAAGCTAAAAAGTGAATAAAGAAAGTTTTCTAAATTTGGCACGTTCTGTTGTTCTTTAATATTTGACGAAGAGAGCGCAGTCGAGTGTTTAACCTGGGTTAGGTAAACATTTGGACCAAGTACGCAAAAGAAATGAAATGGTTTATAAGACTTGACCAAATGAAAATGTGCTTGGCTTAGTGTTTTTCCGGCTTATCTTATCTTTGAAAAGCTGCGATATTAAATATACGAAATTATACTAACTCTAATATAGCGTATTTCAAATCATTGTATATAAATAGCAACAGGGTCTTGTTCAGTCGTCTCGCTTACCTGCCAACGTTTAAGTATAGACTTAAAGTTCGAAGTTCAAACCAATTAATGATTGTGCTGAAGGTTAAACGGGAAACGAGTAGTGGAAACCATTAAATTACGGGAACCTGGAGAGAAGCTAAGCCAAACAAGAAAAGGACAAAAGGAAAATTAATGCGTTATGCGACGCCATTGTGCGTATCCCGATGAAAATCTAAGCACAAAGGACACTGCAGTGGGCGACAGTTGCAGCCAAGCGCGTAAAATGTTTAACAAGCGCAAAATGTGCACAAACAAAGTGCCCCAAAAAGAGATAACAAATAATTTCAACGTTTGCTTTGGCCTTTTTTCTCTTCTTTTCTTTTCTGTTTTATTCTTTGCTTTTGTGTGCATGTATATGTGTGTGCTACAAACTCGAACTCTAGACATCAGACTTTATAGAAATATTTAATTAAATTTAAGAACATCTGTGAGCTGATGTTAACTGAGATTAACTCAGACAATGCCAACGCACCACTGAGACTGACAACTTGATAATATATTTTGGTTAAAGCCAAAACCAAAGCCGCATGCGACATGTGGCTGGAATTTGATGAAACATAAAAAAGCATAACTTTCAAATGGCCCTCTGACAGCTGTCAACAGCGCGTACAGCACTTCATAGCTCACAGTCTACAAGTAATCCCGACCATTAAACGGGCCAATGCATTGGGACTAAAGTACACATTGCGCATACGACTCGTGGTGCGCAACAAATGCGTTTTAATATGGAGTAATAATGGTAGTGGTAAGATATCGCTAGTGAAAAGATACTTGTGCACTCAGTCTACAAATCAAATAACTTTGTCTTCAACTAATCTATTCAGCTGATTCAAAGGCATGGACGTGCTCTTTGGCCAAGCTGCATTCGATTCACTTCAGACTTGTCAATAGCCAGCAAAATACGAATATAACAAATTGATATGCACGAGTGAAAGCCTTAAAGGGAATACATTTCAATTGGCTTAAATGGAATGATTGAGATTGCAAGTAGCCTTTCTTCAATATACGACCACAAAGAAATGCAAATAGAGCTTTGTATAAATCAATTTAAATAATTTAGGTCAAATTGAAAGGCTGCAGAATTCAATTATGCTATGCACTAGATTAATTTTAAAGCCTGTATGATTTGTATAAAGCATAAATATATGTAACAGGCAGCAGTGTGTGTCTGCAACCTCACATGGCCACTAACAGCCATAGATATAGGCAGACCTTCTTAACCTTTCTTTGCCAGACAAATCAATTCACTCGAAGAACTTAAATTCCAGATTCTTTTGAGCATCGGCAGCGTTCAACACATGATGACAACTAAGAGCTCTATAATTCATTTAACACCGTCTGAAGACTCTAATAGCGCTAAAAGCTTAAGTAGTCTAATTGTTGAAGTGTCGAGACATCAAACTAAGGGATGTCGGTTGGGCTTCTGGTACGTTCACCACAATTTCATTGTGCTTTTAGTTCATTATTAAAGGTGTGGCGGGACTAAAGTTTCTGTAGTCTTATACTCTCAACAAAAACTTCCTTACTTAATTTAGTTTGCGAAATTTATGTAAAACTGTTTGCAGAAATGTTGCATAATAATGCTCAGCACATTACTCATAAACCATTGACTATTATAAGCCTCAAAAGGAGGCAATTATTTCTTTACTTTTTTGTTTATTTAGACATAACGAAGCTGAATAAATAATATATATTGCAACCACCCGTGGGGAATGTAACACATCAAATGGAACGCCCACAATGGCGAAAGGTATATGTTTAAAAAACGTCATGAAGTATGACTAAAAGAAGCTGCGACCTTCAGGCGACCCCTATTCAAAATATAGCACCAGTACAATGTCCTAATAAGCAATAGGTAATTGTCTGGCTATTCATTAACTTGGTACAAACCGAAATCGTATAACTTAATATGGTTCGAAAGGCGTCTTGGAATGTCAACAAGGTCATTAGCCAAATGTATCGACCACACAACACATATGAAAAGGGTCGACAGTCAGTCACAATCTCAGCTCAAACAATACTTAATTAAATTCCCTCCCAAAATACAAGTTTATTTCACTTTCTTTCACAGTCTCCACCTCTCTTTCTCTCTCTGTTTATCCCAGAACGCCTGTCAAATTAATGTTTAGCACAAGTTTTCTGAGGAAGCTAAAGAAACTAATTTCTTGGTATATTATATTGAGGGCATTACCAGCTATATATACATATATATATATATATATATATATATATATATATATATATATATATATATATGGTAGCCAGCTGTTTGAAGTGAATCCTTTGGGAAGCTCTTTATTATATAGCCAGCCAGGACCAGAAGCTAAGCTCACTCAGCTTGCTGTCAAACTTGTTGCACAGCATCACAATCTTAGCAGGAGTCTGAAATTGTTCAGTTATTGCTTGACTGACATAGCAGTATAAAGCTTTAAGGCAAATTTCTTACATGTATAATTGAAAATCCTTCTTGCTTTGTGAAATAAGAAATATTACTAGCTTTTTAAGCTGGCTAAGCACACAGATTAGAATTAGAAATTGTGCGAACAGATGCAATTACCAGCACTTATCGCCCTTATCTTAAGAGACTAGATATGTGAGCAGTATTAGAGCTCGTATTCGGAACTGAAATCTTTGAGAAGTCTGAGGCATTACTGCAGACTCCACAGCGATGTCACTCAATTTTCCTACAATTTCAACTTCAGCAGTGTTGCCTAGTTGCCTGCAGCCCGGCGACGACACTTGCGACCACGTCAATAGCGTCAAATGTGAAACGGCAAGTGGAAAGTGGGAAAGAGGGAAATTTCGCCGGCAGCTGAGTTTTTATACCCTCTGAGGGGTATATTGGGTTTGTCAGAAGTATGTAACAGGCAGAAGGAGGCGTTTCCGACCCCATAAAGTATATATATTCTTGATCAGCATCAACAGCCGAGTCGATATAGCCATGTCCGTCTGTCCGTCTGTCCGTCCGTCCGTCTGTCCGTCTGGCCGTCTGTCCGTCTGTCCGTATGAACAAACAGATCTCAGAGATGGTAAGAGCTACAATATCCGTTTTAGTCAGTATCGACCACATATTTAGTCAGTCAATACAAGTTTGTTTCCTTTTTTTGATGCCACGCCCCATTCGCCCACAATAAGCGTAAAACCAGACATACCTCGGAAAAAATTCAGGTTTATTGCGAATATCTCGGTAACTATGGCACCTAGGGACACCAATTTTGGCATGCAGGTTGCTAGATGCAATATAAAGACAATGCCATCAAAATTTTTTGGATGCCACGCCCCCTTCGCCCACCAAAAGCACAATTGCGTTGTAACTTTGCATACAGTGACATGACACTTATTTCTTAACATAACGTTTTGTAACTTAGAATATATTTGAAGACAAATAATATAAAACGATTGTGAAATTTTCATCAAAATCGGATTATAATTAAAAAAGTTTCTTAAGCAACGAAAATCGATACTTTCAAGCAAGGCATAACCACGTGCATTGCACTGAGCTGTGCACTCAAGCAACGAAAACGAAAAACGTGCGAGCGAGATAGACATACAAATATGTGTGCATGTTAAGTTCTTGCAGCAGCTACTTCAATTTGAACTCATATAATTAGAAACGAAGCTCAGAGGGTATTACACGGTCGGCATGCCCGACTGACAATTTCTTTCTTGTTCATTTATGTAACTACAGTATGGCAACAACAGGAGCGGGGCGAACAAAGAAAAGATAGCAAGTGGAAACAAAATACACACAAGTCCTTTTAAGCCGCACGACAGGCAACAAATTCATTTGTCAGACTGTTGGCCCAGCTCTCTTACCTGAGACTGCCTTGGCCTTGACTACAGCTGATTAAGCTCATTTATCAAAAATGACTTATACGCCATTGTGTGTATTAAGTTTCGAATTAAACCATCCAATGAAAATCCAAAATAACAAATTCAAAAAGCGCCAACTCAACAGCTGTGTTTTTTGTCTGTCTTTCATTTTGGCGCATTTTATTGGTTCGAAGTCTGCACTCTTCAAGTCAAATATTTGTATTGATGTTTACAAACCGAAGTCTGTCTGCAAAACGGTTTACTTATTATGGCAAACCTCTTCTTGGTCCAAAACAACAACTTGAAGACCAAGAATTTTTGGTAATCGAAAAGTTTTGCGCGCATCAATTTGGAAAGCCAAACATATAATCGTTAAAGTTTTAATTGCATTGCCCAAATATTGAAATTGTTTCACTGAAGGATACAACAGTATTTGATTCTAAATTTAGATATCAGCGGCTTGACAAAGGCGACCTTTAAACAAGGATTAACTTAAAGGTAGAGGTGGCGGATAAAAGGCTTTAAACTGTACTTTATTTATATAAATTATTTAGTTATAAGAAATTGTTATCTATTAAAGTTTAGCCGCACAGCAACGAAGCAAAGCAGCTTTATTCAACAGCTGAACAACTGTTTTATTTATGCTTACATTCAACATATGTATTCTCCTGTGTAGGACACTTGAGTAAAACATACATATGTGTGTATATAGAGTACATACAGGTTTAAGCACAACTAACCAAACAGTTTATAGTATTATTCTAGACGCAGATTTTGTGTACGGAAACGCGTTTGAAGTGTACGCTAAACTTTTCCGACAATCTACCTCAAAGTCAGCAGGAATTTACTTTCGCATTTATCAAATAGTTGCTCACTTACAATGTCTGCGACCAGGGACAAGATGCCAGTCTGACTGCCAGTAGAATGGGAAGATATTTATACATTTTTGTTGGCTTTATTGTTATATGGCAAGTGTTTTGTTTGCGTTTTGGTTCTGCTTGGTCTTGGGGCGTTATATTAGTTGACTTGTAGCGTACAATTTGTGGCGTTGACAGAACAAACAAACTGTGAATGATTCATTTGACGTATTTGTTGTACAAATTGTTGCTGATTATTTACAATCATCAGTCAGCAAATCGATGTACCTTTGTGTCTTTCGCAAGTCAACGAATTCTGTTGAAATTTTCTATAACGTCTCGACTAAATCAATTTTCAATCAAATATATGTATGTCTATCTGTCTGTATGTCTATTTAATTGGGGCGCCTAATTGAATGCATAAAATTCTTTCATTGACCTTTCTTCGTCTCATTTGTAGCAGCAAAAAAAAGGGGCAGATTCTATAGCTAGATGCAGTCATAAAAATTAATTGGAATTCACAAAAAAGCTCAACAGACGGAGGCTAAAAAAATCAAATTACAGATGATATTCAATCTGATGATTAAATTAAATTAAACAAAAAATAGCATAGCTAAATCATTACGTACAATATAAAGGAGTTATCTTAATTTGTGAAATTTACAGTGCAATCGACTTGTTGCTTAGCTGTACTGAAGCATGGAGCAAGATTGATGTGTTATTGGGTATGTTACACTAGAACGAAGACGTGGCGGGTTCCAAAGAGCATTAGCATCCGAGAGACTGTAAGAGCTGAATAAAGTAGACATATTTATATAGCATATTTGCTCATTATCTATAACAATCAAGTTTGCTTTAGATTAAAAATTAGATTAAAAAAAAAATTAGAATTCTTAAAGAATTCCTTGTAATAACTATATTTAAGATGTAAAATTTTATAGATTATTTTTTAATAATATCATTTTTGTAGTTCTAATTTAGAAACTATAAATTTTTTTGAATTTTCAACATTATATTATTTTTCTCTTGATGGCACAAATATAAGATATTTGACCACAATCGATTTTATCAATCATCTGAGATATTTTTACATACTCAAGTAACAGGTATATCAAAGTCGGAACTATTGTTCTTATTTAAAACTGGCCGATAAGAGCTGCTAGTCTTTAATCTGGCTGAAAAAATATTTGGCAAGCTTTAAATACTTGTTGAATTTGACAATTATCTGGCTGTTTATCTGAAACGCCCCATTTTAAGCGCTATATAAACCGCTTCGATTTAAGCGACTTTAAATTAGTTTCATTTGAGTTTAACTACGATTGAGTTCGCTTCGACCATTTGAAGATGTTTGTATTTTATCTACTTTTTTGTTGCCTGTTGGCACCCCAAGTATTCGGTGAAAGTGAGTCCTCCCAAGTTTAAGTCCAGGTTTTAGATAATGTTCTCGAATATTTAAGGTGAATGTGAATCCGATTGGTTTCCATGCAACAATACTAAAACACTTTTGAGGTGTGATCAAAACGAAAATCCAGGTTGGATTAAAATTTACAGACTGTGTGACGGTAAACCGGACTGTAATGATAACAGTGATGAGATATTAACAATTTGCAAACAGCATCCTAAGTCACCTGACCTGATTGACAACAGTTTCTATTGCGCCAGCGGTGGAGTAATCGAGAAAGACAAAGAGTGCGATGGACAGAAAGATTGTTGGGATAATTCCGATGAGTTAACGGTCAAGTGTAGTATAACCTCAAAGGAAACCCAGCTTGAAGCTCAACGTGGTAATTGCAGGTACCAAGATATCCGATAAATGTTGAGTTATAAAAGTTATAACTCACTTATGGTTTATTACAGCGAAGGCAGTTGGGAATGCTTGCCTGGAGAATGCATTTCGCAGTCCAAAGTTTGCGATCACCGAATCGATTGTAGTAACGGCAAGGATGAAACCCTTGAGCATTGCTTTGAGCAGTGTGAAGAGGATCAGTTCCAGTGTGGTTATGGATCGTGTATTAGTATCACTAAGGTCTGCGATCAACACATCGACTGTCTGGATGGTGCCGATCACACTTTGTCTGTTTGGGTATTGATAATGCTACAATTGCCAACTATGTGAATTGTAATGAGCCACAAAACAGGAATCAACTGTTTTTCGCCGACAAAACTAAATATCATAACGCGAATGGTATCAAATACGTATTGCCCAATGAACCAGTACAATTCCAGTGCCCTGGGTATTTCAAAATTAGCGGAAATCCATGGAACGTCTGTAAGTTTGACGGGAGCTGGCATCACGAATTACCCAAATGTCTAAACCCTTATGATCTTAAATCAAATCAACGTGGCAACTAGTTTCTAAATTATATTCTTATTTTAGATATCTTATGTCCCTTTTATTCTCATTGTCTTTTAGTGGTGTCACTTTTGCAACCCATTTAGGGTGTTTCATTGCCCAGACCAAATCATTCGCTGACGCATGTTAGTTTTTTGTAATTCTGTACACACTGACGGGGTGAATTTTTGTGTCGTTGCCTTGCCATTTCCGTTTCCGCTTTGCTTAGCTGGGATTATGTGTCCGGCTACTTTATGTGGACAAGTTTTGTTTGCTCTTTATCTTTTTTTTTGTCTTTTATTTATCTTTTTCGTTACGTTTTCTATTTGGGTGTTTCAAGTTTTTTATCAACGCATTTCTGGCTGAATACACAAGGCAAAATATATGTATATGAAAATAAAGCCTGCAGCTAAAACATATTTAATAAAAGTTGCCAACATTTTCTGGCAATGTCCATTTGGGTTAACCTTTTTTTTATTTTTGTCTCACTTAACTTCGCTGCCCACTTGAAATGTCATTTCAAAAAGAAATATCTATTTGCGCCTGAAGTTATGATAATTTTATAAATTCCATTTCCGTTACTAGAGAATCTTAAACTCTTAAATTTAAATACATAAATTATAAAACAGATAGCATGCTTTAAATTAATATAATATTAAGAATTTACATCTTCTTATCATGTATTATACTACATGCCTACTCTAACCCAGCAATCGGTAGATATAAAAGATACAATTGGTTAACTGGAAAATGGAAAACATATAGAATGCAGCCACAATTGTGGCCGAGAGAACGTACTCCTCGGATACCATACCACGTACGCGGCGGTGGTGTATCAATGTGGCGGTGAAGAGTATTAGTGGTACCATATAAAGAAGTGTCCATAGATCGATAATCACCCTTAGATTTTTGTTTCCCATGGCACATACGATAATGCATAGAAATATATGCATAACAATAAACGCAACCGTTATATACAGCATTCCATAATAGCCTGGTAATATCACAATTGGCAAATACGCACCCATAGCGTACAGAATCAGATGAACTATTAATGCAGCGGCCAAAATAATGCCAGCATGTAATACAGACAAATAATTCCACTTATAGCTGAAAGTGCAGAGTGTTACACTTTCCACCGCAATAATGCCTAGGGTCCAATTGATCGGACATTTGTTGAAAAGCTCAGTGATCACCATAAGCAATAGACACACTAGTGCTATAAATATCCACATAAAGTTCGGAACGGGAAATGAATCGATGAGCTTAATGCGAACACACTTTATAATCGCCAATTGCAATACTCCAATCATTATCAACAGCCCAGCGACAATATAGATTTTCTGCAAACGAAATTCCCTTCTCACTGGCAGAAACTGTAAGTCTTCAACCCTTTTGGACCAAGATAATCCAGTTACAGTCTCCTTGGAGTGCGTGTCCATCGCTTTCAACTGATTTTCCAATAAACACTATAGAAATATATAATAATATTTTTGACATGGTTTGCCAAACAAACAAATTTATTTCGAAAACTACAACTCCCATAATTTTCACTCTTTATGAAGACTATGTACTCATAAGAGAGTACACGAGTCTATTGAATTTGCAAGTAGAGAAACAGAAGCTGCCAACTCTAACCCCTTCATAGACTCTAGATCTAGAGCTCGAGAAAACCAACTTGCACATTATGTGAATATTATAACCATCCATATATTGACCAAATATAATATACATAACTGCTATAACATCCTGCAGTTCAAAATCGATTTTTACTTTATCTTACACGGTCTTCAACAGTCGACTTGTTCGACAAGTTCTATATTAGTTAATGGCAAACTTCCTACTCATTGGCAGCTGTTGAAATTTACACGCTAATCACTGTCACGTCGAGGGTCTCATCTCACACCTGATTGCCAGACATGCCAGATTTACATAAGTCCCCCTCCACCGCCTGACCTCACCTTGAACTTGGCAACTGTTTTTGGCCTACAAGCACGAGTGCTGGCCTGAATTTTAATTGGCTTTTAGCGTTTACGCAAACACATGTTGATGTGTCAACAAACACCGCAAAATGTCAAAAAGCTAAGAAATTGTTTCACACCTGACTTCCGAAATTAAATAAACATGAGCAAATCAAATGGCAAAATGTCTGAAATGACAGTGGCACTTTGTTGGACACTTCAATGGATATTCAATAGAATTGAAATAAAGGCTATTACAAATAAGAGCAGAACTTTCTTTTTTGTTGACCAAAGCTAAAATTGAATAAAACATCATTGCAATGGAAATCAAACAATTGTTTGGCTTGAATCTTGGAAATGGTATTTTCGGTAAATTTATAAATTAGCTCAAAGAATACGCTTTTGGAATTTAATCAAAGCTATTCGATTTGAAATTAAATGCTTGAAGTAATTTAAACTCTTTAAATTCAGCTTTTAAACGGCACAACACATACACACTGTTTGTCTGTGCTTTGAAAATACATACCGATTTCCCTTTTTATGCCAAAAATTATACAATAAACATAAATCTCACATTACACATTTTTACTTAATATTACGCATACGCACCGCTGGCTTCAGTCTAGTCATATTTCCAGTTTCAAGCATATGCTTTTGTAATCTTTGGCGATTTATGAGTTTGCTTTCTGAAAAGAACCTATTACAAGCATTATCCCATCAAATTTGTCGCTGTCTTTCCAAGATTATGCTCGTAATCAGCTTTCCATTCAAAGTTCAATAAATGTCTATCAATCATAGAACAGGCAACGCGACACAAAGGCAATGAAAAGGCTCTAAGAGATTTGCACAAACACAACAGGAGAATGATAATTTACACAAGCTAAGCCCCATCAGCTTAGAGTTGAACAACTTTATTGCTGTCGAGCAAAAAATCACTGAAATGCGTTGAAAGAAGACAAATACATAAATTCTCATTGTAAAATCAAATAAATTCTGTATTTAATTATTTTATTTAATTCAATATAGGCAGATATTTTGGTAATTAGTAATAATAAATGTTTATTTATTTATTGAGACTTAGCTTTTGTTTTATTTGTTTGCACACATTACATTCTAGGAATTGTCGTGTCGCCTTGGCAACGGCGACAGTCGCTTCAGAGGCTTGAAAAAAAATTCAAGAAAATAGCTGCAAGCCAAATAAATACTTTTATTAATCTCTCAGCTCTTTTCGATTCAGTCGGCATTTTTGCTAATAAAAATACATGTTCTTACGATGTATGCCTTCTATGTTTTCCTGCTTCTTTAGAAAATGAATTCATGTTTTTCGACTTGTACAGACTTTTGTATTCCATTATGTTGAACAACAACAAAGAAACAATGCCAAAATAATATAGCATGCGGAATATGTATTAGAAACTGTAATGTCTGCACTGACAAATTAGCATATCTGATAAGCACTGAGTACTACAAATAAGTCTAATTTTGTTGCCCGATGACAAATGCTGGCAGCATATATAAATGGTTTAACTTTGGCGAGACTCTTGACGCAATTTGATTAATTGACACTCAAGTGAGGTGATAAATTATTAATACAGATGTCAAAATAGCTGCCTATTTTGGTTAAGTGCGTGTATGTGTCACATTACATTTAGCAGCAGCTACACACAGCTCCCATGTGAGAGTTAACAGCTGTGCTTTAATGCTCCAATTATACATTTTATTTTTAAAGGGAAAATTCAGTCACGAACGCGACTTTCAATTGAGAAAATAAATCAGTGAGCTTATAAATTTTTAGAAGTACCATAAAAAAGTAACTCTCACTTGTATTGGAACCATAAATGCTAACGAACCATTAAGAAACCGAAAGTGAACAGCACGCAAGGAGTGAGCTGAGCTGTGCTGAAATCATGTGTAATCGCAGGAGTTGGGCATCACCCTGGGCACCTAACACTTGAATCTGCCACTTCCTGTCTTTTCCATTTCAATTCTGGCATAACATGCGGCGTATATGTGTTCTTCCGCTATATGGATGTAAGGGCGTGTTTTTTTCTTCTCTGTTCAATGTGTTTAAATTGCGCTTCGGTGCGTTCGTTTTAATATATTGAATTTTATTATTAAAGGCCATTCTCAGCACCTGTTCTGCGTTCTACTATACATTCTACCTTTATTGCATTTAAACACATCTGAAGTTATTAATTGCATTTTATTCGACAAGTCGCGTATGTAATTTCATTATTTATGCCCCAGAGCATAAGCTGAATTTTAAAACATTTAATTATTGCCAATAATTGAATGAAAAAAATAAAATCTTACCTTAAATACCTGATGAAAATATTGTCGCATGTGCTACATTTTAGGATGCAATGAAAAATCAATGTTAAAAAACTTACCGCAAAAGCAGCTTAAATGTGCAACATTTGTAAAACCAATGGAAAACTTTTAGCAACATCTGCAGGTACACACACTCACATAAACACAGACTGAGATTTGCATATTTTCAACAAAATAACATATACAACAAGATACTTTTCATATACACCCACAAAAACAATTTAATGTACAAGAATTCACTAAAATGCATATACAAATGTATGTTGTGTAAATTTAATTGGCACCATGTTTGCCTTGGCTTCTTAAACAGTTATTATTACTGCTTATTTTGCAGTTTAAATATGCACAAACAAACTTGAACAAACAAGAGACTTATTTATTACCTTTTATTAGTTTATTTGAAGATTGGCAGTTAAAGCACAACTTAAGGAAACACAAATTTTAGGCTTTAAGCGTATCTACTGATTTAGCAAATTATATATTTGTCAACATATTACTTAAATCTCAGAGATCTAAAAATTTTATAATATTTAACCGTACACTCTTAATAATTGGAATAAAAACAAATATATATTATTATTCAACCTACAATACTGTTCAATTCAATAAAAAATTGTAAACATTTTAAAAATCTCGATTTGCTCAAGCGCCTGGAAAATTACTAAACATTTAACATTTCAACCTTCTTTTGACTTTGTCATTTTTACTTGTTTTTTTAGCTCTAAACCCACAAAAACCCACATTTTTTGCTTTGTTCATAAAAATTTAAGGCAAAAACTTGCGTGTCCATCCATTCTGTGGCTAAACAAGAAGTTAAAGCAATTCAACTCGTCTGTTTCTTAATTGTGCATAGCAATTTTGTCAGCTTGTAGGCCGTCAAAGGCCTTTCGCCATTTACTGCAACCACAACTTGTGCTTTTGAAGCGGAACTTTGGGTCATAGAGGTCAATGAAAAACAATGGCAAGCAACCTGATTATAAAAATGTGAAACTACTCCGTCCACAGTCCTTCGCAAAACAATACAAACTGCGTTAAAAAGCAGCAACAACAAGCGTAAAGAGCTGTGTACTCATTTTCATTTTCATTTCCATGCTGCTTCTTCTGATTCTTTGTCTCGTTGTCGACTTTACTTGATTTCTGTACATTTTACAGAATAATATGCTCAGCAGAGCTTAAAAAATTCTACAATTGTTGGTCCTTTTTGACAACATGTCAAAGAAAACAATGAAACAGACGACCAGAGTTCCAGAGAATACCACTAACGCTTTTCACATTCCTGTTCTCTGTTTTCACCACTTTTACTTTACTACTTTCATTCGCTGCCGTTCTCCGTGTCCAGTGTAACGAATTAAATTAAAAAATAGTATAAAAAACTGAACAGTTATCCTCGAGGCGACAAACTTTTAATACGCTTGCAAGACAAGCTAAAGAAATGATTTTTGCCCTTTAGTGTTCAAGGTAATAATGTTGTAAATCCACATCAGAATCCGATTAACTTGTGGAAATAGAAAAAATGATTAAAAATTTTGCAGTACTACTAAGGATAACTTTTCTACACAAATTTTGCAGACCTCTCCAACTATAAATATTACTACAAAATTATAATACCCTTAAAAAGAGTATCATTATTTTGTGCTTTGCCCACAACTTGAAATGTTTAGAAACTGTAATGTCTGCACTGACAAATTAGCATATCTGATAAGCACTGAGTACTACAAATAAGTCTAATTTTGTTGCCCGATGACAAATGCTGGCAGCATATATAAATGGTTTAACTTTGGCGAGACTCTTGACGCAATTTGATTAATTGACACTCAAGTGAGGTGATAAATTATTAATACAGATGTCAAAATAGCTGCCTATTTTGGTTAAGTGCGTGTATGTGTCACATTACATTTAGCAGCAGCTACACACAGCTCCCATGTGAGAGTTAACAGCTGTGCTTTAATGCTCCAATTATACATTTTATTTTTAAAGGGAAAATTCAGTCACGAACGCGACTTTCAATTGAGAAAATAAATCAGTGAGCTTATAAATTTTTAGAAGTACCATAAAAAAGTAACTCTCACTTGTATTGGAACCATAAATGCTAACGAACCATTAAGAAACCGAAAGTGAACAGCACGCAAGGAGTGAGCTGAGCTGTGCTGAAATCATGTGTAATCGCAGGAGTTGGGCATCACCCTGGGCACCTAACACTTGAATCTGCCACTTCCTGTCTTTTCCATTTCAATTCTGGCATAACATGCGGCGTATATGTGTTCTTCCGCTATATGGATGTAAGGGCGTGTTTTTTTCTTCTCTGTTCAATGTGTTTAAATTGCGCTTCGGTGCGTTCGTTTTAATATATTGAATTTTATTATTAAAGGCCATTCTCAGCACCTGTTCTGCGTTCTACTATACATTCCACCTTTATTGCATTTAAACACATCTGAAGTTATTAATTGCATTTTATTCGACAAGTCGCGTATGTAATTTCATTATTTATGCCCCAGAGCATAAGCTGAATTTTAAAACATTTAATTATTGCCAATAATTGAATGAAAAAAATAAAATCTTACCTTAAATACCTGATGAAAATATTGTCGCATGTGCTACATTTTAGGATGCAATGAAAAATCAATGTTAAAAAACTTACCGCAAAAGCAGCTTAAATGTGCAACATTTGTAAAACCAATGGAAAACTTTTAGCAACATCTGCAGGTACACACACTCACATAAACACAGACTGAGATTTGCATATTTTCAACAAAATAACATATACAACAAGATACTTTTCATATACACCCACAAAAACAATTTAATGTACAAGAATTCACTAAAATGCATATACAAATGTATGTTGTGTAAATTTAATTGGCACCATGTTTGCCTTGGCTTCTTAAACAGTTATTATTACTGCTTATTTTGCAGTTTAAATATGCACAAACAAACTTGAACAAACAAGAGACTTATTTATTACCTTTTATTAGTTTATTTGAAGATTGGCAGTTAAAGCACAACTTAAGGAAACACAAATTTTAGGCTTTAAGCGTATCTACTGATTTAGCAAATTATATATTTGTCAACATATTACTTAAATCTCAGAGATCTAAAAATTTTATAATATTTAACCGTACACTCTTAATAATTGGAATAAAAACAAATATATATTATTATTCAACCTACAATACTGTTCAATTCAATAAAAAATTGTAAACATTTTAAAAATCTCGATTTGCTCAAGCGCCTGGAAAATTACTAAACATTTAACATTTCAACCTTCTTTTGACTTTGTCATTTTTACTTGTTTTTTTAGCTCTAAACCCACAAAAACCCACATTTTTTGCTTTGTTCATAAAAATTTAAGGCAAAAACTTGCGTGTCCATCCATTCTGTGGCTAAACAAGAAGTTAAAGCAATTCAACTCGTCTGTTTCTTAATTGTGCATAGCAATTTTGTCAGCTTGTAGGCCGTCAAAGGCCTTTCGCCATTTACTGCAACCACAACTTGTGCTTTTGAAGCGGAACTTTGGGTCATAGAGGTCAATGAAAAACAATGGCAAGCAACCTGATTATAAAAATGTGAAACTACTCCGTCCACAGTCCTTCGCAAAACAATACAAACTGCGTTAAAAAGCAGCAACAACAAGCGTAAAGAGCTGTGTACTCATTTTCATTTTCATTTCCATGCTGCTTCTTCTGATTCTTTGTCTCGTTGTCGACTTTACTTGATTTCTGTACATTTTACAGAATAATATGCTCAGCAGAGCTTAAAAAATTCTACAATTGTTGGTCCTTTTTGACAACATGTCAAAGAAAACAATGAAACAGACGACCAGAGTTCCAGAGAATACCACTAACGCTTTTCACATTCCTGTTCTCTGTTTTCACCACTTTTACTTTACTACTTCCATTCGCTGCCGTTCTCCGTGTCCAGTGTAACGAATTAAATTAAAAAATAGTATAAAAAACTGAACAGTTATCCTCGAGGCGACAAACTTTTAATACGCTTGCAAGACAAGCTAAAGAAATGATTTTTGCCCTTTAGTGTTCAAGGTAATAATGTTGTAAATCCACATCAGAATCCGATTAACTTGTGGGAATAGAAGAAATGATTAAAAATTTTGCAGTACTAGTAAGGATAACTTTTCTACACAAATTTTGCAGACCTCTCCAACTATAAATATTACTACAAAATTATAATACCCTTAAAAAGAGTATCATTATTTTGTGCTTTGCCCACAACTTGAAATGTTTTCAGTCCACAACAGGATTTACTACATACATTTGTATTTGACTGGCAAAGGAGTCTTGTCGGAAAGCAAAGTTGCTTTTAGTTTAAGTTGTGGCCATCACAATTGCATTGAGTTTGTGAAGAGAACTCGAAAATGCATATTACTTTTTATTGATAGGAATCACATTGTTTGTGCGTTGCAACAAAATGCGCTTTATACGCCAGTTGTATACGTAAGAGTAATTCAATTACTGTAATAACACTCAACAACAATTGACTGACTGAGCCAACAAAAGTTATTTATATGTATATATGGTATGTTTATAAATTACCACAAGTGTCTAGTTTCCTATTAAAATGATTGCTTGCTAGTTTATAGAGCTTAATTGTTTTTAGTTTTCAATTGCTATTCAAAGCTGTACTTATTTAATAAGTGTTTAGTAGTTTTTATACACAATACAGAAAATGAAACTACAAATATATTTTTAACAAAAATTATATTAAATTCTTGAAAAGCTTTAATTTTGGATATATTCTTAAATTTGTTGCGTAATTAGCTTCCATCATTTTATTTCCCAATAGTTACCGTCTATATTACGACTACATTTTCGTGTAGTTAACTTAAAATGTGTATAGCTTTATACAGCTTGAAGGCAAATGAAGCGAATGTATACAATATAATCCTGTCGACGTTATCCTGGCAACACGCATTGACGGAGTTTCTTATCTCATTATGAATTTATGCCTTGGCCGTGTTAACATTCACCAAACAGGCACAATTTATGAGTACCTTGCGGCAGATTTATGTGAGAGCCAAATACCAACAACACCAACAAAAAACAACAAACAACAATAACAACAATAGCATCAGCTATAAAATATGTGAATAAAAATCTACCCAAATATACTTAACTGCCAGTTATTAACAGAGCAATCGCTTCTGGCCATGAGCTTTTGCCACTTGTGCATTTTAATTTATTTACCAGTTTATAAGAGCATCCCATATTGTTGATGGGCGTGGCCAGGGGGAGAAAGTCTGCACATTATTGTACACTTTTACACAATGAAAATTTTGACTTTGTTTCTTTTGTTTACTTTTTTTTTTTTTGCAGCTATTCATTAATCCTCAATTAGTATGCAAAGACAGTGACACTTGTTGTTTATTATTGCTTAAGTACTTACTTTGTAATGCTAGAATTAAATGATTAAACTGCACTAATAGTTGCTATATATAGTGCTGCAATTTAAAATTAATTAACTTTGCAGAAGAAAAATAAAAACCCTTTTTAATATCGAATGTAACTGGCATTTTTAATGAAACTGCTCAACCGATTTTTTTCTATTAAGAAAATGTCTTCAATAAACTTTTTAAATATTTTTTGCATTGCTTTTTATAGCTTTTCTCTGCTTTACATTTCATTACTTCATTATTTTCTTTTGCGTTATTTAACTTTTTTTATCTTATATCATTTTTTCCTTGTTGTTATTTACTGTTGCGCTTTTTTGTTTATTTTTATACAACAAAATTGTTAAGTTTTAGCTAGAACATTAGCTTAGACATAATGCAGCGATTGTATGCGGACACCATTCCATCAAAGTTTACCAGTGGCAAATGGTCGTGGGACAATAAAACAGACAGTCTACACTTTGAGCCCCACAACGATTTGGAGGACGTCAGAGAGCGATATATTGAGACAAATGGTTATAGATTTCTACGCACACTCAATCAGGTGGAAGAAGCTGTCTTTCGACAGGAGTACGTACGTTCTGAAACCACATTGGATGCCACAGCAGTGTCAATTAACGATGTGCGTGATCTTGTTTTGTTCCTTATGCCCAAGGAGTTTCTCACTATGAAGTTTTTGGAATTTATGCACAAGCCAGCTGTACATAGATTACTTCATGCACTTATTATCTACTTTGAGTACTTTCTGCGCTTGGTAGAGTTTGTACTGATTAGGCGTGATGAATTGGCTGGAGACATGGCACAGATACAGAGCGAACAGTCGAATGAGATGAAAAGGATTTTCTCTATATACTTGAGTCAGTACCGCATGCTTGTGGCTAGAAACTATAGCGTAATTCTCAAGGGTGAAGGCGATATGGCTAAATTTTATCACCTTAAGCCGATATCCAATATTGCCTGCACACTCCAGGAGATCTCTCTGCATGAACAGTTTCTGGCTGTTGCTATACAGATCGTATGGATTACAATGCATCGAAGGGCTTACAATGTGATTAACATGGAGATGAATCGGTTATTTCGATCCGAGCATTTTATAACACATCGTCCAGAGGATCTGAAATTTACACCAGCGGAACGTAGCTTTCTTTATGGACGTCGGAATAAAATTTGCAACTATCGGCTGCAATTGACGCCCTTGATATTGGAGCTGCAACATGTTGACGATGAGGATTTGCCCATACTGTGGATAGGGGAGCGAAAGTATCGTGGAAACAATATACGGATTGCCAAGCTAGAGCTGGAGTACATCATTCCGGACACTCAGTTGCATATGATCGATGTGGTCCATGGCATACTTGGACATCCGAAACGTTTCTACGATACTATCCTTAATCTTAACTGGCCGGCATTGCGTCACGAGAATTACACCACTGTAAATGATCCTTATCACATAATACGACCGCCGAGTCTAGTAATACCCAATGTTGATGAAAGAAACCCTCGCCATAAATTGCATGAAAGCTATGAACATTTCTTCAAGATCTTTAACATTTACGAACCTTGCTCACAGCAGACACTCAACAAATGGCTTCAGCGCGAAAGCAGACTGCGCGCTTTCACCGCAGGCCAGACTCAGCTCAACATCTTTGTACGCTGTGAGAAGGAAATGGACACCTCGACGACTGTTTCTCAAGCTAGCCACATCAGGGACAAATACTTTAGGCGTGTTCAACGCCTACGAAAAGTTCATAGTTTCACTCAGGTTGGCTCCAGTCTGGAATTACAAACCTCATCACGGCGGATGTCGAGAAAATCTGGTGACGATTACTTCTTCGAAGAGTGAAATGATAAGGTATCCAAGAAATGCATATCATTTGACTTTTCAAAGACTATAATAACCAAATATACATATGTACAGATTCCGATAATAAAAGTGCACATAAAAGTATAAAAAAAAAAGTTATAAAATAGAGTTTATATTTATTTGTCGCATAGTTTCCATTGCTAAAACTGCCAGTTAGGTTTCGAAAATGTTATAAACTTAATAGAAAATTCAGTCCATTATACATTTGCAACACTTCCATAAACATACACATAACATAGGTTGCTATAAGTTTCCGTAATGATACGTATATACGCCGACACTTACGTACCGAAATACCATAGTGGGAAGTGGTCTTGGGATAGCAAAGCGGATAGTCTACACTTTGAGCCACACCACGATTTAGAAGATGCCAAGGAGCGTTACATTGAGACAAATGGATACAAGTTTCTTCGTTCTATCAATCAGGAAGAGGAAATGATCTTCCGTCAACAGTTTGTACGCTCCGAAGCCACATTCGACACGGACACGGTGGTGATCAACGATGTGCGTGATCTTGTGTTATTCCTTATGCCCAAGGAGTTTCTCACTATGAAGTTTTTGGAATTTATGCACAAGCCGGCTGTACATAGATTACTTCATGCCCTTATCATCTACTTTGAGTACTTTCTACGCTTAGTGGAGTTTGTACTCATTCGACGGGATGAATTGGCTGGAAACATGGCTCAGATACAGAGCGAGCAGACGAATGAAATGAAGAGGATTTTCTCCATATACTTGAGCCAGTATCGCATGCTTGTGGCCCGAAACTATAGCGTAATTCTCAAGGGCGAAGGCGATATGGCACAGTTTTATCATATGAAGGAAATTGTCAATATATCGGCTACGATCAAGGATAAATACTTTCACGAACAGTTTCTAGCCGTTGCCATACAGATAGTATGGATTACAATTCATCGACGTGCTTACAATGTAATCGAAATGGAAATGAATCGACTGTTTCGCTCTGAGCACTTTGTATTCAATCGACCGGAGTATCTGAAGTTTACTGCCGCAGAACGAAGTTTGCTTTACGGACGAAATAATAAAATTGTCAATTATCGGAGTCAGGTCTCGCCGTTGATACATGAACTCGAGCATATTGCCGACGAGGATCTGCCCATACTGTGGATAGGTGAGCGTAAATATCGTGGCACCGATACCCGTATTGTTCAGATGGAACTGGAGTATATAGTGCCAGGTCCACAGCTATTTATGATCGATGTAGCCCACGGCGTGCTAGGACATCCCAAAATATTATATGACACCATGCTGAACCTAGATTGGCCAGCCGTGCGTTTTGCCAACTATTCAATTGAACACGATCCCTATCATATTGTCAGACAACCCTATTTGAAGGTGCCCAATATAGACGAACTCAAATTACGCCGCATGTCCAAGCGCTACGATCAATTCTTCAAAGTCTATCGCATCTACGAACCGGTTAGCAAACAGATGCTCAACCGTTGGTGTCGTCGTGATAAAGTTATTAACTTTTATCGCAGTGGTGGCGTTCTGGAAGACATCAATATGCGCTGCAAGAAGGAACTGGCCAGCGACAAATATGGTCCTTCGGTGGCTCACATTATACAGAAATACTTCAAGCTCGTTGGCAGACTACGCAAGAGGAAAAATGTGGCTAATGCTGATGATCTTCTATCCAACAAGAGTGTAACGCTTACACCCGGAGCAACATTTCGCAAAAAGATTCAACCTCTGGGTGATGATCATTATTTTGAAGAATAGAGCATTTCAATTTACTTTTGTTCGGAAAGCAATACTTTATCACAAATAAACGAACATGCTTAAAAAAGAGACTATTTTAAGTATTATGTGGGAACAGTGCTAGTGGAGAGTGTTCCAGCGTATGATAATCGGTTTATCACAGATTAGAGCAATGTTTTTAGATTAGAGCTATGATATTTACTTACGGTAATAACAGCGTATTCCAAACTAACAAATAGTTAACTTTCGACATTGAAAGAACACAAACTATTAGGGGAGACTAATGATCATTATTTTTAAAAATTATCCATTCAAATTGTACATCATTCAATAACTAGTACTTGACCACAAATAATTTTAGTTGACTTTAAGCACTGCGCAGGAGCACAAACTGCTAGGGGACACTGTAACGTAGACCGCAACAGCTGATAAGCTATATTAAACACTAAGAGTGCTGCAAATCTCTGGCGCAGTGTTAATTGCAATGTCCGTGGAACTTGAGGCACGCACAACTCCGCCGTACAATCATTTTACGCAAATTGGCGATCCCGTGCTACGGCAATGTGCCAAGGATGTTGCAGAGGATCGCCTGGACAGCGAGGAAATCAATGATATTGTGAACAAAATGGTGAATGTGCTGCATCACTACGATTGTGTGGGCGTGGCAGCACCCCAAATAGGCGTACCACTGCGCATAATAGCCATGGAGTTTAGTGAGGAAAAGCAGCAGAAGTTTCCGCCAGAGACTTACGAACAACGAAAGATGTCCACTTTGCCGCTAGCCGTGAGTTTCTTCCCGTAACCATTTACACTCTTATAGTTAACAACTTTATTGCAGGTGTTTATCAATCCCAAGCTGGAGATAATTGGTGATGAGAAGCACACACATCCGGAAGGCTGTATGAGCGTACGCGGTTTCTCTGCACAAGTGTCGCGCTATGATCGCGTACGCATCTCTGGTATCGGAAAACTTGGTACGCCTGCAGTGCTGGAACTAGAAGGCTGGAACGCGCGCATAGCACAACACGAAATGGATCATTTAAACGGTGTTATTTATATTGACCGCATGGATGTTGCTAGCTTTAACTGCAACACGTGGCAGCAGATTAATGCAGCTGGTGGGCGTACAGTTATACCGTTTGATAAATAATTTACATTTAAATAACTTAACGATTGTAATATATTGTTACAAATTTTGCGCCAGCTGCAACTAGTTCACACATGTGCTCTGAACCACTGCGTCACGAACTATCGAAAGCATATTGTATGATTGAACTATCGATAAGTTCGCTAGCCGGCTTTAGTGTTGGAAAGCATTTAATTTTA
This sequence comes from Drosophila tripunctata, assembly GCA_035047385.1. Classification (NCBI taxonomy): domain Eukaryota; kingdom Metazoa; phylum Arthropoda; class Insecta; order Diptera; family Drosophilidae; genus Drosophila; species Drosophila tripunctata. Next base: position 2,095,828 of record JAWNPS010000326.1, on the reverse strand, counting down.
TATAAATAAAAGAACCAACATAACAAAATATAAATGCAAGCAATTTTAAAAGCTGGGTGTTTTGCAATAAATTAACCAGCTAGATGAGTTTACGAACGGTTGTAAGCTAGCAAATTATTAAGCAGATAATTCAAATTAAACGTAGGTAAGTTATAAACTTTGTGTGCTTTTGGGGTTATACCGCAGCGGCCGTTAACCAATTTGGTTTCCTAACTATTTCAGCCAAAATGTTGCTGCCACTGCAGAAATTGTGCCTAGGACAAACCCGTTACTTAAGCACCAGCCTAAGTAGGCCACAATCATTCCGCAAATGGTATCAGCAGCTATGGACAACCAAGCGCACGAATCTGCCGCCCTACAACCACTTCACACAGATCGGAGATCCCGTGCTGCGGGACAAGGCGGCGCCAGTGCCTGAGGATTATATAAACAGCAAGGAAGTCCATGCAGTGATTGATCAAATGGTTAATGTCCTACGCAAATACGATTGTGTGGGCATTGCGGCGCCACAAATTGGCGTCTCGTTGCGTATTATTGCCATGGAATTCAATCCAAGCATCAAGAAGGAACTGTCCGAGGCAACCTACAAGGCACGACAAATGTCCGAGCTGCCACTAACTGTAAGCTTCAAGCAGAACCCTACTGTATGCTCTATTCATGCCCCTTCCTTGCAGGTGTTCATCAATCCTCAGCTGGCTGTAACGGACTACACAAAGCACAAGCATCCCGAAGGTTGCATGAGTGTGCGCGGTTTCTCCGGCGAAGTGGAACGCTATGCGGCCGTCAAACTAACGGGTTTGAATCGCGAAGGTGCAGCCGTGGAACTGGAGCTGAGTGGCTGGAATGCCCGCATTGCACAGCATGAAATGGAGCATTTGGAGGGCAAGCTATACACGGATCAGATGGATCGCTCCACGTTTATGAGCACCTGTTGGGAGACGGTGAACACCAAGTCGGGACGCGTGGAAATACCATTTTACAAATAATAAACGTTATTTTTTGTTACTTGCTGTTAAACCAAAGGCGAAGAATTTGTTTATGGAATGGAAATGTTATATGGCTGATTTGTTGTTGTTGTTGTTGTTAGCAACTGTTCTGCATTCATGTGTACATTCTCAAATGATGATTGGCCGTTCCCAGTGCCGACTTGGCCTTGAAGTACTCGGGACTATCCCACAGATCCCGTTTGTCCATCATGTACGTAAATAGTTCATTATATTCCCGCTGCAGCAGCTTGTGTGTGGCTGAGACCTTACCGCGCAGCTCCTCAATGGCTCGTATTAGAGCAGCGCGTGCTACATCCATCTGAACTTGGACATCTGCCTGCTGCGTCTCAGCGTCTGTCAGCGCACCCTCGTGCTGCAGCGTACGCAAGTGCATTCGCTGATTCTGCCAATCGTCCCACTGTAACTGCAGGCACTTGCCCAAATAGTTAAGCACCGCCGTGCGTAGGATGAACTGCCGTATGCCCGGATGTGCTATATCACGGACTCGCATTCGGAACATGCTCAAAACAGTTGCTCAACTCTTTGCATGAATGAATGAATATGTATATACTTAATCTGTTGTGTTGTGTTCTGATTACTTCAACAAAATCTGTATTTCAGTTTTTGATTTGTTCCGATCTGATTGCAGCTTAGACAAACCTACTACAAGTCAAATTTGGTGGCACCAGCTCTTATGGTCTCTGAGATCTATCGCAGACTAACGGATATAGCTTTTTCGAGTAGTCGCGACTGTAGACCATTTTAAATTTTTAAAGAACGTGTTGCACAGAAAGTTCAATTAATATTGTACAAAGATTTATGCGGAAAAATCACAGATACTTCAACAAAATTTAGACACAAAAAATTTCGAATTCTACACAAGAAATTCTAAAGATTTCCGACTAAAATTTTACCATAAATTTATATAAAATTACACCAATTACATTTTTATACAGATTAAAACACAAATTAAAAGAAAAATTTGATAAAATGTTACAACTATGAAATTTATACAACAAGTTATTGGAGTTTTTTTGGTAGTTGCTTTAGAAGAGTCCCTCAATCTGACCGGTTTCGGTATTCAGATCGATGTCATAGATGGCTGGACGAGTGGAGAGTCCCGGCATTTTGGTAATATCACCACACATGGCCACCACGAAGCCGGCACCAGCGGAAACATAGACGTTCTCCACCTTCAAAGTGAATCCCTTGGGTGCACCCTTGATGTTGGCATCGCCAGTGACGGAGCCGGAAGTCTTGGACATGCAGACGGGCAGTTTGCCAAAGCCCTAAGGGGAAAAAGCAAAGATTAAGTCCATGTACATGCTCCATCTTCATTCACATTAACTTACCGCATCGGTGAGGCGTTGCACCTGCTGCAGTGCCTTCGTGGATAGCTCCACCTTGCCGGCACCGTACATGGTCTGTGCTATCTTGTTCATCTTGTCCACGAGCGGCATATCCAGATCATACAGCAGCTTGAATTTGTTCTCCAGCTGGCAGGCTGCAATCACAGCATCGGCTAGAGGCACAGCACCGGCACCACCATCGGACCAGTGGGTGGACACCACAGCGGCAAAGGCACCTGCCTTTAAGGCGGCATCCTTCAGCAGCTGATGCTCCGCCGGCGTGTCAGCCACATGAGCATTGATGGACACAATGACGGGCATGCCAAAGGCGCGTCCGTTTGAGATGTGCTGCAAGAGATTGGGCAGACCCTGCTCCAGCAGCTCTAAATTCTCCTCCGTATACTGTTTGTTGAGCGGAGTACCGGGTGTGACAGGAGCACCACCGCCGTGCATTTTGATGGCCCGCACGGTCGTCACCAGAACCATGGCATCGGGATTACGGCCAGAGTTGCGGCACTTGATGTTGCAGAACTTCTCCATGCCAATATCGGAGCCGAATCCGGCCTCCGTGCAGACATAACCTTCGCTGCCCACCAGCTTCAGGCCAATCTCGTCGGCAATGATGGAGTTACAGCCGTGGGCAATGTTGGCAAACGGTCCCGTATGCACCAGCACCGGCGTACCCTCGAGTGACTGCATCAGATTCGGTTCCATGGCATCCTTGAGCAGCACGGCCAAGGCGCCCGTCACGCCCAGATCATCGGCTGTAACCGGCTGCCCGGATTTGTTAAATGCCACCACCATCTCGCCCAGACGCTTCTTCATGTCCGCCAGGCAGCCGGAGAGTGCCAGCACGGCCATAATCTCGCTGGCCACGGCAATGGAGAACCGTGTCTTCCGGCTCAAACCCTTCTCGGTGGGCGACTCACCAATGGTTACCTCACGCAGATACCTATCGTTAATGTCCACCACACGCTCCCACATGATTGTCTCCTTGTCGATGTCGAGTCTGGCGAACTTGCCGTACTCCACGGCCGTAAGCTCATCGGGATCGGTCTTCTGAATGCCCAGACGCTGCAGACGTCGCAGCTGTATGGGACTGAACTTGCGCTGACCCTTAATCTTGGGCACCAGCCGATTGTACAGTGCCGTGTCCGTCTGCGTGGCCTCGTGGAAGATGCGTGTGTCCAGCTGTGCAGCCAGCAGATTGTTTGCTGCGGAAACGGCATGAATGTCGCCGGTGAGATGCAGATTGAACTCCTCCATGGGTATAACCTGGGCATAACCACCGCCGGCAGCACCGCCCTTAATACCAAACGTAGGTCCCTGCGACGGCTGACGCAGTGCAGCCATCACATTGCGCTGCTTATGCGCTCCCAGCGCCTGTACCAAACCCATCAACGTCGTCGTCTTGCCCTCCCCCAGGGGCGTTGGTGTAATGCCCGCCACAACCACATACTTTCCAATCTGTCGATTCCTTAGGCGCTGCAACACATTCAGCGAGATCTTTGCCTTGTTACTGCCATACATGGACACCTCATTCGGCTCCAGACCAATTTCCTCCGCCAAATGTCCAATGTTCTTGGGCCGCTGGGCACGAGCAATGACTATGTCGCTGGGCACTGGTCTGACCGGGCGCAGGGGTAGCGGTTGGAGCAACCAGTTCTGGCGTGTGGCACGTGCCGCTGCCCTTGTGGCCGACACCACCGTGTTCTTCATCAGCATGGCCACCGTCATGGGACCCACGCCACCGGGCACAGGTGTCAAATGTCCCGCCACGTGCTTCGCCTCCTCGTAGTCCACGTCGCCCACCAAACGTGAGCCGCTCTTCTTGGTGGCGTCTGTAAATGGTGCAGGAACAAAGTAGAATCAATTATATAGGGATGATCTGTATTTTTACATTTTTATAATCATTTTGCTTTATTATTTTTAAAAAGTCAAGGAGTTTTTATGAAAAACTCTATAAAAAATTTAAAGTTTTTTAAAAAGAAATTGTGGAATTTTTAGTGGCATCAAATACAGCTCAAAATGCTACTTTGAAAAAAGTTTTCGAAAAATTATTGTAAATCCAATTTATAAAGAGGTAATAATGGGCCGAACAGTGTTCATAACAAGCTTAAAACTCATTTCCGACCCCATAAAGTAAATATATTCTTAGTCTACACAAAATTTCCCATCGATTAGATTCGTTTTTGGATATAAAATAATGAAAAAAATTTTTTTTTATTTTTTTAAAAATTGTTAAGGGGTAGGTATGGAAAATTTTAAAATTTTTGAAAAAAATTTAAATTTTAGAAAAGTTTGAATTTTAAATGCAGAACTATTTTAGCGGTAAAGTAAAGCGTAGAATGGCAATCCGCTCAACAATCGCTGCATTTTTAGCAAAGATATCGTAGTTTAAAGTTTTGAAAAAGTGATAACAGGAGTTCAACTTAAACTAAACTGTTCAACTGTCGAGTACGTACGAAATTAATTTAAAACTTTACAGTTTTGCATTGAATTTTTGAACTATTAAAAACTTTTTAAACCAGTTTTTACTAACCAGTTTAACACATTATTTTTAAATATAAAACTAATTGAATTGTGCTATAATTTTAAACATTTAAAGTCCACAAAAACGAAATCAACACATTTAATTTTTAATTAATTTTTTAAAATATTTAGCATTACTGTTCTCAATACTACTGCAATTTCATTAGCAATATCATTAGCAATTTCATTAGCACTACTATTTCTAATGTTAATAATATGAAAATAATAATGCTTAATTCAAAATCTCGAAAGTATTCAACTATTTTCAATAGAAGCCAAAACAAAACTAATCTTGAAACGAGATACGTAAGTGAAAAACAAGCAGAGATGAGTTTCCCATCAGCAGCGGCAGCAGCAGCAGCAGCAGCAGCAGCAACAGCCGCTTATCAGCAGTGCGCTGCGGGGGTCGAGCAATGCAAAGGTCAATCGAAGTGATAAGAACGAATACAAAACAGCTGTTTGGCGTGCAGCAACCAATACCAAAACTCACCTGGCTTGCAATTGATGCCACAATCGATGACCACCGCACCGGGTTTGATCCACGAACCCTTCACCATCTCCGCCACACCGATGCCCACCAGCAGAATGTCAGCGTTGCGTGTAATCTGCTCCAGATTTCGGGTCTTGGAATGGCAGACAGTGACCGTGGCATTGTGCCACTTGAGCAGCTCAGCGGCCGGAGTGCCCACAATTTTACTGCGTCCCAGGACCACAGCATTGGCACCAGCAATTTCCACACCCGTGCGTCGAATCAGCTCAATGCAGCCCCATGGAGTACAGGGTAGAAATCCACTCAGATCACCGGTGGCCAAACGACCCTCGTTCATCGTATGCAAACCATCCACATCCTTCGACGGCGAAACGGCATCTGCAATGCGATGGGCATCGATCTTGGTCTCACAATCGAGTGGCATCTGGACAATGATGCCATGCACCTGAGGATCGGCATTCAGTTCCCGCACCTGACCAGAAGCCAGAAAACAAATGCTTTCATAACACATTTCAAATGCAGCAGATTATCACGGTTGCTTAGTTGCGTAATCAGTGCTGGCATTTTAGCTTTTTTAAAGCTACAAATTTCAAATCAAACTAATTGACTTTCGACTCACCTTATCGAGCAGCTCCAGTTCGGTGATCGTGGACGGAAGTTGCACGTGAAGCGCATTAATGCCGATCTCCGTGGCAGCCTTGATCTTCATGCGTATATAGACATTGGAATCCTCACGTCCGCCCACCTGTACAATGCGTAATCCTGGCACAAACTCCTTACCCGATGCACGCAACGCCTTCACCTCCTGGCACAAAGCATCGCGTATATTTCTATTTTATCGGAGTTAACATTTACTACTATATAGTATATATATAGATTGCCACACACTCACTTGGCCACCGATGTGCCGCATATGATTTTAGCCTCTTGGGACATTTTGGTATTACTGGTCGAATCGCAGCTCCACAGCTCACTGGAAAAACGCACAAAGTATCTAAGTCTCCGCAGAATGATCGGATTATATGGTATGGTATGGATCGGCTACCGATAGCAACGCCAACGCTCGCACAATGCAACTGAGCTCGTAATGTCCATACAGTCCCTATCTATACCCATTTCGACAAACATATACACATATATATATGTACATAGGTAGTTAGACTATCGCCTATCGCTAATCTCACCGACCAAGCAACCAAACCTAGCAGCCGACCAACCAACCAACCGACCGATTTGATCCCCTCGATCGTTTTTTTTCATCTTATCACACATTTCAGATTATTTGGTTTCGGGTTACTCTAGGGTCATAGCTCCTCTGTAAACAAAATAACAAAATCTCTCCCTTTAACCAAATGAGCGCTGTGACCGCAAATTTTCTCGCCTGGAAATCGAATACACCTTCCATTAATTATGAAAACTATGAATTAAATTGCATTTATGTTAAATGAAAGTGCTGCCAGTTTAGCTATAGCATAAAAATCTAGCTGTTTCAATTTTATTTGACATTTACAATCTTTAACTTATGGAAAATTGCCTACTTCTTTTTTTTACACATTGTTTAGCTATTTTCAAGAGCGGCGCAAGTCTCCAAACTTTCTAGAAAGGTTCGAACCATTAACCAATTAACCATTCGGTTCGTTTTGTGTACTGGTTTAGATAGGAGCCTTGTTTAACAGACTTACAGTAATACTTATACAAATAGTAAACCTGACGTCACTATTTTAGGAACTGCATACCAGTTAGACCCTCTAATAAAATTAGTCCCAATTGTATCGCTCATGTTATGTACCAGGAAATCTATTAATGCATTCTACGAGAAGAGCTCCTTAAAAATTGTTAGCTGTCTTTCCTAGAATTCAAAGTTTACTAAAAAAATTACTACAGTTTCCATAAATAATCAAATATAAAGCTCATTATAGAATGTAGCACAACCGTTTCCGATTCAAGCTGCGGTTCGTTAGTTCAAAACATTCCAAAATCGTATCTAAACTTTTAAACTTTAACTTAAAACTTTTAAAACAGATTAAAATAATATTTAAAAAATTTATAATCATTCAAATTTTTTACTAACCTTTTTAACAATATGAAATTCAAGTTTGCTATAAAAATTTAAATATAAAGCTTACAAGAAATAACTTCAAACTTACGTTATAGTGTTTAACTGTTTCGATCAGCCACACGTTCCTTAAAACTGTTATCTTATACCAATTGAATTTGTACCACTGTGCGCACTACCTGCCGCTACATATAATCGATTTCATAATCTATCAAAAAATACCTGATTTTAGAGCAAAAACAAACACAACAATTCTGGCTGTTGGGAACACAAACAATAACAACAAACAAACAAATACAAAGTATAGAGATAACATAAGCGTGCTTTATCAGTAGTAGGTGCCAATTGGTGATAATAACAGTTAACATGCAGAAATCATTACCATAATAATTAGAGCCACAGCAGTGGTCAGTTTGAATGCACAGCCAAATGTTACATATATATACATGTGATATCTGATTTATAGCAATTTTATTATTCCTGACACAACAGATACAAAAAACTTTTATAAATAAACTTTACTTTATTTTAATGGCAGCTCGCAGCTTGGCGGATCGACTGCGACTGTTGCGAGCGATTTCGTTGGCATCGGGTAGAATGACATGACGATGGAGTTGACGCCAATTGGATTGCACAAAGGATTCCATTAGAGCAGGATCGTGGGTGAGATCGTAGCCGCAGTATTTTAGGGGCACCGGATTTGCCACACCCTCGATGACATTGCCGTTGAGGTGACGCTTCACAATGGTGTCCTCCAGCGAGTGAAAGGTGATGGCCACCAGGCGACCCTCGGCACGCAGATATTCCTGGGCCAGCAGCATGCCGTAGTTGATCTCGTTGAGTTCGTTGTTCACAAAGATGCGCAGTGCTTGAAATGTTTTGGTTGCCGCATGTGCCGATCTCTGCAGCCTGTCCAGACGCCTGTCCTGACCCTCGCCGAGCACGGCGGCCACCAGATCGGCCAGCTGTCGTGTGGTCTCAATGCGTTGCAGTGCACCACGTGCCTCTACAATGGCACGTGCAATCTTCTTGGCCGCCTTCTCCTCGCCATAGACACGAAAGATGCGCGCCAGATCCGCTTCCTCGGCACGGGCGAGTACATCGGCAGCACTGACGCCGCCAGTGCGTCCACAGTCCATGCGCATGTCGAGTGGACCATTGTGGGAGATGGAGAAACCTCGTCCAGCCTCATCGAACTGCATGGAACTGCAGCCAAAGTCAAACAACATGCCGTCTATGCTGTGACGCGGCACATTCACCTCTTGCAACAATTGTGGCAGCTCCGAGAATTTGCCCAGCAGTGCCACCAGACGTCCCTCATACGCTGGCTCCTGGCTCAAGCGCTGGGCCAGCTCATGGGCCAGAGGATCACGATCCAAGGCATAGACAGTCGCCTCAGGGCAACTGTCAAGCAGTCGTCGTGTGTGTCCACCAGCTCCAAAGGTCATATCAATGTATTTGCCACCTGCCACTGGCTGCAGATAGTCAATAGCCGTCTGGCAGAGCACGGGCACATGTGCAGCTGCAGGAGGAGTAGATGTGACAGCTGCGCTGCAGTGCCTCATTTGCTGTATCGTGGGTTGTATTGCTCTTAATCTAGTCAGGAATTTGCTCATCATCTTTATCTTCATCTTAGTTGTGGTCTTGGTTATCCTTTCGGTCTCTACTTTGGCTTGTCGTTCAGATACTGCAGAAACTCAGAGCTGAGCACCTGATTGCACTGTGCGGCAGTTAGTCCTGTGGCCGTGGAGTCGTACTGACGCGGATACTTCTTGGCGTACACGTTGCTCGACAGTCGCTCCAAGGCGTCTATCTGTTTGGTCAGATCTGCGCTAGCTTCGCTACTGAGACTCGCACTCCCCGTCAGTTTGGTTAGTTGCTTGCGAATTTGTTCGCCCAGATCCCTTGGTTGGTGGAGGGGGAAGGAGAGAAAGTTTTATAGCACTTTGTTTTTGGGTTTGTGTTTGTTGTTCTTGTGTTCCTCATGTTCGTTGCAGCGCTCACGATCCTAAGGAAGTTACCCAAAACTAACCAAAGAACTAAAGTTTTTTGATCCTAAATGTCACGCTAATAAAGTGGAAATTTAGTAACTTAATCCAGTTGGAAGCAAGTTAACAAGCTACAGTAGAGCTACTCGACTGCTGTGTGCCCTGTTCTTGAGTCTTCAATATAAAAATATTTATTACCATAAATAACATTACACATTTTTAAAAAAGAAAATTTTATTCAACTCACAATTTCTTGAAACTAAACTTCAACCAAATAGAGCTGTTAAATCTTAAAGCCCACAAAGTTTAGCTGTTTATACCCACTGACACACCTTAACATAAGTTCCAAGTTTCCTAATTGAGCTGGGCTAAATACTAATGTATGTACAGATGTTCGTCTCAAGTTACTCTATTAAACAAGTTATTATAATTGCACATGTAAACCGAAGAGCGAGAAAAGATTTATAGTGAAAATAAGTGGTGTGTACGTACACAGTTACAGAGAATTTTTATAGAATTCCATATGTATTAGAGTCTTAAAAATTTTGTAAACCAATGAATTTGTTATCTAGCTATTTGTAATGATAAGGCCTAATCCTTAAGAGAATTTTTTACAATCCAATTTAAACTTGAGTTTCAGCGTTTGGGAATAGTTACGTTAAACAATACTATAAGTTTAACAAAGATCTAACCATAAATAATAAAGTTTTCCTTTTGATCTCATATGAGCGAGCGATTGTATGAAAACGCATAGCAGCCAGCTTTAAGTTAGATTGTACATAGCAGTTAGCTAACGCAGGCTCTATGTGGCTCATGCACATTACCTATTCTTTGGATAATTTAAACATAATGAAGTGTTATCAATTCAAACTTTTTACTCACATATCTGGCACATCTGCTTCGCCCAATATAAACGACTCTGGTATTAACTGATAGGCGTATTTTGAAGACATTTTCAATAAATTAGCAGCTTAAAACACACACAATGTAAACGATGCAAAAGTCAACAACGAAATGAAATTTGCTTCCAATAAGACAAGTTCAAACCGAATGAGTTCCACAGTCCACAATGTGTTGTGGAAACTGTTTAGGGACTCAGACAAACGCACTATTAAGGCAAATGCAAACTACGAAACTACACTGATAATTATAATATAATATGCACAAATCTACTCAACTACGCCCTAAGAAAACAATCTCAAATTGCTTAAACATTGTATGAAAACAATGCTTTAACACAATTGAATTTGTTAGATAATCGCAAAGAAAAACGCCGCCACTGCTGAACGAACATTGTGTATTTCAGTTGTGTGCCATTTCTTACCTGCCCACTTTTGTCTTTTCTGCTGGCCACTTTTCAAGTACTTTTAGAAATCTTTGGTATTGCGCAGACATGCTTAATTAAAACATAAATTGTGTGCCACAAATTAATAGTTTTTAGCGCCCAAACAATAACATTGCACGAGCCTTACAGCTGAGTAATAATGCATATGACAGCACTGGTACTCATAATGCAACCCTAAAGTAGTGCTGGTAAGCGACAAAACTATCGTTTGCGCACATTGTATTAAATATGGCGCTAAATTCAAAAAAGTTACAAGTATTTAACTTCGCTAAGCAAAATATGACAACTAAGTAAATGTTTACAGAAAATATGACATAGTTCTTAAATAATATAGAATAATTTTCAATTATTTATTTTTTTTTTACAAAAATTTGAATATGCTGTGCATTTTAATAAATTAATAAATTGTGAGCCAAATTCTGTACTAATTTATTTAAATTTGTTTGCTTTAAAATATTAATAAATTACGCCATAAATGCAGGGTATGAAATAAGCCATACAAAAACGTCTAACCAATCAGAGGAAAACCGGAATAAAACTGTAGGAGAGCCAGAGAGAACATTTGAGTAAGACAGAGAGCGCAACAGTGCTAGCAAAAAACGTACACATAAAAAACATAAACAAGCATTTTTTCATTGCGTGTGCGAGAGCGGGTGAGAAACAGTGAGAGCCAGACACACTCTCACACATACACGCATGCACACCCAACCACTTACGCTCACAGCTGCTTGCCGTTTGCGATGCCACGAAAAAACTCGAGTGATTTTTTTTTTATTCAGTCTAGTTTTTGCCATCGTGCCGAACGGTTCTTCTTCTTCTCGGCCGTCGTTTTTGCGTTTCTCGTTGTGATTTGTTGTTCGCGTACTACGCACACACGGCATGTAAACAACGGTGGGACGAGGAGACGAAACGCAAAACTCATACTAAAATCCAATTTATCGTAACGCATCGCATCCTTCCTTTGCGCACTCCCTGCTGGTCCAACGTTGAGTGAGGCGCCAAAATTAAGTCGCGCCAAATTCTCGTGAACAAAAAGAAGAAAAAAAAAAAAAGGGACAGCACAAGTGCAAAAATCGCACACATACGACCACACGCGTTACTCTGTGTGTGCCAGTGTGTCTGTGTGAATATTTTTGGCGTGCGCGGCCATTTTTTTCCTTAGCACTCAAGTCTCTATTTGCAAGTGTCAGTGTGTGTGTGTGTGTGAGCTAAGTGTACTCGAAATTTTTGTAAGAGGAGAAACCGTAAAAAAGAGCAAAAAGAAAAAAAAAGTTCAAATTTTACGTTAAAATCAAAGATAACTTAATACACATGCACATGTAAACAAACGTAGATATATGCAAAAATAACCGTAACACAAAAGTGAAAACGGATAAAAAACGAGCAAAAAAAGAGAGAAGGTGTATGAAGAGGAGAACGGCAGGCGGAGAACATAACATACCCCCCACCCAACCCAACCAATAGGTCACCACACTGAGCACGTGCTTTTGCGTTTACGACCAAAATATCAACAAAGTCGCGCACAAAAAAAAAAAAAAAAAAAACAGCAAGAATAAAGGAAAATCGCCAAACAATAACATCTAGCGCCATTTCCAATTGGTAAGTACTTACAAATGTGTGTGTGTGTGTGTTTGCCATTTCACTTTATTGGGCGAGTAGTTTTTTGCAAACAAGCGTACAGTGGTTCAAATTTTAATTATACATACATATGTATTTTAGAATTCGGTTACAACGATACTCAAGGGACCGGCGTTATGTATGGAAGATTATTTTAATTTTCATAAAAGTTTGTACAGACGGACGCTGTAATCGAAGTCAATATAAACGGATTCTACTTTAAATTTTTTCTAACCCAATTTAATTCAGAAACAATGCTTTAAATTTTTCATAGAAATCCTTTTTAAAAATAATATTTTGATTAATTGAGGAAAACATTTAATTGATTATTTTAAAAATTATGCAACTGCATTAAAAAAAAAAAAAAACTGCGTATTTTAAACACTTTTTTCTGTGCCTTCTATTTCTAAACACATGTCCCACTGTGCAACGATTGCTAATATTTGCCCAGCCACCCACCCCCTTCCATTGTTTGTCTTCGTTTTTGTGCCATTCATTCGGTGGCGGTTTGTATGTGTATGTGTGTGTGTGTGTGTGTGTGCCGTACTTTTTATCCTCACTCTTTTTGCTCTCGCGCGCAGCGTATTATCTTTTTTTTTTTTTTGCACAAGTCGCCCCCGCTAGCAGCATACTATTTTTTTCGTTTATTTGCTTTACACTGCTGCTGCTGCTGCTGCTGCTGCAAGAGCTTGATGTTACTTCGTTTTGCTGTTTTCCTTTTGTCCGGCTCTTCCATTTGTTTATGTTGCGTGCTCACTCGCTCTCCCACTCACGTTCTCTTGCGCTCTCAGCTGCGGTCGCTGCTTGCGCTCAATTAATTTTCGCTGATTCGTTTTTTGTACATGATTTGTGTCAGAGTGTGAGTTTGAGTGTGTGTTTGAGTTTGTGTGTTGAATTTTTTTGTGTATACCATTTTTTTTTATATGCTGCAGCAAACGTAAACGTTGACGTCGACGGCAGCGTCGGCGTGCTTTATTTTTTTTGGGGCCGGCCAAGTTTTTTTTCTTTTTTCTTTTTAGCTGTTGTTGTTACATGTGTTTGAAAGTACACACACAGTAAATACATATATATTTAATTATGCTAAATACGTAATTTAAGTACATAAATTAATTTTGCATAAACATCTTGGTTTATTCCCCAATTCACACTCAACAAGCAAACAGCTTAACGTATGCTCATATCCTCCGCTGCTGCTTCCTTTCCTCTCTCTTTTCTTCTGTTCTTCTCATTCGCTCTGCCTTTAACGGCCTACTATTCAACTGACCGACCAACGTCAGCAGCAGCAGCAGCAACAACAACACCATGAACCGGTTCTTTTGACCAACCAGAAAAAAAGAAGACAAAAAAATCCGAATCAAACACAAAAAAAAGACAGAATTTACTTCTGACGTCAACTGCGCAGCAGCAACAACAAAAAAACAGCTACGCAATGCGTTTACATGTGTATGTGTGTCATTCTCCTTTCAACTCTACCTCACTCAACTCTCTCTCTCTGTTTCTCGGTTTCTCTTTCTCACTCTTACCTCCCTCTCAACCGAGAGCTGGTTAATAACTCAATTGCAAAGCGGCGCGCGCCAATTTTGATTGTTTTTCTTTATTGATTTTCTTGTTGTCTGTTTTTCAATTCTTTCAACCCACAAAAAAAAAAAGAGCAGAGAAAATAAAACACGGAAATTTGAAAATAAAGCAAAGAAACGCAACACGGCAACGGCAGCCACCTGTGACAGGTTTTTGTTTACAAATTCTCACTCATTTGCTGCCACTTTGTTTTTGGGTCAGCAGTGCATTTCGAAACCCTATCAAAGGATTAAAGAACGGTGCAACTCGTGAGAATCGTATTTATGTATGATAAAACATTTGAAAGCAGTTTGTTTAATCAGTTGAAATTAATGCTTGCTACATTCGCTTTTGTGTATAGAATGTTTTTTATTTGATTGGTTATTTGAAAACTAATTTTATAATAGTTAATATATTGATAGATATTTTTGATTCTAAACTCTTCTAGATATAATCGTGCGCAGGTCGCAATAGTGAAAGTTAGTATTAGTCATAGTCTACTCAATGGAGCATGTTAGAATTTTGGAAATTTCGTTTGTAAAAATGGTTTGATATTATAAATCTTAGATTTTTTAAATCTTACTCATCTTTTTCTTTCATATTTAAGGAATTCTTTAAGGGTACAAGTTGACTTACCTACCTTCCTACTTTTGTGATGTTATTTTAGCTGCAAAAAAGCTTTAAATGAGATGAATCGTCTATTATATACTCTAATCTTAGGCTTTAGACATAATTTTTATGCATACTAGCTTTTCTACCTTGCTTAAATTTTATGTTAGAGGAAATAGAAGTACATTGTCTTATAAATAAACGATTTCATATAAATTATCGAGTAAAACTGTGAAAGACACATCGTTTGTTAAAGATATCTAGGAATCTGGTGTATCTAGCTTTAAGATCTCTGAGATACACATATGTATATACCAAAGTGTAATTAAAAATAAAGAAGGTTCCTCTATTCCCCAAGTAAAACCATAGTTCTCGATCTGCATTCGTTCTGGCTAAGATTTTAGTATCTAACGAATGTATAATTTACTTTTGGTATTGAAAACAATTATATTACTTCAAAAATTGGATAGTCAGAGCTCTCACAACAGTCCCTATATATTTTAATCTTCTAATATACTGAATCAATTAATAAAGTGGAATTAGATATTATTATTATCAAATACATTCTATATCGCATTATTTCACAATGTTTGATGTCTTTTAATTTTCGTAAATTACTCTACATGAACATATTCAAATTTTTAATATTATCACGATTTCTGTATAATAATACAGATAAGTTTTAGATAACATCCATACAAAATATACATTGTGGCCTTAAGATTTGTTCAAATTACAACTTCTACCTTCTCTAATTATTCAATTCGTTGTTAATCTTTTAAGAGATTAATGATCGTTCCAATTTCTGGTAGTTTTCGAGGTGATTGACATGTTCGCTGGCGCCCCTGATGCGCCCCTCAACTCTCTCCACTCAAACCCCCTCCCATTGCTCTCCCCTCGCTTAAAAGCCAAAATGAATGGCAGCAGGAAAAAAAAAGAAGAATTTATATTTATTTAAATGTTGTGTTGTCACCATCAACATTATTTTTTTGCTTAACTCAAGCGCCTTTTTTGTTTATCTTGTATTTTTTTGGCATTGTTTTTTTGAAGTGCAATTCTTGGGGTTTTGGGTTTTGGTTTTTGTCAATTCACTTTTGCTAAATGTGCATTGCGCGCACACAGAGCACGATGGGGGTTGTTTTTGTTTTATTTGTTGCACGTTTAATTCATAAACAATTAATTAATTCATGCACATTTATGTTAAAATGCAGAAATTTATGTACAAAAGAATTAAAAAAATATAAATTTATGTAGATGGCAAAAAAAAGTAACGTTGCAAAGCCAAAATGGTAAAAAGTAGTTTAACAGTTCTGTTGACTGGACAGAAATTTGCGCCCAAAGCCGACGGAAGCCTAAATAGCAATTACAAAAATATTTCTGTATTTTCAGCACAAAAAGCCAAGAAGCCAACAAAAAAAAAACAAGAAAAAGCATTGTGTAAGCCTCAGTTGGCGGGGCCAAGTGTCAATTTCATTTTGGCCACGATCGTTGCCCGATTCGGTCCCGGACCGTTGCCCGCTACCCCACAACAACAACAACAAGTTGACAGCATTTGAGCTGGTGCAAGGCCCCAATCTGGACGCACGGACCATTACCTATCGACCGCTAAACCTTGGCGGGCAGCCGCTTATGGCCGAGCTGCCGACAACGCCAAACGGCGCTGCCCTTGGCGCTGGTGGCGATTACCTGCATCGCTCCATCGATCAGCTGCGTAATTTAAGCCATCTGACGCAGGCTCAGTTGGTTCACGACTACAAGCCCTTTAACATTAGCGAGTTTCGGCAGAACGTTGAGCGTTTGGACTACTCCCTTAAAAATGGTCTTGTGCAGCACCAGCAGATACTTGTCGAGCAACAGCAGCAGCAGCAGCAGCAACAACAGCAGCTGCAGCAGCAGCAGACGCATCAACATGAGGCAGATCAGCAGCAGCAGCAGCAGCAATTGCATCATGCATCACAGCTAAAGGTCAGCTACAGTGCGCCCAGCTCACCGCCAACGCCCACACAGCTCAGCGAGCAGCAGGAACAAAAGGTAATAAAACTCCAAACTTATTTTAAACTTCTGCTAACTGCTTTCTACTTTCTACTTTCTATTTAGTACGATGTGAGTCGCTCGCCTTCGCGTCAACAGGCTAGCAACGGCAGCAATGGCTCCTCGCCGGAGGATCAGCGTCAGGGCGAACAGACGAAGCCCTACAAGTGCGGTTCGTGCAGCAAATCGTTTGCCAACTCATCGTATCTGTCGCAGCACACGCGCATCCATTTGGGCATCAAGCCATATCGCTGTGAGATTTGCCAGCGCAAGTTTACGCAGCTGTCGCACCTGCAGCAGCACATACGCACCCATACGGGTGATAAGCCGTACAAGTGCCGACATGCCGGCTGCCCCAAGGCCTTCTCGCAGCTGTCCAATCTGCAGTCGCATTCGCGTTGCCATCAGACGGACAAACCGTTCAAATGCAACTCGTGCTACAAGTGCTTTGGCGATGAGGTGACGCTGCTGGAGCACATACCCAAGCACAAGGACTCCAAGCATCTGAAGACGCACATTTGTCAGCTGTGCGGCAAGTCCTACACCCAGGAGACCTATCTGCAGAAGCATCTGCAGAAGCACGCCGAGAAGGCAGACAAACAGCAGCAGCAGCAGCAGCAGCGTCACACGGCGCCAGTGACGAATCTGCAACAGCATGTGCCCGCCGGTGGCATTGGACTCAATCTGCAGCGTCAGGCGATGAGTGATGCCAATGCGGTGTATTGGGCCAAAATGGGTGCGGATAGCGCTGCTGCCACGCTGGCGGAGGCAATACAACAGCAGTTGCCGCAGGCCAATGGCAGCACCTATGCCAATTTTGCAACACTCCAACAGCAGCAGCAGCAACAACAACAGGAGCTGTTGCAGCAACATCATCAGCGTCTGGCGAATGGAGGTGGAGACACGCCGGGACATTCGCATAGTCCGCACGAGGATGCTGGTGAGGATTTGGTGCTGCGACAAACAACGCCACAGCATCATCTGCAGCAGCAGCAACAACAGCAGCAGCAGCAGCATCAGCAACAACAGCAGCAGCAGCAGCAACAACAGCAGCAGCACTCACACTCACCCGGTCCCGGTTCATCGGCGTTTACACCGCTGAGCGCCACAGTTATACCACCGCCGTCGCATCTGCAACAGCATCGTGCACCGCCTTCAGCAACCGCCGCCTACCTGTACCAACAGAATGCAGCCGCCGCCGCAGCCGCTGCCGCCTTTCCCACGCAGCTAATCTCGCTGCATCAGATACGCAACTATGCACACCAGCCAGGAGCTGGCCTCATACCCGGCGATCACTTGGCTCTGGGCCTCAGCGCTGTGGCCAAGGAGAAGGCCCAATAGTATAGGGGTTCTGGCCACAAGCGGGCAGCCAAAGGATCAACAGCGACGATGACAACAATTAGCCTAAGTTAGCCATAAGTTAAGAGGCTGAACTGGTCAATGCTTATGGCCTGGTTTCTCCACAAACTACCAAACGATGTGGCACTAAAGTCTTGCCTGGATTTAAGTGCTACATCGAGTATTGTAGTGGTGGAGAAACCATTCACTGAGTTAATTGCCAGACCCCCCCCCAAGCATACAGCCTTCGTTTTTGGAGGATGTTTTTCTTATTTTCCAGACAAACTCAGGTTTTTCAATTAGCTTTTCATACAAATTTCTTAACGTGTAAGCAATATTTACAAAAGCAGACGCAAAAAAAACTATTACAACAACTACAACTAAAACTCTATGCAACTCGAAACCGGAAATCTTTTTTCAGCAGTTTCGAGTTGCTTACAGTTTTCGGTGACTTAAGGACTTAAGGACTCGTACAACTATGTACCTATAATATAGAGTATGATAGGTGCCGTACAAAGTACTGCGATAACACTGTGTACATAGGATTACAAACTTGAAATTATTATTTATAATCTAAGTACTACTATATGCTGTAAAAGTCAACGTATCAACGTAGTTAATACAATCAACAAATTTGTATCTTAAACCCCTAATGGATCGATCTATCACTATGCTAAGAGACATATTTTATATTTATGCAAAACGTGTAAAAAGTATATCAAATAATAATAAACTAAATAATAGAGTTAAACATTTATCGTGTGCTTAAAAAAATGGAAACGGGAAATGTGTCTGACAACCGCAGGACTTGAAATTTTCCATTATCAACGTTACGGAATCAAAAGATGCAACGGTGTAGAAAAATGCACGATAATCCGCTTAAGTTGGCCAAGGGAAACCTATAGTCCATTATGCTCAAGGCGACAAAAAGAGATTTATGTTCTTCAAGGAAAATGTGCGTAAGTGCTGGGCTATGATTTCCGATTCTGGAAAATGTTCCAGCACCAACAGCAAATTTCATTGGTAGCAGCTGCCGTTTCTTAGATTGACGTTGCTCTAGAAGATTAATGATATTGTAGTTTCGTTATGTCTGATTGAAGCACAGACAATACTGCTATACTCTAGGAGCTCGCCTGTCATATGACTAGTTTCCGAATCATTGCAGGTTTTAGCATTAATCACCATAAAATAAAGAAATGCCCGCACTTATTATGACGTCATCTTAGAAGTAAATCTTAAGAAGCGTTTGAGTTTATTAAATGATTGTAGGAAAATTATCTGAAATAAATCTTAACAAACTTTTGAGTTTATTAAACGATTGTGCTGAAATTTTCAGCATTCGTTTTTTTACTAATATGCAGTAGCTGTACCAATTTTCCTTAATATTGCTTAAAAAGTGTTACAGTTGTGAAACAGTCTTGATCTGCGCTCGTAACTAGAAGTATAGGTAATGAAATTTTGCGCTTCAGGACAGACAGAAACTGCTATTTGTGATTTATACTAATAAGACATTATTCTTAGGTAAGTAAACGAATAATTTATTATATTTCGAGTAAATCTACAGAGTTTGCTTGAATAAAATATCTGTATAGGGTAGTTAATAGTCAACACAATCAATAACTTATAGAGGTTTTTGGTTTTTATTTGCTTATATTTAGCACTAGAGTTCACAACATCACGAATTTGTACTTGTAAACATAAGTGTCTTCAAGTCTACTTTAAAAACGAGCACATCGAAATGGTTCTTTAAGCAAGACTTAAAGATTTTATAAACAGTTATGGTCGGGTATTAGATCAACGACAGGTAAAAATAGCCTAATACCTAGAATCACTGATGAAACGTTTTACAATTGTGTTTATTAAGTAATTCGGAGTATTCAAATCTTTTAGAAATATTGTTATAAATTAGCTAAAAATTAAAGAAAATAAAATATTTAAATACCGAACAGAATCCTTTACTTACAAATTATTAGTCAGCTACATGTGTATTTATAAAACACTGTCTCATCCATACTATATAGAGAATCTTAAGAAACATACACACAAAGCAATAATTTCATGGCAAATTAATAAACCCAAAAAAAGCAATAAAAAAAAACCCTCAAAAAATATAAAGAAGAGAGTGAGAGAAACCGAAAGATACGAAAACCAGTTCTAGTTCTTAACAGGTGTTTTCAGACAGACGCTCGAGCGTTTGAATACCATTATTAATAACTGCGAATTGTGTTAAATTTGTGTACATTAAAAAAATACAAAAAGAAACACAAAATAAACATGCAATAAAATGAGCGAAACAAAAGACTTTACGATATTTTGTATTTTTATGGTATTTGCGACATAAAAGCAAATTCTATTTATGAGCTCGTTAAATTGGCTAAATAGCTGAAAATTGAATGAAAATATGAGTGAGGCGACCACAAGGAGTCAAGGGGTTTTCACAATTTCCTTGTCAACACAAAAAAAAAGGATTCGCAAAACAATGAAAATAAAAGGATATTTGTACAGCATTTCGGCACGAGTGATCCTTTATGCTGTAAGCAGGACATGTCAAACCCAAGGATTGCTGGCAATAAAAACCAACAAATCATCGAAGATCGAGCACAATGCCAAAATTGGCAAACACACCGCAGAAATGTACAGAAAGGGAGAGAGAAAGAAAGAGCGAGTGAAAGAAAGACAAAACCAAAACAATGATCGACGAACAATGCGATAATCGATCATTTGGCAGTTTTTCTTTTCTTATAGATTTCTTTTTGGCATTGTGCAAAAGGTTAGCGAAATTGAAATTTTTGGCAACCCTCTTAAGAGATCTACACAAATCGAAGGCGCTACGCAATGTTTGCCAATAATTTAATTGATAAATGATTTGATTTCGCGATCGCATCGATCATAAATGCAGTGGAGCATAGAGTAGAGAATTGAATCCTTTCTATGGTATGCCTAGTCATTGATTAGCATATCAATATACGTTATTATAAATGCACTAATGATCATGGGATTGTTTGCTTCTCTCTCTTCTCTCCTACTATCCTCTGCTTATCTCAGTTATCTGATCTCACTGTTTTGCTCTGGGGTGGTTTTCGTCTCTAGCATGTCATGTCATTTTGGGTGCTGAAATCATCACGAATCTGCTTCCTTCCTTTGCTCTATTCGGTGCATCATCAGCCTTTGTTATGTTAACTATGAGAAAAAATGAAAAGCGAAAAAAACTACTATCCTGTCTGAGGATTCCCTCATTTTTTTCACTGTCACTTTTCTCTTGTCCCACTGGCTTGATCGATATGATAATTAGAATGCAATGTCTGAGGTCGTCAAGATCGCTGTTTTCAGCCAAGGAAAGTGAGTTGATAAAAATAGTATATGTATGTGAGGCATCTGCCAAGAAGTTAGAGATGCACTCTAAAAAGTTACCTAGTGCTAAAAGCTATATAGTTACATATCTATATGATATAGTTTTGCGATTGCAAACGCACGTCTTTGCCATTTTTTATGTGTCTAGCTCTTGTGATCTTCGACATACGACATACTCGTATAGGGAAACGGAAAGGCACTGTCATATATAAGAAAATACTTTATAAGATAACTTTTGAATACACTTAGTTACTATCGTGTATATGGTTTTCTTAAGACTTAATTTTGAAATCTTGGAAATCTTTATAAAATCTAGTTAAAGTACTATGTGAGGGTTAAATAATATATATAAGTTTATAAAAAATTTTAAAAGAGAAACTCCATATGTAATATATTATTTGCAGTGTACTGTCTTGGTACTGAATCATTATGCAAATGAAAATTGCATAATGATTTGAATATTGTGTGTGTGATTTGAATGGCCAAAAGATAATTTGATGCTGCAGAAAGGCGTCGTCAATGGCATCAATAGATTTATGGTTTCTAAACTCGAGAAATAATCAAAACACACACAGACAGGCAGTCCTGTTAGTAGAGGATCAGATCAAGCTGGTTACCCCTAAATGTTTTTTAGGGGTTGTCTGTGTGTGCAGCAGCAACCCCTCAACTCAACTCAACTCTTGAGTTTAGCATAAGAATGGTCCAGAGTTCGAATCGTTTGAAGCCGATTGTAAGCGCTATTCGCAATAGTATTTAGCAATTCTTTTGGATAAACTATTTATGAAATTATTACACAATGCCAGACAATATACGAGTGTCTCTCTATCGAGTGGGGTGCTCCGATTAGCCTAGATCGGTAAAAAGGAGGAGAGGTGTGTATGTTTTTCCCATAACTTCTTGTTGGCTGTGTTCGCCTTTTTGTTGTTTGCAGCCAAACTCAATTTTTGCATATTGGTTTCTATTCTCTATTTTGTATCCATTGTTCGATTCT
The DNA here is from genome assembly GCA_035047385.1 of Drosophila tripunctata. Taxonomy (NCBI): domain Eukaryota; kingdom Metazoa; phylum Arthropoda; class Insecta; order Diptera; family Drosophilidae; genus Drosophila; species Drosophila tripunctata. The sequence goes on along the minus strand of JAWNPS010000326.1, from coordinate 2,073,588 downwards.
AATAAGGTGCGATATTGTGAAATTTGATGCCATTTTCCATTATTATTATTATTTCTTTTCTTTTTTTGCACCCTTTCGTGTTTTATTTCTTTTTTCGCCAATCTTTTGTGCACCTTATACAATGGACTTAATTGTTGAGGTTTTGTGTTTATCTGATTATCATTTCGAATGATATGTTATGGATTCCCCTACTCAATACAATATATTGGCATATTGCTAGCATTGTAAATATGGCAAATTCGCATTAATTGACAGTATTTATTAATGACTGAATGAGTGCTGACGTTATCTTTATATTACAATAAGAAGCTATAAATTCCTGTTAAATTCTACTTAATTTTATAATTTTCATTGTGAGTTATTCATACGAAATATGAGTTTGAGTTGGATCAAAAATTGGTTTCGGTTGGCAAGTGCGTGATGGAAGTATTAAGTGGGTATATGTTTTAAGGAGGCATAGATAATTAGATAAATATTTGAATTTCCGGTATTTAAATTATATTTTGTGTGTAATATTAATTTTTAAAAAATTTTAAATGAATCAGATGGATTCTGGGTATGATTTTAAAAGAACTAATCTTAAATAATAGAGTTATAATTTGAATTTAAGAACTAAATATATTAAATATATACATAAAATTGGATTTTATTATTAGAGAATATATATATATTATTAATCTTAAGCTTGTTACATATCTATCTCTAATATATATATATATATCTCTAATCTCAGATATGTAACTACTTATTCTTTGCATTTTTAGTTTCCCCACAAAACATTTCCCACATGCAATACACAAATATTTTTCAATTATACTCCGAGTTTACAACGCTTAAATTTGTACTTATATATTTTTTAAGTAAAATACACATTAAACACAATGAAGCAGAAGCACGTGTTACACTAATTCCATCAGGAATTGCGTCACTTTTTTTTTGTTATCCTGTTTAAGAGCAAACAAAATGACGCACTAACAAAATTTTAATTAACATTTTCACGCTAAAAATGCTAAAAGCAAAGCAAAAAAAAAGGTTTCAATTGTAAAAAGGTTTGGAAATTCCATAAAATAGAAAAAAATATTTACAGTAACGAATTAACAATACACAAACTCGATCCTTTGCTGCATTAAAAAAAATTACTTAAAAAAAAGCGAAAAAAAAACTTGTCATACAGCATTTTAACATACGTACAAAAGGCGTTTCATGAAGTAGAAAAAAAAGCAACCCAATTATAAACGACTTTTTGCTGTAGTCAAGCATAAAAAATGCTGAATTACAAAAAAAAAAAATGGGTTAAAAAAAATGAATGTGCCGCACATATGAAGCAAGGATGCGCTCGCATCCTCATGATTTTTTGAGCGACAAAAAAAAATATAATAAAAAAAACAGCTACCCAGAGCGAATGCAACGGGCGGCCTCATTTGAATATTTGGCGCTGGAAATTTTCTCACGATTTTTTTTTTCTTCTCTTCTTCTTAGGTCTAAGACTACCCACAGCCCTGGGTGACGATCAAGGATAATGGTGGATGCGACTCACAACGAAGACAGTTAGAGAAAAAAATCCGGATTTTTTTGCCTCATTTCCATGCGGACGCGCTGTGCTTAAGAAGCTGCTCACCAGAAAGGGTGAATGCCTGACAAAGGATAAAGGATATAAAGAACACTTAATTTATGCACGACACGTTCGCGGATCGGACGCGGACGCGAACGCGGCATCGCAAGTAAAAAGGGTTGGCAATCCTGATCCTCGCACAGGATATCTCTGCATCCCGCTCACACTGCCGTCCTCACTGGTCCGTCGCGTCGCTTCGACCCATTTGCATATTTGATCAATGCCCTTTGTCTCTTGGGTGCGCCAGGGTCAGCATCATTTTTCATTTAAAAAAATGTTCTTTCAAATAGAAAACTACGCAAATTATTCAAACAACATCCGAATGCGTAACAAAAAGCTAACATATCCTGCCTGTATGCCTCGTTTTGCTATCCTACAGAAATTTCAATTGATGATGTCATGTTAGGGACGAAGAAATTATTTTTAAGAAATAGTTTAACTTTAATCTTTAAAGAGATATTTATTTTCTAAGTATAATAGAGTATGCAAAAACTTATACTTAATATTACAAAATATTCAATATATGAACGAAGATATTTTAACGGTTTTACATTGAACTTCGTACTTGATTTTTAACTCGTAGAAATATGTTCGAGCCATTCAACAATACCATTACTGAAATCTATGTACTTCAACCAGAATTCAACTCGAAATCATGTCAAAAGTTTGGTAACCACAAATATTCAAAAAACTTCATGATTTAATACATTATTCAGAAATAAAATAGTTGATCATGATCTGATTATTTATACTTTTACCTATTTTAACTAATCTTACAAACATATTCTTATGTGTGTTTTTAGCACTGTATGTTCAATAGTTAAAAGAAGATTCGTTGCAAATGCAAGTTTCCTTAAAGGGTGCTTCACTCAATATCTTTCTAGGTAAACAATCTATGCAAATCTATACAAGAAGTCAGCCGCAGGCGTTAAGAATGAATCTACCCTGTGGGTAGCAAAGGATACTTTCTCTAGATATTACACTGGGTTGCTATTTGTTTATCTATTTTATAAAGTACAATATATTTCTTCTTTGTGACGGTTTTGTGCGCATTGTGAATGTTTTAAATCAATATTTGTTCATTAGTTGCGATCAATAATTGTAATTATTATAATGTATATTCTTAATAAGCAGCTGCAGTTGAAAATGTTAATATTCGTTTGAGACTGGATAGAATATCTAGTGTAACATTATCTTTTATCTGTTTAACGTTATATTTACGCTTTGTTTCCAATATTTTTCTAATACCTTACATTTTCTATTCGAAATGCTCTCAATAAAACCTCTTTATACTATACTTTAGAAATTTCTATTTTTAACGGATCTGCAACGATTTCGCATAATTAGTTTGCTCTCTGTTCGATCGCCAAGTCAACGGGCAAAATCAATCAAATAATGTGACATCAAAAGATAACAATATAAAAATCCATCAAATACTATAAAATTAATTAGCAAACCAAAAATAAATTATGCAAAAATTATACAGTCACCAAAAACAAAAAATTGGCAAAAATCCAATCATTTAATATGCATGCAGAAAGATGCGAATTTTCAAATCGAAAAAATGCTGTTTCTCCAAGAGACAAAAAAAAATTAATTAATTTACTTAATTACAGACCCAACCGGCGACTGGACAGTCTATAGATGGAGCTGACTGACCTCTCAACAAACTGGTTAACTTGTGCCAAAATTAATATCTAATGAAGTGTATTATGTATATGGGGAATATTGCCACTTTGAGGGGAGCTAATTTTCAGCTTGGAGGTGGACTACAATGGGATTAATGCAATAGATTGTACTGTAATCTAAAAGAAACCCTGATATACAAGAAAATCTTAAGAGATCGGCGTTTATATTTGATTATATGGTTATACCCCCTAAGAGCATTTTAAAGTTTATAGGGTATATAAAATACACACAATATGATTGATTAAACGCCAGCAGTTGGGGGCAGAGTATACGGTAATTAAATATTTTGGTAGAATGAGTAATATTATGGTAAGTAATTGAAGATTCGGCATCTAGTTAAACCAGTTTCTGGAAAAAAACTTAACGACGGAATTTGTGATATTTACTATGTTTAACAACAATATAACAAACAAATATTGTAATTAAATTAACTTAAACTATGATATTAGTTTACTTACATCACAGAAGCACTGAAGAAATTTCAACAAACTTTAAATTCAATATCAAACTTTACTGAAAAACATATTTACATCTTACAAATATTAAAATTTTAGAGCAAAATGTTTGCCGCTTGTCCAACAGAGTTGCCCAATCCACACAAGAACTGCCTGCGGGAGATGTTGAATACACTGATCTGCAATGATCAGGACGTAAAGCGTTTGAATACCGAATTGAGAAATCTGCAGATTGAGCTCAAGGAGGAGTTGAATAAAATTGAAAAATCTAAAGATAATTGCGTTACTGACGCCAAGAAGTCCACTAAGAACCAGCTATGTGAGATCGATGAGGATCTATCTGATTTCACCAAACGCATCATCGATTTGGATGAAGTGAAGAATTTCTATACGAAACGCTGTGAGGAAATTCGTCAACGTCGTGACAACATCATTGTCTATCGGTAGACAGTGCATGCAGGCCTACAGCGAGGAGAAGTGCAAGTTCAAGTCCTTTCATGAAAATACCGTAGACTATATTAAGCGTACGGCCACCTTGTCACAGGATTCGTCAGTTGTACAGCGCTGTGAGCGCGATATTTGTGAGATGCACCAGAGATTCGTCAAGGAGGTGGCCAATTTGAAGCAATGCGAGTCCCAGTTGCAGCCCTTCTTCAAGCTGCTCAAGGACTCCGATCCGAGTCTGCTCTGTGAGTGCTGTTGCTTCAAGGACTACGAGTGGTTGCCACAGGGTAAAAATCTAGCTGCAGTCAACACCATGGCCAGTGAAATAAAGGAGAAAATGGGTAAAGTTCTGGTCGGTGCTTTGGCCCAGCTGCACATACATATGCCGCAGGATGTGCACGGCTTTATTGCCGGCTATCTGATGAATGTGGAACGCAACGAACAGGAGGTCAAGGAGAAATTGGATATATTTCAGGATCAAGTGGAAATCGAGGATAAAGAAGTGCCCAATCCCACATTCCACTGCGATAACAACTGCCCCAAAACAGAGTAATGCTTGCACAAGGTTTTAAAAATTTAAATTCATTTGTTAAACGTTCCAAATAAACATGAATCGCATTTTAATCGTAATTCAAACTAAATTTTTCTCAAGATCCATAAACCCTAGAAGCCTAATTGTGCTTTGAGTATACAAATAACTCTTATATAATAACTCTCTCTATCGCATAAATCTTTTAAGACTTGTTTTTTCGATAATCGAAGCGCACTCTTGCATATGGGTTTACACATTTGGGTAATTCGTGATGCCAGGAACCATTTAATTGACAGACATTCCAGGGATTTCCAGTAAATTTGAAATATATGGGGCACTGGAAATGTACTGGTTCATTGGGCAATACGTATTTGATACCATTAGCTTTATGGTATTTAGTATCGTCGGCAAATGACAGTTGGTTCATGTTTTGTGGCTCATTGCAATTCACATAGTTGGCAATTGTAGCATTTTCAATACCCAAACAGACGAAGCGTAGCTGATCGGCACCATCCAGACAATCGATATGTTGATCGCAGACCTTAGTGATACTAATGCACGATCCATAACCGCACTGGAATTGATCCTTCTCACACTGCTCAAAGCAATGTTCAAGGGTTTCATCCTTGCCATTACTACAATCGATCCGGTGATCGCAAACTTTGGACTGCGAAATGCATTCTCCAGGCAAGCATTCCCAACTGTCTTTGCTGTAATAAACCATAGGTGAGTTATAACTTGCCATACTACCAGGTTTAATCGAATCTCTAGGTACCTGCAATTACCACGTTGAGCTTCAAGTTTGATTTCCTTTGGAGTCTGGTTACACTTGGCCGTTAACTCATCGGAATTATCCCAACAATCTTTCTGTCCATCGCACTCTTTGTCTACTTCGATTACTCCACCGCTGGCACAGTAGAAATAGCTATCCATCAAAGCAGGTGACTTGGGATGTTGTTTGCACTCAGATATTATTTCATCACTGCCATCGCTACAGTCCGGTTTCCCGTCACACAGTCTATAAATTTTAATCCAGCCTGGATTTTCCTTTTCATTACACATTAAAGGTGTCATACTATTGGCACACCGATGCCAATCTTCCTTACAGCTATCTAACATATAAGATAGGAATCTATTGATTGAGAGGTATCTATAAGCTTGGGAGGCACTCACCATCACTGAAAACTTGTGCTGCAATCAGCAGAAAAACAAATAGTTGGAAAAACATTTTACTAGCAAACTGAAACGTAGCACGACTCATTTAAAACTAATTTGTAATCCCTTGTAGAAAAAGGTCTTTATATAGCACTTAAAAAGGGGCGTTTCCTATATAGAAGATTAAAGAAATTACACCATTGCCATCGTGTAAAAATAGTTTTGTAATATTTATGCATATGCGATGCAGTTTTTAATTCATGAAAAACTTGTGTCGACTGTGAAATACACTATACTCGAATATATATTTTAATATTTGAAAAATCAAGTCCTACTTTACAAATTGTAGGCGTAGTTTGGCTACTAATAGAGGGTAGAGTAGTGAGTGCAGATGATATCAAATTGTAATCCCTAGGTTATTATAGAAAGGGAAGGGATAACAATTTAAGAAGTGTAACAAAACATATGAATTAACACAACTAAATGTATATAAAGTTTAGTTATATCTGTGCTTAGTAGAAACCATTAACTGAATTATAGATATATAAAGTAAGCTGTTTAAAATATTTTTCAATCAAAAAAGTTTTGCATATGAATCAACCTAAAAAACTCTATAAAAAGTTTGTAAAATATGAACAATAAAAATATATAAACAAACTAAAACAAATTTAAATAAGTCTTCATAAATATTTAAAATACATGACAAATTCTCATGAAATATATAAATATAGGATTCTATAAAAAATATTATTTTTACTACAGTGTCTAAAAACAAACACACTTGGTTTAATGCAGACATATGTATATAATATATTAAGTACACGTGGCTAAATTACATGTAAGCTAAGCATTATGAAACGTTAATCTTAAATAAAATACATCAATTGTTTATGTTTATGCATTTTGCTTCACAAAGGAAATCACATATAGAGTTGGGTTTTGTTAATCTTTAGATTGTTGAAACAATTTCTACGAACATTCAAATGCTACGATCAGTTTATTGTATTAATCCATATATGTATGTAAATCTGTAGTATATGATGTTTGAAACTTATTGTTAGAGCAGACTTCTTCTTGCTGTTTATTCCTTTTTCTTGCGACGATTGCCGCGTCGGGACGTGGATTCCGGCTCCTTGTCGCTGACGCCAGTGATGGAGGCACCCGATAGCTCCGTGTTGGCCATTTTCTGCTGTGTATCGAGAAAGAACATGACATCGCGCAACTGTTCCTGCAGCTCTGTGACCTCTTTGTCGTGAGTGTGCTTGAACTCATTGTATTGCTGCTCCAAGGTCTTGTATTTGAGATGCCAGGAGCTTTGATTGTTCTGCAACGCCTTCGATAACTCGCGCTCCTCAGTCAGTTGCTTTTGCATTTCCTTGAGCCTGGAAGAGAAGAGCGTTGAGTAAGAGATCTCTTTAGTGTATATAGTGAAGCTTACTTGGTGGTATGATTGGCCAGTTTTCGTTCCAGATTCTGTTTCTCCTTCTGCATAGACTGCTGCTGCTGTTGTAGCTCGTCCATCTCCGACTTGGTTTCATTTGCCGTGGTCTTGAAACTCTGCCACTCCTGCTCCAGGCGTTCCATGCGCTCCTCATAGTACTTGCGCTGTGTGTCCAGCTGTGAGGTTAGCAAATATGTAAACTCCATTTGCATGGAATCGATCTTCTCCTCGCGCTCATCCTTCTCCGTTTGCGAGGCAACCAGCTTGCCATCGGATTTGTTTTGAAACAGACGATGTACAAAATTATCACCAGCATAATCCCAAACACTGGAGGTGCCCAGTTGCATGGCAAAGGTGTGATTGGTGGCACGATAGTGAGCTGCCGCATGGCCACCCTGATAACGGCCGCAGCCAACGTGGCCGCAGATCAAACAAATCCACAACGAATCGGTGCCTTCGCACTCCATGCAGACAGAGTCCTCGACCAGCTCGGGTGTCTGCACATGACGGCACACGGGGCAGGTGGAGTCACCCCATTTCATCAAGCAGCTGGCATGAAAGGCATGATTGCACAGTATGGTCAGGACACCATCAACGCTTTCATCCATGCGCTCCAGACACACGGGGCAAGTGGGCAGTTCCGTATGTCCCAAAGGCGGCAGACCATGCTCTGCGCGTTCCACCTCCGACACCCAGACGGCATGGCACAGCGAATCCGGCTCCAGCGAGTTATACGCAATGCCGTTGTATGATTTATAAAACTCCAGCGCCGCTTCATTCGAGCGGAATCTGTAAAGAGATTATCTTGGGGTTAACTCTCACTCTCTATCTCTCTCTTAACTGAAACTACTTACTCTAGCAGCACCATGAACTGATTGGGACTGCCATCGCGCACAATGCGCACATGCCTGATCTCCGCATGACATGGTGCTATAAAGTTCAGCAAATCGTGGCAGTTCAAGGTGGCCGGCACGGCAAGCAGGCACAGTTGATTCGATGGCGCCTCCTTGATGGCCTTGCGCTCACTGCAAATACACAATAATTAGTAATAGGTCTTTTGTATAATCTGCCATACCCACTTCTTCTTGTACAGATGTATGATGCCTTTGGTTATCTCGACAATGGGATTGCCCGAGAAGTAGCCAATCTCCTTGGGAAAGTTCGATGCGGTGCCCACTTCATCGCCACTGCGTGGTGTCGTCTCCCGTGAGCTGCCCGCTGTGGGGCTATTCGTATGCTGCTGCACTGCAGCGGCCCAGTTCATTTTGTCGTGCTCCTTCGTGCTCAGTTCTTGCTCCCAACGCTGGTTCGTGTACGTTTCGATGACAATGTCGCGTGCCTGACGCAAACCGCGATCCCGTTCACGTTCCTTCTGCACTCGCGGATTGGTTGGATGCTCCGAGGAAACGGCGCCTTCAGACTCTGCAAATTACGTGCGATGGTGAAAAAATTACAAGCACACACAATTTTCTTTGTTTTGGTTTGTGAAGGCGAAGTTATTCGCAAATTTTTACCTGCGCTGGCTTCCAAATCGATTTCGATTTTGATGACACACAAAGAAATGTTTTCTAGCATTACACAGGCATAATTTAAATCAAGTTAGTGTACCAAAAATCATGATATTATTAGAAGTTCTTTCAGCGAAATTTTTCAGAATGCACAACAGAAAGTAAAAACATTTAATATGTGAAATTAACGCTAAATAATACACACACAAAAAAATACTAGCTGTTATCGATATGCTATCGATAGCGCATTTTCAGCGTTAACCTACACTGCAACTTAACGTACCCGCTTTTAAGTCCATTTGAATTTGAATGCTGTTGTATTTTAAACTAGAATATTTTTAGATTGTTAAATTATTGTAAAGTTAACAGTATTTATGCTTGCTTTGCCTTTAAATATTTTATATATATTTACATAGTAGTGGCATGCATGTAAGCTTTTTATTAACAAATAATGTAAAACTAGTTTTGTCTGCACACACAAACTGGCGCTTTCGTTCTCGCTCTTACTCGTAGCAGCTAAGCCGAAGTTTCGTTTGTTGTCGTCGACTCGTTTGCTGCTCGGCTTAACTTCGACTTCGGTTTTGATGGCCAAAAGCAAAGCGCGTAAATTGCATTGTAGCCAGTTAGTACGAAAGCGTCGCTGTTGCCATTAGGACGTGTTGTCGGTTTTGTGAGTGAGCCAAAAAACACGTTGAAAATACGTCATCGTCTCCTACTACTACTACTACTACGACTACTGCTACTACAACAACGCGCGCGTAAAAAAGCAAAACAAACCAAAGTGAGTGCAGTAACAGTAACAATGCTGTTGTTGTTTTTGTTGTTTTGGGAATTTCTATAGGTATGTGTGAGTGTGTTGTAGTTGCCACAACCACGCGCATGGGGCATAATAAATATAACGAATTAATTGCAACAAACATGTAATTGCAATTACCAAGATTGAACCACAAAATATACGATTATTGTGCATGAAATGTTTGCGGCAATTGGCCAGAAATGATGTGTATTGATTTTTGCCATTATATATTAATGCCCAACACACAAAACAAAAAAAAAAGAAGGCAGCCAAAAAAAAAAAATAAAATATATATATACTTATATGTATACAAAAAGTGTAACTGTAATGTGTCCGTGCCCTGGTCCGTTATTCGCACATGTAACACTCACACACACAAGCATAGGCATGCTAACAAGCAGGCGCCAACACGCACACACTCACACAGACAGCAGACGTCGTCCTCTTTGGCTGTAACTGACAGCTGCCAAGTGCCAGAGCTTGTCGTCAACAAGTCTATCAAAAGTACGTTTGTCATTTCTGCTGCAATCCCTCACTCCAACCCACTTCACTTGCCCCTCCCCCCCACTCCCAAGGCCCTATCCACCGCTTAGGCGCTATTTGACTACTTCATAGATATAGTATGTATCGTGTGTGTGTGTGTGTGTTAGCCCCTTTGTGTCTGCCAATATTTAGTTTGTTTCAAAGTAGCTAGTTTTTACTACCAAAGCTTATATTATGCACTGAAAAAAAATGTATAACCAGTTTATAACATAGATTTGATTAAAACAAATTAAGTATAAACTGCATAGATTATGTAGATTACAAACTTAATTAGTTTCAGCATAGAAATAAGTATAAAAATTAATTTATTTTAATTTAATTAATTTACGTTTTAACTAAAATCATAGTTAAGCTAAGTACGCGAGTGTATAAAACTCCAAAACTCTCAACTAATTGTTTTCAATTGTATTTTATACAAAAATTCCAACATTTCTTGTGCCCAGTGTACCTCCTTCCACTATCAACAGCGCCATCTAGTGCTCATGCCGCTAGTCCACTAAGTGCTTTCCCTTTCTCATTTGAATTTGTGTGTGCTGTGCAAATACTCGAGTCATCGCGCAAATCCACTTTATAAGTTCATAACAAAAAGCAATGAGAATAAGAATAAAAGAAAATCTCCATTTTTCCAACGGAGAAAAATCTTATGCGTTACCTTTTTAACACATACTTGCAAATCAATATAAAGTAACGTTAAGAGTGTTTAAACAATTCTTTGTAACAACTAATTAGAATGCAGCACATTAAGGTTCGCATTTGATGAATTATAAGAAGACTTTCAAATGCCCCAAGGAAAAAAAACAAAGTGAGCATGTCGAAAGTCATTTACAATTTTGTGAAATTCATCGTGACGTTGAAAATAATTAAATGATGAAAGCCTCAGTCACCATTCGAAGCTCTAGAGATTTGCAGAAAAAACTAGTCAAGCGCTGAAACAAGAAAATTGTGCTGGGACTACGGCCAGCTAATCGAATCTGGCATTTATCTTAAATTCTCTAAAAGCTGTCGACATTTTGAACATTTTTTTAAAGGCCTATTTCAATAAAACATTATTAAAGAAAAGTAAATTAAAGAAATTTAAAAGAGACAGATAAATTATATAGAATTCATATGTGCCATGTTTACTATAAAAGTATCGTGTCGAGTCACGGATTTTCTGTTTAAAATAAATCGAAATGGCTTGACGGATTATTAAAAAGCTTTTGGTATATATTTCTTAAGTATGTAAATAAATCGTTAAGTTTGTTTTATAACTCTAAAAAAAATTGAAGAGAATAAATTGTATTTTTATAAAATTGTTACAATGTTTCAATACCTATAAACTTGTATTGTAATAGCCACAATTCACTTTTAGAGTTAGAAAATCATATAATATATACAAGATTACAACCAAAACAATTATAACTAGTTAAAAACCTAACATTCGGCAAAAGTAATAAATAAAAAATACTGAATTGACAATTTAAACTTTTAGTTTAAAAATATTTTTAGTAAAAAGTTGAGGTTCAATTCTTTTTTAGAAAACCAAATTAATTGTAATTAAGCAAACAAAATTACTTTTTGCTAGCAAGTAAAGTCCTTTGTTTTATATATATTACTATATACACATATCTTTTTGCACCAAAGAAAGTCAGATAGACATAAATACAGTATGGTTTTTCGAATGTGCAATTATTATTTATTTCTGCTTGGAGAAACAGTCCAAAAATTCTCAATTGTATATATATTTGTTTCTACATATTTGTAGATTTATGACACAGCGATAGAGTAAGTGAGAGAGTGAGTGAGTATGTGAGAGAGAAAGAGAGAGAGAGCAGGTTATACTATATATTGTAGTATTATGGTTTGGGGGGAGGCTATGTTTTTCGAAGTTCTACAAATGCCTCATAAAATACCCGGCTGACTTCTGCAGGCGTCGCTGCTATTGCTTTATTCAAATTGAGTTGTTGCTTATTCATGCATTTTGTTGCACTGCTGCATGCTCCATTGTTAGATACAAAACACACACACACAAACACACACACAACACAAACATGCACACATATGTGTGTGCACTGTTGTTGTTGTTGTTGTTGTTATTATTGTTGTTGTTTCAGTCATTCATTCATGAAGGTCTGGCAAAATGTTGTTGTTCCATGCAAAACACGAGGCTTGACTTGCCCCACAGTCGGTCTGACATTTCCATAGTGTCGTGTCTGTCACAGCTCAAGTATCTGTTACGTTTAAATGCCGGTCCACACACACATACAAACTAACACACACCCAAATAACAGGAAACACACCCGTATGCTTTGCCCCAGTGTGCACTTTCACTTTTTATGCCTCTGCGAATAAATAGAAACTGGCAAAACGACAATCGTGATCAGCTTAAAGTTTTCAAGTCTCTCTGCTAGCAGTTAGAGCTGATCCGTTGTCTGACTATATAAACATTGTTTCAAATATAACTGTTCTTAATTGACTTAATTTGTATTTATGGTTTGATTTATATACATATTGGAAATTTGGTTGCAAAAAGTTAGAACTGGAAACTAAAGCAATTTTAAAAGGATTTTTTAAAGACGTTATTGTCGGGCTATGAGTAGTCTACTAAATTTAAAAGTATTTTTACAATTAAAATTAACAGTTTAAATTTAAATTAAATGATAAATGATTGGGTTTTGTTTGTGTATCTCGATTATTATTTATAGAAACTATTGTCAATATATCAAACAAATTTTCATTTTCTCTTGGAAAAATATTTAGAAAATAAAGAAATATGTTTTTTAATTCCTAACTTCTAATTTTCTTAAAGTTACATATATGAAAATTATTGTTAAAATAGTGGTCTTAGAATTCTGCTCAATACTATATTTGTAAAACAGGTTTTAGTTTTAATACTTCAAGTTAAATGTCAAACTTGAATACTTGAAGATAAATTGTATATTCTTTTGTCTGTATATTTAACTTTATTGAAATGTAATACTTCAGTTCAATAATTTATTTTAGAGAAACAGTAATCTTCAGCATTCTCTCAGCTTACCTAACAGATAGCAAATATAAATAATATGTTGGTTATCTTATATATCGTGAAACTTGAACACGAAACCAGCACTGGTTGCTATTATAGTTTCGAGTCTCATATGCAGTATGTAGTTGGGCTCTAAATCATGCATTCAATGCCCATGATTGCCTTAGAGAGAGAGAGAGAGAGAGAGAGATGGAGTAAGGGAAGCGAGAGAGAGAAACAAAGCTTGTGAATCGTTTGAACCAATCATGTGCCTGGTTTTTTTTGCTTTTTTACTTTTTCTAGTCTTTTGTTTAGTCTGGACAAGTAACATAACTATGTAGTAAACTACGGCAGTGTTGCATGTTACACAATTGTTGCTAGGAAACAGAGCAAGTAGGAGCAGGGGGGTAGTGTACAGCGGGCAGCGTACGCTGCAGCTGCGGGTTATATTATAATTGCCATATGTAGGTGAACGAACGGTTTTATCTTTAGGGGTAGATTGAAATGCGTTTTTGATTGCCAGTTGGCCACGAAAACATTTCGATCAATAAGCATACGCCTAATTGTTCAATCGTCTGACCAGCATACATACGATATAACGCATACGCCGCATACCACATTAATGCAAGTGCATTTCACACAGTATTCTGCACATGAATAGTTCGCTAAAATACACAAACAGCTGTAGATTTAATGCAATATATATTTCAATTGTTGTTATTTCTTAATTTGTCTCAACTCATGTTTGTATATAGTACATTTGGGGCCAAGAGTCCAGAAAATGATTGATTAGTGTGTGCTGGAGTCCCGAAATAAACCAAACATGCTCTTCGAGTGTTGAGTTGTTAGATTTTGGTTTACAGCTTTAGATGAGCAATACATCAATGTCAGAAATTGGCCAAGATATACGTAGAGCACTGTGTAAACTGTCGTTAACATTATGTATGTGTTTATAGTGAATCAAATGAGCAATATTTAAGGCAAACAATCAATGAAGTGCTGTAATATCTCTCTCTCTCTCTGGGGAAATGTAAATAAATCGCAGACAGATTAATGCCGAGGTTAATGCAAACATTCGAAACTCTTTTAGAATTTCCCAAGAAACTATCAAGGTGAATCAATTTTAATCCTAAAGTTCTTACATTTCAATTTACCTGCAAATTTTATTTTTATTTTTATTTTTATATATTTCTTTGGTCTTGCAACGTGCAAGTACGCGTAGTTGCCCCTACTAAACGCTATCAACGTTGCATGCCTCGCATTCGTTACCCTCTTTTCACTTTACTTTTGCTTTTTTCGCAGTGTGAAATGTGTCGACTGCACAGCGTACACAGCATTCAACGTGTAAATGATATAAAAAATGGCAGCACAACAAGTGGAAGGGGGCTGGCTATATGGGGCTGCCAACTTGATGGGGCTGCCAGCATGCTGCTGTGACAGCCAGCAACAGCAACAACAACAGCAGCGGCAGCGGTAAAGGCAACAACAATAAAACGGGGTGACAAGTGCAAAAGTCTAACCTGCAGCATTGCACCCTGCACTTAGTTGCATTGCCGTGGCACCTCAGCTGGCTGGTTGGCTGGGTGTGCGTGTGAGTGTGTGCTCACTCATACCCAGCATTTGCGCTGCGTCGTGGGGTGTGTCAAGCACAATGTAGACAGTGGTGTTGTCATTAGTTAATGTCGCGCAAAAGGTTTTTTATTTGTCAGAGCAAGGAGCATTTCAATACCCTACAGAATATAATGCTCAAGTGGTTCTTATGAAACTAACTTTGGAAATTTTTACTTGCATTTAAATAAAAAAATCATTGTAATAGAAAAATATATTTTGTATATATTGTTGTATAAAAAATGTTTCTTTAAATTTTTAGTTGAAAATACAAAGCATACTCTAATTTGAAGAAGTTTTTACTATAAGAAACGTCGCAAATGTGCAATACAATTTTTTTACAATGAGAACTACATAAGTTTTATTTATAAAAATTTTTTTAAAATATAATAAAATTGTTACTTATTATATTTAAATTATTAGCTTGAAAATTTGAAACATTTGTTTTATAAATTATAGTAAATCAAAGTAATTCGAATATGAATAGTAGCTACATTTTTACAACATCCTTTTAAAGTTTATTATTGTAGTTCACTTTATTATATATACATATATATGTATGTACATGCAGAATATCTTGTCATTTGTTAGGAGAAGCCTTCACTACATATTGAATTAGTATTCTAAATGTTTAGAAAATTTTTTAAATATTTTTTCTTATTTTTAAAAAATTAATGTGTAGAAATAGAAATAGTGTAGCTTTACTTAATTTTTGCCTTCGATTCAAAGTTTCTAGTTTTCTACTATTGTACAGAGTATTTGAGTGACGAGCAGCTGTCTTTTAAATGTATACATTTTGTGTGTAAGTAGGTATGTGTGTGTGTACGCATTCGTGTGTTTGTGTGTGTGTGTTGTATGCACTTGAAGTGCACGCAAAGTTTTGTTGTGCATTTGCCACGCTTCTATTTTAAGGACCAACTCATGTGGTTTGGCCATGAGTGTGGTAATAGCTGAGCCTGTGTATTGTATGTTGTATGTATGTGTGTGTGTTTTGTGTGTATGTATGTTGTTGTGTGTTGAATGCTGTGTCATTACCATACTACGAGTTGAACCAACGCACCCACCTGCTGCTGCTGGTATGCAGATTTTACTTCACGTTGCGTATACGTCATGTGAGCGCTGTTAGACAAACAAGCTTTGTTTTTTAAATACCCGTACGCTGTTGATTCTAGGCAGGTTGGCAGGCAGGTAGTTGCATCCTTCACTTTATTATGTCTCTCTCTCTCACTCCTCTCTCCCTCTCTTTCTCCCTCTTTGCCTCTTTTAGTCTTTCTCGTTCACTTGTCTGCTATTTGTTTTGCTCTTTTTCAACATTTTCATTCTATATGCACAAACAACAAACAAATCAACTTATTTGCTAGCATTTTTTGGTTGCAGCTCATTCTCAGTTTTTGCTCTATTTATAGGGAGGTATGCTGTTATTCCCATTGCTGTTGTTGTTGTAGTTGTTGAAGCTTGTTTGCTTTGAGCTGCAGTGATTGAGTGCAATTTGCGCACTCTGGTCAAGCGGTCAGTTCAAAGGTTGAATCGACCCATGAAATGGAACAAGGTTTTGCGGATTAATCAGATTCGATATGCAAAAGCTTAGCATGAAATTCACTTAAAGGAAAATGCAATTTCATAAATACACAAAACAACAGTTATGTGAAAATTGACTGACAGACATTTTAAATTCCAACCAATCCCCTGGCACTGCCTAAAATGATGGAAATATTACTTTACAGAATGGTAAATTGTGTCTAATTGATATTTTGGGTTGTTTCAACGTTTTTAATTTGTTTCGTTTTTCTATTTGTTGGGTTACTTTTTAGGCGCACTTCAACTCAATTAAAAAGTTTAATTAAAATTATCAGCAATGTATGCTCATCATCAGCCTTCATTTGCATCCAAAAACCTTATACCCACCACGTCGGCCTGTCATAATCAACAAACTCTTGGCGTTGACGTGGAAATTTCCTCTAATCAAAATAAACCAAAATTATTTGTGTGTCAGCACAGAATTTTAATGAAATTTTGGAAAATGATGGCAGAAATTTTAGAACTTGTGGTCTTAATTGTTGCTAAAAATAGTATACATTCTCGAAATGTTTGTGGAAGTTTTGAATTTATAAAAATACTTTGAAGTTGTAGCTGAAGTTGAGTAAATTGTAGTACAATTTTTTTTTTAAATACAAACGCATTTTTGGAAAACTTATACAAAACATATACTCACGGATAATTGTAAGCTCTATATATTTAATTATAAAATAAAATATTCTCATGCTGCAGTTTATTTTAAATTAGGTAAACAAATTTTTTTTATCACGTAAACATCATGTGTGAGTTTGTTCAAAGGAAACCTGCTGTGGTCTAATTTGGTTTTGTAGCATCTGATACTCTTGTGTAAATGGGTTGCTAAAATTTCAAAGGATCTTTATATGCTATCTTTACTTCTAAAAAAAAAGGTGTTTTATTATTTTTTAAAGTAATCAAACCACGACGTGTTCTTTACTAAGATTTGAAATGATTACAAAATATTTTTAAGTTATAAAATTTTAACATTTAACTAGCAATACTTGCGACATACTTTCAACACACTTATTACCCCCCCTTTGGCACTGGGTATGTGGGTTTAAGAGAATATCATAGTGTAATTTTCAATTGCTCTTTGCTTAGTAACTGCAGCAATTTGAACAGAATGGAAAAGATATGTCGATTGAGATCTATCAAGAGGAAAGCAAACATTTCATTTCATCATCAACGCCATTGCAGCCATTCATCCAGTCATCCGGTCATCCATTTTGCCATTGAGTCGGATTCAAGTGGTAACTTTATCCATTCATATCCTAGCCGCATAAAGATACTTGTACGTATATACATATATACATACATACATTGAGTATAATACACATCGAGAACGAGAGCTTTGCAAATCAAATCTTTAAAGTTGTCCAAGCTACGTGCTTATCGATGTTGCTCCAGGCTTTCCGTCCGTCTGTTTTTTTTTATCCCATTTCTCTTGTTTCCCACCTCATCCCCCCTCAAACATTCTACAGTACGGCGTTTTAGTTACAAAGTTGTGCAATAAAGTTTAACGCATTTTTTGCTTCATGCACTTTGCTTCATCATCAATTTTTATTGAAATTGACACTATCAGGACAGCAGAGTGGGTGGACAAGAGAGACAGAGAAAGATAGAGAGAGAGTGATAGAGTGTGTGTGAGTGAGAGGGCACGCGAAATGAATCACTGTTACATTTTGTCAGGGACACTTTTAATGAGCAGCAACTTGAGCAGACAGCAAATCCACTTTGCACATTCCCCTCAGGGCGGGGAGGGCTTATAAACTTGCTAATTGGATTAGATTTTGCGATATGAAGTAAAATTCATTAAGAATCTTTTTACTTTTTATAAGCGACGCATGACTCGTTTTCAACTGAACCCACACACTCACACTTACACACTAGTAGGACATATGTACGTTTAAATGATATTAAAAATTTATCGCTAACTTTTTAGCCTAGTTCCAAATTGGTACTATAGGCTTATGGGCTTATGTTTGTGGGCCAAATGCAGTATCTGTTTATAAATTACCTGAAATTCGAAGATTGTAAGATCTGGATTGGTAAATAAAGTTAAAATTCCTTTGTTGTGCACGCAGGTCAAGTATTTTTTGCTTAATCTTTGCATACAATTGAAACAAACAGTGTTTAAAGAAATGCAAATCAATTATAATACCTATATTATTTATATAACTTTATTTATGAATAGAAATGAAATGCAGCATGTTTCTTAAGCAATTTCACATTATTCGTTTGGTTTTTTAATACTATTTCGCAATGCATTGGATACGAGTCGTAACAAAATTGAAATCAAGTTACAATCAGGAATCGTTTTAGGAATCGGGCTGTGATCCATATAAAATAAATAAATATATTTGAATTAAGAAGTACAATTGTAATAATATTAATAATATTGGCTACTAAGCACTTTGTATTTTAAAATTTTGCTTTTAAATATAAAGATTTGCCAACTAGGCGTAAAACAGTCGAGCAATTCGATCGAAGCTTTTTTAACTTGTTATAATTTTTGCCTCTGCGCTTTGCTTGCCATCTGCTTCATTACGACATTCGTTACTAATAACACGCAGCGAAAGTTCACAGAGAGACATAAAACAAAGGCAACATGAACAGTTAATAAAATGACAAAAAAGAAACAAAAGAAACATGAAATATACACGCGATAGAAGAAACAGCAACAAATGGCTAACAGTAAACAGCTGCGACACAAGTCACAGTGATGAGTGGTGTGAGAGCTTTTTACTGGCTTGCAGTATGCGAGCTTTTCAGCTTATGTATGTCTGTTTATGTAGGCAACGAAACGATGACTGCAAAGATGTTCAACTGGTTTTTGGGCGAAGCAATAAAATACAACAACAACAACAACAGTGACATCGACAATGGACAATGCGAACGAAGCGAGGCGAACTGAAAACAAAAGTAAACGGCGCGCAACAAAAGAGCTTAAAGAGCGAGACAACAGCAGCATCAATAACTGTAAACAGTAAAGCAACACAAACGAGAAATATGAATTGATTCAAGTAGTCAGTTAGTCAACTGCAAATTGAGTCAATACACGCTGATTGCGTTTGCGAAAACGAGAAAGCAAGAGAGACCAAAAGAGAGTGAAAGAGACAGAGAGAGAGCAAGTAAGGTAGATGGAGTATTAATGAAAACGAAAGTGAATGCATTTATGGCATATTATTGGCTTGCTGTAAATATTGCATAAGCGAAACTGTGTTAATGTTAACGAGTTCATTCTTACACTGGCAAAAATAGGGAGTGTATTAAACAAAAAACTATATTACTTAACCTTAAATATTGATTTGGTTTTAAGATCAGTATTTAATACATGATAAATACGCTCTTAACATGTAGAATTTAAGTATTGAGCATTGACAGCATCTCTTTTAGCCAAATTCATTATTTATGCAGCAACAGTAAACTGGCAACTCGCCCCAGAAGCCAAATTCAACGCAGTTTCTGTTAGGCATTTTATGTCTTAGCCTTCGGAATTAAGAGCACAACTCATCTTATCCGTTTTACGACTGATTTTTAGTACTCCGACGTAATGACTGTCATTATTGTGGCCCTGTTTAATGACTGTCCCTTGGCTCCTTTTGGCCGATTCGCCCAAACAAATCTCAAGTACTACATATACAACAACAACACCAACACTGAATTTATGCTCTTTTATAAATCGTCTTTTGCTCTCTTAATGGCCTAAAGTGAAAGCTTCTAAGTATTGTTATAAGCAAGCACGGTTGGGACCAATTAGTATAGGTTAAGATACCAAAAAAAGTGATTAAATGCTCTCATTATTAAGTTGGGCTTTAAGCTGACTACTAATTAACAAATGACTGCCGTAATTTGTTGCAGTGTAATCATATAAATAATGATTAAAAGTACATAATGAACCAAATCATACATCACTGTTGTTAGTGAATTATCATGCATAAACTATTATTAATTACAGTTTCAAATCTTAAGCAGCTTAAAAGCTCGCCTAAGATTAATTATTCATTGGGGATTGTTAAAAGTAGCTGAAAGTTCGCCTAACTTAACATACATAAAGCCCTGATTCATTGTATAATATCTTAAAGGTGTTTATCATCTAAGCAGAAGTCTAAAATCTCTAGCTTAACTTAAAAGTTCATTTGTGAATTTAATTTTTACATTCTAGAAGAGAGTTGAATTGCTTTTTAAATATTCTTGTTCATAACTGCATTAAAAAGTTAGCTAAAAGTTGGTTTCTAATCTTAGCATAGACTTAAATTACATTAATTATTGATTAAGTTAGAATGAAAGCTTTGCCCTCTTTTGGATCTAAAGCTTAAACTAATGATTAAAGTTTCAAGTTGTTTGAAAGCTTGTTAAACTTTGAAATCACACAAGTTATTAGCTTAAAGAAGGTTCTATACAAAATAAATAACTATATTAATACCATAATTATTAACCAAACTTGATTCGTTAATTAAAACAGCATAAACTTTCTGTCTTCCTCATCGCACAGCTGGTGAAAATGCGTGTAACAATCATGTAAAATTGCGTTAAGACCAAATGAAGGGAAATGGAGCGTGCAACAAGGAAGAGAGCATCAAATTGGTATTAGAGGTTAACAAGCAATTCCAGGAGGTGGAGCAGGAGCAGGAGCTGGGAGAGGCAACTGTTTTACAACTACTGAAATTTGTGGGCGTATATGGGCGTGTCAAAGTTGAAGGAAGCAAAAAGCGAGAGTTTAGTAACATTGCCAACTGCATTGTTAACACACACAGACACACTGACGTTGGCGCACACACATAAAAGTCAATTAATGTACAATTACAACAATAGTTACCAGAATTGCTGCTGAACGTGACGTCAGAGCAGAGAGAGAGAGGGAAAGAGAGAGTGCAACATAATCAGCGGAAACAGCAGGCAACAGAAATTTCATCAAATTACACGCAACGTAAGTTGTAAAAGAAGTAACAGCATCTCAGTTGCCGGTGCTGTGTGGAACTGTGGGTCTGTGGCTGTGCGGTGAGTGTGCGGGTGTGCGGTGTGTGGAGTGTGTGTGTGCTGCCCAATAGCGAAACCAATGCTCGCTGCTGGCCACAAAATGACTTTCGTTAACAAGCTGAGCAAAAGCTTCCGCTGGCTTCGCTGCTCAACACTGTGCGCCATTTTGTTTTATATGTTTTTCATTGGCCTCATATTGCACAGCACCAGCCACAAGCTGCAGCAGCAACACCAACAACAGCAGCAACAGCAACAGCAGCAGGGGCAGCAGCAGCAACAGCAACAGCGGGAGCTGAGCACTGTTGACCAGGCAGCAGTTTTGGCCAAGTCTACGCCCAATATTCGCGACCAGGAACTGGAGCAACCACAGCAGCAGCAACAACAATCACAGCAGCAAAAGCAAAAGGAAAAGAAGAACAATTTGCAGTTGCTGCAGAAGGAGGCGCGGCAAAAAGTGCAAGCAATGTCTGCTAATGAGGTGGGAGTAGGAGCAGGCGGAGCAAAAGATGTGGGAGGAGCAGGAGCAGCGAAAGTTGTAGGAGCTGGCAGCAAATCCAAGGCGGCGCCACAACCCGAAACAGTTATAATAACGGCCAGCAATGTGAACGAGAAGCAAATACTTGCTAAAGCTTTCAAACGGTAAGTTGCGGCTGAGTTATGGCCAGCTCAGAATGCGCTAGCTCTGGTCACCCTAACTTCCGCTTGACTTGGGTCTGTACAGCGGTGGATAATTTTGGCGCTAGTTTGGCGCCAGCTGCATTGTTGTTGTTCTTGTTGCCAGTTTTGTTGCCTGTGGCCATTGTTCACGCTCTGCCACAAAAAAGGCAAAAGGGACAAACGAAAAGGGAATGCAAGAAAGAGGGGGAGAGGCGGAGAGAGAGGGAGAGACACACAACGAGATAGTTATGGCAGTGAAGCCAATACAGTGCGTACCATAATTGTGTGTACGACAAATTGTGAAATTTATGACTAGCATTGAATTGCTGCTGTTGGCAGCAGCAGCAGCAGCAGCGCAGCAACTGCGCAGCATTTGATCGATGTTCCTGAAGGTGCTCTCGGGGACCTCACGAAAACCAATTTGTTATTTGGCATGATTTTGATTTGCTGCCATTGGCCGACGGCTAATCGGATTATCAGGGCCTCATACAACCTCATACAACAGGCCGTAGAGCAGGCCAAGGACCAGGCAATCACCATCATAATTATTGATTAAAACCAAAACGTGATGACAGCAGCAAAATTACTTTTCGTTAGCAGTTTTGCTAAAGCCCATAGTTTCACAGTTTAAATAACCAGCTAACAAATTTCAGTTAAGACCTCAACTACAGTTTGCTTAGCAGGATATAAATTATAGATTTGATAAAGCGGCATTTAGTAGTTTATTGCATTGCATTAAATAGTTGGTGAGTGGGTCAACAGGGCGTATAAGCTATAAATTGGAGCTACGTAGCAATGAAATTATTTTAGAAATTGAACTTGTATAAGGTTGGTTTATATGTTGACAATTGAAGGGGATATAAACTGCTTTATTTTATTAAAAAAAAAAAAAACATAATAGCATTTAATTTAATTAAAATACAATAAAAATACAAAAATATATGTTTTGTTCCCATAAAAGTCTCAAACTTTTAACCACACACATTTTCAGATAAGCATTTTTAAACTTCGTATATAGATTTCCTTTAATAAGCTTATAACAGCTAAGAACAAAAAACTTTCTATTTAATTCCAAATAATTTCTTGAATGAAATTCACAAACAAATCTTTTTTTTTGCCATTTAAAAGGATAAATTTTTTTAAGCACATACTTAATCTGATAAGCATACCTTAACTTCTTATATAGATTTCCATTTAACAAGCTTCTAACAGCTAAGAACAAAGAAATTTCTAAGCAACTTAGCTAGACTTAATATCAATTTTATTTTATTGCTTGTGTAAGGCATAAATTTATGGAAATTCAATGACTTGTTATCAAAGACTCCCACACTTTAACAATCAAAAGCCAAGATAAGTTGCACAAAATTGTCACTGGCCACAGATTAAAGCCACAAAACTATTTTAAATTGAATTTCATAAATGTGGCTGACTGTTAAAAGAATTCCTAAACTGCAATAATGTCTGACAACTTGACCTTTAATCAATTTACTAATTTGTATATTGGTCTAAAAATAAACTGAACACGTTTAAAGCAAGCAGACCACTTTGTCACAGCAAAATTGCAGACAACTTTGCGGACGAGTAACAAATTGACATAAATTGCTTTGATTCGTTATGCAAGTTATTATATTATATAAATCAATTAATTTTAATTGCTTTGCTAAGCTAAGTAAATGCTAAAAATGGCAATTTCTATATGTGTTTTTAATATTAATTCTAGAAATTCCAATTCGAAATAGCAAACACAATAACAACACAAACACAAATAGCAAAAGCCACAAAAACTATCGTAGTTTGCCAAAGGCCTCTGTGCAGTTGTGCAATATATATGTTTTATATTTAATCCTCAATCAAATATTAACACAACCAAACACACACTCACTTGTACAATCGACAGCTGAAATATGCCTTTAAATTCATTTCAATTTCATATTTCTATTTTGCCTGAAACCCTATTGAACTATCATTAATTCTGATTAGCTAAATGCCATGTAAATAACGATATTTACTTATGCATATCCTCTATTAGCTTACATCAAGGATTTGCTTTGCTTTTAGTTTCATAACGGCAGAATTCTGTTTTAATATTTATTGAATTGAAATAAGCAATCATAAAAAAAAATCTGTGAGCAACTGCTGCCCTGTAAATATATGCTTTGAAATAGGGTAACATAGAATATAGTTTACAGCACTTACAGCACAATATTTTTGCACTGCTAGAACCGAATACAAGACATAACTTAAAGATATAATAATATATTTTCCTTAAATTTAGCTACAGGGTATCTTTGCAAACTATTGTGCCTTGGCTTTCACAAAAGTGGAAAAAGCAAAAGTTTTTTTTCTGCTGCAAAACCTATGAAATTTCATTGCAGTCGAGAATTTGCAGCAACTAACTGGATAAACTTTATTTTCGATTTTGTTTCTGATTTTGATTGCTGTCTCCGACGAAGTTATCCGTAAATTCGCAAATTACTTTGCCGGACTAACGTATTTGCTGCTGCTGCTGCTGCTGGGGAATTTAACAACATTTCTCTGCTCGATTTCACAGCTTTAATTGCAATTGAAGTTGAATAAAATTTGCTCTTCAAGCTATTTACTTATCGACCAGCACTCGAAATGACCCAAACACTTGACGACTAATTACCCAATTGTAGAGGCAACAAACCATATAGTAAATTTAACTTAACTTAAGTCAAGTAAAATACTTCAACGATAGTTTCTATAACGATTAGAGCGACACACACTTGAGGGTCATTTTGTGTACTCAGGCAAATAAACACAAAGGAGTCCTTGCTGTGTCCTTATCCTAATTGAAAGGCGACTTTGTAGCACAACAAAGTAAAATAAAAAAATTATATTAACACTGAAGGATCAAGGACATTTGAAATTAGCTGAAATGTGCTTACGGTATTTGCTTTCAAATGGGATCTCATAAAAATTTAAATAATCTAAATATATGTGCACTATTTTATAACATTTTAAGAAGTCCTTCTTTTCCCAAATTAGCTGTTAAATCAAAGACTTTACGTGTTCATCGCCTTTTGCTTTTAGACAGTTTTCTGCACAATTTGTGTTAACTTAAGAACTTAATGTCAAAACTAAATGTTTAACTGTTAGTTGCCCCCGGGGTGCATAAACTTGCTACGGATATTCCCAGCACAATGGACTCTGTCGAGGTGTTGCTCCAGACAGCTGTATAATGTGAGTGGCAGTAACTCTGAGCAGGTGGGCGTGGTCCAAAGATGACAGGTACAGAAGATTGCCCCAAACAGGTGTTGGCTATTAAAAGTGACAAAGGAGTCAGGGCAGAAATAGCAGCAGTTAAAGCCGGAGAAAACCAACGAAATAATCAACAAATGGCAGCTAAGGGAATATCTGTGTGTATGTGTATGTGTGTGTGTGTGCACAGTGGTTTTATTAGCATACAATTTGGGCATTAAAACTTACATAAATAAAGCGGCAACTAAAGCGATTTCAAGTTAGTTTCCTTCCGCTAAGTTTTGTTTGCTTGTTTTGGTCATTGTTTTTTTTTGAGACTGTGTATGGTCAGTGGTCTGTTAGGTTGGTCAGCAAAGTTTTATGTGTAAACAATTGCTTAGTATATTTAGGGATATTCTTAATCAGCGCCAATATAAAGCTTAAAACCGCATATCTCAAGAAGTACATATAAACTATCTACTAAATGAAATAGCTGCCCTTTGAACTATTGGTCTTTTGCAGTCGGTTTGACTATTGCCTTTTCTATTAGTTTTTCCTCTGTGTTTCGTAAACTCCTCTTTCATTTGCGGTCTCTCTGTCGCATTTGGAGTTTGAGTTTTGTTGACCCCTAGAGTTCAGCAAGCACACAAATCCTTACTGGTAAAAAGAATTGGAAAAAAACGTAGAGAAACAAATAAACCTAAAAAGCGCTACATAGAAAAAAAAGAAATACTTGGATTTTTTTCGTACTCTTTCGCATTTTCTACGCACAGTTTGGCTGAAAAGTTTTTCATTTGTCGTCTGCGTTTTGCACATTTTTGCATTTTTTGCATCTTTTGCCTCTATTTGTTTGTGAAAGGAAGACTAAGGGGATCGGATCGGAATACTCTGTGGGGGTTTTGTTACTAGGCAAAAGTGCATTTTGCATAAGCCTTGTGCTGTGGTTGCTCCTCTGCCAATTGCTAGTTGTGGACTGTTTTTTTCCTTTCTATTTTTTATGAGACAGCAAAGAAGATTTTGTGAAATGGAATACTTGCTGTGGAGTTTGTCTTGGACAGCCGACTGACTGTTTGCCATTTGTGTGTGAAAGTTGTGCAGGCAAATAGTCCTTAATATCCTTTTAGCTATGCAATAAAATCAAATGCAAGAAACTCATACCTCGTACACGGCACAAAAGTCAAAGAGTATCACAATCATGCCGTGATTCGTGATTCTTAGAAATGACTTTACTGACTCAAGGCATAATATCAGTTAGCTTAAGAATAGCAGGAAATACGTGGACTTAAAGATATAGAAAATACATTAATAAAATAGACTTAATATTAAAGTTCTACTCATAAAGTGAGCATAGTGTTATAAACTTAACTTTTCTTACAAACTCTCTGAAACTGTTAAGAATATCGAACAAAAAGCGCGTTCAATGGAAACTTTTAACAAATGCTTTTTGTAGGAGTAAAGACGTTGCACATTGCTCTCTTGTTTTTATACCTAATTAATTATATACTTATTTTTTGGGTTTATATACACTGCGGTGTATTGTCTTCTTTGTGATATTAATTAATCAGCCGCAACTTTGCACACGTATCAAAAGTCGACTACCAACTGATGATATACATACAGAGTAGTTTCTGCTCGTTGTAGTTTCCATAGTATCTATCTTTGGGAAGTTGTTTAGTCTCATTCGCAACTTTTCTATTCTAGAAAACTTACCGAGTGCGAATGAAGTTTACCATTGCGTGTTGTCTGTGTATTTGTGTGTGGAAGTTTCGCGTTAGTTTGTGGCATGCAACTGGGTTTGTGTTCAGCGGAAACGGAAGTGTGGCACTTTTGTGCGCTGTGCTAAATCAATGTAACAACCACAAAGCATGGCAGTAGCATAAGGGTTAAAGTAGCTGCAGCAACAGCAGCAGAAATACCGCCATCAAAACGCCAGCCGTGGCCTAATTGGAATGCCCCCAACAGGACATTAATGTGCCGCGTGTGATGATAACAGTGCATCGTTCTGGACTCCGTTGAATTGTCAACGCACAATTAAAATTTATAACAATAGTCAGCGTTGTGCTGTTGCCATGGCAATTCTAGATACAATTTAATTGCCCCCGAAACGGGGAATACGACTCCCCCAGGACGCAACGAGCACGGTCGGACAGATGGGCGGACAGACGCATGGACGGGTTGTCTTTGCCACATTATTAAAATTACATTTGAATGCAAAAGCCACAAATGATGGCTATTAATTTCATCTCACGCAATTATCACAACATTTTTCGGTCATTTTAATTGCCGTTTAATGCGTAGATGACAACTTGAACCGTTAATCAGTTCCTTTTGCCACAACCAACGCGTAATTGTGTACTTAAATCATATTTATTATATGTTTGTTAAATTAAAGTCTCTCCTCTCGTGGATTATACATATTTATATATATAATTTCAACTGTTGGCAACTTAAAATAACTCTTTCGAAAGATTGTCGTTTATTCTATTTGCATTTATTTTTAGAAAAGTTCAAGAGTTTGTGAAGCACACTTGAGTTTTCTATTTAGAAGCTAAAAGCATATAATTTGGTCAAATATCAACGCTTTAGAGAATTGCAATTGTCGTCTTAAAGTTTGATGAGTTAAAGCATTAAGCAAAAACTTTTGATATAAAAATGTGTATTATGCTTTTCAAAAGCTCTATTTTAACACGGTAATTTCATCATATGGTGTGTGAAAAACTAGTTGAAAGGAAAATTTTTGTTAGAGGCGGTTCTACGCATAATAGATTTTGTGGACATAAGTTTTCTTTTGACAATTAAAACTTTCATTTTAAGTGAGATTTTGTTGCTTAGTTGAAATTGTTTAGCGTGCTCTGACGTCACTGTTCTAAGAACTGCAAACGTGTTATCCGCTGAATATGCTACGATTAAGTAAACTTAATTTCTTTACACCAATTAATACATATTTTTTTGTATACTTTATAAATGACAGCGCCGATCGCAATCACGATGGACGTGTGAGCATACAGGAACTGGGTCAGTATATCAATCGTCGGATTGTTGATCATATCGATATGGCGATCATGAACAATGCACGGGAATTTCGTCGCGTAGATATTGCGCCTGCCGATGGTTTGATTACCTGGGATGAATATCATCGGTTCTTTTTGCGAGAACATGGCATGACCGAGGCCGATATCGATGAGCACGATGAGATTAGGCACACGACGCTGAATCGTAAGGCTCGTGAGGATATGATGAGGGATAAGGCACGTTGGTCGGAGGCAGCAAGAACCGATCTCTTTACTTTGACCATAGATGAGTATTTGAGTTTTAGGCATCCAGAGTCGAGTGTTTCGAATCTATTGGAACTTGTTGATGATCTGTTGCGTCAGTTCGATCAGGATGGTGACGATCAGCTGACACTGGAGGAGTTCTCCGATCTGAATGTGGATGATGATGAGGATCTGCTGCGCAAGTCGCTAATCTCCAAGACACTTGTAGAGCGTCGTGAGGAGTTCAAGCGCATCATCGACAAGAATCACGACGGCAAAGCCGATCGTGGCGAACTGCTCGACTATGTGAATCCGAAAACACCACGTTATGCTCTGCAGGAGGCAGCCACATTGTTCAGCTTGTGTGATGAGAACAAGGACGAATTGCTTACTCTCAAAGAGGTGAGTTATAGTTATTTAAATAAACTAATTTAACGTGTTAATGGTTTCTAAATGTTTCTTTTAATTTTGCAGATGACCGACAATGCTGAGATATTTTTGCAGTCCAAGATGATCGATACAGCAAACAGTTTTCATACAGAATTTTAAATATATTTTCCTTTTTCACTATATACTTCTTCATCTGCAAACCGTCCCCCCATCCATGGTAAATCTAACACGATTCCAGTTTCACATCTGTCTAGAAGCGAACAAAAACTATAGAATCTTCGTGCATTTATAGTGATATTAATTTGTAAGTTGTTGCACTTAATGTTTAATAATTAGCATACAATACACATATTACTATTAGAAATCTTATAATAATAATAACATATAGTAATAGGTATAATTTTGTTAGACATTTGTACTACCTAAGCATTAAGAGCAAGAGGCAAATTATTTGATGTGTGATCTTAATTAACAATTTTACTTAAAAAACTGCAAAGCAATTTGACACCGAATACTCCAAAATTATACAAAAATAAATATACGTAATTTTATGGAAACACTTAAGAACATATATTTAATAAATGTGGTTTTCTTTGGTAAAGAAAGGGAAGAGCAGATGGAGATCTTAGCTGAAGCATAGAACCCAAAGATTACAAAATCTTTTTCAGTTTCAAAATACATTTATCTAATCTTTCTATGAAATTCTTAGCCGAAAATCGTATGTAACTTTGAAATTTTGTGTGAATAACAATCGGTAATGAATCCTTTTAATATTCATAAGGACATGGCATGTGCTTTTATGAAAATTAGCTATAATTTGGCCATGTTCGTGATTTATGCCCACAAGAAGAGAAATTCCTTTCGACTGGCATTCAAGGATAATGGGCACTGATTTTGTCTCTGTGTGTGTGCGAGTGTTCAAGGACTCTCTGGGGGTATGTAACAGTGGGTAGGCGAACACACTTGAGTGAAGCATTCCTAAGTACTTGTTATTCTTATATGCACGACATCTATTCGATGGTGGGGCTATCCATGTTAAGAAATTAATTTGGCAACGTCTTTAAGCCTCTTATGCCTTTTCGGTCTTTTTGCCGCTCAGCAGACAAATCGACGTCATTAAACATAATCCCATGTTCAATTTGTTGTTGTTGTTGCTGATGTTGCGCCGAAAGATAAATAAGAGCAGACAAATGATAAATAAGTGGCACTTGAGCATGGCCAACGAAAATGGCTGGGGCAACCTGTTTCGAGAAATGGCAATGTTGTTGGCTAAAAGCCTGTCAAAGCTTGATGAATATCCTTGAGAATTTAACAGGCAATTGACTTACTGATTGGTGTTAATACCTCTTTAATCTATCTATCGCATGAACGAACCCAAAAACTGAAAATACTGATTTTAAAGCAAACTGTTTGAATTCGAAATTAAACAGAATGAACTAAATAAACGTAAGATGTGTGAGAAGAGTTGGTTAACCTTGAGAGCATACTTAAGCTGGGCTAATACAGCCATACAAGCAGTTAACAAAGAGAAGCAGCTTAACAAAGAGCCAAGAAGTATTTCAGCAGGCAATTGCCAGATGAATGGGTAATTGAATCTAATTATTCGGAAGTACAGATAATGAGCACGTAAAACGCAAGGAATAACTAGGAAAGGACATGAAAAGGATATTGCCTGGACATGTGCAGACAATCAGACGTTGCAATGTTTGCTGTGCGTGTGGCTGTGTCTGTGCATGTGTGTGTGAGTCTTTATCTACACAACGCACATTGCTGGTTGTGTCTTCAGCTCAGCGGAAACGGAAACCGAAACGACACAAACAGCAACCTTCAGACTTAGAGCAGTAAGCTCAAGCATATACGACTTGAAGTTAGGCTGTAATCGTATAAAAAAGTAAGTTTTTCTTTAACTATATCTGTGTACACTGTTTAAAAATATTTAAAATTTAAGAATTTATAACTTAAATAAAAATACAAATCATTTTCTGTTTTCTTTAGCTAACTAAAATAGCTAAAACACATTGAATACCCTTTACTGTTGCGTGCTGCTGAAATGTGAGAACAATTTGTTTTGTTTGCTTTCATTCATTTATTTTATTTGTCAATTATTTCAAAGGTCACATGGGAGTGTTATAGCCAACTATTTCTATTTCTTGTAGAAGGGACTCACAACAGCGGTTGCTGCATAGCTGGTCGCCAATGGAGCCGAGTAGACTCGTACAGGAGCTGCGGCATAGGTGGTAACAGGTGTTCTGTAGACAGGAGCAGCTGCATATGTGGAGTACCGCAGCGGAGATACGGCCGAGTAGGTGGCAACTGGAGCCACGGCAGAGTAGGCGGCAATGGAGGGTACGGCGGAATATGTGGTGAGCGGTGCCGTCAATAAACCAGCCTGGGCAGCGGCAATGCAAAGAGTCAAACAGATGAGGAATTTCATATTGGTTTCGTTGGCAACTGTTTTGTTTGGTAACTGATGCCATTTGCCCATCAGCTGGGCCATTTTATAGCCAAATGTCCAACGTCCGATGGCATTTGCCGTGAACTTGTTTGCGGCTTAAGCGGTTCAACATGTAGCGTCAAATTAGAACACAATGACAATTTTCAATTTGTGCTTTGTAATGCTCTTCCATCGCCAGTTGAAATCGAATACGAATGCGAATGCGAATGCGAATGCGGATGTGGATGCTTACTCTATGTAGTACTATGCTGACAACTGTCGGGCTAATTGTGTTTTCGGTTTCTGTCTGACAGCGTATCAAACAGCTGTTCATTACTCAATTTAATTAAGTTTTCAGCAGCTGGTAATTAGCACTCAGAGAAATGCAAAATTAATTTTATCAAATTCACAATTAAAACTTGCTTAATTGTCGAAGTGTATAACAATTGCCAAATTAAGTGACTTTTTTGTAGAACTAATCCAATTTTTATTCATTAAATATACAACCTGGTTATAATCTGTCCGCTGTAGTAGCTTTGACAAAATTAATCCATTTATTTTAGTTCTTTAATGAAATAATTAATCATAAATCTAAACGAAGTTTAACTGATATTTTGTATATTCTTTATTAAAATCATGAAGCTATTTTAAATGAAACACAACTTAATTTTCGAGTTATTAAAATCTAAGCTTCATATTATTTTAAAAAAATTTTTATTTCTTACAGATTTCAGCTATTATAAGCACTGCTTACACCAAGTATTTAATTAAATATTTTATAAAATATAAAATCAATTACGAACTTGGGTCGCTGGTTTTGCTTTTGTTTCTATTAATTAAGTTAAAATTAAATAACTTTTAGAGCTAAACTTAAGTACAAATGAAATTCTAAAGAATCTCCCATGTCTTTCACTACGAAAAGATAGAAAGAGAAGGGAAAAGAGACTGAGACAGACAGAGCAAGTACGTTCTGTTACTTGTCTGTATTTGTCATTATTTCATATTTCTATAACAATTTCTGTTTATTTCTCCGGGGTTCTCATAAACTGAGTTGGTAACATAAAACAAATAGCGTCAAGCCAACTTAACAAGCCGCAAAAAAAAAAAAAAAAAAAAAACGTAAAAAAAAAGAGTAAAACAGGACTTTCTCATAGAGGGCGATATAAATGGAGTCCCTGTGTGGTAGAGTCGTACATTTTTGTCATACAAATGCTTTACATTTGTAGAGTAAAAGCCGTAATATGGACAAGGAGCACAAGGAGCAGCTGAGCCTGTCAGTGGTAGAAAATGTTCTACACGTAAGTTACATTAGTCAAACTGGGAACATTTCGTTTTTCTTACAAAGCTACAAAGGCTGAGCACACTGAGAGTCACTAAGTCCGTGGCAGTAAGTCAGAAAATTATTGAAGAAGTCTGTCCAAATAACCTCGAAAGCCAGAGAACCAAAGAACCAGCATAAATATGCCAGACACATAGACAAATGCTATCTCTGGCTGTTCGTGTGTGTGTTTGTTCCATAAATGCTTCATCCTCAACTCATACATATTAAAATCTCAGAAAATAAACTTCAACAGTTCACAAAATGAAAACAAAACAACTTAAATGATACAGTTAAAGGTATACAAGTAGCAAATACCCTTTTAGAGTTTAAATTAATTACGATTTATATATAATATTGAATTTAAACAAAACACTTTTGTCTATAAATATCCTAAGTAGTAAGGAAAATGTTGGTAATAAAGTGATTCTCGGCAACAGGTTGACTGCTTGCACTTGTTATCAATTACAGGGTATGAAAACACAACAAAAAGCGAAAATATACTTGCCAACAAATAGAAACATGCTTCCATATACCAGATAGAGGTATGGCAGAGGAGATGCTCATGCATTTTAAAATCCAGCCATTAGAGAGCTCTGTTATTTGGTATGCGGAATATGATTTGAGCACGTTTTCGGCGCCTGACATTGCATTTAACATTTTGCATGCATAACTGAGAACACAGCGGGAGCTGAGAACAAGGCGAAGGATATGGATAAGCGGGACAGAGATAGATAGAACAACAGAAATACACCCACACACACACTCGAAAGGAAACCACCAGAAGTTAAGGACTTTTTGGAACAGGACACATGCCTGAAAGCAATTAAATGTTGAAATCTAAATTTAAAGTTATTTAAAATAAATCATTTGAAATTCTTTTGGTTATCTAACAAAGTAAATACCATAATGGATTTTATTTAAATTGGCCAACAACACATCATTTAACAGCAGACCAGCAAAAGCAGCACAATTGCACAATCATATGAAATACTAAACAAATATTTTCCACAATGGCAGAGTGTGAAATGTCTTGTGGTTTTCAGTTGGTTAGCAATAAATTGCTTGAAAACTTTTCACAATTCCTTTAAAAACAAAGCAATGTGCGAGTGTAAATTACCCATAAATTCTATAAAAGTTGATAAAAATACATTATCAATTAATTGTTTTAAGTGTATTATCTATTGAATTAAATTACTCTATTTTGAAGCTCAGTAATTCATATTTTATTAAATATTTATTTTAATTAATTGAGCTGCTAAATGTATTCATTTTGATTATCTATAAATTTGTATTCTCATGCTTGTTTATCTATTGAATTTATAATTTACATTTCTATATTTAAACGCTGTACTTTTTGTTCAATTTCTATTTGAAATTACAATAAATATTCAATTTAAATATTATTGTTTAATTGTTAATCGGTTGAATGCCGAAAATTGATTTCATATTCTGTTTTACACTTAACAATAACATTTTTTTTTCGCAAATTCAATAGAGAGGGCTCTTCTGGTCCACGAAAAAAAAAACCCGTTGTAATCGAGAGATTTTAAATAAATAATTCGCACAATTCGCTGTGCATTTTTTTGCACAAATCCTACCAAAGTTTATGCCTTTTTATTATATATTCATTTTTTTTTTATTTCCTTTTTATCAAGTTTATTCCCATTGTGTGTGGAATCCTGCAACAAAATGACAATAAAAGGTAATTTGGTAGTAACAACTTGAAGGCAAACACTTAACTAACTTTGTATGTGTGTGTGCGAATGTGCCGGGTTGCGAGTTTATGTCCGTCCAGGTCTTCTTGGTTCCCGTTTTGAGCTACAGGGGGCGCTACAGCAACAACAACTTGTGTATTAGTGAGTGTGTGAAAACTCATTCACATACATGAAAAGTAAAAAGCAATTTTCGTAACATTTGCATGCCTTAAACCAACATATACAGGGGCAGACCTTTACACACACCATCACACACACACACACACACACACACTTACATTTGCAAACTGTCAGGTGGAGTAGGTGAGGTAAAGCAAAGAAGAACATCAACACACAGCAACAGCAGCAACAACAGGAGCAACAACAGCAGACAAGGACATGCGGCCTACCTTTGCATGTAGAGTAGCAAAAACTACGATTATAAGTGTGTGTGAGGGTGTGTTTTTGTGTGGGTGTGTGCATTTGTGTGTGTAAGTTGAATGGAGTACGTGTTGTGCTGAAAATGCAATTTGCCTTCTGTGCGAAAAGTACGTAAAATTTATGCAAATTTTCCCTCAACTGCCTCCTGACCCCATGTTAATGTTGTTGTTGTTGGCAATGGCGACTATGCTACAACCGGAAACAGGAAATGCGCCATTGTGTGTGTGTGAGTATGCATCTGTATGTGTGTGTATGAGTATTGAGAACGCGCTAAAATGAAAATCTAGTGAAATATGCGATAGATCGACAAGCGAAAGGACAAAAAAATGTGCCTGTGAAAAAACAAAATATGTATTGTGCATACGCCACGTTGGCAATGACCTGCTTAATATGCCTGCAAAGTTTATTTAAAAACTGTAAGCTTTTTAAAGTTGCTGATCGCTAAAAACTATAATGTTAAGCTACTTAAAATTAACATGTTTTCTTTGCCACTGTTTAAGCTAAGACTCCTGAAGTGTACGTTTTTTACAGGGTATATTTACATGCAATAAGCCTGGGTGTGAATGCAAGAGCTAATGCGACAACAAACAAAGTAACAACAACAAGCTATGTATGTATGTTTGTATATAGAAATGTTTGTATGTTTGTAGTTCACTCGCCATCGATAGTTTTTGGCATTGTGTATACGCCGCGTTTGCTGTGTGCTGTGTGTTATGTGCTATGTGCTGTTTGTTGTGTGTTGCTGGGGTGCCCCTTGCGACGAATTTTGTAAAAATAAAGAAAATATTTTATATACGACGCAGAACCATTGGGCAAAGAAATATGTGTGTGCATGTGTGTGGAAAA
This sequence comes from Drosophila tripunctata, assembly GCA_035047385.1. Lineage (NCBI taxonomy): Eukaryota > Metazoa > Arthropoda > Insecta > Diptera > Drosophilidae > Drosophila > Drosophila tripunctata. Next base: position 2,038,050 of record JAWNPS010000326.1, on the reverse strand, counting down.
TGAAATGCCGCCGGTTAGTCCAGCGTTAGTCCAAACATAAAGCACATGGGCATGCGGGTGTGTTGTTGTGTGTATAAAATTGTTTATACTGCACTGCACGTGCCTTTGAAACGCCGACATTGCCTTCATACGAGAGTGTGTTGTGTATGTTGTGCGTTTTGGCTTATGGGCAAAGAAGTTGAAGCGTATTAAGCAAACAGCGCCACAGGCAACACCAACGCTGTCCTTTGAAAGCGCACATACGCACACATGCAACACTGGCTTGCCCCCCCCAAAAAGTGGCAAGTGAAGTGTAGGCTACAAAGTATGTGTGTTGATAACGAGCTGCGAGATAAACGACAGCATTTAATGCGTTCAAATCTTTTTTAACACCACATCAAGCCATTTTTCAATCCTGATCTGAGCATAAAGATTAAGTTGTCTTTAAGTCGCCCGAAGCCAAAAGGGATTGCAGCGCAGCTCACTTCTTGCTTAGCCTTGGCGTCTTGCCACCAATTGCTGCACAAAGCCGGCAAACACTGGCAACAAGGAGCTGTCAACGTTTGCTTAAGGACATCCCTATATTCTACATCCAAATTATACAGCACTTTCTTAGATTGCAAAAGAAAGAACAACAAAATAAACGTACTTTAAAACCGCAAACTCATATAAAGTTTACCATGAATTTTTATGAAGTGATAAATAATCAAATTTTGGTTGGGTCTGGAAAAGAATATACATATATATAGAAAAGGTTGAGTAAAAAGCATAATCGTTACTTAAATATGCAATATTAGCTTTCTGTATTTAAATTATTGGTTTAATTTAAGTAATTACTTTAAAAACCCAAATCGAAGTAATGCTATAAAAAGCAAAAATATTAAGGCACTAAAAAATTTTATTATTTCAAAAATAACTTTGGGTAAAAATTTAAATTGCTCTCCAGAATGTCACTGAATATTTGATAAAGTAAAAAATAGCTCCAGTAGCGACTATCAAGATATTTTATTTCGCTTACAATATATATTTTTTTTTTTAGTTACCTCGAGCATTTTCCAAATATCGATTTCACTTTCTTTACGGCAACAGCCATTTCCTGGCATTGTGTGCCCTAAATTTTACCTGGCTTTCGGAGAGGAAGCGGCGTAAAATGTAGAAGAAGTAGAAAAAGTGGAAGAAGAAGCAGAGCACTGCTGCACCATAAACTACGAATGGATGGACTTTGTGAATGGCAGAAAAGTTAAATTTGTTAGCAAAAAGAAAATTAGTTGAGTTTGTGTTCAGGTCAAAACAATTATTTGAACTTCGTGTGAAGCAAATGAGCAAAAAGAGAATCGGAAATGAAGCTTGAATTTGATGATGAAAATTTAAATGAATCTCAGCTCAGGAACTCAGAAACTCAGTCGAGGACATAGCAAAAGTTTCATTCATATAATTTACTTTTATGAATGCCCAGGGAACAAACAGTGTCTTTTAGCCCAATGCCTCGGGGAAATGGGTTGGGGGAAAAGTCTTTTGTATTGTAGCATTTTTAATCAGAGCTATGTATGCATGGTATATATACTATATATGTACCTGTGCTTTCTGTCAGCACACAGACTGACAACAAATTCATTAAAAGTGATTAATATTTGTTTATTTCGACTGACAGACACATTCGTGCCATATTCATTAAATGCGTGTGTCCCCAATGCGTTCAGTTTGCCCATAAATCTCATTCTGAACTTTATCTCATTACAAAATATGATTAATATCGCTGCTAACTGGTTAATTTCGCTAGGCATGAGCATCAGTTCTGTTGGGAAATTATGCCACAAACTGATGCTGACATTTCACGTTGGCACTAATAAAAACCTGGCTAACAAAAACATTGAAAAAATAGCTCACTAATAATAACTGGCGCCAAGAATTTATGACCTTCATATATCAAGGCAATATAAAAGGAGTCCGCAGCCTCCAAAAGCCATTCAAAGAGTCGCAAATACAGCAGCCACACAAAGCCATATTTAGTCGGAAAAAATCTGAAACGAAAGCCAAATGTTTGTCCAAATTACTTGACGGGTCGTAAAATGTTTTACACAATGTGGCTTAATTCCTTAGGCAAATAGATTGGAACAGGACAGACATATATGCGAACTCGAAACACTCTAAAATTGTTAAGTTTTGGGCTATTTAGTTGCAAGTTTCATTTATATTTACAACTATTTAGTACCTTTAAAAATACTCTTTTTTTTTCAAAGTAATTATTTGCAATTTACATTTATTTATTAATGAACTGTATTATTTTATCATAAAATTTGAATTAAGAACTAACAAAATATTTACTTCATTTCCTTCCTTGAAAGAAAGACTTTTAGGAATCTCGGAATAAACTAAAAGATATCACTATAATCCAACTACAAATTCCTTACTTATGTACGGCTTCTCCAAAAAGATTACAAATTAAATTCTTTACTTAAATCAAAGTAAGTTAGCCACTTAGTTTTTTAAATCTAAAAAGTGTACTTGTCTCCAAAGTCTCCACAATATCATAATACCCCTTGTTTGCTTGTTCTATTAGTTAAACCTATAAAAAAAAAGGTAAAGCCCTGGATTTTGTAGGGCTTTCATCATTTCTGTCCCTTGTTGTAGCATTATGTAGTGAGCTTTATACATGCTTTATGGCTAAGCTTTTGTGTGTGCCACAACTTACTTCCGCTTCTAAGAACTTAAGCAGGTGCCTTAAATACATCGATGCAAATGTTTTTTCAGAAATGAAAAGTTTTTCAAGTAAGGTCGATTTCTATCTTTTCAAGATGTACAACTGTTATCTTAGTTAAGTATATTATTTGTAAACTTTAATGCGCACATACTATTTCTATCTACGAGTAACACAATTCCACAGTTTAAAAATTTTAGCTTTCTTTTAGGCGCTAGCAATGATAAACAAAACCAACCTAGAATATGCAAGCAAACTGCTTCTACAAACCCTTGTATCGAGTATAAAATGCTGGTAAAAACGAAATATTCATTTATTTCATAGCATATCCTTGCATATCGCATACTACTCGTATACTTGTTTTCAGCACACGACACCCTTGAAAGCTATTACCAAAAATTATTTAAAGCATGTAGGGAATGAGATGTAAATTACACAATACCATGGAGGTATACCTTTAATAACTCGGAATAACAGAGAAAATATTGCTCCCATTAAAGCCAACAATAACACACTCTAAATACATGTACATAGAGAGTGTTGTGTTATGTGGGTGTGTGTGTGAGAGCATGAGTTTATCAAATACAAACTGAGTTAGTAGATGAGGACAAATATTTGTTGCCTGCTGTCTGACTCACAGTAAAGCGTACTTAAACTGTTTATTTAGCACATTCTCGCGCCCTATTCCCCTCTCTCTCACACACACACTTTCTCTCCCTTGCGAGCAGTTTAATTCTCGATTCTATTTTGTTTAAAGCATTTGTAAACGTTTAACAAGAAATTCTCGGTGACTTAGACTGCGACTTCCAAACTTTTAGAGCTCTAAACCAAACAGAGCATAAAAATTCTTTTTAAATTTGCTTTAATTCTAAGAATAGATATTTAGCAGTTATAGCTATCTGATATCTCAAATACTTCACCAATTTTTACAAGTTGTCCTTCTTAAATATCTGGTGAAATGATTAAAGTCACTCTTAATATTTCCATCATTTCTTCGGTTCTTTATCAACTGCCATTTGTGCAATTTGATGCCACAGCAATTAGCCATCCTTCGGCTCATTGACTTTCCGCTGCTGCTGCCTTTCAATCACAGTCTAATTGGTTTACGACTCGTACTCCAGCCAATGTAATAATATTGCACGTTTCCATTTGCAGCACCTCTCAAACAGCGAGCGACCAACTGACCAACTGACCATCTGGCCACCTTATCACCTTGGGCGACCTACTTTCAGGACGCATTGAATTACGTTCACTTGAAGCTTGGAGGACGCACACAACTGGTTGGCCAGGTCGGCTGAGGTTGAGGCTCTGATCAGGCTCAGGCTTGGGATTACTTGTAGTTTTGGTTTGGGGTCTTTGGGGCCAGTCAGCTTCAAAGGACCTGCACGGCAAGCTGCTTTACATAAATATTTATGCGAATTAATTTGTCGGCACGCATGTGAGCTGGAGAGGAGGAGGAAAGGACGAACGGATTGGGTGTTGAGAGGGTTGAGTTGTGCGTTGTGCGATCAATCAGACATAAAACAATATTTACAGTTTGAAAACGAACTACGAATTAACTCGATTGGTTTAACTTGCGGTTGATGTCCCACTGTGCCAACCAAAACAAAAAGGGACTAAGGACGATGTCTGCGTGTTTCCATACATTCGCCTGCAGGTATGCTCCTGTGGCGTGTGCTGCTGACAGCTATAAGCCAACATAAACAAACATGCTTCTACACACACACAAGGACATAGGGGGAAGGCATCACACATGACTTTGGTTGATTGTGGGGCACAACAAACGCCTCAAAATCAACATTATTCGATAACAGAAAGAATAACTCTGGAATTGCAAGAGTTAAAGGACTGTAAGAGTTAAGTAGAGTTAGAAATACCCTATATGCTATGAAAACTATTCAAATGTTTACTCAATAGTTTAAGCAAAGTTAATCAACTACATTTATTTATCTGCATATTTTTAAAAACATTAAAAGTTAAAACCTACTAGATCCGATTGCTTTTGCATTCCCGTTGAATGCTTTAAATATTTTTAAAATTAAATTGCAATACATAATTAAATTAAGCTGCTGAATGTGAATGGAAAAATGCGTATTGAGTATGCAATGGAATGCAGATGATTGTGGTTTCGTGTCCACTGATTGGCTGTAATGAGTGAATGACAATCGGCAAATTGGCCAAAGTGAGTCAATGAGCCAGAGTATTGATTTCAACAGCATAATATAGTTGTTATGCCTACTTATGCCACATGCATTAACATATATCTGTGACCCTTATGACAAGAGCACATTTCAAGTTCATAACAACCGTTCAACAGTGCGTATGATTAATATATTTCGTATACTATATACATATGTATTAATATTATTTTTCCATTGTTTAACTTGTATTAGGAAAGTCAACAATACCAACAGCAAAGTTCATCTAACAATTTAGAAGGGGCAAAAATAACAACAGAAACATTTAAAGAGAATAATAACCATATGTTTATACAAGTACATGTCAGAGTGTGCGTGTGCGTATGTGTGTGTTGGTGTTGTTTGTGTGTGTAACTTTTCTGACTTGCCTGAACAAATATAAATTGCATTGTGCTCTGTGTAAACTTTGTTGTATATTTGAGCCCGAAGACGATTAAGTCAAAGGATTTTCCACTTTCTATGTACTTGCCACTTGTCACTTGTCTTTTGTCTCTTGTCTTCTCCTCTTGTCAGTTGTTACAGCTCACCGGCTTATTTTGATTGCTGTGCTGCTTTTTTATTCCATTTAGTTGAAATGGTTATTGCTTTTATGCCTCGGTTATAATCGCCTTAGCTTGTTGCAAGTCAAAACAACTTTTAAGCCTTAAACTAATAGTACTAAAACAATAGTGAGACTTTATTTTTAGCAAATAGAGTTACCACAGACTTATAGGAATGCTTTAACTCTATTTCTGTGGCTACAGGGTATAAGTTTGTACAAATACTGAGAGTTATATAAGGCATGATGTATGTAAACACTTGATTATTCAGCTTAAAGAACCACAACATAAAAGTTATTTAATAAAACTCCTAAATCTGATTACTTAAAACTAAATAGTATGCAATAATAGCAAGTGTTTTTGGGTTATGAATAAATATTTAATATTAAATCCTAAAATAACTAGATATAAATAAAATTTATTAAACTTTAAAGTAATGGAATTCCCCCCTCTAAAGTCGTAATATCTGACTACTTGAATCTGTTGCTCAATGCAATGACAAATCTATAGGAGAAGTTTGGAAAAATTGCTTAAAGTTAAACATAAATTATTAAATATGCAAGCAAATAAAACTACAATAAGATTACTTAATACTATTATCATATTTTAAAGGTATGTTTTCAGCATTACATAAATAAAGATTGTGCACCTGCATAACTGGACATAAACAATTCACAAAGCAATGCAAGACAAGGAAAAATATATATATGCAACTGTACATTATACATACAGATGTACATATGTTATGTATATCTGTTCTTATACAATCTTCAGCTATAACAGGCTGCAATTCACAATTCGCCACAGTGTCACGAACGTGGACTCGCTGGGAATGATGTAAAGTAACGAGGCATCCACACAAATGGCGCAAACTGCATCCAGGTACCACATTGCATGTGTGGGTGTGTGTGTGTGTGTTGATTGCACAAAGCACAAGCAAACCCGTCAAGTCCTTGGTGACGTGTTGAGCAAAAGAATGAAACAAGCAACTGGCTGTAAGGATGTAAGGCCAGCAGAGTCAAGGAACAGTAAGGACACTAGGGAGCAAGGCACACCTGAGCTGCCATCGTTAAAGTTAGCACAGTGGTTGCAAAGTTGACAACAAGTGGTCAAAACTGGCCACATTTTTAATATATCAAAGAAATCCGTTAAAACCAAAAGAAAGACAATGGTTTAGACATGTTAATTAACTAAGAGTTTTCTCTTTTTAGCAGCTCTTTAACACTTTTACTTCAAAATCTTTTCGCATTCATGTTTCTCATTGGATTTTCTCCAGTACTAAATACTCAAAAACTTTACATTTAAGTTATAATCGCATTTAAACTTTCAAAGTTGGTAAGTAAATAATACATAAAGCAGCCAAAATATCTGAATATTATGTTCCACCGTTCAGAAACTGAAGCGTATTTTGAATTCCATAAATTTCTTGATACTTTTCTCTCCAGTTTAACGATGCGTAATAAACTCGTTCAAAGTTTTATTATAATATTTCTTAAAGACATTTTCAAGATTCTTCTGATTATGTTTTGTCATCGTCATTGCTTCAATCTGTATTTGAAATTAGCTTCAACAAGCCAACAAGTTGACAAGAATTTTCTCTGGCAACGGTCTGCTTCGTTCATTGTGATTTTCCTGCTTTTCTTATCTGCATTCCATTCGTTTTTCCCTTCTGGTCTTCATCAATTTAAAATTGCAAAGTTTTCCAGTTGCTGTACATTTTCTTCTACTAGTTGCTGCTGCTGTTGTTGTTGTTGTTTGTTGTTGAATGGAGGTGGACACGTGGACCACGTGCGTCTCTTAGACCTCACCACTAACGGTTAATGGTTGCACAATGGGTTCGCACAATGCCCCCATCCCAATGGAGACCCTTGCGTCACATTCTGTTGCCAGAGCAACATGCAAAGCTGCAGTTTTTGATGCGTAAGTACGCACACACAAACGCAAACACACATGTGTCCACAGACTTTTAGAAGTCTTTGTTGTGTGTGTGTGAGTGTGTGTGTGTGATGGTGGTAAGGGGGGTCAGGATGGCAGGTAAAGAGGATTGATATCAAGTAAGCCTGCTGTATTAGGTTTCGTATTGTCATCCTAATGAACTGTCAATTCCAAAAATCTCAAAACGAATAAGAAACCTTTGTTTAACAATAAACAATCAGTAGATACCCTATAATCATATATCAAAATGGTAGTATGTTCAAGTAGTTATGTATAAATGTAGTAAATATTTAATCATTTTATATAGCTATAGTAAATAAATAAATAAAATATTCTAAAAACTCTAGAATCTACATAAAAGTATGCTATGCTTTAAAGGAAAGCGAAGCGATTACAAAACTTTATAAAATTATATTTTAGAATATTCTTTATAAAATAATATTGTATGATGTTTAATTTTATGTAATTGTATCTACATAGAATAGTAAGGTTTACCTAGTAAACTGGTTGTCGTTGAAAGTTGTTACTGAGTTTAGTTACTTCAATACAAGTGATTTTAATAATAGCAATAATTAAATTAGTTTGACATTGTTGAATTTAAAAAAAAAAAAAAATAAGAAAAAATTTTTTACTAGTTATCGATGTTAAATTCTGATAACTAATTAGTAACTCCTAAGAGACTACAAAATCTTTTTCCATGAATACTCGTCTATGCTGCCAGTTAATTAAGTTTGTTAAAGACTCTTTCGTGAAAGAAAGAAATTGCATAATAAAAGTTGTTCTCATGATACCCCAACTGAAGTCAATGCCAACGCGTGTGATATACTATTTTATCGGTATCAATATCAAATTCGGGTAAAGACGTTCAGCTATTTCATAAAGATGCTTTAGAAATAGTCGGACGAAGCTTGGTTTTCGAAATGGAAAACTTTTATGCCTTTAGAGACATTGCAAATACATATATTCGTTCAGCACAATATTTGCAGGTAGTGTATTTTACAGTCGGCTCTGTTAACATCAATTAAAAATGGTGTCTTTTCTTAATAACATAATATCACTAACCATACAATACTTTAATTTTATGGTTACCAATAATACACTTAAAAGTTTTTGTTTCATTACAAAGTTTGCAGTTAGCGCATATGACATGACATAGTCAATATACCCGCAATAAGAATTCTCAGCAACGTAATAACGTAATAAGCAACAGTTGTGGAAGCGACATTCTCAATTCTGGGTTTGTCGCTGCCAGACCAGTTGCGGGGGCGGCGTGGAGGCAACTCTGTTTAGCTGAGCGTAGTGCAGTACTCAAAATGCAACGAGCCGTGTGTTAAGTGCTTCCCGCTGCCATTGCCACTGACACTCGCATTCACATACACACACACACACACGCATACACATGCGGTGAGAGAGAGTGGCACAAGCGCTCAGCTTTTGTATTGACGTAGTCGACGGTATGGGGAGAACACACGTCAAAGGCCCAAAAGCCCCTGAAGCGAACCCAAGTACCAAATAAGCTGCAGTCGCATTCGCAATCGCAGTCAACAATTGAGCGTTGAGCGGAGCACATCGAGTGTTCGGCTACAAACAAACAAAAAACTCACAACTTATAAATATTTAACTAAAACTAAATAACCAATTTCGAAAGATCTCTTGGAAAATGTCAATGCGTTCGGCGAATGTAATTTGGTTTCGCCATGGACTGCGACTGCATGATAATCCCGCCCTGCTGACAGCCCTGTCGGACAAAGATCATGGCGTTGCCCTGATACCCATTTTCATATTCGATGGCGAGAGTGCAGGTAAGTCAATTCTGATCAATTCAAATATAGTTATTTGAATTTGTGGACCACGATCTTGCCGCTTATCAGTGTGTCCAATTATGAGCAAACAGCGCAGTTCAGCAAATTTTTTTGCAACTAAATATTTTGTAATATGCCACGCTTAACGCTAAAACTGCAATTGAATAGAGACCCAATGGTCTGGGAGGGGGGAAGGAAAAGGGGTGTTGCTTGTACAGCGTGTACTCGTGCATATACTCGTTCTCAGACTTGGGTACACTCAACTCTGGTAATTGCAATGCGTTCTAATCTAATGTGAGAGTGAAAGAGAGAGAGAGGGAGAGCAAACGATAGAATCGAATGCAATTTGCTACTCAGAGAGAGACTCTGTTTGATAAGATATATTCAGACATATGTACAGCAGATGTCGACTACTAAATGCACTTGCATGTAGACTTTAGCAGCCGGCAAACAAAAGAGTAACAAATTCAACAGTGGGACAGGCGATATTGAATTACATATTTTCTCATCGATATATCGGGTTTGTTTTGTTAATCAAATTAAAAGTTTTTAGTTTTATTCTTTACTTTTCATACAAACTATTTAACAAGAGTTGAAAAACTTTATTAAAATTAAATTTTTTCACATTTAAAACATTAAAAATTTTATTTTATAATAAATGAAAAGTATTTCCCAAAAGCATATTGGAATTTAATCGAAATATTTCTTTAAAATTGTTTTTTTTTTTAATATTGCTAAAGTATTTATATACAATTAAATCGATTTTTTTTTTACACATCATAATTTATTTTCTTTTTTAAATCTTCTTTATAAATTATAACTTCTCAATTTACAAAAAAACCGATTGATTAAAAACTTTCACAAAGAAACTATAAAAACCTGTACTTAAATCAAACATTGCAATAATTTTGCAAAGAAATTTTTTAATAAAGTTAATTTCAATAAAGTTTCGTCTGCTTTTTGGTGAATTTTTATGAATTTTTTTCGATAATTCCTCTAAAATTCCTAAAGAATTTTTGAAATACATATTTAAATTAACAGTCAATTATTAAATAGAATTTATTTTATTGTAGTTATTTACCAAATACGCATACAAATACTTATCAAATTTAACCAATTCCTATTTCAAATATTACACATACGCACGGTTAACAATAATTTTAACTCCATTAGGCACCAAAAGCGTTGGCTATAATCGCATGCGCTTCCTGCTGGACTCACTGGACGATATTGACAGGCAGCTGCAGACGGATACGGATGGACGTGGTCGTTTGCTCATTTGCGAGGGTCAACCCGTGGACATCTTTCGCTGTCTAAACAAGCAGGTGCGCCTGAACAAGATCTGTGTGGAGCAGGACTGTGAACCCATTTGGAACGAACGGGATGAGGCTACGCGAAACCTTTGCAAAGAGTTGGACATTGACTATGTGGAGAAGGTTTCGCATACTCTGTGGGATCCACGCACGGTGATTGATACGAATGGAGGAATTGCACCGCTGACCTATCAGTTGTTCCTGGTGAGTTTAGTGCTGGAATCTTAATTGGATGATAGTTTCCATAATGTTCTATGCCAGCACACTGTGCAAGTTATCGGACTGCCACCACGTCCAGTGCATGATCCGCACTTTGGTGGCGTAAGTTTCGTTCAGCTGTCACCGGAGTTGCGCCGAGAACTCGGCTGTTTTGAGCAGACGCCATCGCCGGAGCAGTTTAATATCTACAACGACAACATGGGCTATCTGGCCAAGATTAACTGGATCGGCGGAGAGACGCAGGCGTTAACGCTGCTCAACGAACGTTTGAAGGTGGAACAAAATGCCTTCGAGCAGGGTTACTATCTGCCCAATCAGGCCATGCCCAATATTTTGGATACACCCAAATCGATGAGCGCCCATCTGCGCTTTGGCTGCCTATCGGTGCGCAAATTCTACTGGAGTGTCCATGATCTCTTCAAGAACGTGCAGCTGAGTGCCTGTGTCAAGGGTATTCAATTGGCTGGCGGTGCTCATATTACGGGCCAATTGATCTGGCGTGAGTATTTCTATACGATGTCGGTGAATAATCCCCAGTACGATCAGATGGATGGCAACGAGATTTGTCTGAGCATTCCGTGGGCCAAACCCAATGAGGATCAACTGCAGAGCTGGCGTTTGGGTCAAACCGGTTTCCCCTTTATCGATGGCGCCATGAGGCAGCTGCTCGCCGAGGGCTGGCTGCATCATACACTGCGCAACACGGTGGCCACCTTCCTAACCCGCGGCGGACTCTGGCAGAGCTGGGAGTACGGTGTGCAGCACTTTCTCAAATATCTACTCGATGCGGATTGGTCTGTCTGCGCCGGCAACTGGATGTGGGTGTCCAGTTCGGCCTTTGAAAGTCTGCTCGACTCTTCACTGGTCACCTGTCCGGTGGCTCTGGCCAAGCGGCTCGATCCGAATGGCGTCTATATCAAACAATATGTGCCGGAGCTACGAAATGTGCCCAAGGAGTTTGTGTAAGTTGAAAATGTATTAGATTTCCGTATAGTAGGATTAGTTTTTACTGACTGATCAACGTCGGGGTTAATCAAAAAGAGGTATGGGGTTGAAATTTTTTATTTATTTGAAAAACTGTTACACAACATAGTCTTATTACTATTAAGTAAGTGACTGATTACCGTAGCTTTCGTCAAGATTAGTTTTAAATAAATATAATATACCAGAAATCATAAGAAATTTAGTTAGTTCTAAGTCTAATTGTACCATTTTCGTTCTCATTTCAGTCACGAACCCTGGCGTATGTCAGCCGAGCAGCAGGAGCGTTACGAGTGCCTGATCGGTGTGCATTATCCGAAGCGTGTCATTGATTTCTCGTTGGCCTCGAAGCGAAATATGCTGGCCATGAAGGCGCTAAGAAACTCATTGATAGCACAGCCACCGCATTGTCGGCCCTCCAATGAGGAGGAGGTGCGTCAATTCTTTTGGCTAGCCGACTAAACAAATGCCAAGTTCTCAATATTCCTATACCCAGTATACAAAATAAGCCATTATGCAAGCAACTATCATTAATAATGCTTTATTTTCTTCTTTTTAAATTGTAATTTTTTTAATTAAAATATTTGCTACAATACAATTTGTATTTTTTTTGTTCAATGTTTTCAACAGCTTATATAACCCATACATACATATTTAATATTATATTATTAGCTTATTTTAAAGTGATTTAAATATAATTGTTATTATCGTTTTCTGTTTTTAATTATTACCTTTTTTAAATTAACGTGAATTTATTATAGCTTTTAAGTTGAGAAAAATTTAACGCGAATTAAGTTGAAAGTTTTCAATTTAATTATATATAATTAATTAATTAGTTTATTCAATCTTAATTTGAAAATGTTCATATCCATTTCCGTTCTTTACATTTCTCTAGTTCGTTTGTTTGTTTGTTTGTTTTTCTTAATTTTCAACATCATCGAGTCGTGTATATTTCATTTTAATGCCTAAAATTGTATTTCGAATCTAATTTTTGTTGCAATTTGTTTGTAGAATGTGTGCAATAAATTACGCTATACCAAGGCCAATATTATGAATATAGCTTATGGATTTCTTAAATGGGACCTCTATAAATGGGCTTATTGTTGAAACTTGAGTCCCTCGACAGTTGCTACAAGTAAGTTAAGAGAAATCAAAACAGTTAACCACGACTCGGCCGTAGTTCAAAGTTTCTTCACAAAGAATCCAAAGTTAGAAAGAATCGAAATGCATTAAGTACTCGATTCTTTGCAAAGAAGGCGCCGAATATACAGATTTCGAAATACAAATAAATTCGAATAAGAACATTTAGAGCGCATATGGAAAAAAACTGTTGTTGCATAGTGTAATATGTATATATATGCATATAGTTAATTTGTATATGGTTTTTACGGTAAAGTTGCTGAATAAATACAATTCAAGCAACCAACGAAATTGAACGGGAACTCACATCAAATAACAATATACTCTTTATACAACTAGTTGAATATCATCTCATAACGCATTTGTAACAAATTCATTTTAAAAAAGATTTTCCGCTTTATGTTTGTGTTTTTCATCATGTGCTATGTACATACACACACATACATACGTATCTACACTATGCTCTCATGCCAGGGTATATATACAATATATATATGGTGTGTAGGTGTGTGTGCATCGGATTGGTTTCAACGGAAAACCCGGCCCACTTTTTGCCTATAAAAATAAAAGCGTTTGCCCCATTAAATATGCAATACTTTCTCAGTATTATGTAAATTTTTATCTTGTTGTCAGCGCATTTTTCCTAACTGTTTCATGGAGTTTACATATGGAAAATCCATGCATTAAGCTTATGAGGTTCAAGTGAATTCACTTTCACATATGTGTGTGTGTGTGTTTGTCTGTATGTTCTTGTTTATATCATTCTATATAGTTACTATATATCCAAATATATAGTGAATGCCATTCCGTGCTTTTCTATTTATATTATCTTTTGTGTGTGTCTTAAAAGTCGTTTGTATTTGTAGGTTTACTTTAAAATGGACGTTTTATAGATAGATTAAGTTAATACTTTGAGCAGAAAAATAGCGGCAAGTGTTTGAAGCATTCGGAGTGTAGGAGGTACTAGAAGAGGTGTCCAAAGGTCTATAAGTATTAGGTGTACAAATGTGTTCTAATCAAATTTAGACAATTCTTTCTAATCTGGCAGTATATATTTATATTTTGTATGGATACCCCCCTAAAAACCAAAATGAATAATATGATACTATGAATCTGTTGTAATGTGGGACATAAAGTAACAACCACTTTTGGTCTTAAAATTCTAAATAATTCATGAATTCAAAACTTGCATTCGAATGCCTAACGAATGCAGGCAGCACTATTATACGCTTCCGAATGTAAATATATATATGTATATATATTCAGAAACCGGATAACTCTGCTGCACAATTTACATGTATGTAGATGTATAGACAAGTTGTTATCGACTTTAGTTTTTGCTGGGCTTCGATGCGCTTTTTATTCATTTCATTTTATTTTATTTTATTTGATTCTTATTTGTATTATTTTGCTGTTGTTAGTGTGTGTGTGTGTTTGTTTTTATGCAACATTTTGTTGCATTGTGTTTGGCTGTTAAACTTTTTACATTGGCTGTCATTTAGTTGATTTCATTTACAGTTGCAACTTAAACGAATTATAACAATAATACAAATTGAATCTGAGGCAACAACTTTTAAATATTAATGCTAATGGTTGTGATTTTTATATAGAGGGGCTTTCATGGGCTGTACGTGTATGTGTGTGTTTTTGTGTTCATTTCCTGATTACATTTTACGTACAAAATAAAACTTAACTACAGAGGACTGTTGTTGTTGTTGCTGCTGCTGTTGTGTTTTTGTATTTTGGGAGCTACACTAGAACTAAGCTTTGCTGTTTTTGTTGTTGTTGTTGTTGTTATACACTTGGTGTTTTTGTTGTTATCCTTCGTTTCCTTTTCCATTTGTTTGCTTGTTTGTTTTGTGTGTGTGTGTTTTAGTTACATTTTGTTTTATTTAATTTATTTATGCTTTCCATTATATCATTCAGTTGCATTTTGTATTTGTTTTGTGGTTTTTGTTGTATGTTTTAACATGTACATATCTTTAATGAATTTTCTACTAAATTTAATCACCATCCGCACGCATGCCTCGCACCTCCCCGACCAGACGCGCCTTATCTAGCTCATCCTTGACTTGATCCTCAATAGCGCGAATGTCCTCCATTGTTAGACCGTACCAGCGATCAGTTGAACAGAAAACTTGGCTACAAAAACCAAAACAAACAAGGCATTAAATAGTGTTTGAGATTCTATATTAAATAGGTTTCTTTTTACCGATGGAAGTTTGTAAACAGACGTCTCTCTGACTTTTGTATAAAATTCTCTACTCTTGTCTGCAGACCGAACCATTTGAACTCGCACGTGACCAGCTTGTAGCAGGTCATAACGGGTTCAACACGCTTTCTCCAATCAGCGCCCACCAGCGGACCACGTCCAGTTTTCTTAGACTGATAGCTGCAAAGAATATAGAGATTAATTAATGGTTATAGAAGAGATAAACGCAAACTATGCTTTAACTTACGTAGTTGGATCTTCTTCGGGCTTATAGTCCGCGGGCAACACCGGATCATTAGCAATGTCGATGTGAACCACTTCGCGTACTTTCAGCTTATCGGGCGTCAGTTCGTGCACCTGTAATTACATGGATCGAAGATAATATCGCCGTTTTAGAATCCAATTTTAAGTGTGTTAGATGTTTAAGCAGCAGCAGCACACAATTAAAGCAAATAATTAAAGCTAAATAAACTAATTATTGAACTGAGATTAGCAACATTTTTTGACAACCTAAAAGCGAACGAAATAATACTCAAAATACCCAAGAATCAATCAATCACTCACGTTATTCATATCACCATGATCATTATCAAAATGTAGCGAATCTACAAAGATTATAAATTTGTCATTCATATAGCCGGGATTCTAACATTTAACAGCCAAAAACAAATTAAAGTTCAAAATACCCGAATGAAACGCACCCAAACAATAGTTTCAATTTTGTAATTCCGTAATCAAAATAAACGAATTTGCGAATAATTTATGAACGATTTTGAAGAGAATTTTTTGTATATATTTTTGTAGTTGTAATGAAAGAAATAGAAAGAAAACAAAACAAAACACACAAATTAGTTAAATACTGTAATTATCGTGTACTTACATTCTCTGAATCTCCTGCATCTCCCACATGCAACGTGTCGATGATTATTTTGAATGCATCTTTCATGAATTTGGGATTCTAAAAGAGTGCGCATTAAATCCATTTAGTTAATTAACAGTACAAATTATATGCTAATGACTATCTTACACCATAAGATATTTATTTAGATAAAACATTGTTTTAGAATTCAGTCAGAGTGTGAATAGAAATAAATTCTGTTTGTGAAGCAAAATTTCAATCGAGCATACCCTCTGACTTTTATTTTCGATTATCTGAATTGAAGTCGATGATATCTTAAAACTTGACCCCATAAAGTGTATATATTTTTTATCTAAACAAAATTTTCAATCAATAAGATTAGTTTTTGAAACAAAATTAAAAAATGGCAAGGGGTAGGCATGTAAAAAAAGCTAAAACTTTAGACACAGAACTAATTCGGCTGTAAAATCCAATATAAAATAGTCTTTTGCTTGAAAATCGCTGTATTTTTAGCAAAGATATTGTAGTTTAAAGCTTTAGAAAAGGTGATTTAAATTAAATAACGTAAATTTAACCCTACCTAACTGACCAACTGTGTACGGCCAGAAAAACAGACAGACAGACATGCATGGCTATATTTACTCGACTTGTAATGCTGATCTTCTGCTTCGGCCAGTTATATACTTTTCTCAAACCCAATATACCCAGCAGAGGGTATAAAAACATTTATGTATTGAAGCTGGAAGCCACAGTTTCAATACAAATGGGGAATTACCCTGAAATGCTTTCAATATCATCGACTGAAAGGAAATCAATTTGTTTTAAGCGGATTGCGAGTGCTTTTAACTCTTCTTTTGTATGATGGTTAACACTCTACAGTTTCATGCAGACAATTATTACAAGAGATGTTCAGGATGTTTCTTTCCTTTTTTAATGCACAAATATGTATATACATATATATTTACCGTAATAATCGTTCGACAATAAGGATAAGCATTCCATGCCTCCTCATGTATCTCCAATGAGCCCTTGGGCGCCAATAGTCTTATGTACGCTGGAACTTTTGATTGCAGATGGTAGATCTTATATGTATACTGACCGGAATTGTATTTGCCTCCTGCGAAAAAAAAGAAAGAAGAAAAACAAACATGAAGACAGCAAATAAAAAGAGAAAAGTGTCGTTTGCATTTAATAGCTGCTTACCCAACAATGGAAAATTTTCGAAGGGTTCATTTTTTAATACTTCAATACCCTCGCCACCGCCTGTGTTCTCCTTTGACGCCTCAGCCACCGAGAATAATTGTGCTACTTGATACTGTGGCAGAAAAAATAAAAATAATAATAATTATAACATACATTGACGGCAAAAAGCATAAAGAATTCAATCTCTTACCTCTTCCACGGTTAATGGCAAAGTAACGCGGCTGCAAGAGAAAAGAGAGAGAGAAAGAGAGACAGTGTTAAAGAGGGGGTTGAGTTGAAAGAATGTTTGTAAAGCAAATATAAAAGGTATTTTTAATTAATTAATTTTAATATGTGCTTCAATTTTTAATTAAATGTAGGTTGCGGGGATCCGCACAAAACTTTTGTCGGTCTGCAAAAATTTATTTCCAAACACAACCTAAAAGTATGCTACAGTTTAAAGCTCAGCAAATACCAGTGTGTGTGTGTGTGTGTGTGTGAGCTGTGTGTTGTGTTGTGCAGTGAGAGGGACAGATGCTGGAAGGGGGGAAACTTTTATGGTTTGGGCAAAAACATAATTGCGTCGGCCTTGAAACTTACTCACACTGGTTTCACTTTGTTGCGGTTTTTGTGGCATAACCCAAATTTGTAAAAAACAAATGTATAAACGTACGTACGATACGAAATAATCAAAATTTGTTTAGATCACCGCACTATCTGTACTCTACTTGTTATAAAATAGAAAATAAAAATGCATGTTAGTCAAGAGGGGTGCTACAAAAATTAAAGCCTGATTTCTGAATCCGTATAGAATAATCTTAAACTATGTTAAAACCAATCTGCTTCCCGTCAAGAATCAAGCTTACAAATTAAAACAACATTAATTGTTAAATATTTTGAAAATCTAAATAATTTAAAACTATAAAAACCTAATAACTCAGAAACTATAATATGTTAATTGATTATATATATTAAATTAAATATATTTAAACTAAATTTTATTAGTAATTACAAATAAGCTTCAAACGCAAGCTAAACATCTTCTATAGTTTGCAGTATTTTGGCTAGGAAATAAACTGGCAAGTAAATTGGCAAGAGTCTGGCAGCAGCTTTTGTTCGTGACGTCAGCGTCTCGTAGCAGCAGCCGTAGACCTGGCCAAGGTGCCAAACTTGGCCCATAAAACAGAGGTAGTTAAGTTTCTCATTTAGCCACGTTTTATGAGCCGTCTTGCAGCCGTCGCGTTGACACTTTTCCTAGTGCTATTTTAGTCATTATCAAGCTTCAGAAGGAGAGCAGACTTCGTACAGCAACAATATGAGAATTAAGAACAATGAAATTTTTTTAGAGACTTTTTGGACTGTGGCACCTCTAACATTGATAGAGGTGTCATAGCTTAGACTGTGGCACCTCTGACTTGGGCGACTTTCGGTAGCAATTAACCTTTTGTCACTGTTGACACATTTAATGACGTGTTGCTAATTGTCTGCCTAATGCCCTGCACGGCACCTGGTGGGCGTGGCACAGTCTTATTGGACTCACGGAACTCACGGACAGATTCACGAACGCACTCACTTAACCTCTGACTCGGTTGCTGTCGCCTCAAAAAAAGAATAAAAGTTAACTAAAAGCAACTGCAACTTAATAAAGGTTAAAGTTCAGGCAACTTAACAGCCCGGCTGGAAATTCCAGCAACGCAGACACACTGCTGCTTAGTTGCCCCCTTCCGTTTAGTGTGGGCGTGGCAGCAGGGAGCACGGAACACGGAGCAATTTATTCACAAACTGTGAGCCGAGCAAAATTGACTTATTTACACTTAATTTGGTGTGCAAAACTGTTAATCCTGAAGCTCTCGGTTGCTCGGCATAGATTAGGCGATTAAAGACGTCAGCTGGGACCGATTATCATGGCAAAAGGGTCTTAATTCATTTTCAGACTGTTGATTCAAATTAAATTGCCAAGAAATTCTCGTTGTTATTGTTTCGCAAAACAAACTTGCAATTAAAGCGCTAAATAATTTAAAAACAAAAAGTAAATTTAAGTAAAATTTGGTTATTTATACAAAATAAATTGAAAGCAACTTTACAAAAGTTTCCGATAAAGCAAATGGCTCATAAAGTAAGTAGCAAAATGGCAAACAATCAAACGAACACAACAACACAAGAGATAAATGACTGCGGCAAATAAGATAAGTAAATAAGTTTGTGTCTTTTTTCGTTTTTGGAGCAGGGTTACGTTCATAGTAACTGGGTCAAAAATCAAATGGCGACAGATTCAACGAATTGTGCAAAGAAGAAGAAAACCATCAGCAAATTATGCGGGGAAAGAAGTAGCTAAAGTTGCAAATATATAAAAAGAAAAAGACAAGTAGTGGGCGGCACTTTGAAAATTGCCACGTTGTGCTTCACTTGTCAAAGGCCACAAACGCCAAGTGTGGAGGGGGAAGGGGTAGGGTCAACAAAGATAATAGAAAACAAAAATATTGAAGCTCTCTTAATGAGGAAAACGAGCAAGAGTCGAAGAAACCCTCTTTACCGGGGCACACACACAAACAAACACAAGGGCCAGTCCGCCGTACACAAAAGGGGAACTGGCTTTTTGTCTTTGTTGTCATAACTGAAAATGGAAATAGAAAGTGTATATGCGGTTGAGTGCCTGTATTAGTGTGTGTGTGTGTTTCTGTTGGCCAGATGAGACAAAGCTTGGTCAAGGCTCTCTCTTCACTTTCTGCTGTGGCTTGTTTGTGTGCGTTGAATCCACTTAAATGAAATCAAGAGATTGCCTTAATAGCATTTACCAAGGACAAAAGTTAGCTGAAATTTCTGTATTTTTAAAAGCATTTAAGAAAATAATAGAAATTTTTATTATTTTCTAGCTTTAAATAAATTTTATTATTATGCGATATTACAATCTGGCACAGGATATGGTGCCATATACTACAAACATGCTGATAAGATACTTTTAAAATAGAGCAAAAATACTAGAAATGAAATGTTGCAAAGCAATTCAAAAGTATTTAATAGAAAAATTTCTTTAGATATATATTTAAAAAACTAAGCTACATGGCAGAAAATACCTTATAAGCAGAGCTGTTAAAAAAGCATTCGAATATAAAATGGAAATGGTTTTAGAACCATTAAAACCATTTCCATTTTATATTCGAATGCTTTTTTTAACAGCTCTGCTTATAAGATACATAATAAACTATTTTCCAACAAGTTACACATAAAATTTAAAAGCCGTTCTATCTTCTAGTGTGCTAACAATTTGTTTATTTGGAAGAGTATTTTGTAAAAGCATAGTTAATTAGTTAGTTTATCGTATCTTATCAGTGAAAGGTACAAAACTATTTTTGTACACATGTATCGCAGACCGTAAACGTGTCTGGATAATTAACCAACGACACGATATGATAAAACTAGAGAGTAGTTCACTGATTACGATTGTATTCCCGCCAATCGAATCGAAGTCGATTATTAAAGTTTAATGTTCACGCGAGCAAAACATTTACAATTGCCAATAGAATTAGCAACAATTATTTTACAGTCTACTGTTGCAATTTTCCTATCTGATCAAAGGTCTATAGAAACTGTGTACTTGATAATGGCTAAATGACACTAGCTGAAAGTACACAAATTAGCTCAACAAGTGAGCAATGCTTTTCAGCAAATCCATTAAATGTAGACGCCAGTTAAACGCTTTCTAAAACATGTTTCATGTTTAATTATTTCAACAAACAACGTTGACCTTAAGCAATTAAATAAAAATATAAATGTATATTTGTTTATGACAAATCATGACTAATACTTTTGGTAGTAAGCGACTTATAAATGGTTCATCAAAGGCTAAAAATGTGATTGTGATTTGAATAATAAAAATTTGATGAGTAATAAAATGATAATATTTTAAGTTATTCAAAATTAAAGACTTCAAAATAATAAATAAATCACGTTTCTAATGCGACAATTGTTAAAAGAAAATACCCACTTACTACTTATGAGTACAGGGTATAATAACGCGCTGCCATTTGCTTTCATCGTAATAAAAATAATTTGTTTAGCTATGCAAAAACTATTTATACAAAACACTATTAAAAACTGCAGGCAAATAAACATCTGATTTTGGATTATAAGTGTATATACTATATCGTATCTATATATACATATCATAGTGCAGAAAATATCCCCGTTGGAAATTATAAAAATTTCAACGCCATGGCTGAATGAAGCCAAAATTCTCCAACTGTGGAACACATAAACATTTCACTTCCCATCGGCAATGCCATTAAACAAATATTGTATATAACCGGAACAACAACAACAACAACAACAACAACAGCAATTTGAATATATTATTGTTTAATTTAAGCGACACTCACGCTGTGCTGTAATTAATTTCTGATGTGTGTGTTTAAACATTAAAGTTATTGTTTGCTCGCTTTCAATAATTCATTTAGTGCCGTTGACAGTTTTTCATTCACAGCCAACAACATATCGCTTACTCTGCAAACAACAATCTATAGTACTATAACCACATACATACATATACCCCTATATAGTCCATTCCGTCCCACCCATCACCCACATGAACCCCTTTGCAATGACCTCTTGATTTCATTAACAACAGCTATTTATTTATCGTCGAACGAGTTTAGCGGTTTCCTTTACTTGTATTTCTTTTTTATATGCATAAAAAATGCATAAAAAACATTTTACTTAATGGTTAATTTGAAAATATGTTTTTGTAAATAAGGTTGATCAGTAACTGATTTACAAAACGGAGCTTTCCAAATTTATGTAGCGTTGGTTAAGGAAAGAGTTGCAGCAAGTTACTGAAAAAATGTTAGTTAAAACAGTTTAAGTACAAAATCTCCTCAAAAGTGTATAATATTTTTATAAAGAAAAAGGAGTCAGGCACATGTTGAATTGTTAAAATTTCTAGATTTCAGTAATTTAGTTATTAAAGTCCCAAAGTAAATACTTTCATAGATAAGAATCTCTTTCTACTCACAAATTTCATTGAAAACTGGCAACTAACTATGTTTAGTTAATATAATACATAGATTACAATACTTGAATTACCAAAGCAAATAACAAAAATTTCTCAAGAGAATCCGAATCTTTTGGTAGCTTATGTATCAAATGGAATATTGCCTACAAATTTATTGATAGTATTTTAAGAATTTTTGTTTACCCACAAAAATGTGTAATTAACAGCTCTATGTGAAATCTTAACATTTGGGCAGAAAGGTGGGCTATATATAAGCTAATGTACTTTAAATAAATGTTAATTTTAAGAAATATGTATATGGTAAGCTCATTTCTCTCACCACTGACCACCACTAACTGATCATTGCACACACCAAATGGGAAGCGATACTACATTGAAGTTTGCATACAGCATATCTATTTTATTAGCAAACTAAAAGAGTCTATAGGCTAATACAGATAAGTATTAGATTGTTAAAATTCCGATAAAGTGTATGCATGAAATCTTTAACTAATTGAGCTAAAATTATGTATATTTCAGCATAATTTTGTGTAGTTTATAAATCTAATAAGTGGAACAAACACAAATAAATCGAACTGCTGATCTGTTATGCACCTGATGTTTTGTCAAAGTCAAATCAATTAAAAATATGAAAAAATTTGATTTATTTTTGGCAATTTCCGCTCATTAATGAAAAATGTCAAGGCATAGAACACTGAGAGATGTGGCCGGAGACATGGCTAACGTGAGCAACCTGCAAATGACAGCAAACAACAGCAACAACGACTAAATACAGGGTATACAATTGCTTATCAAATGATAAAGAAAGAAAGAAGGAAAGAGAGAGAGACAGAGAGAGAGAGAGAGAGAGATTGTAGATTAATTGAAGTAATAAAATAGTTTAGGTAATGCCTACTCAAAAATCTATATGTTCTATATATTTGCCATCAATTGGTGTAAACACACACATGCACACACAGGTGGTGGCGTTATCAACATTGCCAACTTGTTTGATTAAAAAACTCGGCTGCTGATAACACGCAGCTGGAAAACACACAAACCGGCGCGCAATGTTGCATAAAAAAGTGTGGCCAAAAATGACAGGAGAGCAGAGCAGAGCGTGTGAGACAGACAGAGAGAGAGTAAAGCAAAACGACAGTTGGAGAGAGGGAGAGAGGGAGAGAGGGAGAGAGAGAGGACAGCTGTCAGACAGATGAGTCACGCCAAAATAAAAATACAACTACAACAAAGAAGACATTGTAAACTTCAGACTCTCCTTTAGCCACTCACAGCCAAAAGCACAATAATATTGGTAACGTGGCAAAATTGAGTGATTTTTTTCCATAAGAAATTTTTTTTTGGCTCAAGCGGAAGCAGCGCTTTTTTATATTTTTCGATAATAATAAAGAAATTTCATTACGTCATCTGTAAAGTCATGTAAACAACAACAACAAGGCAACAACAAATGTACTACTGATAAGGCAAAACACATCTATGTACATATTTTTGTCACTCTCGAGTGATAAAAAACGTTATGCATAGTAGAAAGTTAATAAATTAAAGCAATTGCAAAGCAGTTGGCAACGCGGCTCAAGTAACTGTAACACAGAAGAGAGAGAGAGAGTGTGTGAGTGTCTAAGCGAGAGAGTAAAGCGAGAGCTTCGAGTCTGAGGACAAATGAGCGCAAAATCGATTTGTCACAATCAGCGAGCAGAGCAGGCAGCAGGCAGCGCGGCTTGCACACGTTTTACACCTCAGTTGGTAACACAACAAATTGCAAATTGTTTAATAAATACTACATTTTAAATACTTACAATTCCTTGATCTGCATTTTAAGTCCGAATGTATTGCTACGTTGATTTTACTGTTGTTTTTGTTTGTTGTTGTTGTCGGGCGGCACACACACACACAGCGTAACGATTTGGCAGCGAGAGAGAGAGAGAGAGCGTAAGAAAGAGAGATGGGAATATTTAATTTTGATTAAGATTTCTTTGCATTTTAATGTGTTGCACTTGAATGCGATTTGCACACACACACGCGTACGCGGGGGAGTATGCACTTTAACGACACTGGTTAAAAAATAGATTTGTATGAGTTTTTGCCGCGTTCCCTTTAAGGAATTAGTTTATAACGGCGGCCTTTAACTGCCCACTTTTTAGGAAGTTTTTCTTTTTGTTGCATGTCGGCAAAAAGCACGAGTCATACGCACACTCACACACACACACACGCACCCGCTCTGGCAGTGGCTATTACACACACACACACACACACACACACAAACAGACAGTGAAATTACTCTTTAGCCAACTATAATTAACTTGTACACGTACAACTTCTATTGCTAATTGTAATTTGGCTGCCGTTTTGTTTACTCGCGGTAACGCTTTGCGTATTCAGTTTCAGCAGTAATAGTAATTGATTTTTGTACACGACGACCAGACGAAGTGTGACCAAAGTGTGCAAACGATATATTACCGCACGAGAGTGTTGTGACAACACTACGAGTAACTTTCATCGCGCATAACTACAACTATCGATACTTAGCACTGCCTTGTTATCGATGCATCATTTATAGTTATCGTATTGCTGCACGTGTAAGTCGCAAAACATAAATGCCTCGCAATTGATTAAAAAAATAACAAAACAATATGGGCAAATTAAATGTTACGGTACTGCGCTACCTCACAAAAGAGGATTTTCGTGTTCTCACCGCCATCGAAATGGGTATGAAGAATCACGAACTGGTGCCCGGTCCACTGGCTGCTGCCATTGCCAACCTGAAAACTGGTGGAGTGCACAAATTGCTAAAGGAGCTCTGCAAGCACAAACTGCTGGCCTACGAACGTGGCAAGAAACGTAAGTTGCACAGGTCAATTTGCAACAATGAATTGTAAACTAATATATGCTATTGACGCCTTCAGATGATGGCTATCGTTTAACCAACACGGGCTACGATTACCTTGCTCTAAAGTCACTGACTCTACGCGGTTCTGTTAGCTCATTTGGCAATCAGATTGGCGTTGGCAAGGAGTCCAACATTTATGTGGTTGCCGACGAGGATGGCACGCCCATTTGCCTCAAGCTGCATCGTCTGGGACGCACATGTTTCCGCAACGTCAAATCGAAGCGAGACTACCATGGACGCCGGCACAAGGCCTCCTGGTTGTATCTGTCCCGCATTTCAGCGACTAGGGAGTTTGCCTATATGTCGGCGTTGTATGATCGTGGCTTTCCAGTGCCCAAACCCATAGATTTCAACCGCCACTGTGTGCTTATGGATCTGGTGAATGGTTGGCCAATGTAAGTGCGCCACTAAATGCATATTTATTTTTAGATTTATATTCAAGTTTTTGCCGTTTAGGACACAAGTGCACGAGCTGTTGGATGTGGCGCAGGTCTATGATGATCTTATGAATCTCATTGTGCGCCTGGGCAACTCGGGCGTTATTCATGGTGATTTCAATGAGTTCAATTTGATGGTCACCGATGAGGGTAAACCCATATTGATAGATTTCCCACAAATGATGTCCACTGCACACGAGAACGCTGAATTGTAAGCACTGTTTTAAAGTAATTTCCAATCAAAAATGTTCATAATTCAATCCTGCACAGCTTCTTTGAGCGTGACGTGACCTGTGTACGTGAAATGTTCCGCCGTAAGTTTGGATACGAGAGCGAAGATTATCCCAAGTTCAGTGATCTTGTGCGTGACGATGATTTGGATGCTGAGGTGCACTGCACGGGCTATGGTTTCACCAAGGAAATGGAACAAGATCTGCTCCAGGAATACGGCATGATTGAGAGGGACGAAGAGGAGAATGAAGAGCACAACGAGCAGGTTGTCGATGATGAGCCGCCAGCTCTAGTGCCTGCTGCAGGCGTCGAGATTGATGAATGCCGCAAGCAATTGGAGAACGAGGTTGCCTACAGTGAAACGAAGCTAACAAACAAATCAGATGATGCCATTCGGCGTTACATTGAGTCCTGTACGCAATATTTGGGCAACTTGTCCGTTGGACCTGAAGTCTCCGATCAATTATTGGAGGATACACCAAAAATCAATAATTCCCAGACAGCTATTGCTTCCCCAGCCGAAGTTATTGAAGAGAAGATTGTAGAAGTGGTTCCGTCTTTCCCAGAAGCGACACAAGCAGCCGACGACGCACACTCCATCAGTTCCAATGACTTGGAAACAGACGATATGCCTGAATTAGCCGGTCTCGATCCCAATTCACGCACATATCGTCTTATGCAGGTCAAAAAACTGCTTGACGATGCCCGCAGTCAACGTTCCTACTCCACCACGGCCAGTACTATAGCTCCCTCGGTAGTCACAGATCGTATACGCCGCAACATGGACTTGAAGGAGAAGCGCGAGCAACGCAAGCGATGTGTTGCCAAGGGAGAGGCAAGTGCTGTGCACCGCCATCGTAAGGAGAACAAGGATGTGGTGAAGGAATACGCGGGCTGGGATTTTTAATTCAGTTTTGGATGCACTCTAATGTACATATTTATATATAATAATATATATATATTCTTCAATTAATATATATTAACGTAAATTTTTAAACAATTTTTAGAAGTGTTAAAGTTTGAGAAAGTTCTATAAAGAAAAGATTTTAAAACTCTACATAAGAGCCCAAGCGGCTGAAAGTTGGCATTCTTAACCATTTCAAGATGTGATGAAATTTATATTATGTTACTATATAGATTTGTTTTCTTTCAGTTTATTTTCCTGAGATAGAAAATTTAAAAATTTACACTTTGATACGCAAAGGATTACTTATTTTTCCAGAGTTTTCTCCAAATTTATCTATGACGAAATCTTTGTAATCAGCTTTAAATATGTAGTAACGTGGACCAATCTCGTTGGAATTGATATGAATGAACTGTTGTCTAAAAAGACTCTCACGTATCATTATTACGGGTCTAACAACGCAGCACGTAAATTTACAATACGTACATCAAAGCTAAAAGTGAAAAAATATATATATAAATAAGATTAACGCGTCGATTCAGTTCCTTTTACTTTGAAAAGTCTCAGTTGTTTTAGTCTAAATATCTGTACACGTATTGGATGGTTGGCAAACAACGTGGAATCTTGTTTGGATTCTATAATAAGTACCCGAGACATGTCGAGAGAGAAGCAGCCAACGAGGGGGACAGATTAACTGAGGCACGCCTATGACATGGCATTATTCTACAAATATATGCATATTATAAAAGACGCAAGTTTTATATAGTTTTATATGAGCTTAACGCTGCCTTCTTATCACAGATGGCAGATCTGTAGCTAGTATATAAAGGCAAGCAAATGCGAATGCGACGCTAACGTGTACCCGCTTTGTAGATATTAACTGTGTTCCAGAAATTAGTTACTACTACGTATAATGCCAGAGCAAATCGTCAATGAGTTCCATGTGGCACCCGTGTGGCTAAGTGATGAGTATGTGGAACAAAAGCTGCGAGCGTATCTTAAGGATCCGAAACTCGAGTTGAAGGAGCTACAGATACAACCGGCCACAGCGAATGGGGAGAACTATGCTAGTGTTATGACACGAATTAATGTGGAATATAAGGGTGGGGATCAGGTGCCGAGCAAGGCCACGTTTCTGGTGAAGACGACATTTGCTGATAAGGATCCGGCTGCTCATCTGCTGGAGCCGTACGGTATCTATGTGCGTGAAATGGACATGTACGAGGAGGTGTTGCCCAAGTTAGCAGAAATACTCAAACTGGAATTGGGTGATGCTAGAAAACTGTTTGCAGCCACTATGAATGTGGACCGAGAACGCGAATCGATTATATTCGAAGACATGTCGTTGGAAAAGTACTTTGTGGCCGATCGCATTAAGCAATTGGATCGGCAACACACTGAATTAGTGCTGGAAAAACTAGCAGTTTTTCATGCTGTTGCTGCGGTGCTCAACGAAAGGAAACCTGGCATCTTTGCCAATAAATACGATCGTTGTTTCTTCAATCGACATACGCGAGGATACCAACCTCTGATGCAGAATATGCTGAGGGCTCTGATACGATCCCTAGAAGATGACAAGGATCTCCACGATCGATATGCAGAAAAGCTTAAAGGAGTCGTCGAACGTTTCATGGAATATTGTGAAAGAGCCATGGAGCCAAGGAAAGATGATTTTGTTACTTTGTGTCACGGTGATCTCTGGACTACGAATATGATGTTCAAGAATAATGCCAATGGAAAGCCAGAAAATCTCATCTTCATTGACTTTCAGTTCAGTGTTTGGAACTCTCCGGCTACGGATCTTCATTATTTTTTCAGCACATCAGTGCAGGAGGATCTCTGTCAAACTGAAATGGTGCAATTCTATCACCAGAAACTTGTGCAGAACTTGAACAAACTAAACTTTAAAGGTTCTATTCCAACTCTGTTTGACTTTCAACTGCAGTTCCAGATGCGATCTTTCTATGGTAAGTTAGTGATCTCCAAGTAAAGTTGAATTTTAATGCTTACACATTACTTTTCTCTGCTCTTTCTTAGCTATTTTCGCGTCCTTTTGCTTTCTTCCTGCTATGCTGCACTCCGGCACAGACGAATTCTCCATTGAGAGGGCAATGTCCCAGGCGGAAGTCGATGCTGCTGTTAGAGTAAAGCTATTCCAAACTGATATCATGCGACATAAAGTGAAGACACTCTTGCCTATTTTCGATCGCAAGGGTTTGTTAGATGACATGTAATTCTGTGATAAAACATATATACAATAATTTTTAATAAAGATATATATTAAAGTCTTACTGATAAAAAATTATACATTTATTTTTTAAATGAGATTAAAAATAAAGTTTTAGACAATTGATAAGGATTATTAGGTTTGTCCAAAAAGTGTCATTTTAAGTAAAATCCAATAGTAAAGGTTTTCCTTAACTATTGAACAGATATATTAACATAAAAGAAATGGAAACTTATCTCAAATTCGATTTTCCTACTTTAGTGAAAATATATTGCATTTCTTGCTCAAAATATGTGTTCATTAGTTATGGAAAACCTTAACTATTCATTAAAATCATTGAATCAGACGAGAAATAAAATAAAATAGGTTTTCTACTTAAGATTATCAACCTAAAAATAAAAATTGTTTAAAACAAATTGACATAAATAAATATTTTTGGTGAATTCTCGTATAACTTTAAGTTTTTCTTCGTATCAAATTCAATTCAAGGCTTTTCTAAAATAATATTATTTGAACAATCTATAAAATAATTTCAAGTTCTTTGCCAATCTATAAAAAATAGTGACTCAATAGAAATTCAGCTAAAATTTGATTTATTAAGAAAAAATAAAAGTGGATTACAATTGTTTACAGTTAAAATTGCATAAAACTAAGTACTAATCTCAATCCTGCACATCGAGAAGACCAAACTTATCATAAATCGGAAGCCAATGCTTAAGAATCTTCTGAAGTCTCTTGTTGTTGTAGACCACTTTCTTAAAGTTGCGACTCCGTTCGTCGTCCAACATCAGGGCATTAAAGTCGGCGTCTGCATTCTGATCATTTAGCATTATAGCCTGACTGGTCAGGGTGGTAGTAACGGCTTAAAACAAAATTATTTATTAATTTTTATACTCTCTTTAACAACTCATCTACTTACCCATAAATTTGCCCCTTTCCAATTGCATCCACAGCTGCCGGAGTGTTGGAATATACCCAGAATAATCTAGTGTTCGTAGGGTTTCTACCAGAACACTATGATAATACTGGATCAATTCGTTCTCATGATCAATGCGTACCTGGGTCTGAAGCGAAGTGCATAGGAAATAGTAAAGATCCACGGCCGGAGAGGCCCAAGCCGCAAATTGGAAATCAATAAGTAACATGTCCAGCTGATTGAACTCAGTTTTGGGTCGAAGCATTATGTTATTGACCCAAAGATCACCGTGAGTTAAGGTATTGAAATCCTCCGGTTGGGGATCGTAGACTCTCTCCGTATATTCCATAACTAACTTCTGTAGACGCTTCAGCTTCTGCTCGTAAACGCTGCCCAGTTCCGGACACTCTGCTGCAAACTGAGCGGCGACACTCATAAAGTTTTCAAACATTGGTGAAAATGCACGCGTATGACGATTGAAAATGCCATGATCCAGTTTGGTTAAAAGTCCGGGTTGACGTTCATTGAGCACTGTTGAAGCGGCATGCATCTTGGCCAGTTTCCTTAATGTCAGCTTGGAGTATTCCAAATCAAATCCAGTCAAACGGTCTCCTATAACATAGTCGGACACGGCGAGATCCTCAAAGATGATCGCAGAATGCTCGTAGTCCACATGCAGGGTCTTTGCGAATATCTTCTCTGACTGATCAGTGCCGTCCAAGAGATCACTCAGTTGTGGCAGTATCTTATCATACATGATCATTTCAGTGGTGCTCGCTTGATAGCCCGCAAATATGTTTGAAATAAACGGATCGTTCTCATAAGTTGTTTTCACAATAAAGAACTCTGTTTCAGGATCTCTAGCACCGCCTCGAACATATTCCACCTTTATTCTCGTCATAATGCTGGCGTAATTATCACCCTTTGCTGTTGCGGGCTTAATGCCCAAATCAATTATATTAAGATCCTCATCCTGTTTAAATTGACGCAGGATATTCTCCACATAGGACACGGTTAGCCACTGTGGAGCTGGATGAAAACTGTCATCGTTGTTCCCGTTCTGTATCTCTACCATGACTGAATGATTCTGATAATAACAACTAGCAGCATTCGCTATTTATATTAATCAAGACTCAACGATCCTGAGCTGACTACGTAATTGTACAAATGTATATATATATATATATTTTCTTTATGGTTTGCCGTAAAACCGCAAGCTTTAGACAATTGGCGTACCTTTGTTTAGTCTGTGAATTATCGTGGCATCTCATAACATCTCTCTATATATTTTGCATTGTCATCTAAGAACAGAAAAGTCTGCTATGTCTAACTATATGAGATAACAGTTTTTACGTGAAGAATATGCAATCTGTTTGTGTTACACTTAGTATATAGTATACTACTATTCAGTAGATCACGCTTGCTCTATATAAATCATATGAAAATTTACATCTGCAATTGTTTCATCTGCTTGACAGCTAATAAACCCATCACGTTATTTGCATAATAAAACTATAAAAATTTATATGCATTAATATGTGAGACTATATTTGCTGGTGTCTTAATTTAGTCTCACTTGTTAGTATTTCCCACCTTATCATCTGATATCTAAATGATACTATGACTTTTACACGCATTCAAGCTTATCTGATGCCTGATGACGTCGTAACTTAAGGTAAGACTAGATTTAAAAGTGTTCAACTCGCTTGAAGTGAGACCCTTGTCTTTGTTGTGGTATATTATAATCCTAAGTCAAGGTATATGTTTTCAATAACACAAATATTTTATTTTGTTTAGTTGCATGACCTATCCCTAATAGTGAATAGATTTTTGTAAAGATGCAAAAGAGGCAGTTTTTAAAATAGTCAACAAAGGATTGTTACTATTATATTATATAATATATATAAATATTATTATTGATGCGATGTTTGCTTGTATATCAGTTATGATATCGTAAACGGTTTTAGCGTAAGAACAGCTTGTAGAAATTAGATCTGCGTCAAGTATCATTAAAATAGATTCGAAACTAAGAGACTAGTTCACATAGAAACACATGGACATGGATATATCGTCGTTCCTGTCGAATCTATATATCGAATATCGAGACAACTGATCGAAAATATACACTTTTTGAAAACTTTAACTAAGTTACACCCTCTGCTAGAATTTAAGAAAAGTTTTTAGATTTAAGATTTATTAAAGTGTGAATTTATTATAACTTAAAACTAAAAGGACTCTTTACAAAATACAAACATTTATAAATTTGAGAATAATATTAAGAGCATTGATTAACTTCTAGTAAGCCCTTCCGGTCGAACATCGGCATTAAAGCCTTGAGATTCTGCTGAACTACCGGATTGTTGTAAAGACGGTTCTTGAAGCGAATGCCACGCTCGTCATCATTCATCAAAGCATTGAAGCAGGCATCTGTGGAGTCTTCGCTGATCATTACAGGTTGCACAACCACCGCCGAATGCATAGCTACACGTCAAGTAATTTGTTATCAAATAATTAAACTGACTTGAGTTTGAGTAAAC
The DNA here is from genome assembly GCA_035047385.1 of Drosophila tripunctata. NCBI lineage: Eukaryota > Metazoa > Arthropoda > Insecta > Diptera > Drosophilidae > Drosophila > Drosophila tripunctata. The sequence continues at coordinate 2,005,849 of JAWNPS010000326.1, read as the reverse complement.
TTACCGAAGAATCGCTTCTGCTCGGCCTGTAACTGAAACTCATGCAAACTGGGTATGGGATTCAGTTTATAGTTTAGCTTTCTAAGTGTATCTGTAAAAATGCTGTGGTAGAACTTAAAGAGTTCTCCCTGTTCTTTTCGACGCAGCGGTTCCCTCAGCGATGTATTGAAGAAGTGATGCAAATCGATAGTGGGTGAACCCCAGAAGGAATACTGAAAGTCAATTAGAAGTATATCCACTGGACGTCCCGTAGCTTCATCATATTTGACCATAACATTGTTGGTCCAGACATCTCCATGGGCTAACACATTAACGGACTCTCGGACTGGTGCGAAACACTCCCGACCAATGTCCATATAGTGTGGAGCTAATTCAAACAGTTTCTTGGCATAGGGAGAACACTCCGGTTCCTGACTCATCCAGCGAGCGGCGGCCAAGAGACCTCCAACAAAATATCCACTATATGCGTTTGTATATTGATTAAAGAATCCACGATCATATTTCTCCAAATTTCCCGCATTGCGTTCATTGAAAACCGCCGATGTGGCGTGCATTTTGGCTAGTTTTTGTAGAATCAAATGGACATGCTCCTTATCCAATCGCTTAACACGATCGGCCATAACATAGTTTGCCACTGAAAGATCCTCAAAGATGATAGCTGTACGTTCACGATCAACATAGATGGCGGTGGGAAACAATGGCTCAAATCCATCAGTTTCCCTAAGAAGCTCCGTAAGTTGGGGTAAAACTTCCTCATAAAGTGTCATTTCCCGATTAAATATGTCGTAGGGTTCCATGAGTTCCTTTGTTAGTTCATCATCATCAATGGCTGTCTTAACAATCAGATTCTGATGCAGTTTCTCTTCGGGTCTTTGGGAGAGCGTAAATCTAACTCGCACTCTAGTCAAAACACCGCCGTAATTCTCTCCCGGTCCTAAGGCCGGATTCACCTCCAACTCCACGATCCGTAAATTAGCATCTTTATAATAACTTCGTAGGGCATGCTCAATATAATCGTGTGTCAGCCATTCAGGTGCCGCTGCCATCTTGTCTTGCTCGATCTGAGATATAGACGCTTCTGATGCAATCCCCAAGTAGATTTGCTACTTATATACGATGTTAGGCATAAGCTTCATGCATTGTCTTGTCTAGTATTTATGTGTTCCTTAACTACCTTTAACTACTAACCCATTCGTTTCGTTATATTTACTCGGAGCTTAAGACCGTGTGGCAACGACTCGCATGTCTGATCTGAGAATGACGTGTGCCAAACAAATGGCTGATAACTGTCGCAGGGGCATGTTAAAAATGTCATCTTGCATGATATACAGCTGGGAACATGATAATTATAGTCTACTTCACATCACTTTTCTATTGCAATTTAAAGTTTTTGATTGAGGAACAATGTATATTTAGTTTACTTCTATAATTTTATCTCATTTAAGTAAATTTAATATTTTTAGTTTATACATTTTCCGATTATATCAACTTTTAAAAACTGTAATTGAAACTTAGCTTTGCTGTCGAGTGTAACACGAACATGTCCAGAGGATGTCTATTAATCGTTCACTGACTCGAAAGATGACATAAAAGCGCGATCTTTTTTTTTAAAGTTAGAACAATGGTTTGAATAAATGGTTTGCTTTGGCATGTAAATTAAATTTATTTTTTTTATTTCTAATCGTGAAGGGTTTTAGTGGTAAATTTCGGACTGAGCCTACACAACTTATCCCTTGCTTATCTCTAACAGAAAGCTTTCACGCTATTACGGAAAAGTTCATTAACTGATACTATTATACTTTGCCTTAAAATGACGCATTTAGTGATAAAATTGCAATTATTCTTACTTAGCTTAAATCTATATTTTCCCAGACGTTGTTAAATTTTGTGATGTTTATTTAACATCACTCTCGTTCAGTTTGAACTGAAATTTGCTATATAAGTTGGTATTATTACAATTTTTGAAGATTTTTCATACCAGCTTTCAATATTTTAAGTGTAACAAACTTTTAATATAATTTTCTAATTATTAAAATTCAACTTAACCATATAACAAACATTATAAAAAATAAATATATATATTTTTTAACATAACATTGAAAATATTCTGTTGGTTAGTGTAAGCTTAAGGCGCAACTGTGGTGTGTACATATTATAAAGCAATGTACACGATAAATATGACTTAAATTAGGCAGTAGCAACAGTCGGAGGTACTTGCCGAGAGAGCGGAGGGCGGCTGAAGTAATAAAAACAATAATCTTCAGACACGTTATTCTATATTTACAACTGTGGAAACAGCTAATCTGGATATCTGTGGACACATTAAGGTATAAAATTTAACACATCCTAACTGTAGCGACTTATAAATTGCTGGGTATAGAATTTTGAGCTCATTTGCAAACCAACCGACTCAAGATCAGTTTAACAAAATGTCAGTTTCGGATCTGATAAGTGCTCTTGACGCTGTTCCTAAGCTTGTCGCGACAGCTCCTGATATAAATCCCATTTGTCTGGATGCTCCAGAGTGGCTTACAAAGAACTATATACAGGATGCTCTTCGCAAATTCTACGACGATCAGAAACTGACAATTACCACGTTGACTGGTCGTCCGGCATTGGGAAGGGGTGAAAACTATGGCGGAGTTTTGACACGCATTAAGGCGGAGTTTACGAGAGGAAGTGGCAAATTACAAACCGGTCATTATATAATAAAAACCTCATTTGAAAGCGATGAGTTTTCACGAAAAACAATGGAACCCTATGATATATTCAATCGAGAAATGTCCATTTACGAACAAGTCTTGCCGCAACTCAATGCGTTGTTGTTGGAAATTGACGATACGGAACAAATCTTTGCCGAAACAATGGCTGTTGACTCTGATCGTTCAGCGCTGATCTTTGAGGATCTCAATGTGCGTGGCTTTATAATGCCAGATCGTCTGCAAGGCTTGGATCTGAAACTTGCACGTCTGGTATTGCGGAAATTGGCCAAGATGCATGCAACAAGCGCTGTGCTTAATGAGAGAGAGTGTGGGGCTCTGGAGACATACGATCGTGGCATGTTTAATAGATACACTGATAACTATGCACCCTGTTTCCTAGGCATGATTCAGGCAGCTAGCAAATGTGTCTCCCAATGGCCTGGATATGAGCAATATGCCGAGAAATTAGATGCTCTTATTCCCGTGTACATGGAACTGGGCAAACGGGTCTTTGACATCAGTCCGGGCATTAATGTTCTGGCCCATGGAGATCTCTGGACCAACAATGTGCTTGTTAAATATGATAAGGCCACAGGAGAGCCGGAGGATGTCATTATTATTGATTTCCAATATGCTGCTTGGGGCTCACCGGCAATTGATCTGTTTTACTTTCTAAACTCCTCGCTACAATTCGAATTGCATCAGCATCATCAGGAAGAGCTCATTAAGCACTACTTTGATATATTCTCTGAGACGTTAAGGAAACTTCGCTATAAGGCTCAGATTCCCAGCCTGCACAACTTTCATATTGATCTAAAAAAGAAGTCCTTCTATGGTAAGTTGTAGTATTTAATTGAATAGTGTTCAAATGAAAATATTAAATAATTTTCCTTTTTTGATTTTAGCTATGCACACTAGCATTAACATCTTTGCGATCCAGCGAAATGTGGAAACTGATGATGCGGACTTTAATGCTCTTATGGAGACAAATCAGCGAGCGATTAATTTTAAGAATAAATGCTATACTAATCCAGTTACACATAATGTGCTAAGAAAACTATTACCAGTCTATAACAACGAGGGTTTGCTCGATGTAGATCAGTTAAAGCTTTAAAGGTAGCGACTGTTTATATATCCAAATATACTATATAGATTCATAATAAAGCTCTGAGTAACTTTTAACTTAAAAGCTTTTAAAGCTCAATAAACTTAAGACTTATAAATACGGAGAGACGAAAACAAGTTCTCAGTTTGTTTATACACACGTAACGCTACACATTGCCAAAAATGTCTGGCGATAATGAAAACTACAATGCTGATGAGTTGGAAACTCCAGTTTGGATAAACGAAGAATTCTTCAAAGAGGTTCTGGCCAACTATGCCGAAGACTTAAATGTGAAAGTGATTAGCTTTAAAATAAGTCCAGCCACGGCCAAAGGAGATCATTATTCGAGTATTATGTTTCGGGCATTAGTTGAGTATTCCACCCAAAAGGGAAAGTTTTCCAAGTCCGTGATCATCAAAACAATGCCCGAAATGGAGGGCCCGAAGAAGGAGCTGTTCCGTGATACCCACATCTTTCCGACGGAGATTCTTATGTATACCGAAGTGCTGCCCAAGTTCAAAAAGATTCTGGCTGAAGCGGGTGAGGAGATCACATTCTGTGCACGTTGTATCTACCATAGTCTAGAGCCACGCCAAGTGATGGTGTTTGAAGATCTCGTAGCCCAAAATTACGATATTATCCGCAAGAGACCCGCAAGCCTAGAGGAAATTAAAAATGCATTGGAGAAACTGGCCAAGTGGCAAGCAGTTAGCTACAAATTGTTGCAGGAAAGTCCCGAAATGTTTGACAAGTTGAAGTACGATCCAACGTCTATTCCAAATGTGCTGGAACATGAGGTGCTGAAATCTAGTTTTCCAGCCTTCTTGGATGCACTAGAGAGTGTGGATAGCTTGAAGAAATATCGAGAGTTATTTGAGCCGATTAAAGACATTATCATTAAACGCTGGGCAGATATATTACGTGAGTTTCGGAACAATCCAAGAGATGATACATACTACGTTCTATGCCACGGGGACTTTCATATAAAGAACACCATGTTTAGGGGTAACGACTGTATGCTGCTGGACTTTCAGTTCTCATACGTTGGACCCTTGACAAATGATGTGCTATATGCTATCTACATGTTCCTGGGCCCCGAGGAACGTCGTGAGAAATATGATGAACTAATCTACCACTATTTCACGACATTTACAAGAACATTACAGCTGATTGGATACAATGGAAAAATGCCTACTTTAGTTGACTATAGAAATCAATTATTCAATAGACGTTATCTTGGTAAGTTCAAAAATAGAATACAATGATTATTTAAATTAAAATTTGCAATTCTTTTCATAGAATTCTTTCTGCTGAGCACATTTATGCCAACCTTTAATCATATGCGTAAGGGTCAGGATCCAGCTGAGTTTATGAACAATACCGAGAGACGTCATCAGTGTTATTACGATAAGGAATATCAAGAAGAATTGGAATATCTGCTGCCTCGCATGCTGCATTTGGGCTATTTCGAGCAGTTGAGTTAACTCATAGGCATAAAAGCAATGTGTACTTGAACTTTGTAGTAAAGAAAGTCCACAAGAAACCAAAATCGATTGGTTTTCAATTACAATTGCGGACCACGTTGTTATCTAGCACTTGTCGCTTAATTTGAAAGCATTGATAACGACACTACCGATCAATCAACTTGACTTAACATGTTTTATCTTCTTTAAAGTGTTTTTTTATTTAAAGTGACCGCCAACTTACAGAAATAATTAATATTTATATATAGTAAAATTTGTTAAATGTTTTTATTTGTAATATATTTACAATGTGCTATCGAATAGAATATATAATGAGAAATACATACGTAGAACGACTAGAACAAATACTCACTCTATTTGTAAACAGAGCGTTATCGATTTCTCTCACCTGTTAGCGCTCTCTGTTTTGCTCTCTATCTTCCGCTCTTTACTCAGCTTTCGTTAAGTTTTCGACAGTTATTGTGTCTCCTATGTTCTGACAAAACTGGGTCGCATTTAACACAACCGTATATGGCAGTGCATAATTGTTAATAATTCTTGGTGCTAAACAACATTTGTATGAAGAGACCAAGCTCTCTCACTCCATTTTCGTGTGTGTGTTTTGTTCTCTCTCTTTGGCACTCTCTGAGTATATTACTCATTCTGTTCTCTCATTATTCGGCGCCTTTTCGTGAGTGCTTTGAAAGCTTTCCAACTACAAACAGTTGAATAAAACACACACTTTTCAATTCATTTCTTTTAGTTAATTCACAAACAGCACGCGCTGAATAAATAATTTATTTCGATATATTTAAATTTAACTATGTCATCCCAGTATAATCCCGACGAACTGGAAACCGTCGACTGGCTGACTTCCGAATACTTTACGAAAATTCTTATTCAATACGAAAATGCTCCCGATTTAATTGTGACCGATCTTAAAATATCACGGGCAAGTTCGCAGGGAGATCACTATGGCAGTGTTATGTTCTGGGCAGCTGTGAACTATACGACCAACAAGGGAGACTTCGCCAAGTCTTTAATTTTGAAAACAATGCCCGAGCGAGGTGGACAAACGAAAGAAATGGTGAATGATTCACACATATTCGAGACTGAGATTGCCATGTATACCCGAGTGTTACCCGAGTTCGAGGCGACACTACTAAAGGCTGGTGATAACACCAAACTATTTGTGCCATGCATCTATCACAGCATGGAGCCTCATCAGGTGATTGTATTTGAAGATCTGGAACCTCAGGGCTACCAAGTGATACTAGACAGATCCGCCAGCATCCCTGAAATACACGCTGCCTTGAAAAAGCTGGCCAAATGGCATGCAGTCAGTCAAAAGCTGCTCATGGAGCAACCGAAACTATTTAATGAATTGCAATATAATCTAGCCACACTTCCGAACATGCTGAAAAAGAGTTTTCTTGCAAATGGTTTGACCAACTTTATCTACATGCTGGAAGAGGTGCAAGGTCTGCGGGAGTACAAAAAATATTTTGATCCCATGCGACAGAGTTTGATTCAGAAATGGGCGGACTCCTTGGGGGAGTACCACAGGAATCCCAGAAAGCATTCACCTTATGTTCTCTGCCATGGTGATTTTCACATACGCAACTTGATGTTCAAGGAAAACAGTTGCATGTTTATAGACTTTCAATTGTCGCATGTGGGACCATTAGTTAATGATTTCCTATATGCCATGTATATGTTTTTTGGCCCACAAGAACGTGGAAAGCGTCGAGATGAAATGATAACTTGCTACTTGGAGAGCTTAGCCGATACACTGCAGTTGATTGACTGCTCAGTAAAGGCGCCCAGTTTTGAAGAGTTCCATAGGCAGTTGATTAAAAATAAGTACAACGGTAAGCGAATGCTTCATTAACTTAATTTTAAATTTTTTAACACGAGTTTTCTGTAATTATTTTGCAGAGTTTATGCTGCTAACTACATTTCTGCCTATGCAGATAGCAACCCGTAAGAGTGCCGTAGATCCCTTTCGGAGACGCACAAGCATGTACAAGGATCAGGACTATCAAGGGGAAGTGGCGTACTTGCTAGATCGAATGATGCAGTTGGGTTACTTTGCAGAACTCTAAAATTAGGTATAAATTACTTAAATAAAAACGTATAGTATAATTTAATTACTTTATCTATCGACTGTTAAAAACGTAATGCCCCCCCCAATCGACACAAACACATTTTCCGAAATTTTTGTTTACTTGTTTGCATTTGGTTGCACAAAGCTCTCTAAGCACATCAAATTTGAAAAGCTTCAAAAGCTCACTACACTACGAATTTGTATAAATACTGAGAGCCGAAAAACAAGTTCTCAGTTTGTTTATAAGTGCGCAGCGATAAACATTACGAAAATGTCAAAAGATAATGAGAACTATAATGACGACGAGTTGGAAGCCCCCGTTTGGTTAAATGATGAATTCTTCAAAGAGGTTCTAGTTGAGCATGTCAATGACCCAAGCGTGAAAGTGATTGAGTTTAAAATATCTCCAGCCACACTGAAAGGGGATCATTATGCGAGTATTATGTTTCGAACAGAAATTGAGTATTCAACACAAAAGGGAAAGTTTTCCAAGTCATTGATCGTCAAAACAATGCCCGAACAGGAAGGTCACAAAAAGGAGTTTCTAAGTGAGGGGAATTTCTTTACCACCGAGATTTCCATGTACACGGAAGTGTTGCCCAAATTCGAAGCGATATTACGGGCTGCGGGGGAGGAGACAAGGCTGTGCGCAAACTGCATATATCACACTCTGGAACCGCGTAAGGTTATGGTCTTTGAAGATCTGGTACCCCAAGATTACATGGTCATAAGGAAGAGACAACCCAGTTTGGAGGAAATCAAAGCTGCTCTTAAAAAACTGGCACAGTGGCATGCAGTTAGTTACAAGTTGCTGAAGGAGGATTCCAAATTGTTTGATAACTTTCGATACGATTTGACGACAATCCCACAGTATATGCAGGAGGATTTTATGAAGACAAACATACCCGACTTTATCGATTCACTTAGAAATAATGAAAAGCTAAAGGAATACTGCAAATACTTTGAGCCCATAAAGGATATTCTTGTTAGCCGTTGGGTTGATATAATCCGAGAATATCGGGAAAATCGTCAAGAAGATGCCTATTATGTTCTGTGTCATGGGGACTTTCATTTGAAAAACATGATGTTTAGGAACAACGAATGTATGCTTCTGGACTTTCAGATATCCTATGTGGGATCGATGACGAATGATATATTTTATGCAATTTACATGTTCTTTGGTCCCGAAGAACGTCGCGAAAACTATGATGAACTTATCTATTACTACTTTACAATCTTAACAAAGACTTTAACAACTATTGGCTACAAGGGAAAGATGCCCAATATGTTGGAATTTCGAAAACAGTTGTTTGATAGAAGATTCAATGGTAAGTACAAGTAAATACTGTTTATAACTAAAAATCAGCTAATTCTTATTCTTTCTCTCCATTTCTTCATCTCGTAGAACTGTTCCTAGTTGTCATGTGTTTGGCTGGCTTTAATTACATGCGAAAGGGAGTAGATCCCGGCGTTATAATGATGGATCCTCTAAAACGCTCACAGATGTTTAACGATGAGGAATTTCACAAGGAATTGGAATTTTTACTGCCTCGTATGCTGCATCTGGGATATTTTGAGCAGTTAAAATAAGCCGATTATATTAGACTTTATCAGACTTTATTATTAACACAGTATCTACATATGTACATGACCTATTTAAGGAAAACCATACGCAAGTAAATAATCTTAAATTAACAAAAATAAAATGCCAATGTCTTTGTTTTTTGATAGCACAATGTCACACGCCAATAATTGAAAATACTTTGCAAAAATATTCGCACCTTGAGCTCTTATCGTGATAAGAATAAAACTGCAGCAATTAATACAGCCATCAAATGCCAAAAAGTTTTAAAAGCTTTTTGGCTAATGTAATTCTGTAACTAACGCAAGACTAATAAAAATGTTATTCACATTTAGCTCTTATCATGATAAGAATAAAACGGCAGCGATCGATACACTCTCCGTGAATGGAAAAATAGGTATAAAATCTTCTTTGCTAATGTAACCCTGTAACTTTAGCTAGATTCACTTCAACTGCTTATATATTTAAATATTTCAACTTGCGCATTAAGATTTTAATTACTTATACCAAACGTTCCAAACTTAATGAACACTCATGATATATCTTCGGAAAGTGCATAAAAATACCGGTTCTTTTGTGCGCATCGCAAACTATCTGTTTTCGAAAATGACAAAGCTTTCGAAAACAAGCGCGAAATATTGTTAGCAAAGCTTAAGTAAAGCTCCGAGAACTGCAATAAATACAGACTCTCCCAAGACTCGCAGTCAGTTATTATTATTTTAAATTTGGCACAAGTAACTAAAGCTAACCAAAGTAACTAAACTAACTTTTCCAAGTCATTGATCGTTAAAACGAGTAGAATCGTAAATTAGTATCGATATCTGTTGATTGACAATATAATGATTAAAACTAATACTTCATGCAATGTACCTCCAAAATGTGTTCCCATGATGGTAATTTGGGGTCGTTGAACTCCAAACTTATCAATACTTTTTACCCTCATTAATGAAAACGGGCAACAGGGGTTTAGGGCTTTGTGAAAATTAATGCAAACGGTAATACTAGATTATAAATAGAAGGTTAATAGTTTTACTTTTAATTGACAAAATTGAAATCTACAAAAAATACAAAAACTTTATTATGAATCTTATTAACATTATCTTATAATAATAATACCTAATGAAACTTTATACGGCATCTTTGAATATAATGCTCGATTGTAGCTTACTTTGTTGATTGTAAATGATAATATGTATAACTAATATTCTTTAGTCTTACAACACACTTAAGTCACATTGCCGAACATTTACACGACGACTTTTTGGCTTACACAACTTTACCTTGTTGACCTATGAGCTTTCACCATGGAATTCGAATAAAATGTATTAAAACTTTTGCAAAACTTTGAATGTTTTTCTCTGGAGTGCCACTGATAAAGTAACGAGCACGATTTCCTTATTTCTTGATATAACAAAAAAGATTTGAACGACTGAAATAGTGGTAAAACTTTCGATATGTTATCAAGTTTTTAAGCTATAAACCAACTTCATGAAAGCTCCTCTTAATTATTAGTTAATTTTCAAAATTTGTATAGATTAAACAACGAAGCATCACAAGCATCATTCTATCTTTCTACAAGTTGTTTACACTATATCTTTTCTTGCAGCAAATGTACGTACGTGCACATATGCCGGTACTTTAACATTGTAACTGTCTTACGCATATGTGTAAACACAGAATTTCTAAAAGCACACAAAATATAATATAAAATGCAAACATAACTCAAGAATAAATACCAATAATCACAAGATGTCTACATAGTTCTTTTTTATTTCTACAAACATGTTCACATAAAAAAGTAACCCACTGCATTCGGAAAGGTAAACACAGATCTATCGTCTAGAACGCCACAGTTATATAAAGTTATCCATATTTATGGAGTGTTCACACTGTTTCGGAAAATCCACATTCGAAAAAGTAAAATCGAAGTTGAAATTTCCATAGAGTAATTCTCATTTGCGAGAGTACTATCGTCTTCATACTGTCTATTTTAACTATTTATGTTAAGTTATGTTATGTGTTATAACTATATAGAGATACCTTTCCAAAGTGCATACAAAAACCTAATCACTTTGTGCGCATTAAAAACTATGGCTACTGGAGCTTTTTAAAATCCGCATGAAATATTGCTTAAAAAGCTCATGAAAAGCTCTGCGAAATAAAATAAATACAGATTCTTTGAAGATTCGCATTCAGTTAATTTTTAAATTCGACACAAGTAACTAAAGCGCAGAATGGCTCCAAACACTGATAATTTCAACGCGGACGAATTAAACGCTCCGGATTGGATGAACGAGCAGTTCTTTAAAGACATTCTAAGTAAACAATTGAAGAATCAGAATATTAAAGTGATTAATGTTGAGACATCTCCTGCGACGGCCAAAGGAGATCATTATGCGAGTATAATGTTCCGGGCAAAGGTCGACTATTCAACCAAAGAAGGAAAGTATTCCAAGTCATTGATCATCAAAACAATGCCTGAAGATAAGTCGCAGAAAAATGAATTTATAGGCGAGTCAAAAATTTTTGAAACGGAGATAGCTATGTATACGGAAGTGCTGCCTAAATTCGAGAAGATACTAAGGGCTGCAGGAGATAAGACTACGCTGTGTGCAAAGTGCATTTATCACTCGCTAAAACCGCGTCAGTTAATGGTTTTCGAAGATCTTGTTCCTCAAGGTTACGAGGTCATTCGCAAGAGGCCGGCCAGCCTAGAGGAGATCAAAGCTGCCTTGGAGAAATTGGCAAAGTGGCATGCAGTTAGTTACAAATTGCTGAAGGATAAATCTGGAATGTTCGATGAACTAAAATATGATGTGTCATCAATGCCCAACTTTTTGGAGCAAGACTTTATGAAAACTGCTTTGCCAAACTTCTTGGATTCCCTGGATAGTGTGGAAAGTTTAAAGCCTTATCGAAAATACTTTGAGCCAATCAAAGATACTCTCAATAAAAGCTGGGTTGATATAATTCGTGAATACCGGGATAATCCAAGTGAAGATACCTACTACGTCCTATGCCACGGGGACTTTCACGTAAAGAACACAATGTTTAAGGGAAACGACTGTTTGCTGATCGACTTCCAGATGTCCAATGTGGGGTCCATGACAAATGACGTGGTGTATGCTGTTTATATGTTTCTGGGACCCGAAGAGCGTCGTGAGAAGTATGATGAGCTAATCTATTATTACTTTACGACACTTACAAAAACATTATCGCTGATTGGATATGGAGGAAAGATGCCCACTTTGGTTGAGTTTCGCAGGCAATTATTCGCTAAAAGATATATTGGTAAGATAGATACAAAATCTGAATGTTTTTTAAGACAATTCTAATTATTGGCATGTTTTTTAACAGATTTATTTCAAATAACCACCTTTTTGCCGATCTTCAATCACATGTGCAAAGGAGAGGATCCGGCTGAGGTAATTGAGGATGGAGAAAAACGACGTCAACTTTATTTCGATAAGGAATATCAAGATGAATTGAAGTCTCTGCTGCCTCGCATGCTGCATTTGGGATACTTTGAGGATTTAAAATAGGTCTTAAATATATAGGAAATCTATAGCAATGTAAATAATAATTTGTTTGATTTGTGTAAAACATCATTTTAAATAAATGTATAATTTAGATTGTCACACTAATTAATTAAACTCTTGACACTTGACATAAATAAAAAATGATTTGTGGAAATGACTGTGTCGGATTAGTAAACAATGTTTGTGCCTTAGAGTCTCCCATAGTGTTTTGCGTTGTTTGCTAATAAATACAATGCCTATCACTTATCACTTTTAAAACAGCTGCTTTGTGATGAGTTTGTCGTTATAGTGATTGCTAAAGGACAGCTGTTATCTCGCTCACCTACTAATCAAGCTCTCACCATGACATTCAAATAAATTTAATTATGCGCAAAAATGCGAAGCATTAAGTAAACTTTTGTAGTTTCATTCTTGAGAGCCAAGATTTCCTAGATTCATCAAGCCAGAAGTGTTGCTAGACAACAACTTGTTATAACATAGTGCTAGACTGATAAGTTATCAAACTTTTTTTTTTGCACATAAACAAACAGAATGATAGTAGCAAAATTCATTTTGTTTATAAACATTGTTATAATGACTCGCGCCAAACCAGATTTGTGATGACTTTGCAGCTTTTGTAGAACTCAGCTAAGGGATCAGAGAGATTAAGATACTAGCTTCAATCAATCTGTATTTGCTTAGATATAAAGATACAAAATAGGTGCACCTACATATGTGCTTAGCATACTTAGTAACTAGTAAACAGTGCTAACCATTTGAGTAGGTTCACTTTAAAAAAACTTTGAAATAAATAAAAAACTTTTAAAATATAACTATGGGAAACTCAAAGTTATTTGATTAAAAAAGTAAAGTTTTTAAATTTATATATACATATAGATAAAATTTGAATGAGCGGTGTAAATTCACACAGTCTGAATGGTTTACAATGATAAAGCAAACACTCGGGGATAAAGAAATAAAGATTATCTAGACAGGCAATTAAGATATGAACTGATAACACAATGTACAATGTCTGTATGTGTATATAAACGATATTTCATCAGTTTTTTTGATGAAGTTGTCTTTTTAAACCGAAACGAGTTAGTCGCTAAAATTTAGAGACTCTTAGCAAATATGCCGCCAAACAGTGAATCCTTTAATCTGGATGAGTTGGAAGCGCCTAGTTGGCTGGATGCACAGTATTTTACAGATGTCTTAAGTAAGGCTGAAGATGATGGGAGTGTGGAGGTTATCAGTTTGAAAATCACGCCGGCTAGTGGCAAGGGGGATCACTATGCTAGTGTTATGTTCCGAGCTGTTGTCGAGTACAGAAGTGAAAAGGGAAAGTCAACGAAATCTTTGATTATCAAGACAATGCCGGAGAAGGAGGGACACAAGAAGGAACTGCTGGGAGAGTCTCACGTATTCGAGACTGAGATTAAAATGTACTCCGAAATGCTGCCAAAATTTGAGGAAATATTGAGGGAAGCCGGCGATAAGACATCATTGTATGTGCCCTGCATCTACCACAGCTTGAGGCCACGCAAGGTGATGATTTTTGAGGATCTGTTGCCCCAGGGCTACATTGTAATTCGCAGTGGGAAGCCAACGATAGAGGAAGTTCACATTGCCTACAGTAAACTAGCCAAGTGGCATGCTGTAAGCTATAAACTGAACAAGGAGAATCCCAAGTTGATGGAGAAGTTTCAGCACAGTTTGATGGAACTGCCGGGTATCAATAAGGACCCCATGTTTTCCACTGGCATGGAATTGTTTTTAAAGATGCTGGACTCTGTTCCGGACCTCAAGGAGTACAAGCCGTACTTTGAAAAAATACGTCCCACCTATATAAATCACTGCATAGACACCTTTAGGGAGCATCGTGTAAATCCACAGGAGGATGCTTACTATGTGCTCTGTCACGGTGACTTCCATATCAGAAACATGATGTACAAGCACCATAAAACCAGTGGAGCTTTAGAGGATTGTATGCTGTTGGATTTCCAGATGAGCAATGTGGGACCCATGCCCAACGATATCATTTATTCTATCTATAATTTCTTGTCTAGCGAACAGCGACAACATCAAAGGGATGAGATCATACATTTTTACTTTTCTACATTCATCGACACATTGAAGAAAATTAATTACGAGGGCGAAATGCCTTCAATAGTCAAGTTTAGAGAGCAGCTTTTCCGACATAAATATTTGGGTAAGCATAGATTATTATTAACATTACACAATATTTATTTAACGTTTTTATTTTTTATAGAATTCTTTCTGCTAACCACATTTATGCCACTGATGTTTGGACTGCACAGTGGAGATTACGAACTTGCTGAAATGATTGAAGATAAAAAACTGAGAACAACATTTTATTATAATGAGAGTTATATAAATGAGGTTAGATACAATCTAAAGCGCTATTTACATCTAGGATACTTTGAAGATTTACAATGAAAAAACATTTAAATACCTAATAAATGAATAAAAGAAACTAATGTGTTTCATTTAAAAACAGTTAAAAACTACGCGCAGCAATGTGACCATGCAAGCTTAAATAAATACCAAATATATTAAAAATACATTTGAGAACAACTGTTATCGATAACACAGCAACAAACAGCTGTTTGTCGATAACAGACATGTTGCATCAAACACATTCGCGCATTGGCAAGCAATGGTTATTTATTTTTAAAATTACTAGATAATTAACAACATATGACTCAGGAGCTGAGTGAATTACTTTGCCGTGTTTGCCTGAAGCAGGACGAGCTAATGGTCGACGTATACGAGCACGTGGAGGAACAACAAACGGACTTGTGCACGCTGCTTGAACGTTGCGGCGACATCAAAGTAAGCTATTAAAATATTGGTATTGTTGTCTATCTTAGTTTTAAACTGTGCCACACAGATCGACAAGTCGGACACATATCCAAAGTACTTATGCCAAGAGTGCACAAAAGAGCTGTTAATTGCTGCAAAGTTTCGTACCAAATGTGCGGCCACAGAGCAAGACGCTGCGACAGAGAATTCTGGCGAAATGCGATGCCAGTGAGGAGACGGATGAGAATAGTGAACTGCCTTTCGAGGAGGAGCAGCCACCGGATGAAACAGGGAGCTACACAGTCAATGCAGAAGATATCATAGAGTATGATCCTAGCGAGCATGTTGAATTGTACGAGGAATGCGAGACAGTAGTGCCAGAACCAAAACCATTGCCGACTGTAAACAAAAAACTGGGCAGAACCCAAACAAATGCTATTTATCACTGTGATGACTGTGGTGCCGTCTTCCAGCAGACAGCCACGCTGCAGCGACACATTGCCAAGGCGCATGCCGCCGCAGAGATCTACAACTGTCCACATTGTGAGCATAGCTTTACCCAAAGCATAAGTCTGCAGCGGCACAGCTGCAACGAGTCGGCTGCATCCGTGCTAGAGGTGCGTCCATCAACAGCACGTCATCGTTGTGTCTACTGTGGCAAGCTGCTGCAGTCTGCTGCCAGCCTGGCCATGCACATACGCCTGCACAACGGTGAGCGACCCTTTGCTTGCGATGCCTGTCCCAAGACCTTCAAGACTAACGGTGCACTTGTTAGCCATCAGAAGCGACACCTAAAGCTCATTGAATTCGAGTGTAAATTCTGTGGCAAGGGCTTCGTAGAGTCGAGCAATCTGCGGCGACATATAACCGCCTTGCACACCTCCGATCGCCCGCACTCCTGCACCGTCTGTCAGCGCAGCTTCTCACGTGTCTATCTCTTGGAGCTGCACAAACGTACGCACACCAACGAACGTCCGTATGCGTGTAGCCATTGCGATCGTCGATTTTCACAGTTGAGCGTGCTGAGGAATCATGAGCGTATTCACACGGGTGAACGGCGACATCGTTGCGATCTCTGCCAGAAAACCTTTAGCCGAATGATGCAGCTGCGAAAGCATCAGCTTAAGCCCTGCGCTTCAGTAGACTCCAAGATTATCAAAGGGGGAAATGAGGAAGTTTCATAATCACGGTATGTTTTCTTTGCCCCCAAATACCTCCATCTATTTATTAAAACTTTTGCATTCTCTTTTAGCTGTTTACAATGAACAACTCCAGTCGATCCGCTGCCCAATAAATGACAATAAACTTGAATAATTTTTCTTGGTTTTTTATTGCATGCACATGAAGGATTAGTTATGTTTTTTTGTTCCTTTTTTTTTGGTTTGTTTTGCTGTGTTATTAAATTAACCTACAAGTTACAACAGTTTATGGTAATTACATAAATGCTTTGTTAAGTGCCATACTCTTTGGCTACATTAATAAGTTACTCATATATATATTTTAATATATAATGCAAACTTGCCATATACATATATATATATATATATATATTGTTTGGTTTTTTGAAAAAATTACATACGGAACATGCACTGAATTTATTATTATTTTGATTAGGGCACAAATTTCTTGTTTGATTTGCAAATTTCTCATCATTTTGTACAATATTAAATGTATATGTATATATATATAAATATATAATGTTTTGTAATTTGATTTGCATGCAATCTTATATATGTATGTATATGTAAGTAGAGCTTAAATGTTTCATTAATTGTTAAATTCTCTTAAAAACTGCGCACAAAATAAATTGTGACTTTTCCGAATTCCATTTCAAGTTAGAAGTCAAAATGGCATTTGAGAAAAGCGATTTTAAAATTCCACAGAAATTTCTAGATCATACTTTTGTGAGTTCTGTGAAATTTTGAATAAGTTGATTTTTTTTTGTTTTGCAAGTGCTGGCAAATTTGAATCCAATTATGGCGCTTATATCTTTGGGTTTATTTCGCTTTTGTTTTTCTAAATTTTTAATCCTTATGGCGAGCGTCGGTTACGCATCCCTCCGGTGTTGTTTGTTTAAATTATCGGTATCGGGTATCGTTTATCGGGGAAATCGGGGGTTGGCTTTAGTCTACAAAAGCGTCGCCTCTGCCAAGAATTGAAGCAATAAAACAGTTATTACCAATACGAACAAACGTTCGAAATCAAGTCACAAAATGGCAAGTGGGTGGTGTGTATGAAGTGGGTGAGCAAAATGGTGGTCAGATACAGATACAGATACAGGGTGCTCATATACTCAGTCTCTACGCTTACACCGCTGCGCTATGCTCGGATCGCCGAAAATACTTACGAGCCTGCACATTAAGATCATCGAGCAACAGCTCATTGGATGATCTCGAGCGCTTGGGAAAGATGAGAGCATGACGCAGCGGTGTCACATGCGCCACATTGGAGCGCGGCTTGGGCGGTGGTGCGGGTGGTGCACGCTTCTTCTTCTGCTTGTGCGAGACACGCTTCAGCTGACGCACAAACGATTGACTCAGCGTCGAGCCACGATTAAAGTCTTCATTCAACTGCGGCGTTGCAGCATATTTCTGCAGCTGTGTGGCAGTTGTTGCTGTTGTTGCTGTCGCTGCTGCTGCCTGCAGCTGTTGCTCCGAGTGGGCACGCTTCGAGTTGCTCTTGAGACGCTCGAAGAGATTGCTGAGCGTGCTGGAGCGTTCCTGCAGCGGTGGTGCTGCTGGTGCCGCATACTTCTGCAGCGGATAACTGTGCTTGGGTGTACGTCCAGCTGCTGCTGTGGTCGGTGTTGTTGCCGCCGTTTGGGCGCGACTGGCAAACACATCGTCGTCTAGCTCGCTGAGGCTAACTAGCATGTGCTCGTCGTCAAACAGATCATCGGTGTTGGTAATGGTGCGACTGGTGTCCTCCAAACCAGCAACATCATCATCATCGTCGTTTTCTTCTTCATCATCGTTGTCGTAACGTGCAAATATCTCATCAAAGGCGGCGTTTACAATGTATGACTCGTCCTGCAGCTCCTCCTCGCTGTTGGGTGGCTGCAGACGCCGCTGCGAGACCAACGAACCAAATAGATTCTTGCGGTAATCCTCGTAGTGGGGCGACTGCAGCTGGTCCGTGGAATGTGCCGCAGTTAGTGCTGCTCTAGATGTAGCCAATTGGCTGTTGACGTTGCTGTTGCTGTTGGCCAGACTGTGAGTGCTGCAACTGTTTGTTAGCTTGCCGGGTGCGGGATGCGGTGCGGTTAGTATGCAATGCAGTGCCTTTGCCTTTGATTGTGACTGTAACTGTAACTGTAATTGTAACTGTGCCTGCAGCTTTTGCTGCTGAAGTTGCTGTTGCTTTTGACGTTGCATGTGCTGCACGCGTTGTCGCAATTCCAGCGACTTGCGCTTCACTTGACTGTATTTGCTTTGGCTGTTGCTATTGCTGTTGCAGTTGCTGTTGTTGCTGTTGCTGTTGCAGTTGTTGTTGTTGTTGTTGCTACTCATGCGCAGCTCATACTTACTCGGCTCACGGTCGCGCTCCTGCTCGGCCTCGGCGAGACGTCGCTGCAGCGCCAACGTTTCAAAGGTGTGCACAACACTACCCACATGTGTGTTAATCTCCGGTATGCCCAGGTCGCCGCTGAACATGTCACGCTGATGTCGCTGCTGGGTTGACAGCAATTCGCCACCACCGCCAACGCCAACATGGGCGTGGCAATGGCGCATGGGCGGCACAGGGCAGCGCAAGCTGTGTTGCATGGCAGCACACGGAAATTGCTCAATGAATTCGGTGGCTTCCTGCTGCCACAACAGATTGCCGAGCTCATCATGGCCGCTGGCGCTTTCAACTGTTGACGACTGTGTACATGTGAGTTTGTGTCGTGTGAGTGTGTGTTGTATATGTATGGAAGGGTTGTTGTTGTTGTTGTTGTTGTAGTTGTAGTTGCAGTTGTGTACAAGTTGTTGTTGGCACATATTTCAAGCAAATCGTTAATGAAATAAATAAATAAAATCTGATTAGCCGAGGGTCTGTCGAAAAGTATGTGTGGAACGACTGTTTTTGGTGAGCTGTGAGGGGTTTGGGTTGGGGTTTTTTGGGGGTGGGGTCAGAGGTGGTTAAGGGTTCGATACTTAAAGAGCTAAACATAACTTAAATACATATTAATACTATTATATATATATGTAAATGCTTATTATTTCTATATACACATGACCACATTGAACAATTAAGCAGATTCTGTTTTGTTTCTTTACCTTTTCTTTTTTTCATTAATTAGATAGATAGTTAATAACTGATCCTATGTGTTATGCATTATGTGTTATATATAAATTGTTAATTTATTTGCAAGCGCTGCAAATTTGGAATTCAACTAACCGCTAAATGAGTTTATAAACTATTTATAGTATATCTAATTTATTATGCTAAATTTCATTCACTTTAAATGTTGTTCAATATTATATTGTTTATGGCCTTTGATCTGTCAAATATTTGAATAAAACAACAACACAAACAGCTGCCGACAGCAGAGCATCGGTATGAGTGTGTGTTTGAGTGTGTATCTGTGTGTGTGTTTCAATGTTTTAATGAACCTCTTTTGTCAGTGTGTTTGAATCATTTCTTGCCGCGCACAAAAGTATGCTATGACTTTTTCATTTGCTATATTGCGTACACGCAGTGTTTGACAATAACAAAATTGAAATGAAATTGAAATTAAATTGTGTTTTTGTGTGTTTTAGACTAGGAGTGTGTGTGTGTGTGTGTGAGTGTGAGTGTGTGGAAACATTGACATATTGAGTTGTAGTGCGATTTGCTGCTTGCAACAACAATAAGTGTGTGTTAGGGTGTGCTTGTGAGTGTGTGCGTGTGTGTATGCAATTTAATAATAGTTATTATCAAATGGCAAACTATCACTGGAGCTAGAATAGTGCTGTTGCTGCGGTTGCTGTGGCAGCAATTGATTATTGCCGTTGCGTTTCAAGTGCTGCTGTTTGTTATTGCTGCTGCTGCTGCTACCGTTGCTGCACTTTTGCTGCTGCTGCTGTTGCTGCTTGTGCATGGCTTTAAAGTCATCCTGTGACTTGCTATTCTTTGAGCTGTGCTTGCTCTTGTGACCCTTGCTGTGTTTTGTGTGTTTTAAACTGTGATGTTGGTGGTGTGCTAATTGTGTTTGTTGTTGGTGTTGCTGCTGCTGCTGCTGTTGGTGTGGGTGGCTGTTGTGTTGTTGTTGCTGTTGCTGGTGCTGCTGCTGCTGATAGTGGTGCTCAATGTGTGCTATATTGTTGCTGCTGTGATAGTGCGGATGTTGCTGCTGTTGATGTTGCGACGTATCGCTGGCGGTGCCGCTGCTGCCATAGCTATAAATCTGTGACTTTGACTGACTGCGATGCGAATGCGGTTGCGCATGTAGATTTGCCACACTATAATGATTGGGATCGAGACTGTCAAAGGTCTGCAAATAATGCGGATTGATTTGCGTGCAGTAATCGCCACCAACATCAGTTGATTGCTGCTGTTGCTGCTGCTTCAGTTGCTTGCGATCGAGCGTGTTGTTGCTGCGCACAGCATGGAATTGCTGCTGCTGATGGTCCAGTGAGTTAAAGTGCGTCATATTGTAGCTCAGATGTTGATAATGCGAATCCGGATTATGTTGTTGCTGCTGTGGCTTGGTACCATTTTTCATTGGCAATGGCGGTGGTTGCTGCTGTTGCTGCTGTGCGATTTGGCGATTTTCGGTTTGTTGTGTTGCTGTTGTTGCTGCCGCTGTTGTTGCCATTGGATTTGAAACTATTGCTGCCGCTGTGCAATGTTAAACTGTTGCTGCTGTGATTGCTGCTGTTGTCGTTTTTCGTTTTGATCGCGATAAATGTGTTGGGCAACGGTGGCAATGGTGGTGTACCTGTTGGTGTCGTTATGGTGGTTGCTGATGATGAGCAGGTTGTTGCTGCTGCTGCTGCTGGTGTTGTTGTTGTTGCTATTGCTGTGGTGCTGGCCACATTCAGCTCCCGCTACGCGATGTGATGCCCGCCAAATGTGCGCAGCACTGGCACGCTCTGATTGTGGTTTGGTTTGGTTTTGGTTTGGTTGGTGTTGTTGTTGTTGTTGGTGGTGGTGGTGTGAGTGGGTGGTTTGAGGTGTTGTTTTATTTGTTATTTGGTGAATTATACATATTAACAATGGGTGTTGGGCGTGTGTGCGTGTGTGTTTGTTTGTTTTTGTTGTTGTTGGTAAGCGCATTTGTTGTTGTTGTTGTCGTGGTGGTGGTGGTGTTGTTGGTTGTTGTTGTTATTGTTGGTTGTTATCGGAAAATGAAATTTCAGAGCGTAAAAAGAGACGAAAAAAGGAAAAGAGTAGACACTTATCATATAAGTTGTGTATGAGATATATATATATTGATTGCATATTTGTAACTTGTATGTGTGTTAGTCTTAGTGTCAGTATTTGTATTTGTGTTAGTGTGCGTGTTTTCTGCTTTGGTAGTGGTGCGTCAGTATATTTCTGGGACTTGTCATTGGATTAATATATAAATATATATTGTATATAGTTTGATTTCTAACTAATTGTTTAATTAATTGCTTTTATACAGTTAGAAGTGCTTAGAAAAAGTTTGAAATTAATTTGCAAAAATAAAAAATTAAAAAAAATATTTACAAAAATGAGTAAAAAGCGTAATTTAGTTAATTGATTGCGACTACTTTAATGAGTGCAAAAACACACAGACAGACACATACATTCACATACATACACAGAGATAGAAAGCATACACAAACACATACGCATACAATAATTTACATTTATATATATATACAGGAGATTTGTGGAGCAGAAAAATTAAACCGAAAGTCCTGCAGACATTATCCAGATGAGATAAATTCCAAGCGAGGCCAAGCGAAATTTCATGCATCGATGCGGATGCCACAGTCAGTGCCACAGTGGCTGCCACAGTTTGCTGCCACAGTTGCTGCTGCTGCTGCTGCTGTGGCAGACGTGGTAGCATCAAGTGGCGTGTAAAACTTATTTAATTCGGCAACGGGCCGAGTTGCAGTCACCGAGCACGCTGCAAATGAAGTAGCGCCCCAAAAGGGAGCAAAACACAAGCTCAATGCAGCAGACCATGAACGATTAGCATATACCCTGTAAACAGTCCACATAACCACAAGCTGATTCCACTTTATGCAAAACCAAAGTAACATGCAAATGCAGACGTGCAGCAGTTGATCAAATACGGTTGTTATCCGCTGTTGAACAGTGCGGCTACTTAATAATATAGTATTTGAGTGCATAGAGGTGACAAGGTGCTTTAATTCAACATGCCAGTGCAACATAATTATTTGCTTTATAACCATAATACCACCACTATACCCCATGGGGCATGCCAACTACAGGGTATGAGCAGGAGCAGAAAAAAGAGAAGCAACTGCGGCGCGGCGAAGAAAGCTAATTAGCCGGGACAATTTGGAAAAAGTGAGCATAAGTTTTAATAAGAAAGCGAAGCTGTGGCACGCTAATGCGCTGCAAAATGAGTGGGCGTGCCAGAGGTGGGGGTGGGAGTGGGGTAGAGTGATGTGTTTCTTTTTTGTCTTTTTTTTTCTGTAAAAACTTGCCACATTCAAGTTTTGCGCATAAAGTGTGCTTAAAAGAGTGTGTGTGTGCGTAAAATTGTGGCACAGTAAATTTCACATTTAAATTTAAAAAGTTCTTTGTCTTTGCAACTGCAACTGCAACTGTGAGTGCCACATGTCACTTTGTGCACAGTCAATATAATAAATGCACCCTAAAACGAAACTTTCATTCATTCATTCATTCACTCAATGTGCACTCAAAGGCACTACATGTGGCACTTGGGGCAACTTCTCTGGCGGCACATAAAAGTTGACAAGCGTTGACATAATTTTACACGCAATGACAAGTTGAAGGAGCCGCAGGATGTGCCGTCTTCTTCTGCTTCTGCTTCTGCTTCTACTTCTTGTATACAGCACTACACTCAAGTGCGCGTAAGTAAGTGCAACGCGTGCTTGCCCCCCTTCAACCGGCTTGAGGCGCCACGAAAGTGCCAGCTACATTTTCTGCATCATTTACTAAACATGCGCACATTGATGGCAATTTAATAGACTTGCCACATAATTGCGGCGCTTGCATTTATGCTTGACTACTAATGATGGATTGCTGTTGTCCAATGTTGCAAGTAGCCAAACTGAGAGAGAGAGAAGAAAGAGAGAGGGAGGAGGCTGCTTGTAGGTGCAACATTAGATTATCATTGGCTGCAGGGGCTGGTGAAATGCGAGCGGAGACATCATCAACAGCCGGAAGTGACTGTCGCTTAACGTGGCAGACAGCAGGCAGCAGGCAGCAGGCAGCAGGCAGCACAGCGTTACGGAAGTTCAACTCAGTGCCACAAAAATTTGAAAACTTTGTAAACAAAACTTTTGAGATGTGCACTTTGCTGTTGCTGTTGGTGTTGTTACGAAACGAGCAAAGCCAGTACAGAAAAAGCATCAGGCGACGATGCGCAGGACCTTTTCACTGCAACAACAATAGACTAAGAAGATTTGTATATAGTGTATATACTATATATACAAACACATATATACTGGAGTATCCTGCTAGCTGAGCCAAGTTCGCTAGTTCGCTTGTCAGCAGCTGCACAAAGTTTGCCGCTCGGCCAAATGGTTGTTGCACTACTTGGTCTAAACTTGGCTCTCCAGTAGCTTAGCAGCACATACAGTGGCAAAAGGAAGACAGAGAGGGAGTAATACAGGGGGGGAAACAAAGAGCGAAGGTGCAGTGTCATGCAACAACAATGCTTTCATCAATTGTCCAGCGGATGTTTGGCTCAGCAGTCGTCTGAGTCCTGACAGTGCTTCCGCCTGGCACTGCTCTAACTTCCTGCCCCTGCGACTGCTCCCTCACCCCCCAAATACTCTGATCAAAGCTAACTGCACTTTAAAAATGGCAGTCAAGTTGAATGTGCCACAAAAAAAAAAGTAAAGCTGCTTTGTAAATATTATACCGAAGTGTAGAATCTGCTTCAATTGCAAACTCTCCACTCCGAAAGGGTGCTGCTGCTGCTCTTGGTGTATTTTGCATTTCATTTGAAGAAATTGTAGTAAGTTTTGCAACCCTTTTCTACTACACCGTCCAAACCCCTTTGTGTACAATTGTAATAACTATCTCAGCGAGTGTTTGAAATGCGTTTACTGAAAACTTTTACAGCTGCCAGTGCAAGAATGTTTATACTTTTGCATTTCTGTGTGTACGACTTTTGCACTCAACTTCTACAGCGGATGGAGAGGGGGTAGGTGAAATGGGAGGGGAAGACAGCACGTACTTTAGTTAGTTGTAAATAAAATGTAAATTGTTGTTATTTGTGCAAAACTGTTTGCAAGTAATATTTACTTGCAGCGCACAAAAGTATGCAACACTTTCTTTACTTTTTTTTTTTTTTTGTAATTTGTTTGCAAGCGTAATATTGTTCATACGCCACATTAGCCCGCAGCGTGTCAGTCGTGCGTTTCTGCCCGCAGCATTCCAAAGCAAGCAAATCGCCATAAATTACAAAGCCAATGCCAACTGGAATGCGATAGCCGAACGGCTTTTTCAGTCAGAGGCCAATATCATATGCTCGTGCTTAAATTAAATGATTAACACGGTTATTTACGGCACGCGCTGTAAGCCAAATGAGCCGCACACACACACACACACCTGAGCTGACAACATGTATTTCAAAGGTCAACTGTGCGTGTGTGAGTGTCTGTGTGTGTGGGTAGTGGTACGCACACCTGTACAACATTTTTTTCTCCGTGTATGCAGCAGCAAGTCGACAAAGAAAAAGGAGGAAACGGAAGCGGACGCAAAGTTTGCGGTAGTGTTGTTGTTGTTGTTGTCGGAGCCGCTTTCAGCATGTAAACTGCCGTGTCCAGAGCGAACGGTCAATTGCTTTGCTCAAACAGACGACAAGGCTGCGGTGCTTGTTTTGTTTGCTGATTGCGCAAATATTTGTGCAGGCATTAAACGCAGAATTGATGGCCAACAGGCAGGGCAGGGTATTGGGGGATTGGTTCAGGCGGCTGTCTGCCCGGCCACTGGCCGCAATATAAATTTAAATATTAACGCCGACTTAACGGCAATGAGTCGCCCGGTTTTTGTTTTCAACCTTCGCTGACTTCTTGACCGTCGACGCCGCCGCCGCGAAACGTTTTCCGTAATGCTAACAGCCTCGTTACGTTTTATTGCACGCACAGTCGAAGGATAAGTGCGTAAGGAATTCTGTATAGTCATTACCACCCATACACATACACCCACACACACACACAGTACCGGAACACTCGCAGTTATATAGTTACCCCACAAAACGTCCAAAAAAAGGTACCCGAATTGTGATTATGAACACAAATTTACGCTTAAATTGTGGGGCATTAGTTGGGCGCGTTTTTATTAAAAAGCGCAAACTCATTAAATTTTATTACAAGTTAAATTTTTCAATAAGGCCAAGACCCCGAACTTTAAGGCCAATTAGCTGGGTGGCGGCAGATAAGAACAAAAAAAAATACTGATAGAGCCACATCGAAGCATCAGTTGAATAATCAAACCATTTTTATTCAAGACATGAATTTATCGAGTTGGCGGTAGTTGTCTTATCTTGATTTAGCTAAGTGTTATAGCTAAATAAAATCTATATATATTAAATAAAAGCACACATAATAGTGTATTGCATCGTTAAATTAAAATCATTCTTCTTTAATTGAAATTAACTACACTATCTTTTGATACATATATACTGTATATTTAATTACTTATAAGAAAACTTCTCAATGGGACAAATATAATAATTATTTAGTTCAATAAAATTTTCTAACATATCTAAAATAAATATGAATATAAATAAAATGTTAATAAAAAACCATTTGAGAAATTCACTATCCTTTTACCTTCTATACGTTGCGTATTCAGTTAAGAACTAATTGTGGGTTTATAATTTTTGGCTATGCAGTTTTCCTTGTTGTTTTCCACTTCTCGGTAATAAAATGCAAATTTGTGTTGTGCTCCGTTTAAAAAGATTAAAAAATAAAAAACACCTGCAGATGGTGATACTCGTTGCACAAATATACGAAAATAAATTACATTTATGGTCCTCCCTGTTGTCGAAAACTTTAGCGTGCACACATACACACACACATATACACACGCAAGTAGTGCACACTCACACACAGACAAGTAGACACTTATACTAGCAGCAGGGCACATACTTAAGCCCCTTCTTATGAAGCATGCCATTTATGACATCCGTGCACCGAAAAGAAGCACAAGAAAAATCTGATAAAAAATAAACTGAATAAAAGATATTTGGGGTATGTTGAAATGCACAACTTGCACATACCATGGAAACAGTTGTAATTGTAAAAAATCAATTGAGTTCAAATTAATGTGTGCTTTTAAGAATTTATCTTTAGATGCAAGCTGATGGCAAATATTTCATATTTCTATCTGAGTGTTTTATAGATTTTCTATAAAAGTAGTTAATGGACATTTAAGGTAATTATTTTTTAATAAAGCTAGCGATAAGAAAGCGCTACAGACCATACAAAGTCTACAGGGTATTAAGAGCTAAAGAATGAGAAGAAATAAGAATCAAGAGAATGGCATAAAAACCATATTAAATGCCTTACTTTCAGCGCTATTGTTTTTGGCTTGTCTGCGATGAGCGTCTGGGGCAGGACTACGCTTCTGACTACTATAACTATAACGGTGGGAACGGGTGGGTGGACGGGTATCATAGCGGGTGCGGGTGTGTGTACGGCTTCGTTTGTCATCTTTTAATGGTGCAATTAGAGCACACGAAATGCGTTTGCTGAAAGCTGAGTTGCGGTTGCTACTGCTACTGCTGCTTCTGCTGCTGTCGCTGGCATCATAAAGGATTTTTAATAATAGCGCCAAATTACAATAGGCAGTCGTTCACACACACACACACCCACACATACACAGAGACAGTAAGAGCTTCACATGTGTGTTATCGGTGTGTACACACAAATTGCGTATACGCCGTGGCACTTTGAAACAAAAGCCACAACAATGTGAAGTTGTTGTTTGTCTACCACTGAATTTGGCATAGTGGGAGTATACTTTTTGCAACTGCTGTCTTTGCCTTAGCTCTCTGCTTCTACTTCTACTTCTGCTGCTGCTGCTTCCGATTCTGATTCTGATTCTGCTTCTCTTTTGCTTTCAACTTGTTGTTTGTTGTAATTTGATGCGCCATTGTTTGCCGCATGCGTTTTTCATTGTCTCCGACGACAGTTTAGTGTCAGACTGAGATTTTTGGCTGTTGTTCTTATTGTTGCTTGTTTAGTTCTTTGGTTGTTTGTTTTGTGAGCTTGTAAGCTGGCTTTGTTGGCTTTTAGTTCTCGCTTATGGCCATTGCTATGCAATTTTGTTTGTAATTTATGCGCTTATTGTTTCTTCATTTTGCGAGTTATCATTATTTTATCATGGGGCCAAACGACGACAACATCTGCAGCTAAATTTATCTGCTCAACTTGCCCAAAACGCCCTTAAAGCTAAAAGTTTTTTGAACAGCTGAAAGTTCTTTTAACGCCAACGCTAATTCAGTTTAAATAGTCAAAAGACCAACTAAATGACAATGAAATTGAAGAAAACTCAAAATTGATTAAAGGCAATGCAGGGAAAGCAGGAAAAGCGTTGAAAGACGACTCGCCAGCTCAATGAACTCAATGCGGAAATGCGAATACAATAAATTATTGCGTTGCCGAATCAAGCGACACACGCTTGAAATGGGGCATAACGGGGGCGGTCTAAAGGGAGCGAGAGGGATAGTCAGGAAAGGATAAATCCTTTCGGAAATTTATGGTGCGTTGAACTTAAAATGGAATACAATAAAATGTTGTATGTGCAGCTGCAATGCAACCAAGATGCCGCATCGAAGAATAGACGGAGAGTGAGAAAGACAAAAGAGCGAGAGAGAGAGGGAGAGTGAGAGAGAGACGGCAAATATATAAGAACAAAGGACATACAGGAGTAACAGTAATAAAATTTATTAACGTTGAACAATTTTGCATTTCCTGCCCAGAGGCCAAGCAAAAGATGAGAGAAAGTATCCCACAAAAAAAGTTGTAATAAAATTAATGTCAAGCCATTATATTTTATATGCTTACATATGAATATCTACAAATATATGTGTATGTGTATGAAATGGAGCATTCAAATGGCGCTGAAAGGCGTTCGATATGAATGAGCTCCATAAGCAAGTAATAACATGGAAATTTATGCGGCACCCAATATGAGGAATCACATTTTAAGTATATTGCACTAATTTGATATATGGGCAAGCCCAAGACGATAATACCCATGTAATGCCACAGTTGATTTCTTTTTCATTTGGGAGCATACTTACTTTTCTTTTAATTTTAGAAGTTTATTAGAAATTTGAATGCAGATGTGCTTGGAACTTATCTTTCAATGGTATTATTAATAAAATTAATCTATTATCAACCTTATTTTCAGATTTGTGAATGTTTTAAACAAATGTAAGAACTAGTTATGAAACTTCACTGTTATTTTTAACAGATTACCAAAAGTTTTAAAAAATTTACTAAAAACTATTTTTTTTTAGACATATTTAAAATATCTAATAATTTTAATTTCATTATAATCAAAAATAATTGTTCGTCTACAATTTACCTATCAACTTTAAAATATCCTGCAGAGGCAAAATCTTTTTTTACCAGAATTCTCCACCAAATTTACTAATGAATCTTTTAATGTCATAGGATTTTTTAAATCGGAACACTCTATCTAATAACTGTCACAGAATGAGTTAGTTAGTTATGAGAAATTTTTCCGTTTTTGAGCAATAACGACCAAATTCGCCCAACAAATATCTTTTTACATATTTACAAATAAGTCTATTATAAGAAGACTCAGCTGAAAACTGCTTATAGGACTCTGGTAGGGTGTCATACCAAAATTTTTTACATTATTTTCTCTATAAATGTAGGAAATATTATGCAAATTTTCATACTAAACTTATATCTTAAACTTCTTTTCAATTCCCTTTCTCTTAGTTGACGATATTAAATTATATTAAGAGTTAAGTATTTGCTAAGCATTTATATATGAGTTTTTTTTTAAAACCTGCAATTATAATTCAAAGTAATTCTTACACAGTCATAGCTTAATAAAGTTTTCAGAATTCCGAATACATTCGAGATATGCAGTCATGCTTAAAGACGAGCGGAGGATGCGACAAATACATTCAGATAGTTCCCCAAGTCAAGTTCAAGCAATCATATCAGATTGGTGCAAAGGTTACAAAAAATTTGTGAGTGCTTCAAGCATATTTTTGGTGCATTAAGAAAATTGAGTTGGTATGCAATGTAGCAGCGGCAGGGGGCAATAAATGGGGGCAGGTGCACTTTATTTTGGTGGCATTGTGAAAAATTATAATTAAACCAAGTTGAAACTCATAATTACTGCACTTAAAACTAAAGTTGAATTAACTATTTTTTTTTTTGAGAAAAGTTGAAAATGGCTGAAATAAAATGATATTTAAAATCTTGTTTTGGTGCTGCAGGTGAAATTGTTTAATTAAATTTGCTGGTAGTTGCTTAGCTATTCTATACTTAAATTATATATATTTAAAAGTGCTCAAACTGTGCTCTGGTGTCTAACACATATACGGAAATCAAAAAAAGAGGAATTAAAATAAAAAATAAAATTAAATCTAAAAAAAAGTAGTAAAGCAAACTTTTGATATATGCAAATTACTTTTTGGGGTGCACATTAGAAACGCTAAGGGTGTTAAATTTCACGGGTAGTTATAATGTGTGAAAGGCTATGATGCAGTTAAAACAAGTGTGTGTTTGTGTTTCTGTGTGTGAGTGTGTGATGGGTTGGTGCAACATTGGGGCGGGGCTGAATGCTATTGCTCTAGTTGTTGGTGTTGGGGTTGTTGTTGTTGTTGTATTTGTTATAGTGGGCTGTGTGATGTGTGTTTTATGTTGCAAGTCTCTGTGGAGCATATTAATTCATTAATGAAACTTAAATGGCATGTGAAATTAATAATTGCTGGCTTAATTAATTTATAATGAGTTGCGGCCAGAGCAGATCGCGGCATTAAGCATACGCCATGTGGTACAATTGAAATCTGTGCAATGTAATAATGATCGTGACTTTACTAAAACTGAAAACGTGCTAATTAGTGTAGCTCTATGTGAGTGTGTGTTGTACATTCTGTACATAAGTAGTGCGCACTAAGTATACAGGAGTGTGAGTGTGTGTGTCAGTGTGTGGGTTTGATTTGTGGTTGTATAGCTGTGTTTTATTGCCTACTTTTTGGAGAGAGAGGACAAGTGTTCACAAGAGTATGTGTGAGAGTGTGGCTGTGTGGTGTGGTTGTGGTTTGCGTGAATTTAAGTGTTTGAAGAGTTTTACTTTTTTTTGTTTTTTGTTTTTTTTTGTAGGATCTCATTTGGCGCGTTCGCTGGTTATCACAGAACATTCAGTTAAAAATTACAATATGCATTGGATGATGCGTACACTAGATGACTAAGTCGTAAATATATATATGTATTTCGTATAGGTTAATAGGCAAATACGTATATGGTAATACAAGTACAAGTATATAAGTATCAAAATGATTCATATGTATTTCGATCAAAGTAAATAAAATCCAATAAAACGTTCGTATATAGTAATTATAATAGTAATTATATATAATATATATATTGTACATACTCCGGGTTGCACCACAAAAACAAATCATTATCATAATCAGGTTAGCTTTAAAATAGCTTCGTACAAGTACAATTATTATATAGTTATGCTTATTAATTGTTCAGTTTTTGTTTTCAGTGTGATTTTGTTTTTCATTTTGTAATATTAATATTAAACTTTTATGCGCAAATCACGATCATCAGCAGAACGAACGAACGAAGGAACAAACGAAGGAACGAGGGAACGAACGCAGGAACAAAGCAATTTCCGGCGTTCCTTACGCATTTAAGTTATGCATATATAGATATATATATATATAAAATATATATATATATTTGTATGATGTATTGTAGTTAGATATAAATGTCAATTCAATGTACATATCAAAGTAAAAATTCAATCAATTCAGTTCATTCGCTTTAATATTACATCATCAAAGTTGATCAAAAGTAAGAAAAATAATCATATACATAAAAATATATTCATTATTATGGAGATATATGTATGTATATATAGTTCATATGTTGCTGTGTATATATATATATAAGGTCAATTCAATAATCCATATCAATAAAACAATTTACATATATGCGTTTATATAGATAGAGTTAGAGAGAGAGAGAGAGGCAAGAGACAAGAGAGGAAGTACATGGGAGGGCGCTCACCAAATCCACATAAAGCAAAACTTTAACGAAAGGAAAACAAAAAAATATATGTAACTATAGCTGACTTTAAATAAATGAAACTAAAAAGATATTATTAAAGAAATTGCAGCTCTCGTTGTGCGTTGCAGAATGTAATTAACCTCAATGTTCCTGCACTTTACATAAATTTAAAACAGTTTCGCATGGCTTTCATTTTGAATTGCAACTGGAGTTTGGGGAAAATGCAGGAACAGAAATTATATAAAAATGTAATTATAGTCAAGACATTGCCAAGGTGTAGGTATAACTGTGTGTGAGTGTGTGTGGTATTAAGTTTGAGTTTCAATTTGCCCATGATATCCTCTTTTCTTACAGTATTCATTTTTTTATTATTATTTAATTCATAACAAAAAGGAAATAAACAAATATAGATACTACTAACAGTGAAAACGTTGAGCAGAGCCTTAAAAAAATTTATAATAAATGAGGCATCGCTCTCATGAATCATGAATAA
This sequence comes from Drosophila tripunctata, assembly GCA_035047385.1. Taxonomy (NCBI): domain Eukaryota; kingdom Metazoa; phylum Arthropoda; class Insecta; order Diptera; family Drosophilidae; genus Drosophila; species Drosophila tripunctata. The sequence goes on along the minus strand of JAWNPS010000326.1, from coordinate 1,973,659 downwards.
AACAAAATTGAAGGAAAAAATGCTGTATTGTTTGATTCATACAAAGAGAAAATTATCCAAACATTTGCACACAATGCACACACACACATCGGCAAAGGTGGTATACGAATGCGAATGCGAATGCGAATACAACAAATAAAATCGATAATTAATAATGATAATAGTAATTCGCAATACAATATTAATGGAAAATCAAATGAAAAACATTAAAAATACCCATGCACACACATTACTTTTTTTCTCTTCTGTATTTTTTCACATTTTTATTATATTTATTTGTTATAAATTTGCTTTTACTTATCCACACCGCTTTATTGCGGTGCACAGTGTTTTTGTTTTTTATGTTTTTTTTTGCGTCAGCTTTCCATCTTTTTTAATTATAAATTACTTTCTCTGCATTATCAATAATTATCATATAAATATTTGTGTAACTTATTTATTTGTTGTCATGGTTTTCCTCTCATTTGTTTGTTAAGCTGCCATAAAAATTTGTATACGGCTTGCTACATAAAAAATAAATCGTTATAAATTGCAGCTAACTAAGTTAATTAATATGATAGGCTTTTGGGATGGAAATAAAATGCTGCCCAACTATGGTAATGTATCAAAGCGCTTAGAATTTGGGCTAACAAGTTCATGTCAAGTGTCAATATCAATTTCATATCTTTTAGTTACAAAGTAAAACACTTTGAGATTTAGAATTGATGCTTTGTCTTAACATGAACATGAGAAACGGAGTGAAATAATTGCTAGAATTGACTATGACTCGATCTCTAATACTATGTGTTGTTTTTTTTTTTAATTTAGTTATAGCTATAGTTAGTTGGTTTGATTTTAATTCTGATTAATAAAAAATAAAATAACACGTATAAAAATTAAGTTTTTATTTAAAATCATATTGGGTTGCTTTAATTGATTCAGTTGCAAATAAATAAAAGGCATATTAATAATTTTATTTCATACACTTAAATAATATATAAATTAAATACAAAGTGCACACATTTACATTGCAGTTTACTTGAGATTCAAAACGTCATCAACACTATCTTCATCTTCATCTTCATCATTATCATCATCATCACCATTGTCATTAATCATTATGATTTATTGAGCCAGTTAGGCCGCCGGGTTTCTTAATTTCAATTTTAATTGGGGTCTGCAAACTCGCTGTTTCATATATCTTTACTTTAAACTAAAAGGTTAAATATTGATTTAACATATGAATATAGCATATAAGGTTTGTTGTGTATAAAAAAGGTTAACTTCTCCTACTGAACACATAAATATCAAAACAATTAACCAAACAATTAAACAAAATTTACTTCAACCGAAACAGAATTATCACAACTTATGCAAAACTTGGAAAAGTATTGTTGCGTTTCATACAAAATCATTGCAAGTTATGAATTATACACCTAATGCAAACAAGTTTTTGGACGCCAAAAAAGAAAAAGAAAAAAAAATCGTGGAAAGTGTTGAAAATTTAAACAAAATGGAAATAAACGTGCCATAAGTATCAAAGCTATTAATTTGTGAGGAATACTTTTACTTATACACTGGTCCACAAAATTGAGCAAAGAGCACAGGCTTGTATATAGATTCATTTTTCGTTCAAGACTGCTTTCCTAGTATAACAATATTTGACCTTTATTTGTGGTCCAGTGTATTTCAAACAAAAATCAATATTTAGTTGCTTTAAATTTGATTGCAGCAGAATGGGTTTAAATATTTTGTTTGCGCTGTTGCGAAAAGGAAACCAATTTTTATGGCAGACACAAAAATCAAATTATAATAATTGCACTTTATATGTGTGTACGACATACAAATGAATGAATGTACATATATATGTAGATATATTGTATATTAAAATATGTTTGTTCTTGTGTTGTGTTTATTGTTATTGTAGTTGTTGTTTTTCATTGTTTGCACAGCATTTGATTTGTTTGCACTTCTCTTTTGTGGTTAACAAATGGGGATGGAGTTTCAATTTATACTTTTGGATTTTAATGCAATAACTGAACTCGGCTTTAATAGTTTGTAATTAAGAATTATAATTAATGCACTGTTACCGAGTTGACAGTGCATGAAATGAGATTTTTAAATGCATTGCATCAGACGATTAATCGCCAAATGAAATGTGTCAAAAATTTCGAACCGAAATTGTTATTAAACTTTTCATAGCAGCAAAATGAGACAGAGAGAGTGGGAGAGAGAGAGAAAACTAGCAGCTTTCCAAACTTGAGAACCATTCAAAAGTTGTTATTAGTGCGCTTAACTGTTTACTAATGTGTGTGCCAAGTGGTTATGTGCATGCGTGTGTATGCGTGTGTGTGTGTGTTGAGTGCGGAAAAGTGCTGGCCATAATATGCATGAAATACCTGCTGCTGCGGCTGCCATTTTAAGCTGTTGCTCTCGAGTTATTGCTGCATGCAACATGCAGCAGCATCGACAAGCCGTAAGTTCAACTTGAGTTTCCAAAACTTTTAAACTCTTATAGTACAATTAACTGGATTATGCGATTAGCAAATAGAACCACAACAAAATGCAGCTCAAGTAATTGCAACTTTTGGTTGCGCCTCCAAATGCTGCATTTTTCTAGCATTCTGCCAACCAACTGTGAAGTGTCGAAAGTTGGGCATAAATTTCCAAATGGAATGTGGAATGTGGCAAGTGGCAAGTGCCAAGCGGTGGGTTTGTCTTGCAACTTGGCATTGTTTGCAGCAAATTGTGTAATGATGCAATAAAATGCTTTTGTTGATTTCTGCGTTTAACAAATTGGCCAAGAAGTGAAAAAGAGAGAGTTGCCTTTTTGACTTGCGGCATGGGCGTGGCAAGAACTTGAAGTTTTCTGATTTATGCACTCTGATAAAGTTTCTGGTGCGTGTCTGAGTGTTCTGACGTGGCATTTATTTATGAGACTTGTTGGTTTTCAACGAAAACAAGCAAGCAAGCAAACAAATAAACAAACAAACAATCAACAACCAAAACGGGGACGAAAACGAAAACGAAAAAAACAAAACCAAATTTGTAAGTTATGCTGTTGTTCTCCAAGGATTAATAACAATTCTTTGCTTGGGGTTAATTGAATGCACAAAATCCGATGCGCTTGCCCAAACAGACAAATTACAATCACAAAAAAAAAATCATAAATATATATATGCATATTAAAATAATGAAATCACTCACACACAGACATGGCATGCTGCATGAGCCCAGAAAAAAAAAAAACAAAAAACAAAAACAACTGCAAAATATGCGAAATAAACGAATATAAATATTTAAAGAGTGTGTAAACAAGTTGTAAAAGCAGGCAGAGACAACACATGATGTTGCTGCCTCATTCAGGATGTTGCATATAATATTTGAATGGCAATAATACAAACTGCAGGGGTTGAAGAGAGGGCAAAATCCTTGGGCAGCACATACAGAATACTAAGTGAGCACTAGGCATGTATTTCAGCGTTTGTGTGTTCATAAACATAAACAAAATGCAACAAATTCGGACACACAACAACACTTTTCTTTGGGGAAAACTTTAAATAAATGTGGCAAATATTTATGTAAATGAAAAACAGGAAAATATACGTGTATGTGTTATAGTTACAGTTACAGTTACATTTCACATTTCATGTTTGTTTTTTTACTATTTTCTTTTTATATGTGTACATTTGCCTAAAACATGCCTCAACGCAGAGACAGCAACAAACCCAAAGTGATATAAAATAAACAAGTATAGAAATGAAGATAAAAGTAAGAGTTGTGGATAGTTAAACAAACGACAAACATGTTGCATGTTGTACAAAACTGATGTGTGTAATAGACGATGTTAAAAACGCGCGCGACACGCGCCAAAATCGCGTGCAAAGCAATCAAAAATATTTTCAAATGGATTCAAGATGTCATGTGTGAGTGGAGGGGCAAAGGGCAAAGGGGCATATAGTACTGGTTGATTTCTTGTTTCGGTTGCTTATTAGACACACATAATGAATGAATGAATGTTATTGACTTGCGAATGTGTCAAATCAAAAGAGAGAACAGAAAACAGAAATATAAACAAATCGATTGGAAAAGTATGCACAAAATGCCACACGATATTAGAATACGATATACAAGAGTTATAGTTATTTGTATATGATGTTTAGGGTTTAACGGTTCGGTGAATAAACTGGTTGATTGGTTGGTTGGTTACTTGCTTTGATTTTCAATGTTTTACATGGTTTTTTCTATATACCTAGTTTTGGGAAATATGTGTGATTGTGTGTTCTATTTATGTGTCTGTTATCAACTTGAATCTCGACAGATAACGAAACTAATATTGAAAATATAATCATAAGTTTAAGTATAAGTTTGAGTAACATTAAAATAAACTAAAATTAACATTAGCACATTAAATGATATATATGTATGTAAATATATATATAGAGAGAGGGAAAGATAGTGACGAATGCATCAAGATATCCTAGTTAAGAATAAGATTACTTAAGTCAAATGTTGTGCAGCTGAGGCTGCGCTTTTTGGTTGCCTGTTAATTATATATGTATGTCTTGATAAAGAGAGTTTCTTAAAACAAATGTAAACACATAACATAAGCTTAGTCATAGAAAATGGGGGATTAAATATGGAATATCGCCTGCAGTATCACAAGAAATATTATATAGACAATAAGTTCGATTTTTGTTAAGTCGCGGCACAGTATTAGCAGATGTGTGTATATGTGAGTGTAGATGTGTACTGGTGTGTGTGTTTGTTGTGTCTTGAGTCTTTTTTTTTTGTTTTTCGTGTAAAAAAGTCTTTTGGTTTGTTGTCGTTGTCGTTGCCCCTTCTATTGTAGAAACTGTTATCGTATATCCTCTTTTAAACGTATCAAAAGCAAATCTCAAGCAATATAAATCACATATACTGTATATGCTATATCTCTGATCAAGAAATAATTGGTTTGTTTGTTTGTGTTTGTGTATGTGACTGCCACAAGCGACTTTGACACTGCATTGATAATGTTGAACCACCCCTCGACCCCCACGCCACCCCTGAATGTCATCAAAGGAATTTTAATTTGACTTTCATTAATTTATGTGCCACATCGTGTTGAAACGTTGCAGCTACAAACTGCCGATAAGTTGATGGTCAGCCATAAAGCGAGCCATGAATAATTCTTATTGTTGTTGCAGTTGCAGTTGCGTTGATAGGCATGTCTGCCCCATATTGCATTATGCAGCAATTGCTGTTGTCAACCGTACATGTGTGTGCGTGTGTGTGTGTGTGTGTGGCATCTTCTTTCATACCAATGAGAACAACAACATTGCTTGCTACACGAAGTTGCAGCAGCTGCCAACCAGTAAATTAAGCGGAAAAGTGTGTTGGCCTGGCCAACAATAACAGCAACATGCGGCTGTTTCATCAATGTGCAACAAATGAAAGAATAAAAACAAATGCGCACAACATGACCGACTACACGATGCTCTGTATGTATTTCAAAACATTTTGCATTGGTTTGGCATACCCGTCTGACTTGTATAGGGTATGTAGAGCAAGGAAAACCTCGCGTACAAATACAAACTGGGGTCTGCGGTTGTTTGGACCGCTGCAGCCATGAGAGAGAGGCGGGGGGAAGGAGTTGCAGGAATTGGCAGTGTTATTTGCTGCAGTTGGAAATAACTCAGCCGCAAATGAGATAAATTGTACACACACACACAGATAATTGCATGGACTGTGAAGGGGAAATGAAAAAAGGGGGGTGGGGTGAGGGGCAATGGGAATGGGAATGAGAGGAAATACATACATGGCAATTATTTTTTGCAGTTTGCAAGTCGAGGGTATACAAAAATATTTATATGCAGTCGGGCGGCAAATGCATTTTGGGGTTTATGATTGAAAATATTGCGCATACGCCGCATATGATGGCAATAAATGATGATGAGAAATTAATGAGTCAGTCGACAGGCACCAGTCGCTTGTCGCTTGTCGCTCTTTGTATTTCATTTGTTTATTACAATTAGTTGTTGTTGTTGTTGTAGTTGTATTTACAGTTGTACTTAAAATTAAACCCACACAAACAGTTTATTGAAGTCGTACAATACGCATGTTAAGTATACGCCCTGGCGCCTCTTAGCTCTGCCACAAAACATTGGCCATAATAAATATACATTTAATATGTTGGCGCCTGTTTGTTTTTTATATTTTCATTTTTATATTTTTTCTCCCATATTTTTTGCATTTTTTTCAGTTTTTCCATTATTTGCTTTCAGCGTAATTACAGATTTTCATAATTTATGCGCTTTGTCATTGCATTCGCCACAGTTTGTTGTTAAATTTACTTAGCAGTTGCAGTTTCATTTCGTTTCTGTCGTCAACTGGCAGTTTTCATTAATTTGTTTTTCTTCTCTTTTCCTTTTATGACGGTTTGCAATAATTTCGAATTAAACTTAATTGTTCTGCATTTAAATATTTTGCAAGTTTCTTTTATTTTTTGTGTGTTTGGCATGTGTGAAAGTGCAAAAAACATTTCACAAATATTATTTCAACATTTACATATAATATATGGTAGTAATCTGCAACTTTTGAATGGGATTCAACACATTAACTAAACAGACAATCGCATCATCTTATGTATATTTTACTATATATTTATAATATATGTATATGTTAAGTACTATTCAAAGAGTTCATTTAACGATTAGCTGGAAAATTCGATATTTGTAATTTCAAGGATTATTTATGTATATATTTTATGTACTATATAGTTTGAGTATCTTACACATATAGACGAGTATGTGGATATATGTTTGTGTGTAGGGTTTCACTTATTACCATAAATTTGATTTAATTTGTCTGTGTGTGAGTGTGTATTTGCTATTAACTTGGCTAATTTAATTTAACATTACAATCAATGCTAATTGCATGGTATTATTGTCAGTAGTTTACGATAATGTTGTATACCTAACTAAATATACGAGTATTGTATTACATAATATTATGTTTCAAATTAATACGTTACATATACATAAGCACGGCTTCTTACAATTGTATATAGCTAACATTTACAGCAGTATTATCAGTAGTAGTTACATATGTTTGATTTAATAGTAGTATATAGAATTGACTGAGGCTGCAAGTGACACATTTAGTTTTGTATATTTTGATGCATTTCTCTTGATTTTCTTTGATAAAGTCATGAATAAATATTTTGAGAGATATACATTATGTGGTTTAAGGTTTACACTTTAATCTGTGGAACTATATCTCTCGTTTTGCAGTTACATGTTATTACTTTATTTCATTTTCGTTTTCGAGAAAGTGTTTCAATTCCTCAGTTACAGGATGTGGTATACATGCTGCAGAGCTGTAACCACAATTGCCACATGCCCCAAAGTTGCTGTAAAATCCTTAAATAAGCCCATGGACAGCATAAAACCAATTTGGCAGGAACTGAATATATAGTGAGTGTATAGAGTCTCGATGCGGATTGAAAGCATTGTCAAACAATTGCACACATTGGGGGGGAAGAGGGATAAAAAAAGAGGGCGGATACTGATGCGGGGTGTGCAGAGACGTTAATCCAATCAGCTGCGTTAACAATTTGTAATTGTAATTTGGACAAACGAAACCCAAAACGTTGCATGTATAAACACGCACAGACACAGAGGCATGAGGACACACCAAAAGGATAGACAAAAACAGCAGCGAAATAATTCGCAAAATGCTGTCGACAGGTAAGCCAAATGGGGAGGGCAATTGATAGGTAAAAGGGAGGCAACAGAGGGGCGTGGCACATGGCGATCGATAGTAATTTAATCATTTGCTAACACTCATATTCCAGTATGAAGGACTCGTGTTCACTGACAAAGGCAGCGCCAACGGATGCGGATGTTGTTGCTGATGCTGATGCTGCAGCGGATGCGGATGTGGATGTGGATGTGGATTGTGTTGCTGGTGCTTGTGCTGCAATTGCAGCAGCAGTGGCAGTTGGTGTTAGATGTTGCTGTTGCATTGCTGCAGCAGATCGCCCCAAATTGACTTGTGACAACATTGCGGTGGCCGATAATTTGCCATTGTAGGTGAGTAAGTTGTTGGCAGTGCTGTTGCTGCTGCTGCTGCAACTGTTGATGTTGATGTTGCTGTTGTTGCCGTAATAGTTGAGCGCAGAGATTAGAGGTGCACCCGTTGTAGTTGTGGCATGCTGCTGACTACGTCGTTTGCCCATAAATTCAGCTGTTGGCGTTGTTGCCGCTGCTGCTGCTGCTGCTGCTGTTATCGCTGTTGCATTGCGCAGCGCAATGAATGTGTCAAAATTTTCAGCCGTCGAGGAGGCATTCGAGGTGCTCGAGTTGCGTCGTGCCCCCAAATGCTGCAACTGCTGCTGTTTAGAGGTGGGTAAGTGCAGCTTCTGCTGCTGCTGTTGCTGCTGTGACATGGACGAATTCGACGATGATGAGTTGGACAACGAAGATGAGTTGACGGAGTGTGCGGGCGGATGCTGCTGTTGATTTGCGTAGTATTTTCGCAAATTTTCCAGCATATAGCGATTATTTGCACTTGTATTTGTGTTTGTCGCCGTTGTTGTTGCTCCTGCTGCTGCTGGCGCCGCGGGCGTAGTTGCGATTGCAGCTGCTGTTGTTGCCGCTGTCATTGTTGTTGTTGGTAACTGCAACTGCAGCTGCTTGCTGCTGGTGGCATAGAGCCCATCAGTGCCGGACATGCCAACATCGTTGGTTGGCAACGCTGTGGCAGCAGCTGCTGCTGTTGCTGCTGTTGTTGTTGCAGTTGTTCTCAGCACATTGCCGCCAGGCATAAAATATCGTTTGCTGGCAGTTGCTGGCTGATAGCTGCGCGCATAGTGCGCCTCCATAAGGTCGGCACGTCGCTGTTTTGTGGCATGCAGCATCTCAGTCTCGCCACCGAAGCCATAGTATTCGCCGCCGGCATACAACTGCTCCATGTCTGCCTCATTGTGGCGCAACGCGGTGGCAAGCTCCTCACGCTCAAACTCATTTCGACTGCGACTGCGACTGCGACTGCTACTTCGACTGCGATGGCGTTGAAAGTGCGCCAAGTAGCTCTCGCCACCCAGAGGCGCCTCCGACAACGACTTATCCATGTTGTCGCTGGGTCGATGCTGCTGCTGCTGCCCGTCAACTGCAATTGCCTGTCGCTGTAAATGCTGATTGAGCGATTGATAGAATGTGCTCTCGGCAAGATTTTCACTATACGCAGTCCTCGCTGGATTGAGTTGCTGTGTCCTTTGCCTCTGCTTCTGCTGTTGCTGCCAATCAGCAGCGTCCTCTTCGCATTCATTCATATTGATGCGAATGCGCATATCGCGAGCCATATAATCCGGCTCGTTAGTGGCCTGCCTGGCAGGCTCTGCATCAATTCCAACCAGGTCATGCTCATCATCTGCCGCCACGTCATCATCCCCATCATCATCATCATCATCATCGTCATTGTCGTCGTAAAAGAAACGCGCTGATTTGGCGCTTTCGGCCAGCAGCAAGTCCTCACTCTCCTCCAGATCTAGGGCATAGCTGGTCAAATTATCAAAGTAGTATTCACACATTTTGTCCGGATGCTCGTAGCGCAGTTTAAGCGCAGACTCTCGCTCCCTCTCTCTCTTCCTCTCTCGCTCCCGCTCCCTCTCTGCCTGTTCCAAACGCTCCCTCTCCTGTTCCAGCTGCAATTGCAACTGCTGCTCCAGTTCCTGATCCCGCTCACCGAACTTCTGTTCCGTTTGAGCTGTGGGTCCACTAAACACTGACGCGTAGTCCGAACTACTCAATGAGTCCGACTGCTGTCGTGCTGATATTGGCAGTGTGCCCAGATTTTCATAATTAGCACCAGCTGCCTGGGACTGACTGCGCTTGTGACGACGCCCCAAATCCGAAGGATGGTGCACGCTGTGCTGCTGCAGCGAGGGCTCTGCGTTGTGCACCACTGATGCGACCCACCGAGTGTGCCGACTGCTTGCTGCTGCCCAGCTGCTGCTCAAAGTTTTGCTCCAGATAATGCTCCAGATAGTGCAGATTCTTGCTGAGATCTATTTCGGATTTGTAGCTCTTGTAGATGGTCGCCTGCTTACCGGCCGCATTTGCTGCAGCACAGCGCGACTCGTAGCTGGAGATGTGCGCCCGATCGCTGATGAAGCGGAAACTCTCGTCCTTGGCCAGAGTGTGGAAACCACTGAATTCACTGCCACCACCACCACCACAGCTGCTAGTGTCGCTCTGTGTGGCCTTGAAGTTGCGGCACTTGTCGCGTATCTTCTGGATGCCCTGACGCGTCTTTGCCTGCAGCCGTTCAAAGTAGTTGGACTTGGGTGTGGTGGACACTAGACGGGGTCGGTAGGCGGTGTGCTGAATGTCGTAACCACCGCTGCCCGCGGCACGCATGCTCTGTATGCTCTGGGTTCTGTTGGGGTAGCGATAGCTCAGCTTAAGCTTGGGCAGTGTCGGTGTCGGTGTCTCTTCCGGTTTGTGCAGCTTGCGCAGTGACAGCTGCTTGAAGATGGCCTTGCTGCGCTTCGGCTTGCAGCTGCCAGGATCTTGTGTGAAGTCCTGGCGCTCAAAGTGCCGCACTGGCACACCGTGCAGATAGTGTGTATTGGTTGTGCTTGGAGTTGCTGCTTGACGACTTGTCGACGATTCAAAGAGGCGTCGCAGTCCTCTGCTGCTACTGCTGCTGCTGCGCTGCGGCCGCGTTGTGGCACGTATTGCAGTTGTTGCACTATTCGCACTTCGCAGTCGTGGATTAACGCCGAGTGTGAGGATTTCATCGTCGTGAAATATGGAGAAGGGATTCGTAATCACCGTCGAATTGTCGATGGGCGATAATGGTCTTAGATTGCTTACGGATCTAGTCTTAAGGCTAGTAGTAGTACTAGTATTAGGATTACTTAACGCTAGATGCTGCTTACTGTCTAATACAACTACAACTTTGGCTTCATTGTGCTGTTGGTGTTGGTGTTGGTTTTGCTGTTGCTGTGGCAGATTATCTACTTGTTTGTTGCCTAGCAGTGTGTGTCCTATTACTAAATCGGTTTCGGATCTAGAGAGTCGCTTGCGTCGACGCAAACGTCGCAGCTCCTTTAAGGAGTTGCTCTGCTTGCGAAATCTATAGAAAGGATTATTGATGCTCAGCCTCTGCAGCAGCAGCTGCGATTCCTCCGCACTAAGTTTATTGTCTAATTCTAAGGTGCTGTCTTCCGGCAACTGCTGCTGCTGCTGCTGTTGCTGCTGTTGCTGCTGCCCTTCCCCCTGTTGTTCGTGTTGCTCGTTGGTTACATTCAATTGGAGCAGCTGTTTGGCCGTAATTGGCTTCAGTTCACAGTTCATGTTATTCTCTAGCTGCCTATGGCTGCTACTACTATTTTTGCTACTGCTATTTAGTGTACTTAGGCTATTGCAGCTGCCGCCCCAACCCCCGTTGCTGGCAGCAACATGTTGTTATCGGTGCTGCTGCTGCTGCTGGTATTGCTGCTGCTGTTGCTATTGTCGCTACTGTTGCCCCTGGATGGATCTGTGGTTCTGTCCGCTGGTGTGCCTATTGTATTGTTATTATTACTGCTATTGGTCAGTGTGGTTGTTGTAATGCTTGAACTGTTGTTGTTATTGTGGTTGTTATTGTTATTGTGGCTGTTGTTGTTGTTACTATTATCATGTTCATGTTCTTGTTCATGCTCATGTTGTTGTTGTTGTTGTTGTTGCTGTTGTAGCTCGTTGCTTTCGCTATCAACTGCCTGCTAGACCCTAGTGGGCGGTTGTAATATCATTGCAGCCATGCGTACCTTCATTGCCTCCGGCGAGCCATGTCCTGGATATTGCTGCTGCGGATGCTGCGAAGCGGCATGCAACGCCGCTGCTGCCGCTGCCTGCTGCTGTTGCTGCTGGTGATGTTGCTGCTGCTGCTGATGATGCTGAAGTTGTTGCTGCTGCTGCTGTTGTTGCTGTTGCTGTTGCTGGTGATGATGAAAGCCGGCGGGCGTTGTGTAAATGGAATCGCCTTGGGGGCCACTTGTGCTATCCGAGCGTGATTTCAAATCAGCCTTTTCACTGCAGGCGAAACAGAAATAGAAATTTTTGTTATCAAAATATTCACTGATAAGACTTGGTGACAATTGTGAGTGTGTCTCTCGGAGTAGGTGTGGGTGTGCGGGTGTGTCGGGGATGGAGGTTTACCTAATTTGTTGCCATTGATTGGTAAATTTTATGCCAGACGCATATCTAAATATTCATCTATTTTGACAGCCTAAGGACGATTGCTGTTTGCCTGCTCTGTATTGTTGTTGGGTTTATTAAATAACTCGCTCACTGCCACTATTTTGGAATTCAAGCATTCATTTTGTATAGCAAAACATTTTGATTGATCCAACAATTTTATGAATTTCAAATGTCTGTGCGTCTGTCTCTCTGTCTGATTGTTGTATAGTTTTTGGGGGTCGATTGGTCGCATAAATAATGAAATGCTGTTGGCAATGCGGTGGCATAGCGTTGCCAAATATACTTATAGCGGAAATTCAAAATCCATTTCCGCTAAAGCACACCAACACATGCACAAGCACATATACTGGAGCAGGATGAAGACTTTCCATAATGCTGAATACCAAAAACTATGCTTTTCAATTGCATTTTTGAGTCTTGCTGTGGGTGTGCTACAGCTTGTCTGTGTGTGTGTGTGTGTGTGTGTGTGTGTGTGTGTACAGCATAAGCGAAATATGGTAATTTTCAAATGGGTGTATGGGAAAACGAGGGCCGAGTGATGCGGCTAGCCGAATAACCGCCACGGCCTCATAACTCATGTCAGCCAACAAATAAAAAGAAGGCGGCAATGAGCGATTGTTAAGAGGCGTGCCACAAGCGGGTGTGCGAGTGTGTGTGTGTGTGGGGGGGTGTGTGGGTGTGGGTGTATGCGTAGCGGTTGCTTGATGCTGTGCGCACAGCAAAACACTGAAACATTTTTGCAAACAAAAGTCGACTTTGCAATATTGAATATATGTATGTGTTTTTGTATGAAAAACGTAAAATATTTCATGCTTGCCACGCACACACACACACAGACACGCTGTGGCTGCATTATTCATTGCTATGGTATGTGTGGCCAGTCGGGACGCATAAATTGGAACGCCAGCGCCACCTGTTGGCTGCTCTATGCAGCGCAGTGTACGGGCGCCTTTCATAAAAATGTATCATAACTGGCCATTTGTTGTGTCAGTTTGGCTCTATATATATACATATATATATATATATATATTTGTGAATGTTATATACGCGTGTGTTACGCTTCAACTTACCTGTCCTTATCCGATGATTTATAGCCCGTGGAACCTATAAAACGAGTAAAAATAATGCATGAGTAGTGGTACAACGGTAAGTCTGTTTTATATGCGTATTGTATTTCATATGAAAACATTTTTAGAATTTACTTAAACTAATAAGTGAGCTTAAGTTAGTCAATAGTTAAGTGAATGTACTGTTAGATACCCTATGTAATATAAATTCATATAGATATTATTAATGGCTTACTCTAAAAGTTTTCAAGAAAGCAGTTTAAATAATTAATTAAATATAATGTAAAACATATTTTCTAAACTTTTATTTCCATCAGCTATTATTTTAGCTAAGAATCTATTTCGGGTACATTTTGTAGAATAATAAATGCAGTAATAAACCAACTTATAGATTGATAGACAGACAATGATGGAAGATGCTAGAGAAACATTCAAAAACATCCAAAGATACATCGACAAATCTATCTACAGATTCAGACACATTTGTAAAATACACTTTACGTTTTTACACTTTTATCTGCAGATACATTTGACAAATGAGCCATGAACCAATTGATGGCAAAAGGTGTAAAGTTGCCCAAACAACAAAAAAATAAATAAAACATACAAAAAAATGGGAATCGGATAGAGAATGAGGTAAATTTTGATGGATGTGGACTAGATGAAATTGTTCTACCCTGCAAGTGCGAAATGTCAGTGGGGGTAGTTTTCTCACTTGAAGATCTGTCAAATGGCATTTGAGAGCTCGATGGCAACTGGCGGCAGCTGCGTCTCAAATTTCAACAATTTTCCAGCGAAAATTGACAAGTTGATTGACATCTGATAAATTGCACGCGCCGAAGGAGCAAACTACGGATGGGATGCCAAAGATTGATCCCTATTTGCGGCCAGTTGTAGATTTCAAGAACGAAATCAAATTCCCAAACTCAATTGCGAAAAGTTTTAGAACCAATGTCCTTGAACAAGTTAGACGAAGAAAAAAAATCCAACAAAAAAACAGAAAAAATGAAAGTTTTTATCCTTCTTTTAGCCAAATTGTTTTCTTATGCTTTCATTGGCTTTCCTCTTGTTATTCTCGTTGTTTGTAAATTGTTTTTACCAAATGTGCATTTTAATTGCGCGTAGTGCAAAAGTTTTTGCCATTTTCCAGCTGGATTTTGATTTCTAATTAGCCCTCCTTTTCCGCATAGGATCCCTCATTCCCTCGGCAAGTTTTAACGACTTTAAGCAGACGCATTAAAAGGATGCTTCCCAAAAGCCAGCCAGAACCGAAAAGAGTTTGGAGCTTTGAAATGAGAGTTGCGCCCCCGTACTGGGCCTTAACCCTTCTTTTGTGTCTTGGCCAACTGACCGCAGGCATGTTGGCGGCGCAAAATGCGCTAATGAATATTTTATGAGATTTATTTGAGTTTGAGTTGCCAACGGAAACAAAGAGAAATATACACAAACAACAACAAAAAATGGGAAAAAATGAGAAAAAATTAAAAAAAAGGCACGGCTATTCTCGCATTTTTCTCTGCTCGTTTTTCCCTATGTTTTCGCTGCGTGTTTGTGCTGCAAGTTTTTGTGTTTTTGCAATTAGTGTGACAGCAACGTGGCATGCGGCATGCGGCACGCGGTATGGGGCAAACAGGCAGTAGATGCTCAAAGTTCGTCGCCATCTGACAGAATAATGAAGAAATGCTTTAATTGTTGCGGCTTTGAGGCGTTTGTAATTAATATTCGCTGCTGTTTGAGTTCCTAATTGTTGTTCTGTTTTTTCTTCTAGTTGTTTTTCATATATATTATGTTTGGTCTGCTATTCTTTGTTATGTTTTCTGGAAAATTCAATATTTTTAAAGAGTAATTAACATGCGTTGGAGCTTCTTTCTAGCATTCTATTTCTAATTAAATAATTTGTCGAATTAAAGAAGAGTCCAAGATGAAGTTTTTAGTGAAAACTTTGTGAATGAACAATGCCTTTTTTGACTTTAGTATTAAGTATTTTTAACACAGCATAATATATTTTTGAAAGCTATTCTCACTTACCTTTGAAGCAGCACTTTTTGCTCTTGATGGCGTAGATGCATAGACATATCAGTAGAAAAATAGCTGCCATGCAGCCACCGGCAACGCCCAAAAGGTAACTCATCTCCAAAGGTTCTGTGCATGGTGTATGGATCGAATTTTTAATTGTTGTTGTTGTTGTTATCGGAAAGCATAAATGGAATTTAATATTTTATATATGGTTTGATTTTAATTGAAGTAATTTATAGTATGCGTTGCATATGGCGCATTTTTTAATGCGTTTTTTTTAACATTTGCATGCAAATATAAAATTTTAATTAATGAAAGAGCCAAATGGAAAACAATTAATATGACATACTTGGGCACACCCTGTAAAGCATTACAGCAAGTGTACTGTACTAAGTGCTTTGCAGGTTGTGTTTGAATGAAAACTTAGGTGTAAATGATTGGAAAATAAAGAAAACACTATGCACCTGCAAACGTACCCTCCACAATCAAATGAATGGCATGGCGATCGGTGCCTCGTTCGTTCTCCACAACGAGGTAATAGGGACGGGAGTCGTGCTCGTCGGTGTGGTGTATCTGCAGTGTGGAAAGGTAGCAATCCTCACGGGTGTCCTGCAGCATATCCTCGGCACGGAAGCGATCTAAAACGAGCAGCAGAATGTGTTGAAGAGGCGAGTCGCATATGTAAATAACCATAATATTTTATGGGCATTTCCGCTTAAATGGCACGTATTTTAATTGCAAATAATGCGACAAATAATTGCACTAAAATAACAAACAATTTGTCGATGCATAAATTAAATTAATTTGATAACAGAAAAAAAACACACTCACACTCATACACAAATAAAGAGTGTAAAAGATTTGTTGACACAACAGGGCGTATGCGCTATACAAGTAAGAAAGATTTTGCAATACGCCCGTTTGATTCCTGTCAGTGGCAAGTACGCAGGATTACACGCACGGAGAGACAGACCGACAGCTCGACTGATGGACGGACAGACGGACAGATGGACAGACAGACAGACATACAGAATACCGGATGCACACGCAGACAAGCTGAAAATGAAGAGTAATGCGCGAGATTTGTTGGTAGCAACAGCGACTATAGCTGCAGCTGCAACTGATGCTGCAGCTTGAGGTGGCGCCACAATGCAGTTTAAACTGAAAAACGAGCTGCATATATGGTTGCTGTTGGCTGTCTGTTGAATCCCAGATTACCGCCAGGACTGACAAGCGTGGGAAATCTGCTCGAGTATCGTTCTCGTTTTCGTTTATGTTCTCTTGCTCCTGCTCGCTAGTAGGGACCAGGAGCAGAAACAGGACCAGGAAGCAGGAACTAGCAGGAAAGCTGCCAATGCTAATGCTACACTAGACCAACATGATGCCTGGCATTTGTCTGATTTTGGCCATGTAATTTGTCTTGATTTGTGCGTCATGTACTACACGTCGCACTCTCCGAATGTCCTGTGCCGTCCTGTCCCAGCCAGGCCACTCGCAGCACGTATGCTCAGCGTTTGTTCAATGTCAAATTTGCGGAAAAGGTTTGTTAATGAGCACTCAAGCGTACAGCAAAGCCAACACAACACGGAACACACACATCCGTGCCCGGGTCATATATTTTTTTTGGACTGTCTGTGCGTGACGTGCAATGCGCTGGATGTTGGATACTGCCACTGCCACTGCCACAACAGAGTTAATTGAGTTGTGGCTTATTGAAAAAGAAAAACTACAACTAAGCATCTAATTGCATTTTCATTAGCTGCCCAATGAAGCGCATCAAGTATACGCACCTATGCCCGAACCGGCCTCCAAACGCAACGAACCCCACTCCCAGGCAACGCGCTGTGGCCTCGGATCTGCACAGACGACCATCGTCAAACTGGCCGACTCGCCACGTTTCACCGACACCGTATGCATGGATGGATGCAGACGCAGCACCTGCGGAGCACCTGTAAAGGAAAACAAAGGAAATCACGTTAATCAGCTTTACAAAACAGCCACAACGTTTCAATTAACCTTACACTGAAGCATTGCAACAGAAGCCATGGCTAATGAAACATTAAGCATACGCCCAGCGTAACCAAATAATTGTTTAAGTCTTGTAAACTTTATCAGTAAAGTGTGGCATTTCAACTTTCTTTCAATTTAAAATTTAATATCATATAAACAACATAGAAATATTTAATACGTTTACAAATTTTTATAAACTATATAAAGATTTAAAGCCAGTATCTATATCGAATATAGTTTTCTTGTACTAAGAACGAATTGTAGTCAATTAACTTCACAAAAACCCATTTTAAATAAACACAAAAAATGACAAACTTGTCAAAACCTTACACTCTATGTATCTAATGGAATCTGCCATAAAAGACGCTTTGTTTGGCTATATGGGAGCATAGAATTTGGCCACATAACAATGTATCTATTAGCCACAATAGTTTTCAACAAATCCCGCTGCTATGCTTTATTAGTTGCAAATACATAAATTTGCATTGTTCAACTGCCAAAATGTGCACTTTATTTTGTTAAAACAATTCCCCAGCTGGTTTAGTTAGGCAGTTTGAGCCATGTTTAATCATATTTGGTTGGTCATTTATCTGCTGTGGTGCTTTGAGCTGCAACTGACATGATAATCGTGCAGCTAAATGTCCGAAAATGTTCAAATTGCCATATATTCCAACTAATGCATATCCTGCACAGGCGTGTGTAGAGTAATAATTATTTTTGGTAGCATATTTCTGGCTGTTAGAACTTTTAATGTTGTCTAAAATTGAATGCTTTTAAGTCACCCCTTGTGTACAGGGTATGCATTATTATTTATTGGGAAATTTGTTGTAGCTGTTGCAAACTGCCTGCAGGCAGAGTGCATTAAACTCGTGAGCATCGCACTTGTGCACATAATGAGCTACTTTTGTTGCAACTGCAGTTGTTGTTGTTGCTGCTGTTGTTAGTTAACTAACGAACTAGTTAGTTACTTTAAACATATTCGACAAACACACACAAAGCAAACACACACAGTCTCCCTGATACATGCACATTTTTTTTGTTGTCGCTCTGTCTGTATCTGTCTCTATCTCTTTTTCTCTTTCGCTTTTTGTCTCGCGTTTTTTCGTTTTAGTTGGCTCTGCTAAATTGCTCGTGTCCTTGGTTGGTCATAAATTATGTACGTGCTGCGGTATTCAGCACTAAATTTAAATATATATTTTTTCTTCTCCTTTTTTTCGCTCTTCTTTTTAGTTTTTTTTATTTTTTTTTTTTGTTCGACTTTTTGTGCTGTTGGTTTTTCCACTGCCCCAAGCCGTGTTCATGGCAGTTGTTCTCTTACTTTTTACTCAACTGGCGTATTTTTTTGTTGTTGCATTTTTTTGTGGTCTGGTCATAAGTTCATTTTGATTTTGTGTTACATTTTGGTTTAGTCTGTTGCCGCTTTGCTGCATTTGAAATGCGACCAAAGGCGCCTGCAGCCGCCGATGGCAGAAGCCAGGGAAAATGAGGGAAAACGTAGTGTAAAATCGCAGACGCTTAAAATGTTTTCGACGCGTTTTCCGGTTGCAGTTTTTAATGGAGTTTTGTGTTATTTTAAGTGAACATTAGGTTCAGTACAGTCCGTGTTCAGGATGAGAGGCAAATGCGCATGGGACACGCCGTGAAGCTGTTATTTTATCGCCCTGGTCATCACTTTTCAGTTGTGGTCATCAGTTTGGGCACTTTGATGTCATTTCATAATTTCAAGTATTTCATTTAAAAATTGTTGGTTAAAACAACAATTTTATATGGTAGCTAACAATCTGTCAGTGTAAATAATCGTTCTTGTTCATTTCTCTACCGATGTTGGCTCTTTGGCTTTGGCAACAGTTGCGGTTGTAGTCATATTTTGTGTTGTTGCGGCTGTTGCGGCTATGGCCCCATTGCAACATGTACATAAAACATAAACGAACATCGCACTTACCCACAACTTGTAGAGATACTGGATCCGATATGGATATGCGTTCTTGGCCATTGATATAGCTGGTGGCGCGACACTCGTATTCCCCCTGATACTCATAGGTGACGTTATCGATGACCAAACGTGCCTCGTTGCCTCGCTCCACGTACTTCGAGCCATGAGATATTCTGCAAAACAAAAAATGTATATATATCGTTTATATATAGGTGTTTGGTAATGGTGAGGAATATTTGAAACTACACCAATATGATCAATAGAAGTGATTGCAAACAGTTGCATAATTCAAGCAAAATTGTAGCATACTTTTGAGAGTTCTCTTTGCGCTTTTCTTTATGGTTGCTTCAGCTTTTCGATTCGAGCAAAAAATGCAGCAGCCACATTGCAACTTTTGGGTGGGAACACTTCTACAACTTCTCCTATGGCAGAACTGCAGCAATATTGAAAATTGCGTATGTGGGCGGAGATATTTTTTGTTGCTTGTTCCAGGCAAAAAAAAATATTTCATACATTTTTTAATATGAGAAATGCCTTTTATGTTGCGAAATGCTTTTCAGCTTGACTCTCACACAACAAGATGGGGAAAGGAAGGGGAGTAGGGTGCATGTGTGTGCTGTGTCTGTGCACCCAAACAAATTCCTTTGATAGTCGTATATAGTGCTGCTGGAGCTTATGTTCGATACATTTTGTGCTCACTGTCGTCAGCTTAAAGCGCCAATTAAAGTGAACTTCAAACAGGAAAAGACGCAATTAAAAGCAATAAATTAAAAAGCCATTTAAATGCAAATCCCAAGCGGATAGCTCACCAACCGCAAATGAAGTCGCAAAACTTGGGTAGTCAAATAAAGAACAGCTCACAAATCGCTATGCAACGGAATGGGAAAGAGATGCCTTTGTGTAAATGACGTCGAATATTTGCCCCAAACATACTCGAACTGAAATCACGTAAATCAAAGTGACATTCCTTTTCCTTTGAACGTTGCCCCTTAAATTTAACAGACAGCCAAAAGGGTAATAATATTTCAAGGCAGCACGTTTGCGTTGCCTACAGGGTATGGCCAAGCCCATCACTAAGCGTTCACCATTGTTTTTTTAGTGTTGCAACACATTCATTTGCAAACCAAGTGGCGGCCAGTTCTGTGTGGCTGCATTTGCATTTGTGGGCCAGCAGGACATTGTTAGTCGTGGATCTAAGCTCCTTCTGAGCATAGGTAGACTGTCAGCGGCGCACACCATTGATTTATTACACTCTCAGAGACAAACAAACGAACACACATTGAGTTTGGTATTGCCTGGCACGCACCATTTAATTTGTCGTTGGTGAGGAGCACGCATGGAAATTAGTTTTGAACAATTGACATTTAATTTCTGATCAACACGCGTGGGCACGCTTCATTAAGTCAACACATGCCACAAGGTTGCATGTGGCATTTGTTATTAGAATTTGACGCGCAACTGAATCAATCTTCTCAAGGAGCAGCCAGCATGCCACGCATTCATATGGGCTGGGCCAAGTGCAAACAAAATGGAATCACAAATCACGTACTCACAACGCTGACTGATCTGGCCCCCAGCTAGACTTTGTAGCATGCAACGTTTGGTATGTATGAATGTATGTGGCACGTGCAAAATGAGTGTTTCGATTTTTCCAAACCACCTACTGATGCCTGTTGAATGGCCAAACAAAAGGAATGAACGGACGGATGAACGCATCGCTGCTTTGCATACTAAATGCATAAAGAGTTGCAACAAGATGTTGAAGTTGCAGCATACATACATGTATGTATGTAGCATTTCCCGCTGCTAAATGCGACTCGCTTGTCTTTCAACTCTGTTACTCATTTTGTGCACAATTTCCGCTATGCAGCTAATTAAAATGACGCAAACATCAAGAGTAATAGTTAGTGGGCTGCCTTAGTTGGCTGCCTTTTTGCCTTCTGTGCCATTGGGAAAACAGGGCGCAACAGGAAGTGTACTCATATACTGGAAATGTACTCCCAGCAATAAAGAGAAAGATATAAAACGTTAGGGAGGAGGGTGGTTCAACTATATTATGAGCTTATAAACTAAGCAAAAACTCATTACAGTTGAAGTTTTCTTAAGCAATCAGCATCTGGAACTTAGTGCAATGTATAAGCTCTTCTACGAGTTCCAAACACCAATGTTATTTGCACTAGTAGAATATTATGGTGGCATATCAATGGAGAAGCAAGTGGAAATATTGCGTATACGCAATAAGTGTTGTCATTTTAACTAAACTATTGTTTGTTTAAGACATTATTTTCAGGAAAATCTATATAATTTAATGAAATTCTATTAGCTTTTACCAAAAAAATATTATTTTTCGAATAACTACTGTGGCACTTTTTTTGTAAAACTATTTTGACAAAATATTGATTTCACTACACAAATATTTTGCAAAAATATTTAATCAATTGAAAATTTAAACTATTTGCCGGCAATCACACAAATAATATTAACAATGCCGTCCGAAAGTATGCACTAAAAAAATTTACAACAATTAAAGGGCAATGAATTCGACACCTAAAAGTATGCAATGAAATATTCTACATTGAAACAAGGCGCATTTCAAGAGAATACCAAAAATATACATAGACTGCATACTGCGGCAAACCAGTTTAAAGGTTTATTCGGAACACTTTCTACTTACCTCTGAACCCATTTGTAGGATGGCATAGGATTGCCATCGGCGACACACTCGAAGGCGGCGGGACTGAAAAGTGGCGCCGTGGTGAGACGGTCTGGTCCGGCAGAGACAATTTTGGGTGGGTCTGTGGCAGAGTAAACAGAGGCATGGCCAGAAAGAATGGGGGTTAGGGGAACGTCAATATAAAATTAAGGTAAAGTTAGCCAAGCAAATGCAGAAACAATAACAGCATCGCTGGCAAAGATAAACAAAATAAGGCACTCACATTTCACGTCCAGCTGCACTGACAGCTGCTCCGAGGTTCCAACCGAGTTCTGTGCCTGGCAGGTGTACAGACCCGCGTCCCTTCGTCCAACAGGCCGCAGCTGCAGTGTTTCCTAAAGTGAGAGCGGGATATACAAGGGAAGATGGCAATTTAATACAATTACAAATTTCTGCTACACTTAAGATAAATACGCAGCGCAACGTCGCAATTTCGGTAGAGACAGGCGCGGTTGGAGATGGGAGAGGTAAAATGCGGAATAGTATGGAATGGACTCACGGTTGTCGCTAGGATGAGCTTACTGCTTACCTGCAAGCTGGCTATCTCAGAGCGTCCGGCACGTCGCCAAACGATGCTGGCCGGTGGATTGGCATCGGCCACGCAGCGCAGCACAAGCGCATCCTTATCCTCTTCCAAGTCGATTTCCGGTGAGCCAATTAGACGAATGGTTGGAGCGTCTGCAAAGCACAAGATGAACAAGTTGACTAAGCAAAACAAGCACAAGAAACATGAAACAAGAAACAAGTCAACAAGGCAACGACCAAGTCCATGCCCAAGTTGATGCTGAAACCCAAACCTATATCCAAGCCCTAGTAGTTGTCCCAACTATCTTCCATTTCTCCATCTCCGGGCTAAACTCTTGAATTGCTTAACAAAACAGGAAATTGCAGCAAATTGTAGCTAATTGAATTGTTACAGCTGTTTGCCATGTCTGTTTAGCTTTTGACTTTAAGCCAAATGAAATGACTGCAATCAACTGCTCTTCCTAGGCAAAAGTATCTCGGATCAGGCCAAAGGCAATACTGGTCTACATTTACCCCTTACACCAGTGTATTAAAATGTCGTTACAAAATTGTGCATTACATTCGAAACAAACAGACATAAGTTATACACTCTCTACTCAATAAGACAATAATTTGTGGGTTAGACTTGTTAGCAAGAGTATAAACTCTTCGGTAGTTTGAGTTGAAACTATTTCGATCTATAAGCCGTATTTTATATTTCCGAAAAGCACTTACATTTGACATCCATGCGGGCTTCAACTGGTATTGATTTTGCCTCGTAGTTATCGTGGAAGGCAATGCAGCGCAGCGTATCACCGTGTCGTTCTCTCATCGCGGACACCTGGACAACTGAGGTGGCTGACCAGGTGCGTGTATTATCCGGTTCGGTGGCATTCACTTGCGGGTGGATGGGTGAGATTTCCTGGTCCCCTGTGCAGTTGCAGAAAAGGGCGAGAGCGGGAGGGAGAGATAGAGAGAGAGAGAGAGGAGAGAGTAGGCACAAATCGTTGAAATTAATTAACACGACAATGTCAGAAGGTGGCTGGTGGATAACAAGAGCAATCAAAGGATAACAACTGCAGCATGAAAGCACTTACCCAAATACCATCTGAGCGTTGCAGGCGGATTACCATAATGTGAGGCGCATTTGACTGTCGCCACGGCGCCAGCGTCGACCGTGATGTTGTGTCCTGGCGGCAATGGTGCACCCTCATACTCCAGACGTGGACGTTGTGGCGCCACTGCAAGTGGCAAGCAATGTAAAATGACACAAACACACACATACACACAATGATTAGTTAGATGGGGTTTTAGTGGCTAGCAATAGATGTCAGCAGTGCGGGCAGAAGGAAATTTAATTGAATACTCGACTAAAGCAACTGATTTATTTGACTTTGACATTAGTTACCCCAATTGCCTTTCCCTTTTGGCATTTTGTAAATCAAAGCTACCGGTCGCTTTTTTACCCAAAAATTAATCATACGCAACGATGGCAAATTTTCTATGCATACGAAATTGATTTGTTTGGGTTTGAGTCTGGGAGAAAAATGGATTTCCCATAGCTAAAAAATAACACTTACCACGTACAACCAATCGCACCGGTTGACTGGTCAGCGCATCCTGTGCGGTAAACTCACTGGCAGTCACTTGACACTCCCACAGGCCATCATCGAAGTCCAGAGTCGCCGAGCGTATCCACAAGGAGCAATCGCTGCCGATTTGTGCCGGTGGTGGCGGATGTAGATCCCGATGTAAGGTGGCCGCATTGCTGCTGCTATATGGACGTGCGGCCCATTCGTATTTCTTTGGATAGATGCCCACAGGCTGTGAATGATAACATACAGAGAGAGAGAGAGAGAGAGAGAGAGAGAGGAGAGTGTTGCATTAGCACAGCTGTTGAAACAAAGCACACCGATGATGCTACCAACAGTGATGATGATGATGATGATAAGGATGAGCAGGGCGGATCTGGCAAACGACATGTTTAGCATGTTTAACTTTTCGATGTAGTCAGGCGTTTAATTTCGTCTACGATTTGCCGCACCCACACACTTGCAACACACACAGACACTCAGATAGACAGACAGACAGACAGCCGAAGAGATATCGAGACAGCAGTTTGACTATTCTATTGAATGGACACTGACTATCCATGGAGATACCCTCTCCCATTTCTACTATTTTGGAGTCGGGTCTGTTGCCATTTTCAACTACGTGTCGTTTAACTCCACTTACAGGACTCGTTCAACTGTTCGGTATGTTGTTATTGCTGATGTAACTGCTCTTTCTAAATTGGCATTAGTTTGTTTGCTAATTGGAAATTAAATTACAATTAGTGATCTTTGAGCGTGGCCATCGTTGCCCTTTAACTATTTATGTCCTGGTTTCATTCCACCCGCATATACATGTCTCCTGACACTGTTACTTAATTGCTTTCTGCCTGCTGGCTTCTGCCTTGCCACGCCCCCCTCCTGGCCCCATTTAACCCTTAAATTGTTCTTAAACCGATTAAATTAACTGTATCATTGCATTCGCTTACACAAAGGTCACTTGTCATGAAGTCTCAACTAATCTTAAGGAGCAGTTTAATTATCAGAAAAGTTAGATATCTTTAATTGTTTAAAAATAAACTGTTGTATTTTCAATGAACTTTGTTTTTTAGTAGCTATTGTTTATTAAATATAAATTAACTAGTTTTTTTATTGACAAGGTAATTTACAATACAATGCTAATTGGAAGGCAAATTTATAGGTGACTGACCCAAAATTGGTCTAATGGCATTAACCACAAACTATTCTTATTCAAAGATTGTAGAGACTTTTTGTATGCAAATTGTATAGCATCGTATTTAAATTCCATATTAGCTACGGGCGAAATATTTTAAATATTATTTCATTTTAGTTTCGACATTTCTGTGTGTGCTATCTTTGGTCAACCATCGTCTGGTCGGCAGCAGTTGGCCTGGCCTAGGGTTAAGCAACTGTCCTATACAAGTGTGTGTATGTGTGTTAGTGTAGGAATGTGTGTGTTTGTGTGTGTGTGTGTATGTTAGGAATATTCGGAAAATACAAAGAGGCCATGTTGAATACGTGCAACTGTCAGAATAACAATTTCGAGAGCCAACGAATATTTTGTTGTCCCTCAGTTGTTTGTGTGGGATCTGTGTGTGTGTGTGTGTGTGTAGTGTGAGTATGTAAATATAAGTGACAGTATGTGTGTAACACCAATCGTTTGCAATCGGCAGAATTATCTTTATATTATGCCATTGTAACTATATAAGTATAGAGTATGCTTGTTATTGTGGAACATTGTTCACATTACTATTATTAGAATATGTTGAACAATCGATTCTGCTATGTTGGCCGTATGGTTTAGCATGGGCGTTGATCAGTCACTCAGTGAATGAAAGAGAACAGAGAGTACTATGTATACAAATATCTTACTTACTTACTAAACTTAATTTATATAGCTTCCCCAATCATTCTCACTCCTTCGCAGTCTGCTAACCTTTCCAAAAGCATCACCAAATTTATACTTGCCGTTTATATGGTCTGTGTCTGACTAAAAACAAGCGATCTGAGACTAAATAGAGATGCAAGCATTTTAGTTCAACGCTTTTACGGGTGAAGGAGAAAAGCACATGAAAATTGTCTACTTATGATAAATATACCGAGAAATGTATGGAAAACTATACAAACGGCATACTGAAATGGGTAAGTTTGTTTAAAAGGCAAACATAAACAACAACAATTGGCATAAATATGCAAATATCAGAAGAAATTTAAATGGATGCCAAACAACAAGAGCAGCAATTCTGTGCATGCTGGGGCGTGCACGAGGGTTGATTCAAGTGTTAGGCCAAGTAGGGAACGAAACTAGATTTTAACTACACAAAAGATGGCAAATTGAATCTATAGTAAGTTAAGATGAGTTTTTGAATCAGCAAAATAATAGAGTAATAAAAGTGTAAAGGAATTGGTAGGATACTTGAAATCAAGAAACGACTGGATTGTAATAGACTACTTGCGAGCTTGTGGAACTGCCCTCGTTTAAGAGTTACTCATGCAAATGAAAAGGGACACTCGATGCATGCAAATGTTCTTCTTGGCCAAGCAACGTATGTGTTTTGTGTTCTGAATAGCAACTCCTTAGTCCTGGAGACACAGAGCATGTAAACATTTAAGTATATCGAGAAGAGATGCTCAGCAATGCACTGCAATGCAATTGAAGGCGATACGATGCGATGCGCTGTTTGGCGATGTGCAGCATATGAAAAAGGACATTTTGAGATTTGCTTTGTGATTTTTGTCATGCAAGGAACCCACTTGGTGTGCATTTGATTTTGCATAACAAGCGCATAAGAAACTGTACACAAATGTGTACAGTGTGCGAAGAAAGTTATGCCACAAAGGCATACAAATGTCCATGAATAACAAGCAGTGGAATCATCTGCAGGCCAAAGGCACACCCAAGTCTCCACATGTATATGTCTATAGATGTACATATACTTTGGCTCGATGCCTTCGATTTTGGCCCATCAAATAATGGTTGAAAAAGATTTAGCCAAAAGAACCTCAGATATGTTTATAGTTATGTTTGAGGCAGTCAACAAGGCAGATCGGTCGACAGGCAAGTTAATTGTCTTTTCTGCTTTCTCTACCTCTCTCACTTACACTCTTTCACTTTTCTTTCTCTTTTGGCCTTTTTGCTAGCTGAATTTAATGAATATGAGCCTTTTCGACATGCTACGTAAAAGTTCACAGTACAAGCAAAATAATGCAAATGTCTGGTTCAAATTTGACGCTTGCACCTGTATCCTGTTTCGTAATGCTATATCCATGTAAATCTCGCAAATACACTAAGAAAAAATGAGTATACAAACTGTGTAGCAAATTCAATATGAATTCTATAGCAAGTCAAAGCGAGCATTATGTTTTCTCTCTGTGCATCCTGCGCCTGGAGTGTTGCCTTGAGTGGCCCTGTCACGCACTTTCGATTAAAACTTTCCCCAAACACACGACTTAATCAAAGAAGAGCCCTTGCGGCAAGAAAACACTGTCCAGCGGCATATCGAAGAGGCCGTGTGGCGATGGCAAAGTCAAAGGTCACAGCGTTGTTTTCATTTCAGCTCAACTCGCATTATTGGCTCGCAACGGCTCGTAGAGCGTAAATTACATTTCGCTGGCAGTGTGAGCGAGTACACGCACACACACACATGTGTGTGTGTTAGGCGGACAGGCAGCCAAAACAGCACTTAATTGAACCACAGGACGCGACTAGCATCTAAAATGACTTTCAGTTCTTTGAGCAGTATGCGAAGTGTGTGAAAGTTGAATAGAGAAAGTTATAGACTGTTAAAACATGTACAGTTCGTATGTTAGGTATGTGAACAACACGTTGTTGTTGTTGTTTGCTGTTGAATGAGGCATGTGAATTGAATATGAGAACATCGATTGCATGATTACCTTGTTATCCTTTTGCCAGGAGCATGAGCCACGTTTATCGATTACTTTGCATGTGAGCAAAGCATCCTCATGTGGATTCACCTCAGTGTATGTGGGCTGCTCTGAAAATCGTTGAAAGCACTCGATTCCTGCAAAAGAAATGGAAAAGAAAGAAAAACACACACAAAATGAGTACAGTACAGAATCAGATAAAATGTACGTTTTGCTTATTGTTATTTCAAAGTACTATTTGCCTTATCCCTTTCCACTATTCTTTTACTTATTTAACTGCCATTCAGCGCTCATCGTTAATCAGCAGTGCGTTGACATTGCTGCACAGCATCATAAACAAACTGACTCCCACTGTCTTATCTTTTCTTAACCCTTGTGTTCCAACGACAGCGCATGTAAGTATGCAATATTTTTTAATATCGCGAATACTGCGTCCTGCATTTGTCTCGAACACTGGCAATTATCAACAGCAGTCGCCAGTACGCCATTTTCAGCCATTTGCTTATCTTTGCACTTGCCACGCCCTATATGTGGACGCTTCATTATCATTGCGATGCGTTCCATTTTCTTGTAGCTTCTTGCATTGAGGGTAGCAGTGTTTTTGCTTAAAATATGTAACACTAGTGTAGATTTTTCTTAAATGATAAAAATATGTAGCTAATACACTATAGTAAATTTAAACTATAGTTCTCATTATAGTTTTGATAAAGAACATTTCACAATTAATACATTCATCTATCTAAAATATAAATATGTACATATCTAAGTTCCGAACAAAGCTCATTTCAGTCGAGCTGGCAATTAACCCAATTATATAATATAATCCAATAGACTACAAAGTTCTCTGTTAGCGAACTAAGTAACGCAAAACTATATTATATTAAAACTTAAAGCTTTGAGTTGGACTTTTGCCACAAAGGGTATTTAATTTTCGTCAGTTTCAACTAAATTTTTTCTATCTGGCTGGCACTTGGCGTTGGCACAGAATTTATTTTAATTGCTGGCATGTTGAATATTTTCTTCGCTCTTGCACTCAATTACACCAATTACAGGTGGAAATTACACGCGCTGCTTGCGCTCGATAAAAGCTGGCAGTCTGACACACACACAGACAAAGATAGCCAAAGAGTGTGTGTGTGTGTGTGAGAAAGAGAGAGAAAAGGAGTGTAAGCAGTGCTGCCTTAATGATGCGGAAAGTGAGAAGTGAGTCTAAAATGAGAAACTTACATACTAGCAAGCACTGCAACTAGGAGCGACTTCATCTTCAACGTTTTTAGCCCTTTTTAATGCATGCTTTACATAATGTCTTCTGCACTGCTCACCCAACATTTTCTTTAGGGTGGCCATCAGCAAGAACAGCGCGTGTTTTATGTGTGGTCTGATTTGCTTGGCCAAGTTACCTGGCTTGCCAACTTCCGTTTATATATGGCCAATAAACAAGTATAAACAAACATTCTCATGCGTCATTTTGGTAGTGTGTGTGCGTGTGTTGAATAAGCATGCAGCGCTTCGTGTGCTGACAACACGTGACCGCCGTTAGCTGCCGCGTTGCCAACATTTTTGACATGCTCCCACACACACCCACACTCACGCACACATACACTCACGCAATGATTTATTACGCGTGATTGGCGTGATTGCCACTTTGATGCTTTATTTCATCTTCCCGTTGTTGTAACCGTTTTTGTGCCCATTCTCTGTGCCACTACCCCTACCCCTGGCACTGCCAAGCCCCTGCCACTGCCCCAGTTGCATCCCCTTGTATCCCCCCACTTTCCATTCTCTGCCTCTTTATCCTGTTGCTGTTATTGCAGTCGTTGGCTCTGTTTGCCTTTTATCGCTTTTCGTGTATAAATTGGCTTTGTATTTCAATTACGATGCGGCATGAATCGAGCGGCAAGCAGCAATGACCCACTCCCCTACGCCCCTACTCCTCCTCTCTCCACAGATCCATTGATGCAGCATGACGAATCCATTGCATTGTATGTCCTGCTTTCACGCTGGTTTACAGGCGGTTCAATTTGGCATTCCAACCAAACAATGTCCCGCTGACATGTTGTTGCCAATGCAGTTGGCATTTGATTTATGCCACTTGCAGCTTCCAACTTGCAACTAACTACTACATTTTATGCTGAACTATTTGTTTTAAGTTTTAAGACATATTATTTTGTTCTTAAAACTGAGATAGAAATAATAAAGACATATTGTTTTAAAGAGCACTTCAAGTAAGACAAAATTTTTATAATAAAAAGAAAATAATATTATTATTATTGAATTTAAATTTACTGTTATAGGTTTATAAACTATGTCTATAGTATAGTCTTTTTATGTAAAATAATTTATGTAAATGTTATGTAAACTTTTAGCGGAAATAATTTGCTCATTCGAAACATTTTCATTTCTTTGTTGGGATCTTGTAGAAACGATATTTCTTTCGAAGACAAACAAATTTCAAACTTGGCTGAATTTCTTCTTGATTGGCGTTGCTGCTGCTGCTTCGGTGCTGTGTTTCTGTTATTTTTCTCTGGTTTGCAACTTAATTGAAAGACATTGTAATGTAAAGATTTGCTGGGTAAAAACCGCCAACAAATAAATAAGCAGAGTGCCAACAACAAAGAAATGCGGAATGCCTATTTGCGTTGGGTAAATAAAAATATTAAAAATAAATAAAGTCCCCAACGAGAAATGCAAACTCGCCGAAAAAAAAAGAGAAGTATATATGTAAAAAGAGCGGCAGGAGCTACCCCAACAAAAAACAAACAGACCGAGAATGTTACAGTGAGGCTGGTTGGGGGAGAGAGACAGCCACCGACACAGTCACAGCATAGAGAGAGTCGCAGCTTCTACTCCAGCTGGGATTGCAGTTTTAGCTGCCTGCCTCTTGCTACTTCTATTGCTGTAGATTCAAGTGCGTGCCGCTGAGTGCTGCTTACAGCTTTCTGTTGCTGTTGCTGCTGCTGTTGTTGTTGTTGTTGCATGCCACGCTCAAGTGGCGTTTGTGCTTTGTAGAGTGCAGAGTGTGCTCGTCCCGTGCGCTTAGTCGTTGCGACCCGTTTCGAGTACGCGACGTGCCTGCGCACAGCCAACAAGGATAACAATTACTCGAGTAGCATGTCCGTCCTAGTTTTCTGTCTGCCTGTCTGTCTGTCTGTCTGACTGTCTGTGGTTCGCTTTTGTTTTCTATTTGTCTTGTTTTTTATTTATTTTCAATTGCTTAGGGCTTAAATACTTTGCTCTCTCAATTTTAAATACATTTTTGAGCTGTTCTCCTGCTGGGAATGCCATCTGGTCTCTCCAGGAGTACTCCCGATGTTCTAGAGAATTCTTCAACATGTCAGAGGCAGAGACTGCGTCGAGTGCCTGGCCCACTGTTTACATTGGATGATGCATGGCAGCGTAATAATTTCACGTAGATGTCCGTGGCATGCAACAACAGCTGGCAGCACGACAAATGGCATTGCATCAAGAGTTCTCTCTGGCAAAGCAAGCGGGAAAAGCGGGTCAAATGGGCCTGTCTCTGGTCAGCTATAAAATAGCTGGGCACAAGTGTTTGCCGAAGTAAAACACGTTACTCATACGCAGCGTGTGCGTCCCATTCCACAGCAGACAATTTACGGCAATTCCCAATGTGAATTCACACCCCTTCCCCTTGTCACCTACCCACCCCAGCCCGCTATTCACCACCCTCGTGGCTAGGCACAGTTGCTATCTCCCATTTGGAGACTACCTTTTGAGATCTAGTTGGAGTTTGAGTTGCGTTGCTTTGTCGGCAATCAATGAAAGCAATTTGCGAATCTCTTGTGCAATTCTGCGAAATACAAACGAGAAGCTCACATACATAGCTGCAAATCCGCAGGCGAAACGCATACACACACATTCGAGCGCTCCATCGAACACATGCAGAGGACACATGAGCTGTTCAAGAGGTATTGCCAGATAAGGTACCAAAAAAAAAAAAAAAAAAAAAAATAGACGGAAAATTGTATGCAAATCAAATATGGACGATGATTTGTAAATTTTCAAATTTATAACTCCGCCACTGAGGAGGATACAACAGCAGCTGCTCTGCCACAAATGAAATCTCCTCGCCCAGTTTGTCACATACATACATACATATATACGCTGAGTAGGTGCTAAGCAAACATGCAAGCCATGGGGATTATAATAGGGAATTCTCGTTTGCTCTACACAAAAAAGGCGAGCCAGACACGCCCAAATAACAAAGGAAACACCAAAAGCAACAACAGCAACAACAACAAGAAAACCAACACGAAACATCAGCAAAGCAAACGCGCAAAACGTTTAGATTGCCGAGCCTGACACCGCTTTGGGGTCCTTCAGCGTGTATGTGCTTGCATGTGTGTGTGTTAAGCTAAAATGGGTTCCTTGCGTTATCCTCGCCAGCAGC
Organism: Drosophila tripunctata; assembly: GCA_035047385.1. Taxonomy (NCBI): domain Eukaryota; kingdom Metazoa; phylum Arthropoda; class Insecta; order Diptera; family Drosophilidae; genus Drosophila; species Drosophila tripunctata. Next base: position 1,941,343 of record JAWNPS010000326.1, on the reverse strand, counting down.
CTTCAGCCAGTTATCCTGCCACCTACTTAAGCATAATGATATATTTAGCTTACCAAGTGATTGTTATTTGATATTCAACAGATTTCTTCTCCTTCGACTTTAGCTTTGCATCTCCCTCAATTCGGCAGCCTACACCCAATTCGATTGTAAGACTAAATCGATGTGTGTTGTTATTATTTCATAAGCACAGCTTCTAACGCTTGCTTTGGCTGCCCCATTGTGTGTACATTAAGTTGTTTCGCTTTGCCGAGACTCAAGTGTTTGCCTCAATAGTGCGTATACGTAATGTGCCTTAAGCATATTTATTAACGCTAACAATTCGAGTATCACTACACCCTGATAAGCATGTGTGTATGTGTATTGTCATTCAAACTGCACTGATAATAAACGATCAGTTTTTAAGATAAAGAAAATATCCTCAGTTCCCATAATTTTCAAAAAATATATGAAATGAGAAGAAGTTGAGGTTTTAATATTATAATTCAAAAGAAGTTCTTGTGCCTATTAACATACAAAAAATTACACTAATGTAGTTATAATATTATATAATATATATATTTTGAAATATTTAAAATGTCAATCTAAAACTGATTCTCAAAATGTTTCTTTGTTCTTATTACATTTACTATTGTTTTTAAAGTAAAATCATTTCAAGGCAAAAAGAACACATTTTCAACTGTTATTTTTCTCAGTGTGATATGTGTGACTTGTATCACGTTAAGGTCAGCCCAAGAGCCACATTAGGATTTGAAAAGCAACGTGCAAATTGCCAGAATGATACGATGACCATCTCTCGAACTCAGAGCTACTGCGACACAAGTATTATTGTCAACTGCTGTTTGAATCAATTCAATATTATGTATGTATGTCTGTATGCTAAGTATATATGATTATTTCTCTTATTTTGTCATATTTTCATAGCTCATTGACTGAATGCGTGAAATGGTGTGTAACGTTCTCAGTTTTCCACACCACGTTCCACATGCCACGCCTCGTTTGGCACTCGAAAATTTATGCATTCATTTGTGGAGCAGAGCGAACACACGGCTTCTCGTTGATTTATTGTATTGTACTTTCATATTGTAATATTTCTGCCTGAGTGTTGTACATTCTGTGTGTATGTGTGTGTGCGTATATAAATTTTGGAGTGGCCACTTTGGATTATAATACTCTGTGCACTCGTGACTCTGGTTTCTATGTAATTTTTGTACTTTCCACCTGCTGTGGCACTTGAGGGCGACCAAAACATTTTATTTACTTTCGATTAGCAAATGCAGTCAACAGTTGAAGTGGCAGCTTTCAACATGCAGCCAGTGCCAGATTTTGTCCTAGAAATGCCAAAAGCATGGAAAATTAAAATGAAATATGGACGCATATTTAATCAGTGAAAATACGACAGCGAAATGAAATTGGATGGCGACAGCTTCGTGGCTGGAAAGCCAGTGTCAAAAGCACGCAAAGCACAGTGACTAGCTAACACACAACCACATAGAACCACACACACACACATACACACTTGTCGACATTAATATGCAAAGGGGCTTTAGCTGCTGCCACGACGAGTCGCCGAGTTCACCTGCCGTATGCGTAACAATTAAAAAGGCCAACAACATGAAGCATAGCTAACATGCCAACAACAACAACAACAAGGTACATAGAGACAGGTAGTGGGGATCTGTGTGACAGATAAGCGTAATAACAATTAATTAAAATATATATCAGATTTGTATATTAGGCTTGTGCCCCATAAACGACACCGACGTCTGATATCTGATGCAGCAATTAAACTCATGTCGTAAGTTGAGATTGCGGCCATATATAAACATACATACGAGTATAAGCCTATTAAAGCAATCCACATAAAGAAGGACAGCTAATAAGAGAGGGCAAGAGATAGATGTGTGTGGCACGTTTGTAGTAGGCTGCAACAATCAGTGCTTTCATTCAACAAACTCATTCGTGTTACAGCAAACAAAGCCGAGCAATTTAAAGGCTTCGCTTTTGCTTAGAACTTTCTTGCCTTCTCCAACATCTATTAATTAAACTGATTAAATTGCACTTTATTATATGAGAAATCGTGCGTGAAGCACACAAAACTCTTGTCCCTTTCATACTTGTCTCAAATTAATGCACTTAGCCAAAGTTTCGTTGGTGATAAACATACTAATAATAATAAAACGGTAAAGGCAAATTTGTATTTCCCATCTAATCCAAATCGAATTATGTCATTAAGTTCGTGTCAAGAGGCTAAAGTTCCAAAGCAGTCCTCATGTTTTGCTTTGCTTTCAAGTTGACTTTTCATTTTGGTATTTATTTGGGCGTGTTTGATTGATTGGATATGAGCGTGCGAGTGTGTGGGTGTGTGGGTGTGCGTGTGTGTGTTTGTTTGGGTGTACACGTAATTGCAGAATTATCGAGCTGTCAAGCTGCTCAAGAGGTTATGTCATTTATGTTGTATGGCTTCATGTCAAGAGTTCAGTTAATCAGAGTTGGTTGTCTTTAATTACAAAGGCATTGATTCCACTTAATAACCCCTAAAGACATCGCATTTTAAAGATGAAACCATATTGCTTTACTTTAAATTATTCAAAGCTAGCTTAGATAAATCACTTTAGCTACTAAATACGAATGTTTCAAAAGTCTAAAAGGCTTACAGGGTGTCTGCGAGTCTTTTATTGCCTGTCTGCAATCAACTAGAGTGAACAAAGATTACAACTGCACCCATTCTCATTATGGCTCATCACCCACTCGCCATGCTGCAGATGACAACATCTTCTGTAGCTATTCAACACTTGAGCACGTTAGCCAGTGTTACCCGTACCAGCAGCACCTTACCTCGAGCGCTGTTCACTTTTGTCGTGCGTCTTTTACAGGCACTTAATGTGTCGCATCCACCATTCGCCCCTCGCACTGTCAGCTTGCAACACTTTGCGGCAGCTGACTTTATTGTTGTACGGGCGCTGCCTAAAAACAATGCAGTTGCAGGCGTCGCATATGCAGACAACAACAACTCCAACAACAACAACAGCATCAAATGAAAACGAATAACGAGCAGGACTTGTGGACCACACGGACGGCTAGACAGACAGAAAGACGGGCAGACGGGCAGACGGACAGAGACAAGCAAATTTCAGCACGGAAGCGGAAGTCATTGTTGTCGCACAATGGCGAACGCGTCGCAATTATAATAATTTTGATTGCACACACCCCCACCCCCTACCATCTATTCGCCTGAGCGCACTGCACCAGCAGCAGCTTGTTATTGTTGGCAGTGGTTGCATGAATTATGCAGCTTCCTTGCCCCTTGGGGCATGGGCAACCAAGCTCACATACACAGCACACAAATGCCTGGCGGCAAGATTGCAATTTTTATTTCTTTTTAGTGGATTTTTATTTTAATTACGAGCACTCGACGCATCTCTCATATTACTCATACTGCAGTCTGCAGAGAACAGGAGAACAGGAAAATCACCGAGCACAGGATACGGAATGAAAGCACTGTGAATGATTCGCTTTGTCTACCTAAATAATTAGCAGAGCTAGAAGTTTCCTTGTGTTAGACTAGAAAAACGATTTTCGATTTTAAAAGGTATTTCAAAATGATTTAATTTGTTACTAAAAATACTAATAACGAATTTAAATGGTGTATTTATATTTTGTTTGCTCCAGCAATGCAAAAATGTTTAAAATAACTAACAAAAAGTGTTAGTATTAGCTTAAAGTAATACTTAATTAAGAAACGTTTATAACGTTTGCAAAATTAGCTTTAAGAGTTACAAGAAACTTTAACAAATATTTTAAACTGCAATATTCTAAATGTCTTGCAATGCTAAAAAGTTAATATAAATTTCAAGCTATTCACCGACTTTGTACTCATTCCATGTGGTCATTTGGCAATTGAGAAGGTTGAAATGAACATCCTGTGGGAGCTGGGTGTGGGTGTGGGTGGGGGTGTGGGTATGGCAACTGACACCACCGTCTTGCCAGACAACTTTGTACTAAGTGCTTGAAAATAATTTGCCTGAAAGAGATGCTTTGATTTGGCTAAGTAAACTGTGAAAATTGTGAAAACTGTGAATCTGTAAAACTCGAAAACCCGCAAATGGAAATAAAAAAGGAAAACGAAAAAGACAACTAAAAGACGAGTACTTGTCTCAGCTGTTTATTGTGTGTCTGTGTGAGTGTGTAGTATCAGTGCTATCATTTGCTTTTAATTTGACTCCAGGGCGTAATTAAAGAAAAATGTAAAGCCTTTGATTGTGAGCCAGTGGCTTTTCCTCGGGCTGTGACAGAAAGGGGAAAACGACATTTAACAAGCTACAGAAAATGCAAATCAGAGAAATGCAAACTAAAAGCAAAGGAGCAAATGAAAAATCTCAAACGAAGACTGACAAAAAGAGCGCAAGAGAGCAAGAGAGAGAGAGAGAGAGAGAGAGAGAGAGAGAGTGAAGAAAATCAAGTAATGTGGTAATTGCTTCAAGAAACCAGCACAAACAGAGCTTCACCACTGAGCACAGTGCACTGTGCACTGTGCAACGGACATCGCCTTAAAGGACATAAATTCCATTTAACCTGACGCTGCAGGCTCTGAAAGATTGTTCAGTCGTTCACTTCATCCGTCGGACGGTCGGACGATCTGTCTCTCAGTTGGTTAGTCTCCCAGTCTGTCTGTCGCCATGTCTGACTACTGGCAGGCGCTGAAAGTCAGTGGACTAACACATAAATTTGCCTTTGTTTCAGTTGCATAACACATCCTGTTCCACACAAACACATGCCACACATGCTACATACACCGACAGAGGATACCGACACCAGCCACCAATACATAGAAGCATGTGCAACTTTTGCTGCTGACTCAGCCCTGGAGATGGGTTACAAAAAAGCACCAAAAAAATGTTAAAAAAAAACCAAGTTTATATTGATATGCGAGAAATGATCGAATAAGAAATACTCTCTACCGTATACATAAATAAAATTATAGAAAACTAATTTGAAGAGTTTCTAAGTTTCTAACCAGCCGATCTCTATACATATTTAAGTTTTCAAAAACTATTTGATTGAATTTTGCAAATATTTATATATATTTTTTTTACATTTCAGTGTACTATATAGCCGATTTGCTGCTTTGTTGAAGTACAAGGTATAAAAATAGTGCCAAAACGCTTGGAACTTTCAAGCAGTAGACAAAGTTATGCAAAGTCAGCAGCGGACATTGACATGTAAGCGTGTGTGAGTGTGTACCTCTGTCTCTATGTGTGAGTGTGTGTGTGTTTTGTGTATGTAAAAAGTGTGATTCAATTTGCAGTTTTGACATAACAGCCAGTCACACACATATATGTGCACACAAAGGCAAAGAGAGAAGCAAACTAACCAAGACACACAGACGCAGACTAAGAGCAAAGTCAAATTGCCATATTTCATCTATGACTTTTATGACTTTTTCTTTTATTTTGGGAGCAGCTCTTTTCTCTCCCTCGATTCTACTCTTGCGCCAGTGCAACGAATTTATATGCATGCAGAACTTTATGAACTTTTAGACATTTCATTTACACATATCGCCTTTTGGCTGCCATATCCTTTGAGGTGTGCTCGCGTGTGTATTTCGCTGTATGTGTGTAGGAGTACACTGATAACAAAAAGCGTTACATAAAAAGGATTTTGGACACCCACGCATGATTAACTTCTGTTAAAGAGATGAAGACTTTAAAATTTTTTAAATGAAATCGAAGATTTTTAAGTTTATAAAAATATAGAAAAATATAGCAACTGATCTTTATTTTTGAGCAGTGTAGAGCCAAGCTTTCAGCTGAATATATGCGCTTCAATGTCCTTCACGCAGTGCGTAAAATACTTCTTTGCCATTTGGCAGTCGCTGTTGTTGTGCACATAGAACTCTTGAGGGCATTTCTGCATTGAATGGATGCGCAAACAGATGGTCAAGTCCAAGGCAAAGGAAGAGCAATCATCCACGATGAATTTAATTTCCGGCAGATGTACCGCAAAGTCTCTGAAATGTTGCGCGCCTGCAAGTAGGCAATATTCTCTTAGTTGTGCTCAATTTAACCCTTCTCTCTTTCAATTCAACTCACGAAATGAACGGCATTTGGCAAAAGCATCGAACATAAAGGGCACAGATATATTTTGTGGTTGCGGCATTATAACTTCCAAGTTGCGCTTCACAATGGACAATTCTAGTCGAAAGGGCGGATCAATCTCTATATACCCAGAGCTAATATAGCTACACTCCTCAATGCACTGCGTGAGTCAAGGAAAACATTTGTAATTGGAAGACTTTTAGAGAGGTTTTTGATTAAGTTTTTGGATAAAGCTTTAACCATCCACCAATTGTATAATCCCAAGTTTCTGCTTACCATATTGATGGTGTACTGCTCGGCTAAGTTAAATCGACGATTCTTGGGCAAATTCAGTTGCTCACGACATTCAGCATTGGATGTGTCGAGACTGGGATGCGTTAAAAGACAGCAAGTGACGGCCAGACTCTGTGGGGAGTGTAAGTGGAATTTAAAGCCTGCTTTTAGACTCAATTAGTCTTACCGTGGCCTTGGCTTGATGCTGCTTGCAGTAATGCTCACAATTGACAAACAAAGCGGACAACAGCTAAGAATAAAAGTGAATAACACTCATGAATATCCCTTTAATTAGCAAGAGCATACTCACGATAAGGGCAAAAAGTGTTTGCTGCATGTTATACGCAAGTGTCGAGACTGACAAAATCCGTTTTTGATGTCTAATTGAATTAATCGAACATGACAGCAAATGAGGCACATTTCATGGCTGCTGCTCGCTCTTTTCATTTCGACAGCGTTTGACTTTAGAGCCAATTAAAATAAATTAAATTATCAGAGTGGCCAATTAGCGTACGTGGCATTTACATTTCACTGCCTAATGGACAGATAGACAGACAGACGGACAGTCATACAGACAGAAAAGACAAGAGCAGTCTGAGTGAACATTTTAATTGGGAGCTGAACTAAAATAAATTCAACTATTCACAAACAAACGCATCATAATTTATGAGTGTTTCGATCAAACAAACGCTTAGAACGAGAAGAAGCAGAACATTCGATGAGGTTTCCCTGATAAATAATGTCGGCACGCAAACATCACGTATACGCCGGATTCACCCAACTACCACCCCACACACACCACAAGGTCAGAGTTTCCAGTCACCAGTCAATGCCAGAGTCCGACTCAGAGTCAATGTTCACCCATTGAGCAGCCAAGTGGCCAAGTTAATAAATTGTTTGGTGTTGTTAACTAAATTTTGATTACCAACAACAGCAGCAGGCGCTGCTCCATCAAAAGGTATGGACTGACTCCCTGCTTACGGGCTGGCACAACAGCAACACTTTTTCTTGATTTATTGATATGCTAATTGAGTGTTTGCACGTTGCCCTTTTTAAATAGCGACTTTGACTTCTGTTTTTCCCCCAACTCACTCACTGTGTCTGTGTGTGGGTCGAAATTATGAGCCATGGCACGCAATTTGCATGGCAAGTGTTGTTCAAATTAATTGTAAATGGTTGTAATTTGCTCTGTGCCGTTGCCAATGTTCGCTTTTCGCGTTTACAGTTTAATTGCAGCTTACACGAGACGCCCCATTTCACTGGCCAATAGGCCAACGGGCAAACTGGCAAACTGGCCAGCGGCCTTGAGATCAGCCTTTATCCAGCTGTTTTAATTAATTTATGGCCATGTCTGGCGCGACTGACGCGTCTGTTCGGTAAACGCCCGTCATTTTGGACTTTGAGCGTGTTTAACGTGACGTATGAGTGATTTATGCTGATAGAGTGTGCAAACACGTTAAGCGTTGTCCTTTCACAACAGTTTAACTGCCAATTGTCAATGGTACCTGGCTGCCACACGATATTTATAATTGATCAAATACTTTTGCATTGCATTGCACTTATGAAACTAACTCTTAAGTAGGTAGTAATTGTTACTTAGCACGAACATAGTAAGAAATACATATGATATGCTGATGTATTAGAATAGAAGTTATAGACGAATAAATGCTATAGCTTCAAATGAAATTGGTCTAGAAGTGTGATTTATTTGAGCCTCTAATGAAGTTTATAAATTTTTAAAATCATTACTTAGGTCGAAAACATACGCATTACATTGAATCTGTTGTATCTCAATCTACATAATAGATTTTAATCAAAATCAAGCGCAGATTGAGCAAACACACACAGAAAATCTGTTGTTGCTTCTTTTTTGGATTTGGCTGCATAATTACTTAAATACAAGTGGGAATAATTCGGCTTGATTTGGATTTTTACGCCTCGATGCCTCTTATATATGAGCTTGTAGTTGTTGCTGCTTTCGCTAGGGTCTGATGAGGTTGCTGTTGTTGTTGTTATGCAGGCGTGGCCAGGCTCAATTTTAATGAAATTATTCGTTATTACGTATCGTCTGAGCCAGAGCTTATACATATCCGGTCGCCACTGGAGCTTCATCCAGACTCCGTTAGTTTTGCACGCAATTTAATTATATTTCCTGCTTCATGGCAGGCACACACAAATACACACATAGTAACGTATGTGTGTAAGTTTTTTGTAACAGTGTGTGTGCAAAGTGACTGCCAAAATTAGTAGGAAATTGTTAATGCGATAACACAGCTTTGTGGGGGTGTGAGTGTGTGTGAAGCTTTTCTCAGTTGCTTGGCAGCAAGAATGAACAAAAAAATGATGGGCATGTAAGCGTAACGAACTAAGAAATACCCTGTATTCATTATATAATACAAAATAAAGTTCTGTTTAAATAATAATCGATTTATTTTTGGAAAGACAAAGGTATAGAAGCTTTTTCCCTTTTTTATTTAAACGTTTACCCTACTTATCTTATATCCCTCTTTAAGCATGTATGAGATTATAGGGTATACGTTGTTTACATATTCCCACAAAGTAGTTTTTACTGCGCCCAACTGATTTAAGAGTGCTTTAAGCCTGCGAAACGAGTGCAGGCGTAAGCAGAGAATTCATTTCGCTTTAAAGAGATTGTGTAAGTGCAACGCACAGCAACTACTAGAAGGAGAGAACAAGACAGCAAGCAGTTGCACTTGAAGAAATTCATTTGCCGCATGCCACATTAATCGTGCCTTGGCCAACTGATACGTTGCCCCATCTAGTGGCAGTGCTCAGAGCTCTGTAGCAAGTGGGTAAATTCATTGAAGACGCATTTGCGGTAAACGATGGGGCATGTGCAACATGGGTGTTAAGGCATACACAAAGCGCCAGGCAGCAACTAAATTAAAGATGCAACTCACGCCGCTGCGTTGAGTATACGCCAAGTACACCGAGTACGCAGAGCTGTCGCCTTTTGCCGCACATAAATCAGTTTTAAATGCGTATAAATAAATTGAGCTGGTTGCCGCCTCAGCGGAGACGCAGGTGTGAGACGTCACTGTAGCTACGGAAAGCCGTTAAGAGTTCAGTTACAGAGCCAATGTAATTTGTGATATTCGTATGACCATCAAGGTCAGCGTAGTTAGTGGCGGCAAATTGTCGATAGTTGAGACTAAACTCAGCTATCACAAGAAGAATTAATTGGAGAGTTTAGCTGACAAACTTTATTCGGATAACAACGCGCTAATTCGATGACACGCCAAATCTGTAGTTAAAACATATTTTAACTGATATCATTCGCTATTTAATGTTGTATATAATTTAGTTATGGAAACAGTAGCAACTATCGTTTCCATCTACTCATGTTATCCCCACTCTAATTCATGTGTTTGTGTTTCACTACACGCTTAATACACAAACTATCCGCACAGCGTAATCCGTTGTCTTCGTTTTGACAATTTATGCCATAGTGCCAAAGGCGCACCTTTGGGAACGCTCCCATATCCTTGGGCACACGCCTGGGAAAAGCAACAGGACAAAGAGACCGAGGGAGAAGAGGAAGCCATCAGCATATGTCGCCATGTTTGTCTTGTGTTTGTTTTCATAGCAGGAGCGAGAACGCGTGTGGTCTTGTTATTTATTCAAGCACAGGGGACCAAAGCCGGCTGATTCTTCTTGAGAAAGCTTCTCTCCTCCCACACTCTGTCCTACTTTCACTACTCCCTCTTAGTGCGCTGCTGCTATTTTACTTTAGCTTCTATAAATACTTGACTGCGTTTAATCAAAGGATTTTCACATTAAATTTAACTAAATTACTTGGCTGTTATTTGATTTTTCGTGCTGCTTTGCACATTTTGTATCCCTTAACTGCTGCCACCGCTCTTTTCCCCTCTTGATTATGTTATTGGAGTTTCATAGTCTTTGTGCCTAAATTAATTTTTAATTACGCGCCTTTTCACTGCCAGCGCGTGCACGTGAATATCGTTAGCCTTCGCTCTAATTGGCAAAAGCAAAGGATATGTGTCTGTGTGTGTGTGTGTGTGTGTGGTGTATTTAATAGAATTTATAGCGGATGGCGATATTAATTTTATCTATTCACACCCATAAAATCTACATTCAATTCAGGGGACAAAGCTATTTCGGAATTAAAATCTGTTGCATACTTTTTGGCGCCGCATAAAATACTAATTTTATTTAAAGTCACACACAAAAGTTGAACTTTCATTTTAGTGAACAAAAAAAAAACCATATTGTCGGAAATTGTTGAACTAGGCAGACTTCCCACACACACACACAAAAATAGAAATGAATGTATATAAATATATATATTTGGAGTGCAATTCTGACTTTCTTTGTGGTTTTATGTGTCTGTTTGCCCCGCTGAGCCACAAAGCCGCTGAACTCGAAAGACAGACACCACAACACATAGTACAGCACATAAAACTCAAAATAGTACGCTGCTCAAATACTCTTCTTGAAAGTGAATTATTTTTTTTTTAAATATCTCTATCTGCTTAGGATAAAGGTTCGCAATAAAATTCATAAAAATAAAATAAATGACAAAATGCATTACATATTCAATATATCCTTCATAAGGAAACTAAAAAACACAAAAAAAAAAAAACCACAATATAGGATTTGTTTCGGCTGCATAGCCTTCTGTTTTGCTGTGGCCCAAAAACAGACGTCAACTGTCAGAGCTAGGTGGTCGGAAAATTGAGGCAGTGGGTAAATGGAAAAGTGGTGGCCTTGTAAAGCTTCACGATTTGTGAAATTACTATAATTTTGAGTGCAAATTTTACAATATTAAAAGTAATTAATTTTCCATGAAAATCCTGGAAACTTGTGTCAATAGACATTCGAAGAAATATATTTTAATCAATTTATTTAAAAGGCTTCTCATTTTACAAATATTAAGATTTCATTAGCCACGTCTAACATTTAATCAACGCTTTATTAAATTAAACAAATTTGTTTCTAATTGGAACTCGGCAATTTTACACCCCCAATACAGTGACGATTTGGGGCAACTCGTGCCACATAAAAGCACAGATGGCATGCAACGACAGTTGGCTTGTTTGCCGTTGTCCCGTGTTTGCTACCAGCTGCAATGGCAGCATATTTGACTATTTGGAAAGCTGAAAACTATTGACTAGCAACCATCTAACTAACTGTGCAAATTTAAACTTTAAAGTGTCAACCAATTGGGAACGTTTTCAGCTCACAAGTTTGTTAGCTCTATGTTAATTGGGGTCATCAGGAAACTTAACATTTTCAATAAATAAATTTACTTTATTTTAAAATTAAATTAAAGAAATATGTATTTCAATGTTCGCTTTAATATTGAGAGGTGATTAAAAGTTATTTACTTTAAAATAATGTTAATATTTAATATGTATAAATTTTTGTAAATCATTTGTATTACTATTTTAATGAATGTGAGAATACTTAATGTATTTAACACAGAATATTTCCGTGCATTTTTCTGCTATTGTCATGCATTCTTGTAACTTATTTATATAAATTTTGATCCGTATGAAGTGTTTTTCGAAGCGTTGCGTCATGCTGTCAATCATTTTTCCAACACTAACAATACGTGGGTAGTATTCTCATGTGTCACTTGAATTTCATAGCGCATAGTTAAATATGAAAGCGAACAGTACTTAAAGTTCTAGGGTATGTACAATAAAGTTATTAGCAGTATGAATATTTCAGGTATTTACTACCAATAAAAGAGCAGAATTTATATTTCCTGTTATTTAACTTCACTTAAATATTAAAAATAATGTATAAAAAATCCATAATTCCAATAATTTGTATCAAGCCATGTTCTCAAACATTACAGGGTATATACTAACGAAGCAAAAATCAAATAAAATGTGCTGAAAATGCAAATTTGATGTTTTTTATTTTAACAGGCGACTAATGAATTCTTGATGAAATGACACTTGTTACGCATGGCAAAAAGTCATTGGCAGTCTGTGTGACAGCAGTGAGTGTGCTGCATGCTGCACGCTGCATGTTGCACTTTCCGTGGGCCCCTAAAGTGCCGCACTCAGTATGCTGTTGACGTTGACAAGCGTGGCGGCAAGTGAAATGTAATCAATATACACAAACACCAACAATGTGTGCGTGTGTGTGTTGTGTGTTGCGGGGTTGCTTGCAACAACGAATCGTTTGGCTGTCAATCCGCAAGGCAGCTGAAGATGCAAAAGAGATGTCAATTTAACTAAATAGACAACAAAACAGTTTCGTGAGATAAATGCAAAATGCCACAGAAAGTTGCACTGCTTATTGCGTGTGGCAACAGCAGCACCTGCTTGCAACGCCTGCTACTTGGCTTCAAATTACATGCCACTGATAATAATGCAATGTAAAATGTAAAAGTTGGCTTCGTTTCAACATTGTTGGCTTGCAACTCAATTCAGCCTGACCCGCTTCCTCTTACCGCTTGCCACAACATGTGTCGCAGCAGCAGCAAACAGCAAAAAATGAATGGGAGTGAGCTAAAAAGGGCAGCAGCAATATAAAATTTTACGAGTCGTTTACACAAATAGCAACACTGTTGCCAATAAACACTGCCAGTGGGACAGAGTGAGAGAGTGAGAGAGAGAGAGAGAATGACTAAGAGTAAGGGGAGAGCAGTAGGTGTGGGAAAGCTGCCCCATATCAAAGGTCGTGGCAACAACACCAAACTGCGTCTGATTTTTTTTCTTTCCGTTCGTTTCGTTTGCAATTTTTATATTGTTGCAAAATGTTTTCGTTTCAACGCTCTTATATTTATTTTGTGCTCACACAAAAAAGTTGTTTGTAGCCCTTTCAACCCCCGCCCGCTACTCAAGCCTCTTTTCCGCCCCCACAACCATCTACAGTCGACTCTTTTCGATGCTCTTGCTGCAAATCTAGCAACAAAACTGGCCAACAGCCGCTGCCATTGTTAGTTGGTAGGAGAAGCTGTCGCCTTTATTGAGTACTCCGCCCCAAAATGTGTGTGAGTTTGTGTGTGTGTGGGTGTGGGTGTCTGTGTCGAGTGTGTTTTTCGTGTTTGCAAAAAATAATGGATTTTTATGCACATTTTATTTGGCTGGCAACGGTTGTAAATCCAAAAATGATTGCGAAAAATCTGCAAAATGCAAGTAAAATTGTAGTGAAAACAATGGCATTGCTTGTGTATGTGTGCATGTATGTACCAACATTATTGATAGCAAACACCTAGAGAGTGACCTTATGCAGATGGGAAGCTTTTGCCCATTAAAAAATTACGCATACGCAGTGTAGAAGCTGAAATAAAAGCACATGGAAATAGTAGAGTGCCTAAATGGGTCACTTCAAATTTAAAGGGTTGAATGTGAAGCACAAGAAGATGCATTAAAGCCAGTATCAGGCAAATATTTACAATTCACACAGTTGCAAATTGAAATTGTAACTGCATTTGTCTGGCATCATGAGGGTTTGCTCTCTATGCCACAACCCTCTGCCCCAAACGCAACAAAAGTTGAGAGCTCAAATAAACACTGAGCACTTGAAGGGAATTGGAATTGACTTGTGTCAAAGGTTGTTGCATAAATTTTATTTATAATATTTGAAGCCTGTTACTAAAAGGTTCAGGCCTTTTTTTGTGTACTACAATAAGTTTAGAGTGGGTGCTTGCCATGGCATAGATATAAAATAATATTTTATGTCTGCTCGTCTTACAGGGAGTTTGATAAGGACATCAGCAGGAGCAGGAGCAATAGTAGTCGGCGAAACAGCAAGTAGAAACTACAAATGGCCGCAGAGCACATAAAAGTCAGACCATAAACACACTCCTACACACAATCAGCAGCGCATTTAGGTATGTATGTGTGTGTGACTGAGTATAGTATACTTTTTGGCATACAACGATGTGGTTATGTGCGTCTTTTACCTAGTTTACCACCTGTCTAACCCCATTTCTTGCAATTCACCGGCTTCCTCCCACTGCTTTCACCTCCATGGTTTGTTTAAAACTGACTCTGCGCTGCTGCAACAGAACTACTCAACTGCTTCACTATGTTTTCATTTGCGCTTCTTTCCTTTTGGCTTTTCCAGCGGTACTTATTGTAGTTGTAGTTGTTGCTGTTTCTGTTGCTGTTGCTGCTTTTGCCTTTGGCTCGTTTAGCACAATTTTTATATGCATTTTTGTGTCACATTTAGTTGTTGTCGTTATTTTTATGATTTTTATTCTTTCGACATTTTTAGTGTGCGGACTTGTGTCTTAGTGTCTTTATTTGCATTTGTATGTGTGTATATGTGTGTGTGTGTGTATGTCATTTTGTCACATAGTTTTTATGTTTTATTTAGCAGGACTCAACTTGACAGTTGGCATTGGATGACGTGTTCTGCCTTAAGCTCTGTATTTTATGTGCGCTTTCAGCGAACGTCTTTAACTTCATCCTTTCTGGCTTTCGGACTCTGTGGCTGTTATCCTTGTTCATATTTTATGAGTTTTCATTGGCACAGGGCCCGCTAACTCTGCCCTCCACCCCGTCACACACTTTTCATAGAGCGTTGCTTTATGTCGTTTAATTAATTATCACTCGACATTCATTCATTGTCAATTCTTAAATGTCTACAGTTTTGTTTAGCTTTTAACTGTTTTTTATGAGCCTGCCACACCCACAACAGCAGTCGGCCCACCTCGCCCATTTGCTACACTGTTGTTAGTTGCGTCTTGTTGAGTCTTGTCATAAAATTATTTATGTCCTTTTTGCTTAAAATGCTTGAAATGACAGACAGCGGAGAAAGGAGCTATTTATTTAGCTAATTAAATGTTTATTTCAATTGATTGTCTAAGCTTAAATAGTGGCACTGATTGCCCAGCTGCACCTACAAAATGTATATACACATATATATATATATATATATATATATACATACTATATACTCGAACTTAACTTGGGCGGAAGGTAAGTTGGTAACACAAGACACCAGACACTAGACATGGCAAGGACAATAAGAAGTAGGACTTTCCGGCGCTGCGAGATATAAAGACAATTGTGCTCTAGAGACACAAGTTGGCAACGTTGTTGGCAGGACGAGGCCAGGACATGATGTTGTGCTGTATTTAAAAGGATTATGCACTCGTGTTCTACTTGGGGCTACAGCAAATGCATTGTAAGCAGCCGCGTTGTTGTAAGCTGTGATAAATTGCCCCTCAACTCGAAAGCAATTGAACACACACACATACACACATATGCAGCTTAAGTCTAGTTGCCAGGACACTTGTACACACACACACACATATGTCAAAAGTACAGCTGCCTTTAGCGGAAAACAATTGAAGTAGGAAAAAGTTTTATTGAAAAACATTTTAAATGTGTTTGTGTATCTGCTGCTGCAAGCGCAACATCTTGTTGCAAGTAAAGCAGTTGTCTTTGCAACACTTGGAAATTGCTGTAAGCCAGCAGTATTAGCTAGGAAGTTGCCACATTATTCATCTATCTGCCACGCCCCCTGTCATGCCGATATAATATATGTATAGAACATATATATTTAATTTCCATTTCAAATAGAGCTTTGTTATTGCAACAAGCTGCACAATAGGAGTTGCTATTGCAACTTGAGTTTTCATTTCATTTCATTTCAATTCATTTGATTTGATTTTGCATTTTGCATTTCATATTTTTTGTGCTGACCTTTGCCCTCTGGCCAGCAGACTGTACTGTTATGCCGAACAATTGCAATTTAATAACGTTAATTTTTGCATTTACTGCAAAAACTTTTGATTTATTTATGTTTTGCAAATTTATATTTTGAAAATTGTTATTTTATGCCTAAGAGCTTGACCTAAGGTCATAAATTAAAATAATTTATATGCTTATGAGTTGGCTTTATGACTGGCAAGCACACTGGACAACGAATTTGTGAACCCAATCAAACACTAATGAACATGCATTTCCAGGCTCAACAAGTTTGCAGTATCCTCTTAGAAATACCCTGCAGTTTGCTAGATTGCAGATGATAGAGCATGCTTTCATATAGTGTATCTATTTTTGACATTAAGAAATTTATATGAGAAATATACATTTGAAAAATGAAAAGATTTTCATAATTGTGAACACTTTTAAGTGAAGTATGTCTAATTTCATTTTATATCTTATACCTCTTCACAACTCTTTTTTCCCAACTCTACTCTCTACAGGGTATTAAGGCATTAGCCATGAGCTGAAATTTCTGCAAAGTTTTCAGTTTTTAGTAAACTTTCTGTGTCTGTATTGCGGCTATGTGGAACTAGCTACACTATTGTATGCATTTTGGTTTTACATTTTGCAACACGATGACAAGACGTTTGGGGAGATAGACTCATAAGGGCTCTTCTCGGGCATTCCTGGGGCATTTGGCCATGACATTTTGGTCAACTGTGTGTGGCTTTGGAGTGGCTGCCAAGAATCGGAAAAGCCAAACGAAGTTCCTTTAAGGTTTGCTGTTGCTTTTTGGTTGTTGTGTCGAGAGTGTCACATTTGTTGCTTTCGCATTTATTGTTTTGATTTCAGTTTGTTGTCTTCCATTTTTGGGGTTTTACTCCGTCTATCCTTTATATGCTGAATTGAAATCATACTAGTAACAAAGGCTAAAGAAGTGTCCCCTAAGAGTGCAACTCAACTTTTGCAGAATATTACAGGAAACAATAAAAGAGAGTAAGACCGAACAAGCGTTAGACCAAAAGGATGACATTCTTACCCTTAAAGCCATCAACAAAGATTTGTCTATGTATATTCACATTTGCTTAAACGTTACGTTCCAACTATTGCTAAAAATGTGTTTAAATAAGCGATAGTATCAAGCTAAATAAGTAATCAATAAATGCTGCTATTTGATTTCCAAATCTGGATTAACACCTCCGTCTGAGTGCACTTTCCAATTGAACTCCAAACATTTGACTCTACTTAGTCTTCATTTTATTCAGTGCAAAACAAAAAACATAGAAATTTACTTACTTAACTGAAGCTATAGACAAAGCAACAACAGCTACAACAACTGAGATCCGGTCTGAAGATATAGCACACTTTACGGTTAGCATTTGGGGAACAGGAAACTGGCATTCACCTGCTGCAACTACTATGTGAATAATTGTAAAACCCGAGGTAGAAAAAATGAAGGGGGCGTGTCTGGCAGTCATTGCGGCGAGCTGAGGGTATGCAAAATAAACTGAATAAACTCGCAGCAAAGGAAAGGAAGCAAGGTGTACATTGAAATCCTTTTTAAATAGCTTCAACGCAAATGAGTTTATGCACATCACACATACGCAGTGAGGGCAGCCACAGGAACACACAGCTAGTTGGTCAGGCAGAAGTCCATTTGCCCGAGCGATAAATAAGCAACAACTGGACTTCTCTAGCCAATGGACATACACACAGTTGGACTGAGAGACAGAGATAGACTGTGAACCAGTTCCAAAGTCATGGAGTCAATGAATGAAGTGAAATTACTTAATGGCACCAAATTGTACTTTGCTTAATTACTTGGCCACTGACAAAGCACCCCTACCCTAACTAACACACACACACACTCTCGTATACATATGCATACAGACCACATGTCATTTATATAGTGTGTGGATGGGTAAAGAGAAGAGATGGGAAGAGAAAATGGAGTCGTGGGTGCCGTAAAAACGACTTTACGTATGCGCTGCTCTTAGCGCTCGTAAACCTAACTGTATGTGCGTGTTTTCTGTGTGTTCGTATGTGTGCTACCTTCTTTATGACTTGTTTCTTTTGAGCTTTGCCTTTCGAGAGTGTGTGAGTGTGTGTGTGTGTGGCTGTGCGCCTTCGCCTCGTTGTCTTGTTAAAGCCGTTTGCCTGTTTAGCTGTTTGGCTCTTCGCCTCAGTTGGTTTGGCTTGGTTTTCAGCTTTTTTAGGATTTGGTTTTTTGGGTTTTCCGCTTTTTGCACCCCGTAACCCGACCGCTTATTCAACGCGCTTTTATAAATTCCCCACCTCTACTTTTCATTTACATCTCGTATACGCAATATATGACATTTTAAATTGTTTATGACTTTTGAAATGGGCGCCAAAGGGCAGCACGCACGATAAATACAACAAACCCAGAGCTTTTGTATTATCCTTCGCCCCCACAATGCTTTGCTCATCCCCCTGCAGTGCTGCTAACTATTGTCTAAATGGCAGCCACATTCCCCACTTGGCTAATAGAATATAACGGACATTTTTGTCCCAACAAGTGACTTTATGTGTGTAACGGGTGTGTGTGTGGTTCTTAGTTAATTGTTGTGAGAATTGATGTTTGGCTGATTGATGCGCTTGGACCTTGATTTGCTTGGGGCTTTAGAGTCTCACAAAACTTTTCGTGTTAAGCGGCTTTCGCTATACTCTTATTTGCCGAAGTTTTCACTGCTCTCTGCTGCCTGCCCCTTCTTCAATTTACCCACACGCATACCCTGAGCCTATGATTAAATATTTGTTAAGGGTTGGGCAGTGGGAGGGACTGCGTGCTTTGTGCTTCCAGTTGAACGCTCATACGCAATGTTGGCCGAGTTTTAGGTGTTGTTTGCACATGCTTTGTTATGCGCAATGTGAACCCTAATAAGTGGCTCTGGCTCTGGCTCTGGCTCTGGCTCTGGCTCTGGCTCTCGCCACGCCCACTTGTCATTGCTGTGGGTAAAATCGAAATATTTTAATAATCATGCAGTGCATTAACTTTTGGCAGCCACTGTGTGTGGGCTGCACATGTAATTGCATAATAACAACATTGCTGTTGTCCGTCTGCTGCAGACACATTGTGTGTGTTAGACAAACAACATACACGCAACACACGCACACACATACACTTATACTCCAGCTGTTGCCGGCTGTATTTGTGTTGTTGTTGTTGGTAAATTATTTAAGCTTGTTTATTGTTGTTGTTTCTGTCCATTGTGCCATTTTATTAGTATTCGAAATTTAGGTTAATTAAAAACTTATTTGGGGCCTTGCATTCGCATCGTCCGAGCTGTGAGTGTATGTGTGCAAGCATATATACGTTTGATTCCCCCCTCCCTCTCTCTCTGAATACGTCAAGAGTTGGGTCATTTATTTTGTATGTGAGTGTATTTGTTTGGAAAATGTTGCAATTGCAATCGATTTTGCATTTGCTCAATATTTATAACCATAGTATATTGAAATAGCTATCATGCCAGCAGCTGAAATATATACACACGTGTGACTCATTGGCTCTTATCGAAAGTAATTAATATGAATTCATTGCAAAATGTGTTGCATACTTAAGGGCTGCCAAACGAAAACACTATACAGATGCCATCAATTTGCTTCGGCGACAGCTGGAGACAACTTTAAGCAGTTTTTGCACAGCGAGGTTGGTAAGAACAATTGTTGAACTAAGAGCTAGACATTTAAGTTTAAGAAAATGTTTGCATATTTTGTTAAATTAATTACAATTTTACAACAGTTACCAATTCAAAGCAATTGTATATATGCTTTTTTATAAGTTGTACTTATTAATATTCACAAAATTTAGAAAAAAAATGCATATTTTATTGAATTAGTTCTCAGCTTTCTTTAATTTTACCAAATTTAAGCGAACTCAGTAGGAGATTTCAAAACCTTTTATACTTACAAAAATAAACTGCTGTGACTAACCTCGCTGCTGGTATAAATGGTATCTGTTTCACTTCATTGCCCCAGAATATATCCATTAGACATCTATATCTCTTGTAGAAAGCATTGACAAATGCAAATGCGCTTGCACTATGATAATATTTTCCAGCAAATATCACAAATCGGCAATGGGGAAATAAACGGCTAACAAATATTTATAGCATTCGACGCGAAACAAGGAGCCACTGCAATATTTATTACAAGTTGCATGCAGCTAAAGGGAAATCAGCAATAACAAGAACAACAACAACAACAACACAGTACCGTATAGCACAATGGCTGCAAAGTAGCTGAAAAGCCAATAGCTTCAGTCGGCAGACAAGATAGAGAGAAAAGCGACAGAAGGGAAAACGGTGGAAAACGACAAGAAAATAATAGAACAACAGCAGCTGGCAGTCTATTGCCATTCAAGGATACGTTGGCTTGGCAAGCATATAACCGGGACGACAGCTAGACAGTCCGGCAACTTGGAAAACCCGTCCAAAGTAAAGGCATTCACAGTGGAAATCATTTAAATAAAAGTCAATGTCATACCATGTAGAAAAGACAGCGAATAAATAGTCACAATTTGTGGCAAGGGGGACACGGAGGAGACGGGGAGCCAAGTGCCATTGTAGGAGCTGACGTCTGCCTAAGAAAAACGGGGCGTATGTGTAATATGCTCGACAGCGAGAATTGTTGTATTGTATATGGAAAAAACGTTGATGCGCCTTATAAATGCCACAAGCGCTAAGCTTGCCACAATAGCAACAACAACAACAGCAACTTACAGAAAATCTCAGAAGCTTGAACGCATTTAATTTGGCAACAAAATGAGCTACGCTGACAGATGGTAGGAAACTGACTAGCTGACTGACTGTCTGGCTGGCTGGCTAGCTGACTGTGTGGCAGGTAGGCAGCTCGTTTGGGCTTTGGGTCCTTAATGTATTTTCGTTTTATGGGCTCATTAAATTGCGCTTTATTGCCGTTAAAATAAAATATTATGTGATAAAAATGCCGAAACGGCGCCAAAGTCTTGCAAAGTCCTTAGTCAAAACGGGCTCGTTCGAGTGGCAAGAATTACGTTTTAAATGCGCTAATAAAAAGCGAGCGAGCTACGTCAGCAAAGCGAATCCCTCAACAGTCGGCCAGCAATGCATGTGGCTTGTGGCATGTGCAATTGCAACAGCAACTACTTCAATTTAGCTTACTATTTGCATTCAGACAACCGAGTGGATCTCTACGAGAACCTGCAAATTAATGACTATGACGCAGAGCGTAAAGGATATTAAAAGGAAGCTTTTAGAGAAGTTTTAAGCTTACCAAACTAGAACTCTAAGTTAGGTTGTGTTGCACTTTTTAAAATAACTTGACAAACACAAAATTGTGTACCGAGCCCTGCTCTAAAACTGTTTAATAGTCAAAAAATCTTAAAATAAAATAAAAAAGAGTATCAAAAATTCCGCTTTTACCTTTTACTTTCGGTATTTTAAGAGGCTTCGCTTGTATACTCGACTGGAAAATTGTATACACTTCAAGTCTGTTAAATTTATTTGAATTTATTTCGCTGTCTTTTTCTCTATTTCACTTTGTTGTTCTTAATTATTGCACTGTTGCAGGGGCAGCAACATTTTGTGTCTGCCGTGGGGCAATATATATATACATTTTATTTGGGCTTGTCACATTTGAATAAAATGAATGAATAGAAGAATGCGGCTAGAGGGGGAGAGGTGGAAGAGGAGAATAGAGAGATTTAGGTGTAGCAAGTGCTCTAACAAGGGTCGCCGCTTGGATCCTTTTGGCGTTGTCGGCGCTGCACTTTGCCAGCAGAAAATGTCAGCCCAACTAATCGGATTAGTGTGTCAGTAGTTTTTACAGACTTCACATGCCACATGTGTGTTTGCGAGTGTGTTTGTGACGGATGGTTATACGCCGTTCGTTAGCCCAAGTGACCTCCATTCAAGAGTCGGGCTTCGAGTCTGGGATTCAGTGGGCAGCGGCACGTTTTAGTGTAATTAAAAAGATATGCATGCATGTAGTACATACATAAATGGCAGACACACTACGAATCCTCAATGTGTGTGCCAGACAAGCATACATCCTACTCCCCCCCCCACCCTTTCCATCTCAAATGTGGCACAGACAACTTAGGCATATGAGACACCTTTTGGCTCCGAGCAAAATCTGTGCCACTTACATGCCTTAAATTTGAATATCAATTCAAAATTTAAGGCATTTCATAGTTAAATCTATCATGGTAAGCTCTGTAGCTCTCGAGAGCACACTGGCTGCAGGACATGTGACGTCAGCGTGACACGAACACATCCTGTGGCTTGTCATTTCAAAGTGAAAGAGCATAATTTTGACATATGCGATTACAACAGGAAGGACAACAAATGCGACAACAAAATGCACAAACAGTACAAGACAAACACGTAGAATATACGCAGCGAGACTCACGAACCAAACCGCATAATATTGCACAGCAAAAACAATGGAATGTGGATGTGCTTGTACATACGCTGTAAATGTAGAAATTTAACAGAGAAACAAGCTAGTTAAGAGTGTTTTTTGTGGGCCAATCGTACCCATTTACCCTTGTACAGGGTATTCAAAATGGAACAATAAAACAACAAGCAATAAAACTAGAAACCGCGTCAAGCCAAAGCAGCAACAAAAGCACATCAATCAACGCCGGGGATTGAAATAGAATGGAATGGAAAGGAAAGCAAGGAGTACAAAACAAAAACGGAGAGGATAGGACACAAGCAAAGCCAACGTGACGTCACGCTGCAGGGATAAACGTATTGTGTGAAAGAAAGTGCTGTGTGTTTAGCTGCTGCTGCTATCCAACGGTTATAGTTATTGTATTTGCAGTTGTAGTTGTAGCTGTTGTTGTAGTTGCTTGTCGTTGTTTCATGCCGCTCTGACGACCACAAAATACCTACAAGTCACGAACGGACTAAGAGATACTAGCTCGAGGCTAGAATGGCTACAGTCAGTCAGTTATAGCAGCGTTCTTACGTACTACAACTACTACATGAACATAAATATAAAATATCTGAGCGACACTTGTGTGAGTTGATGTTTGTGTTTGTTGTTGTTTTTTCGCCGAGTGTATGTGTGTGTGTGATTGTGACACAACAAGATTAAAAGTGCTGTCGTTGGTAAAAACTGAACTGAGCAGCAAAAACAGTCAACTAACTTTACATGTGTCTCCCCAAAAACTCCCCACAAAAACTACAAAGATCGTCAAGCCACAAAGTTTTGCCCCAAACAATTAAAGGTGGCAATTCCATTAAGTTAGTTTTTCTGACCTTTTTAGCTGCGCTGTAGCATAAACAAAGTTGACGGGTATTAGCTGTGCTAAAAGGCACGACTTATAGATATCCATTACTAACAAATGCAGCCTAAACATTTAGTAGCAGTAGTAGTAGTAGTAGCCCTTTAAATCATATATTTCTCTCTCCACTCAAATAAAATTTATGAGCTTTTTCTGCCAATTAGTTTAGGTAGTAGTATAATTGCATATTTGAAATTTATTTCGTTTGATAAATTTAATTTTATTGCTGTGAAATTAGGGCAAATATAAAATTTAATTATATTTAAATTTAATAGTACAATTTCTGCCATACATAAATATTGAATGCCTCTAATTTAAATTGAAAGTTAATTGAGACAATTCATAGAGAGAATTTTTAAAACATATGCGTAAATAGAAGATTAAAAATAATATTTATAATACAAAGCAAATTTTAAAAATCTTTTATGCTAAAAATACAAACTATTTATCTATCTAGGGCTTAAAATATCATGAAAGTTTTACATTTATCTTGTGGATATTTTAAAATAATATAGTTTAATTTATATGGAAATGCTGTTCACTATTATCAAGCTGTTTAATTCGTTTTAAACTGTTTAAAATTGTTGCTGATAAATTTTAGAAAATGAAACATGGACAGATGTGATTAAAACTTTCCTGTTTATTTCATTTGCTTTTACTGATTAATCAACATGTCAAGCGGCAACATGTAGGGAATTATTTGCCTGATAACTCTATAAATAAGTCTGTTGGCTTATTTATATAGATGTATTGTATAACTGAATGTGTGTATGTGTTATACGTTTACTGATTAAGTGATTGTTGGGGGGAGAGAGTGTGTTAGGTGGGGAAAAGGTGCCACAAAGCTGTCTAAATCTCATTGAGGCGCCACTAACTATGCCCCAATAGATGTTGGGTAGACCCCAAGGAGCAGGAAAATGAATGAATCTCAACAATAAGAACAAGAACAATAGACGGAAACGGAATACAACAGATAGAGATGCGAGTGTATGTATATGTGTGTGTGTATAAGGACAATATAAATAAATAAGCATGTATGCTGGCACATTATGTACACCTCTCTCTCGCTGTGTGTGTGTGTGTGTGTGTGACAGAGTGTGTGTATTATTTTATGGCTCATGGTAATTACAGGTGTCGCTATAATAAATTACCTTTGAATTTACTGTTTGCCGTTGTCATTGTTGTTGTTGTTATCGCTGTCGTTGTCATCGTTGTTGTAGTTTTGTGTTCGTTGTTCTTGTAACTAGTGTCGGACAGAGAGGAAGATAGGTAGTGAGAGAGAGAAAGAGAGAGAGGAATACAGACTTGCTGCCCGGCGGCAGCTGTTTCAGTTGCTGCTGCTGCTGCTGGCAGCTCGCATGTTCTGCCATTGATAAGCTTTATTAAAAAGGATAATGAGCCTGTGGCTGTATATGACTGTGTGTGTATATATACACACACACACACATACACACATCTACATGTAATGCGGTTTTGCAGTCCATGTATGTATGTATGTGTGTCTGCTTTGTACATGTGTCCATTATAAGTTTCGTTGTTGTTTACGAGTTGTCGACGCTCATTGTTCAAGCTGTCGTTGATGTTGTGGTTGTTGTTGTTTTTGTTGTTTCTACTTCTGTAGTTGTTAATAGTTATGAGTTAATGGTCCTTTGTTTGCTTGCTGTTTTTCCCCCCTTATTCCTTTAATTTTTTTTTTTTTTGTCTAGCATTATTATTATTTTTGGATTATTGTGATTACTGTTGTTCCGGCATATAATCAAATTAACTCTATGCGTGGTTTCAGACAAACAACAGCTATGTATTTTTTTTTGTGTTTGGAGTTTTGTGTTTTTTTTAACACTTGACCATAATGCTAGCCTGTTTGGTTGAGGGTTACACTCTCACTTTTGCAGCAGTTGGTCGAGAACTTTTTTTGCCAAATGACTTTTTGATGTTGTTGATTATGTTTTGATTCGCTACTGTTTTTTAGTTTTGTAGGGAGCCCATCGATACAAAAATAACCCAACACAAAACCGTATAAAAAACTACTTGAATCGTTAGAGAAACAGCTGGCACTGATATTCTATATACATAAATTTCCCTTACACAATTTCTAGCGTTTCTTTCTTATCGTTTTCGCCTTGGATTCGACTAACATATCCCGAGAGACCCAAAAATGTTGCAATGCGAAATCATTTATCGACTTTGCTGAAAAGCACAAACTGTATGCTTATATATTTAAGCTATCGGTAAAATTTTATATAAATCAGAACATTGAAATTAAAATTGCAAAGAATTGACTGAAGAAAGTGTTAAACACATTAACTGCGTAAAATAATATCAATACCATTTTAAGTGAAAATGTGCTACCATAATTCAAAAGATGCTTTAAAATCCTATTTTTGGCTGAAAAACAGCTACTAAGATAGCACTGTTCACAGTTTTTGGTGTCTCTGCCTTAAACTCGACTGCATTTTGCTCATTTGATGTGCTGTATAAATTGCCAGCAGCAACGGAAAGCACATAAATATAATTCGTTATGTGAGAACACAGATCCAAGTATATATATGTAACACATATATGCTTTTCACTTGGCTACTAGTGTGTGAGTGTGATTGTGAGTGTGTGTGTGTGTGTGGCCAGCCAAAAGTGTAAATTTATCGCTTTTCATTCGCAATTTAAATGATTTCGCTGACTGTTTGAATGCTGATTGAATTGCAGCGTTGGCTCAAGCATAACAATGTCCATTTTTCGAATGCCAATTGCTGCTGCTTGGCAAATATTGAATCGTCTTTACACGTTAAGTATACGTCACGTTGTCGCCTTCAGCTGATGGCAGCGACAGCTAAACGAATTCGTTGAACTGTTTTCGGTTTTGCTTTGCATTCGCAGTTGATGTCCTTGCAAACCAACGTAATGCCGCAAGCAGCTCATGTGCTTTCTATCACTCTCCCTCTCTCCTTAACTCGCTTAATACCTCTCTCGTCGTTTTCTGTTGTGTGTGTGTGTGTGTGTATGTGTTGGGTTCATGCATTTGCTCGGCTGCCACTCGAAACTAAGCAGGAAACGGAAATTACTTTGCAAACACTTTGCAGCACCTTTTGCCAGTAAGCCGCGTGGCAAGCAAGGCGTATACGTAACGCCAATGCTGAAAAGTCAAGTAAAGTCAGTTTAAGGTTTGCTTGCTGCTTTCTTCTTTCTCTCCCAGTTCTCTGTCTCTCTGTTTGCGTAATTTTCTTATGCTATTCTGGCCATTTAGTTGCTGGCCGACGTCTTTTATGGGCATAAGCAATGTGAAATATGAATTGCGGTTTCTCGAAATCTCCGCAGCTAGCGACCAAAACCGTAACCGAAACCAACGGTTAACTCAGCTAACCCCAGCTAGAGTTTGCTCTGCTGCCTGTTGGCTATTTCCAAGCACACACACACACACACACAAAACAAAAAGGTAACAACTAAAGCATCAACTGCATTTAAGTTTTGTTTTGTTGCTATTTTGTCGTGTGTTTGCCTCGTTGTGGCACTTTGCCATTTTATGGCTAAATCCACTTTGGCTGCGAGCAAGAAATGATGTGTGCTAGTGTGTGAGTAAGTGTGTGTGTGGATGTGTTTTTGTAATTTCTGCTGCCTGCCTCTGCCTGCGTCGCCTTATTGAAAGTTGTTGTAAGTTAAATTATGGCCTAAAATGGCTGCTGGCTCTTGGCTTATACCTCTCTGGGTAGTCTTGTGGTCCTGTAGTCCCGTTGTGTCCTGTGATTCATATGTGGCAGTCTCAGTGTTTTGGCTTGGGTTAAAATTACCTTTAAATTGAAAATTATTGTATGTACGCGCACTCAACTTGCAACACCATCGCACCACACTGCACCACTCTCCCCTCACAACTCACCACTCTGCACCTCAAAGCACTAAAAACATAAATTTCTGTGGTTTCTGCTCAAAATGGTGCTAACTGCGATCCACTGCCAGCCTTTAGCAGTGGGTGGCATATGCCGCCGTTGATGGCGGTGGTGGATATGGCGGTGGCATCGCGGTTGCTTGTGGCTTAAAATGCTGTCGAGCTTTGAATTACTTTTTCAATTTGAGGCTCTCGAGACCACAACAGTGCGGCAGGTAAATGAATTAATGTGCGGCAAGTGGCAAGTGGCGCGCGAATGTTGCGCAACTTCTACTGCGTTCAATTTGTATTCATGAATTCATTTATTATTTGTTTGCGTTAATTTATTTATTTGCTTAAGCTAAAAATAAAAAATTAATTAGCCAAACGTATACGTAATATCTATAAATTCTAACGGATTTACAGGCTGTCGTTGCAGACTACTCCCGCAGCTTAACTTGTTTTACATTTAAACCCCACATTACGTATACGTAATGCGTTGTGGTGTTGTTAACACTGCAACTGTTGCGTATACGTAATGGCTCCGTTTCAGAAATATTCTGTTGTCCCCTCGTGCAACACAATGCTGTCAATATCAGCAATTGAAAATGTTGCTAAAAATAGCTTCAGAAAAGTCATTCTCTATGTCACTGTCCTTTTCTGTGGTTCTCTCACTCTCTCTCTCTTTCTTTCTCTACCTCTCTGTGTGGTTATATTTCACTTTCCTTAGTAAACAATTGTGGTTGTTGTGTCAATTTTGAATAGGCTTTCAAAATGATTAAATTTCATTTCATAAATATTTTAGAGCTTTGGCAGCAAACTGAATTGCAAGGATATCAATTTCAGTTCGACATTTGCTGTTGTCCTACAGTGACAACAGGTTCTATGTGTGTGTGGTGTGTTGTGACCGATTTTAAAGCTTTGGCCACGCCCACTGACAATTCGCCCAAGTTGTTTGGCCATAACTCTTGTTCTCATGTCATTGTCGCTGGTCGCTTGTGCAAATGTGTCTCGCAGAGACCTTCGCCTCGGGAGGCTCTTGAGTTCAACAATTTTGAACTTGTCTATTCTTCTTTCCCTCTCCCTCTCTCTCTCTCTCTCTCTCTCGCACTCTTTGTGTGCATATGTGTGTGTGCTAGTTACTATTTGGCACGCGTTTGTCGTTGCTGCAAATTGTCGTGCCCTGGCCCAAACTGTCGGCATTGTGGCTTGTTTGTTTGCCTGGCGGGCTCGTAAATAAATCATTTGATAACTTGACGCTGCCTTTGGAATCGCCAACAACTCACACATATACATACACATACATATAAACACACACTTAAGCACAAGGGGGAGCCAATATATCGACTCGACGCGCTGTGGTTTTGTGTGCTCGCCATTGGTCAAGGACTAAAGGACTAAAAGGACTCACCTAAGCGGCGAAACTTCAGGAGCTGCCGCTGTCCACTGTTACAAGATTTTGTGATTTATATGCTTTTGCTTTGACGTGACCCATCGCCCGGCGCTTATCGATTTTGGCCAGGCTAACGAACGAGATACAGCTCGGCATTTAGCCATTTTGTTGTTTTTGGCTTTATCAGCGCCATTCAACCGCAACGCAAACTTTTGGCCAAGCGAAATGGCGTCGTTAATTTTTACTGTCTGCTCTCACCGCCTCGAACCGAAACCAAAAACCGAAACCAAAACCAGAACCAAATCCAAAGCGAACCAAAACCCAAAACAGCCTAATGGCCAAATAGCTAGCAAAAGTTATAGCCATCTGCAGTTTCAATTATCTAGTTTGAGCCAGGGACAAACACTTTCAAGTGGCTAACCGATCATGCTTCAGCCGAACTGTGGCCCAACTATTTTCATTCAAGTTCAAATTGTTGAAATTTCCGAAATTGATTTCCTTTGTCATGTCAGCTAAGAAAATCCAGCCTCTTGTCAGCCTGACACTTCTCTCTCCCTGTTTCTCTCCCTCTCTCACTCTGTATCTATGCAAATCAGCTCATTTAAGGACGAGCCGACAAGTAAAGTCCTTTCAATTACAAAAAAGATTCAGCGATGGTGAAAACTTTTCTTTAACCGTGACTGGCAGACTGAATTTAAAGCCCAATATGGACCCATAAAAATTTCGAAAGTTCCAATCAATTGTGTTTTCAGCAAACATCAAAAACAACAAACTCCCAACACGAATTTTTACTTAGTTCTTTCTTCTTTCTTTCCCCCTCCTTCACATAGCTGCTGCTTCGTTTTGACCTACATAAAAATATAGGTAAACCCAGGAGCAAAAGCACTGTGTGTGCCGTCATAACTGGTCCGCGATGAGCTTCTCTTTAAGGATTTACGGCCAAACTCAATTTGTGACTGTCGTGTGAGTGTGTGTGTGTGTGTGAGGAAGAGTGTGTGCCAAAGCAATCTGCCATTAATAGCATTTTGCGCAGTGCAATACAGATGTAGATGGAAGCTCTGTAAGTCGTCCAACATACTACATACATATACCAGATTGTGTATGGCTCTTAAGAATCAACTTAAATGCTTCACATGACAGACTACCTCCCCAATGCCCAAAAAACCCTTCAAAATCTGCTCAACACAACCGGACTAAAACGAAAAACAGCAGATAAAAACTTTAAGAAGAAATTCTATTTGTCTTTACAAACAATTTTACATGCCGTACTTATAATACCCTTAGAAAATAAAACCATTCTGATCATGAATCGATTTCATTTTGTAAAAACCACAAGTTATGGAACTTAATCAAAAATACAGTTAATTATAATAACAATAACAACTACAGACTTGCTATTACAAATATTTTCTATTACCAAATATATAGTTTTTTTCTTTATGTAGTTAAGACAAGTATAGAAAACTAAAGCAAATTTAACTACTTTTAGTTTATCAATAAGAGATTTCTTGATTTATGCACAAAGTACCAAATTTTACATACTCAATCCATTAATCCGATAAGACATTAAACAAATATTATCTATATATTCGCCTCAAATCTGTTTAAAAGTTATTATAGCTGCTTTGTGTTAGATACAATTAGCAACAACTGATTAAAACAGTTAAAAAGATAGATCGATAAATGGACACAGCTTGTAGGCTGATCAAGCATATGTAATCCATAGGCTATGGACCTATAAATAACGCTTTCAATGAGCTAGACATAATACCCTGTTTTAAGGGCATAATACAGATTATTTATAATCATGGTCGGTGGGGTAGTACAAGGCAACCGAGCGAGAACTCAACTCGACTCGACTCGACTCATCGCTCCGTTCTAAATTTATAAGCCTGTGCAGTGTATAAACCCCCCGATATTCCCCTAGCAACACCCTGACAGAGATCCAGGAGAGAAAGGGTAGAGCAGGAAAGAGGGAGACGTATCGCTAACTTAACTGTGCGCTTAAAGCGGCTCAGATGCTGCCTCACATGTATGGGGATTAGATATTTCAAAAGTTTCTGACCCAAAAGGATTTGCCGAGTGTGAGGCAGGGCGAGAGACCGAGAGAGAGAGAGAAAAAGAGAGGGAGAAAGAGTGTATATTGGTGCACATGACAAACAAACGACTATGGTTTTTGTTTGCTTGACTTTGTTGCCACTTGGTAACAATAGCAAAATGCCAAGAGGTGGAAAAACGAGGGTGAAGAGCCGAGAGTAAATTCAGCCTATTTGCCTGAATAGCCATTATCTTCATCTTCATCATCATCAGCATCAACAGCATCGATGGGGCTTTTAGGTGGCATGACACTGTGTAGTTGGCAGTCGACAGTTTAGGGTCTAACCCCTTTTTTTCGGGGCTCTTGATCTACCTCTCCCCCAAAAAAGTTTCGTGGCGCCACAAATGCTCGCAGCCGTAACCGCTCGCTCAGTTGTCATAGCACTATTCTTAGTAAAGAGATGTATTCAATTTGCTCACGGCTCATAATACTTTTGCTAAGCGGCTTGAAGTTGTCGGTTTGCCTCGTTTAAGTAGCCACAAATTAAGGCAACAAATCTTTAGCTCGTATTTGTTGCAACTAATTTGATCAAGTGGCGTAACGATAAAAGAGTAGAGTGAACTCGACTCAATTGTCAGAGTGTCTTTAATTACGTTCAGGCATATAAATTACAGAAACTTTACTGACTTTTGCCCCAAGAAGATTTATGTGCGGCAAGTGCAACTTGAAGCTGCAGCAATTGTCTGGCAATTAAATTTATTATTTGCAAATGCGAGCACTCGGATTTCAAGCTCAGCTCTACAGGATAATAACTCGAAAAATGTTCAAAAAGAAGCTCAACGTCAACAAAGGACAAAGGACAGGTAAGAATCAGTGTGCGAATGAGTGTGTGTGGCAGTGTAACCTTACAGGGGTTTGATTCAGTGAGTCCATAAAAATTCAAACAATATGGCAAAGCTCATCAGGCGCATCAGCAGGTCTTAGACATGCCCCAAAGCCGGCTGACAAATCCCTTTCAATATGATGGGGCAACAACGTGGGGCAGCCGTGCGACAGGCAGCACCAGAAACAGTGGCAGGGCCAGAGGTCGCACACAGGAATGCAGTCAAATTTACAATTTAAAATGCATGCATAATGAATGTGTTTGCAGCCAAAGACTTTCAACATGCCACAACACAAGGACACGCCCCGCAGCAGCAACAGCAACAGCAGCAGCAACTGATGCTTGCGGCAAGTAAAACAGAAAAAAAATGAGGAAAAACTGAAAGAAAGAGCTGAAAAAGAGGGCAGAAAACCATCAACAAGGCCACTCAGCTCAGTTCAGCTCAACAAAATCCTTAATCTGTGCGAATGCTGCTTTAAGGACAGCCACAGCAGCAAAATCCCAAAACCGAACCATACTGAACTGAACTCAACTAAGGTTTACTCCATGTTTTCTATTGCATTAGAAAATAACTACACTGACCAAACAAAAATGTTTGAAAACTAGAGATCTCAGTTCTTAAAATAGCAAACACAGCTAGTTTGTAAAAGCATTTGAAAAAAATATTATTTTTATAAAATAAACTTTAAAAGTGTTTATAATTTAGCAGCTTAAATAATACTTTTAGTTGTACTTTTCATATTTTACTTTCATATAAATACCAGAAAGTTGTAAGTACTTAATGCAGCAATTGAAAAAAAAAATGTAATTTAAAAAAAAAAATTTAATATAAAAATATTTCACTTACTTAATGACAGCCAAGCTAACCAACTAAATTTTGTTTTTGTATGCACAATTTTTGATTTTCTCATATATTTTAGTTTTAAAAGAAGCTTTTATTTTGTTGATCAGTGTAGAGTTAGTGTGTGTTGTTGCACATATTTGCTGTTGTTTGTTTGCATGCTTGCTGTTTTGCCTGGTACAACATGGGGCAACACAAAATGGGGCAACAGCAGCAGCAACAATAACAACAACAACAACATGTTGCCAGGACACTGCATGCTTCAGTGTCTCTACGTACTACGTACTGTATCTATCTCTCTTTTAGGAATTTTTGCATAATTTCGTTAGCAAAAAGTATTCTTTTGTCTGTGCGGTAATGCGAAATACAATACACATACGACCCGTTGCACAGCTCTTGACTTTACAAACACACAAACATACGCACACATTCATTACCCAACCCCACAGCTTCGAATCGACTCTCAAATTTCGTGCTCAAATTTCCGTTTTCTAATTTCTAATTTAATTAGGCGCGTGCCACATGACGCTGCTCGTAAGGCCCAACGCAATCAGATGCTGTGTGTGTGCGTGTGTGTGAGAGTGTGTGACCCACACAAATACACCCAAACACAAACAATGTGTCCCTGTTGATTCTGGCATACATAAACACACACTCATTCATCTAGCTGGTATTTACATATGAGCAACATTTTCATTACGTGCTGCAAGTTAACGCCACAGCACCGCAGCATCCTTATCCAACCAACAGTCTGCCCCAGCTGCCTCTCCGATTTCCTCATTTCCCATGCCAATATTGTAGCTGCCACGGAAACGTACGTTGTGGAGGTGAGCACAAAATTTCCACGGCGACAATTTCTCCCATTTTTCATATTTCCCGTTTGGCTGCCGTTTTTTTCTCCTCCTATTTTTTTTGTTTTTTTTTGCTGAAATTTGGCTTAAT
Source organism: Drosophila tripunctata (assembly GCA_035047385.1). Taxonomy (NCBI): domain Eukaryota; kingdom Metazoa; phylum Arthropoda; class Insecta; order Diptera; family Drosophilidae; genus Drosophila; species Drosophila tripunctata. Next base: position 1,908,072 of record JAWNPS010000326.1, on the reverse strand, counting down.
TGTTGCACACGTGGCAGTACCAAAAAAGGCACTCGGTGTACCCTCGTTCATATGTGTGTGTTGCAATATTGATTGGCCGCGCAACGCATTGATTAAGTTTTCCGGTTTATAATTATTTTAGTGTAATTAAAAGTTGCCCTTGGCAACATGGAAACTCTGGTTGAGTTGCTTCTCCATGCCCCAAAATGCAACCCTCTACACCCCGTCGTGTCCCTCTCTCATTTTGGTCTGCTGCTGAGTAAACTTTGTGCACCGTGTGTCAGGTCAAATATTAAAGAGATTCTCGGCAAACAAACATTTCCCAAAGTGCGCCGAGCGTTGAAAAGTTTAATTTTCATTAACACACACTTTAAGAGAGAGAGAGAGAGAGGGGTGTGGTGGGTCAGTTGCATAGACATGTATGCGGGTATTAGCTGGGAATGCGGTCAACTATTCAATGGGTTCACACTTGATAAATGTTGCGACAGTAGGACACTGCGAAGGACGCCATAAAAGCCCATTAAACACATTTGAAATTGAAAAGTCATGCTTTAGGGTCGCTTTTCGTTTGCTCTCTCTTCCCCACTCACTCTCCCTCCCCCTTTATCTGTCTGTCTCTATACTTTTATCATTCTATTTGCATACTCGCACACACAGTTTACATAATGTTTTACATAAATTTCACTTTGAATACTTGAAGTTTGTCCAACCGTTCGTCCCTTTTGCGTATTTGCCCTGTCTATCTGTCGGTCAGTCTGGTTGTCTCTCTGTCCGTCTGTCCGTCAGCAGCCATTAGCCAAAAGCTTTTATCAGCTGCAGTCCCACCACCATCCCTGCCAGCCAAAAGTGGCTCAAATGAAAAACTTTTCACTTCGATTACTCGAAAATCATTACGGCCAGAAGATTTAATCCGTATACAGACAGCAAAATGAAGAGCTGAATCTGCATTGATCAGAGTCAACTAGCAATAATTATATACAGTAAGAAATGCTGGCAATGTAGCACTACAGGATACCCTGTGTTAAAAATAAAAACTACGAATAAAGTAAAGATAAATTTGAAAAAATTCATAATTGTTCAATTTTTGCTCAGCTTTGCATAATTTGATTGTCTGAAAAACTAAACTGCTTGTCTGTAGCTGTTATATTGTCTATATATCTTACACCTTATTGCATGTCTTCGAAACATTGCAACCCTTTCAGTTGTTTGCAGTGTATAAAATAAGCTTTGCTCAAATCATTTACAGTTCGGTAGTTATTTAAAGAGCAAGTGCACTTAAAGCATTTGCAAGTTATTCACACACATCATAAATTTCCAGCCGTACCAACAAATGTCTACTATTTAGAACTTGCCCTAATACACACACAACCTCACACTCACATCACATACTCCACCCTACGCACACACGCACAGACACACATACAAGAAATGGGCCATAATAATGTCTTGACCATTATCCTGCATATAAAGTTGTTCATTTGCTTTTGTTTTTTTTTTTTTTTATTTCTGGTCCATTCTCGTTGGCTTTGATTTTTCCCGAGTTGTCGTCATTTTGTATGCTATGTGTGTGTGGGTTTTTGGCGCTTTTCCAGTGGCACGATCTTGGCTTTTGGCTCCACACATCGATTGTTGTCCTCATTGCTGTTGTTGTTGTAGTTGTTATTGCCATTGTGTTGCATACATAATAAATTTTATGAAACGTAAATTTTTATCGAAACCAATTTTTGGCAGTGCCATAAAACGACACGAAACAAAACTTTCTCTTACTCACAGTCGATGAGTTTGGCTTTTATAATAAAAATCGAATGTTTTATTTATGTCTTCCTACGATTTGTAAAGATTCTCGAATGGCTTTTCTCACTCTAGCAACTATTTGCGACTGGAGGCTAGTTTTGGAACGTGATTTTCATTACGAACACTTGACTTCTTCAGAAGGGTGCGTATGAAACTTTAAGTATACATAAGATAAAATGTTTGTAGCATCTACAAATAATTAGAAATATTCGTTGATTATATTATTTATTAGTTCAATATTTCTTAAAGATTTATAACTATTGAATTCATAATTTTATTATGATTTATTAAATTCGAAATTGAATTTTTCCCTTGTATCAAAATGCAAACACAACACACACTTCAAAATACTTGTATAATAATTTGTGTGTGCGAGGTTTTTCTTTTCGGCAGCTTTCGTTATTAGCAATGCAAATGATAATAGATAAATCATTTTCAATCATTTTTATAAAAAACTATTGAAGCATTTCAAAGAAATTCCATCGAATGAAACGGAACGGAAACGAATGCCAGAATGTATGAAAATACAACAAATATTGCAAATACTTAAACAAAACATAAATGGAGGAAATACGCACGAAATGGAAAACACATAAGCACACAAACACAAATACATACACACACAGACACACAAACGGATGAATACACGAATACACTGGGCTAACAAATAGAAACAATGTCAACATTTTTTTTGTAAATTAAACAAACAAAAATATTGTAAACAAAACGAACGAAACTGAAACTGAAAACCGTGCGACCAACTGCTACATAGTAAATAATACATTTATTCAAATAGATATATAGTTAGACCCTGTACTTAATAAACTGCAAGGATGTTTGAAGTATGTCCAATAGATAGTGAGTAACAGATAGGAAGCAGCTAAGATCGTCGTTAATGCAATGTATTCTTCAAAAATGTAAAGTTTAGAGTGCAAAAGGTCCGTATCGTATACTTGTTATTATTTAAGCTGTTAAAATAGAGTAATTACAGGGTCTTTTGCTGTTGGCACGCTCAAGTTTTTGTCGCATGGTGGAGGCGAGAATGGTAACGAAGGGAGAATGCCTGACATCTGCTATCGCTGGGCAGGAAATACGAAAATGTTTTCAAATCATTGAAGCAAAACATTGTTGACAAATTCAAATGCTTTAATAGGTGTGCCTTCCACATGGCATATTACGTATACGTAGAACGTGCTAAGCAGTGTGAACTTGCCACCGATTACTTGTTTTGAGTGGAAAATAAAATTAATTCAACTAAAATACCTATATGTAATATATAATATGCTATTTGCCCTGGGCCTTAAATTGCCAATGCCAATACTTTTGGCCGTAATTGTATTAATCGCATGCCAGCTTAAAGTGTTGACCACATCAGATTATGCTGAGCTCAGCCTGTGAGCAACAAAAAAGAATGTGGAATAAAACAGAAGCTGATAATATTTATTTGCAAGCACGGTTTTATGACACGTGTCCTTTGTATGCATCCTGTGATCCATTAAAATTGTAACGGATTTTGCAATTAATACATTACTGTTAGCAGTTTAATTTATCGCAGCTACGTAATGTTGGTGTGTGTGTTATTTTTTACAGTAATTATAATTTAATTATGCAATGCATTTGACCCAATCAGCTCAGGTTGTTCTTCACTGCTAGGCTCATCCATTAAAAAGCAGGCAGACAACTTGATTGAACTTCTGCCGGAGACTGTGTCGAGATTAATGCTAATGTGACAACTTAATCGAAAGCCATTTATAAGTCATGTCAAGTGGGCGGAAGGTGGAGACAAAAACTGCCAAAGCCCCATAAACATATATCTATAGTATATCTATATAGAATCTTAACGTTATGACGACAATGTCGACGACAGTAGATGTCACTGATGACGACGCCTAAATGGAGGCAACGGCTACGTTCTAGTAGCATGACAACGACAAATCCATAAAATACACAGAGCATAGCAAAAAAAAAAAAAAGCAAAAATGCGAAGCAACGTTAAATATTTGCATTAATTTTGGTGCTGCGATAAGTCAGCCAAGGGGAAAGTCTAAGTGAAAGTGGCAAGGAAACAGGAACGGCACTTACCCGACAAACTTGATGTCAAGCTGATAAGCAGCAATAGTTGCGTTATCAGCTGTTTGATGCTGCCACAGCTCCGGTTGCTGCCACATCTCCACCTTCTGCTGCTGTTGCTCATTTTGTCGTTTATCGAGCGTTGTTTGTTGTTGCTGCTACTGCTGCTTCTTCTTCTGGCTCTTATCTTGCTCTGCGTTACTTTGTCAACGACTCACTTTACTTTTCTCTCTCCAGTCTCCAGTCTGCTGTCTCCTGTCTCAGTGTCTCTGCTTCTCTGTTTCTGCTCGTTTCAGGGAATGTTAAGTGCCACGCACTTGACTTTTATTGCGCGGCACAATGTTTACCGTTAGTAGACAACTATTTTGCCACGTTTTGTTGCCAAATTTGTTGCGAATCGTGTTGATGTTGTTGTTTTACATATGTTTATTGCAGTGCTTTAGCTCTGGTTTAATGTTTGAATGTAATAAAATATAAATAACACACACGCTGCCTGACCCAAGGTTCATCACTAAAAACACAAATAGCGCATCAATTAAACGAAATACAAATGGAAATTTCTAAAAAAGAATATAATTTTTTGTCAGTATATGTATTTCGACAGTTTCTTTTTGATTAGTTTTGCCCGACACTTTGCACTCGGTTTTGTCAATGTCCAAAATTTCATGTGTGTTCGAATATGTGTGTGTGAGTTCAAATATTGGCAATTATCATTTGCATGAAATCAATATGCTGCGATTCTTTGTGGGTTATTGTTACACTCTCTGAGTTTGCCTTTGTCCTTTTTGCTGCATGGTGCAATTTCACTTTACACTGCTCGTTGCACGCATCGTTTCCTTTTGTTTCCTTTCGTTTCGTTTCGTTGTCGAGTTTGAGTTTGCTGTTGCTGTTGCTGTTGTTGTGGTTGTTGTTGTTTTTAATCAAAAATTTACACAGTCACCGCATCGGGAGTCGGTGGCAAACAAATTGTGGATGTTGTTGTCTGTTTTGTTGCATTTGCAGCCAGCGAAATGAAAGCACAATGCAAAATTTTCAATCAAAACTTTTTACTCTCATTCCCCAGCAAATTGTTGTTATTGTTGTTGTTGTTTTTTGTTGCTTTTTAGCGCTCGTTAGCTACGACTATCCTGTGCTTCCTCTACAACTTCTATTTGCTTCTCCTTTTTTTTGGATTGCACTTTTCTTTTTTCAATTTTTAATGCAATTTCCACGCTTAACTGCACTTTGTGCCGTTTTTCCTCATGCTTTTCGTTTTCTTGTTTGGATTTGGTTGCTGTTGATTCTGTTTCTTTCTTTCTGTTGCCGTTTTATATCGCATTTATTTACACGGACACAACACACACACAGGCAGACAGGCACACACTAGCAAAATATGCACACAATTTGCAATGTCTATAACTCTCTCACTCTCACTCACACTCACTAGCCTCCCTCTCTCTCTCTCACTCTGTGTATTTGTGCGTCTTTTTGGCTTGTTTTGTTTCCTGTTGCTCGCACAAATTCAAATTACTTTTGTCGTTATTGCTTGTATTGTTATTGTTGTCGGCTTTTATCACTGTTGTTGTTGTAGTTGTTGTTGTTGATGTTATTGTTGTTGCTTTTACATGTCATGTTCATTTCTTCAATTCAGTGTTGGCAGCTTGCTGTCTGGCTGCTTGCGACGACGACAACAACATGGCGATGTTGCAGCTTCAGTTTGCTTTTAGGCCACGCCTTGGGCATCTTCACATGTTTCACATGCCACAAATTCCCTGCAATAATAGAAATAACGCCAAAAAAACTTGATTAAATTGCTGCTCAATAGCGTAAAAAACAAAGTTGATATAAATTCAATGTTAGTTTCAAGTTGTCTTACATTCAAAATTAAAAGAAATAAGTTTTCTTTTCTTTTTATTTAAATTGAAGCACACATATATGTATGTGTATTTGTGTTGGAGACTGGTGAAAGTGTTGGCAGGGGCAAGGGCAGTTCATTTAAAATTTTCTTTGAAGCAACTCTCATATTTTCATAATTTATTAGTCGCAGCTTTTGCGTTTTCTTTGACTTTTATATGTGTATATGTATGTTTCGAACTTTTTCTTTTGATATTTCAAGTTTTTCCCAGTGAGATGAGTGTTTTCTGGTCCCGCCTGCTACATACTCCCCCGTTCGTACTGCTGCAACATACATTTACTTTCATAATATGAATTATGTGTAGGCCGCAATACATCGCTTGGCCGGAAAATGCGACACTCGGTTGCGTATACGCAATGCCGAAGGTAGCACCAACTCCTGACTGATGGCTGTCTAGGCTTTTTTGCTCTAGCTACTGTTTGTGCTACTGCAACCTGTGCTATTGTTGTTGCTGCTGCTGACGGTGGCAAAGCTAAAGTGCACAAGAGCGTCAAGCATTATGCTTTATTTTCCGCTTGACACCTTTGGGCGACGTTGCGCATTTCCTTTTTGTGCAACCAGCATACATGCAACACACATACACACACACATACACACACTCTTACACATTACATGCCACGCCCAGCTATTGCCCTGTTCTATGTATGCATTCGCATAAAGAGCTTTCTCTTTTAACCGGCCGAGAGGCAGGCTTCACTGTGCTGCAAGGCTGCTGTGGCATTGTGGCACTTTGGCCCTTCTGCTACTGCCGGCAGCTCGCTTGTGGCGTCTCTGAGAGTCGCAGCTTCTTATCAGCCAGTAGTAGAAGGTAGTCGACATCAACGTGTGGCACACAGACGTCATGTCGTCAGCTCTGAATTGAAATTTATTATTCTGCTTTGTCGTGCGTGTGTGCCAGGCACTTTTGTGCCACACATGCTACCAGCAGCACAAACCCTACCCTCTCCTACCAACATCCTGTTACAAGCAACCCTTTTTATGAGTGGGTATTTAATATTTTAATACAGTACTCCCCCGCATAACGTACCTTGACTGTACTTATGCCATAGCACTGTTAATTGCTTTCCAGTCGGACAAGTGGCAAGGGCAACCTTTGATGCTGTTGTGATCGCACTTAAGGATATTGTTTACACGTCTCAATTATCCTTTGACTGCTGCACAGTCGCGTTTGCCACTTGCCACTTTCAATACCTGCTCAGATTTGCGCTTTTTTTCCTCTGCTTTTGTTTTAATTTCAAAGAAAACTTGTGACAGCATTGAAGTCTGACACTGTACTACATCAAGGGCAAGCATTAAAAGACTCTCAAATTTCGCAATTCTACTTTGATAAATTACTTGACGATTGCAAAATTTGTAATTGTATTGCAGCAATGTTAAATAAACTAGATTGCTCAATTGATGGAATATGTGTAACGAGTTCATTACAAAGTCAAAAAGAAACTGATGGCAATTTTCGGAACTTTAAAGCTTAAAGCATTGGAAGCACTAACTCACTGGAGAACAAGATTAAGATTGGCCACTTCTTTACTCGATTATGTAATCCTAATGCGCATACTTTAGATTCGTGTAGCTTTCTCCTGGCTACACTCATTTCAGATAGCCATCATCGAGCTGTAGGCAATTTGTGGCATAAAACCTTAAGTGGAAGTTACGTTGGGTTTACTTTTTTTCCAGCTGAACGAGAAACAAGCTAAAAAAAATAAATAAAAGTTGTTGGCACTTATTCTTGTGTTTTTTCCCTTGCAGCTTCTTCTGCTGACATTTGCAATTTTACCGCTTAGCATCGCCAGGGATGGTGGAAGGGACGAAAAGGAATGGGATTGGGTGAGAAATTATGCAAAGATTGTGTGCAGAACTTGAGACAGTAGACACACTCGCACTACCAAGAAGGGCAGTCAAGTTGCCTCAACAGAGGTCAGTGCTGGCAACAAAACTTTTCTGTCGAGTGACATGTAAATTTTGCCACAAGGCAGTGCGCCATTTTGTTTTTTGCTGCCGCACGAAAGAGTTGCTTGCAACAACATAAAGTAAAGCAGGGTGTAAGAAAGAAAGAAAGATTAAGAGTATGAGGAGAGAGAGAGAGAGACGTCGACATGATGATAATTTGGCATACTCGACGACGACCATCAGCGCGTTGCCCAGGAGCCACATTTTCTTTTCATGAAAATCAGTTAAATGAGTTTGTTTACATGTCTTGGCTGTGGCATGGAAAGCGAGGCAAGAACGCAAAAATGGAAAACGTAAAAACAAAAACAATAAGAAAAACCAAAAAAAAAAAGAGAAACACACGCTTTAAATGTATGCAAAGCAGTGTGGTGGTGATGGCATATTGTCTGGACGCTGTGGCGGCTCGTTTTTCTGCGGAAATAAATGTAAGAAAAATCCCCATACAATTTACGTTTGCAGCCTAAAAGTATGCAGCATGTAATTTGCGTTTTGTTTGCCGTTGCCATCATTGTTGTTGTTGTTGTTTGCTTTATGTAATTTGCATGTAAACATGTGCTTATTTTCATGCCTCCTGGCAACCACACACCAACATACACACACACACATATACCCACACACTAACCCACTCACATAGCACACACAGAGAGCACGCGAATTTACGCCAAACATCAAATGATTTTGTTTAACATATTTTGTTATTAAGTGTGGAAATGTGCATATTTTGTTCAAGCCGCCTTTTCCTCATATGTAAGTGTGTGTGTGTGTGTGTGTGTGAGAGGGTGTGTGCTTGTATATTCTTTTTTAGCCAGCTGCTTGGTGCCTTTCGTGCCTGCAGTAAATTTCCGTTTGCCATCATTCAGTCAGCGCTTTCTTTGGGCAGCCAGACATACTTCAGTTGAACTTTTGTGTTGCATGAACTTCTGAAATTATTGGCCAAACTGCATGTATTTCCCCCCTTAACTGGTCTCTCCTCGACTCACTAACAAAACTATGCACTTTTTGGCGGTCTAAGCGAATTATGTTCTAAAGGAAGTTCAAACACTTTTGCTTCGGTTTACTTCGAACTGACGCTGCCATTTGACAATTCGACATTGGCTAGAAACTTTAGCCAATTACTGCTGTCATGCCACGCCCCCCTCCACCACCCGTAAGTGACTAACTATTTTTTTACTACCTCTTCAAGTTTTAGCTGTGAGTTGGCTTGCAATTTGTTGTAGCTGCGCTTTGAAAACTAAACACACGAGCAACCCTTTTAGACTTGGCCATAACAATTTCTGTATTGCCCGTTTGGCTGTGTTGCATATAAAGCGGCATCAACTCGGCCAGAACGTGGACGCACTTCGTAATGCTGTACTTTGCCCCAATCAACGATATGTTGCACCTTCTACCCACTTCCACTCCCACTCAATGTGTTTAGCTTTTATTGTCGTAAGTTGAAGACGTTGTTGCCTCATCCCTGTGGCAGCTCAACAGTAATGCTTGCATTACTTTACTCCTTGGCTCATGGCTCATGGCTCATGGCTTAAATGGTAAATGTATTTAAGCCTTTGTTGCTACTCTAACCGTTATTGTTACTACAACTGCTGCTGCTGCTGTTGCTGTTGCTGCTGAAGGGAAAAGCTTAGTAAATACAAAGTGTTAAATGCTTGGGGCTTAGTTCTGCATTCTATAGTTAAAGCTTATATATATACATAGATATCTATATGTGCATTGGTATATGTGTATTGCTGCATATGAAAACTCAAGGCAGGCATTGTATTCATTTCTTATTTAAAACTACTTCTTAGATACAAGTGTATCTACAGATAGATAGATAGATAGATAGATACTAGATGGCTGCAGCGTTTGATAGCTTCAGTTGCACAGTGTGTTTATTTATTGAACTGTGAATAAATATTTTTTTGCCGGGCAGCAACTGGAAGTACTTTCGACTTGGACTCAAACGCAGACACACACGTACTTTAAGCGATTTGATAGCTCTCTCTTTCTTACTTTCATCCAACTCACTCTCTCTCTCTCTCTCACTCTATTGGTCTGTCTATCTTTATCTGCTCTACCTGAATGGGGCATAAACAGTTGTTGCCTCGCCAGGCCATAGACGAATCGATGAGGCACTTGAGGCATTGACTGTGTTGACTTTGCAGTTTGCACTTACGAGTATGTACTGTAATTATGTGTCTGTGTGTGTTGGATAGCTGTAACCTAATTCTGAACATGGCTTAAATGGACTTACAGTCTATTGACTCACTGAGTTTTATATTCCAGTGTATGTGTGTGTGGCAAGCTTAACATGCCGCTTAACCATTGATTGTGTTCCTGCCACATAAAAATTGGACTTCATCTCGTACCTTTCTTGTGCCTGAGCCTCTGCCTGTGCCTGTACTTGGGCTGTGGCACTGCGTGACGCAGCTGCCTCTCATTACAGCCAAGTGCTGTGGCACCCTCTCTTTTCACTTTTCTCAATTATTTTCTCTCTGCTCAAGCAGTCATTCACTCAGAAACAGAAAAGGCAGCAAGCGGCACAGTGGGGCAGAGAAAGTGTGGCTGGATCTGAAAAAGGCTCTTCAGCTTTATCGCTGTAATCAATTATCTGCATTTGAATAGTTGACAACCGATTTATGGACCATTGACTGAGCAGCACCCACAACAGCAACAACTACACCATAAAGACGAAGAAGACGAAGACGAAGAAGAAGACGAAGCAGAAGATAAAGCAGCTGGAAATGGAGATGGAGAAGAAGAAGAGTGATGCCACAACCAACTGTGCCTCGCTTCGTACTCATTTCTTTTGTACTTGCGGTCGTCGCTTTACTCTCATCTCTGTCCATTTGTTGTAGTCCCTGTAAGAGAGTGTGTGTGTGTCAGTAACTGTGTGTATGTGGCAGTATCCTTTTCGGAAATCAAGTGGAATGACCCACAAGATTCTGCTTCTTTTACTGTGTAACTTCTGTTTTTCTATGTTTTACGTAATTTTCAAGAAGAAGCCGGAAATGGCTAGGAAATTGAGCCAACAATAACAGCAGCATCAGCAACAACATCCACAACAGCAACAGCAACAACAACAAAAACAGCAACTACTTCTATTGCTATTGCTATTGCTTACAACAACAACTGACATCATGCACGAATAAGAATAATAACGAAAATGTCAGACCAAGCGGCAATTGGTCCAACGTCGAATGTCCTTCGTCCTTCGTCCATCGTGCCGAGTTTTGAGTTCTTCTCTGTGTTCTTCTGTCAGCCTGCTGTCGGTACGTCTGTCCATCTGTCCATCTGACAGTGGGTGCGACGGTCAGTCACTGGCCCAGATAATGTACTGCCAAGTGTTTTTGACCTTTTCTCATTTTGCTTTTGTTTTTTTTTTTTTTTTTTTTCGTTTGGTCTATGTTGTCCTTTTTCCTTGTTCATTTCATATTTGGTTTGGTCTGTCATAAAGTCTGTTGTAAAGGACATGGCAAACGCATTCGTTTCTGGCTTTGGTCCAAGGCTAACCACCGCCCACTTCTGACGACTTTCGACTGTCGACTTGCGACTGACCCACTGTCCCGAATGCCCCACTGTCCCACTGTCCAGTGACCCACTGTCCTAAGCAGCTGCTGTTGTCGCTCTTGTTTTAATGCGCTTCACTTGAAATTGTTTAATGCCCAATGCAAATGAAACCACCAAAAGAGTTCAAGTTCAGCTCAGTTTCACCACACTGTCAGGCTGTGCTCAATGTGCACAGTGTGGCAATTTATTAAATTTAAGGCATTTGTTTGATATACTACTTGACAGTTAGCGATTTTCATTAACGGAAGAAATAGTATCTAAGATCTAAAAAGCTCTTGAACTATCTGCGTCATAGACAGAGCTAGATGGCAAATTTAATAGCTCCAGCTTTTATAGTTTCTGAGACTTGACTATAATTCACTTTATAGGGTTAGAAATGTCATCTTCTACCTGGTATGCAAAATTTCATTTACATTAACTTCTTTTAAAAACTGTCTAAACAAATTAATGAAATAAAATCAAGTGTTTGACCCAAAATTTACTAAAAACTTTCAAAATTTCAAGATTTCAAGTTTATTCTAAGTCTAAAATTTGCAGCATTTGCTTTCATTTAAAGTTAAATTGTTGTAGTATAAACTTAAATACTTCTAAGCTGTTCTACGAAAGCTTTTAAAGATAAGGATTTAACTACACGCCTCTCACTATATTGACCCACTGTGCGGAGTTGCTTGCAAAGCCTGTGGAGCTTAACGGTAGCATTGAAATTATCTTAAATAGCAAAGGTGCAGCTTTATTACAGCTCTATCTTTGCCTTAAGCCTACTTGCAGCTACAGCTGTCTGGCAGCTGGCAACTGGCAACTGGCAGCTTGCAACTGACTCCTATGCTGCATGGGGCTCAGTATTGCATCAATGCAGCTTGCCGGATGCAAAAAGACACGGAGCACACGCCTTCTGGGCATTCACTTGGCAGACTCTTGGCACGGCTTTGCATTTAGGTTAATGTAGTATTTGTGTTTTGTGTAGCCGAGTACCAACAGTATAAGCATCAGTGCCAGATTGATGTCAACCCTATACACACACTCGGCTGAGCTGGGCTGAGCAGTCCTAAGTTCTTCGTAGTTTTCATCATTGGATTTGCCGTAGGGGGCACATTTTGTCTGCAACCGCTGACACGTTTACCACTGTGCGAGAAATATGTCAACGTCTTCTGCTTAGATTGGCATTGTCATAAAATGTCCCACACACACACACAGACACACACATACACATCCACAGCAGTAAAAATCCGCTAGACTGTGATTCCGCTGGCTCGTGCCTCGTACCACATGCCACATGCTGCATGTATTCCCGTACGTGGAGTCACTTTAAGCAATGAATTGCACTTTATTGTTGGCATTTTGTCATGTAGCCTGCCAGGATGTGGCACGTCTTAGGCTTTAAATAGTTAAGTAGCCAAGCGGCGTACTTCTGCAACCACAGATGAAATTCCACTGAAACGTGTTGCCATTTGCCACTGTCTGCTCATCCACCGGGCGCGTAGCATGCCACATATTTCCGGTCAGCGCAAATGGCCGCAACTTGCAACCTCAACCTCAAGCAAAACCACAAAGTTAAATCCGTATACCCTGCAAAACTACGAAACATATTGAAGCATGTGTAAAGCAACTCAGTTTTCTCATGCACACAATTTCAGGCATATCCTCTAGTCGAACATTTCCCAACTCGCTTTTTTCTTATGCTCGCATAACGCACAAAAAATTCAATCAAAATTGTTGCCATTTAGTTTGACATTTCATTTTGATGGTCGGCGAAATGATGATGAAGTGCACTGCATTGCCATATCAGGGCGTGAACTCTGCCTCTTCCTCGTCCTCTTCTTTGTTCCCCTTCCAATCGCAATCCCATCAAGACACAGTCAACAATTTCAGTTAGCTGCTCGCTTTTTATGGCGTGCCAAAGTGGCAAGAGAATTTTTCTAGCTGCATTTTTTTTGGCGTAGCTAAAAAATATAGTGGAAAGAAAGTGTAGATAATACTAAAGTGACCAAAAACTGTGGGTCACGGTGGTTTGCTGCTGTGGTTTTTCTACTGCTGCTGCTGCTGCTTCGTTTTTAGTATCGTGGAAAATTGATTTTGTTTTTCCTGCAGCTGACTGGCGGGACTGCGATAAGAATTTGCGTTTTCCTTTCGCACTGCTGCACTTAATCAAAAACTTTTCATAATTTGCCAACAGAATCGATGCTGAAATTGCATCGACATTTATTATTGATGGCAGCCGAAGAGAGGAATCAATCTTTAACTAAATTTATGTTTATTTATTTATCTATCATTTCTTATGCTTTTGGGAATCGAAAGAGAAAACTGAGTTCGCATAAAAATTAAAACTATTTCTAAAATATTTATGTAGAGTAACATATGTTGATTAGATTTGTGACAAATAAATTTCATCTCAAAGATGTTATCTGCTTAAAAAAAATGTGGCTCTATGTTTTTCTATGTTTGGGCAGAGCCAATAAGAAAATTTCATGCTTACATTAACTTTTATAATAGCTGCTACTCATATTCTTTTATATATTTATCTTGCGAATCGAATGTATATGTAATTTTAAGTGAATTCATTGGTTTATAAGAAATCAGCGTCAAAATGTATATTAAATTCCATATAATAAAGTGATTCAAGCATGAAACAGAATTCTTTGAGAACGCAGACATGCTTAAACACACCCATACACACTCACACACACACACATACATACATATATATTTATATAAGTATTATGTTTAAGGAATTGTCTGTGTGAAATTTTTTCACACGTTCGCATTTGGTTTGCTCTGCACTACGCCTGAAAGCACATGAGAATTCATAAAACTCTGTGCGTCTGCCTATAAGTTTATGAGTGAGGGTAAAACACACACACACACACACACACACACATATATACATATACAAAGGCAGTTGGAGATAGGAGAGAAGTGGGAGATGGAGCAGCTATAAGGAGCTATCAAGAAATCACAACAAATTTACAAGTGCCACACAAATGTTTGACAAAAAGTTTCTGAAAAGCTTTTCACTGATTTTGCAACGTCTCAACGATTTCTTTTCCACACAGACACACACACACAACGAGAAGTGCTTGTGTGTGGGGGTGGCAAGGCAGACGACCATAGACATTTATGGCCCAAGATGCTATCGGGTTGACATAAGTTAAGCTGCTTTGCTTTGCTGTTTTCGCTTTAAAAACAAACAGCAACAAAAACACAACAAGAAAAGCCACCAAAATTTTAGTTCATACCACAGTGCGTATGCAATAAACTCTTATGCTGTGTGGGTGGGTGTGTGTATGTGTGTGTGTGGGTGTTTGTATTACAAACGGTTGAAAAGGGTGATCAGAGTATTAGAAATGTGGCACCAATCCCATACTTGCAACAAAAACCACACAACAACAACTTCACATATTCAAAAACTTTTGAATTTTTGGAGCAAAGGAGATGCCACAAGACGACTGTTGTTGTTTAGGTTGTTGCCACTGCGACTTGTTTAGACTTGTCTGCTATTTAGTGTTGACACGCAAGGCAATTTGGCAAATGCAAACAGCACAACCGAATATTACGCATACGTCGCGTATGCGGCTCACTTTCTTGGATATTAAATAAACTGGCGCCATTTCAGTTTCGCGTCACACCAAAACCGCAGTCTCCACCGCTACACCGTCTCCCCCTCTCACCCTCGAACGGTTATTGCTTATTGCATGGCATGGTGTGAGAGTGACACATCAGCTAGCTTGCTTTTAAGTAGTTTGCCGTGTGGCGTGTACATATTTTCCCCCCACACACACACACACATACGAACGCAGTTGACTTTGCCAGACATTGAAAATCAGAAAGAGAAAAGCTGCATGTGTGTGAGTGTGTGTAAGTTACAGCACAAAGGGAATTTAAATAAATAGCATAAACATTTTGCATAGCTGAAGTGTTTTGAGAAAATGCGAGAAAGCTCCGCTCATGTGTATAATCAACTCCCGTTCTCTCACTCCAGCTCTCTCTCTCTCTCTCTCTGCTCTCTCTCTCTCTTTAGTGCTCTACCATTTCAATGTGAGGAGACTTAATCCCTGCGCAGAGCTCAGTGGCTGATGAAGTGCGTGAAATTGATAAATGAAGTACGAATGCCAGTGCAACAGCGACAACGGCATGTGGAGCGTATGCGTAATATGCGCAAGTGTAAGTCACATTTGAAATCACAAACAGAATCGTATTCATTAGCGTTCGAGGGACAGAGAAATAGAGTATGAGGGAGGAGCAAGCAGAGAGGACGCGTGAAACTACTTGAGTGTCTTGCTGAAATCCCCGATATGAGCTGATAAACCACACGAAAATTGGCTGCTCGTTGTGAGGTCGCATAAATTAGGACGATGCCCTGCTGTGTGTACAAGTGTGTGTAGTGTGTGTGTGTGTGTGCGCGTGAATGGAAAAATTGTTGGGGAGAGAAATAGAAAAAAAAGGCTAAACGCGTAAGCGCTTAACATTTAAATGCTAAATAGCTAAATAGCTGGTAAAAGGATAACGCATATCCTTATTGCCACATAACGGCACGTTTGACTAGCTACCATGCTGGGCGTGGCATGCCCTCTTGTGGCGTGACTGGAGGGCAGCTCCCAGAGCAGAAATTAAAGTGTTACCAAAATAATAACAACAAATTGCCTTCCGTACAACAGCAGCAACAAAAAACAAAGCTCGTTTGCGAAAATGTTGCGACTCTCGCAACGGGTTACAACAAGGACATTTCGCTGTCTCTCTGTGGGCGGTCTGGCAACGCTTTGTGCGAGTGTATGTATGTGTGTATGCTTGTACGTTTGTGTGGCACGAGGTCACGCGTTGTGTCGCCTGCCACCAGAGCAAACGACATTTATTCAAATTGCATAGCCAGTTGACATTATATCAGCTTAACATGCGATAATACCGTCCGGGTTTATACTAAACAAATGCCCAAAATACCAAAACTTTACGATATTGAATAGGAAATGGCATAGAACTGCCAATTTGAAGGTATTTTACAACCAAAAGACATCCGCGATAAGTCCATAAGCCCCGACAGCAACAGTCAGTTTCACTTCTCAGCTATTTCTGATTTAATTTCTATTTCGCTACATTAATTATGGCAAATGAAACTAATGTTTACTAAAATTGACATGTGGAAATAACTCGCAAATTACACAGCTTTTAATTATTATTTTTCACCTGTCCAAGTTTTAGTAGAGATTATTACTAGTGAGTATTTGCTGAATTTCAATATGATTGTACATTTTCGGTGACGAATTTTTTAAAAATAGAATATAATGATATTTTCACTGGCAAATGAAACTAATATTCACCAACCGCTTTAATTAATATTTTTTCACATTTCTAACGAGCGAATATCTTTGTCTGTGTATTTTCAGTCCCAAATTTCTTAAATAACTACATTTTTGTAGAGATTGATGACATTTTCACAGCCAAAAAAAAGCCATGGAATATTTTGTTATGCTTTTATCTAAATACGCAGCTTTTTTGCTAATTAATTTATGACAAAAATGAAAATCCATCTTTTTCGTTTCAAATATAATTTTCATTTGTTATTTTACCAATATATGTATTTGTCAAAATAATTGTAGTGCTTTTTTTGTCAAGTTGTAGCTGTACAACAAGCTTACTAAATTATAAAACTGCCCTCAAACCAATTTGCTTTTAAATATTTGCAGAGATTTCTCAACTTTGGCACGTAGAAAATAGTTATTTTTCCTTTTATTTTTGACGAGTTTAAGTAGTTCTTTTTTTTTTGCTGATTCCTTTACTTTTCGCGTGTAGCCGTGTAGAGTGGAAACAAAGAAGAGCGTGGCATTTTCTGATTCCTTTTTTTTTATATTCGCTTTTTGCGAACTTCAACTTGACTCTTTAGTTGTTTGAGCAAGTGTTGTAAGAGTTGTTGGAATGATTGTAGTGCTCGTGGTACATGCCAACCGACGCCCATTAAGATCACTTTGTTTCGCATTTTTCTCAGGCGCCGAAAATAAATTAAAGAGCGAAAATGTTTCCTTTTGCAACGGCCTTTTGTTGCAGCCTTGTAAGTGTAGAAAAACTATGCTGCCTTCATTCTTAGTTTTTTATTCGCTCCTTTTTTTCTTCTTCTTCAGCCATTTTTGAGGTACGTTTCTCATTTCAGCATTGTACGCTGTACGTTGTACGTTGTACGAGTCCTTACGTTGTCCTTGTTGTCGCCGATTCTGTTTCACACGAAGTGTTGCGACGCTTACAATGTCTGAGGATAAAATCTGCAATCTGCAGCTGGACTCGGACTCGAGCCAAAGAAAAATGCCGCTGAAACGTGCGCAACCGTTTTTCGAAAATCCGTTGGGCCATGCACCGTGCTGGGTGGTTCAGTGGGTGGTGGGTTGGTGGATTGGTGGGTTGGTGACTTGGTGGTGTATGCCGCCTTTAATCATGCCTCAAGTGCAGACCGTGCTCCGGAAGGTGAGTCCGTCTAGCGAAGTACCCAAGTTAAATGGAGGTAGGGAGCTGCGTTACTTACTTAAATGTAACCTAAATACCCGGCAAGCGGATATGTCGCGTTAAATTGCAAATGGCTGACACTAAGTGGTGCCGTGTTGCAGCCGCGCCAGCTGACTGTGACGCATATTTATCAGTAAATCGTTCCACATTTGCCATGACAGATACGTTATAATTACACAGAAATATATATTTTCACGCATTGTACCCATTAAAGCCATAATTAAATGGGTATATGCAGCGAGTAGTGTTACACTGAGCATTAAAACTATTCACTTTCATAGTACATAATTTAGAGATAACTGTTTTAAAGGGTATTCATATGCTACAACTACAAGTCATTCGAATGTCTTGCCCGAAACAAAGCCAAGAAGTTAATTGCATGTTATCGCAGTGCAGATGTGGCAGCTGTTTTCCAAAAGCCTCCTAACAGAATAAGTTGCATGCAACGAGTTGATGAGAATTTATTGCACACACACACTACTGCACACATGCACAACCACAATGCTATTTGTTTAGAGCATACATGTGTGTGAGTGAGGGCCATGCACAACAATTAGTTGAGCCGCAACAAAGCTAACATCAATATATAATGCCTGACAAATGCAAACCGATGCACATACTACATGACAACTAAATAAACACACAAGCAGAAGCACACACACACACATACAAACACAGATAGCAAGCGGGTCTTGTTGTTAATGTAGTTGTTGATGCTGCTGCAGCACTCGTTGTTGTTGTTGTTGTCGGTGTCGAGATGTGAATTTGGGTGCTGTGACATTTGCTTAACCTACCGCTGCGACTGGCTGACAAACACGGCGAATGCGTAATGCTTAATATTGCATAACCACGATATGCATGCCAAAAAGCACATTAACTGCATACACACACTTGTACACACATACACACACACGTACTCACACACATATACCACAGCATTGCATTCGCATATAGTCGTATAGACAAGCGGCTTTTGCAATTGTGACTTGGCGCTGCTGGCGTGAAATTGTCATGCGCCATCTAGCGTTAGAAAATTGAATTATGAATAATTGCGTTTTGTTGGCTCTGTATATGTGTGTGAGTGTGTGTGTGTGTGTTTACTGCACCTGCATGCTGATGTGAGTTTCTGTATGCGAAATATTGTTGCCTACTTTTGTGCGCTGGCTTCCGGCGTCAGTTGCCATTCGCCGCATTTGCGTGTGTATATGTGTGTGTGTGGCCACTTTAACTATTTCATATGCACAGCAGACAGTCTCACTATGTGTGTGCCTGAAGTGGGGAGAGTTGTGGAGGTGGTGGCGGTGTGTGCGTGTGTTGTGTGTGTTTATTTACCTTGGCTTTAATATTGCAGAAACCAACACACAGCACGTGCTTCGTGTTGCGGTTAACGATTGCATCTCATTGCATTTGAATAGCCATCGCTGAGTGTGTGTATGTGTGTATATATGGGTGTATATTTACTTATGCAGTCAAAGCAATTTGCCTTTTTGGCACATTAAGAGAGCCAGCTAGCTGAACACTGAGCTGACAGAGTCATCATAAATGATATCCATACAATTAAATACTTGCGGCATGACTTGAGTCTGAATTTTGCTCTGTTCGCCGTAACAATATTCCTGCCATTGGCCCTAATCTACTTAGCGTTCCATTCAGAGGCAATCACAATGCCCAAACTGGTATGAGGGACAATCACAATGAACCTTTGCCATCGGGCTTGAGGCGTTCAAGTCGTCTGCATTGTGTGGCATGAACTCGTCGTAGTCATTTGGTCATTTGCTCGAACAGCGACAAAATGAAGCGACAATACTGAAAGGAAATCTAATTTAGCGCAAGTAAAGGCAACCATGGTCATCATCAGGGCCTCTGCCAGCCCATTGACTAAGCCCTCGTCTGACAGCACAGCTTTTTGGGGGCGTCAGCAAGCTACCTGCAACCCACGCTGTTCCATGCCTCTGTGTCACATGAAGCACGTGGCGTTTGACAGTAATTTGGTGAAAAAAAAAATATATATGCCGCTTAATTTTTATACACCTGCAAGGCAATTTTGAGACCTTCGTGTGCCTTGTGCAAAGGCACACAGAGTTAAATACACAAGCTATCCGCTTTTCCATTTAAATTCTTCAATTATTTTCATTTTCGCTAGAGATGAGAGCGCGTCACATTGTCAGACTTGATAAATAAACAGATTTTAACAGGCATGTAATAGAAAACAATTTCACAGTTTTCAAAAAGAAAGTTTCTAGAGATGGAAACGATTATTGTGAATGAAAGTTTCTATACAGTATTTGTATTTATTTCTTTATCACCCGACTATTAAATGTCAACCCATGAATATATTGTCATTTAAAATATAAACTAACAATTTAATTTAATTTATAAAATTTGTCTGTATAACTTTTTTAATTTTCATATCCTCAGTTATTTACCTTCATGTTATTTCAAACCTTTTTTTTCTTTAAGCCATGAAACATTAATTTCTAACTTATTTATTTATAAGAATGTCCTTATACTCATAGGAATCTCCTTTCTAGCTGCTGTGTTGACTGTTCACTATGATTTTCTGCTATTATACTGAAAATAGAATCCTTAAGATTTCTATTTTTAGCTAGAACATTTATAGTTTCACTGTTTGCTGTCACATTTGCTCATCTCTAGTATAAGTCACAGAGCTCTCTACAGCATTTGCCATATGTGCTACGTTATTATTAAATCGCATACTCATTGGTATTGTTGTTGTTGTTTGAATCTACTGCTGGTGTTCCTCTAGCCGTTGTTGTTGTTGTTGTTGCTGTTGCTGCTACTTGCCTGGGTGTTAAACATTGTTATAAACGCGCGTCAACATCCAGCAGCTGCTTGTGCTTGTCATCATAATGGAGCATGAGAATGGCATTGCCAACAGAGAGGACAGACAAGGGGGAACAGCAGAACGGAAATGGGATTGGGAATGGGATTGCGTATCCTTATGGCTGCCTTGACATTTAAGTCGTGCCCTTATACTCGTGTCCCTGCTTTGCTTTTGCTTTTGCTTTACTGCTGCTGCTGCTGCTGATGAGCGTAAAAAAGCAATTGTTGCGCCTAATAGACATTCATGGCCAGCAGCCACTCCCTCCACCTTTCTCTACCTCTCCTTTACCTGCTATGACAAAATGTTACATATTTTATTAAGTATTCGTTTTTTCTTTTTTGTTCGCTAGCATTCAATAAATTCAGTGGGGCATATGATTACGCATACACATGTGGCAGCGCTCACATGCCACGTCATGTTGTCTCCTCTTCCTTTCTAATCAATTGTTATGCGGCGTCCCGGCTTATGCAACAAGCCATCCCTCCCCTCCTGGCTTACAGCCTGCTCCAATACCTATCTTCCATTCGCATTCATCTTCATCGTCATTGTCGACGACGATTGATGCGGGCATAAAAAGCAGCTCATTATGCTTGAGTGCCATATAATTATGGATTTTCTATGGTAATATTATGCAGTACGTAGTACGCCGTAGACAGTACGCACATCTCAGAAACCGTGCGCTCCTTTTGTAATGGGACTTAAATGGTACTTAGCATTGCAATCAGCCCTCAGAGTTATCAAGCAAACGCGAGACATTTTAATTTGTAAACAAGATTAAATTGATATCTACGGTGTATAAACAATCCAATAACAAGGAAATACTCAGCTAATGCATAGGATATATCGAGCAGGGCAAGTAGTATTGTATTAATGATATTTACTGAAATATTGTGCATCCAATGTAGAAAAATAGTTTAGTCATATCTGATAAACAGAATACTAAAGTAATCGGAAAGTAAATTATTATTTAAATGTTCTGTTTGTAATTAAAATTTTAGAATTTCAATAAATTTTGTAGAGTTTACAAATATGCTGCTAAATATTATCAAAATTTATTTAATGCTTAAAATTAAAATTGCTTAAATATATAAACTCTTAGCAAAGTTTAAGCAACAAATTGAAACTTTCAAGGCCTTATTGCTGCTATATTTAGAACATGTTTAAAGACGCGAATGGAAGACAGATAGAAAGAGATAGAGAGAGCTTAAGCAGTTGAATTTGGCTAGAGTGACACCTTGTTCTCCTCTAATTAATTAACCGAAAAGCAAAAATCCAAAAAAGCAGTCAAGCAAAATATATGCGCTGTAAGCACGCAAGTAAGAAAACTGAGAATGACGCTGTTGTTGGAACTGGAACCGGAACAGGATGTGTAGCTGGAGCTAGAGCTGGTGCTGGAGCTGAAACTGACGCTGGAGGTGACGTTGACAGTGACCAAGAGCGACTGTTGCAGCAATGAACTTTGACACAAAGTGTCAACTGTAGCGAGTACTGATGCTGCTGCTGTTGTTGTTGCTGTTGCTGTTGCTGGAAGCTGACAGTGTCACTAAAAATGTCTTACAAGAAAATCTACTTAACGAATTTTTGAGACAACAGCAGCCAGCAGCAAATCAGAGCCAGGACTTTAGCTACAATTAGGCAGAGGGAGTCACCTGCCACACAGCAGTAGCAGAAAGAGCAACAACAACAACAACAACAACAACAACAACAACAACAACAGCAGCAGCAACTATTGTCATTTACTGCAACAATGATGGGCAACATGGCGTATGGTTGCGATGCAAAAGACTATGCCATGAAAATGTTTTGCACTGGTGGGAGGTATTTTTTTATAAACTGTCAAAAAGTTTGTTTCGTCGCAATGATGTGACAGTTGCTGCCTCTTCTGATAAGCAGAAAGTTGCAAAAGATTGGCCAACTTGCCTGGCTGGCAGTGAGTGTGTTAAAGTGCCCTCGACTGAGCTGATTTTAAAGCAGCGACTTTTGCGACGTTTGCCTAATTGAAATTTTCGTTGGGTGTCAAACGGAAGCAGCTGCTGTTTGTTATTTGCCGTTTGTCGCGCGAACGCTTCCGGCTGTCAACTCTCACTCGCTGGCTGATTTTGAGAGCAGAGAGATCAGCGTTGGGCGTGGCACATGCACGAGCGCCTAAAAGTACACAGCATTGATATAGATTACGTGCAACCGCAGCGTTCGCTTCAACCACGTGCGTGCCACAGCCAAAGGGAAAGGGAAAAGAGAAAAGTAGGTGTATGCGTGCGAAAACTTTTGCAGACGCACAGCACAAAAAAAAAACAAAAAAAAAAAAACAGCAAAGAAATATAAAGCATAACACTTGACATTGACAAATTAGTTCTAGAAGACAACAGTGTACTGTCGTGTCTTGTTGAACAGTGTTCACCGCAGTAACCACAGCAAGCAATACCCGGCAAAGCAGGCGAAGGGGTGCTGCTAAAACCAACTTCAAGAGTGAAAGAGACAGAGACGGACATAGAGAGTGGGAGTGAGATCTGAGAGCTGTGTAGGTTAAAAATAATAAAATACCTACTGACATGATAGACACGAAGGACTTTTCTTTTTATTTAACGTAGATTGGAAAAGTTTCGACAGTCCAGTGGGGCAGATGCCGCAACAGCAGTAGCAGTAGCAGCAGCAGCAGCAGCAACATCACCACCACTACAGCTTGACTTTGCCGCACTTGCACTTAAGTAACTGGCAACAAAAGCAGCTGTGATTTACCCGACAAAGGACTACATTCTACTGTCTCTCTTCCTATCTTCCTATCCAACTGTCGCTATCTGTATGCCTGAACGTGTCCTTAGCTTTAACCTGAATACGAACATGTGTAGCTAATGTTACATTTTATATAATCTAGATTCAGCTGTGTGTATGTGTGTGTGTGAATGTTTATGTATGTGTATTTAGGTCATGGTTGTGCTCCGCGATGCGTAGGACACAAATTTCGCAAAAATTTATTGCATAGTTTCAGGCGCACAAGTAGTTAAAGTAAATCTGAGCGGAAACTTCCATTCGCCTAGCCTTTCCCTGCGCTGCCAACTTTTGCCTAATGAGTTATGCAACGGATCTGCTATGGTTGGTTGGGAGGAGGTGACTTAGGGGTACAGCCATGATGGAAAACAATTATAAACACACCAAAAAGTATGCAAGTAATTTTTTTTTGTATTTTTTTTTATTCACTTTCAGTCCATTACTTACGGCAACTAAGCAAAACTTTGTACGCGCCTGACAAACTTTATGCTTTTCAATTTATTTGCAAGTTGCGACCCGCAGCTAGGACTTCCGAATGAACCAATAGACCCCACCAACCAGGGGCTGGACTATACTTTGGCATTATGGTCAATCCCCCGCGGTGGAGAGCGCTTGGATGGGGAGTTACATTATTGCGTCCCAAATTATGCAACAAATAAATCAACGAGATCAACGAGAAATAAGTGCCCGAATCTTAATACCCGTCAATCAGGACTTACAAGTTGGGCTCCCTATAGCGAAATATGAAAAGAAAGTGAAGAAATACTTGTGAGTACTTTATGAAAAAATAAAAAAAAAAAAATATATTGCGGAATGTGGACTCTTAAATACACTTACAAACTTCGACAGGGGATTAGTCATAAAATATTATATAATTTTTTTCAATTCTTTAGACAATTATATCGAATTTGTGGGCTGCATAAGCCTAACATAAGTCACAAAAATTGTTTACTTAATTTAAATTTACAAGCCACATTATAAACCATATTTGACATTAATACAAAGTAACAATACTGTCTCTGAGGAAGAGTACAATAACAGACACTTGATTATTATTTACGAGTACTTTTTTGTTCAATTTTCAGTTTGACATTCGCTAAGTTTGCTAAGCAACAAAAGCCGTAAGCGTATTTGAAATTTCTTTTCGTCGTTTATTGGGGGTAAGAATAAAAAACACAGAGCTTTGAATTGTTTTAGAATGTATCATGAAAAACATTTCACATTTTTTTGCCAAGCGAAAAAATTTTATATTTTTTTATAGACATTCTTTTGAATCAAATTGAAAGTACTTATTACGTTCACACTGAAGTTAAAGTTAGAGTTGAAGTTTATTAAAAACATAGCTGTAGAAGCAAAGTGCAATTGCTATGTTTTCTCTATTTCTCCAGTTTTCTCGCTTTTCCTTTTGCTTTTGTTTTCCCTCCACTAATTTATCAGCGTCTCTCGATGAAGTTGGTCCACTTCTGCGTTGGCCATCTCTTCATCTCACATCGCTGGCTAGCTAAGTGTGGCACTTCATTTGCATTTAAAATGTTTTCGCCTGCTCAGTTTCAGCCTCAACTTTGGCCATTCATTTGGCACATTTCTCTTTGTTGGCCAATTGAGCGATGTTGGTGGTGGTATAGCTGAGCCACCAGAGTGGGTCAAGTGGGTCGCCCAATGTTTATTTGTTTTTGCAGCTCACTCAAGTTTATTTTCATGCCATTTGCCATTCGCCATTTTCATCTATTCTTTTGCTGTTTTTCAATTTCGATTACAATTCCGATGATTATGAGTCCGTAACGTAAACGTAACTCATCAAGTAATTTGGCCCGAAATTAAACGTTTACCCAATGAAATGCGGTTTTGAATAATTATCTGGCATTTAACGCGCCACTTTGTCTGCCAACCTTGACCCATCCTTTGTCATCATTTTGCTTCTTATTTATGTATCCGGTGCGCTCCTCTAAGTATGCAATAAAATTGTATTTAAGATACATAATGAAATTGGCTTTTTTTTTTTTTTTTTTTTTTTTAATAGATTTCTTTATTACTTTGTTTTTATAGCCTACTGTTACTATTAATAATAACTTATACTATAGTGGAATATTTAATTTTCAACAAAATATATACATATGTACATACTTAAACCTAGATAATAGGGTAACTGAATGGGAAAAGGGGAAGATTAAAGGGTTCTGTGGGACAGATCGGTTGGGTGAGCTAATGAAATTGGCGCTCTTAAATTATGGTTGCATACACAAACACAGAGGCATTAAGATAAAATAAAAAGGACGAACCTTTTAATTTATGACGGACACCAAAAGAGCCGTGACCCACCCCCACCTTCCCATTAAGTGTAGGCACTAAATTTTGGTCCGACTTTAATGCACACGCAGAGAGCATTGCAAATTAAACGCTAATTGTCTGGCGCTGCCTTTGAAGATGATGAATTACAGGCATACAAAATGAAAACCGAATTGTGTACGTACCAAAAAGCATATTAAAAATTAATTTAAATTTTTTTTAATTTCTACTCCAGTGTCTACAAACGGAAGCTGCGATGTGTTGAGCCTACGGCTATGGAAACGTTCGAGAAATGTGATGTTCAAATGAATTAAACAAAAGTTTAAAGTTACCTTTTGTAAATTATAGTTTAAATATTCAAGTTGCTGTAGTTTTTGTAATTTTCTGTGAATATTTAATATGATATTCTCTTTTTAAAAATAATGCTATTTAGAAAAGTAAACAGCTAAATATATCTACATATGTATGTAATCTGTTTCATAATTAAATTTCTAGGCAAATTTATTTATTTAATGAAATATCCAATACTAAGAAAAATTGAGTTTGATCGTGGGTATGTATTTTATTGAAAAGAATATGCTTTAACTACTAACCGTCACCACAGGTCTTACCATAGTGGTCTAAGCCTACTAATCTATATATACAATTATTCTATTAATATATTTAAAATGTTAAGTCATATCCAAAATCATTTAAAGCTTCGATGAACTGAAACACTTTGTATTGTTGCATGAGAACTTTGACACTTTGTTAAATTAATTACTTTAAAGTTGGCCAACTGCACAATCTCCTTCCCACCAGTAGCCCCCCATCCAATAACCCAAATTAAATAATAAATTATTATTTCTTCTGTGCGAGCCAATGAAGTGTGCCAAATTTAATGGTGCCCATGAAGCACATAGTGGGCTAAGTAGTGCGCCACTTCAAAGTAATTGCAAAATATACAAACAACTGGATATAGGGTGGCAAAGTCCATGAAGTTGAAGAAAATGAGCACAACACAGCAAATAAATTAAAATAAATTACTTAAATCTTTCAGCATAATTTATTTAAATAATTATAGATGTGTCGCTTCGTTGACAGCACTTCAAGACTTGAATTTCATATATATTTTTTGTGCAGTTTTTTTTTGCTCAAGTTTTCATTTGCAGTTTATCAGACCGAGTCTGTTATACGAATCGTAACTGTTTCAGAGAGAGAGAGAGAGATATTTAAGCCTACTTTTTCTATTACTCAACAAAAATTGTCTAGCTTCCATTTCCATTTTCCTGCCGCACTAACTGTTCGGCTTGGCGAACAATTTATGTGACAGACACATTCGCAATTTTGCCGTTGATGCTTTAAGCCATTAGTTAGCCCGGCTCTGTATACCCTATGGGCAAAAACTGACAGAGGCATATTTGTTTTAAATATAAAACGTGGTTTGAATATATTTATATCCTTCGCTATATGGTATATAGGGTAGCTACTAGTCGCTTAAACTTCTTACTTGTCATACTTGTACTTGCACAGACTGTAAAGCAGGCGCAATGGCAGAATTTACGTTAGAGTGCACAGAATATTGTCAGTGTCATTGACTTTTGTAGTCGGTTGGCAACATAGCATTGTCAAGAGCAACTCCAGAGCAGCCGATTAGCATCAGTGCCACATTACGGTATCATATCATTAGAAACAAACGCCACATACCTGCAAATATAAAGCGAAAAGAAAGCATAAGTTTAGATATAAAAGTAGATTTAATGTTAAGATCTAAAATCTGATAATCCCTGGAGAGTGTGTATACACTTCGATGGTTTTTCATGTAGATTCAAATAGAATTGATTGCCCGTCTTCAAGGACACAATGAATGTGCCTCTATCTGACGCAGACACGAACGACCGCAAAAAAAAAACAAGGCAGGCAAATCAGCTTAGCACCAATAATACCTATACATACACGAAATATGTCAACACCTTTTTATGAACATGTTAGTATGGGAGTGTATGTACGTGTGTGTGAGTGGGTGGAGAAGAGACTATGCCTTCTAATCTTCCACTCCACTAAAAGTGTTTATATATGTATATACATATACAAATTTACATATGTATGTGATTTGTTTTTTGGGCTCCTTTTTTTGCTTTGCTTTTAGTCAACAGCATATTCCGTTTGTTATACCCTGTCTAGCAAAAGGGGTATATTAAAACTGTAGAGCAGGTAAGTAGAATATATAATAATATTTTCAATAGAAAATTTTACTAAAATAAACTGACAAAAGTTTTCAAGCATTAAAAGCCAAAGTTTCTTGGTTTTAGTTCTGAAAAACCCACATTTTGATTGTATCATGTTTATTCTTAGTTTTTATTAACTGTTTTCTTTAAGAAATGATTACGCAGAAAGGCATTTATACATATTAATTTAAATATTTGTTTTCGAAATTCATTTTTCTTATAAAATAATCAAGCTATTAAATTATATTATATATAAAAGTTATCATACAGAGAGAGTATTTGCTTATCGCATACTCTGTTCCACATTAATAATATTTATATTCTTTTCGGGGGCCTTCAGGTAGGCCAAAAACCAACCAAACGCACCGAATGTAAAACCAACAAGGCAGTCGCTGGAAAATCTATATTCATAAGCAAAAAACCAACACAAACACACACACATACGCATGAAATTATGAGTCCATGCGCTCCAATTTCCCAAAAATAAAGCAATATTTTTGTTACAAAGACGCACATACACACATACAGAAACGCGCAGGCACACGCACGTGCAGGTACACACATACACACACACACACGTAGAAAGTGGCACGCACGAAAACCGTAACAAGTCGTCTGTGTAAACGTTGAGCCGACTGGCAACGGCTGGCGAACGAACCCTTTTATCGAAAGGATCTGAAGCAGTCGAAGAAGCGGTAACCAAAGAGAGTGGGAGAGAGGCAAAGAGAGTGGAAGAGAGAGGCAAAGAGAGAGCGTGGGAGTTGTAAAGGTAGCGACAGCAATTTAAGCGCCTAAAAGCAGACAGCACAAAAAGGTTGCCATTTTCGATAAGATGGCAATGGCTTGCTGTTTGTCCCAAGGGCAAATACTCACTCACACACACTCACTCACACCCACACACACACACGCACACGCATACAAGCAGGTGTGTTGTGACATGCTAAAAATCTAGCGTCTGTCATAATTTGACACACAACACTCACACACAGTCGCTCAGTCAGATTCAGATTCAGTTTGGGATTCAGATTGAGATCCAGATTTAGCTGCAGATTCAATCGCTCGTTCAATGCGTCAAGCATTCAACTCGAGTTCCTGCTACACTGCCTTTATTCCTCTCCTTCCCAAATGGCTCTGCTTGCCTTCAGCCCTTAGCTACCAATCTTTTCCGCTACACCTGCCCGCTAGCTGGCTTTCCTATAAGACTTTCCTAAAGGCGTTGGCGCACTTTATAGCCGCTCTGTTGCTTTCTTTACTTTTTTTGTTGCCATGCTTGTGACGCTGACGATTTGCGTTATTTTCAGGTTCATTTAGCGTTTAATGCTGGCAAAGAAATTTTAATTTTATGGCCAGGTGCCAAGACGGCCCAAAAGCCGAGCACAAAAGGCCAAAGACTTAACCAGAGCCGAAGACAACAACACAAAAAAAAATAAAAACAAATTTCACAATGGATTAAACACGCTTCACTGGCTGATGATGATGTCTTGTGAGTCAAGTAGTATGCTGTGTGTGAATACACTCTAACTTCATAACAATTGATATGAATTTAAGGCAGCCAAAGGCTAACACACACACACACCACACACACATGCGTATACACAATCAAAGCCGTCAAATTGCATGCTCAATCAATTTACGAGCAAACATTTAAGCCTCTATGGCATGAGAGGGAGATGGAGATGGAGAGGGGGAGGGAGTGGTAGACGGAGGCTGAACGGGGATGCTGAGCGGCTTTCAGGGGTGTCATGTGTGTGGCTTTGGCTTGTGGTTAAGTTTTCGCGTTAAGTTGACAAATTATTTTGGTAAATATTTGCGTGATTTCGATAATAATGTTGCTACGCTTCGTGCACCGACTATAAGTTCATTATGCCATTTGATTGTGTTGGTTTGTAGGCTGTGGTTGCTGTGGCTTCCATCGCGTATACATTATGTGTATTATGTCTGTGTCTCAACTGGCACAGTGTTGCCTTGAAACCCTAGAGAAGCTGCCGTAGCGGTATGGCAATTAATTAGCTGGCAGTCAAAAGCGCATATATCGAATATTAATTACAGTTCGCTACCCCCATGCCTCTTGCCACATGCCACATGCCACTTGTCACCCCGTTCCATGCACCTAATTAAGGGCCATTGACAACAGTGGCCAAAACATACACTCGCCATACAAAAACACTTCAGGGCAAACGCTTAAGAACCTTAAACCCACTCGATATTCCGCACATTCAGACCACTTTGGTGGTGTAATTAACACCTGTTAGCCACCAAGTATGCATATTTGTGTACATCTGTGTGAGTGTGTGTGTGTTAGCTGCTCAATTTGGTGGGCTTCATTAGCATTAGAGTCCAGTTTTGTATGACAATTCAAATGTTCAATTGACTGTATGCCGACTTTCCACAAACAAAACAAAAAAAGAAACTTTAGATGGAGTTTCGGTTGCAAGTAGCCATGACCGTGACACAAGCTGCACAATGCTGGGGCATTGTCTGTGCAGTACCCGTAGCAAAGCCAACAACAACAACAACAACAGCAGCAATACTCAGACGAAACACTTTCTAATGAACTTTTCGACAAACGGCAACAATTCTCAGCTCAAATCTAAAAGCAAATACAAAAATACAAAAATATATATATTTGTTACACAGCCAAAGCAGGTGAATTACGTGGCCATAGACCATAAACTCAACCACAACAAAAACAAGCGATAGAGCGAGAGAGAGAGAGAGATAGAGAGAAAGAAAGAGAGAGGGAGTGTGTGTGTGAAAGAGTGAGAAAGGGTAAAGAGAACAATGGCGAAAACTGTTAGCCAGCCATGACGATTATAGCGCAAAAAATTTAATGCAAAACTCGTCGAGCTTAAAAACAAAACTCAAATTGTTTGTTATTTAAAGCCAGGTCAACACTTTAGTCCAGGGCTTCGGCTTAAAATCGATATAAAATAAACAAAACTAACACATGAATGGACTAAATACGATTACAAAATTATATCGATTATATATAATTTAATGGTGCTAGTTTAACTCTTGTTTAATCTAAGAAGACATAAAGTTATCGTTAAATAGTAAACCAATAGTAATGCTATTAAATAATAAAGTTAAATGCTATTAGTACAAGTCTAAGTCGATTTGCTAAATAGTAGTAAAAGTATTTTAACAAAACTAACTTTTCCTAACAAACTTTGAACAGTTTTAAAACTTTTTACAAATTTCAAAACAATAATTGAAGGATTTATATTGAATTTACATATTAAGGATTAAATACACTGTTAAAAATATAAGAATGTTAAGTTTCAAATTTATATGTATAACTACTTAACATATTTTATACTTTTTGGTTTATAAACTAAAATAAATAAATCAAATTATGCAAAACGAAATGTTATTTAGTAAGCATGTTTTTTATCAGTTTACAAAATACGATTAAATGGTATAATTAAAATAAAATATTACTATAATAAATATGATAAGTTAAAACATTTAAGAGTAAGTGTAATTCAAAATTATAATTAAACTCCTAAAATTATGCTTAAAATGAGAATTGAAAATTAGGAGAGTTTGCCGTATAAATGGATTGAGGAATATTGAGAATCGCAAATTCTGCTCGGAATGCAACAGCAATGAATCCAATACCAATCAGGCAGCATCATTTTCTCATTATGGCCACAAAACAAGGAAGAGAAAGATAAAGAGAGGCCAAAAGGGAAAAAGTAAAACAACAAGGTCCGAGGTAACTGTTCAATGGAAGTAGTTGAATTTCCAACATAACTGGGCGAAGAGTGTGGAAACGATTTCAAGGGGTCAACAGGAGAGTCGGGGAGGGGGTGGATGTTGTGGCAAGGTCAGCTGTCGGCAGGCAACGCACTCTTGAGGCTCAGCAAACGGAACACATCATCGATATTCATGCGTTGCCAATGAGTTGGTGGCAAGCACAAAAAAATGCACAAGAGGTGGTTGGTGGTAGGTGGCAAGTGGCAAGTGGCAGCTGGCAGGCTGGCAGGCTGGCAATTATTGGCTCGCGCTGCTGTTGCATGTGCTGGTTGCTGCAACATGGCCTGCCACTCCTGTCCATGGCGCCTGCAGCAGCATGCCCCAAAGGAGCATTAATTATTTATAGCCTCAAGTCGAGTCGACAATGTTGACTTATGAATATAAACACGTTGCTGCCGTCTGTCTGTCTGTCTGTCTGAATGTTTATTTGTCTGTTGTTTGTTTGTTTGTTTGCTGTTCTCTGTTTAATTGTTAACGGTTTATTAGCCAGCTAATTACGAGGCACTTGTGCAGCGTGTTGTTGTTGCTGCTGCTGTTGCAATAACAAGGACACACGACGATGACTCAGAGTTGTCGTTGTGGCGACTACCTGAGTTGTTGCACCTGTTTTTATAACGTTGCATGCATTAAATAGACATTAGGTTGCGCGCGCCTGTCTGTGGCATGCAACATTGCGACGCGACAGTGCGCTGATAGCAGCAGAAACTTATCGCACACACTGTAGCTATTGTTGTTGTTGTTGTTGCTGTTGTTGTTGCCCCTCATTTCCGTTGCACGTGTCTGTGTGCGCAGAGAGGCGTAAAATCAAAGCAGCACTAATGCTGCGCCACTGACTTTCCATGTGTGGCAAGCAGCGGAGACTAGCTGAGGCAGGCACTATGGAACCTGTTGGCATGTTCAAAACTACACCCGCACACACACCACACATCTACACAGTGAGTGTATCAGTTTACTGCTGAGGCAGCTTGAAGCAACTTCTCTGCCGATTCCCATGAGACCAAACAATTAAAAGCATTCAGCAAATAACAAACGAAACTAATAAACCACATGGCCAACAACTTTGCTGACTCCCCTCTCAGCTGGTCAGCCTCAGCATCAACTTACAGCTCACCGCTGGGTCTCTTTTTGTTTGGCTTATGATGCTGCAGGAAATGACTCAAAAGTGACCAAACCATAATAAATAAAAATAAAAAACTGAAACTGAAACAGAAATGAAATGAATGTATTTCTGTTGTTTGGAGAACTCTTTGCAATTTCGCACTTCATTTAGCGTTAAATTAACAACAAGTCGGAGTCGGAGTCGGAGTCGGAGTCGGAGCACAAATGAAAAATACTCGATAGTTCCCAAAGAATTTTCGCTTAGACTGTTTGGCATTTTGTTCATAAAGCACGAAGTAAACATAAAACTAAAGAAGAACAGCAAGCGGATGAGTGAGAGAGAAAGGGAAGTGATAGGGGAAGGGGAAAGAGCAGACGAGGTCTGCTTTTGAGGCACGAATATCCATTTAATCAGAGCTAAGCGTATATGCAACCAGAGCGTCAGCGTGCTGAAGCATAAATAAAACTGAGCACGCGGCTGCAACGACAACAGCAACAGCAATAGCAACAGCAATGCGGTGATGCGCTTCACTGCTGCAGAACGAGGCAAACAACCAGTTCTTTTGTGACAACGACGACGATGACGACGACGACGACAACGTATAAAAAAGAAGCTTTGCCGCTGGTTGTTGCATGCAACAAGCTCATAAATGCGCAGTCGCAAACACCAAACAAACAACATACTAAATGTGAAGGCCAAAGAGTCAACGGCGCTCTATGGCAGCTGTGTGGCAGTTGCAACAACAGCAACAACTACAACAACCACGTTCTTCACCCGGGTCACTCGCTGCTAACGATGCGACAGCGGAGCATTTAATGCACAGATTTTCTTGACTATCCACATCGAAATTGAATTGAATAAAGAGTTGCCCATTGTGGCAGTAAACCCCAACTGCCCCCAACCCCCTTCCTTTCAGCCCCCAAACAATTTCTATGCTTGACTCTGGCCAGCGGCAGCTTAAAATGTTGCTATTGCTGCTGGCCAAGCAGCCTTTCATAATCGCAAATTGATGCGCCAGCAACGTCTTCGTCTGCCTCTCGCTCTGCCTCTCGCTCTGCCTCAGCTTCAGTCTCCTCCGCTCTCTGTGCAGTGGAGCGTGGGAGCGCTTCTTTGAGCAGCATCGCATGTGGCAACCAGCAACTGGTTCATCTTTGGTGAGGGGAAACTTAGTGGCGGTGGGGCGGGGAGGGCTGGTCTTAGTTATTGGCTAATGCCAGAGCCATGCGTTTTGGACAGCTGTGCGCATTCGCCTGAATTGATAACCGCGAAATGACAAAGCCAATACCATAAAATTCATTACAATCAATTTTCGATACCCTGTAAAATAGGGTTCCTAAATAGTATCGAGGGTGTTTTAGAGATTTTAAACAAAAATATAGATGGCGAAAGCTGTAAGAAATGCTATACGCTAGTTGAAGATATAATAATTGCCAAAAATTAAAATTTTTATCGAGCTTTTTACTAACTAAACAAATGGGGTTTTCGTAACTCGATTTCTGTATCGATTTTATCCATATCTCTTTTCTAATTTATTTTTAATTTTTTCTTATTAAAATAGCAAAGCTAGTTTTAAGGTATCTACTCTTCAAATAGAAACAGTTGTTATTAAATTTAAATCGCAATATAATCATTTGATAAGATCACATAGTTTTTTAGTAATTTATATTTCATTATAAAGTTTAACTATCTCTTATTCTACCTAGAAAATATATATTCCGATTATTTAATTAACATTTTAACGTAGTAAACTATTTGTTTATCATTTGAAATCTTTTATAAGTATTTAATTTAACAAAGGTTTAATATTTATTTAAACTTTCTGAAGTCTTGCTATAATGTCTATAGAGTACTCTACTAGTCAGCTACAAATGAAATTCATACATTTCTGTTGCTCATTGATGAGTTTTTCGCTTTCATTTCATTTCTCTCCCGCTCTCTCTCTCTCACTCTATCTTCCCCTGACTTCTACTCTCTTTCACCATCTTGGCTTACTCGTGGTATTTGTTGATATTTCTCAAATTGATTTCTTGTTAATTTAATATTTGCAGTTCGTTTGCTTTTCATAGGCCAAACGACAGCAACAGCAACAACGATGCTCGTCTTTTGTTTTCCCCTGAGCCAAGGTCCAGGTTCCTCACACATTTCCCTTCTCACCTTTCTTTCTGCCTCCAAAAAACCCCCTCTCAACACCAACTGGCGCCAGTCTGTTGTCTGTTGTCTTTTGTCGGCCCTTTGTTGCTGTTGTTGTTGTTGCTGTTTTTTTGTTTTTATGAGGTCGAGTCAGTTTTAGTGTTGGCCTTTCCCTTTGGTGCCATTGTTTTAGTTAAGTTGACCATTTGTATACAATTGTGCTACGCTTTGTGTCCTGCCGCAGCACGCTTATCTTCAAAAAATATGCCCAGAACGCGCACTTCTGACTCTGATTTCAGCACTCCCTCCCTCTCCTATCCCCCTTCTCGTTTCTCTTCTCCCTTGAGCTGCCTGTGCATTTGTGGGCTCATTTATTTTCATTTGCTTTGTCATAACAATTTTTTGTTGTTTCTGTGACGCATCCGCAATATTTGTAGCGTTATATTCGAATTTGTTTTTGATTTTCTTGTTATTGTTGTTGCTGGTTTTTTTGCTTTTTTTTCGGGCTACTTAATGCAATGGCCGCAACCAATTTGATTTGGCCATAAAATGGCAAATTTGCCAAATAAAAGGAGACAAAAATGAAATCAAATTAACATAATTGCCACGAATTTGTGATCCCAGCAGAGCTGAAGTTTAGTTTTTGATTCAACTGACCAAAAATACTTGTCATAAGAATGACAAATCTCTGGCACAGTGGTTCAAAGTTATTTGTCAAGCTACGCTATGGCAAGCATTTACAAAAATAATCTAGGTATATTTTTTTCAAAAGTAAATTAATTTATGGGAAATGTCCACCTTAAACTCTAAAGATAATTGATTTAACTATTTTTTTGTGAAAAATTTCTACTTTTAGCGGTCAACTTTAAGTCCGAAAACAATTTAAATGATTCATTTTTTTTTAAAATTTTTTTTTTTTGAAGTTTCTTAACTCACAATTTGTACACTCTGGCCCCTCCCAAACTTCGTTAACTGTGTTGTTAAGCGGCTTTTACCTGCCCACAACCAGCAACAACATTGACAACACCTTCGTGTTGAATTATTTGCGTGGCATTCATCGAATGTCGCAGCTCGTTAGCACCTTTTCGAGGTAGTAAGAGATTATATTATGTATTGGTCGAGTATGCAAAGAAATTGCTATAATGTTGCCGATGCCGCTGGCCAGAAAATTGCCAATCGTAAGTGTTGCAGGGGCTTGAATTGGCACAAGGAGAAGGGCATGTAATAATAATAATAACATTAAATAAAGGAGAAGAAGTAATGACAATTGAAAATTTTTGGGATTTTTGAAAGCGAACAAAAAAAAAAGATGCAGCTTAAGGGCAAAGACTGACGATATTATACCCTGCAGTTCGAATAATGCTTGCTTTTTGCTTGCTTTAATAAACTGTATTCGACATTTAGCCTTTTACATTTACAGGGTATAACAATTTTAAGAGAAGACAGCCAAAAAGAAGAAGATGGCAACTGCTGCGCAGTCAACGAGCTGCACGAAGTTGTGTGTCAGTCTCATTACAACGATGCACGTTGCACGTTGCACGAGCAATGCATTTTCTACAACACCAAGAACAACGACAACAACTGCAAATATTACTAATTAGATTGCAGGTAGCGTTGCTGACTTGTTGATCACAACAACTCGACTTGCAACGCGAGACCAGATCGTGCCTAGTTGTTGTTGTTGTTGTTGTTGCTGCTCCCACACATGCAACGTGAGTAGCAGCAGCAACAGCAGAGATGAGTTGCTTTCAACAAAGCTTCAAAATGCAAAACGAAAGAAAAAATAGGTAGTCGGATAGGAAATTTGCAGAAATCGTAGTAGTACTAGACTCAACGATTACCGTCAAAACTGTGTCAATGTCTGTGAACTGGAACTGGAGCGTAGCACGTTGCAAGTTGTAAGTTGCACGTTGCCAGTTGCGCTGAATGCAGTCCAGCTGTCTCTGTCTCTCTCTCTCTCTCGCACTGACTCAATGTTGTTGCTGGCGTTGCGATTATTGGTTTTGGTCCGCTTCTTCGTAAATAGCCCGTCCAATTACCAGCTCATGTTGAAGATGCTGCAACTGCAGCAGTGAAGGGCCATGAAAATCGTGGCATGCTACGTCGCGTCGAGGGCCACAACTTCAATCGCCAGCTGAAAGCTGTTTTGTATTATTCATGCCACTGATTTGCAGGTGGGCGTAAGCTACTAAATTGCTTAAATGACTGTAAATACATGTATTTGTATGAGTGTGTGTGTGTGTACACCTGTGCGGATTTAAGCCAAGAACATCAGCAGTTGTTGTTGGCATCTGCAGCAGTTGCTGCAAATTCTCGGAGATGAAACTTGAGCTGCATACAAACTATTAGGAGCCACTTAACGAATTCCCCAGTTAAGCTTAACTCTAATGGCATAACTAATTTTAATTAATAACTATTATTAATTTATCTGTGAAAACTTTGAAAGACTCACAAGTAAAAGTAACTTACAATTTTGAGTAAATTCATTTACTAATAAATTCGTAATTAAATAATTCAATTCAAAATTCTCTTCATAGTATTTAATCAATTTTTAGTAAAGTTAAAAGCAGCTAGTTTTAAAATAAATCAAGAAACTCCAACACAAATATTTAGTAAATATATATAAAATAACATAATTTAAACAAAATATTTCTTTCAACATATTTATAAAAGAAATTTCATTATGTTTCAAATTATTTAAAATCGTATTTTAATAAACTTTTGTAGTTGTCCGATAAAAATAATTTCCTCTAAACAAAGATATCTTTGAAATTAATTATATTCAATATTTTAAATATTTTGTTCTGGACCATTTAATAAAAAATCATCGATTTAGTATTTGAATATTGACTTAAAATTTTTATGACTTCCACACTTTTTTTTTAAAGTGAAAAGATTGTTTTCATGCAATTTGTAATGGTTTAAAAAAAATTTTATTAGATAATAATAAACGCTTATGGCTTTTATTGATTTTGTTATTGACCAAAAGAAAAAACTAATTTGTTTTCACATTTACTACTAATTATTGTTTAATTTAGCAATTAATTCCCTTTTTTATAGGTTTGTTTGTATGTTTAGTTATGTTTTGCAGAGAGATTAAAAATATAATTGACTTTTAATGACATTATGAATATTTATTAGATATTCGCATTAAATATTTGACAAATATGTCTGTGGTATTTATAAATTAAATTTAATTCTGTAAACCTTGAATTGGTAAATGGAAATCTTTTAATTGTAGCGAAATCGGAAGCGTAATTCGGAACAGGTAAGTATTATCAGAGATTTTGATTGGAACAAGGGAACCCAAAGAGACAGAGAGAGAGAAGGGAGGTGGAGAAAGTGTTTGTCATTGCAACTGATCATTTGGTTAATGGTTAAAGACGACACCGATTGTTGCCTTCAATCAACGGCAGAAATACTAGTTTGGAGGCACAACCTTCGGCTCGTGGGCAAACGCATTAAAACCCAATCAGACTGTAGGAACAGTGGGAAGGGAAGAGACAGTGTTGTTGCTTTTGTTGCTGTTGTGTGTGATGTGGCATGATATCTGAGCCATCAGCTAATGAGACTTTGACTGCGCTTGGCAAACTCCTCATCGCCTCGACTCGACTCGACTCGACTCGACTCGACTCGACTCGACTTGGCTCGACTGATGGCTCTTTAGTTTTCGATTTGGCTGCCACACAAATAACAAAAGCAACAACAACAGCAACAGCAACAGCAGTAACAAGAGAAAACTCAACTCTTCGCTTGCCCCTTGGCCCTAAGCCCTTGCCCCTTACGCCTTGGCAGCCAAAGACACCGACAAACTGTCAACGCGTGTCAAATAAAAGATACATTTGACAGACAGTCAGCTAGACAGGGAGGGAGAGAGAGTGAGGGAGACGCTCAATTAAAGCCTCCAAATAGGCTTAGTGCCTGGTCAAACGTACGAATGGGTTAACACGCATCAGTTTTGGCCCAAAAGAAATCAATTAGTGCAAATTAGTGAGGCAGCAGGTTGAGCCGCATACTGACTGCAGGCTACACATATACTACCCTGTAATCGTCTGACAGCCTAAAAGGATGTAGGCTATTTGAAAGACACATTAAGACATTAAGCAAATTGTATTCAAAAACACCATAAATTTGTATGGTAACAACTAGTCGATCATGCTGACTTGGCTTAGACTCACGCCTGTGCTTTGGCTTCTTTTGTTGCCATTATAAGCAACTTATTTGGCTTGTGGCTTTTGATATGGGTATTCAATTTGTTTCTAATGAATTCTTGAGTAGAAATTCATTAGACTTTTGACTCGTTTTTGATTGCCAGCCACCGCTTTGTCTCTCAATGGCATGAAAAAGAAGCAATATAATAAAATTATGACTTAATCTTAAGTGGATTTGGCTTTTACACATGTAGGGGAGAGGCAGAGGGAGAAGAGTGGGAGCGTGGAGTGCGGTTCATTGTACGCCCCGTTGTGTGATTAACGAAACTCTGAATTCCATTAGTGCATTTCAAGTGCGACTCTCGCTAATGTCTCCTAATTGCTCAGCTACTACACTGTACACACAGTCACATAAGTATGCGCATTGATGTTGCATTTGGAACAGAGCTAATGTTGCCACTCGTACATTTATGCGCTTATCTGTTTGCAACCGAATGAATGCCACATGAATCACACTCAAAAAGCATTCACCCATTCAGGCAAATGAAAAATGTTATGCCAATTTTAAAAT
Source organism: Drosophila tripunctata (assembly GCA_035047385.1). Taxonomy (NCBI): domain Eukaryota; kingdom Metazoa; phylum Arthropoda; class Insecta; order Diptera; family Drosophilidae; genus Drosophila; species Drosophila tripunctata. Next base: position 1,868,542 of record JAWNPS010000326.1, on the reverse strand, counting down.
GGAAATTGGAAACAGTAACAGAAGCGCGGCTATTAATTTCCTATTTGTAGAAATCAGCTGGAATATGTACTGTAGAACACTTGAAGCACAGCTGCTATGGGAAATACTCTATAAATATGGAAAGATATTTAAGTCTTATAGAACTCTAGCAGAGTTACTTAAACATTACTTTGAATTTGAAAACAGCAATCAAAATGCATATCTATACACTGTAAGTAACTGATACAAAACTAATATAGTTGGTAATATTTTGTAAAATGAATATCTATTTAAAGGTAACATTTATATTTCATAGAACTTTAAGATTATAACACTTCTACTACTTATTTACTCGTATATGCAGTTTTATATAAATCAAAAGTTTATTAATTTACTTTAAGCACAAAAAAGATTTAAATCTTATGGTTTTTTCGTTTGAATAGAAAGTAGTTCTTATAGAGTAAAGTATCTTAGTGATTTTACAGAGAAACTGCTAGTCTGTCTCTCAATAACTAGTTAATCTCGCCGAGTTTGTTTCTATTTTTGTTATACATTGATTTCAAATGAAAATAAAATGCCAGTCGGAGCTACAGTTCACTGATTGTTTCGGGCTGCTTGCTTCGTCTGCTCTTTTTTAGTGGCAAATTGCTAGTTGAGTGTGTTTTTTTTTTCCAATTATTCGATTTTGGCACTAGAGCGTTATGGAACTCATTAGGCGAAGTGGATGCACCAGACCGAAAATACAAATAGACATAATTCTCACACTCTACAAGAACTATTAGATGATGTAAATAGTAAAAGTGTTTTTATGATTTAACACTTTATTTTGTATTAATGCTATTTATTTTGCATTGCACTTGGACTTATGGAAGCCTCTTATAAAGTTATTGATTGATTGGCATTTTGAGTTGTGCCACAAAACACCGTAATGACAACTAATTGCCGCATTTAGTACGAAGCCAAAGGAAAGTCTTGTTTGTGATTGTGAATGAATGAATGAACGAAATTCGCGGAAAAGTGTTTTATGCCAATGGAAAGTAAACTAAGTCAATTGATTGAATTGATTTCGCGGAAAAGACCGCTGACACACCAAGTTCGATACACTGGATACACTGCGAATAAAAGAGGGACAGGTAATTACAGGCGAACATCACGGTGTGTGTGAGTGTGACAAGTGTTTCAAGGACTGCCCCACAGCGGGGCATGAATTATTCCAGTTAATTGAGAACAGTTGTAACCCCCGTCCAATACTCTTTTTACTTGCCGCGTGGGAGTGTCCCCTGTGCATTTCCGTTTCCGGCTTTGACAACGCTCAACAATTGCTGGCGAGGGGTTGATAAGCAACAACTGCAACGCAACGGCAACATCGGTGGCAACTGCTGCTGTAACGCAACGCGAACATTGTGCTCTATGCCTCACTTGGCTAATTCTAGTTTAATATTCAAATTATTTTACATTTTCACAAGCCGGAAAATGCCGTCAGTTGGGGGTGGTTCTGTCTCCTCAGTCGCTTCACCTGGTCTCTATCTCTCTTCCCCTCTTTTTGTCTCGCTTGCCAGTGTTGCTATTATTCTTGTGGCATGCAACTTGGCTGTGCTGTTGCTGCAACAAGCCATCAACTAAGTCGAGTTTTGTTGGTTTGCCAAAGGGCGCAGGCCAGTGGGTCGTGGGAGGAGTAGGAAAGTGGTGGTCGAAGTTGGGCAGGTGGGCAGGGGTAGTGTAAATACCACATATATAGAGTCTATATAGTATATTCTGTTTTCTAAACTTACGCTCACAAATAACAGCCCAAAAACGAAACGCAAGCGTCGAAGTCGATGCCAACGTTCTGCTTCGTTTGCTTCGACGGTTGTAAATAACAACTACAATCTGTAACAAATAGCTAAGCACAGCTCACAGTTACCCTATTAATGTAACACAGACTGTACAATTAGAAATTTATACTTTAAGTCAAACAAAAACTGCAAGAATTGCTTTATGGGGGAAGTAGAATTTGAGTGTTGCGTGTTCGATGGGATCAATCTTTTGTTTTGTGTTATGAAAATATATTATATTCAGGTATAATCTCAAAAAAATTTGCTAAACTCTGAAAAACTATATACTTTAATACATTCTAATCATTTTTTAAATTTTAAAATTTGATTTAATCGTTAATTTAATAAATCCTTTTACATTTAATAGAACACCGCTTTGTACTCCTAGTATTCATCCAATACGCAGGGATACAGGGTATAGCAACAACAAATGAATACACATTTTCACAACAACAGTAACACCAACACAACACAACAACAACAACAATAATAACAACAACAGGCAATGTGTTGTGTAAATTCATAAACGGCCGAGTTTAACGAACTGCGTTTTTTGGCTTTTGTTTTTATTTTCACCATTTTCTGTTTTTCAGTTTTTATATTGCCATGCAAAGGCAACAACCAATTTGGCGATCTCTCTTCGTTTTTGCCATGGTTCTCTGCACAATTTTTGCATTTTGTAAGCTAAGTTACCAACATACACACACACACACACACAAACAGCCACAAAGAACAATACAAACAATGAGTTGAAATGAAATGAATGAAATACGTTCAACAATAAACAAACAACAATCAATTTGGGCCGCAATTGCAGAAATTTTAATTCAATTATGAATATTATATTATACGTATACACTCCTGCTGAACAATTTGCCACACAACCTGTTTTGGCGCTATATATTGCGCATCGTAACCACTGTGCCTAATAGAGCAACTGTGTGTGTTATATTAAATTAATGTAAATGGAAAATTTAACGGATTATGTAAAATATTTGTAGCTACATTTCGCCAAATAACACTCAGCACTTGTTTTATGGAATATATGAAAGCAATAATGTTTATGAAATTGGTATTGATTGGCTGTTATATTATAAATATGTACATATATAAGTTTATTCCTTTAAAAATTAAAATTTTAAGTATTTACTGATAACTATAACTATTTTAATTACTATATTCAGTAGATTTTTTACAGCTTTGCAGATCATTTAGGTATTTAAAAGTCTAAAAACTCATTGCATACTTTCGCTAACCATACAATATATTCTAAAGATGTTCCAAATAAAACAAAAACTTTTACGCAAATGAGACGATACTCTTAGCGCCCCTTGAGCCGACGGCAATTGCCGAGCGGTACGATCGAGAATGAAACACAGGCATCGTAGTGTGTGTAGATCATGAAGTTTTACAACAGCGCACCTCGATGCTAGCTCAATTCAATTGAATGCATTGTATCGGTTAGTAATAATATCCCCATTCATGTTTACTTTTTGAATTCACATTGCTAAGATTAACGTCATTAGCTGGTTGAATGGTTAAACGATTTTATTAATTGAAATAAAATAATCACAAAGTGATTTTAAACTTCAGCTAATTGCTAGAACAATTTCATTACTGATTTCTATAAAAAATTCACAGCTGTTCAGACATTGCTGCTGTTGAAAAACAATGTTTTTATTTTCTTTTGTTTACACAATTTACGTGATTTTTCAGCTTGTATAAATATAATCAAATTACTTTTATTTTGAAATCGTAATTTGACTACTACTTTATGTATTGGATACTTATCAGCATGTAAAGAATAACTTTATTAGGTAGCTGGGTAAATTTGTAAATCGCATAATGATACCGTATTCGTATGCTAAATATATTCAGCTAACTTTTTGGCTTTTCAGCTACCTTTTGCACCTGACAGAGTTAGTAGATATGTGTCCCAAGCTGATATCCCTTTAGATTCGTTCCTCCCCGCCCCTCTGCTGCCCACATATGTATGAGATAAAACAGATTTTCTAACGGCATTGCAACATTTTTCTTATTTACGAGCCACGTAGCCATAAAACGCATACATAAATTTTCTTGGAGCCAAAACCGAAATAGCAAAAGCGAGATATTTTTCAGAAGGGAACAAGGATAACGAAAAAAGGATGAATGCAAGTCGTCGTCGTCGTCGTCGTCCTCGTCGTTCCCGTTGAAAGTCGAAAGAAATAAAGAAATTGATATAAATGTTTGTGCAAACAGACAACGGGGTTTGTTTAGAGGCATGAAGGGAGAAATGATGGCAAAAAGGGGACCCATTCTCTAGTTTGCAAATAGATAGAATTATGGGAAATGTGCGCAAATTTGTAGAAATGGCCCGAGAAAAGTGTCGTCAGATGGATGACTCTTTTACGAGCTGGGGGAGTATAATATCAAATGCGACAGAGAGAGATGGAAAGAGCATAAAAAGCTTTATGACAGATTTCTGGATGAGCTTTAAAATCCTTTACTTTCACCAGTTCTAAGCACACAAAACACACACACACTTATTTACAACAGCTGAGAGTTCATTTTATTTGGCAAAAGTTTTGTTTAGAACACTTCATTTCATTTGCTCCATAAAATTCGTGCCTCAATATTTTCTGCCAATTCTTTTTAGCGAAATACAAAACAATTTCCGATTATTACGCCGAGAGTGTGAGAAGAAAACTGGTATTTGTGTTTGTGTGTGTGAATGTGGAGAGTTTTTACTCACGGCAATAACCATTAATAAAAATGGTAGGCATTTAAAATTAAATGACTCCACTCACCCCTCAGTTCGCACCCCTGCCAAAAGAAAGCAGCAGCGAGATGCCAACTTTCGAAAACAAAACTTTTAGGCAATTTCATTTCAACTGGAGCGCGGAATTTAAGGACCATTTGCATATCAAAACAAAATGGAATCCTTACGTCCTGTGTCCTGCGTCCTGCCGACATTGGCATTGCCTTCGACACAGCTGGCATCTCGAATGGAAATAAAATTCCTGCTTTTCACCCCGCATTTCCTTCTGCTGCTTTTCTGAGTGTCGGCACAAAACAATTAGCGGAAAATTTTCCCAAAAACAATTCGCACGCCTCGAATTGAGTTAATTGCAGATATTTGGGTTAGACTTTTACGCCCCCAACCCCAACCCCAACCTCTCCTTTCTCCCTATCCACTTTGCATTCTCCTTCTCCTCTTATGAAGGCAACGTCAAAATATCATTAACATGAATTTATAAACAATAAAACGTCAGCTTAATTAAATTTTATTGTTTGAGGACATGTCGATTCTATTTATGCCTCAATTAACTCTCAATGGAATTGAAACTTGCACTTGAAGTGAGCGCCAAAAGTCTGTGTACAGCTTCATGCTGCTTCAGATCGAAGGGCATAACAACTAAGGGATATTTATTCCTTAAATAATTGTTCATAAATATTTATATACGATGCGTTTAAGCCTTTGCCACATGCCAGATATATAATCGCAAAGCTCACTGGCTTTAAGCCCAGTTTATGTGCTTCACTCGTAAAAAAAAGACTAAAAGATTGTGGATTTTTATTGATGAGCCAAATAAAAGTAAACTTTTCCTTGGGAAAACCTTTGCTACTTATTAGAACCTGTACTTGCATAAAAGTTCTAGGGTATATTAGGTTTGTTGGCAAATTTTTGTGATTTACAGCACTATTCGAACTAATAAAGTATATAAAATATTAATCAGATTTAGTAGCTGAGTCAATATAGCCTTGTGCTTCTAACCGTCTGAACGATCACTTGAATTTCAGAGACTGATCAAGTATTTAAATCATAATAAACTGTTTTAAAAATCGCATAACTCCAAAAGTGTTTAAGATTAATTCCACCAAATTCACAGATTCGATCTATGGTATTATTTTCTATAACACAACCAAATTTCACTTAAATCAAAATAGTATAACCCATAATAATCGGCGTTTACTGTGAAAACTAAGATTTTTAGAACCCCTTTATATTAAAATTACAGGGTCCTTTAGAATTGGCTGGCTTCTCAGTAGCCTTAAACTCTTGTTGTTGTGGTTGTCATTTTTGTTATTTGTTTGTTTGTTATTGTTGTTGTTGTTGTTGTGATGGTAACTTTCTTTTCGAGGACACTTGAAAGCCGAAAGTTAAGACATAGCACGAAGTCAAAAGTGAAACTGTGTCAAACTATTTTCCGCGACAACACTTTGTTTAATAGATACAATAACACACACAGATACAGTTACAGTGACAGATACATTAAGAGCTACAGAAATATATACAGATAGAGTTACAGTTACACCCACACAGTTAAAGGTTAGCAACTGCATTTACTAACCACAAACAAAAACAGCAGTTAGTTAAAACTCTTTGCATAGTTTCGGGCCAACGATTTTCACTCGTCTTTTTTTTTTGGAGGGTTTTTGTGATTTTTTTTTTGCTTATTTTTAGTAAATTTTTTATGTTATTTGCCGTGATTTACGAGCGTGTTATACCTTTTTTTTGCTATATTTCAACACTATATAGTATATGTATATGTTTTGGGGGGCGGAAGGTGGGGTATTTGATATAGCGCGAGTTACGTCGGTTACGCGTTGGGGTAGGTTGCTCTATGTTACACTTTGTTATTGGTACTAGTACTTGACTTGTACCACCAGACACAGTACTCTGTATATTGGAAACTCGCGTTAGCCGCAGCTCCGAACAGTCCCGCACGAAATCCCAATGTGAACTGAGCAGAACCACAGGCAACAGCTTCAGCATTGCATGCAAGTGGAACGTAGCTCAACGACAGTGCTCTCTCTCAGTCACTCTCTGCTTAAACGAGAGCGCGCTTAGGGAGAGCAGTCGAGCGAAACAAGTGGAATTGAAATGTTCGAGCGACCTATCGCAATGCGTTCCAACACGTTCCATTCTCCCACATTGGACACACAACATGTTGTGTTTACGTTTTTTATGCCGCTATGCGGTAGCTAAACGCAACCTACCCGGTTTGAGCATGTTGCAGAGTGCTTGTGTTAGCAACATTTCAGCAGCAACATTTTAACAGCACTGAAACTTGCTATGTAAATGAATAAAGTTTGCATGCCACTTGAGTTAAGTGTAAATAACAATTTGTGAAGCTGTGAGAATGAACTAAAATATTTACAAGTTTTAATGAAGTACAAGTAAAATATTTTAAACAAATTTATGATTATTACATTGTAATTGTTTAGGTATTAAACGAATTGCTTTAAATTACTTAAAATAATTGAGTACAAATTTTCAGTAAAATTTTTATTTAATGGATTTGTATTTCAACTGTTTAAAATAACAACAACACAAATCAACAGCTTTAAGAATCAGCATATTTTAAGAAGCTTTAAGCAATAATCTACTATATTTGAGCATAAGAATTATTTGTTTAGGAATAAAAAATTCAAAACTCCCAACTTTATTTATTATACAAATTATTCCTGTCTTTATTTACTTTACCTTAAAATTTTAGAGTCAAATTCTACACATAAATTTAATAAAAAATTTTTTTATTCCTTATTTTCAAGCATTCAAATTTCAAGTCCAAATTCAACACCGAATTTATACTGATATAATTTAAAATTTTCTTATATAATATTTTCCAAAAGAAAAACTTCTCAAACGCATTGCTAAAGAGACTTTTATTGCAATCTACAGATGTTGATATGAGTTTTATTCAAGCGAGACAAGAAAATGGGTTTCGGGAAATCAACTAATGACAAACACACACACAAAGATATACTCACACACGCTACACACATACACACACACATTCGATCATGCTATATAAAGAGTTTGCCGCTTGAACGATTTTGTGGCAATGTTTTTGTTGTACTACAAAACTTAAAGTACTCGCTGTAACATGGCATTGTAGTAGGCGAAATAGAAGAAGACAGAGAAGTGAAATAGAGAGACGGGGGAGGGGAGGTAACATGCCCCGATTATGTCGCACAAATTATGGGCCTAAGGTAACGCATAAAACGCATCGCTGACTTTGCGTCTCGAGTTTCGCGTTTCGCGTTTCTCGTTATTTTTTGGTCTAGAATTATTTTACACGCTCAACTGATTGCCTCTTGCCCCCGAAGGCCCTGCCCCAGCCACTTGGGAGACGCACACACACCCAATTTGTTTGGTGGCAGACAACGTTTAATTAAGACTTTGTTTCACTTACTTTTTTTTTGTTGATGCCACACGCACTGCAAGTAACTGAAAAGTGGCCAAAATAAAGTGGTTTGTTTGCCACATGTGTGGCAAGTGTTGCGCGTTGCCTATCAGTTGGCAACTTGCCGCAAACTTGATACCGCAAAATGCGCATTAAAATCAAATGACATTTCAGATATGCCAATGACGTAGAAAGTGGGAAAGAGGAAAAGGGAAGAAGGAAGATAGCGAAGAGGCAGAAAGGGTGGTTGCAATAGCAGTGTTGCACTGACAGCGCACAGCTAATGACTAATGGACTCTTAATGATCTAACAAGGTGTGCACACACACAAACACACACAAGCAACACAACACCTTGCAACAGAGAGGCAATGGGGCAAAGGATACGAAGAATGCGAAGCACACGAAGTGCACGAAGGATGCAAAGGACTCGCTGCTGTTTGGCGACAAAGTTCAAAACTTAATAATGCCACATTAGTTTTTGGGGCACGATGACAACGGGACGTTGCAACGATGATGTTGCAGCTAGCAGGTACTCTATATATATATATTGTAGCATGTATATGCATTTTCGGCTAGCAACGTGCAGCGCGGTAAGTGGCAAGTAGTGGAACGTTGCACGTTGCCGCGAGTCGTGTGCATGCAAAACGCGGCCACGTCCTTTAAAAGGACACAGCAGCAGCAGCAGCAACAAATGTGACAACAACAACAAACAAGTTTGTCAACAAAATTGCAAAAATTAAATTAGTAAATTCTGTTAGAAAGTTGTTGGCCAACTTGCGGCAACGTTGCAAGCAGCTCGAGGCAGTTGTAAGCTGGCCAGCAGAGAGAGATGGGAGCTGTGTAAGCTGCAAGCTGAAAGCTGAAAGCTAAAAGGTTAGGGTCGACTGCCACACGGGTCACAGGTCACTGCTGATGCGCTGCTGCTTCTACTGCTACTACTTGTTCATCATCATGTTGTTGTTGTTGTTGTTGCCACACATTTAGCGCTACTCATGCGCTTCATTTATCACATTGCTGTCTGGATTGCGAGACTCTCCACTGCGAAAAAAAAAATATAGCTGGCTTCGGTTTGGGCCTTTTGGCTTAGAACGCAAAAACCGTTTTACACGCTGCCGCACAAAGCAAATGCTGCTTGCAACATATGTCAAGTAATCAGCAAGCAACTTTGCCACAGCACCTCGAAACCTGCAACCTAAAACCTCAAATCTCAAACCGCAGCAGACTACAGATCTATCTCTTGCTGCTGCCAGCAGAACTTTTGTGACGCCAACCTTCGCGGCACATGCCAAGCATAAAATTGAATATGTATCTGTAGCTGTCTTACTCCCCTCACTCCTACGCTCATTACCACTGCCACTACCTCTCTGTCGAACTGCCTCCTTATAAAGGTAACTTTGCTAGACGAACCGACGAACTGTGCGTTAAGTAAACGCTGCAAACAAATCCAAAGCAATGCCAACACTAATGCCGACGTCAACGTTTACGTCGACAGCGACTGCGACTGCGACGCCAATGTTGACGATGACGCCCTTAACGGCTGGCTGCGCTCAGCACAGGAGCGGTCTTAGCGGGGTCCACTGAGCTCAACGAAATCTATAGATTTTAGTTTCAAATTAAACACTGTAAAATAATATATAAAATAAAGTACTCAAATTAAAAATGCTACAATTTTCATATTAATTAACAACCTTAAGTTTCTTTTACTTTTCTACATTAAATTTAATACACAGATTAGCTAAAATTGACGCTTTTTTGTGACTTTCTCACAATTTTCATCTACGTACCTGTTATATATTAGCCAGTTTATAAAAGTTTGACAGCTATATGCTTATTGAAAAAAATACACAACTGACTTTATAACTCTTTACGAGTTTAAGATCATCATATCTTAACATAAAAGCATATATACATATATAACATTAACACCAGCAGTTAATTTATCAAAAAACTTTCAATTAATAAAATCTTTCGAAAGAGTTTAGTTTCTATGTTCATGCTCAATAAAATATATACTAATTTACAATACTGAAACGATCACATGAGCCCAAACCAAACCGCTCCTGTAAACATTTTTGCCTCTGCCTCTATTTCAGTCGCCGTCAGTCTGTAGTACACGAAACAGTTAGTCAGAGGTATGGTTTTGGGCAGGGCCAAAAGATAGAGGGTATAGATTTGGGTATAGGAAGTAGATGGACAGAACGACGCCGACAAATTTTGACTTGCCGTTCCGCCCGACTGCACCGCTAGAGACTTTGGTGAGCAAGAGCGAGACACAGAGAGGAGAGAGGGAGGGTGGGAGGGAGAGGAGAGTTCGTTGTTTACTTTTGAACAACAACTGCGAGAACAGGCCCATAAAACACACGGCAACCGCAAAATTTCGACTGTGAAAACTGTGCAAGGGATGGAACAAGGGGTCACAAAGCTAGTATGAGAGATAGAGAGGAGGGGGTGGCGGGTGTAGTAGGAGGGGGTGGGACAGTTTATGTTTTGTGTGGTTCAGTTTTGTAAATTTTTAATGCATGGGAATGTTATTCAGTCGAGTTGTTAAACCAATTGACGATAGTTTGGGATAAAAAAATGCTTAAAGGGTGAACAGATAAAAGCAGTTGTGTGCATATATGAGGCATAAACTGTTTTGTGCTTGCAACATGAAGCAACTTGAGCACAGTAATGTACACAAAGCCAGAGACGCTGAGTGGCATTCCAGTTTATTATGCGTTATAATCAACAACAGCAGAAGAGGGGGGTACCAAAAGAGCGAAAACTAAATAGAATGAGCAAAGAAGAAAAAAAACGCTAACGCACAGGACATTGCAAGCATCCTTTTTTGTGCCACACGGAACCCTCAACGCGCCACTTAGCCAGCAACAACTTGCAACGCGAGAGTCGGTAAAAGTCATGCCTGCATTTTTACACCTATTTGCAAGGGGTATTATGATAATATAACAAATTGTGAAACGCATTAAGGAGGTATATATAATCTTGATGAAGAATACATAACGAACTTAGGACTAATCTAAGCGGGAATTTCAACTTTATCTATGTATTAACCACATATCTAAATCTATTTTTGTGTATTTAAAATACTGTTTAAACTGTCCTACAAGAGTATATAAGCTGCGTGGTGAATCTTATACACTTTCCTGCTTGTTTTGCATCCCTTTGTGGCATGACTGCTGTTAAGTGCTTTCCACCTGGCGGATCTGCTATGGCGCACGTGGCGTATACGTAATACGTACATATATGCTCTGCTCATTTGTTTGGCCCTTTCTCATTTGGCTAAGTGCGTTGAAGTCGTTGGCCCCGTCGGAGAATTAGGCTGTCTTCGCAGCGTCTGCTGATAAATGAAATCAACTTTTACTGCCACAGTCAGCGAGTCGCAGTGTTGCCGAGTTAAACGTGCAACGTGCAACAAGATGCGTGCAGCGAGTAGTGAGAAGTCGTCGCACTCGAGACTATGCAGAATGATGCAACCTTTGCGCGCTGCACCTTGGACAAGTGTCCACGTGTGAGTGTGTGAGTGTGTGGCACATAGTAAATTTGCACATTTGCAGCGCTGTGGCACAAACAATTTAAATGGCAGCCGCTGTTGCTGGTCTGCCGCTTAGTTGCACGCTCAAGTGGTCGCTGGGGTTTGACACGGAGTCAGTGACACCCAACTCCACAGTGTGTGTGGCACTTTGTCGCCGTCCATGCCCCACAGCGCGGCAAGTGGCAAGCGGCAACGGCGTGTGGCGTGTGGCGTGTGGCGCGCTTCAATACTTTAATATAAAAATATGCAAATTATTTTTTGTTGCATTGCTGTGGCGCAAATGCCACAAGCAGCGCTCCTCAGTCAGTTGTTCCGTGGTGGCAAGGACGACAACGGCAAAGATGGAAATGAGGATGGGGATGGGGATGAGGAAAAGCACGACAAGGATGCTGACGGAGACGCCACTTTAATTAAAATTAAATATTTTTATTCTCAGTTCCAACAAAACGTGAGAGAGACAGAGACAAAACCAGTGATAGAGAGAGGCAGCAGATGCCAAAAGCATCGCACAGTAGTGTAGAAAAAAATGTAACCACTAGAGTGGGTTATCAGTGAATTGATTAAAAAAATTGCTAAGGGCGACTGATTAACAACTGCTCTTCAAAGGAAATATTTATCTTTGTCACATGAATGCATGTGCTCATATAAGCATATACTTATGTATGTTTGTATATATAAACATATATTTGTACATAAATAGATGAGTTTATGCACTTTAAAATTTATAAATCTGCGGGTTTTCTTTTGCTTCAGCTAAAAAAAAAACACGGAAAAAAAGTTTGGTCCAGCACGCCCTCCATGTACTACCCACTGTCTTTTAAGGTACTAACGGCACTTCAATAGCTCATAACATGCTTAAAATCCGTTTTCGGCCATATAAAGTATGTATAAAATTAAATAGAATTATTTTTGAAAATTTGTATGTGGTCAAATACAGAGTAAAACTGTATATTGGTACTGATGTCGCTTAAAGTTTAAAAAACTGATCAAAAATATTTGTACTTTATGGATTCTTATGCCTCCTACTGCCTGTTACATATTCTTAACAAATCTAGTCCTCGCCCTACAAAATCGCTTTTGCATTTGAACTTTTTAGAGTACACAGCCAGAAGAAATAAAACAATTGAAACGGTGTCAAATAGCAAATAACAATATTTGTTTAAATTAATTCACTTTAACACTTTGAAATATTGGCAATTTTATAGCTTGCCCTTTTGCCCCAAATAAATTCAACACTTCAAATAGAAAAAATGTAGCAAACATGTAATTTTCAAAATCATCTCTCCCAAAGCATTTTTAGTTTAAATTTATTTGGCAATTACCAAATTGAAGTGTAATAAGTGAAATAGAAGTGATTGCTTTTCATTTCATATTGCACTTAATAGCTGCAATTGTAATTTGAGTCCAAATAGCATGAAAAGCAATAAAATCAGCAGCCAATTAGAATTTCATTTTAATTTTGAACTTCTTTGGCAGCGAATTAAAGTGTCGTTTTTTTACTGGCCAAAATGCAACTGTTATACATATACTATATACTTAAGGGACTTGAATTTGTAGTCTGTCGACAGTTGTTGGGATTTTTACATAGTTGAAAATCCTTTTAGTTTAAGCTGTACTTTTCGCCTTTCGACTTTCCCCACTGGTTTTTTGAGGCGATGGCACTAGTTTTTCCAACTCTTTTCACTTTGTACGCTGATTTGATGTTTAAGTTGCTTGTTAAGCTGCGTACTTCTTGTCCCTACTTACCGCTGTTGACTTTTACTCCCTACTTTACAAAATGGGGTATATTCACAAAACTGTCCTTCATGTACTTGGGTATTAAAATCAATTAACAGCTTTTGGCTGGAAAGTATAAATAAAATGTTTACTTGTTTTAGTTTTTAATAAACAAGTGTTGTTCAACTCATAAATATTATATGAACTTAAACAAACAAATATTAATTAGCTATGATGTAAAACTATTGTTTGCTATATGAATTTTCTATATATAAATTTAATTGCTTATTAATAATTAAGTGTTGTACAATAATTAGACATGTTTAGTAGTGTATATTGCTATCGGTGAAGTTATTTGTGATATAGCTACTGTATTCATTTCGTATTCTTGGTCTGTGGTCTCACCAGCGGGTGTCAGCAGCTGCTGCCAACTGGTGAAACAACTAAAAACTGTTCATTAAGTTGGCACTGTTTGCAAATTTATCATAACTTGGCCAAAACCGGATTTGAAGAATCCTTTTCCAGTGCGTTCAACACACAATGAATGAATTTCATTTCCTGGCAACTTTTACTCAATGTCCACTTTAATAGCGCTTTAAAGCAATGCAATGTGAATGACAGTATAGGAGGGTAAATCATAGAGAGAAAGAGAGAGGAAGAGAGAGAGGGACAGAAGTATGTACGTAAAGTCAGAGCTGTATGGAATCGATTTAATTTTGTCACTGAAGCGAAAGTAAACAATGGCAAAGAGAGAGGGAGAGAGAGACAGAGAGAGAGGGAGAGAAAGAGAAATAGAAGAATTGAAGCGCAGAAAGGGAGAGGTAGAGCGTGGGGGACATGGAGGCGGAAACAAAGCAATGTCCAAAGAACAACAACAGCAACAACAACAGCAACAGCCATCACAGCAAAGTTGTTGACAGCTCACGTTCGCAATGTCCAATAGATGATGCTGATGACGTTTGTATATCACTACGTCTATGTGTATGTGAATGTGTGTGTGTGTGTGTGTGCGTCCATTGTTGTTGTGCGTGTGTTGTTGCAACGTGTTGCGAATGTGCGTTATATTTTGGCGTATGCGTTCGCGTTGTCCAACAGACCGAAATAGGAAACCAAATTAATCACAAATATTACTTTTTGTAGCAACTTTCCGTCGGTGTGTAAGTGTATCTGTGTGTGTGTGTGTTGTGTGTGTGTATCTGTGTGGCAAGTCTATTTATGTGTCAATATGAGGTTTGAAGAGCTTGCCAGGACATTCCATTGTCGGCAACGTGTCTTTCTTAACTTGACACTCACTCGATTATGTTTTCAGTTCATGTTTTTGGAATTATTTCATTTCATTTTCATTTTCCTTTTGCTATTTTGTTTTGTTTTGTTTTTTTTTTTTTTAAGTCGCATGTTCGCATCTGCACGTGCAGCCAACTGTCTACTGTGCTCTTATCATCAACTTTTCTATTTTTCTATTTTTCACCCTATACCCATTAAGTAGTATTAGAAACACGCAACATTTTGTACTGGTAACTTAAAGAGTATGCAATTTTACATATATTTTATTATATTATATATTGTTTTGCTTATTATAAATAAAGAAATATAATTCTACATCATTTTCACATCAAAAAGAGCTCATTTTGCGTACTAACGCTGTTGAATTTCCACTTCCAACATTTATTAATTTAACTCCAGTAGCTACTGTAACTACAGGGTAACTGTTAGTACAGCAATCACTTTGTACTTCCACTTGCTTGTTGTATACTCGCATTTATTAAATTGACACATGCTGACAACACCCAGAACAACTCAAAAGAGAACGACACACTCATCTAGAGAAGTTATACACGGTCAGCTCGGAAAAACTCTAAACACAATTTCTTTTCTTTCTTCCAAGACCCAAGTGGTATAGCATAAGTAAAGATGTGTATTGGGCTTGCTACAAAAATGTTGTTTGTAATATACAGTAGTGGTGCTCTGTAACATTATAAAGATCATAATCCATAGCCGTGTCAACATAGCGATGTCTGTCTTTTTGAATGATAGAGTTAAAATCAAGAAATTTGACATATAAATAGTTTCGTTTATGTTTCGAGCAGATCATTTATATCCAAATCTCAAATCTCACATCTAACACAAAACGAGTATTATATAATATTCTTGTATATTCCAACCAAAAATTAGTTTTGAATAAACTTGTCATAGTATATCATGTAGCTGCCATAAAAATATACTGTTTAAATTGGTGTTTAGTATAAAAAAACTTTGTTTTTTCTCTCTCTCTCTCTCAAACATCTCATATTGCTCTAAGTACATATTCTTCTTCCACAAGTTCTTGCGTATGTCTGTAATTTTCCATCAGTCCAATCTATTGCAGCTACAGCTATGTTACTGCTTCAGTTTCATTTTCAGTTTCCTCTGTTGGGAAAATAAATCACTCAAAGGCAAGTCAGTGTGCCTGAACTGGTATACGAACTGGTATACTGACTTTTCTCTTTGAAAACTTGCCCCCCAAAAATTTCCGGATGCAGTATGAAAAATTTTAATTTTTCGCAAAATTAACTTTACTGAAATTATTATGCAAATGCCAAGCAAAGCACAACAAAAACACACTCAAACACTCACTCGCACACCCAAATCACTTAAGTGGGCTGTTGCCTTAGCTGCAGCTAACAGCAGACCATAAAACAATAATTGCAACATCAACAACAAAGCAGCTGTGTGTGTGTGTGTGTATGTGTGTATTGAAAGGGAGGGTAGAGTGAAGGGGGTTGTGGGGTATGTCAAAGGGTTGTGCAAGTTTTCTTTGGCAGTTCCCCCACTTCGTCTGATTAATACAAATGAGCGGCGATTTGTCATGTCACTGCGTTTAAATTTATCATTTCAGTTGAAAGGCGCGAGGCAATTGTTGTTGTTGTCGTTGCTATTGCTGTTGTTGTTGCTGTTATTATTGTTTTTGCTGTTTGCTACATGCGCTGCCGTAATGCCATTTCGTTTTGCTTTCCTTCTTACTACACTTTTCTTACTACAGCAATTTCATTCTTCCGCTTGTTTGTTTTTCCGGCTTCCGGTTTGGCATTTACCACACCCCCTTCAGCCGAAAAAGCGGTACAAGTGGGTGAACAGTGGCAACAATGCGGCGCCAAGATCACAAACAGCCAATGCACAATTTGGCTCTGATTCTGCACTGTATGTCCATTGTAGTTGCTGCTGCTGCTGTTGTTGCACTAAGTAAATTTTATGTAGCATATGCCAAGGCGCAACATTTTTTGTTAATGGCCTGTAAAAGTCAGAGTTTTTGTTGCTCCTTTGCTGCCAGTTTTTGCCGGAAACCAAAATTTCTTGCTGCCGGCCATTGACATGATGTTGTTGCTGCTATTTCTATGTTGCTGCTGTTGTTGTTGTTGTTGTTGCTGCTGCTGGCAATGGCCGAAAGCATAATTCGATTAGCTTTTATTGCAGCGTGTTGAACTGCAATCATTGCAAAAAAATGCCAATTAGAAAAGTTATCCATGGCTTTTTAGTGCTTCTTCATCGTCATAGCCAGATTTCTGGCTTTTAGTTACTGTTGCAGCTGTGGCCAAGTTTTGTTGCTGCTGCTTGCTGCTTGCTGCTTGCCCCAACTTTCGGCTAATGAGCAACAGCGAACCGAAAGTCAATGAAACTTTTGCCTTGCATTGCTTAAAATACGAAAACAGAAAACAAGCTCGACACACAAATCCAACAATTCAACAAAAGGCAACGAAATTTGAGTACAATAAAGTTTATGTTGCCAGCAACACCAACAGCAACAGTAACAGCAGTAACAGCAACAACAACAGCAGCAATTGACAAGAACAGCAGGCAGAGAAACAGCAGCAGCAGCAACAGAGGTAACTAAAACTATTCTACACAGCACCTGTGATAACATGAGCTTTACACACACACACACACACACCCCAGACACACACACACACACACACACACACGACCCTGGCAAACTTGGCAGTTTCATTTTCACTTTAATCAAAAAGTTTTTGCAACACCACCAAAAATTTGCATTCATTTTAATTTTACGCTAAATAAATTATTATCTAAAGCAGTAAAAGTAGCTGCCACAGGGTGTGTGTGTGTGTGTGTGTGTGTGTGTGTGTGTGTGTGTGTGTGTGTGTGTGTGTGTGTAAAAAACTTTATCCTGATGAATGCAAGTTGCAACAACACGAAATTGAAGTGCGGCATCTGAAGTTTGTATGCTGCAAATTTGGATTGATAAATGCCAACAAATTTGGCCAGCTCATTGCCACAAATGTAGTATGCCACATGCTGCACATTTAATATTGCCACACACACACACACTCAGAGTGTGTAATTAATAAACACAGACATGCATAAGTGTATAGTGGGCTTGTGGGCGTGGCAGTTGTTTTTGACTGCAACGGAGACATAGATTAGTCGCTGCAGCAGTGGCAACAGTTGCTGCAACGCTGCCATTATAAGTGTTGCACTGTCATTTAAGTTGTTGTCGCTGCTGCTGTTGCTGCTGCTGCTGCTCGTGGCAGACACATTTGCTGCTGTAGCAAGCGGAACTCGCGTTTTTGATAACATTTTAATGAAAACTGTCAGTTGCACTGTGTGTTGCAAGTTGATGCCAAGAGGCGCCACTCCACAATGGGGCATTTTCCCATTTTTATGGAATAAATTAATAACTCAAGAACCGTGCAAGATACCACTCTCTGTTTTTTGCATTCGACTTATGACATGAATATCCATTATTGCTGGAAAAATGGGCGTGGCACCGCCCCCTTCTTAATAATATCTGTCTTACTTTTTTGTTTTTAAGATATTTAGACGAAACTTGCAGGTTTCGTGGGTCATTATACTCAAAATGTCCTGTCCAAAAATCATCAAGATCGGTGACTTTATCATATAGTTTTTATATGATGAATTTGTAAAATGCACTTTTTTGATAGATCTGTCGTAGTTTTAATATCTCAGCTTGTATAGTCAAATGTAGTGTATTTCGCTCCTGACATTGTCCTTAATAGATATCAGGATCGAAAAGCTATATCAAAAATATCCAATAGGAATAATCGCTTACAACCTTAATTTTGGTATGAGAAAGTAATATCTTTATTGAAATAAATGCAAAAATATTGGCTAAAGTAATAAAAATGTGCATATAGATAGGATTTTTATGGTAAATTAACACTATTTAGTCATCTCCAGTAGTTAAAATAACACTAAAAGTAATCGTATCCTTATTTTGATTTGTTTGCATTTCAAAGGAATTTGCTCTGAAAATTTTAAGGTTACGTACTAAAAATTGAAATTGCGCGAAAAGTGCACATAAGTGTACTTTGTGCTTAATAGTTTCGATTCATAATTGATTGCTTTACAAAACGTATGTACTCATTTTGTGATTAAGCGTGATTTAAAAAAGTTGTGGTCTTCCAAAGATAAATTTTCTTCACAAAATTTATTTTTGGGGACGGTTGCTAAAACACACAAAAGAATACAAATTACATGAACTTGTGAAGAAAATCATGTATAACACAGAGTACAAACCACACTGAATATTATCCATTGCAATTGAAAGTCTAAAAGGCTTTGTATTTAATTTAAATGATTGTTAAACTTGGAGAAAATATTGCTCAAATTGCTAACATGTGCTTGTAGTCTATAACAACTCTGTTAAAGAGCTGTCAGTTTAACAGAGCACTGTTAACTTAACATTCTGGGTATGCAACTTACATAATTGAAGTTTTCATGATGCATTGGCATTATCAGAATGTTAATTTAACTAACTTGAAAAAAAGACTTAATTCCAAAAAAATGGGAAAATGCCCCAATGTGCACTCCCAACACGCACTCTTCCTCTCTCTCTCACCCTCTCTCTCTCTGTCTCTCTGTCTCTGTCGTTCTATCTCTCTCGCTGCTTTGTCAAGTGTGAATTCAACACTTGTGACTTGACATTTTTAGGCGAAATGCCGTTGCTGTTGCTGTTGCCGTTGCACTCGCAATCTTCATAAGTTGCGCATACGCCCCGTCAACGTGGCAACCACAATGCTTGCAGCAGTAGTAGCGGCAACAGCAGCAGCTGCACATTGCCATACATTAGGCACAACGCCTTCGTCGCCAGCGAAACAATTCTGCGGTGCTTTGTTTGCCCAGCCGATGTGTCGCCTCTGTGTGTTTGCATCTCGCTGCTTGCCTCCTGCGACTTGCTTCTTGCGTCTTTTTGCCTGCCACATTTGCTCATTTTGTTGGCTAAATTAAAATTGCATCCGTCAAGTGGCAAGCAGTGGCAACTGGGGAGCCCAAACCAGCTGTTTTAGCTGCTTCAATTTGGATACTTTAATTTAGTGCGATTTCTCGAATGCATCACGCATTAAAGTCGAAGCTTAACAATTTAATTGCGGCCACGGAAATGAGCTTTTGGCCATGTCAAACGTGACAGCCTAAGCGCACACGAAGCACAGCAAACAGTAAAGTTCTTGCCACAGCGTGGCAATTAACTTGCCACGCGTAAAAAAAAAAATTGTGTGTAGAAAGAAAGTATGCTACGAAATGCATTTAAAAATGGCTCACGGGCGCCATTTTGTGAGTTGGTTCACCAACTGGCAACTCAATTTGAGTGCAAACGACCAAAGCATAAACAGAGGGCACTGTTGTAGATACACACACCCATACACACACACAGACACACACACATTTACACACTCACTTCCTCACACTGTATGCTCGAGCTGTGTGCGAATCGGATTGGCCGGTCAGTTGGATTTGTTTGTGCATCAAATTGCAATTGCCGTTTCATTTGTGTGCATACGTATATGTACATGTGTATGTGCGTGTGTGTGGGTGTATATGCGTGTGTGTGTGTGTGACTAGCGGAAATAAAACCAAAACGGATATGCTTACTAAGTGCCTGAACACACAGCGACCACATCCGCCGACGCAAGGTTGTTGTAGACTTCAACGCCAGTGGCAAAACCAACGCCCAGTATTCTATTTTTAGACTCTACCTTCTACCCTCTGCCCTCTAACCTGCTGTTCTATGCCTATGCCAGCTACCTGCATCAGTCTATTTGCATTTACGGTGATAGGTGCATCCATTTTCGTTATTTCCATACACCACTTACTCAGGGTATTGCGCTTTTCTTAGCCAAATCTGACAGAAAATGGAAGATACTTGATAGGAAGATACCGGAAAAAATAATTATAAATACAAATAAATTAAAATAGAAACTCGAATTTATTTAAATATAATTTTTAAGTTAATTTGTTTACTCAGCTTAATAATTTAGTAGTAGAGTTTCAAGATGCTTGCATAAAAAAGCTTTTTATACCTAAAATTTGAAATTTTGTCATGCATAATTTAAATTTTGAGGTCTTTGTTTAAGCTTAAATTTCTTTGGAAATTGTTTTCATATAATTTGTTGAACTGAAGGTGTGATAAAATATTAGTTGTATTTACAGTAAAACCATGCAGAAACTCTTCCGTAAGGGTATTAAAGATTCTTCAACTCCACGCTGATACTCTGTTTAGTGGTTTCTGTTAAATTGCGCTTTGTGCAAAGTCGAGCTGAGAATTTGTTGCCTACTTTTTGAAGCGCAAATTGTATCGTCGATAATAGACAGCAGCTGCAATTTGGTTGCAATTTTCATAGAGATTTATGAAACAGTTGGACTGGCACATTATTCCAAAGGTTCGTGGTATTGAGGAATTGGTGAGTTGAGGAAAAGAGTTTACTTTCCACCTGATTGCATATCTATTGGGTACTCTATCAATGCAAGGACAGCGACTTGCCGCAAAGTTGAATGCACTTTAATAAATTTGCTACAAGTTTTTGTGTCAGTTGAAACTAGTCGAGCAGCGCTGAACATCTGCTCTGTGGATGGTCAATAAAGTCAATTTCAAGCACAGATTGAATGTCATGAAGGATATCATATGCGCGGCATAAGAGAGAGGAAAGAGGAACGGTGAAAGAATCGATGCGAAAGTTGAAAACGAAGGAAGACCGCAGGATTCGTTAGACGTTGTCTGCGTTGACAAAACTTGTGGTGGAAAACTTTTCGAACAAAGGCAAAAACTTTCGACAGCTTTTCGTTGGTCGTTTTGTTGCATACGATTTTGACTTTGCCGAATATTTTGCCATATAATTCACACCTCACAGACCGCTGTGGCAACTGTTTAAAGTCAAATGCGATTGCATCGCCAGCTGCTAATTATTCCAAAGGACAATGCCACGCCTCGACACTTGCCGCATCTTGAGCCGTGTTATCAGTTTGGGGCAAGGACCTCGCGTTGCCACTGGCCCGTTAAATCGCTTTAGTCTCGCCTCGACGATTTCTTGCTCATTGGGGAAAAGATAGGCTAACATTTCCGCTGCTCGGAGCTTAGGCAAATTAATCCGCTAAATGAGTTTTGAGTGACATCAGATGGTTGCAGCATTCATTCGTTCTATTGTCTATAGTATGCCGCTTGGCTTGCTTATCTTTCAAGCCCTCTGCCCCAAAAACAGCTGCTGACCATGTCAAAGGGCGGCAGGCAGATTCAGTGGCAAGTGTATATTTAAACAACGTATACGAAATGTGAAAACAGTGCTACAATACCATAATATAAATACAACAATAAATTGAATATCATTTGTTTATGCGCTCCAATGCGTTTACCAACTGACATGGTCGCAGCAACAACAACTTCAACAACAACAACAATAAAACACCTCTCACATAAAATGTAATAAAATGCCAGCATTGCAGGTGTCATCGAAAACGACGGCAAACTGTCAGGGCGATGACGCCAGCAAAGGCCACACTTTTGTGGCTAAAATATACAACAGGGCACTAGTGAATACACACTCATACTGTCACTCAAACACAAACACACTCACACACACACACACTCATATTTATGCAATTTAAAGTAAAACACAAAACTGTCCCACTGCCGGCCAACGTAACGTATGCGTAATGTATACTCTATGCTGTGTATATTGTATAGGTAAAGCGGGATCGTCTGACACGCCCGAAGATGTATAGTTTGGGGATGAGTACGGATTTTGGAGTAAGTTCAGTTGCGTGTTGGCATCCGTGCTCTCAACGCTTTTTCAATTCTCACCAAAAATGTCGAACACGCTTAGCCTTAGTCCGGCGTCGATGGCGACGCTTTGACACGAAACAAATTTAACTTTTTCATCTCGAGCACATAAACAAACAAAAAAGAACTAAACAACACGCATTCTCCCTACACACATACACATATAAACTTTGAAGATAGCGTGTGTGAGGGTATTTTTTGCATTGAGATGCGTGCATGTCAAAACATCAGCCTTAACTTTATGCTGTGAACCGTGGAATACCCTTATTGTTGTTCTATGTGAAATGTTTTACATTCTAAACATTTAAATCATATCTTACAATTAAAATATATTAAATTTTTTAATGTGAAGGAAAATACTCGAAAAACACACTAAATAAGAAGATACCTTTTTACATTGCATATGTTCTCGTATTATTTTTCTATGAAAGGTTTTTAGGTTTCATTTGAATTATAATCGATTGTATTTAAACTGTTAGCTGATTTCTGTTTGTCTTAAATCACAGCAGTTCAACTTAAATTGAACATATCCGACTCTGACAATGCATGTGGCATGAAAAAAACGTACGAATCGTGAACAGGATGCTTCAGGATGGAAACGCCAATCGGAATGCCGCCCTTTGCATGCTTTATGCTCTGTTGCATACTTTCAGGCGTCAAGCGATTTCGCGCTTTCGGCATAGAAAGCAATGCGTCGCAGACCGTGAGTAAGAGTAAACATAATAAAGAATCGTTTTGTGGAATATGAAAATCTATCAGTTGGCCTATGTTTTAAAAATATTGATATGTTTGTGCAAAATGTTTATAAATTTGCATTGAATTAAACAAAATTTTAAAGGGTTTAACGTAAAACTTTTGCTTAGAAATCTAAAATGTAATTTGGTTATGCTTTTAAGGGTTACTTTATCGCATCTAATCTATGTCCCTTAGCATGTTTTCTATTCACATACTCTTTCTTCCATGCAATATGGACTAATTCTGCCCCTTTCAATGCCTCCAAATTTTGTAGGGTATAAAAATGAAAAGTGAGCAGCTTCACAAAACGCATAAATATGCGCATATTTTATTTTGGCAAGGCGTGCAGCCAGCAGGTGCAAGTGCAGGTGCTTTTATGTATTTTTGTTGCTGCCGCTCTTGTTGTTGTTGTTGTTTTAGTTCCGTCACTTTCATAAATATGCATACAGCAGTTTTGTCCTATATGCAACGGAGCGGCCAAAAAAAGAAATACAGAAAAAGACAAAAAGTGAACGAGAAAAGTGCAAAGCCAACAAGAAAAACACGCTAAATTTGCGCTGTCTTGAGATTGATTGAATTTGTTGTTGTTACTTATAAATAATAACAACAACAATTTCAATTATATAAAGTATTCGCATCCAAATGGCGTCCAGTAATTTGTTGACTAGTCCAAGAACTTCTCTCTCTTTTACTCTCTCCATTTCTCTCTCTTTTGGTTATTGCCACAACTTTGGCTAATTAATTCATGCAAATGTACCCCCAAAATCTGGCAGTGTTGGGGCTAATTATGCGGCTCCCTGCCCCCTGCCCATTCACTCATCTCCCAACTGTAAAGCATCCGCAGTAGCATTGACATTTTGTCAATGTTGTCAACATGAAATCCCAAACAGAAGTGTCATAAACTTTGACAACAGCAAAAACTCTGCGCGCGTTCCGCAACAATCTCATCCTGTCTTTGAGTCCTGTCTTCTTCTGCTCTGTCCGCATCCTGTTCTACACTGTCTGCTTTCAGCTTTCTGCTTATGCTGTGTCTCAGTACAAGGGCGTCATTTGTGCTGGCGTTTTGTAAAATTAATTAAACAAAAATGTAAGCAGAGTACAAATAATTTTCCGGCGCGTGCTCCAAAGTCCAACTTAAATGAATTTCTCAACAGTTTTTGACTCCACTGAGAGCACAGTTCGAACACTGAGCGAAAATAGAGTTGACATAACTTTATGTTTTAACGACTGAGCTTGGTTTCTTAAAATAAAAGCTATATGTGATAAAGACTTTCTAGCAGTTGTAATAAATTCGACTTTTTGTTAAGCCATTTAAAGGTAAGTAAATATTGTATATAAATTTTTCAAGCAATTTATTTTAAATTAACCCTTGGACTATATAGTTTTAAATGTTAAATACTACATTCGTTATATTATACTTTTATTATCTCATATATTTAATTTCTTTTAGTCAGTGTAATATTTTAGAATCGTGTCATATGGAAGTGAAAAGTTTACCATTAAATTTTTAAAGAAGAGTTCTTCAACTAACTATACAAAGTGCAGTTGTCACCTTTTTGGATTAGATGAAAATTGCACTGAATATTTTATGGTTGGCGGGAGAAATCATACCATAGGGAAATGGGGGAAGATTGGCTGTCAAAATGTGCGATGTGTTTTGTCAGATTATAGGAACAAATCACAACCACAATCACCATATAATTTGTGACAAAAGGCACTACATGCTGCCAAGGTGGTGAGTTGGTGGCATGCACCAAAATAAACGCGGCAGCAATAATGCTTGAGGCAAAAACAAGCAGCACTGAAAATGCAGTGCAAGGAAATCTACTGCGGCCAAAAAACAATGGAAATTGCACTTAAGAAAATGAATTGCATGCAAATGAGCACATGAATGGCAGTGGCATGGTGGTAAGGTGGCAGGAGTGGCAGCTGCTGTCAGTGGAGCTGAGCGTGTGGGGTGGTGCCGCGCAAAACAAAACCACAAGTCAACCAGAGAACAAACAGCTAAGCAACAACAACAAGCAGCCAGGTTGCAGCAAGGTTACACGGTGGCAGCCCCAAAAAGCCACAAACAGGCGTTAAAATGCCTTCGCGAATTGTTGTTGCAGCTGCTGCTGCTGATAATGCTATTGCTGTTGTGGATGCTGTTGTTGTTGTTGTTGTGGTTGTTGGTGTTTTTGCTGCCGTTTGATGTTGGCTGTTGCCAGTTTGGAAATGCGCAATAAATTTTCCATGGAAAAATCTCGTACATTTGATTTTCAGCAACTTTAACGACATTTTAATGCGCTTTGAAAACAAAGCGAAAAACGAAGCAAACATACACCACACCACACACACACACACACACACACATACACAGCAAGTGCTGTTAACTTTGCCCCATGTGTGGCTGGCAAATAAAAATGCGCACTTTTAATCAAATTAATAGTTCCGTGTGCGCCCAACCTGCGAGCGCGTCCCAACCACACTGAGGTCAAGCAGTCAACAGTCAGTTATTGCCACGCCCATTTGCTCCCATCTGCCCACTCTCTCTCTCTATCTCTCTCTCTCTCTCTCTCACATGGTCTCTCTCTATTGAACCCCTCTTGACAGCTATTTGTATCCTGTGATGCATTCGTTTTCACCGTCATTTCGATTTCTGGCATTTAACAAATAGGACAGCTGCAAACAACAATAGCAGACTGTAGAATACCCTGCATTCAGATGAATATTATACATATGCTTATATAGTTTAATTGATTCATAGATTTATTTTTTAATGCGATTAATATTAAGTAAAAATGTGAAGAATTTAAAGTATTGTACAAATCATTGACAGTTCAGTTACCAAAATATATTTTTAGGAGTAATTGGTGTAATTATAAAAAAATATTTGACAACTTTTACTCAATATTTCATAGAGTATATAGTTTAAATATTTTTAATTGTTATAAAAAATGTTTTTTTTTAATAGAAACCTCTTTGGAAATCCCTTTAAAGCTTTGTACATTTTTTTTTAAGAATTCTCACTTTTGCAATATTTGCAACTCTGCTAAACAAATTTCAGCCCTTTGAGCTACAAATGTGCTAAAATGGCAACACTGAAACAAGAAATCTATAATCGATATACAGAGCTCAAAGGACTAAAAATGCCCTTTGCTAACTGTAACATACTTACATTTGCGCAGCTTTATGATACCCATTTACAGCATTTTTATGGATACAGGATATAAAAGTGCAGTGCACTATGTGAGCGTGTGAGTAAGTGAGTATCTGCGTGAATGTGTGTGAGTGTGTGAGTGTGAATACACTAAAAACGCTTTGGCAATCAAATGCAAAATCAAAATCCGAAATTGAAAAACGCAAACAAAATTGTAAAGTGGACTTTACGAGTGAGTCTATTCCAAGTGTTTGAAATTCGTTGGCAGCATTAAGAGGGGGTAACATATATACGAGGGGCGTGGCCATTGAGTCATGACCAAGCATTAAGTGCTAACTGCTAACGCTTAACTATGGTGCAAAACTTTTAAACTATAAACTACAGTGAAGCACACTCTCGGCCAGTTTGGCCATTGGAACATGTTCAAAGCAGGACTGGTCCAGCCAGGAGTCCAGAGTCCAGTTAGAGTTGAAGCATCGTCTCTAATCAATCAATCCACAACTGTTTCCACAAATAAGTATTAAGCCCAAACCGCAGTTGCGAAATGCTCTAATTACTTTAAAAGCCGCGCAGCCGATTGGCCTGTCAGCCAGCCAGCCCCTTTGGTTGACCGCAGCAAGTAAAGCAGAGAAGCTGAGGGCAGTGATGGAGCGGGGAAGTGAAGAGGGTAGGCTTACGAAGTGGCGATTTTCACACTGTTTGCTAAAATTACCAGCATTGCGCTTTTTATAAAACGTTGGCAGAAAATGCAAACAAACAGCGACCATAAATAAATAATAAATAATTCAATACATTATTCTATTTAATGTTAAAATACGCTGTGTACAAAATATTTACATAAAGGGTGTTTAAGCAGTGTTAATAAGCTCATCAGTCATTTAATTTTGATATACCAACTGCATAAATATACCACTCAGAGGGTATAAAATAGGGCATAGATACATAGCAGAAATTGTTTATGGGACTTAAAACATTGTATAACTCACTTTTATTATGTGACAATTTGCAAGTACAGAGCATTTGCTAGGCTAAAGCACTCACATTTTAGCTGTCGGCTCTTGCCAGTTGATTTGCTGCGGCCTAACCAATAAATCACTCATTAAAGCGCCTCAAACTAATGCGACAAATGTGCGCAGCGGCCACATAAATTAAAATTAACATTTGGCTGTTACTATGCACGCATACGCATATGTGTGAGTACGAGTGTGTGTGTGTGTGTGTGCGGGTGTGTGATAGCATGTGAATTAGTAAAATGAAACCCCAACATGATGACCACAAGCTGCCACAGCTTCAATGGCAGCAGCAGCAGCAGCAGCTCTGCAATTTAATGAGATCAGCTTTGCACCATCACACCACACAAACCGTGTTGACCTGGGGAAAACTAAGCTTGATAAATTTTAAGTTTGGCCAATTTGATGCCAAATTAAATGACAACAAAATGAATTGCTTGCGTATAGCTAAATATATTATAAATTATTTATGATAAACGTTTCAAAAACGGCGCAATTCAATTGAAGCTTTTCCACCCACAGCAGCAAAAGCAACCACAACAACAACAGCCGGAGGCTAGACCCTCAAGCAAGTTGACCGTGTCCTTAACCCTTTAATGCACCTGGCCAACCAGAAGGCAACAACTAAACAAATTTCCAGCCACAAGGCGACATAAATTTTTCTTATGAATAAATTATGGAGCGCACAGCCGCTGGGCATTGAGATGGGACTCGGAGGTAGGATCTGCTTCAGCGCTTACTCCTTTTGAGTTTTTTGGCAAAAAGGCTACTTAAGACATCCGTGTGTATAAGTATGTTTTTGTGTGTGTTTGTGTGTGTGTGTGGGTTCAACCACTTGACTTGGTTCGGTGATTTCAAGCGTGCTGTTCTGTCTCGGCCCACAGCTATGTGTTGTTTGTACACATGTCAAGTCCTTGACAGGACAACCAACAGTACAACGGTGACAACAACAGCATTTAACACTTGCTCTTCTTGGGAACATAAATTGCCATTTTTTTATTTTGTCCAACTTCTTGTGGGCACTTTTACATCATTTATCATCATTTGCTCCTAGAAAAGTAGAATATAGTTTTCTCATTGTCATATTATCGCTCGCATAATTGTCTGGTTTATTTATCGCTCTTTTTCTTTGAAAATTATTCAATAAATTGAAACTTAAACAGTTTTTTAAAACACTGTATACTGCTATTAAAATTAAAGTAATGCTTATACGTATGTATTCTTATTCCTATGTCTATCTATTTACTATTCCTGTTCATATTTCAATGCTCAATTCTAATTGAGTATACGTATCGTATTCCTATTCCTCTCTCTTCATCTTATTAGTAAAACTATTTTCTATCCATATTCTATAGTCTTTCTAATCGTATGATTTACAACTTTACTTAGTTATCGAATTAACAATTAACATTTAATAAATTAATCAAATTAAGGCATTGGAATCTTCATTTAGATGTTTGCTGTTCTGTTGTTATTGACTCGTTGACCAAATCTAAATGATTTAAATGCAAATTGATAAATATTCAAATATTTTAAAAGCGAACAGCAGGAAAAAAACAGTGGTTCTGGTTTTTGCGGCATGACAAAACTTAATATAATTTGTGCCTCATTATGGCACTGCAAACGCACACAGATCATTGAATAAATAGCAATATGTACATACATATACATATGTGTATAGCATCAATCCAATCAAACTTCAAACAAATGCAGCATTCCAATGTTGATTATCGTTATTTTTGTTTTTTCAGTATTTTAATTTAAAATTCATTTGAACGTTTATTGCAATTTTCTAAATTGCATTGATTGTGTGTGTGTGGGAAAACCGAAAAAAAAACAAGAGCAATAAATAAATATGCAAATATGAAAAGTGATTTTGGTGGTAGAAATGATTGCATTGAATTGAGCGTTGAGCGTTGCGCACTTTTAATGCTAATTTAAGGGAATTTAATTGAATTCGATTGGCAAGAGAATTCTTCAATTCAATTACTTTCATTAGGTTGATTGGAAAATTCTTGACCAAGTTATTAAATTGTTATAAATAAATATGAAATAAGTTTGGCAAACAACCAAAGGGCATGAAAACGAGAAAAGTTGTGAAAACATATTGCAACTTTCTTATCCCTTTTTTGCGTCCTACTTACCACTAACAACAACTCGAAGCAAATCAAACTGCCCCAAGCCAAAACATCAATCAATCAAGTTACTTCTTGGCTCCCCTCTCTCTCTCTCGCTCTCTCTCTCAATACTCGACAAGTAAGTTTCCAGTTTGCGGCTTGGGTTAGTTCCAAAGTATTTACAACATATGCAACTTGTACAACGTGGCGAATGATGAATACTTAAAGCCAAGCATTTCATTATTATTATGCATGCCTTTCTCGGCCATTGGACTTAAGCCAACAGACACACAATTACACAACACACACACAGAGAGAGAGAGAGAGAGAGAGAGAGAGAGAGAGAGAGGGAGAGAGAGTCAGATAGATAACTGCTTTGTGGTTTTCGGAATCGTCTGCTTAGATAAATCCATGGCTAAAAGTTTTTTTGGAGTTTTGACTTGAGGGAAAAGTTTTTCCTTGGCATCGGTTTGCATTTTCGCCTTTGCACTTGGCTTTTTATGCAGCTTTCTATTCATGAATAATTAACGGCATTGTTGCTGCTCAATAGCGTCGGCGGTTTGTCAAAGAACCAAACCAACGCCAAATTCAAGCCCAAGAGAAGTAGTTAAGACTTTTCTGATCTGAATATCTGTGATTCCCTGTCCATGGATGTGTGGGTGTTTGGGTGTTTGGGTGTTTGGGTTCTTCCGGTTGCACGTAGGTTGATGCTTTAAGTTTTAACTGCGCCCAAGGGTATGCATTGGTTATGGTTGCGCTTGAACTTGTCAGCCAAGTTCGAAGTCCTCCGGCCAGCAGCACTAGCATGGCTTATAAAACTTAATTGGATTTTGATGCCAGCAGCAGCAGCAGTGGCATGAAGAGCAGCAAGAGTAGCACATAAATTGATTTGCCGGGCAATGAACAGACGCTTCTGGATGTAGCATGCAATCAGCTGCTCAGTTTCTTACAACCATTTCATAACCATATTCTTTAACTATTTGCAGCAGCACACTTTGAGCCACTTTGCCACTTGGCTAACTGTGATGTTTTTATTGTTTATCCATGCTGCAACAGCAACAAAATCGTTTAATTTCGCGAAAGCCAATGACCGACTCCTTATGTTGCAGCTCTGCTCTGCTCGATGCAACACATGCCACATTCCATTTAAATGCGTGCACGTGACTTTAGTTGCAGCTGCCAGATTTGCTTCATCAGTGAACTTTGTAGATTTGGGTTCAACAAACCTTTAAATTGTGAGTCAGTTGGACAATTTCTTAATTTATATTGTTAATTGTAGTATTTAACAACGTTTTCAATTAGTATATTTAATTTTTGTTAAGTTCTTGTGGAGTTTCTTTTACTTTTATTTAGTACTTTACGGACTTGTAAAAAAAATTTAGGAAAGTGTTGATATGCAGCTATTTTAAGGAGAATTTAAGTTTATCTAATTTGTAATAATTTGATTGAAATTTCTAATAATTTAACAACATTTCACAGTCATAGCAAATTATATTTGTTGTAGATATTTTAATATACTTTTTGAAATGTGTTGAATTGAGTTAATAAATTTAATCAATTAAATAGTGGATAGTAGCAATACTGTTTCAACTGTTGGTCTGCTCTGACAACAACAACAACAATGTATATTATCAACTTGAATAAACTTTCAGTTGAGCTGTCATTAATTGTTGGCATGACAATTAAACAAGTGAGAAAATCGACAGTTGGCTTGAGTTGATTTTCTAATTAGATGAATTCACACAATGCCCAAAAGAGAGAAATAAGCAGCAATTGAAGCAGCAATTACAACAACAACAAACTTCCATATCCGTTTCCGTTAGGTTTCAGTTACAGTTACAGTTACTGTTACAGTTCCAATGACAATTACAATTAGAAATTCGCGGCATTAAACAATTCAATTATGCAAGAGGCAAATCAGCAGCGACACCAGCAAACATCCAACAAAGAAGAATCCGCAGACAATTCTTGTTCAATTCAACTTTTAATTACTCGCAAAATGTGAGAAGAAAGAGACAGACAGTTTGTTCTGCTCTCTATCTACTTATTTCAATCCCTTTACTTTCCTTTCCCTCTATTATTATTATTATTATTTTATCTAAAAAAGGTCAGAGGAGCAGCAAACAGGCGCCGACAAAATGAAGTCTTAAATCACAGCATGTTATTTCCGCTGCACGCGCTCCGAGAGTGCACCAAAAAAAAAACAGAAAAAAAGGGATGAAAGAGAAGATATCCTGGCGGGTGTCGGCACTGAGCTGAACGCTGCTGGAACGGCGCATTTAACGTTCCGTTTCCGGCTGTGTGCGACTGGCGAGGACAACACGCTCAGGACGATTATGTCGCCCGCGCGCAGATCAAAATCGCCAAAGAGAATTGTTTTCTCCTGCTATTTTTGTTAGTATTTTCTGTTTGTTTTTGGCTCCTGCTGCTACTGCTGCTGCTGCTGCTGCGTTGTTTTGCCTTTTGGGTTTTATCAGCAGCGCCTTTTATGTCATCATAACCGCATAACGCAATGGAGTCCATAACAAGGAGACTGTCCCTTTTGCCGAGCTGGACAGTCGCCGGCCATCCTGCGGAATGGCGAACGAGCAAGCAAATGTCCGTTTACATAAATTTTGTGAAGCAGCGCAAGGAAAACTGTCGAGCGTGCAGAAAAATGAGATGACAAATGAAGTTTGTCGGCTAATGGCAGCGGAAATGTGAGCGGGATAGGGACGAGCTCGGAATCAGCAACAGAATCAGAATCAGGGCACAGGCCCAAAGTGGGCCAGAAGATTACGGGAAAGAGGGAGGGACTGTGGAAGAGTTCGGTAGGTACCAGCTTACACTTTTTGCGGCGTGGCAATGAACGGAAGTTGAAACAAACAAGTAAATAAATGGCGCCAATTGGGCGCCTCCCCATTATCCCAGCCGCATACCCCTATCCCAGTCCCTACCCCACTCAAACCGCTCGTTGAGAGGCAGCTGGCATAACGATGCGAATCCTGGCGAGTGACTGCCCACTGGACTGCTGGTGTCGTCTGTTATTTTAAAATTGCTGGGGACGTGGGGAATTTATTTGGTAATCTGAACTGACTCAGACAAAGCGATTATTACGAGTAAACACAATCCATTTTCGCGTATGATTGGTGGCTCCAAGGGGCCACATAATTAACAGCGAACTGAGGAGCGCAGAGCTGTCCGCTTAGCAACGTCATCAGATTACCGGGTTCTTCAGTCCTTTGCTAGAGTTTCGGCCGTAACTCAATATTAAAATCCAATATCTTCAACTTGACCAACACAGCACTACTTGGCACAGTGGGTAAAAGAGGTGAAAAAATAGATATAAATATAGATAGATATAGATATAGATATAGATATAGATATAGATATAGATATAGATATAGATATAGATATAGATATAGATATAGATATAGATATAGATATAGATATAGATATAGATATAGATATAGATATAGATATAGATATAGATATAGATATAGATATAGATATAGATATAGATATAGATATAGATATAGATA
Organism: Drosophila tripunctata; assembly: GCA_035047385.1. Lineage (NCBI taxonomy): Eukaryota > Metazoa > Arthropoda > Insecta > Diptera > Drosophilidae > Drosophila > Drosophila tripunctata. Next base: position 1,835,738 of record JAWNPS010000326.1, on the reverse strand, counting down.
TAGATATAGATATAGATATAGATATAGATATAGATATAGATATAGATATAGATATAGATATAGATATAGATATAGATATAGATATAGATATAGATATAGATATAGATATAGATATAGATATAGATATAGATAAAGATATAGATATAGATATAGATGTATGTATATAGTATGTCCAGAATATTATCAAGCCCATATATATGCTTACTTCCCACTGTACTACACCCTACATATAATATATAGATATAGATATAGATGTATGTATATAGTATGTCCAGAATATTATCAAGCCCATATATATGCTTACTTCCCACTGTACTACACCCTTAATATAATATTAACCGTATCTATTTCATGCTGCAACACTCAGATATAAGGAAGTGGGAGCAATAGGTGGGGAACCCCTTCCAGAGGGAAACATAAACATGCTGAAAATCTAATCGCCAGCTACAATCAAAGTGTCCAGTTTTGATATTAAGTTCAGCATTAAATGGGAGCCAAGAAGACAAGTGTCTGGGCGTCGGCTTCCATTTTCACTAAATAGCATAGATTGTACGAGTACGAGTACTCTGTGCTGTGCTAGAAAGCGCTCTGAATGACTATGTGGCGTATACGTAATTTGAGGGGCGTCATGTGGTATAATGTGCCATCAGTTGGATGTCGCTACGTTATAACTGCGGGGCATTCAACGCATTTACCACTAACACATAAAGTCAACTTTGTCTATATATATATGTACTACACACATGTCTGTATTGCCATGTCTGTGAGTGTGTGTGTGTGTGTATAACCCCTGGGCGCTGTAAATATTATTCTTATCTTACACTATAAATCTACATATGACAATTTTCGCACAGCTGCCTGGCCAACGGGCAGCTGCCACATGGACTAACAAGCCATCCAGTTTGGTTTACCTTAAAGTCGCCACAATTCTTGATTTGCTGCTGTATCATTCATATATATTTTACTGCATTTTCAATTAGCATAAAGTGTGACTTTAACTTAAAAAAAAAAACATGTATGTTTATAGCTTGCAAAACCATTTAAAAAGGTCAAAAAATAAGTTAAAGTGAATTGGTAAAACAGCAACTTTAATGCTGCAGCAGAAATGTGTTACAAGTTGAGCCAATGGTTAGCTTGGTCTACCTCACACCTGGGCAGACTATACAAAAGAGATCGAGAGGGAGAGAGGCGGAGAGTGGGAGAGAGATAGTGTTGTGGCACCTAAAGGAAATTCAATGAAACTCCCTAAAGTTGTCATAGCGCACATAAGTCACTGCCACATGTTTTAGCTGAGCGTTGTGGCAGTTTTTGTGGCTGGCATTCCATGTGCGGCATGTTTTGCAGAAATGTGGCACATGCATGAAATTGCATAAATCAGGAAACTGGATACGAAAGGACATACAATTCTGCTGATAGCAGACAGAGAGAACATACAGTTGACACGAGCAACAGCAAAGCCACAACAAAAAAAAAAAACACCAAACAAAAATAAATAGAAACAGAAATAGAAAAGAAATGTGCATAGATACAACATCCGACTGCATGGCAACAGTTGCATGCTGCATGCTGCAACAACAACTATAAGAATAGAAGCCGTGGCAAGGACTTTCCGCGAAACACAAAGCAAAACGCAATGGACAATAGAGTGAAGCATCATAAAGGCAACTGCGATACCAGCAATGTTTAGTTTTATGGACTGGACACACCCCCCACCACACACCCACACACACACACCCTATGTTGTGCCAGGTACAATAACAAATTCGCATGAAGTGTACACTGAAACAAGAATGTTTACCTTAAGAATTATAATATAGCTCTAATTTTAATATAGCTTTCTTTTTTATACCACTATTTTAGCCGTGAACTAAAATAATTTTATAAAAATGTTGTTTTTGGAATTTTAAGAATTTTATTTATAGTCTTACAATAATAAATATACGAAACTAAATTTTTTTGTTGTTACAGTGTAGAGACAGCAATGGAGGCCAGCAAGTGAATCTCTAGCTGATAAGACATGGCTGGGGGCAGTACTAGAACGGAGAAGGCATGATTGCTGATTGCCTCGTGGTGGCATTGGTGGCATCAAAACAAAGCAAGTAATGCTGCGGCTGCGAGTTCACGACAGGATGAATGCCACTTAACTTTGACCCTAACGAATACGCAATAGTTAGGAATATCCGTTTGCCTCCGATTGTATGTGGGCGCCTGTGTATGTGTGTGTGCCTGAGTCTGTGTTGTGGCTTGTCGGCCATTTTGCGTTATCAGTGGTCAATGCAGCAGCATCCACATCCATTCGTATCCTGCCGTATCCTTGGCCGAGGGCAAGTTGTTGACACTTTTATGAACTCCACAGATTGGCCATGTTGTGTGTGGCTTTTGTTGCGGTTTGCTGGTCCGACTTTACTGCAACCGCTCACGCAATATCCGTCCGTCTGACATTTCGCAGTCTCCGTGGCTCTAGCTTCAGAACTCTCAGAACATACACTCACTAATTGTAGGCGACGACAATGAAGCCAACTGAGTCAAAAGACCAAATGTCAACTGCAATAATGCCGAACATTGTAACAGAGCAAAAGAAAAATAAATTGAATACTTTCAAAGGTTAAGTCTCTATGAGTTAGCAAACAGGCTTAAGACTATATAACATCTAAAATAGCTATAAAGGCATCGAATATATACATAAATGTTGCTTACGTTTGCTAGTCAATTGTACCGTTTTACAAATTTATACGATTCCTACTTTAAACATTCACTTCTTCTTATAATTTTTTAACCATTTTGGAACTTCAATGTTCAAATGAACCTTTCAATAGGATTTTTCCGCAAGGCCCATCACCTTTGACATGCGCTGACAGTGTTAAGGTGTTGTGGCTGTCGCTGTCAACGAAAGTATTTGACATTCGACAGGAAAAGCCTAAAGTCAACCACCATTGCAATTTTTATACCCTCTGAGGGGTATAATGGGTTTGTCAGAAGTATGTAACAGGCAGAAGGAGGCGTTTCCGACCCCATAAAGTATATATATTCTTGATCAGCATCAACAGCCGAGTCGATATAGCCATGTCCGTCTGTCCGTCTGTCCGTCTGTGCGTCTGTCCGTATGAACGAAAGGATCTCAGAGATGGTAAGAGCTACAAGTTCAAACTTGGTCAGTATCGATCTCATATTTAGTCAGGCAATACAAGAATCTTTTTTTTTTTTGATGCCACGCCCCATTCGCCCACAATAAGCGAAAAACCAGACATACCTCGGAAAAAATACATGTTTTTTGCGAATATCTGGGTAACTATAATACCTAGGGACACCAATTTTGGCATGTAGGTTGCTATTTACAATATAAATATAATGCCATCAAAATTTATTGGATGCTACGCCCTCTTCGCCCACAATTGCTTTGAAACTTCGAATGCCTCTGGCTCACTTATTTCTTAACGTATAGTTTTGTAACTTGGTGTATAATTAGAGACAAATAATATTAAGCAATACTGAAAATTGCATCAAAATCGGACTATAATTAAAAAAGTTTTTCATACAAACTTAAATTTTTATCGCAATAGCAGTGCACTGCTTTTGTTTACACTGCAGTGTTTACAAACAGTGCGCAAGCAGTGCTTGTGTATCTAAAACTTACTCAGTGCACTGCTTGTGTGTATAAAATTTACTCAGTGCACTGCTTGTAAGCAGTCCAAAATGAATTCATATAATTGGAAACGAAGCTCAGAGGGTATTACACGGTCGGCATGTCCGACTGACATTTTCTTTCTTGTTCCATTTAAGGTTACGTACTATAATAATGGAGAAAACGAAACTCTGGCCATTATTAAAGATCTAGAAATGAGCAGCGTCGGCTTTCAAGCACATAATTGCAATCGTGATGGCTCGTAAAAATGTCAATTTTAATAAATTGTAATAAAAAGTACGATGTTTTCTGCTCATTTGCATTGAGCATTGAGGTTGTGGATTGTGGGAGAAAAGGCCATCTTGACATTTTCATTTTACCCAAGGACAATGACAATGCTGCACTTGGCCACAAGGACAGTACCAGTGGCTAGTGGCCACTCTGGTCCATCAACTGTTTGTTTGTTGTCATTCCTTCCACCATCTTTGCATCTCTCTCTATCCCTCTCTTTTATACACATTCTCGTGCTCAGTTCTCCATTTCGCTCTGTCGCGTTCTGCATAATGCGCTCTGGCAATATTTTAATTAAAAAATTTCTGCAGTTGATTCTAGTATGTTTTGGATTCAGTTCATTATGCGCATTGTGTGTATGTTTTTATATTTGTGTCTTTTAACATGGTGCATTAAGTCAAAAGGACTTTTGCAGTTCGAATTCCTTCGTCAAGTGACAGGCTGCTGTCACAGCAGCAACTGGCAACAAGACAAACAGCTTTAATGCAATAGAACAATCTATAATACGCTTCACTTACCATCCAAAGGATGCAACCGATTTGTCAGGCTTGAGAAATGACCACACAAGAAGACGCAATAACTTGACCAACTGACTGTTTAGTTTTAAATTAATTGTATGGTGCACAAATTGTACGAAGGACAAATACACTGAGAGTTGAGAATGAGTAATATGAGTTTTATTACAAAATGTATACAATTATCAAGTAACTTTTTGCAACAAACTTTTTATTAAATGACATTTGTTTATTAAATATACTTATACAATTTCTTGCAGTGTACGCACAAGTGTAAATGAAATGGAAAACTCAGCTGCCATACCAAGTGAGTGGGTAGCAGTATGTGTGTGTGCGTGTGTGTGTGCCAAGCAACGCCCTTACACGACAGCACAAGTGACGGCCCACATGGCGTATGCGTGCTGCCAGCTGTCAGCAGCTAATGGGATACAAAACAACTGCAGTAGCATAGCAGGCCGTTTTGCCCCAACTTTCTCTTCATCTCTCGCTCTGTACTTATGTTTTTTTGCTGTGTGTTTTAAGCAAATATATATAATGAAACATACCACACTTGATTATGGCTCCAAAGCGACGCACTGTTAAAAAAGTAATTAAAATTTTGTCAACATTTTTTTCGTTTGAGATTTAGACGCCTGGTTTAAGCCGCATCTGTGTGTGTGTGTGCACAACTGGGACAACTCAAATATCGCGTAGTTGGCTTAACACCTAACCAAATAGCATAAAAACACATTAAATTGCAAAAATGTCACACCAATTGTGTGTGGGCGTGGCAGCGACCACAGAATGCTTAATAATAATGTTTTAATGCTGTTGGTTTTCGGTTTATTTTTATTTTCAGAAGCATATATTTATTTAATTATAGCATTCAAAGCTGTTCAGCAGCATATAATAGATACCCTGTAATGTTAGGTGGAATGAAAAGCAAATATAAAATGTACTGTACCTGAAATAATGTAAAATTACATTATCTTACTGCTGAATTTATTCAAATCCACTGCTAGGGGGATCATCTACAGGATATCTGCTAGCTCATAACTTCTTGTAAGTGTCTCATTTATAAAAGCTCATTAAATACTCTGTCAGTTTGTATCTTTAATACATATATAAATGTGGTATTCAATTGCCAAAATGTGAAATGAAATGCTCGTTAGCATTATTGGCGCCTAATATTTCGTATATACATCTACATATGTCTCTGTGTATGTTTGTGTGTATGTGTGTGGGCGTGGCAATCAATTGTTGTCATCATATTTGTGCGATTTTCGGCTTATCATTATTTACATGTGCTGAGCTTTAATCGCTAATAGCTAAACTATTCTAATCCATTGTAAATATTTGCACAAATGCCAAACATAATGGCATCCCACATATGTACATATATTTAACTGTTATGTGTATATGGTATATTAATATGTATATTTGAGTAAACAGAGCACAGCTTCATATACATATACGAACGTATATTGCGGCAGTCATTTGGTCTGAAGCAATTGTAAATACTGTCATCATTGTTCGACATACGGATAGAATATCCTACTATTGTAGCATTTGGTGTCCTTTAATGTTATGGAAATTGGACAGACCGCAAATAATGAATTCTATTCAATTTGAGACACAGCAAGCTCAAAACTCATTAGTCTTTAAATCCAATTAGTTTTATGCCACATATGTATTTTATTCTGTGGTCAAAAGTCATATTATAAAGGGTATACTGTAGTTGAGCAGCTACATATCATTTTTCTACAATATACCAGTTTAAAAGTCACAATAATATGCTTACATAGATTGATAGGTGCTTTGATTGTTTTGACTAGTCATCTATGGTTCTTTCAAAAACAGTGTAGCATCTGTTAGTCTATTGATTGATGTCTAATATTGTTGTTAAGTACAAAAGTTATTGCTTCTTGTGGGGTGTTTGAATTAAACAAATAACTAAAAATCTGCTTAGAAATATAATCGATTTTATATATATTTTTTAGCTTATGCACTAGACATGTCAGATTAAAAATAAAGTTATGCTAAACCAAATTATTTATATGATTACAATTGCAAAATGTTTATTATTTTCTTAAAAACAAAATATGAAAAAAAAATATTAAAAAGTTTACTCTGTAAATTTACACAAAATCGCATTTGAATTTAATTACAAGGAAATGTTTTTAGCATGTATTTGTTTACACATGTGTGTGCTGTGCCAGTGTTGTAAGCCTAATTTAATTACAAATGCCATCAAATTCACCAATGCCAACAGCAACAGTCGCAAAAAAGCCTAAATGATGCAAAAAATCAAATACATATACATATTTAAATCGACAATAATTGCGAGTTTTAATTAAATGCAAATAAGTGTGGGATGTGGGTGTACGTGTGCGTTATTGCATATTAAATTTACAGTATTTTGGTCTGTTTGATGTTTTGCATTTTGCAGTTTTGAGGCAACACGCCGTGTGACTTTTCGATGTGAGTAGCAGCTGAGCGACCGCCGCCCAAAAGTATGCAACATTTTCAAATCAAATTTGTGCCATTTTATGCAATTATGCATGCAATTGTGGCAAAGCATTGCAATGTGAGTGCGTGTGTGTGTATATATATATATATATGATTTTATTTGTGTGGTACTAGTAGTGGTAGTGATGCCTGTCTATTGCGTTTTCATTTGTGGCCATCAAAATTTGCAACACATTTTTGTTGTTATTTTTTTAGAGTCTGTTTTTTTCCTGAGCTTTTTCCTTGTTTTCTGGTATTTTGCCTGTCGGCCAGTTGGGCGACCATTAATGCCACTTCAACTAAATTATGACAATTCAGGACACTCGTACAGTCATATATGCAACATCCAACATGCAACATGCGGCATCTGTTGTTGCGGCAACTGTAAAACTTGCGAATAACATGGAAAAGTCCTTCGCATCCTTTCGCACATCAACATCAACGCCTGTTGGGTGCATGTTAAACACTCGAATGCAATTTGTTAGACAAGATATGTGGCAAGCGTCGCACTGCCAGCCCCTTTCCCTTTTCCCCTACCCTAAACCCTATACCCTATTCCTGTCATGCTGTCGGCTATGTTGGCAGCTGCAAAATTTATGCAAACACATGCGCCAGCCGAACGCATAATTCACATAATTTGTAGCAGTTGCGTTTTTCGCCAAAATGCAGCATTCTTCGGCTCGCTGTTGTTGCAACAACTGCTGCTGCGGCGCTTCGGAGTGTTTGATATGTTTTGCTGGCTGTTGTGGCAAGTGGCAAAAAAGTATAAGATAGCAGTCACCACACTGATGCATTGCTGATGGTCGAACAATTTAGCATATAAGAAAATTGCATTGCAAATTAACAGCATGAGAAATTGTTTTCTCACACACTACAGCTCAGCTTCAACATTGAGGCAACTTAAATGTGCCACAACTGTCACTCAAAGATGGGGAAAACGCTTTAAAAAGCGGGTTGCCGAAATGTTTCATTAAAGAGATGCCAATTTGTAGGCAGCTGCTGTCGACAACCAGAAAGCGACGAGTTTATTAAAAGGGAAAATCAACAAGAAAAAGGATATGAAAAAGGCAGCAAAAGGTCTGATGATGGCTTAAAGATTTTGCATTTACCAAACAGCTCACCTGACGCACACTTCGAAGGCCATAAATTAAATATTCTGCCATTTGACACATGGTCAGAGCAGCAGCTGTGCTACCCTTTAAAGTTTTTGTTACCCAATAAATGAAGTGTTCAATTAGGGTACTGATTGGGCTATAGAACTGTATCTGAGCCAAATTACTTGGCTATGTCTTTTAAGTATATTCTTAAACTTTCCGTATAGAATACATAAGTAGCGCCAAATATGCTTAAGATTAATAGACTATATGCATAAGAATTTATGAAAAAATTAGATAATTAACGCAATGAAAATATTTATAGTTCCAATCAAAACTTTAATGATATTAAAAACACCAAATTAGTTGTTTTATACCACTTTTAAACTCTTAACCCAAGCTTTTATTATTTTTTTTTTGGCTGAAATACAAATTTATGGTTGTAATATCGAGTTTTGTAATCAACACAAAGAAAACGAAAGCAAACTGTAGGGGAAGTGGGTAAGTGGGGGAGTGGAAAAGTGGGGAAGTGGTAAAAGTTTTTAATTAAAAATCTGCCAATAAATTATTTGTCACGCGAACACAAAGACAATGCCAGCTACAATAATCATATTAAGCAACCGCAACTCAAAAGAAAATTCATTACAACAAATATTTCTCATTAACTGATTATGCAAGACATTAGCATAGACAACAGCAGCAACATCAAGTTGCTGCAACCTCAAGTATACGTACCCTCCTCCCATTTTCCTGCTCCTTTCCTCATCCTGCAGAGAACTGCGCACTTCTTGTCAGGCGTCTTTGCAAAGTTTTTCTAATTGAAAATGCAAACGGGGCAGCGCTAAAGGATGCAGTCAGTTCAGAAGGGCCAAAAGCTTCAGCTGCATAACATGGCCAGTTGCTTATGGGCCGCCAGAAGAGGCAGCAACAACAGCAAGAACAAAACTCTACACAAAATACAAATAATAAATTTAAAATAGCCACGAAATGGCGTCGGGGCAGCATACAAAAGCGTAAATGCGCGAAAATACAAAACAATGCCAGCAAAAGCAGAAGCCGATGAAGATGCGAGAAGGGGAACGGGTAGAGAAAGGGAAAGGGATGCGAAAGCGTTGCAAGGCCACAAAGCTGGGTGTTTTTTGGGGGTGGGCGGTTTGCTGTGACCATTGCGTGCTGCATTTGCTGTGTGGCAGGCGAGTGGCGAGTGGCAAGTCAAAGTCTTAAATTGAAAATGAAACTTAAATTAAAATGCCAACTGGAGTGGAACGAAAATGATATTAAAACCGAAGCAGCAGCAACAAAAATGCAATGCAGCAATAACAACAAAACAATATGCAACAACAACAACAACAACAATATGCAACAAGAACTAGCTGCAGCAACAAAGAGCGGACACAGAAGCAGAAGGCAGAGGCGCGTCAGCCAGTGTGTGTGTGTGTGATGTATTGTCTGTCCGCCAGCATTGGCATTGATAGCTGACAGTCTTGCAGCAGAGCAAGCGTGCGACCAAGTGACATTTTGTGGCATGCCACAACAACCTCAAGTTTGTCAACAACAATGAAATTGTCGCATTCACATTGCAACGAAACTTTACAGTTTTCTAATTAAGTAGCAAAAAGGTAATATATACGCAATTGTATGCAGCATATTGAGAATCTGCTATATATATGTATATATTCAGATTTGTATATATGCTTGTGACACACAAGAGTTTCAACTTCTCAGTCGTTAAATGCATAAATAATGATTGGCAATACGGATGCTGTGAGTGCGGCAACAGTTGTGCGACTGCACTACTCAGCGTATACGCAATATTTTATCTTCGCTATGTACTATATATATTTTTCACTGTTTGATGTTGCACATACGGACATTTCACATCTAAAACGAAAGGATAATCCAAGAGTTCTTCACTTAATAAATATAATTATATATAATAAATGGTTCATTAAAATATGATAAGAAATTACTAGAAAGAAATGTTCCAAATAACAGACCCTGAAAGTTATAAAAATATAATGATGTTCGGAAAAATATAATGAAAAAACTAAGAATTGTGTATACAAAATTAGATTTAACAAATTTTGACTAAGATTTTGGGCTAATCAATCATTTTGTATAATTTAATATAATTTAATATATCATAATTCGAAGTAGTCCATATTGCGCTCCTGGTATTAAAATAAAAACAAATAATGATAAGACCTTGTAAATAAAATAACGATAAATATTAGAATGTAATAAAAGACTAAACTCAAATGTCAATCTCAAAGTTAAATAACAAAGTGCCAAAAGTGGCTGTCTTCTGTAGATGATATAAAGAAAAGCAATTTCTTCTTTTGGTTTACGCAGTAAAATAACTAGATACTCATAGATGGATAGATAATAGAGCCATTCTTTGCATAATATGAGGAGAGTGAGGCAAGGCAACAGCAGTGCCTTATCGTCCAGTTGCATCTACAAAGCATTTGACTTAGTAAACCAAAGGAAAGCGACTGAGAATTCACTTTAAATCTTTTGCAAGCAGCTTACGCAGCAGCAGCAGCAGCAGCAGCAGCGAATAGAAAAGAGCACAAACAGTTTAGAGAGTTTGAAAAGGCATTTCATGGTTGCCTCGCTGCAGTGTTTTCCGTTGTGAAGTCAATAAAAATAAATGTCATAAAGAGCAGCTTAAACGACAAATGCGTCAGCGTGCAAATACTTGAGCATAGAGAATAGCAATGGAAATGGCACTGGAAACGGCAATGGCAATGGCAAATGGGCAAAAAGGAGAGAAGAACACTTGCAGTTGGTAATGCTTTGAGCTGGCAAACAGGCAAACACATTTGTTGCTCTACTCTGAGCGCAAGAGATGTGGGTGCTTTAGTCTAGGAAGATAAGTATGGAAGCTAAAATTACCAGAAAGTAGTTTGAATTTGCCAAAGGAGTGTAGATGTGTGTGTGTGTGTGTGTGTAGTTTGTAGTGTGTAGTCTAGCAACTAATCAAGCCATCGCCACTTTAGTGCAAACTCAATTTGCAGGATTAATAATGAAACTGTTGCATACTTCAAGGCAAACGGAGAACGGCACAAACTCTGCCGCAGACGCCTCTTTACATACTAATGATGTGCACTGCACATGAAGCTGATTTAATTTCCGTTATATCTGCCATCCCATTCCATTCCCCTCTCATACGCATACAGTTGCAACGGACACCACCGCAAGACGCAACGCAGGCATAAAAGTCAACGGCAGCAAACGCTCTGGGAAAGAAACTTTTGCCAGCAAATATAGCTACTTAGTTATATACGTGTGTGTGTGTGTGTACCTGTGTGGGTGTGGGTGTGTGTGGTTGTATGTCATGCATCAAACTTTAACATAAACTCGGTTGCCGCATCCGTTTCCGCTGCCTTCACGACGTAGTACCTAGTCTGTTTCAACTTAATTTTCTTCTAAGAACTTTTTGCCATGTATGCGTGTGTGTGTGTGCATGTGTGTAGGTGCGTCTTGCAGCTACTTAACCGCAGCTCTAGCTACTTTTATTAACCCATGTACTTTATTATAATACAGTGGTCTATTAAGTTGCTCAGCAAAAAACTGTGTGCAACAGGCAAAAGCAGGCATTTCCATTCCCATAAAGTATTTGTCGATATAAATATGTATATTTTTGATCAGCAACCGAATCAATTTACGTACACATGTCTATCTGTCAGTTTGAACACCTAGACATCATAATCTTTGAGAGCTAGAACCATAGAATTAACCAGGTTCTACCAGCAGATCAAGTTCGTTTAAGATATCTGAAAATTCGTTTTCAAAAGCACATAACTCCAGGAAAACTTAAAATCTTAAAACTAATTTACATAAGGTTTAACAACTTTTTAAAAAAGGCTAGCGTGGAACTTATCTGTCTAAACTCTCATCTTGTAATTTTTCAGAACACTAGGAAGGTAAGTAAGTAAGTAGAAGTAAGTAAGTGCTTTACAGTCGGTTTGCTCGACTGTTGCTTTTTCTCAGATAGTATATATATACACATACTTTATATAGTATACCGCCACTGCCTCAGTGCCGTTGCCGGCATCGTCGTTTTGTTGTAATCTAGCGTAAAAAATGAATTATGTGCGCATGCATTTCTTATACGCTACTGAGAAAAATATATATAGTATGTATGTATGTGTGTGTGGTAGTAGATTCAGAGCCCTTACTGCCTTCCGTTTCTTGGTTGTTGCAAATCCCGCCAACGCCATGTTACTCGGTTGCCGTTTAAGCCGTTGAGTAATGAGCAAATGAAATCCGGCTGCTTATCTTTCTGCATACAAGGCAGCGTCTCTTTGTGGCCGCTTTGTGTGGCTCAGCGGCACATTAAGCTCTCATCTCAACTAGTATGTGTGTGTTGAAGAAACAACTTCTTTCATTTCGACCCACTTTCAAAAAAAAAAAAGACAGAGCAACCTTCCGGTAATTGCTCAAACCAAAGTTAATTGCATTTGCATTTTGTTGAAATGACCCCAGCGACATTCACACCATCAAGGGGTCATACAAATACTACACACCTCTAATGACACACACATTAGTCACAAACTATCGATGCGAATCAATCAGTTTACACACAAATATACAAATGAACGTACAACGTACTATACTATATATATCCACATTAATGTCAGCCATCAAAATCAATCAGTGCGCTAGGAATTGTGACTTCCCCTTGTGTCCCTAATCAAGGTCATTAATCGCTGGATGAACTTAAGCAAATATATTGCCAGAGCTGACAGCATAACGTTTAACAATCAGTTACAGTCATTTGCCTAAACAGAGGAAACGTTTACAGTCATGAAAATGATGTATGGAAATTAGCAGCAATATTACATAACTGTAGTTGTTTTAAGGCAGACACAAGCATAGAAAATATACAAACTTCAGCTGTTAGCTATTTCATAATAACTTTCAAACAATTTAACGCTATTTTGTTATCTTTTTGCACTTAAATGTGCAGCACCCTTTTAGACGGAAACTGTTGCAGTGATTTGACCATTTAGTTTACAGAATCCAACAATAAAACTTCAATTAACTTTTCAATTTATCATTGCCCCGCACATTAAAGTACTCGCAAAAGCGCAACTTTTGACACAATTCCCCAAAAAAAAGAAGAAAAATGCATAGAAGATGCGAGAGACAAATTCGGTATAACGACAAACTGACAGTTGCAACAATTTTGTGATTTTCCAAAGCTATTTTCATATACTTTTTCTATGGACACCCAATCGAATCGAAGCGATAAAACTCACACACTCACTCACACAGCACTCAGGCCGCAGTTTTGACAAGAAAAACGGCACTCAAAATCAATAAATCATATGAGGTTGGGCAGCAGTAAGCTGAAACTATCTACAATCCACCAAAACAGCTTAGTTGCTGTGAGGGGGTTAGTTGTGGGAGGATTAGAGAGAGTGCTGAACATATTGTTTCAATATTTGAATTCAATTTAATGGCAGCTAATTGAAAAAATAGCGATCTGAGCCCAAAATGCGGCAGCAATAATACAACAGAGTTTTGCTAAACGATTGCCACACATTTGCATACCCTGTAGGCAGCAAAAATGTGACATAGAGCATAATATTAAGTTTAAGAAGATGTAACCAAATATAATACACAATTTCGTAACTGATTTCATTAAAAACTTGTAATAATTGAGCTAAGTTTACTATTTAATATAAAGTTAAACATTAGGTAACTTTCCGTTGGTATAACTGGTCCAATACTTACTTTTTTTGGGAGATGACAATTGTTTTTTATTTTTTTTTAGAATACTAGCCACTGGACATGCCTCACTGGGTTATGTGATTCAATGTATATATATGTTAGTTTGTTTGTGTCTATGTGTGCCAGCTGTGTGTGTCAATCCCGGGTGTTGAGTTATTTGCACGTTTTGATAAGTGGATTTAACAATCAGCAGCAAGAAAAAATGGCTAAAAAGAATCGCCAGTTACAGCATTGGATCAAAGAATCGTTGACTTTTTTTACACACCAAGTTTAGTGCACTTTTTTGCCAGTATATTTTGCAGTTTTCTTTTTTAGCAGTATATATTTCAATCCTATCGCTTGGAACTGGCATTTGTATGCAATAATATTGAAAGTACGTATTCACTTATTTACTTTTAAATAATTAAATAATATATGTTATATATGTTATTGTTAATTCAACTTTAATGAATGAGATTCATTATTATTTAAATAGCAATCATAAATATTTTCAAATCAAAAAATTATACAGCTATTTAGTATAAATTCTATGTTATTAAAACTAAATAGCCTCATATAAACACCAGTTGAAATACATTTTTATAAAGTAAATCAATAGATTAATAGGTAGTAATAAATCTGGTTCCCAAGCTAACATTGTAATTTGGCTACTTTTGCAAGTTTTATTTATAGACAACAACTATAATAAAATAAACCAAATATGAACTAATTGACATGACCCAACACAACCAAATAGAAAACAAAATACACAGTCAGAATCCGGGTGAGTTTATTATGAAATATGAGCATATTATAGCGAACAAATTGGCAACACAAACAATGCAGCTTGATATTGAAAATGGTCCGTTTGCCTGTTGCCATTTGAAAATCACACAAGACGTGACCAGAAATTAAATGTTTTTTAGACCAGATGAAGTTGCGTTCGTGAAAAAATTTCATAAAAATGAAAAATAAATCCTCTGTAAAGACCCAAACATAATGGAAGCGAACACATATAAATAAGCGACAGACACACACACATACAAATGTAATATACGTGTGTATTTTAGGTATGTTGGCAATTTTAAATCCAAAAAAATATATAAATGTGTAAAAAAAAGTATATTTTAATATGTTTTATGAGCACAGTTTGCAAAAGGCCGCAAGGTAACTGAAGCAAAAACTGCCAATGGCTGTTGCAGTTGCCGTTGCCGTTGCAGTTGCAGGTGATTTATAAATTCGTCAAAATGCGCCAACTGCAACTGTTGGCTTTACTATTATACGCCAACAACTACAACATATAGCATACATACAATTGGTCATATTTGAGTTGGATTGGCCATGGCAAGAAATAAGGTTCCATATAAGCAGAGCCAGAGCTAGAGCTGGAGATGAAGATGGAGCTCAGCACAAGGCGTCATTGTCGCATTATGGGTTTGTAGCATTTCGCACACTTGAGCGCATAAATTGCTAATATTGCTGAGTGCGTAGCACACACTAACAAAGTGCACTATATGCAATCAAAAAAACTAGCTCGTAAATGTACAACGCTTTGAGTTAAAGAACTATTCTCAGAAATTCAATTCCTTGCATAAAACCTAAAGATTGGGCAATTGAAATTTTATACTACATAATCTTAAACATTAAACAAAATTATTAACAAATTCGAATTACTCAAAGTTATGAACTCTTATTGATAATATACTTATGATGCCGCCGACTTTAATAATTAGAAAGATTCCAATTTTTCGGAGTTACATCACTTTAAAAGCTACACATAAGTTGAGAATTGAAACACAAGGTATTCCTAAGATGTGTCCTAAAAGTTTTATATATACAAAAAAAACACAACACTACATTATTTAAACTCACTTCTCTATTATTTTTTATATTATTTCAGGGCTAATGGACAGCACATGCGTTTGCATAATATATAGAGAATGATTTAAAGCAGGATATAACATACGATGCTTTTTTTTATGCCATTTTTACAATTTTTTGTTCATCCTATTTGGCATACATGGTGCGCAGCAGGGCAAAAAACTTGTAGGACAACTGCAGTAGCTATGAAATAATGGAATACAGCAAACAAATTCATTTAATAACCAATTAAAAGTTATTTAACTTAATTTTACCTCAGTCATTTTAGCTCTGGTAATCTGCATGAAAACCGTTGCTTTAAGATAAGCTGGCTTTTGGGCCCGGGCAATAATTAGCACTAAAGTCTTACGGTAACGTACATCCGCAAAGCTCCAGTCCTGTTTATAGGCTGCTGCTGCAATGCCATAGCTCTGTCAGGAGTCGAAAAAAGACATAAACCTAAATATATTATGTAGAATACAAAAATTCATACTTACCGCATCCGCAATCAGTTGTCCGTGATGACATATCAAGTATACCTGACATAGAGAAGACACTAGAAACAAAAGGAGCTTAACCAGCAGATCAACGGGCACACCAATTGTCATTTGGAAACCCACAAAGCAGATTACAAATGATGAAATAAGAAAGTTTAGTAATAAAGGTACTCCAAATATCTCATTCAGCTCCAAAGAGATGCCCAGCAAACGTTCGTGATACTGTACAATGTTGGAAAGAAATTTTGTATCTTCCGACCAAATTCCACTCAACTTTTTAAACTCAATAGTTCTTCCCAAATAATCGTAGTGCATGATTAATAACGTGACCACAGCGCAAAGTAGCAGATCCGTCGACACCTGTCCAGCTGCGGAAGTAATTCCGGCAAAGTTCTGCGAGACTAGCAGCAGATAATACGACCAATTGCCTTCCCATTTCCAGGGTATATACATTGTGTAAGGCAATGTGAGGCCCATTACTCGTGTCTTCAGCCACAATTCGTAGATAAGATACTCGGCAATGTTGAACAAATTGTAGGTTAAGATAAGTATGGAGTAGAGCAGCGCAAATGTGAAGCTAATGCGAGAACAGGACTCCAAATACTTGTCCAACTTATAGGCGAACTGATCTTCCCTTTGGCGGGGAAACAGATCCTCTAGTTGTTTCATTACTTTGCTGAGTTCCCCCTTTTTCCACCAGACAAAACCCATTTTGGTAATGCCCACAAAGATGAATCCAATATATGACATCACCATAATGGCCTCAAGGATATTTTCACCGGTGACAAATGCAATTACGACATACACCATTTCAGCAAACACCATTACGCTCAGATTAACAATATTAATCCAAAACACAAAACTATTCCAAACGCTGTGAGCTTTCGGACGTGAAACTTGTGAATACGGCTCTATGCCTACGACCGTATAGAAGAAATTAGCGTACTTGAAGAAACTATTCATTTTGGTTAACGGCATTGTGAGTCCTTTGTGCTTGTAACTTTTGAAACTTAGTTTGAATACACTTAACTTATATACCCAACTGCGTTTGACTGTTGCTTTATTATTTATGCTAATAATAGTCTCCAGCTAACAGTTAACAGTTCAAAAATCGGTTATTGTTCCACGTAATTATAGGCTCTAAGTTGTACATAATTATTGTTTACAATTCAGCGGAATTTACTACGCCCACAATACGCTACAAATAATAGTTAATTCATTCACAAATCAATCAATTGACTTTGGTTCAGAGCATTAAGCACATATGAAACAGACAGTGCCTTCTCTCGATTGTATATGTGTAAAAATCTCTCTTTTGTTAATATTAATTTATACCAAGAACTCATATTATTTAACACAACATTTTGTATTTAACTATTTGTCTCTATGACAGTTAAAGGTTACCCTCTTTTGGGGTACACTACGGTACAAAGTTGTAAGTTTCTATTTACCTACATACATCAATTAGTAGGGTTTTGCTGGGTGAATAAAAAGGACATGCGATTGCATAATGAAGTGCGAGCTTGATCCTTTGAAAGCATATGAAACTCGTAGTATTAAACAAAGATCCAAGCAGTGTGTAGGTTTAAAACGTAATGCACGACTGGTTACTTAATTTTTTTATTCAGCATACATGGTGCGAAGCAGGGCAAAAAACTTGTAGGACAACTGCAGTAGCTATTATATAAAAAAAGTAATTATTATTATATTTAAAATTAGATTTTTAATTAAGCTTAACAGTACCTCTGTCATAGCTCCTCTGGTTATCTGTAAAAATACTGTTGCCTTGAGATAAGCCGGTTTTTGAGCCCGGCCAATAATCAGAACCAAGGTCTTACGATAACGTACATCCGCATAGCTCCAGTCCTGATTATAGGTCGCCAAAGCAATGCCATAACTCTATGAGGGATATCGAAAGAAAGCCAAATATTTATATGGTAAATGTTAGAAAGCTAATACTTACCGAATCGGCAATTAGTTGTCCGTGATGACATATCAAGTATACCTGACAAAGGGAACATACCATAAACAATAAAAGCTTGATCAACAGATCTACTGGCACACCAATTGTCATTTGGAAGCCAACAAAACAGATTACAAATGATGAAATTAGAAAGTTTAACAGCAGAGGTACTCCAAATATTTCATTAAGGTCCGACGAGATGCCCAACAAACGTTCGTGATACTGCACAACGTTGGCCAGGAACTTTGAATCCTCCGACCATTTTCCACTCAACTTTTTCATCTCAATTGTTCTACCCAAATAATCGTAGTGCATGATTATTAATGTGGCCATTGCGCAAAGTAACAGATCCGTCGATACTTGTCCAGCCGCCGATGTGAATCCAGCAAAGTTCTGCATCAAAAGCAGTAGATAGTATGACCAATTGCCTTCCCATTTCCAGGGTATATACATGGTGTAGGGCAATGTGAGTCCTACAACGCGTGACTTCAGCCACAACTCGTAGATAAAATACTCGGCAATATTGAACAGATTATAGGTCAATATAAGTATGGAATAGAGCAAC
The DNA here is from genome assembly GCA_035047385.1 of Drosophila tripunctata. Classification (NCBI taxonomy): domain Eukaryota; kingdom Metazoa; phylum Arthropoda; class Insecta; order Diptera; family Drosophilidae; genus Drosophila; species Drosophila tripunctata. The sequence continues at coordinate 1,817,123 of JAWNPS010000326.1, read as the reverse complement.
GCAAACGTGAAGCTAATGCGAGAGCAGGACTCCAAATACTTGTCCAAATTATATGCTGATTGATCCTTTTTCTTACGGGGAAACAGATCCTCCAGTTGTTCCATTAATTTGCTGAGTTCCCCCTTTTTCCACCAGACAAACCCCATTTTGGTAATGCCCACAAAGATGAATCCAATATATGACATCACCATGATGGACTCTAGAATATTTTCACCGGTGACAAACGCTATCACGACATACACCATTTCAGCAAACACCATTACGCTCAGATTAACAATATTAATCCAAAACACAATGCTATTCCAAGCACTTTGAGTATTTGCATGCGAAACTCGGGTATATGGCTCAATGCCCACAGCCTTATAGAAGAAATCCGCGTATTTTAAAAAGCTCTCTATTCTTACCAACGACATTGCTAATTCTTTGCTCTTGAAACTTATGAAATTGGAAATGATATACACGTTGCTTATATACCTAGATGCGTTTGGAAATTGATTACTTAATTGCTTTAATTATAGTCTTAGACTTGCAGTTGTAGTTCTGAAATTAATTATAGGCTACCGAATTGGAGCTAACTTAAATATGTATAATTCGTAAAATAACAAGCCAAAGCAATATGAATTTGGCAAAAGTCTTTTCGGATAACTAACGTTCATACCAAACTATTTCTCCCACGACTGCTTCTTCTTTCAACTGGGCACCGAACAAGAATATTGTTCACCAACTTGTTCTTCTACTAGATACATCTACCTCTAGATATGGCATGTGTTCGTTTGCCTAACGAGGAAGCGAGTTAGGCTCAAAGGATCTTTAGGCAAAGCGGCAAAACCGCGACCAGTACAGATTGGGGCCAAATTGGGCAGAGAAATGGGCGTGGCAGGAACAAAATGAAAGGTTGTTTCACGAAGAAAGAAGTAACGGATTGAAGAAAACCACAATCGCATTCGCATCGGCAACACCAGTCAAGTTTTTAGCATTTAACGCGCATAAAAATTCAATGTGAATCTGTGAATTGCTGTAGTTTTCCACGTGAAAACTGGAAAATACAATTAAACCATTGGGACGTAAGTTATTCAAGTGATGGTCCCACAACACAAAATTGTGTGAGTGTGACTTGGAGCTGGCCAAGTTGCAAATATTGGCTAGAGGAAGGCGACGGCAAACTTTTGGCCAAACTTTTATGACCAACGAACGAAATTTTCGTGTTAGTTTTCTGTGTTTTGCCTTGGATATTGCGCCGGAGACTACGTTTGCCCCTTGAGCGGGAATTGATTTCCTATATGCATAGGTGTGTGTGTGTGTGTGTGTTAGTGTGTGTGGTTGTACACAATTTGCATAAACTTGGCCAAATACGAAAAGAATCTACAAAAGTTCAATGAGCACCCTATAAGCTTAGCAGCTGCACTTTTCTTTGTCACCTGCTACTCTCTCTTTCCGTCTCTCTCTCTCTCTCTCTCTTGTGCTTTTTCCCTGTCTTTACTCTAATCGTTTTGTCATCTAGTTTCACTTCATTATGGCAATTTGAGTTAGACAGTACCTCAGAGAAGTAAACCTACAGACAATGGCTTAACAAAAACTTCAATTTCAATTCGAAATGCAATACAAGTTGTAATGGAAAACACTACAGTTGATCGAACCGACTGTTATAGACCCTATACTTATTTTAAAGTTACACGATAAGAGTTTATGGTATATTTCACCAGGCTAGCTACGAATTCATAACAAACATTGTTGTTTGACAGCGCAATTGCCAGAGAAACAAAATGATAAATGTAGAAATTTGAAATATTTAAAAAACAAAAACTTATTCAAAATAATTTTTAATAGATCATTAATTTATCAGCTACTTGATATAGTTGTCCGATTCAGATATTTGTTTAGGATATGTATACAACTTTTGCTTTTTAATACGGAAAATGTTTTAGATAAGTTTAAATATTGAAAAAACTTGTAGTTACAAGAAATAATCGTATAACGATTTGCGTGAACAAATTTTAGGTGCATTCAGCAAAGAATAACCTATAGACAGTCGATAGTACAGAAGGTATAAGTATATGGTCGGCTGTTGATCAATTGTTTATCAACATTATGGAGTCGGAGTTGACTTCTTCCTTCGCTTCTGTAGACACAAGCTTTAGAGACTTCAAATTTAGGCGAAATTGAGGTTTTAGTATTTAAGCCACGTGTTCTTCTAGCAATCGTAACTAACTGGTATTTAGTTAGTTAGTTTCGTGAATTGAGCCTGCAAAAAAATGTAGGCACAATTTGAGCATTATTCTATGTTAATTTCACATTTTTGGTAACAAATTTCCGCTTGCCATGCCACATGCCAGGCAGTTCTCGGCCATGTTCTAAAGTAATGCAATTCCCTTTTTTCTCTGTGTATGTGTGGGTAGTGTGTGTGTGTGACATTTGACACATTTGCTGCCGAAATCATGCAGCATGTGGCAGTGTGCCTGTGTCTGTGTTGACGCTCGTTTGTTAGCAAAAGCCACAAAATTTCTATTTGATGTGAAGTCTCTGTGGTTTTGGCCACAATTTTTGGTTATGCACAGAACTTTTGCCACTCCGAACTCCGAATTGCTGCGAATTTTTGGATCTGTTGGAGTCCATTGTGGTGCTTTGCTCTTTAAAGCCCAGGAATTCTTTACTGGCTGTTGTTGTTGTTGTTGTTTTGGGTGGCTAGGACAATACCGAGTCTATTGATGACTTTTGGCTTTTGTGTTGGCAGTCAAAAGCGTTTTTGGTTAGCCAAGAATTGTTTGTCTAATGCCCTGTGTATTGATAGCTTGTCTTTCGGGTTTTGGCCTACCCAAAAATAATAATAAAAGCCGAATCGAATGAATGCAGCAATTAATAAAATAACAACTTTGCGTTAAATTAATTGTGTTTTATACCAAAAGCTTGTTAATGGCAGGATATGCATCAATGGCACACATACCGGTATACATATACATATAGTATTCTGTTTATCGGCCCAAAATGCTGGCCTTAAGCCCCCCCACATATGTTCCTACATTTGTTTGTAGTATATATTACAACCAGGACAATATCGCCTGCTGTGCTATAGTTGCAACGGATGATGTTGTTGTTGTTATTGTTGTTGTTGTTGTCCATGCGCACCACTGGACAAATGAACAATTTATAACCGCTTAATTGAGCACATTTAGACGCAAGCAGGAACCAACAACGTAAGCATACTGCTTGCCTCACTGTGCATGCTGGAGCCCTGGCACCAACGAAACATAAGGTCAACCAGCACTGCGACAGAATAGATGAATGCCCACTGTCCGCTGTCCACTGTCCGCTGTCCGCTATCCGTTATCCGTCTTAGCCAAAGACATGTCCACACAGCACAAAATCAATGACAATAGTTGCTGCAGCATCCACTTGCCATACCGTTTTGGGCCGGAAGGAAGCAGGCCAGTATTGGCTAGTAGAGGCAAACAATTTAATAAACACCCATTGGGCAGCTACTTCGGTTTAGTTATTGCTCTTCGTATGCATATTAGATGTACTTACAAACATATTACTATTATTAAAAGCGCGCTTCGCTGAGCAAATTAATTTGCAAGTACTTAGTGCCAGGGCTGCATGCTCAAACACACACAAAATCTTACTTATAACATATACATGCTTATCTCAGCTCATTTAAAATTAATTAATTATAAATAATGAGTTTATTTAATAGATGTTAATTATGTAAAACAAATCTTTAATTGAAATTTAAACTTGAATCATTACAGCCCTGTCTTTGGTGTGTTGCATGCCAAGGTTGCCAGCTGGCAAAACTTTCAGCAAACAAATTGTACCCTTTTAAATGTACCAATGTACCAATTAATGATGATTGTGAGAAAAATAAAGCATTGCAAGGCTAGTTGAAATAAATTTTATTATATATTTTAGTTAATCTTGTTAACTAAAGCAATAATAAAATCTTGTTATTCGAAGTTAGTTTAATTATTATACTATTTATTTCTTAAGAGTACCAAAATAGTTACTTTAGTAACAACCAACTACACCATAACACATCAGCGCATGTGTCTTACAACTCACTCAGCCCTATGCAAACAACAACGCTCCCATATCACCCCAACTCTAGCAATTACAACAAGTCTTCTGCGGCATAGTATACTAATTCGATTGCTGGCAAACAAACCCCGTAGCTGATAGTGTTTTATTTTTTTTTTGTGGTATAACTTCAATAAGCTCACCTTTGCCCTTAGCAAGCTATGATGCTATTAACTTGAAGTGCGTATTTAGCGCCAAGAGGCATGTCAAAAGCAAAGATTCATTCACACAATCTTGTATCACAGGTAAGACAAATTAAGTGGGTGCCATAATATTCATTCGCACACTCTCACACACTCTCTGACTGGGCTCGTTTTGGCCATAGCAACCAGCCGTCGTCTGTCTAAGACCTCAAAGCAACCGCAGTTTTCTTAAGCTGATAAGCAGCAACAAATAAAACGAGAGTTAAGCATCTTCTCTGCCGTGTTGTGAATGAAACTATTTAAGTTGGCATTACTATATAAGCCTTGTTAGAGGTTACATTGAAAAACAACTCCTTCACCTGACTTCACTCGTTGACATTATTGAGATATATATTTTTTTATCTAGATGGCCTACAAGAACATTTAAAACGCAGGCATTTTTGAGATATATGATAGTACAAGTTTAATTTTCTTTTAAACGGGTGTTAAATTGTGAAAAATATTAGAAATCAAATAAGAGCAGTTTGGCGGCAAACTACAAATAATGTGACTGCTGCAAGACAAAAGCTAAGTGCTACAACACATTCAGACGCAGTATTGAAGCAGCCGATAACAATATATCGTTAAGTAAAAAGCGATAACAAGAAGTAAACGCCAATAAACAGTATGATAATAATGTTCAACTTAGACATTAAGCTAGCTTAAGCTAAGATACTTGTTTTTCTACAATTTTAAAATGTAAACTGGTTTTTGGTGACGACAGTTATAGACAGTCTGATTACGCGCTCGAGCTGCTGAGCTTGGTAAAATTCATCAAACAATAAACGGTCACACTACGAACAGCTGTTTCAATTGTTTTGTTTACGTTTTGTTGTGGAAATCGGATGGGGGTATCAGTATTAGTATCAGCAAAGCAGTATATCAGCACATCACAATTCATCTGAACTGAAATTGTAGTATATAGCATATAGTACGCTGTGAGCATTCAATCAGTAGTGCGTCGTACTAATAGCACAACAATTCAACTAGAGCTCTAGAAAATAAATAACTTGCATTTAAAAACGCGCAGCTGCAATTATAGAAAAAAACACAAATAATCCAATAATAATTTAGTGTAAGTATAATCCAACAGACGTAGCAACAACAGATAATTTGTAATTCCAAAAGGGCAGTTTGATAAACAAAGTGCATTCGCATTAAAGCGCGTTAATTGTCCATTATCAGCTGCTAGCTAGAGCCACTGAGTCTGATAAGCAACGGCTATTATAATTCACAACTACAACAACAACATACAAATACTAAACGTGTGTAATTAAGTAGATATGCAGAATTGTGTGTTTGATTCGCATTGCCAATCATTCAATCTCCAACACAATGTTTAGCCTTGAAGCTATTAAAAGCAAAAGTGCAAATGTCCGATACGAGTGTTCGTTCGTTCGTTCGTTCGCTCGCTTGTGATAAGATTAAAGGCCAAGCTCTTGACTTCTGGCCTTGGCCCAGACCCAGACCCACTCGGCACTTGCCACTCCCCGCCGTTTCCCGCCAACTCACACCTGGTATTAAACTAATTGCTTCTCATCACTCCACAGATAATGAATGTGCAGAGCAAATTGCTGGATCCGCTGTGCATCAGCTGCAAGGAATTTCAGCATCCATGGACGGATAAGTGTGTTAATGCCACAGCGGGCATTTTGCTATCGGCCACGCCCTACTGCCTACGTGTCTACACAATCGTTTACGCCTTTTCGCTGCTAATGCGTCACCGTTTGCCCACACTGGAGGATTTGCGGCGCACACTGCTCGGCATAATGCAGTCCACGGCGTTTCTGGTTACCAATGCCTACACCTTTATACTGTACAATTGTCTGATCCGGAATCTGCTGGGACGCTATTACTTTGGCACCGTGGCCTTTATACCCTCGTTCCTATCATCACTCACTGCCATTTTGGTGGAACGACCGGCGCGTCGTCCACTGCTGACTCTGTATGTGGCCAATGTGGCCACCGAAGCCCTTTGGAACATGGCCGAGGCACGCAACTGGGTGCATTCCATACCACATGGCCAGACACTGATCTTTGGTGTCAGCATTTCAGCGCTGCTGTATCTATATCGACGGGGCCACACAACCGACTCCATATTCAATATACTGCGCATCTTTGTGGGCAAAGAGGAGGCCGGACCCATTGCTGTGCCAGTGCCCGTCTCGGGGGAACAACCGGCGCCACCACAACGTCGTCCCACTGTGCGCTTCTCCACCGTTGCCGATCTGGTGAACGTCTACAGCAATCTAATCCGCGGCAAACACTCCAGTTGTAGCCACAGCACCAGCTGCTGCAGTTACGCTGTATTTGGCGGCTTACGTCCGTTTGTGGGCGGCGTGGGCTTGCAGGTGGCCCTGAAGCTGGTGATGAACATCCGAACTATTTTGCAAGGCCGCATGCCCTGGCGAAAGCATATCTTCAATCGCAAAACTCTACAGCTGGGCATCTTTATGGGCAGCTTTTCATTCCTATATAAGGTTGGAATCGAGAATTATTCCAATAGTTACCAAACTAACTCTTCTGCTTGCATTTCAGTCTGTTTCCTGTTTTCTACGCCATAGTTTCAATCGAGATGACCCGCTGTTTGCCATTCCTGCTGGTCTAATTGCCTCGATTACCTTCACCCAGTATCCAGACAATACAGTCGCCTTGTATGTGATGTGGAAGGCTATACAAGTGGGTTTAGATCTATACCATTCTACTGTGCATAGCTAACTTGGTTTTGATTGTAGATACTCTGCGGCATTGGCCAGGAGAAGGGCATAGTGCCGCGCATACCGCACTTTATGCTCTATTCATATGCATTCTTCACCGCTGTGCTCTTCCATGTGGGCATCATGGAGGCACAGTCGCTGCGACCCAACTACTATAAATTCCTGCAGGCCATATCGGGCGAGCGGTAAGTGATTATTTACTTACACACAGTTAGATATCAACTGAACTTGTACTTCTATCTTTTGCAGACTCAACAAGTTCAATTTGAGCGCCTTTGATGTATTCGGTCTCAATACTCAAGCACAGACAACGAAAATGCTACAGAGTCTGAAAATTGTTGATAAGGCCGCACTGCCGGCATTCTCGTTTGCCTCCTGAACAGTGCGACGGATCGAACATAACTGAAACGTGCCTAACTATTTGTCAGATAAAACAAAACTACAAAAAAAAAAAAAACAAAGCAAATTTATAGTATCTAAAATAAGTCTCTCAGCACTCAAAGTGCGCATATCCAGCGTTTGATACGCCTCTCTATAAGCTCCATTAACCATATGTAAACCGTACAATGTGTATATATATATATATACATACTAGATATATTACTACTTTACAACTACTCTGATATATATGTAAGTCGGGCCCACTCACTGGCCGCTTTTTCCGCTAATCATATAAACAATCTACTGAGTAATGAGGTGTGTATTGACTGTTTTGTTTTTATTTTTACAATTTGTTTTTTTTTTTTTTTTGGTATCAGCTTTTAATAAAAACTAAACACACATTTAACTCTTTAATTGATTTCGAATGAAGAGCGAACAGTTGGCCTATATATTATAAGAGTTTTACTAACCGATAAACAAGGGAGTGTAAGTTACCGATAAGAATGTTATACTCATGTTTCTAAAAATTCAGCTCGCGTGACAGATAAGAGCCAATTTCGAATGCTACTCACCCGTAAATAGTTTCAGTCGAGTTCGGAGTGTTCTGCCACATGGTTACTCCATAGCAAAAATATATATATTATTCTACATATAGTACACATCATATTTATTATTATTAGTTGGTGGCAAAAAGGTTAAGCTGCGACTGAATTGTGTATGCTAAATTAACAAATAACTTCAACTTCGGATTGCTAACACACTATACTATACTATATAATATAGTAAACTGAATGCGACGTTTACTACACGTTGAAGTAACTTTCATTTGCACTTTGCACGGAGTACGGAGTACGGATTCCATCGATAACCTTATCATTGCTAAACACGCATAGTTCGATAATCTTAACGGCGCTATTTAAGAACTAATCTACAAACAGCTAATACACAAATCATATATTATAATTGAAAGTTTAAGACCATGGCTGCACAAAGTAAACTCATGGAGGCGGCCATCAATTGCAGTTGCCGGGACTATGTCCATCCCTGGACAGCGAACTGTGTCAATGCCGCAGCCGGTATTATGCTCTCCACCATGCCCGTTGCTTTACGCACCTATACCATGGTTTATTTGGCAAGTATCGTACATATAGCACCATTACGCGGAATTGATTATCATTATCAAATTGATTAAATATACAATACATTGTATTGTACTATATAATTTGTTATCTCGAAATACTTTTACCTAGAAATGCTTTCATTGTTTTTGTTTGTACGCAAACTTTTTAATCTATTAGTTAATTTTAGTTCATTAACATAGGTTTTAATGTACTTATGCATAGTACAAAAAAACTTACATAAGTTTTAGACAGTCATAAATAATAATAGAGATTAAGGCACTCGATCTGCGATTAGCGATAATCATGGTATAGTCATCGTTAGTATTGTTAACAAACCATTTATTTGATAGTATTGCTAGTATTGAAATTTGTAGGATAGGTAAATCGCATTGTGAGATAAGAGATTTAAGAACTGTGGACTAAAAATTTATCAATTTAATTTTGTGTTTTTCTAAAGATAAGATTATTAAAACTAATTTGGAATATTCCTCTAACCTAGCATTCAATGCAAAGCTTTACTTAAAGAGTAAATGATTGATTGTTAATGGCATAAAATGTACAAAAATAAAAAGCTTTTTTAAAAATTCTTAGTTAACCTTCAGTATTTACAGAATACCTTCATAAAATTAGCAATAAGTTTGCTAAAAGTTAAAATTTCTATACTTATTGAAATAAATTTCGAATCACAAAATTATAGGAACTTATTTTAAATAACATTTGCTTACAAACACAAAAATTTAAATATTTTTATATCCTATTGTTTCTTTTCGATCGTAATAAAATTTTTAGTTTTACCTAATGTTATACCAATATACTCGTATACCAGATTTCGAGACCATATAGTATATATTAAACAATTTTCTTACAAATTTTCTAAATATGTCACAACTTCCTGATAAACTTTGGTACCTTAAGTAATTTGCCAACTCTTCAATTTCTTCACTCACAGTTTGCACTTATTGTGAGAATGCGAATTCCTAGACTGCTGGACCTGAAACACACAGTTATTGGCATCTTAAAGTCCACGGCATTCTTAACAACAAACGCCTATCTGTTCAATTTGTTGGTTTGCGTATTCCGGCATAGTCTGGGTCGCTTCTACTTCAGTACAATTGCCTTTGTGCCCACATTAGTGGCCAGTTTGGTTGCTCTACTCATTGAGCGACCGGAGCGGCGTACTCCGTTGGCTCTCTATGTGGCAAATATTGCAACGGAATCGTTGTGGAAAATGCTCGAAGCACGTGGTTATGTGCGTTCCATACCCAATGGACAGGTGCTTGTGCTTGGCATGAGCATTACTGCTCTGCTCTATATGTATCGACTGGGAGTGCATCAATCGAAAGTTAAGGATGCCACCTTCAAGGGTCTGCAAATACTCATTGGCAAGGAGGAGCAGGGTCCCATTAAGCAGCCCACATCGACTCAAGGCTCTAGTCGGCCGACACTAAACTTATCCAGCCTCTCGAGCTATGTGCAGCTCTACGATCGGTTACGCAATGCCAAACATGCCAGTTGTCCACATCGCCAAGGTTGCATTACGTATACCCTGATGGGTGGACTAAAGCCCTTCTTGGGTGGTGTCGGTGTACAAGTTGGACTCAAGCTGCTGCTTAACATAACCAAGGTGATCAAACTGAAGTTTGACTGGCGCAAACAGATATGGCATAAAGGCAACCTACAGCTGGGATTGGCTCTGGGTAGCTTCTCACTAATATACAAAGTAAGAAGATTGAATTAACTTAAAAAGATTCCAGTTACTTTAATTTATAATTACTTTATCTACTTCAGATGATATCCTGCAGCTTGAGGCACGTCTGTGGCTATGATAGTGCCTTCTTTGCGGTACCTGCAGGACTGTTGGGCTCCATAGGACTGCTGCAGTTCCCCAACATAACCATATCGATGTATGTGATGTGGAAAACGCTGCAGCTGGTATACAATTGGGGTCTTCAGGAGGGTGTAGTGCCGAAAGTACCGCACTTTAATATGTATTTGTATGCCGTCTGCACAGCAATACTGTTTCACAGCGGCATTTTGGAGCCCAATTCGACGAGAAGCAGTTACTACAAATTCCTGATGGACATATCGGGCGGAAGGTAAGATCGAGCATATGCTTAATACTATTGAATGATAGTAATTGTGTTATACTTTTGCTTATAGATTGTGTCGCTTTAATATTAGTCAATTTGATGCCTACGGTTTGGGTGGTCAAGCCCAAGTGAATGAGGTAGTCAAAAGACTCAACATAGACACGTCCCGGTTGCTGCCCAAAGTACCGTTGGTTGTCTAAACGAATTTCATTGTAATGCTAATGGAAATTGGTAGCGTCAGTTAAGGATAGTTACTGCAATTATTTGACAGTCGAGTCGGAAATAAAATTGTAACAGACAGAAAGAATTTTTATACATAAATACAGTTGAAATTAAATGTTTGTGCATGCTCCCAAAGTGGCCATAACGGCGTTTTATGTGCGCCTTCAGAAAGTGAGTGAACATTCATCACAGTGGGCATGAAAAGGAGGAGGACACGGCTCATCCTGTAGAAATGTAAATGGAATATGGCAGACAATGGCGCCGAGCCTAGGCGCTACTCAATTATTTACATTTATATGTCATAGAAATTTATTGCTCGACATAATTCACTCGGCTAGCCGAAAGTGCAGCGTTTAAAATTTTACTAAAAATAAAAATACCGAGAAATACTATACTATATGCATACATATATAAAATAAAATACTATAAAGCGCGCGCTGTCCTTGGCCAGATGATTATACTGGCCAAACGGGTAATGGAGGGGTAGCGGAGGGATAGAGCTTTACAAATGAATTATTGGCCTGGGTCAAATTTAATGTGCCACTTCGTTATGTCTCCGAATGAGCAGAATGCTTCCTGTTTTAATAAGTCTCGTACGGCCTTGTGTCTGTCTGTCGCTCTGTCTGTCAGTCAGTCAGCCAGTGAAATGCGGCTGCTTGTTTTGCTGATTCACATTTTAAATTGAGCTGAAAATAATGAAAATGCAAATTGGTCGCTTCTGTTTGTTGTGCTGACAACAAAGTGTAGCATACTTTTCAGGGCCTGCTCTACAACTGCAGCTCACGCTCTCTCGTATATGTATGTCTGCTTTTCTCTCTCTCCCTGTTTGTCTCTGTTAGTATTTATGAAATTTATATGCAGTCCAATACCGACGGACTTGGCCTGGACACAGGCACTGCTCTAAGACAAGTCAACAGCATGGAAAATACAAATGAACCAAGTGACAAATCTCATTAATCACAACCAAGATTTTATTTGCAATGAACGAGACGGCACTCCTCATCTCTTCCCTCTCTCTCTCTCCCCCCCCTCGCTCTTACACACTCTCGTTGGGTGTAAAATTGTCAGCTTTGTAGCTGCAATTGTTGTTGCCCTGCTTTTGTTCAGACAGCCATCGTTGGAGCATGCAGAGAGAGAGAGAGGAAAAAATGCATATAAATTGAATATTATAAATTGCCTTATGCCAACTTCTGTTCTTCTTGCCACTCACTTAGCGCCTCGTTTAGCTGCTTGCCACGGGACTTGTTGCAAAGTCGTAACTTCATTTAAGTCAATCACAATTCTCTTCTTCTGCCATTGCCACTGTTGCTACCATTTCTGCTGCTCAAATTGTAAACAAGAAAATTATGCAAATAAATTAACCCGCCCTAGTTCGACTTCTTGCAACAACATGCACTTTGCAGCATGCAGCATGCGGCAAACATGGGCAAGGGCGAAAAAAAACCCAATGAAAAATTATGGCCTGATGCATAAATTGGCACTCGTTGCTGCTTGCAAACAACATTCTTCGGTCGTAGTAAACAATTAAAAACAACTAAGCTAGAGCTGCTTTAAGTTAAGCAACTAGGTACATACCCTGACCACTTTTAACGTTCCAAGTAGAGTAGGGATTTTGGCTGGTATAACACATCTATCTAATAACAAGTGAACAACGATGGGTTACAAACGCTTGATCGAGCATAATTTTCAATGAATAGCAGTTTTTAAAAGAGTAGTGCATACTTTTAGGCCTTTATGGAAATTAATACAGCAAATAAGTAATAGCATAAATTTCAACTTAAAGTTTATGGTATATATAACTCTCTATACCCTTAACTAAAAAGCAATCTAAATAGAATGAACTTTCAGGCAAATGAAATTGCAGCTGTCGAATAAAACAACAAGAATAGTAAATGGCAATAACTTCTTCTACACCTACTACGTGTATGCACGAGTTTTGTATAGTTTCCTGTCTGTTGTGTGAACTTTTCTTTTTGCAGTAAATTACATTTGATATTTTTACGAAGACAGGCCAAATGACAAGGTATGTCAACGTAAGATAAGCACTAAGTGAAAGGCGAAGAAGACCAAGAACAAGACGAAGACAAGGGTGAAGGCAACTGCTGATATTCGCCTGAAGGAGCCGTAGGAGCTGGCTGGGGAGTGTCTCCTTGTAACGACTATGAAAGCTGATATAAATGACATTTTAGCTTTGCCTGGGTTTTTACTTATTGTATTGAGCAGCATTTTTTAATTAAAAATTTTCTTGGTTACACTTTTTTGGTCATTGAGATATTTCAGTGCGACATGAATGCTACAGCATAAGCAGCAAGATACAATTGGGTCACAAAACAACATTATAAGAATGTTGCAGACAGTTTACACAAATACAGACAGTATCAAATAATCTTTGCATCAATTTAAAACAAGTACTCATCTCTGATGGTAAGGTAAGCTATAATTTGATATTGTTATTAGTTAATTGGATTACAGCCAATCGATAAACTCTGACATAACAAGAAGGCCTTAGAAATAGAGACAATTGTAGTTATAGGACAAAGTAGCAGTGAGTGTAAAGAAAAAAATATTAATCGGAAAATCAATTACAAACTTTTTTATATTCAAAAATTAATACTACTGTTAGAAACTACTTATACTAAATTAATAAAAATAATCATATTAAATAAACTAATTTTGTTAACTAAAAAAAATAGTACTATCTTCTAAAGTTGAGAAATTTTTATAAATTTAAGTGTTACTCATCTAGCCAACGACCTCTACATTAACTAACTTCCTAGTCAGTCTACTTACTAAATAGTCAGCGGTAGCTTATCAGCAAAAAGTTCATTAACTCACATTAACAGATAACAGTACACTGCACTGCTGATAACAGAAACAACATATACTCTGATATCAACAATTTCATTGTTAGTTGGCAACATTGTTGCCCAACATTCAAGACTCCAGCACTCAAATTGTGCTCAAACCTTCAAACATGCTCGAATCCAGAGTGTATTTGGTGATGTTCGGCAAGGACTTCGGGTGTGGGATGTGTCGGATACTCGTGACAGGACTCGGTTGCAGTCGTGACTGCAGCTAGGCGTGTGTGCCATTAAACGTATCCTGTGGAACTATCGTCAGTCTAACTGGGTTAGTGGTACAAGTTCAGTTTTCTCTTGGCGCAGCGCATGTGTTTCATTGCCACAGTTGCTATCGGAATTGAAACAGGATTAAATGCCGACGTCCTTCAGTCGATGCTCGGAGTGGCCCAAGTAATACCGTTGGGAATACAACGGCTCGACAGATTACGTTTAAATAAATACAATACGAAACTAAATGCGGTTGCTAACGAGCTAAACATTTATCCCACATAACTGCACTCAAAATAGTACTATATTATTTATGCTTAAAGCAAACATTTCAATTCGACAACTTTGCTGTACAAAGTTCTTAATAGTAACACAAAATATATTTAACATTTTCGTTTGTTCGTCTACAAATTAAACAAAGTATTTTGAGTTGTTCAAAAATTTAAATACTAAATATTATTTATTAAGAAATTGGTTTATAAAGAGATTAAACAAGAATATTTGCTTTTTTCTCAGATATAAAAGTATTTAGAGTGTTTCTATAAGTTGTTCAAAAATTAAAAGCCAAATATTATTTTTAAAGAAATTGGTTTATAAAGAGATTAAACTATTAAACATTCATACTATTAAGTCTTTTAGTCTGCTATAGTATTTTAAAGTCTGCTAGCACGACTCTATCCTTAAAAACGCCAACAAATTTTAAACTTCGTAAGAACAATAATTATATCGACATAATTTGATTTTTTTAATAAAATCAATTTTTTATGTAAGTGGTTTAAAAATGGTAAAAAAAAAAAATTAGATTACAAAAGTATTTTGTTTCATAAATATTTTTTTGAATATTATCCATATTGTTTATTACAATTTTGCCTTTTTCTCCTGTGCATAGTTTATAAATTTTAATACTTGCAATACTTCCTCATCATTATTAAAATATTAGCATAAAATTCATTTCCCTGTGCATATTTTGTCACTGTTTAGCTTTAAAACTGTTTCAGCTTTAAAACTTGTCGATTTTCGAATCCCATGTGCTAAATTCAAATTTCAATTTATTTTAGAGGCTGCTGTAATTGTTGTTAGTCCATTTTATCCATTTTATATGTAGCTCCCTGGCCCCCGTAATTGAAGTTACAAGGTTTACCAATTTGTAAGCCCGGCTATCATCATCCAAATGTCCCATTTGGATCGTTTGCTGGCGTTTCGTTTGCTTTTCTTTGTCTTTTCAGCGCTTTTTGAAATACTTTTGTTTGTTTTTCCTGCAGTCTGAAGCCAGAAGCAGCGGCAGCACCGAGTATCCTGGCGTTGCAAGTTATCTTTTGCTTTTGCTTCTGCATCTGCTGCTGCTGCTGCTTCGGCTTCTGCTTCTGCGTCTGCTTCCTGCTCGAATGCATCATCTGGTGCCCAGTTATTGGCAATGGTTAAATGTTCTCGTTCTCTCAGTGTCTCGACAGCGACATCATAGTCGGTTGTCTTTGTTCGTTTTTGGTGGCAATATTTACCTTCCATGCCATGCCCCACATGACTGTGTGGCAAACACACTGGCCGAAAAAGAAAAAACTTAAAATTTTATCGTAAATACTTAACGGGAGCAACAACATCTTAAATGTAGTAAGTTTTCATGTAATAAAATGAATTAAATAATTAATCCTAAAACCGAATTTTATCTATATTTTAATTGTAAGTGCAATAAACTTATGCTTAAATTGTTTATGTATGAAAAACTTTGTTTTTTTTTTAGATATATTAACTTAACAACTTCTAAAGAATATATTTACTTGGATACTTTTTTAATAAGAAGAACTTTATTTCAATAAAATTTTTTGATTATTTTTTTTCAGTGTAAAACTGGCACTTCTGGTTGGGCCAGAAGAACGCGTCGTGCCAAGAGCATCTTTCCTTTGTTATGCTTTGCCGCTCGACAATTGCGCCGCTGATTGCCCTCATTTCAGACTTGAAATAATATTAAAAACTTTTACTCAACTATAGCCGAGATCTATGTAAGTTCCTTTCTCACTCACCCTCTGTCTCTATCTCTCTCTCTCCATCAGTCTTTTTATATGTCTGTCTGTCTGTCTGTCTGTCTGTGTGTCTGTCTGCGCACCGGATTTCATGTTCTGTCGCTTGCTTTTGTGTCTTGTCACTCCTTTGTCTTGCTCGGTGCGCCTAAATGTGTGCTATAACCGCACTTTGTTGAGCTGCTGCAGCTGCCAATATTAATGCAGCTGCTGTTGCTGCTGCTGCTGCTATTGCTGCTGCTGCATGTTGCAGTTGCAGTTGTTACCCGTATCTGCGCGCTTTGATTCTCATTTGTGTCTGCTTTTATTTACCACATAAATCACGTGCTCTGGCCGTTTCAAAAAGCCGGCAAGGACACATTTCTATCTATCTACTTAGCCTTGTGGCAGCGCTGCAAGCTACTTCCTTTGCCTTTGCCTTATCTGGAAAGTACAGCAAGTTGTTGTTGTTGCTGGCAGTTGTTCTTCCCTCTCCCGCCCTCTCTTTATCTGCTTGCAACTCTCAACTTTTCATTGTAACTGAAAAGAAAAACAGCACTACTTTTTGGCTGTTAGTTGCTATTTTTACGATTGCCCATTTTCTTTTCATTTCATAGAATTTTCATTGTCTACTTGGCATGCTATAGCTTGCATCCCATCTCTTTCACTCTCACCCTCTCTTTCTCTTTCTCGTTCTCTATTTCTATAGCCTGCTTTTCGGCGCGATAGCACACGTATCCGTTTTGTCGATTTTTCAGCAATTGCAGTTGTTATATTTGCTACTGTTGCCATACTGATTCTTGTTGTTGTTAGTCATACCACTCGTTGCTAGAGTGTGTGTGTGTGTGTATGAGTGTGTGTGTGTGTATGTGTGTGTGCGTGTGTTTTTGTGTGTATAGGTATAGGTGTCTGCTCTTTGGGTAATTGATGATTTACAACTTATTTACGCTTCAATTGTGCAATAATTGAAAATTGCTCCAAATTCATTTGGGCATTTCTTGATTTCTTGTTTCCCTTGGCTTTACCGTCACCCCTCTTCGCATAGCATATTCCCCCGAACTCTTCTCTGCTCCAGCAGCTACATATATTGCCATTGGCAACGCATTGGCTAACTTACAGGTCAGTGCTACTATCGATTGGCCATGTTTCCCATGCGGTCAATCGCATTTTTTTATTGCCCAAGGCATTGGCTACTTGAGAGTTAAAGCGAGTGTGGCAGACCAACAGCTGCCCTGCACTTGAGCACTAAAGCAAAAGATAGTACAATATTCATTATATTTGAAAAATAACTGAATGAATTAAACAGTATTTCCTTTTTTCACAAAATTTAACATAAAGTAAGAATGAAAGTTTTAGAATAAAATTTATTGCTTAAAGCTATTGTAAAATATATATTTTATGTCCATAAAAAAATGTTAAAATTGCAAGAAAAACAAGTTATGTAACTCTACTTTAAACTAATAAGTTTAAATATTTATTTAAATAAAAAATTTTAATAAATGCGTCTTTTATTATATCTCCAACTTCTCAGATAATTTTATATAAATTCTAAAGATTGCCAAGATATATTAATTATTTTTTTATAAATTGACAAAAGCATGGTATATTTTAATTTTAGTTAAAATATATTAATAAATAAATACGCCATAAAATACATAATGAAGTTGAGTTGACAATTATATAAACTAGTTGTTATAGAGTTTTTAGCCACAGGGTATTATTAATCAGCTTTGGGATCGCGTTTAGTTTACTAAAAGTGCTAAAGCGCACATGGCTGCCGCCTGCCACGTCTTGATATGCAACATAAATGGGGCATGGCAAATGAAAATGGGTAACGGATTAAACAAAAGCCAACAAGGAGTGAAGTGGCTGCTACCGCAACAGGAACTCGGCTAAAAATATGTGATAAAACTGTTGAAATCTCTGTGCAAAAGAACCAGACAAAGAGAAATGTTGATCCAATGGCGAATGGACAAGCTGTAGCAGCAGCAGTAGAAGCAGCTGCAGTGGCAGACACGGCTAAGTTGCACTTGCAAAAATTACAACAGTTGGCATTGGGCCACAGTAAATTGAAATAGATGCAGCAACGTGGCCAAAAAAGCACTGGCCAAGACTGACTGACTGAGGCTGCGCCTGGTCTTGGTTTTGGTCCTGGGACCGGCCTTTAAATGCAATTCGAAATAAATGAAGCAGCAGCTCAAGCAAATTTTCACTGCGCAGCAAATTTAATAGCTTTCAACTTGACTGCGGCAGGCAGCATGACAGCAAGGCGATGAGGCAGGCAGCTGCGCCAACAATTTGTGGATAGCATATGGCTGAGACTCGTTTGCCAGCTGCTTGCCAAGTTTGCCAGTTGTGAAGTGGAAGTGGCCGAAGGCAAGCAGCCAGTCAACCAGTCAACCCAGTCAGCCTGCAAACTGCAGTCCAAAACATGGCGTATACGTAATGTCGACACTTTGACAATTGGCTACAAATTCGGTGGCAAACACACTGTTTTTTACCCAAAAAAACCCAAAAAACCAAAAAAAACAAGAGAAAAGAAAATTATGAAAGTCATTAGCAGCGGCCATAAATTGTTACCTGCTCGGCCGTTAAACTCGTACAGTAAACACATGGAACGGAGCAACAAAATGGACAAATGACGAGACGACAACAAAATGTTGCCTTTAATTTTTTTGTTCGACGTTGCCCGAAAAACTCCAGCGACAGTGACAAAGTTGCAGTCAACACTAAGCGTGCCACATAAATTTATGCTGTTGTTGTTGTTTTTGTTGTTTTGGTTTTCGAGTGGAAGGCCTGCTAATACGTAGGCGTGGCCATAAATAAAAATCAAAGGCGTAGTAGAGGCAAAATTGCAAGCACAAATTATGCCTGCAAGCGAGGCAAACAAATGCGATGCTGCATTAGCAGCAAACACACACAGACACACACACACACATATACACTGGTTCTAGCCAAAGGCCAGCACTGGCTATTAGATTACCCAGTGACCATTTAACAAGCCTCTACGCTGCCCCTTTACCTCGCCTCCTGCCTACTGCCTCAGCTGTTGCAACTCGCAAATCTGCTACCATTTCGCATTCACGCTGTCATGAGCCTAGAGATATGTATGCATGTATCTATATATACATGTGTGTGTGTGTGTGTGTTTTTGTGTATTTGTGGTGCTGATTATTTTGTCGAGCAGCGAAACGAAATCAGTTTCTGGTTGACTTATGCCTTCAATGCATCAGCAAGCAGTTTTTAGCTGTTTGCCCAACAGATATCGTCTGAATTTCAGTGAAAACGCTGCGTATACGTAACATTTTGCAAGTCTTAACTAAGCCAGTTGTCTCGCCGAGTAATTGCTTTGCGTTTTGCAACGTAATTAAATATGCAGCATCTATTTAGCAGCAAGTGCGACAGCGGAAACACTACAGACGATTCAACTAGACGGCCTAAAGCTGTGCTGCTTCGCTCTTGGCTACAACCTTAGTCGGCAGACAATTAAATAATAGCTGGAAGCTGCTTAACTTACAGATATCCTAAAAAAAGCTAGTTAAATGCAGTGTTATATTTACAAGAATTTTAGGTTATACCTTTGACTAATTGTCATTTACAGGGTATAAACAGCAGTTGAAATGAAAATGGTTGACAAACATTTGAACTGCTCTTATCACTTAAACGAAAGGCGTCGTGATGAGGCAATGCGCCAATTTTCCAGCTAACGAACCGTTTGCAAAAATCGTTGTCACTTGATGGAGTACGTCGATTTGCCTTGGACCGATTGTTATAGCAGTAGCAAAAGCAAAAGAGTGTGTGGGAGAGAGAGAGCGAGAGAGAGCGAGTGTACCCACAGCGCACTCAATTTCAAAGCACTTAAAACGGAAACGGAAGCGGTGAGCAGTCATTGTTAGGCTCAGGCGCTACTTTGTTTGCCCAGCGCCATTTGCCATTTCCCTTCCATTTACCAAACAATTTCTAGCCAACATTTCTTTCTGTTGCCACCACTTGTGCTAGCTGGTTTTCTGGTTTCGGTTCCCTATGCTTTTTTTTTTTTTTTTGTTAGCTATCGGTTAAATACTCAGCTCGAGCGTGTTAAAGTACATTTGATTTGATTTGTTGTTGATGTCCTTGCCACTGTTTGCCATTGCCTTCTGCTGCTGCTGCTGCTGCTACTGCTGCTGCTGCTACTACTGCTGCTGGTTAATGGACACTCGCTTGTAGCTGTATTGGTCTGACACTAATCGCTCAGAGAGAGTCGACTATATGTATTCCACCAGTTCCCCTCAAACTGGAGCTGGAGCTGGAGCTGTCCGTCAACAGACATTCGAGTGCCATAGCATTTTTAATGCAATTTGTCTGATTTGTTGTTGACATATCAGTTGGTTGTTGTTGTTGCTGTTGTTGTTGTTGGCTTGTTGGTTGTCGTGATTTGTTGCTGATTTTGTCATTTAGTGATTATAACGTTTTACTCTACACATTGATAAATTGCTATGCGGCCATGTTGCGACTGCAATCATCACTAATTGTCATCAGAATTAAGTGAATTTCGCGTTTTAATTGAAATCCAGTTTGCCTTAAACTCTATCTCTCTCACTCTCTCTCTCTCACTCTATCTATCTCTATCTGTGTTTGCTTTAAAGTTCAATTAGTGCGAATAAGTGGCCAAACAATTGCGCAAATCAACTCTTGAGGGAGCTGGCGGGTTGCAGGCAGCAGTTACAACCACAATCAATGCCGTCTAATTGTTTCCGACAAAAAGATTGACCAAGCCACGTTGGGCGCCACTGAACGCACTGAACTTGACCAAAAGGTCGAGCCCCAAAAACAACAACAACAACAACAAACAATTGCTACAACTACAGCTATTTTAAGTAGAATTGTCGAGTCGTTGCAGTCACTTGTCGTTTGCATTTGTGCATCTCTCTCAGTCATGTCCTTGTCTCAATGATGTCCTGTAGCAGCACATCCGGTACGAACCTCATCAGCATCAGCATCAGCATGTGCATGCGTCTAAGCTGTGCATCTGTATGCATGTCTGTGTGTCTGACAGACAATTACATGACCCTACTGACCCCAGCTAGCCAACTGCCCGGCCTGGCTAAGCAGCTCTGATGAGGACAGCTTCTGTGGTCTGAAGCCGAGTCATTTAGTGTCCAACACTGCCTAGGTACTGGGCTGCAAGTATGGCATTATAGCATGATGAGCCTCATTCAGAGTCGAATCTGTGCAGCTATTAACTGACTTCGAACTACAGAACTTTAAAAACATGCTATGTACACTGAAAAAAAAAATAGTAAGACATAAAAAAGTAAGAATTTTAAAATCGAGTTCTAAAAACGAAAAAATACTCGAATAGTTTGGTTATTTTAGAGTTATTATTTAAAAATCAATAGCAAAATTTATTAGCTAGAAATAGTGATTTAAATGTTTTTTTTTTCATTAATTAATAAATTAATTTATTAATTAAAATTTTTCAGTAATTTCTTATTAAATTTGCTGCTTTGCATTTATATATTTCAGTAGGAAATTATTTTCCTCAGTGTATTTTAACTAAAACTCGATTGTTCTAATCAACGAGAGAATGTTGCGGAAATTGTTGACAGGATGCGTTGCGGATGCGTCTTTAATTTGTTTACTATTCAATGGCTAACAAACTTTTCGAAAAGTGTCTCCGCCTGAGGGCCACAACGAGTAATTGTGTTGACTCCAATGTACTCTACTCTGCTCTGCTGTTGTGGCTTTTCTTTATTTTGGGGGGGACGGTTATGGAGAAAGAAAATGGGAAATTATTTAATTGTGTAAAACGGTCTGGTAGTTGCTTGTCATAACGGAAGGAACAGTTAATGAATGTGTTGCTGTTTGGACCCCCCAAGGGATAAACTTATGACTTCATATCGGAAGCAGTTTTGAGTTATTGGCACAGCGTGCGTCTGTGAGACATCAACACCAAATGAAGGACACCATCAGCACATCATATCGAAGTCCAAAAAGGACTACTCGAGTCTCTCAAGCTGCTGTTGCTGCTGCTGTTGCTGCTAGCAATTATGGCAATTCAAAGTCACGTAGTATGGCAACAGATTTTCCAAATGATTTCATAAGTGCAGACAACTTTCCACAAAGGCCAATGCCAACGAACTGCCAAAGAGCATCATATTGAACATTTTTACTTTAGCGAATTCTTCTTTAAAAGCCTTAAAGTCCACTTGTTGCTTTCAGCTATAAAAGCAATTTAAGCAGTCGCCACATGACACAACACTCTATAAGCGATGGCACGGCATGTGTGCTCCGGCAAGGACATTAATCATGGCTACCTACAAACATATAGGGCATTTGAGCAGAACGAAAAATAGGCTTCAATAGTAGTAGACCAAATGGACCTTTTAAATGAGGCGTTCAATGAGCCCACTAACCATAATTCCCTGTGTTTATAGGCAGGAAAATACAGCTCAGTTAAGAATTCTTCATTGCAGTTCAAACTTCGTATTGCAAAGCCAATTTTTAGATAAATTATTCATGTAAAACTTTAAGCAGTTTTTCCATACTTATTCTAAAATTCTTTATTTAAATATTTCTTAAGTTTTTCCTTCATCTTTTCTCTATTTCAACAGCAAACAGATTTCACCTCTTGAGTCGCTTGTACGCTTCAAGTGAGAGTAATTCGGTTTTACCTTGATTAATATTACAATATAACCGACAAACTATCTTCTCTGTATCGTATAAAGCACAGATAACTGTAACTGCCTTTCACTTACTTTCTTCATTTTATTGAGACGTTAAAAGACTCTCACTGCAAAACAGCAAACGCAATTTACTTACGAGCTTAACACGCGATTAAATTCTAATATGAAATTTATTACAGGCACAAATGACAGGTGCCATAAACGAGCAGCAGATCATTGACAAGTTTTGGCATTAAAAGCGTTTATTGTCAGTGCAGAATATATATGTATGTACTAACAATAATAACGATTATGCGTCCACAGAGCATTTGATTAACGCTGCTTAGGTGCCAAGTGGGAAAAGCAGTTGATAATGATTGATTGATTGATGGATGGCGGCATGGACTGCATGCAGTGGCATGACAAATGGTGCTGTCATAATTTTACTTACGAATGCCACAAAGATTTCATTTACGCTGCGTATGTGTAATCCAATATATATATTACGTATACGCCAGCAAAGGCTATGCAGTGCGGTGCATGACTTACGCACAGAATCATCAGCATTAAAAACAAATAATTTTACAGAACACACACGAGCAGAGCAGAGAGACAGTATCAGTTAAGCTTTAATTTTGTGCTGCCATCTAAAGGATTTTCATACCAAATGAGTTTACTTAACGTGCCACACACACACACATACACTCGCACACACACACTTTTAACGAGCACACGTACATGCCGGTGCGTGTGTGCACAGTTGATGAGCTAAATTAAATATTGCAACACAAATAGCAATAAAAACATACGCGTAATTGCATGCATTTTATCACACACACACATTTCAAGAAAACTAAAGGCGTCACTTTGCAACTATGTATATGTGTGCCACATGCTGCACATATTTAATTAACAGCTGTGACATGCATACATATGTAGCTGGACATTCAGTCACTCACTCACTGAATCAGCCTCTGATTGCATGTTGCAGCTACGATTTGCTTGATTAGCGCCACATTGTTCTTGCCACATTCATGCCATCACATTAGACGTTCATCTCGAAAATCATTTCTATGTATATTTCTTTGTGCCGCCGCCAGTTGCGTGCCTCAAAGCCTCAAAATCAAAGCTGTACAAAACAATTGCCAGACAACAACGTTATTGCAGCTTGTCGTTGTTCTTGCCACTTGTCGCTAACCATTCAGAAGTGCCACACCAAAAAGAAGCAAAAGATACACAACGACAAAAAAAATGGTTTATTGTCTCTGTGTGTCGCGTCTTGTTGCCTGTCTTGCAGACGCCACGCCTTTTGTTGCAACTGTCAGTTGTCAGTTGAGTCGGTTTAGAGTCTCTTTTCGGTCGCTTTGCTCTGCACTTTAAGCTGTTCCCTTACTCAATTGTGTGCCGCTTAATGTTGCAAGTTGTAGCCACCTAGCTAGTTCATGCCTCGTTTTAAAGCTTTGCTTTAAAATCAACTCAAGTGATGTACTATTATTATATTCGGCTTTTACTACACAAACGAAACTTTTCACTACAAACTGCAGAAAAGTTAAAAGTTTTGTTTTTAAAATTCATATACCCTGTAATTATTATATATATTTTTGATT
The DNA here is from genome assembly GCA_035047385.1 of Drosophila tripunctata. Classification (NCBI taxonomy): domain Eukaryota; kingdom Metazoa; phylum Arthropoda; class Insecta; order Diptera; family Drosophilidae; genus Drosophila; species Drosophila tripunctata. The sequence goes on along the minus strand of JAWNPS010000326.1, from coordinate 1,793,026 downwards.
GGGTTAATTCTGTGCCTTACTTGCACTCTGATGTAAATGATTTGGTAACAACACTTAACGTTCTTGATAAAAGTTCGTTATAAAAATAATAAATAATATTAAAACGTATTGGGAAAACTTTAACATAACAAAGAAATCAATTATGTAGTTGATAAATCTTATTAAATTTATTTTCTGCTTAAAAGACAAGTATCTATTATAATAGGTTTTGTTAGTCCTTAAAATCAAAAGAAAACTAAAATTTTTTGGAAATTTTGTTCAAGGAAAACGATTATAAATTTGTATTGGTGTTGTAATTATCTAAAGCTTAAAAATATACCAAAATAATAAAAGATACTTTATATACTTTTTAAAATGTTAACTCCAGTAAAAAATTTATATTATTTTTATTCAAAAAACTTACATAAAATAAATTTTTGTATTTACTCTTGGATGTATATTATTCAGCTTTAGTTTCATTAGGTTAATTACTTTTGGAAGCTTTTTAAGTGTAATATTTATTACAGCTGCTCTCATTTTTTTTATAACATATCTACTGCTGTCTTTCATTGTTTTGTTTTCTTGATCTCTCTTTTAGGTAACTGTTAGTGCTGCACACTGGAACAAAACTTATTTTGAGCTGTTTCTATTTGTATATAGCTTGCACTTTGCTAATATTAATGCCAAAGTGCAAAAGGTAGAAAACTTGTTTGCCGAAATGGACTTAAGCTCCGGCAGTTGTCTCAAAGTTGACCCACACACACACATACACACGCACACGCACACATACATAAACTGTTTGCATATGTATGTGTTTTATATAAATATATATCTACATATACATATGCATTTAAACTAACTTTTCTAGCACTGTGAGCTGCATTTAAGCTTTTGGTTCGGCTCTACTCACACTTTCTGAGAAAAGTTACTAAACCACAATGTGTAAGTGTGTTTGTGTGTGTGTGTGTGAGTGTATGCAAAGTATGTTTGTGTGTGAGTGTTTTGTATTTTGTTGCTTAGACAAATTTTGCACCTGTTTGCATCAAATTGAAATCTGAGTCCAGCTGACGCACCACATTTGTTTCTCTTTTGAATTTGAGGTATTAAGTTACCCACTTCACACAAACACAAACATACACTCAAACACACACAAATACTCACCCACACAGACGCACACAGGTTATTAATATTTAACATTTCATTTATCAAATTGCTAAAATATTCTGAACTCGAGTTTAACTAGAATTTAAAAGCTCTTTCTATTCTGCATATCTTGTTGCCTAACTTGAGGCGCACACCAATTTTAATTTATCTTGTTTGCCAATAACAAACACATGCACTCAAACACTCGCATGGACAACAAATAGATAATCAAATTGTACAAATACATAACAGACAAGTTGCATGTTGCACAGAGCACAAACTTTGCAATATAGCTGGCAACTGTGCCATGCGGCAACTTCCAAAGACATCTCCACAAAGTGCTGACCACAAAAAGCCAACTTGGCTCACACACTTGTAGCCAAGTTGCTGCCACAGGGCAGCAAAGTTAAAAGTCGAGCTAAGTGCCACACCTAAGCATTGATACAATGTTTGTCCCAAAAAAAAAAAAAATAAAATAAATATATATACAACTATATTTCCAGCTCAAAAACCAAAGTCTATTTTATTTTGTTTTTAACATTATATTTAACAACATTTGTGGCAGCCTCACATCAAATGCCGCAACCGACTTTGCGCGAAAATTGTTTATGGTTGGTCCTTTTGAAATGGTTTACACCGAAATGTTACCAAAAAGTTGTTTGCAAACCAACGAGGAAAACGGGGAAAAACCGCAATATCATAAATATTTTATGTTGCGGCATGTTTTTCTGTTCGTCGTTTTGCATTTTGTTTCATTTCGTTTCGTTTCGTTTCGTTTCTGTGGCTCAATTTTTTAAATGCTTTTCAAATAGTTTTGTTTTAGTTGGCAAAACCTTGCTTAAAATACAAACAAGTCAGGAAATGCATAGACGTGTAGTTACCCAACATTCATTGGCGTAGTAGTTTCGCTCTAAAACGAGTAGCTTGATCGACGAATAAATGCCCTTTAGGCAATCAAAATATTACAATTCAATTTTTTAAATTTATTAACAGTATTCTACTCTTCAAAAAAGTACAGAGCGAATAATAACATATAATTAAAGCAACTGATTTTAGCTCCTGCTCCAAGAAACTTTCAAACATTCTAAAAACAGTGCAGACAAAAAATTAGAAGCTCATTTACTTAAATTTATTTATTTTAATAGATTTTTAAACACTCTGCAAAAGTACAAAATTTAAAATATGTACAAACAAACAGATTATTCTATAATGTTTAAGCCAATAAATGGGACTCGACTGGCAGTTACGATTTAAATCATAAGTAGTTTGATATATAATTACAATTGTTCTGGTTCATGGGTATTAAATGCCAGACGAGCACTTAGCTGACAACGCATAATGAATAAATCTCTACACTTTGCTCTCTTTCTATTTATTTGCCTCTCTTTCGCTCTCTCTCTCTTTTCCTAGTTGTCTATCTTTTGCAGCTGTCCTCGCGAATCCATCTTTAATTACACAAAGTGCTCGGCTCTTCATAATTAGCGTACTGCATGCAATTGCGAAATGAACAGCTGCAATTGTTGCCACATTCTAATCCTGGCCATATTTTGCCGGGGCACGCTTTAGGCTTATGTCTCTCGAAAGCATTTAGAGCCAAAGTTAAGTCCGAAGTAAAACTTGTGGAGTACTTTAACTTGACCCCGACAACGTAATGGACTATTGTGCACATTGTGTAAATTTCCACAACAATCATCGATTATTGGACTGGGCCTTGAATCTTTAAGGATAACCGGGCCAATTGTACGGCATCCGGCTGTGAGTTGACTGGCCAATTGAGAGTACACAGGAACTACAATGCATTGGGGGACATGTTGCATGCTTCATGTTGCAATGGCAGAGGCAGCTGCACTCGTTGCATCGGCTATTGTTGTCGTCCGTCCTACCTGCACCACCAGCAGCTGCCACAACTGAGACTCGATTCGACTCTGTGACAAGCAGCAGCAAATGTTGCAATTACTATGCACCATCCATATGTGTGTGAGTGTGCCGAGTGCTTGTATGTGTGTACATGTGTGTGCACAATGCATTCAAAAGTTCAATATGTAAATGGGCATTGTGTGCGTGAACTGTCAACGCACGGCCAAACGAACGAACCAACGAAAATGAAACAGTCAACACGGGAGTCATCAACATGAACAATGAAAATACAAACACACACACACACACACACGCACACATGCACACAAGGACATTCAGACACACATGAGACATGAGCGGAAAATTATTGACCACAAATACAGTAACGAGTGTAACACACATACATATTGGGGGTCACTGGTACAGAACCAATAGAGGGATAAGCTGTCAAATTCTCGATTGTTAAAACAAGACAGAAAAAATTATGTTGAAAATAAAGGCAAGTTTGAATTGAAAGCAAATAGGTAGAAAGTAAAGAGTACCGAGTAAAAGTAACGAGTAAAAGTAGCGAGTATTGAGTGGCACTTAACACGTATTTAGCAACGGATGATGAGTATGGGTTGACGGGTCATGAGTAAAAAGTAGCGAGTTACGATTAAAAAGTAACGAGTGAGGAGTAAAGTGTAAGGACTGAAGAGTAAAAAATGAAAAGTAGGAAGTCAAGCCAGAAAATAGCTAACCAATAAAAGCGAACAGTAACGAGTAGTGATTAACGAGTAGCGAGTTGGTCAATTGTTCGAAGAACAGAGAATGAAATGCATCCAAACAGTTGGTAATATTAATTGTGAGTAATAACTGCTTAACAAGAGACTAAAGTATATCGAGTAGCGAGTAACTAAACACAACGAGAGAATGATTGAAACCAGGAAATGGAAATTTTTTCCCTTTAAATTACACTCAGTCACGCCGAGAGTTCCGTTGGTAAGTGCCGACGCACTTATGAGAAGGGTTTTTTCCCCCACATTGCAAAAATGCAGTAAATGATTTGCAAATGTTTGGCACTTGTCTTTTCATCAAGTATTTTTAAGTTTAGCTACAGGAAAATGCGCGAAAATTGCTTTCTACTTTGACATGTTGCCACTTACACGCACCAACGTGTCTATACGTACAACTGCGTGACTATTAAGAGTACGCTTATATATGTGTTTATGTATTAGTGCACTATGGTTGCATTTGTTTCAGAGGAATACTCTTAATAATTAAAACCATAGCAATGAAGATACCCTGTACTTCAATGTCAAACATGAATTAAGCTACTTTTAAAGCACATTCTGATTACTTAATTGTTGTATTAAAATTTGTACATATACATAACTTTAAAATTTGTAATTTAGTTAGATTTCTATAAATTTTTAAGTACTACAGCTGGTATTACCCATTTAAAGGGTAACACCGATTCATGCTGTTTCGCCCATAACAGCTGTAGTTGTCTTTCAGTTGCAGCATCATGTGGCGAGCTTTTGTCTAGCCACCAAGAGCCGCCGCCTGACAACAGTTCAACATGGACTTTGACTGCCATTGCGGTTTTTCCCATGTCGACTTAATTAAAGAAAACTTAATTAAATGATAACACAGTGGCAGCCAACAAAGTTATGCGAAATATTTCATATATGTATGTATATATGTCGCCAGCACATACCATGAGCAACAACTAGTTGCGAAAACACATACAAATCCTCTACAAAGATCAGATTGTTGCCTTCGCTACTTTATAAAAGGGAAATCCCTATTCCTCTTCCCCCTTCGTCACCACTTATATGGCAGCCATTCAGCCTTTTTTCAGCTAATTGCCTTAGCAAACGGCTAACAGGTGTCTGCAAATGGCTAAAGAACTTTCAGGGCCATTCAGCACAGCATCAATTATTGGCCTGAGAGAGGAAGATTATCAATGGACTCTGACTGCAGTTTATAATTGACGTGAAAGATATATAAAATAGTAGAATGTTGGATACTCTTAAAATTTTAAATACTTAACACTTAAATATATATTTTTTTAAATATTTTAAAATTTAATATTTGTATGCTTACATCAACCTCTTTTAACATGGGGTATATCAAGGGTATACTATCTTCGGCATCTGTGGGCTATTTGTTTTTTTGCCGTAAAACAGCAACCAGTGGAAAATGTTATCTGCTGCATGAAAAGGCCCAGATTTCCATTCGAAAATGCTCCAAGTGCTGGGACACTGGGACAACGGGACACTCGTCCTTGCATTCGTCCCTGTTAGAACACACAAAACAGATACATTAGCGGCCATAACGTATGAGCAAGCCCCTCTTGAGTGGGCGTATGTGGAGGATGTGTGTGTGTGTGTGTGCATTTTGGAATATGATAGAATGCGAGTGCTTTTAGATGACTATGCTGAAATGGCTCTATAAGTGTTTATGCAACTGGGCGAGTGCCTGCCTCACAGCCTGCCTGTTGCCGCCTGTTGCCAAGAAAACACTGACACTTTTCCGCATGTTATGCCTGTTGTTGCAATTGTTTGCATTCACATAAACACACTCGTACACACACACGTACGCACATGCCACACTGCATTGCATTATGGCATTGTCTCTGTCAATATTGTTGCTGTTGTCGTTGCCGTTGCCGTTGCTGTTGCTGTTGCTGTTTCGACAATGCACAACAGACCGAAAAAAACATTTGTTGCAGACTTTTAGGCTGCTTTGCAAATTCATGCACCACTTTAATGTTCTTCGTTTTGGAAATACGAAAATTGTATGCAAATTAACTGCCGTATTGCTACTTCAGTTTTGTGGAAAACTGTTTAGAGTTTCACTCCCAATTTGGTTCGAGTGCAACAAATGGAGCACGCATCGAATTTGGCACACACAATTAAAGACATACAAAATATGCTTTAAGATCTATATATGCTGTTGGAAAAATTTGTACAAGGATTTAGCTATTTTAATTTTTCAGTAAATTATAAAAAGCTTTTAAATAAGCAAGTGTTTTGATATGGAAAAATAGTCTCAATTAATGGAATTTTTTCCAAAACTTGTAAACAAAAAAATCAAAAAATACTCATAATTAAAGGAAGAAATTTTAATAAATCATTAAGCTTTTGTACTCCAACAACCAACCAATAATTCACCAACAATTTAAAGAAGAAACTTTTGTAGTAAATGAAACCAAGATTCAAGCCTGTCAAGGTGTAAACATCAAAGCCTTGTCTTGTCTTGTAGACACAGCACTAGTTATGAAAGCAAATCAAACTGAGTCGATGGTTCGTTATCGAAGTATGTGGAAGAATGTATGTATGTGGTATTGAGAACGTTGCCGCATGCCACAAACAGTCCAGTCAGTTGCATGTCCACTCAATTTCGCACATACACTCACTCGCACGAGCACAGTGAGTACACAACATCCGGCGGAATAATGCTTCTGTGCACACTCTACAGCTGCACATCCTGCCCCAAAGGAGGTGCCAGCGATTTCTGCATTTTGTTGTTTACGCGCATTGATGCTAATGCCAACTTTTGCTGTCACTGCCACTTCTGCTACTACTACAGCTACTGCTGCTGCTGCAATACCAATTTTAGGGTCATCGATTTAGTGAAATTGTACTGGTGCTGTCGTGTCGTCTGCTTTTTATGGCTGTTGTCAAGTCCCATTTTATTATGATCGCGAGCACGTGACTGCAGCCAGCGAGGCCACTGAAATTGCTGCAAAATCGAATACAAAAGTCTCCGGATTTAGCCCATTCGGCTATAGTTTATACAAACTGGCCCAATAAGAATGAAAAACAAGACGAAAACTAGAATACCCGACAGTGTTATAAGCAGGGTAGCAGTATGTAATTTTTATAGTTCTTAGATACAAGAGATTTCTTGAAAATTTGTTTGTTAACTAGCCTATCTTTCTGAAGCTTGCAATCTGTAATCATATAAATATTCAATAGATTCCTAATTTAGTTAGACAGCAAATATTAAAATATATGTTTATATTAAACTTAACTTTTAAAAATATCCAAATGAAATAACTAAACTCAAAAAAAAACGAGTACAACCTGCAAATATAATCAGCCTAGACTTCTCTATTGCCTCCCTCTGCTTGTTACTTACTTTTTACAAACTTAATATACCCTAGCACGGGGTATTAAAACAAAACAGAAGCAAGGATAACTATACTTCCATTCACTTTCGACAACATGCATATGACGAGCTGTTTTTGTATGCCAGCGTGTGTGTATGTGTTGCGCTTGCAAGCGCTTAGAAACCGTTTCACCATTTTTGTAGTATACTTTTGGGCGACAGAATAACTGCCAGCATTTTCTTCCCTTCGAGTGTTTGCATGGCTGTGTAGCTGTGTATACTGGTTTCCCAGTATTTGTGTTTGCTTGTAAATTACAACTGATGATTTTCACAATCTCCTTTGCTTCCTCTTTCCTCTACTTCATTGCCATTTGTTGAATTGTTGTCATGTCAAAGCATTTCACTGCAGCTGCAGTTCCGCATATTTCGTATACTCTGTAGATAAACAAAGGGTATGATAATTATTATTATGGAAAACAAATACAATATATTAATTAATTACTAAATGGTTTGATTGCTGTTTGTATTTTGCAGCTCTTGCAATTGTTTGTATCACATTTGTACAGGGTAACTCCGTGTCAAATACAACACACACTTGCTTTTGCTGTTGCATGTGGAAATTAGAAAATCATTTTTGTTTGGCTTGGAAACATTCGCTTTTCCATTTTTTGTATAGAAAACTGTAGAAAAAAACGAAGCTTTTTTTTACCAAACGAATGTATTCGAAATTAAACTTCCTGTCACACAATTAGTGTGGCATCCGTTAGCTAAATGAAATCAATTTCAAAATAAAAAAGAAATATACATATATGTATGTACATTGAATCAACTAAAATGACTGTATTTTGATTTTATTTTCATGCATAAATTTGTGAAGTGTTGATCGATATTCCGAACTGCTCGAAAAAAATAGCAATAAATTTCCTGCTACACTATTACAGTTGAATTTGTTGGGCAAATTGATTTTCGATAAGCGTAAAGGTTCGTAACCCGCGATATGATTAGATCAGTGTTCAATAAGCAAGGAATAATGTCATGTAGTATTCTACGATAACCTCCATTAATAGTTGTCAAGTTGGCCGAAATAAATAGCAGACAAACAAGCAGTTTAAGCAAGTCGATTGCTATTACTCTGAGCAAACATTTTGAATATAATATAATAGAGAAAGTCAAACAATCATAACATTTTCGTAATATCCTAAGTTAGTGTATAGTAGAGACAAATCAACAAATTTGAAACCAGCCACAACATGACATGACCAAGGGGCACGCGGCAGCAGCGAGTTCGAGTTCGAGTTCGTAATGAAAATGAGTTTTCATGGGGCACAAAGAGTTTCAGTGCGTGAAGAGGGTTGAAGGACATGATTTGATGTTGATTGATTTCGCGTTTGGTTTAGCTGACAGTAGAGAGACCAGGCGCCATAACTGTGACTTGTGTTAGGCGATTGCTTAATTAAAACACCCAGCGACAACAGACAACAGACAACAGCTACAACAACAATAATGATGACGACAAAAAAAAATATATAGAATTTACTACTAGCTATAACCGGTGACAGACAGCTATAGGGAGTCTAAGGCGGAAAGAGAGGGAGATGTAAAAAGTGTGAGCGAGGCGAGAATCAAAACAGTTTGAAAAGAAAACTTTTTAATGAGTTGTGGCAGGGCCACACTGGCAGTGTGTTGTTGCCAGCTGTTTTACCAATAATTTAACACACGTTACGTATACGCACACGCCACTTGCTGCACAATCCAATCAAAAGTTTACAATTCACGCTCGAAATATCGCGCTTCGCTTGTCGCACTCCGGGCCCTATTGACTTGCTGTCTCTCTCTCTCTCTCTCTCACCTACGCTCTGGCTATCTCGTTCTTTCTATAAACATACGTATAGGTGATGTTAGGGCCATGGAGGCTGTTGACAAAGCTGCTTAGCTTTAAGTGTCTGCGCCCATAAGTATGCCATAAAAGATAGCTACTCGTTACATTAAGCGTATACCGCATTGTAAAAAATTAAGTACCATGCGGCAGCTGTGTGCGTTTCATATATATGTATACATATTTAAATATATATATACTATAATAACTGCCTAGCAATGTTTATCCGATTTATGCCACGTTGGCGTAAATTTTCATTTTAAGCAAAACTCTTGTGCTTATTATGATTTAAGCCAGCTTTTGCTGCCATTTCTCTGCTCCAACTCTCAAATACGCACTCTGATATGTGGCTCAATTGCGCGAACATATACAAAATTCAAATTAATGAGCAATTTAAACTCTTTTGCCTAACATACTGTACTTATCCAAAATAAGCAGCAAATTTGATACACTCTTTAGTTTCAATTGCACTTTTGCTGTTTAATATTAATTTAACTTCAATCACCTGTATCGCATCGCCTTAAACTAGTTGAAATTTGGACTAAAGCACACACAACACACTTATGGGTATACATGCCATATACACATATACCCTATCATATATTATATATATATTTATGTACATTTATGTGTATGCGATTCGCAGCAGTCGCGTTTGCAGCTCACGTGCTCGTTATTCATGACTTGCTTACAAATTCATTGCACATTACAGCTGCAACAACAATAGCAGCAGCCCAGACAGCAGCAAGTGGCAGGCATGGCTAAGAAGCGTGTAAGAGAGAGAAGGAGAGGAAGAGAGAGAGAGAGAGAGAGGGAGAGGTATGGCAGGGAATTGTGCGAGGCAATAGCATCAGCGACTCTATTAGGATCCATCAATGTCAGCCAATTTATGCGCATATTAAAAATGCGGTCTGCCATTGACAAACACATCGGCTGCGACCCTTCATATGCACACACACACAGACATTGACGCACACACACACGCACACTACACACATACTAGGACGATCCGCATAGTATGACGTCGGCTTTCAGTGCAAGCGCACAAAATTGAGGTACAAGTCAAGAATGTGTCAAAAGGCAGCGATACATAGATGGAAACATGCTGAAATTATTATTTGCACATACCACTGCCTAGCGTCTATGTCATTTTAGTGGGTATGATGTATTTGTGATCAAGTAGAAACAGTTTGCGGTTTATTTTTTGAACAAATTCAAACAACATGTATTTATAAATCCTGCAAGAACCTCCCAAAATTTAGTTATAATTGTTCGAAAATCAAATTGCGTATACGTAACCACGCTTTTAATTATACCCTGCTCCAATAAATGGTGAGAAGGTGTGAGACGGTGTGTGGTGAGTTGTGCTGAAGTGTTTGAAACTTGAAAGCATTAAAGCTCAGTTATGCGAGGATTACAACATGTAGGTGTGAAGGAGTTTCATCGATTAAGGGATAAGAGAGGTCAGTTCCTATATATACTAGCATCAATTATGACAAATGCACTCAATTGAGTTGAATTGGCGTTGTCTTATCAGAGGAGGACATTCACAAGGACAAGCGTGGGGTAGTAGAAGACAGAGAGAGAGAGAGAGAGAGTAGATAGAGCGTAACTATACACATATGTAACAGCCATAGAGTTAAACAAGAGACGAGCTTATCGAACTGTGCAGCTGCTGATGCAGTTGCAGTTGCAGTTGTGTGCCACTAATACTAATGTAAAAGCAACTCCTGCTTCCCAAAACAAACACAAAACCGGAAGCAGGCACATTGTATGAGACAGAAATAAGGAGCAAGGTTAAAATCATATAAAATACCAATGGTTATGGTTCAATGACATCCCTTTTGCCTTATGGAATGTGGGAATGTTAATTATAGGCCTCAACTGGGAAAGAGAGCTTACTAAATGCATCTTAAACATAAACGATACTTTAATAATACCGTTCAAACTTGCAGCCATGAAAGAGCCATTCATTAGCTTTTGACCTCAACTACGGTTAAATTACACACCCACACAAAAGTACTCATCAAATATTTAGCAAGGGCGACAACCCTATTAGGCGCACAATTACGAAACTAACAGCTTCGAAGAGACTTTGTGGTACGAAAATTTATGCAACGGTTAGTTAGATGGCAGATCTATAAATATGTCTTTAAGAACTATGTATGCAGATGTATATGGTTGTGTGTTTGTGTGTATGTAACTAAGTACTGTTATAGTGTATATAAGCATATAACTAAATACTACAAATTCCAGGCACTCAACTTAGTATGTAGCAAGGCACAATTGTGTAGTATTAATGATAATTACATAACATTTATTAATTTCAATAAATTTCATACACACAAACATTAAGAAGCTTTTCTCGAATGGCAAGCTATAAAATTATACACTGCAAAAAAGTTTAGTATTGGTGTAATTAAGTTAAACTAGTAGAGAAGGCGGTTATCGGGCTATGGAGTTATGTATAATGTAGTATATGAGAGGTAAGGTGTTTAAAAAACTCATTAAGTTATAACGAAATATAGTTCTCCGATTTCAATCAAATTTGAACAGGCTATAGGAAGGGAAATCTTACACATAACATCCACAAAACACTTAACACTTAATTTCTCAATCAATCTAGAATCTAATTTATAAAATGTAATTGAATATAATATCTGCTTAATCCTTCCATCAATTCAAAAGTTTGTGTGAATTCTTGTTCTTAATGTAACAGTTCACTCCTAAAATTGAACTCAAGTTAGCTGCTGATATTTTCAGTGTAGTGTCCTTATTTGTACAGCTGAATTGAAATTTCTATCAATTGCAATTGTTTGGGCTGTGAATGCCGCAGAGCTCAGATTGTGTGCATTTTATTTATTTATTTTGCTTGAAAGCATAATACGATTCGGTATAACAACAAATCCACACATATACTATATACACAAAGACCAACGCAAATACAAATTCAGATACATAGTACAATATATATACATACATATGTATACGCCATGCTCGTTGGTATTTAATGTATGCAAATGTTGTTGTCCTGGTCCTCAGCAACATTCTTGAGATACTGCATTACGGCCTTCCACTAATGAGCTGTGAAATATTTCGTATTTATATCCGTTGCTCGACTTGTTTAATATTTAAATAATCATTTTCTCTTCAGCCTCTATGGATTATGCATATTCAACAATTTGAATATTAGAATATTGTGGCATTATTTCGTCAGAAAGTTTCCTACACTGCGCCATAGATTAAATCTACATATAAATTTTTCAATAATCCTTAGATAAATAGAAGCATAATTAATGTTAGTATAATATTTAAAAAGTTATGTGCAAATATTTTGTTATGCAATTCATACAAATATTGAATGCGAAACAAATTGAATCTGCTGTCAAAACAAAGCTAAGACTTGGCAGCTAAACTCTAAGTAGAATACATTTAAGGCAGACTGCATACACAAAATGTTCACATATTTCAATATCCTGAGCCCCCTGAGGGCTGACAGTACCTGGATCTGGGGTGTCAGTTCCTGCCATATTTGATTTTATTTTAAAAATTTCATGCTTTCTAACACCAGAGTGTGTAGAATATATAATACCACTGGTGTTGCAACTTAAGAGTTTATCTAATACAAGCAAAAGCATAAGCTAACCTAGAGCTAGTTAGACAAGATTTTAATTATATACATATATATTGAGTCTTGGCACCTTCAAGCAAACGGAACTTGTTTAAATTGTGCATTCATTTGGACAAGAACTTGGTAATCTATTCCATTTTTTCGGTTAATAGGCGAAAGTATCGAGTGTTGCTTGTGGCAGGTGCAAAAGAGTTAAGCGCCACACGCAGCAAGTAGGACAAATCAAGCAAAGAAGCATGCAAACATATGGCGAATATTAACAAAATTAGTAAAATACCAGAAAAATGCATTTAAAATTGAATGCAGCCGCTTTTATATCCTGTAAGTTGAAAGCAACAAAAGAGGGTGATATTCAATTCTGAAAAATGTGGAAATATTTTACCAACTTCTGTGATATAATTAAAATTTACTGGAATAAAATATTTATAATCAGCAGAATAAGCTATTGCAACACACTTAAAAGTTTTGCGTTAATCTATATAATTTAATTCATAGGTTTTTGTAAACCAAACGACAATATAATTTGATAATTTTCTAAGAATCTACTGATAGACAGCAGAGATTTAGAATTTTTACTTTTATGGAACTATAATTTTGAAGCATTTTTTGGTGTTCAGCCTTAGCGGCAATATATTTCGAGTTCAGCAATGTATACAGGGTATTTCTGTCTAGAATACTCTGAGCTCAAATACTCAACTGCTGCTTTTGTAGACCACGTAAAATGCCAATAAACTGCGAATGTGAAACTTTCGGCTTGGTGCTCTTTTTGGAGTTGGTAAAAAAGAAAAAAAAAAAAAAAAGATCAGCAAAAAAAAGTTTGACTGCGTTTGTGAAAAACTGGTAAATGGGGTTCGTGTTCGTGTTTAAAATTGTTAAAACAGACTTTATGCAGGTGTTGCTGCCGTTTATGCAAAATGTATGCGGCAATTATAGAACTCTACGCATCAGTGGGTATGCGTGTGTGTGTGTGATATAAAAGTTCCTTTTGCACGCAATGAAAGTGTGCAATCAATTGTAATTAAGCAAGAAACAAGTTAACTGACAAACTGTACTGAACTGTTAGCGCCGTAAGATATGCAACAGTTTTTTTTCTCGCATGCTAGCAGTTTATAAATATGTGTGTTTTAAAGCTAGTTTTGGTTAATTGAGTTGGTTCATATACTGTATGAAAGCGGCTTTAAGAGCGCATGCCAACAACTAAAATGGCCCAATGCCAGTTTCTAGCATCAGGCAATGTTTGCTCAGATATGAGAGCGCACACACAGATACAGATATGTACATGTGTATATGCATGCATGGCCGAAAATGTGGGCCAACACACACACACACTAACACATGGACATAGACATAGACAGTGTGGCGTTATCATTGCACATTTCACTGTTTGGTGTAACAATTACAGCAAAGCCCACAACAATAACAACAACAAACAGCATTTGGCACACATTCAAAATTGCCAGCAGCCAAAACAAGCATATTTCCCCACCCCCACTCACTGCCAACCCCACCCCCCTGTCATAAGTTTGTTTTTGATAATATGAAACAACACACACACACATTCTATACATTTCCAGCTGTGTTGGTGTGTTTTTGTGGGTTTCCGACCAACAAAAAGAAAATCAACAATAAAAAAAAATTCAAAAAAATAACAAAAATAACAAAAAACAAATCAAGGTTTATAGGTAATTACTTTGTTTTTCTTTTCTCTGCACAGGAAACTGGTGAAACACAGAGAAAAACAGTCTCGAATTTCGGCCTGCTTAAGATAGGAAAGTAAAGATTTTAAATATGTCAAGTGACAATTTGTACTATATACTTATATTATGCTTATGCATTCAATACTCAACTTATCTCTTTTATGCACATTTCACAATAGCTTTACTTATAAAGCATTTTATTCGAAAGTTTGCAAGTTCTTAAAGCAGGCTGCTGGGGCAGCTCTAGAAATAGTTTCTATAAAATTGTTTAAGCACTACAAATTTATAATATATATATAAATAATTTAATTGAATTTCTTTTGCATGTTTTAAAATAAGAGAAATCATGAAATTTAGTTTAAACTTGCTTTAAAAACTTTGTAAATTTTTCTGTTAATATTTTAATCAATTTAAATTTTTGAACATAAACTTAAGTAAAATTTTTAATATTTGTTATACAATCGAGCTCACAAAAATTTACATAACAAAGTTTTTTTGCCTGTTCAACTTCAGGAGTTTCATGTAGTTTTTAAAAGTCAAACACAAAAAAAGAAAACCTTTGGTGCAAAACGCTTTCTCATATATTTTACCTTTAACAATCACAAATAACTACTGAAGTTAAGAAGGCTAAAAAGCAGTACTGTATATGTTAGCAAGACTAGAAGCAACAATGAGTTTTTAAAAATGCTTCTAAATAATTTTCAATAAAAGCTTTTAAATACTTTTCAGGACATTTTCTGAAACCACCCTCGCATATAAATTTGTCACTAAAATTGAAACTTTATAGCCACAACAGTTGCACAACAGTCAACATTTAGCCAGAATGTGGTAAATATTTTTTATTAATTTATGTTGATTTGGTATAACAAACCCGTTATGCATACGTATTATGTATATTTGCTTACATACACACACATGCGTCTGTTGATAAATGGAGAACTGAATTTAAAATGTTAATTGCACATGAAAATAAATCTCAAATGACAATATGGTCATATAAATACACAAATGCACTTCATTAACGATGCCCTAACTAATGTGAATGTCACTCACACACACACAAATACACACACACACATTTGCTTACCCAGATGGAAAATTTAACAATAATATTAAATGAGTAAAGGCTTTAAAATCAGGTCAACTACAATACAATGAATCTCAGAGGTAATTAAACTACTTCTTGATGTTTACTTTAATGTTATTGAAGCAAAGATTTAAAATCAAAACTAAGCATGAAAAGCAATTAAGACGAGACTTTTATGGTGGAATCGAATATGAGTAATAGTCTACACAAACAGCACTGTTGTGCCATACCACCCTACACTCTATGTAAATTTACAGGGTATACAGCGCATCAGGTGAAAGGTCAATGCAAGTGACTGTTATATAAAACTATCACAGTCACACACAGTAGGCAGCAAAAGCCTTTGAGTTTAGATTTCTCATTCTTTGGTTTTAGCTTTTTTTTGCTGCTGCCTTTGGCTTTGACTTTGACTTATGCAATTGTACATGAGAAAAAGTCAAATGCATTTGAATGAAAGCCAATATTGTCAACGAACAAACAGATACTTGGATAAGTGACAGCACAATGGTATTTATCTAAGTCTCTTTTTTGCTCTGCTGAATAGAAAAAACTTGAAAAAGGACTGGCAAAAGATCAGCAGAGACAAGACAGAGATCTGCAGTGTCAAGATACTCGATTGTTAAATGCGCAACTGAACTAAAAGTCTGCCTAAAAACACAATTGTGTTTATCAATAAAGGCAGAACTTTATGGGCCAATAAAGCTATTTTGGTAGTTATAAATAAGTAGCCAATAAAAGTTATTACAAACTAAAATATAAATGTTAACTGACCGTAAGTAAAATAATGTATCTCTCAGCTTATGCCACATTTTTGAATACTTCTCATGTATATCTACTCATTAAATGTTGTTTAAAATACTTGTGTCGTGACTTACCATGCAGAGTTCATCTTCAATTGTATGCCGAATCGAATGCGAGTACATTAAGTCGATTAATCGCTGTCCACTTAACTAATTGAGGATGTCATCGATTTGCTAGTGGCTAATTTATTTCGACTTAGTCCCAATTAGACACGCCCACAAGGCCTACCAAAGAGCCAACTGTTACTGTTCACAGGACCAATGCTAATTGAGAGATTCTTGAGCAAGCCTCATCAAGTGGGCGTGGCTGGTGCACCATAACTGTCAATTATCAAATCGTCGTGGCAGCTATAAAAGCTCCTCAAGCCGCACACAATACAATACACACGCTCACAGCAAGGACGAGAAAATGGTCGAGATATTCGGGAGACATTCAAAGGCAATTGGGACAACTGGAAAGATGGAGACCATATCATTGGATAGGTTTTTTCGATTTGTGAACATGTTTTACTTGTCCATCGGCATGGTGGCATACGAGAGAATTGGGGCAGAAAAGAGTGGCAAACATTTGTCCGAAGTGCGTAAATGGACGGAAATCCTATTAAACTCCTATTTCTTCTGTCAGGTACTCAATCTTAATTTTGTGCTCTTGACGGAGTTAATCTATGTGGCTCTGGCCTTTGCCAGTGCCAACAATTTTCTGGAGGCCACTATGAATCTCTGCTTCATTGGTTATGTTGTGATTGGCGTTATAAAGATTCGGCATATATATAATCTGCGAGCTCACATCACCCGAGTTGTTCACGAGCTGCGATTGCTGCATCCAAAGGATGCAACACAACAGATGCACTACAAGATGGATATGTATTTGCGGGGCTATAGACGTGTTAGCATCTTTTATTTCTCTACATATTTAGTGCTCATTTGGACCTACAATTTGTACTGGGCTGTTTACTATCTGATCTATGACTTCTGGCTGGGCATAAGGACATTCGAGCGCATGCTACCCTATTATTGCTGGACACCCTGGGATTGGTCGAGCAATTGGAGTTATTATGTTATGTACATCTCACAGAATATGGCTGGGCAGACCTGTGTTTCCGGTCAACTGGCAGCCGATATGTTTATGTGTGCTCTGGTCACACTGCTTGTCATGCACTTCAAACGCCTGGGCACACAGATCGAGGAGCATGTTGCAGGTCAACTGTCACCGGAACAGGATCTGATCTTTCTGCAGCATGCCATCGTTTATCATCAGCGGTTGCTGCTGCTCTGCGAGGACATTAATCAGATCTTTGGCATTCCATTGCTTTGCAACTTTGGCAGCTCCTCGTTTACCATTTGCTTTATGATCTTTCAAATCACCATTGGTGGCAAGATTGACACCCTTATTATGCTTGGCTTTTTTCTCTTTTGTTCCATGGTGCAAGTATTCATGATTGGCACCTACGCTCAACGGCTGATCAATGCGGTGAGTAATCAATGAGGTGAAAATTCAATACTTATATCTCTTCACTGCAGAGCGAACAAATCGGTCAGGCAGTTTATAATCACGACTGGTTCGATGCCGAACTTCGTTATCGCAAAATGCTGCCCCTAATCGTGAGACGCTCCCAACGTCCCAGCTATCTGAAGGCCACAACGTTCCTGAACGTATCCCTAATAACCGTCACCGATGTAAGTATAATTTTATACTATATTTTCTGTGATCAATATTGAGTTTCCCTTTGCAGTTGCTACAACTTTCCTACAAGTTTTTTGCTCTACTTCGCACCATGTATGCCAAATAAGTTGAATGCTGATCGACAATTTACATATTTGCATTCAGCAATGCTTGCTGTTATGCTGGCTGTTATGATTGCTGTTATGCTTGGTAGTTTTAGTATAGCTGTTAACTTTTCATAAGCTTGCTGTTATGCTTGATAGTTTTAGTATAGCTGTTAGCTTTTCGTCGCCTGCATTCTTACAGAAACAAAGCTATGCACTTTGAATACGTGTTACTTATGGTATTTATAATAATTTTACGTTTAAAATACTTTTCTACTCTTTGCTTTTACTGTCACGTACCCACAAATTAAAGGTTAAAATGAATGCTAATCGATTATAAACTCGATGTTATGCTATGTCACTTGAGCTTAGCTGTTAGCTTTTTGTCACACACCCACGCTTACAAAGCAAAGCTACCAGCTCTTTGTCATAAGTCATATTTAAAAATGTTTGCCTTACTTGGCTCTCATCTTTGCTACTATTTGCTTTTTGCTATGCACATGCAGATACATATATTTATTTTATAGTAAAGCTATTGGCTTTTTGTCATACATCATTTTTGAACACGACTGGTTTTAAGCAGTTTTGGTATTTGGTTAGCTGTGTGGCAGCAGGCAGCAAGTGCAAATGAAAATGATAAAACGGTTACAGAATGATTACCGAATTGGCCAATCATGCTTTAGCAATCATTTACGCCAAATCCACAACAGTTGCGGCTTCTAATTAAATTAAAGAAACAACAGACGCTGCTTGTGGTACAAGCACAAAGAGTATCGCTAAAAGTGTAAAAGCGAAATAAAATTTTAATTGAAATGACAACCCATAAATGCTCTTTTAAGTGCTTAAATTTTCATTATTTTAAAATTAATTATTTATGTATAAAACATAATATTAGAAGCTCTCAATTATTTGAAAACAGAGTAAATTAAGTTGATCAAAAATATTTTTAGAATACAATTTAGCTAAGACACCAACCTTTGACATGCCACTCAAAACATGTAATTTATTAGAATCAAATTCATTTTTTAAATAAGTTTTAATAAAATTACGTATTTTCTACAATTGAAAAATTGATATAAAAATTTTTTTAATGTCGCTTAGCTATTTATAATAAAAAATTTGTATTGTTTTTAAGTAAAGAAACATTTCGCATTGTGTATACATTTAGCAAATCGATAGTACACGCTGCTATAGTCTAAATTTAAAATTTATTTCTTTATATATTTTTCCGATTATTTTAAAAAGTGCCACCAGTTCTATAAAGAATTCGTAGTGACTTTGAGCTGCTTTTAAAGGGTATAACTTGCGACCACTGGTCATAATGAGTAGAGAAAATGCGCGCTGATTTTGCTTTGGCTCGCGTACAGCGCAGCGCAGCTTACAGAAAGTAGTAGAAGGGAGAGGGGGACGTTTGGCAATGGCTGGTTCTGACTGTGTTACCACAAAGGCTATGATTAATTATCGCCATTTCGCTTACACAAAGCGCGCATGAAACGCAAGACAAATCTTTGACGCTGCTCTAAAATTAGCACAAGCGAACAAACGGGCACCTTGAAGAGAGACCGAACGCATCATTTGCACGGCTCTTTTTTTCACTCCATTCATTCAATGTCAGACGACCGTTTTAATTAAAGTTGTAGCAGCATACACACATAGCGAGGGTAGAGAAGAGAAGGGACAGGCGACAGAGAGAGAGAGAGAGAGTGGAGGTTGAAAGCGATTGGCATTTAGGCGCGGCGCCTGAGCTTATGCAACACTTAAAATTAATTGCAAAAATTGGCTGGCAAATTGCATTTTTATGACTTGAAAATTGAAAAGTTGACATAACACACACACACACACACACACACTCACACGCAAACAAGCCAAAGAACGTGGCTAATTACATTTCTACGTCTGTCGATCCGGGCTTTCTAACACACACACACACACAGTCACAGATAGATGGCAAAATTGAAGAATTTTTTCAATTAAAATTAGAAGATGGGCAAGAAAAAAAAAAAAAAAAGAATGAAAAAAACGAGCATTCAAATAAACACAAACAACAACGGCAAAAGCGTAACCAAATGGCAAGCAGTTGGACACGGACAAGTACGACAAGTGGGCGTGTCTTCTGTTAGGCGCTGCCCTAATCTAATTAGAAATACGCGCGTCACGAACTTGACTTCAACGTAGTATTCCACTTTCCAAAACCCACCTCCTCAAGGGTTGCTACTGGGCTTGCTGGGCTTTCTGTTCTGCAAATATGTTCAGCATGGCCGTATGGCAAAATAGTTTCGACTAATTTCATTTGCGTTTGCAGTTTTCATTTGCAAAAAGTTGGAAAAACTTCTCTCACTGTCTACACACCCACCTGACCACTGCCCCCCGTCTCAGTGGCTTTAGTAACTGGCGCATTTCCATGGGATGCCAAACCGCTATTAATCAAAATAATTGCAGGCGACAAATGGCAGCGGGCAAAAGCTGCGGCAGTAGCTACCGTTGACCAGGTTGCACCTCTGTCTTGGCCCTTTGTCTTTGGCGATAAAACCTATCAGCAACTTGGCACAATGTTTCAGTTTCTCATTAACTTTAACCGCCAGTTAAAATTTTTTATTTTTAATATACTTGCTTTCCAATAATCAATATCATGTTATATTTTACGGCAATATCATTACAAATATCTGAGCTTTAAATATTTTAAAAATTTTTCAAATTAAACAAATTGGTTTAAAGGCAAACTCAATAGGAAAAAAGGAAAAAATTTAGCAAAAGAAGAAATCAAATTCCATACGAAACTTTGTCAAAAGTTCAATGATCCCATATATCATAAAAAGGATTTGAATAATTCAGTTAAAATATAATTTTTCCAATTCTTCTCTCAACGAATAATTTTAAGTTTAGCGTTCAAAAATTGTTTACCACATAATAAATTGTGTTTTTAAAGCAATATCTTTATATATACAAATTATTTAATATTTTAAAAGTTTTTTAAAAACTTGAAATCTGTTTTTGAAAAACTTTTGGAACAAAATTCAGAGTTTTGCGTTCAAAATCTTAAATTAAAAACGGTCCTTCTTTGGTGTACAATAGATAATTCCAAGAAGATACAAAATGACTACACATTGGACAGTTAAGAAATGTATGTAGCTTAATGTTATATATATTGTACTTACATTCATTAGGGAACTTTGAAACTGTTTATAAGTAGGTCATAGAAGAGGTTCATCAACATTTCAGTTTTAAAGCACAAACGAAGCAAACAACTTTTGCATTGTGAATGATATTTATGTCTCTCTGGACGTATTGTTCGAATAAATTAATTTCAAAACAAAACAACAACAACAACAAGTACAGCAGCAACAATAACAATACGAACAACAAGTTTGACAATAATAAAGCACAGAAAGTTTAAATATGTATTGGGAAAGTTTTTGGTTGGACTGCTGAGAAGCCAGTGGCAATTCAATGGCTTTCGAAACGAGTCCTGTTGCAATTTCAGGATATATATTGACTTATAAAAATGTCAATATCCAAAAGAAAGCAACAACAACAACAACAACATCAAGCAACAGTAGCAACTTGCATTTTGTGAGCCAAGAAGAAAATTGCAATTGCAACCAAGTTTTTTTCTCATATTTTCTTTTTTTTTCACTCTCGCGCTCTCACTCGTTGAGAAATTGTATTTCATTTCCATCAAATGAAGAAAAATCGTACATTCTTCTATGTAAGGTCAGCGAAGTGAGCGACGCCTGTGGAAAATTGTGCGGAGCAGTGGGAGGGGGTTCTGGGTGGGTTCTGGAGGGGGATTATCAGGGGCAGTGTATGAACATAAAGGGGTTTCTATCCATTGTCGAGTTCTTGGCGCCGCAGTTGCTGCACGTCACTTTGTCACATTCGCATTGAATTTGACATACGACTGTGTACAGTAAACATGCACTAAGACGCACACACACACACAAACACACACACACATACACACACATACACATACACATTTATGTACATTTGTATGTGACTTCTAAAGGATTAGAGCGAATGCCAATTTTGAAGCATTTTTCATATGCCTTAAGCTCGGGTGACCCACTGCTAACACTAGCTCCTCCCTCTCTCTCTAACTCTCTATCTCTCTCCAGCTCTCCCTCTTTGTCTCTCTCCATCTCTCTCTCACTTCTTATTGCTCTCTCTGTTGCTCTCACTATTGCTTGTAAGACTCGCATGGACTGCATTTGTCAATTCTCACTTACTTCATTTGAGTAAACACATTTGCTGCATTTTCATATTTCCAGTCACGTTCTTAGCATAAATAACACACACACATCATACACACACACACTCATAAATGCTCACACATACTAACACACACACATGTCTTTTTGTTGTATTTATCTTTTCCTTACTTTTATTTTTTTTTTTTTTTTGGCAAGATTAAATCTGTTTAAAATGTCAAGCAATATTTTGGCATTATTTCTTTCTTGAAAACTTTCAACACATTTTAATAGAAACTTTTAAAGTTACATTTAAGGCTCATCAAATATGCATTTTAACAATTAGCTCTTGTTATGTAAGACTTAAGCTTAACAAAACTTGCAATTTAGTTACAAGTTTGACTAAAAGTCTAGCGCTAAACTGTGTTTATCGAATAACTTTAAAATAAATATTTGCCAAATCTATTAAGTAGTTTTAACACTTTGCTATTGTCTACTTTGTTGAACAAATTTCCAAAATAGTTACTCAAATATAATTAGCATAGACTTTCTGTAAACTTGCGAAACTAAACAACAATTTGAGGCTTTTTCGCCCGAAATTCCATAAAATAAATAAAATTCGTGAACGCCGCCGCAGGAATTCAAATTAAATGAAAATCGCAGCCAAAAGCGCAACAACAAGAAAAACCGCGAAATGTACAATAACTGAAAGTTTAATATATATAGTACTACATGCATAGGCTTTAAAGTAAGAAATACTTAGTCTGTGCAAGTCGGTGTTAAATATTGATACTGTAAGGGCAAACTGTACAACAACTTTTTTTGGCACATTTCTGCTGGCGAATTCTTGAATTTCAGCTAAATTGTACATAAAGAAAATGCATCTTTATAAAAAGAGGTTTGAATTTAGATTTTTATTTTAATCTCAAGGATCTGAAGTGCTTAATTTAAGAACTTTTTGCCTACACATTTCAAATGCATTCATTTGTTAGTTGAAAATCTTTAGCCGAGTTCATTGTGTTGCAGATGCTGTTTTTAAACATAAACAAAATAATAGTCGCACTAAATATCAACTTGGTAACATTACAAATCCGCACAATAAATATAAAACAATTGCATTACTATATAGAAAGTATACAAATGCAGTTACATGTGCATTAAAGAGGCTTTGGCAGCAACAACAGTTTGCAATGGGTATAACAAACTATGCAAATTGGCAGTTGCATAGTATTGCTGAAGTGAAATCATTCAACGTGGCTAACAAAGCTCACACACACATACTTATAGCTTATAGCCACAACTAACACACACACACACACACACATATATATATAGACGCTCTAACACATAGAAATTTATTGAACATAAGCATCAATTGTTGTTCAATTTTCAACCAATTTTGCAACGGCCTTAACGTATGCATTTGTATTGCAATTTATGCCAAGGATTCTACGTACTGACCATACGCACTGTATGCCGGGGCAGCTTCAAGCACAACACAGCACAAGCAATAAAATATTATATTTGTAACATATACATACATATATA
The DNA here is from genome assembly GCA_035047385.1 of Drosophila tripunctata. Taxonomy (NCBI): domain Eukaryota; kingdom Metazoa; phylum Arthropoda; class Insecta; order Diptera; family Drosophilidae; genus Drosophila; species Drosophila tripunctata. The sequence goes on along the minus strand of JAWNPS010000326.1, from coordinate 1,769,356 downwards.
TAAAATGTAAACAACTGTAAACTAACAAATAAATAATAATACTCTTGACAATACGCACAATAAACAAGGCTTCGAGCGCAAAATGTTGAAATAAATACAAAACAAATACAAAACAGAAGCAACGGATATATTTAAAAAAAAATATGTTTGATTTAATCCCTTTAAAGTAGTTGACATATTTGGATTAGATTGATTGTGTGAGCTATGTTAAATGTAATAAATTTAACCTCAATTTATATAATGCTGAAAGGCAGTCAACCTAAACCATTACAAATGAATAATAAAAGGAATAATTTAACAATAAAGAAAGTAACAAAAATAATAAAATTTTTGTAGTTTGTAAAAGGGATAATAATAAAAATATGCATACATAAATATAAGTGCTATAAGTATAGCTTAAACATTACAGAATAGTTAAATACTATATATAATGACTTGAAACTAATGTTTCCAAACAGAAAATACATATATCAAGTAAATATTTAGTTCTTTTATGTATAGTATGCTTTGAAATATGTTACAATATTTCAAAGCAAACTTTATATATTTTATTGTAGAGCTGCTAAGTAAAATATCTTGCACAAAATTGACTGTTAAATATAATTTGTTGATAGATGAAAATGGAGGAAATACAAGAAATGCAAGACGTAGACGATTATTTGGTTCAAATGAATAGTCAAACAACAGATGCTTCGGAGAATTGTGAATTAACAGAAGATAAGAGGCAAACATGTAGTGAAATAGATAATTCACTAACTACTGCAAATTCCAGCATCGAAATAGAAACGAAATCAGTGCCATCAAATTCAGAGATTAAACATGAAGAGTATGTGAAGCTCGATGAGCTCAAGGAAATGGTGGAAAAGCTCTTGTCGCATAGCATAATGCAGAATAATGAGAAAATGCGTGATATGGAGAAACTCTTGGAGCAATTGGGCAAACGAGTTGAGCAAATGTCAGTGGATATACGCAATATTAGCCAGATTGTGGAACCAGAATGTGTAACAGTAATGCCTGCTAGGGTAATGGGCGGTGAAGCTGAGTCCGTTGTAAATCTTCAAGAAGATGTGGAAGATTTCCCCATCGAAGACATGGACTCCAAATCAACAAAGTTCAAAAAACAACGCAACTACAGAACGTTCTTCCAGAAGTTTAGTAGCCAGCGAAAGTCCACAAAGAGTTTAGTGCAAGACAGTACTTCAAAACTGTCACTTCCTGAATCGCACATGATGAGTCAAATACTGGACGCTTTGCACTTGAAGAATCTAAAGAAACCAACAACAGCGGTCATTGAAAAGGTATCCGATGAAGTAATGCGACGTGCGGCCGAACGGCGACAGTTTGAAAGCAACTTGTTTATGTATCGCAAATCACAATTTAGTCTACATCTCAATAGTCGCATCAACAAGTTGGCCAAGAAGTTGTGGGATTCCACGGAATTTCTGGGTAAGAAACCAACGAAGCGGCAGCAGCAGCTGGACAAGCTCAGTCAAACAGAGGAAACACAATCCGACTGAGTATCCAGGTCAATTTGCAGATGGATAGAAATTTAAATAAACATCAACAAAATGTCAACTTGGGTGTGTAATTTGATTATCCCTAGAAAACATGACATGGGGTGTTGTCTGTCCGTCCGTCCGTCCAGTGGGTATCCAGTGTGTGTAGACAAGTAAATAACAAGATTTTACGCTTGTTTTCACAGCAAAAACAGGATAAATGAAAAAAGTCTCTTCTCCCTTCTCCCTGTGTGTGGAGTTCACTTCAGTTGTGTTTTCTTATTTCAGTAAAATGGTGAAAATTTACAAAATGTCGTTTACTTTCTAGACATACTCCGGCGAGTCTTTCATTAAATGACGCTGATCAGATAAATGCCGATCCAAGGCCAACATCATGGCATCCAAGAAATCCGATAAGCTAATCTTTTGATTCAGCTCAAACAGATCGCGACTTGTATGATGAGCGTGTGCCAAAAGTGGCAATTTACGCAGAGTACGACCACTTAATCCCATGCTGCGTTCCGCCAAACTCGTAAGCAATCCCTCAGAGTCCGCTTGGCTGCCATCCAAATCCTCGGGCTGCAAAATTCCCCTTGCCATCAATTCCAAGAGCATTGATTTGTAAATGGATCGTATGGCTGCAACTCCGGGCAGGCCAATAAACTGCCTTATATCAGCGCGATCCAAGAAGGCCAAATCAATGCTATTCGCCAAATTGGATGTGGCCAGTATAAGCACATTCGGACAGGACTTGATCTCGTCCAGCTGGGTAAGCATAGCATTCACTACACGCATGGCATCACGCGGCTCATTGCTGCTCATGGCACTGCGCGCATAGGCCAGAGATTCCACCTCATCGATCAGTACACAAACCAGATTATTAGTGTCCGTCACAAGCTCACCAATTTTACCAAAGATACGTGCCACCAATTTGCCGCTCTCTGAAAACCATTTCGAGAACAGACTGTGGCTATTGATCTCAACCAGATGTGTGTAGGCAAAGCTATTCTGAGTCCTTATGGCCAGCTTCTGGGCGAGGGCTTTGCACAGACTCGTCTTGCCGGTTCCGGGTGGACCGTGGAGCAAGAGCAGACGATTGCAGGCAATCACATTACTATCCACACTGTGCTGCGAGAAGCTCAAAGCGGACAGCGCAAATTTGAGCAGCTATAAAAAGTTACGTTTAATTACTAATGTAAAATCAAATGTCTGGAAGCTTACTTTCTCCTTGAGACCCTGTTCGTAAATCAAATTATCCCAGAGGCCAACAAATTCACTGCTGGGCAGCAGCACATGATTAGCATCTATGACATTATCGAGTTCATTATCATCGCCGGCACCAGCAAAAAGTCCGGCACCAGAACGCAGCTCGGGACGCTGCGTCATATAGAAGTGATAGCAGAACTTGTACTTATTTTGTGCCTCTTGCACACATCCATTTTCACCGTTATCCCGCTCCAGCAGCACACTCTCCACCGCCTCCATGTTGGGTTGCTCCGGCACAAAGGTGACATTCCAGCGAAGTGTTTTAGACGCTTGCAAGTATGAGGCCAACTGTGGTTCGATCGCTGCACGCAGTGTTTGAATTCGCCTAGAAAAGCATTAAGCAGCTGCAGCAAACTTTATTGCATTGCATTATTTAGATTTAACTTACTGCTCGCTGCGTTTTAAACGCACTTCAACGTGCACCGTGTTGCTGCAACTTAAGAAATTCATTCTGTGAGAAAACGCGCCGAATGTATAAAAAATTTTAAAGAATGTCACTGTTAGTGTGACCACACGCTAAAAATGGTTAACATAGTCAAGCTATCGGTAGCTATCGGTATAGTGTTCTCAGTTAACAGAATTATGTTATTTAAAAATGCTCAACTGATGTCAATAAACCATTAATTTTTCTTTAAAACCCATTTAAACTACAAAATTAATTATCACTAGCTTTCGTTTTTAATAATTCACTCCAAAAATGGTACACACAAACAGAATTGTTAATAACACTAGTATTTAATGGTTGACTCCAGGAAATACTTGTTATATTTACGCCAACCGGACCGCTTCGTTGGATCCTTTTTGCTCCATGACGGACCAAGATTTGGCATTAGACCGGCCTTCTGAGCCATTGTCACCAGCGTACCCATTTTCTTTTGCTGGCGATGGCACAATTTCGTGATGCGTCTGGGCAGCATACAACCATCGGATCGCACGTACTGTGAAAGAATGAGGACATCGGTGTGTTTAATGTCCAGACCTAAAGTGCACTCTGGGCAGAAAGTGCTGTCACAGGCCGGTTTTAGTATATTCTCCGATCGGGGCGATACCACGTTCACTCCTTCGAAGACTCGGGCATTATTCTCCGTTTTCTCGTGTACTTGAAGATTAAATAGATTTTAAATCAAAACAAAACCAACAAGGTTATGAAACAATCCATTTACTTACTTTCTTTAATCAACGATGCTGGACTGGTCGATATGCTACGAGTCTGCCAAAGCGAACTTCGAAGAGCTGTGGTTGCGGCTTTCAATAACGTAGCCATACTTTCATTAATTATTTTTAATAAATTAAAGCAATAAGCAACTTGTGTTTTTTACTATTGCTTTTAGATAACTTTACCTATCGGTGTATCGCAGTGTAACCGGACGAGCTATCGTTTTCTCAAACTATCGATTTTTTATGTAATTTAAAATGTTAAATGCATACACTATCGATAGCTGAGTACATTTTATGCAGCCAACAATAAAATTCCAAGCTTAAATATGTGTAAGTTGTTTGTATACATAAAATATTAAAAAACCGAAGTTATTTAACCTTTTTTTTAGCGGCATCAATTGCTACCAAGAGTCCTCTTATCTCTGCGATTATTTCCGGCATCTTAAGCTTGGTTATTTTTGCAACGTTGCGGTTTTATGCACAGTGGTTCAATGACTCGCAAATAAACATTTTGTTTGGTGGCTATTTGTTCTCCTGGCTTTTCATCTTAAGCCTAACATGTCTATCCAATTCCGAAATGCTGATTTTTGGTCCTGACTTTCAGGCCAAACTCGTGCCGGAAATTATTCTATGCCTATCGCTAACAGCAGCAGCAGCCGGCGTCGTTCATCGCGTTTGTGCAACAACAAGGTGGGTGGAGCGGAAGGGGAAAGGGAAACGCCTTCGCATTTATCGAAAAACTAATTTCTTTTTTCTCGTAGTATTATATTCTCCTTGGTAGGACTGTATTTTTTGAATCGAATCTCGACCAAGTATTACAACAGCGCAGCAACTGCGGTGGACGCTCCTCTACGTAAAACTGGTAAAAAGTATAAATAAGATAATTTTGTTTATGTCAAATGAGAAATACACTATAAATAAAATATAAAAACTATATTGTACACATTATTTATAAATTATGAAGCTGCTGCATCGTTTCCAGTTTCGGAGGCAGCTTCATTGCTGCCCTCAGTTAGAAAACTAAGTATATTAAAGTCAATGGAACGCACCAGCTGAAAATAAAATTGTAATTATATAAAATTAGCCTTTAGTTAATTCAAATTCTAAACATAGTTTACCATCAATCTTGACTTGGATTTTTCAATCTTTTGCTTCTCGTCCAGTTTGTTTCGTAGCGCTTTGAACCATTCAGATATTTCTACCTGAGTCTCAATTTGAGGCAATTCAAAGCCCCGAAAACCGGCTTGCTTTAAAGCTAAATTATTTGTGTTGAGTGCAGCTGTTGACAAAATTAAGCCAAAACTTTTGATAAAGACGTAAATTTTGTGCAATGGCCATTCATCCAATATTGTTTCCACCTTCACCGTCTTAATCATTTGCCACACTTCTGAAATCTATATATTACTATATACAAAAATAGTAAGTAACTATTTAAGTTTAGTTTTACTTACATTTCGAAATATATGCATAATAATGGACGATTCCAATTCGGGACTTGTTAGCTCCGATATAAACGCTCGTAGCAGTCCCAGTGATATCATCTTACCCGTTTCACTAGCCGTAACTATATGGGGTATTGCTGTTAGTAAATATAGCATATAGTCATAATCCTCATGATTCTCATCCAGGCTGGCGGCGTATTTGAAATTCTCAAGTAATTCTCTTGTGGCATAATCAATCATTGTTGGCTTTAACATATCAGAATAATTGAAGCATTCGTTTAAGAGTTCCAAACGTTCACTTAGTATTTCTGGATCACCCAATAGAAGCAACATTACTGAAGCCGAATACAACGATGATATCTCTGCCAAGTTTAGATCCCCTTTCAGAGTCTTTGTAAATTCTCCACATAGCTAAAATTAAAGCAATTCAATTAAGAAGTTAATTTCTTTACTAAACTTATACCGTTTAAACCTTTTGCGAATTTTCCAGAGTGTCCAAATCTTCAAAACTATAGCTCTGATCGAGCAAATTTAGTTTTGACAATACTTTACGTAGTTGTATATATTTAAAATTCTTAACATTCGAATCCATCATTAAAATGTTATACCAAAGTGCAGCCAAATGCATCAGCTGCTGCTCGGTTGCATAGTTTTTATCGATACTATCGTACGCCAGCTAGCTATCGATATGCAGTCCAACCTGCCTTGATAAGTTTCTGATTACAGCGCTACATTAGTGGTTTTCGCACGCACGGCAACGGACGAACAGCTAAATTTTCTCAGCAAAACAGCTTTTTTTGTTTTAACCGTAAGTACATAAGAAAAATGTGAAAAATATATAAGTAAATTATACAAATGTATATGCGTTCATATTCATAAGTTGTATGTATTCATTTAAATTATATAAGTATGTGAATGAAGCGCATACAGCGCGCGGGGGGGCATCAGCCTTTCTCCTTTTCGTAATACACAAATATGCTTGCTTGCTTGTCCATGTGTGTATTTTAAATGAAAGGTTATAAATACATACAAATGTACAACGCCTGGGCAATCGTGTATACACGTATTTTTTTTTGTTATAGTGATTCATAATCAATAGAAAATAATCAATTGTTGTGTTTTTTTGTTTTATCACTCGTAAGACATTCCAAGTATGACTGTACCAAACATAATTAAATAAAAGCTCAGCGAAAACACAACGAACTGTTAATAATTTAAATGGCGGCCATAGTAAACGACTTAAACCTGTAATCTGTGTATTAACAACAGTATTTTGAGAACATAGCGTTGAGAAAAAAAAACAATTAGAGATGTTTCATTTGGTTGCGAAAAAAAAAAGTAGAGAACCTCGAAATTTACAACACAGACACACGAAACACCACATGGATGGCGATGACGGACACATGTGTGTAGCGGTTTGAATGGCAATGTATTGCTTCAAAATGGCGCCGACCACATGTCGTCGTCGTCGTGTCGTTATCGTCGGCATTCAACGAATTCATGTGTCATTTGCTTTCTGAATTTCGTTTAACAAAGTGGTGTGCGCAGAACAAGCGAGAGGCGCTCGGACGTCAAAACACTTAATAGCAAAGAATACATATGTATGTACATACATAGTAACCGATTGTGTGATATTTATTAAAAATAAAAATAGAATTCTCTTGACTGCTCAGAATTAACAAAATTGTTTCAAAGTTAATATTCAAACCGGACCAAAAAAAAAAAAAATACTCATCAGAAATTGCTGTTGCGTCTCTCTCTCACACACCCTGTATCCCAACTGTTGAGTGTGTTAGTGTGTGTGTGTGTGCGTGCGTGTCAATTTTACAGTAAATTTGGAAAAAAAAAGTAGACAAGAAATTCGGTAGAAAAGCAAAAAAAAAAAATAAAGTTGAATTAAATAAAATTACGTTCGTTATAGACTTGACTGTGTTGCCGCGAGGTCAACATTTCAAGTTTCATTGTGTGAGAGCAGTTTAAACTAACGGCTTACACATACTTGGGCATTTCTAACCTCCAAAACAAACACACCCGCTCTCTACAGTTCCAAATACCCTCCCCCCTCTATTTGGTTAGCAATAGCGGAAGCAAGATCTAAGCAAATTCCATTTGCAGTTAGTGAAAGTGTAAGTTTCAAATGGGGAAACGCAGTTATTTCAGTTGTTTGACAATGCTTCTATTTACTGTACATCATCATATATATACATACTTATGTACGTTGACCTCGTTTCCCACAGCGCACGGCGCGCTGTCAGTAACAAAGTCAAGAAACGAACGAAAAAAGAAAAGAAAAATTTCACTTTGTTCTGATATTTCTTTGGCGAGTTCTCGCCAATTTGCCTTTCATTCGCTCTTTCTGCATTATCAAACTGTAAAGATTATATACATGCATACATACACATGCCCACTCTCTCACTCACTCACACGCACGTATTCTCGATCAAGCAAGCAATATTTTTTTTTAGGTTAGATCAGATCGATTTGACACTCGGCGTGTAAACGAAACGCGTTTTCTCACATTCAACTCGTTAACCTTGTACAAAACGTCATAGAACTTAAGTATATACGGGCATATTTAAATATATATAGAAATACACACATTTTTATTTGCTTATTTAATAAATATCGTTTCTACTTTAATCCAATAACTTACAGCAATTTATTGTATGAGTCAAAAAACTGAAAGACCAGTGCTATCGGGTCAACGCATCAAGACCAGAAAAAGAGGTGAGTTTTTGAAAGAGGAGAGCCCTTTGGCATATATTTATTTGATGATATTTATTGTATTTTTCTTTGTTTAGATGAAAGAGAAAAATATGACCCAACGGGCTTCCGTGATGCGGTCATTGCTGGTCTCGAAAAAACTGAAGGCGACCTGGATCAAATCTCTAAATATTTAGACAGCGCGGGCAACAAGCTCGATTATCGTCGTTACGGTGAAGTGCTTTTTGATATATTGATTGCGGGTGGTCTATTAGTGCCTGGCGGTTCTATATCTCAGGATGGCGAAAAGCCCCGCACAAATTACTGCATCTTCGATGCACCCGAGGACATGGAATCAATGCGCAACCATGAGCAGGTGTGTAAAATCAATTAAAACTGATCTTTTTTAATATGATTTCAAGTCACAAGTTCACAATTTTTATATAGCCTTGATAATTGCAACTTCCCCCGTTATATATGCGTATTATTAGAACCGGTTTATGATAATCTTTGTAATCTAATCGGTGTCAAAATATGCAAAATTAAACGCCACATTTTACTTGTCTTTATTTTGTTCAATTGCATACAATCTAAAGATTTCTAATGTCGCGACAAAACAAGTTAACAAGCAAATATATTATAATTTTATAGTTGGCAAATCTTACATTGGTATGCGTATTATTAGAACCGGTTACTGATTTGTTACTTAGTAATCTAATCGGTGTCGAAATATGCAAAATTAAACGCCACATTTTACTTGTCTTTAAATTTCGCTAAATATAAAACTCGATTCTTAAAGATTTCTAATGTTGCGACAACTGTTTTAGCCTTAGCACTTTAACTATTAAAGTACTTAAACAACTTAATTAATTTAAATTGTGCATGTTCATTTGTTGTAAATTTCAGGTGTTTGTTAAACTCATTAGACGGTACAAGTACCTTGAGAAAATGTTCGAGGAGGAGATGGGTAAAGTTCTGTTATTCGTAAAGGGCTTTACGCCAAGTGAACGCGTTAAACTTGCGCGCATGACTGCGCTCTGGTTAGGTAAGCATCGTATTATCATATTTATATATAGTCTTAAATTTCCCAAGTCAACACATTTTTGAAAGAGTTTTGTACAACTGATGATAAACTCGCTATAAAGTTGGCTAAGATTGAACTTACTCTTGGTATACTGACTCTTGCATGTAAAACTATAACCCAAATGCAAAAGCCACGAGCCCAAGGACATTATTTGTTTTTTTAACTACAAATAGATTTGTATCTAATAGCTGACTTTATGTTTAATTTTATAATTTGTACAGTTAATGGCTCTGTACCGCCAAATGTACTGTTGGTACTGAACAACGAGCATCTGATCAAGGATGGCATTGCTCTCGAGTTTTTATTGGAGCTATTTTTAACGTTCAAACAAGAGAAGGGCATTGCATATCTGATTCAGGCTCTTAAGAAGGGTGGACTGGAAAGCAAGTAAGTTTTGAAATATTCTATATATAGAACTGTAAGCCGGAATGTTATCAGGTAGATGCGATAACGAATGTGTTGTGCAACTTTAATTGATGTTCCCAGATCAAAAGCGGAATTTAATGCATATCGCAAATGAACATAAGCTTCATTTGGGTGCACATTTTATTTCGTACATAAAAAAATAGACAAAGCAATTTATATATATCTGTATTTTCTTATATATTTTATTTATTGTGTTTTATTTTTATTTCACAACAGACTTATGGACTTTTTCCCACCAAACAAACGTACTGAGGAATATTTTAAACAAGTTTTTCTTGAAAAAGAACTCAATGAGATCATCAAGTTGCACAAGGCTCAGGCCAGCCAAGAGGCCAAGCGTGAGCTGCAACAGACTCTTATCGATGACTTTAATGATGAAAAGGCTCATGGTGAAATAACTGCAGATATCAAAGAGTTTGCACTACGCAACAACATTCCTGATCATGAAATAATTTCAATTGTAAGTTTCTATTTCTTTGGTTAAATTAGCAACAATGTTGTTTATTGTATATTAATGTATAGATTTGGTCAACAATCATGTCGTTGGGAGAATGGAACAAGAAGGAAGAGCTTGTCACTGATCAAGCGGTTCGTCATCTTAAAGGTTACTGCCCCTTAATTCAGGCCTTTGCCTCAACGGATCGCTCGGAATTGGCATTGATATTGAAAGTGCAGGAATTCTGCTATGAGAATATGAATTTTATGAAAGCGTTCCAAAAGATCATCTTGCTGTTCTACAAAACGGAAGTATTGTCGGAAGAGATCATTTTACGCTGGTACAAGGAAGGACACTCCAACAAGGGCAAAATGCATTTCCTTGAGCAAATGCGAAAATTCGTCGAATGGCTGCAATCCGCCGAAGAGGGTTAGTATTACTTACTTACTTACTTGTAAATTTACCTTCTTACTTTGTGTTTGGCAATTTTTGAGAATGGTCTTGTCTTGTGTGCAACAAAAACGCACACGTATAGCATTAACATTGTACAAAATTGCAAAAGCAAATGGGTTTTTTGCTTGCCTCATTGTCTTCCTACACCATGAACTTTGCAGGCCAATGAAAACCTGGACAAATGATCTTCTAGTCTATATACATAAGTATATTCTTTATGCATTTTCTCTTTATCAAGTTTTTATTGAATATTTCTTTAATAGAGCTTAACGACAAATATGCTAGAGCAAAAGAACAATTGGGTGTCCATATAACTTGTTTAATCATAGTTACATTTGGCCAATAATTGTTCGGACAAGCCAGATTTAGAAAGTTTCACTTTTGCATACTCTACAATTTATTTACAATGTGTATACCCTGTGGTATATAAACATTTAGATAAAGTATGCTAGAGCAAAAGAGTGATTGGGTGTCCATATAACTTAATTATTATAGTTACATTTGGCCAATAATCGTTCGGACAAAAAACGAATCTCAAGATAATCATATAATTATGTAAACTAATGAAATGTTTTCATGTTTTCTTTAATTTGTAGAATCTGAATCGGAAGATGAGCAAAAGTTGGGCGAATAAAGAATAATGGTCCAATATCATATATAGTCGCCATCGCAAGCAACCAACCAATCCAACCACCATTATAAACATATTTCGCATTAACAAACAACAACAACTACAACAGCCAACCGAACTACACTCCCGTTTGGAATATACAATAATTCCTAGATGTTAACAAGACCCATGCACTCTGCAGCGTGTTGAGCATTGAGATGAGATGTGATGAGACGAGAGAAGAGTGATTAATGACAGAATAAATAAAAGCAACTTTAAAAAGCCAAGCCGCAAAATTCGAAATTTAATGTACACAGTTTAATTTAATTTTCCCCATATAACTGATTTCATCATTTTAAAATGTACACACTTAAAATTGTTAAATTACTTAACTTTTGATCAATATTAAGTGAATTCCATCAAAAACCCAAAAAAAAAAAGATAAAAAATACCACAAAAAACTAAACAAAATGTGTATAAATTGTTTATAATCTAATCACGTTGTTATATGTGTATGTGTGTGTGTGTGTGTGTTTGTGCCAGAGTTGCCCTCTATACACGCATATATATATATATAGTCACATTCAATGTATCTCTCATAATTTAAAATCAATAAGAAATGATTTTAATTAAACCAAGAGAACTGTTCAGGAAATAGCAAATGCATCGACAAACAATTTATATATACTTAATATATATATAAATATATATACGTACTTGACTTTGACTACTACAAAAAAACAAAACAAAAAGAACAAATTGGCGAAAGATCTTGAAATGGATGAAAAACCATAACAAAACATACATATGTCTTGGGAGACCAAACATCTCAATTGAAATCGGGGGGTGGGGAAATATGATATTGAACAAAAGGCAAGTTTGCATGGAAAACAAAATATACATACATTAATATATACAATTATAATAAACAAATGTAAAACACAGAATCCAATTTGTTTCAATTCGATCTATAAATGTATTTTGCAAGAGTTATAGGAAAAGTAAGTATACTCTTACATCTTTAACGAAAAAATAATCTACTGATTACTACAGAAAACCAATATTTTGAAAATGATGACAAATATATTATAGCCTTAGCTGTTTCAGAAAATTTTGAAGATTATTTAGATTGAAAAAAAAAGCGGTATAACCTCTATTCCAATATTGCATGAATTTTCAGAAGCAAGATTATTTACATTAAGAACTCAGGTTAGTCTTACATTTCCATCTTGAATTGAAGTTGTCAAAAAGAGTCAAGAGATTATATATAAAACAACTACAATTATCGGACTATAGAGCTATGTTCTAGTACAGATCCCTCTGTGGAATCAGGTTGCCTTAAATATGGACTGAAATGAATTGATCTATTCTTAACCAATAAAGTAGTGGTGTCACATTGACTTATTTAAAGTTTAGTAATTAAAAAATGTAAGGCAATATATAATTAAAACAGCAAATTTTTCTAGTAGTTTTTATCTGAAAATAGCTTCTTATGTTACAATAATAAGATCTAGCTATTTTCAGATAAAAACTACTAAAGAAATTTGCTGCTTTGATTATATATTTCCAAAAAATAATTTTAAATTTGATTCTAGTATACCTTAATAATGCATTAACGGCAACATAAAAGTAATTCAATTTAGCAAATATTTTCTGGCCATTATATGGAATCTCTACAGCTATTTTAGCCCACAAACTGTTGGCATTAATGTAAGACTCATGTTATAATCCATCTATATGCTAAATAACACTAAAAGATTTGTCTATTTCTCGTTAAAGGTTTTTTCCTTTTATCAAAACATACTAACTGAAAATTTTTAACTTCATAAATTAACACATTTAGAGTAAATTTTGTTTAGAATTGTTGTTTTTGGAAATACTGTTTTTATTCAACATAAATTTTTGTTTAAGTTTAAAAGTAATTTTGTTGCATTTATAATTCATTTTACTCGATGTCATATAGTAGTAGTATGTATATGTAATAATGCATATGCTATTGGTTTACTTTTTGTTTTTATTGTTATGCTAAATTTGTAGTTGGTTTTCATATATATATATTTTACTTTTCATTCGTGAACACGCAAACATTTAAAAATACAATAATATGTGTGTTTTTTGTTTCCTTTTTTAAAGCCAGATATGAACGTGCGTTTAAATCCTGCGAATGTGCGGTGTTCAGCAGCAAACTACTACTACATAAATTGTTATAACTAATTTCCATTTTTATATATTTTTTTTATGTTGTATTGATTTAATTATGTATATTTATATATTTATAGATTTTATATATGTTTTATATGATTTGGAATTGGAAGCAGGTAAAACATTAGGGCTTTTAAATAATATACATGTATTATTTTGAACAAATTTAGCTACTTGGCCACTTGGCAATACTTCATCAACTGGTTATGACGTGCATATCGTTTATAGTAACTGTGTGTAACTCATTAACAACAGACATTGTATGTTATATTGTTCTGATCTTTAAATCGTATGTGCCAGTTGCAGTTGCACAGACGTACATTATCCACGATCTAGCGAAATTGTGGCTATATAATTTCGGTGGATTGTGGATAATAATGCTGATTGTACGTTCGTGCAACATGCAAGTGGCACGTGCCTCACTGCTGCTGTACCGCACATTTCATTTACTTTTATGTTTTTTAAATATTTCAATAACATTTCTAAAGGTGATAACAAAAATTAAACAGTAATCAAAAAATTAAGAAACAAAAAAAAAAGAAATTATACAACAAAAAGTTTACAGAGCAGAATATATGGGAGCAAAAACAAAAGAAAATATTACAAAAATATTGCATCAACATAACGAATAAAGAACAAAAAAATTAGGTGTGCAAAAATGTTTTGAGGAATGTTATTATGATTAGCTTAATAGTGTTAACGCCGGTTAGTTCATAGAAACAAACAAACTTTAACAAACTCTTTTGACGGATTTGAATGCACTTAGAACTTGTTTTCCTTTCGTTTATCTGTTGAAATATTCTCTAAAATATATATTGTAAGTATTGTTTTTTGTTTTTGTTTTTTTTTTGGCAAATATGTAAGTACAATAGTATTACTTTAATAACTCATATGCAAATCCTACATATCTGACCAAAAGTTCATCTTCTTCTCGGGTTTAACTATATAAAAAGACAACGGCAATAATAATAATAATTAATAGACACAATTATTTGTTTTTTTTTTAAATTAGTTCAAGAGTGGAGTTTTGGGGTTTCCAAATCTCCATGTTGTGGGTGTTCCTGTTCCATTATTGTTGTTATAAGCTTGAACTTTCTAGTTGTTGTTGTTGTTATTTGTATTTGTGTTGTTTTGTTGTTGTTGGTTTTTTTGCACTTAAAGACAAATTTAATCGGTGAATTTACGATTTACATTGCGACCGAACAGAGCGTTACGAATTTCTGGCACAAGCTGCTGTGAAATCAATTCTAATCTGGACTCCAAAGTATTTGGTACCTAGAATTGTGTTGAATACAATTAGAAATTGAATACCTATTTAATGGTTAGTTGTTGAGTAGTTACCTTAATGCGTCCATTCAAGGCCAACAACTCGACACCGCCGCAGGTATCCGCAGACAGGAATTCTCTCTCGTCAACGAAGAGCTCAACATCCTGCTTCATTTGGGATTTGTACTGCTCAGCGGATGTCTGGAGGACAGAGCGAACAAGGGGCACATCGACTTGGCGGCAGCGTAGGGTTACTTTTGGTTCCATCACCTGATACAGGCCCTGGACAATCAGTTTGTTCAGCACCTCCTTGTACTCGGCCTCGTTCTTGGTGACCTCACCGAGACGTTTGCGTGCATCATTCAGCACACTGCTCACATGATCCTCGCGCACTTTCAGCACCTGTTGCAAAATCACCATAGATACATATATGTATAACTTATGCCATATTGATAAGGGAGTATGATATACAGACCTTCAAGCGAGCTTGATTGAGCATATTTGAGGACTGGATTTTCTTCTGGAGTTCAACTTGTTTCTCCTTCTTCTCGTAGTACTCCATAATCTTGAGACGCTGCTGTTGGACGAGACGTCCCTTCTCAATATTGAACTCTTCCTCGGCTTTGGCATCGATCTCTTCGGCTTTTTCATTGGCCTCCTGCTCAATGAATGCCATCATATGTTTGATCTACAAATCGAATAATAAAAATTAGCATAAAATATTACATTTAAATTGCATACCTAACACACATCTAAGTTAATCACATGATAAGAGCATTGTTTAATAAGTCTGTTACTTTCCGGCGCATAGTTACGTTACGTTGTCAAAAACAAATATGCATTTACTATATGTTTTTTTTTCACATTTTTTTTTGTTACTTAAAGTTAAAATAATTCAGTGTCATTGATAACGCAAAGCAAACCCCATTAACAACCCAGTCGTGTGACAGTGTCGGCAATAGGGCGCGTTGCTGTGCTAGCCATCTCGCTTCAACACACGGCCGCAAGTGTAGTGCGTGTCACATGACCAATAAGCAGTTTAGCTTTTGCTGTAAAAAATTCCAACAAATTTTTTTCCTTTGCCACCCGTAAATAGCAAACAACTTTTAACCAATTTTACTTTGAAATATATGCAGAAAATTAGCACGGAATGCACTTGTATGCTGTATATAGTTGATGGCGATTACATATATCTGCCGTATGTATTTGGCGATTGCAAAAGTTGCCCGTAAAATTCACATGACTACGACGGAGAATCCCATGACTTTTTGACAGCCTCTCTAGCTACCCGAATTATGTGTAAATTAACTTTATCTTTTAAAACATTTGCTCTTTGTATAGGCTAAGGTCTTCTAATTTGTTCTGTTATATGCTTTTCACTTGTTATTTACCTGTTTTTGTACATCAGCATCGCTCAAAGCCATCTTGACTGATTTTTTTCACTTGCACAAAATCAAAAGGGAAAATTCAATAGTTCCGAAGGAATTCACGTACTACCGTGCCTGAAATGTGTTAAACTAAACAATGAATTTATTTATTATACAATTGAAACGTAAAGATGTGTAAAGAAAAATTGTCATTAAGCACGAGTAATGAACGGAACGAAAATTTACTTGCAGTATGAGTGCCTTCTGCCCGTCGTCTGAAATTTTCACTACCACTAATCGATCATATGATTTTTACTTCGTGATGCGCAGTGTTGGTAAATACGCACAAGTGAGGCAAGCAACTGTCGGTAGTTTTGGTATTTTATCGATAGCTGCAGTGCACGATTGAAACCAATTAATACAGTCTATCGATATTAGTTGTACAGCTCGAATATACACACACACGCTTTTTGCGAAAATTGTATTCGTTTCAAAATATTTAACAAATATTTGTACTAATTTTGTAAATAATGGAGACGCTCCTGGAGCAGCAGCGTCGCTACCACGAGGAGCGCGAGCGTCTCATCAAACTAATGGTTGATGAGCATGCAACGAAAAAGCCCGGCGAAAAGGAGCGCATCCACAGTGAACACCGGCTAAAGTATCTAATGGAGCTGCATCACAATGCAACCACACAGCTGCGGGATCTGTACGAGGATAAGGACAATGAGCGAAAGGCTGAAATTGCTGCACTGTCGGGACCAAATGAGTTCAATGAATTCTATGCCCGTTTAAAGCAGATTAAACAATTCTATAAATCCCATCCAGCCGAAGTCAGTATTCCACTATCGGTGGAGTTTGAGGAAATGATCAAGGTCTACAACAATCCGGATGATATGAGCGCTTTGGTGGAGTTCACCGACGAGGAAGGCGGCGGTCGTTATTTGGACTTGAACGAATGCTACGAAATCTATTTGAATCTGCGGGGTGTCGAAAAGTTGGACTACATCACGTACCTCATGTCCTTCGACCATGTCTTTGATATACCACGTGAGCGCAAGAATCGCGAGTATCGCAAGTATGTGGAGACGCTTAATCATTATCTACACAGCTTCATACAACGCATACAGCCGCTGCTGGATCTTGATAGTGAGATGGTTAAAGTGGAGCTGGAATTTCAGCGCCAATGGCTGCAGGGAACCTTTCCCGGCTGGTCGCTAAAGGAAACCGAATCGGCACTGGCCAATACCGGTGCCCATTTAGATTTATCCGCCTTCTCCAGCTGGGAGGAGTTGGCCTCCTTGGGCTTGGATCGTCTGAAATCGGGACTGGTAGCTTTGGGGCTCAAATGCGGCGGCACCTTGGAGGAGCGAGCACAGCGTCTGTTCACCACCAAGGGCAAGAGCACCTTGGATCCCGCACTTATGGCCAAGAAGCCAACTACCAAAAGTGCCAACGCCCAGACGCGTGAGAACGAACGTAACAAGGATGTGGCCCAACTGGAGGCACTGCTCTACAAATATGCCGAACTGTTGTCCGAACAACGGGCGGCCACCAAGGAGAATGTGCAGCGAAAGCAGGCACGAACCGGAGGCGAACGAGATGATAGCGATGTGGAGGCCAGCGAATCGGATAACGATGATGATCCCGATGCCGATGATGTGCCCTTCAATCCCAAGAACTTGCCACTGGGCTGGGATGGCAAACCCATACCATATTGGCTGTACAAGCTGCATGGCCTAAATATCAGTTACAACTGTGAGATTTGTGGCAACTTCACCTACAAGGGACCAAAGGCATTTCAACGGCACTTTGCTGAATGGCGACACGCCCACGGTATGCGTTGCCTGGGCATTCCAAATACCGCCCATTTTGCGAATGTGACACAAATCGAGGATGCCATCACATTGTGGGAGAAACTCAAGTCACAGAAGCAAAGCGAACGCTGGATTGCGGATCAGGAGGAGGAGTTTGAGGATTCGCTGGGCAATGTGGTCAATCGCAAGACTTTCGAGGACTTGAAGCGACAAGGCTTGCTCTAGATAATAATTCTATAAACATTTATATTGTATGTTTACTTAAACATTTAATACACTTAGCACTAAAAAGTCTTAACATCTAAATATCTCTGCCTGCATTTTTAAGCCAACATTTTGCACTGTTGCCAGTGGCAAAAGTGAAACTTTCTTTGCTTCGATTATCCGATTGTTGCTCTCCATTTGTAGCCAGGGAAACTCCTGATATTGTGCATCATGACTCAGTTGTGTGAACGCCGTCTGTGTGGTGTGTATGTGTATCTTAAACTTTGAATTAGCCGAGAGTTTTGGTAACTTTTTAACCCGCTCCGCCAATTTGTACAAAGCACAACGCAATTGTTGTTCGTATTCCCACAAATACTGATCTTGTTTGAGATCTTTTGACACCACAGGTAGCATCTCCAGTATATAGCTTTCCAACTGCCCACATTCGTCGCCATATATAATGAGTTCTAGCTTTAATTCTGTCGCCTGATTCATTAGCATTTGCTTCACTGTCCTCAACACATTGGCCAGATAACAGTTTAGCGCCGGAAAAGTCGCTATGAACACGGGTGTATTGTAGACTCGTCGTTTCTTGAAGATCTGTGCTGGATACACTCCGCGTACGTAGAGTATGTGATTTGTAATCACTTCAATGGCCTCCAAATGTATGCCAACAATATCTTCCAGTTCCATTTTAATTCAAAAACTAAAACAATTTCATTAGCTACCGCAACTTGTTTATAAACAAGGTGCTAAAATGCACCACAGCCGATGCCGACTGGTCACACTTGTGGAACTGTCGCGTAAACAAAAAGCTGATTGCTATGGTAGATAGTTAGAATTTCATATAGCAGTCAGTGATGCCAACTCTAAAAGGACTATTAAAGCTAAATATTGAAATAACGCTAACAAATGTTTGTAAGAAATAAAATTGACCGTTAACTAAAGCAGCTTGTAACAAATAATTTAAATACTTGCAGGCATGTCACTGCTTCAGCAAAATTATATATTTTTGCTGATCAGAAGCCAAATCTAGCGTATAAAAAGCTAGTGATTTCAAACGATAAAACATTTCTGCTCAATTAATATTAACTGTATGTAATAAATACAATAACAAATTTGTAAACAATCTATAAAATCGATTTAATCCGGTTTTTTGTTTTGTTTGGTTTTATTATGATGGTGTAAAAATCGCATTTGCCGAAATTAGGCAACTAGAGCTGAAGCTGTGCTGGATTCATATTTCCAGTTGGGTGGCAGAACGCTCTTTGTCTTGTAGTAGCGGGCCAGACGGTGAATTCTGGACTCGACCAGAATCAGACGGAACTTGCCGTCCTTATCCTTGCGGCTGCGCTCCAAATGCTTGCGAATGGCAACGGCCTTCTTGATCATGTGGTACAGATCCTCGGGAATGTCGGGCTTCAGACCAACCGATTTCATGATGCGCAGAATTTTGTTGCCGTTCACGAAACGTACTTGGGCCACGCCATGGGAATCACGCAGAATGATGCCTATACGGCAAAATCGGTAATGGAATAAAGTATTTTTAGTAAACATAACCTCAAATAGTAAACAAAAATAAATATTACCAATTTTGGAGGGTGTCAGTCCCTTCTTGCCGAGCTTCTTGATCTGCTCCTTAACATCCTCGGCGTTCAGTTTAAGCCATGATGGCACTGAGCGTCTGTAGGGGAGTGCTGACTGGGAAATACCCTTGCTGCAAACACAACACAATTATTAGAAATGACGATGACGACAACAACAACGGCAGGTAGTTTCGTTGACAGCATGTGCTTGCTTTTAAGGCCGGTTTCCATTCACGAATTATGAACGTACACTTTAGCACATTATTAAAGCACAGTTTGCAACGTATTATTGCTAATTTAAAAATTATAAACATATTTTACCCTGGAGCGTGCATGCGACCCATGTTGAGCGCTGAGTTTTTGATACCCAAAAGAAATTGGAGACTTGATGTGAAATGCCAAATTGAGTAAAAGTCTACTCGCACGACTGGGCAGCCAGGGTTGCATTTGCAGTGTGTAATCGAGTAAAAATAATCAATTTATCGAGTATGCTTGTCTTTTAATGTTTTCAAATAAGAAATGCTGTTGTTTCATTTTCATAATAATAATTTATTAAACAATCTCTAATTTATTGGCGACTTTTAAATAAATATAATTTCGCAATTTTTTCTTACTTTGTAGCTTAAGTTTAAGCTTACATTAAACTTTCCATTGTAAACTTAATTTTAGCAATAGTAATTTCTTTAAATTCAAATAAATTTATTGAACGTGTGTGCAATGTGACCAGCTCGAGTTATTAACGAAAATACCAACAGTGCGCAACATATATCGCTTTGCTGCACCTAGTTCGCAGTTCATTTTGGTGTTGCGCGTTTTGTGGTACACATTTTTTCAGCCCTGTGAGTATCTGCGTCGGAAATTGAGAGAGCAAAACAAAATCGTAAGTACATAGATTTGGGGGCTGTATATACATGTTATATGCAGAGCTAATTGGTAAGAAAACACAGTTCGCGCCAATTTCCCCACATCTAAAAATGAAAATATAAATGAAATTAATATGGAAACGTTTATTTTGTTTAGTTTTTGTGCAGCAAGTGTGACGACCACAAACGTTTGGCGTGCCCCATGTTACACTGTGTTGTGTGTGCCTGTGTTTGTGCTTGTGCTTGTGTATGTGTATGTATGTGTTTCGAGAAGCATGCACACAACAAATCCGGATAAAATATACAAACTACATTTGTTTGTTTTTAGTTGTCAATATAACAGTTAAACTTACAATAAAATGGATTCGGATAATGAAGACGGTAAGTGTGTTTAATTGCAATTTATGAATGTGGCGCCAGTTTTGAGTTACATATGTACAAAAACAATTTGTGTAGGCGCTACGTGAGTGCGAGCGAGTGCGTATGCACGATGTGAGTTGTTGTTGTTGTTGGTAGTGCGTTATGTAGCGATGATCGTGTTCTTCTTCTGTTCGTTCAGTTGCTTTCGTGCTCTCTTGACATGAACTCGTCGCATCGCCTGCGGCTAAGCCGAGCTGCTGCGAACACATGTTACGGTGATTAAGTCAGAGTTATTTTCATTTTGAATACCGCAATATAAACAATAGTCAAACAAATAATGATAAATCTGTATGTGTTTGTCTCTTTCGCTCTGCTCTCCCTGCCGTCTGCCTACAGATCTTGCTCGTCTCTGTGATGTTAAGAGAAATCTGCGTTCGATTGCAAATAGCAGACCCGGCACCAATGTCGCCAAAGCCATTATAGCCTATGAGGAGACACCCAATCTCACAACACTCGTGCTGCTGCTGGAGGAGGTGTCCAAAAATACAGATTTCTCAACCGATTTACGGCTATCGCTAAGCTATGTAAGTATTGAGTAGTTTAACCCCAAAGAAAACTATGCTAATTATTATTTATTCTATATTCTTTTAGTATATGAATGAATTTTTAAGACAAATAACAAGTCCGTCGGTGTCGTGTCTATCGATATTCACCATTACCGGCAAAGTGCTACAATATTGTGGCAAAATCTATGCGGATCGTGTGGAACTCGTCTATCAAGCGGTGGAACAGCAAATCGAGGCTTTGCTCATTGCAGATCCCAAAAAGGCTGAGCAGAACGAGAATAATGGGTGAGTGCATAATATATGTATATATAACTGTAACAGTTGTCATTCCCCATTCTGTCTACGCCTCCAGACGCAGTCGCCATGCTGTCTGCTGCGTTATCCGTTTTACTGCTATGATACTCTTTTGCTGCAGGTTTATTCAATATGTCACGAAACTTGCAAAGCACGCTGTTTAATTTTATTTCGCTCATCTTAATCTTATAATTTACAATTTGAGTTTTTTGAAGGCATAAGCATTTGCCTTACTATTTATTTATTTTTACATACCTTAACTCTTTTCTTTTTATAATTTATAGCATTGAGGTTATTTTTTGGTTTTTTAAGTTGAAATAGTTTTTAGAAAATGTGCTAAAATAAGTTGCAGTACTTGAAAAGAGTATTCAAGTGCCGGCATGTTCTAAATACCAGTTTTATCATGTGGCTTCTTATCAGCGTTTCTTTCATTCCACCCAAAATCACACATTGATCGTTTCACTTCCTTTTATTTTACGCTTTAAGCTGCACAACAATTAGTTATGTGTTTAATTAAAAAATTTATTTATTTCTATGCTACTGATCAAGATCGAATATAATTCTAAACAAAAATAAGAACAAAAGTTGATAAGAGAGAAGATCGGTTGCATTAATTTAACCTAAACACATGCATATATCCAGTTTGTGCGTGGAGTTGTTAAGGCTTTGTTAGCCTAGGTGTTAGAGTGTCGGGTCAGCAGACAGAGGTCTGCGGTTCGAGTCTAGGTCTGAGCTACTTTAGAGTAAGGTGTATAAGCATTTTTATTTTTCATTAACCAACAGTGGCTCAAGCTACTAGAACTAGTTCTATATGATTACACTTCGAGCAGCAGTATATAATTTGAATTTATTATGTTCACCAAAAGTTAGTTGAACTGTTTTAGAATTTCGAATTCCTGTAATATTACTATCCGCTTTAATGTGCTAATAAAAACACATGAAATTTAAATTTTATTAATCTATTTTATCATCAAAATTTCCTCAAAACAGCAATACCAAAGACGGCAAAGCGGTAGATAAACCGCCAAGAAGACGCACCAAGAAACTTGTGCAAGCTCAATTCAATCCGTACACTTATCGGATGAGCGTTAAAAAGCCAACGACAATGTCAATGGAACATCGGCTTAATCACGACGATTTTGAGCCAATTGCAAATGTGAATTATACAATTGAGTATATGTATCAGGATCATACGCCCGCCAAACTGTGGGCAGATGAACCAATGATTGACCCGGACAATCCACATGAGCAGGATGAGAAGAAGAACTACAAGATGTTCACTTATCATCCGGAGCACAGATACAATACGCTGCTGCCGGACATACCGTTTGAACGTCTCAATATGATCAAGAATTATGTGAATACAAATCAATTGGATGTATCGGAAATATTGAATGAAAGCATGACCAATCGGGAGTATCTATATCAATATATAGAGCTGGAGAATCAAATGCTTGCCTCACGCTATGGC
This sequence comes from Drosophila tripunctata, assembly GCA_035047385.1. Taxonomy (NCBI): domain Eukaryota; kingdom Metazoa; phylum Arthropoda; class Insecta; order Diptera; family Drosophilidae; genus Drosophila; species Drosophila tripunctata. Next base: position 1,746,286 of record JAWNPS010000326.1, on the reverse strand, counting down.
AATAAAACGGGACAAAAGCGATCAATGGATGATGTGATGGAGGAGGATGTGCAGGCCAAACGTGGGCGAATCGAGGAGCTGAAGAAACGTTTGCTGGCAGATGCCGAGGAGTCGCCAAGTAAACGAAGACACACAGTTGATGAAGAGGCAAAGAGAGACGAATCACTGGAGGTGAAAGGTGGTAAAGGGGAAACGGAACTACACACACAAATCTCCGTGGATTCGATGTTGAGCGAACCCCTGAAAGCTTTGGAACTAGCCGATCAATCCGATACGTTGCTCAACGATAGCGAAATGCGGGAACCAATCCTAAGTAGCACGCTGCTTAAAAGCGAACCCAGTCAGGGCATTGATCTGCAGTTTGATTCGGGTCTTGGCATGGAAGATTCAACAGAAGTGATGCCCTCAGGTAAACCAAAATGCGTACAGTTTCTTAAGTGGACACTCGTCGCAAAATATCACATAGACATCAGGCTAAGTTTTTTGTTAATCTCTTTTCGTTTGCTAGACACACACTTTACTCACTTTTGTATTTTTATTTTTTTGTTTTTTTGTTTCATTTTATTTATGTACGTATGGTATGTGTATTTGGTTTGCTGTAGCAGCTGCTGCCTTCATCAAATATTGTGCAGGTCAATCATTTGATGACGAGGGTGTTGTTCTTACAGATCATTTTGATGAGCAGCGACTGCAGTCGCTCTCGCCCAAGGTAATGGTTCGCGACATACTCCCAGGTGTGCCCGACAAGGCCAATCTGAGCATACGCATTGACTCGGAAATGTTGGCCCTCAGTGGCATTCATGAACTGCTTCAGGAGACGGTCAGAGCGGCCACTATGAAGACAGAGAATCCTGAGCCGGCTGAAGAAGTTGTGAATGTGCCGCGCGATATTCAATATTCAATTGAATTAAACATCTTGCAGCTGCCACAAAAGAAGCTGCGACGAAATTGTCTCTTCAAGCTACCCAAAGAATTTGATCTGTTTAAGGAATCGGTAATAATGTTCTATCGTAAATCTGACATGAACTTAGCTAATAGATTGTATTTATTTCATAGCGCATGCCAACCAAGCGAGTAGCAGAACCCAAAACGCCGGCAAATCCAAGAGTTGTGGCTCAAAAACCAGTTACACCAGCCGATGATCAATTGGAATTGGAATTTGATTCGGAATTAAGTAAGTAAATTTGATTATTTTAAGCTTTTTATTTGCATTTCACTAATCGTTTCGTCTTGGGAATACAGACTTTCTAGGCTTTAGACGCACAACTTATGACTCTGGATTTGATTTCGATGAGCCTAGAGCGGAATCGGCTACGCTGCCGCTTGATGAGAATATTACTGTGGATGCAGTTGAAGAAGAGAAGTCACCAGCGTTACCCACAACGGAAATTGAAAAGGAAATTCAACCAGTGAGAGCGTCAGAGCAGACAGAAGAGCATGTGACGTTGCCCGAGACGCTAGGGGAAGCTTTAGACACAACAGTTATACCTGAAACAACGAAGAATGATGCCCTGCTGACTGTGGAGGAGGATGACATGCCAGTAAATAACGAACCAGAAGTGGACAGTGAATTGGATTTAACAGTCATGGATGTGGACATAAGTGCACCAGAGTTGCAGGCTACTAGTGTAGCAGAAGAGGATCCCAGTGAGGAAAGCTCCTTAGTTAGCAAAAATTCAACCAACATAGATGAGGAAACGAACGCTAGAGTAAGCTTCGATAATACCACAATCGTTTGAGAAAAATTCTAGAAGTAAAACATTAATTTATGTTTGCAGATAATCGACTGGCATCGTCGACTGGCGCCCACGTTGGAGGCGGCGCATGAACGCCAGAACTTTAGCATACAGGACCTAAACGATGAGGTCATAAGGAAGTGCCAGCAGAAGAATGGAGAGGCAACACTGGCGGATGTGCTGGAGGATAAAGATCAGACCAAACTATGTTGCTACATGCTGTCGTCATTGCTACTGGTATATGCCACATAAGATCATTAAAACATTTAGTAAATATAATCCTTATATATACATTTCTTTAGACAAATCAAGGGAATGTTAAACTGGAAATTGGTACAAGGGACAAGAGCAAACCAATTGAGTTGAATCAGTTTAAAATGAAGCTATTAAGCACTGAAAGGAAGCAACTGAATCCAGAGGATGATATTGGCAATGTGCGCAGCAATAACACATCATCAAAGGGAGAAGAAGTGAAGGCAACGAAAGCAACGCAACGCGTTAATAGCAAGCGCAGCAGCAAGGCATGTTACGAGCTAGATGATAGCATTGAAACAACAGTTAATGTCAAGACTGTGCGTCTTATCAAACCTGTGCCCAAGGCAACATCGCGTCCAGATGATGCTGACTCTGGCATATCATCGTTGCCAGCTTCGTTAGAATCTGGCATGGCCCTTGACACGTAGCATTGGCAGTAGTAGCACAAACTGCTGCAGTCCTGTGTGTAGTATGTTGATAGTAGAGGTTGCATAGAGTCTTGTGACGATCGTAGAACTATTTTTGTATAACACTTTAAACTTTCTCTCGTGTCTCGTGTCTCGTCCAGCAGCGTTTTAACATGTACAACGTGTAGTGCATACTAAATGTGTTTTTACAAATTTTGAAATTTTGCTTATTAACAGAATTATTCATTGCAGTCGCAGATTTCATGCCGGAATCTGCCATTTCCACAGGCTTATGCCAAAATTAAGCGACTTCCCCGGCCGGGCAACTAAGAAACTTGACATAATGCAGCAAATGCATCACATATTTCATTAAATTTTATGACCAACATTTTATGTACAAATTTTAATTTTTAAGCTATTTTAATGTGACATGCAATATTTTTTTTTTTTTTTTTTTTCAAAACCAAGTTTGAAGCAGTATTATTTAAGCTCGATTTCCTTATGATTGAAAGTCAGAAAAATTCTATTTTTATTTTTGATTTAATTTTTTTCGGTTTTGCTTTATTACTTTTTGATTTGCTTTATTATTTTTTCATTTGCTTAAATTTATTTGATTTTTTCTCTATTCATTTCATATATTTTTTTGTCATTTAATTAACAACTTAAGTTTAGAATTTTTTATACTTTTCATTTGATTCATTTACATTATTTTTGCTGATTTAACCATTCTTATTCCTCTTATCATTTGATGCATTTAAATCTTTTTCAGAAACGCAAGTCTTGATCAATCGTAATCTTAAATGAAACACAGAACAGAACAATTTTGGAAATCATGTTGAGCTGATAGTACTAAATTAACAAAAATCATGTACCTGATCTCGTAGTGTGTATGTATATATATATACAAGGATAATGTGTTCTTTTTTTTTTTTGTCTAAACTTTAAGATGCTGTAAATACAACATACAAAGTGTATACATTTTATATAGCATATAAGAATATAGTTGGTTAAGTTATACCTGATACAGAGCATTGTCTATTTACATACATATGAATGTGCAAATCAAACCTTTTTTTTAAGTAAAATAAGAATGCATGGGAATGCAAATGAAAAGATTCATTACAAAAACCTAAAAACTAAAATATTTGTTTGATTTTAAGGCATTTAAACAAAGTGCAAGTTGTAGTAATTTGTGCAGAAATTGCTGCTGAATTTACTGTTTGCTTAGCTAAATACGTACAAAGTGTGGATTGGATTGTGTATTGTGTTGGATAGTGTGTTTGGATGAGATGCTATTCGGAATCGCTGCTGCCATCGGTTTTGGGTTTATCCTCGTCCTTTTGCTCCTCAGTCTTGTAGTGGCGATATTCCTTTTTGAGTTCCCACATGTTTTTATGCGGATTTTTCATGTTATAATCGCAGACTTCCTTTAGTATTTCCTTAAGATAGCTAATCGGTTGATTGGTGATCTTGACCAGATCCTTAATGTTGTAGTATTGATGCTTCTCAAAGGCATGGAAGAGCATATCCATAACGGCGTTCTTATCATCCCGAGCCTTCTTGCCCTCGGCCTTCTTGCGTTCCCGATACTCAATCTATAATAAAGTGGTTTAGCATAAGTAATAGCATATATGTATGGTTTTCATAACGACTAACATTGTGGGCATGATCCTTGACTGGCTTATAGTTCTGTACGATTTTGTCAATGGGTTGCACACGACGCTGTGGCTCCGATGCCTTGCGAATGGACTCCAGCTTCAGTTTCATATAACAGTTGTCGGCAATCGGGCGGCATTCAAGCTTCTGCACAATGCGTCCCTCCATGTACAGTTTCTCGCTGTCTGATGTCGCTGTTGCCGCTCCTGAGCCATTCTCCTTGCCGTTGCCGGAAGCTGCTGTCGCCGCTTCCGTTGGTGCCATGTGGGAAAATACGCCAAGTGTTTGCTTCGTCACCTGCGACACGTCGAGTACATGCTCTGTGGGAATTTTCTCATCCGGATCGAGTGCAAGCACAGCGGGTGTGAGCGAGAGGGAGACTTGAGCCTTCTGGCCGGGTGTCTTGCTGATGCGCAGCTTGCCCACATCCATGTTGGACGGTGCCTTTTCCCATTTCTGTGCTATATATTTGGGCACTTTTACAAGCCAAACGCCACGTCCGGCATTGGAGAGATCCAAGTCCTTGTCAATGATTTGTACCTTGTCCTTATCGTCCTTAGACATGTTGCAGCTGTTAAATGTTTTTAAACGCAACAGCAAAGCCAACAAATGCAATTGTGAAATGAAAGCTACACAGCTGCAATTGAGCGACTGAAATGTAGCGAAAACTCAACAATGGTCAGCGAGTTGAAACAAGGTTGTTGCTGCGACATGCAGTTGTGACGTCAGCAACAAACCAGCAGTGCTTTATTGCGGAAATAATATAGACAGCTGTTATGTTATGTTATTATGCGCTTTATTATAAATGTTAATAAGTTATAATTTTAACTATTTGTGCAGCGTAATGCAATGTTTTAAATATAATTATAGCAAAACTCTGTTAACAGTGGTACTTAAAATACTGGTGGTAGTTGTTCAAGCAATAAGCGGCGCTGCCAACTTGTTTTTTTGTGTTGTTGCCACTGGCATCAGCTGTTACAACTTTCACACGCTGGCTTTTTGCTGCAGGAAAATCAAAAAGAAAATACGCCGGACAATTTGGACATGGCACCGCCAGCGGCACGGGCACGTTACAATGCCAACAAGGCGGACAATCAGATACTGACAAAGAAACCACCGAAACGTTTAAATGGCAAGAAAGACAACAACAATAGCGGCGATGTTGTTACTGCCGGCAACAACAACACCGCCACCGCCACCAAGAAGGAAAAGCGGTATGTATACATATGTACATATGTACAGTATTATTATTAAACATTCATTCATTTTGTGTAGCAAACAAACATCGAATGCTGTAACAACGGCATCCGAAAAGACGCAATCCTTTACCAATCCCATAATGCCAAGTGTTCACACTGCCTTCAAGACATTCGTTAGCGCCCGCCTCTGCAGCGCCATTTGGGCGTACATTGCTGACTGTGATGAAACGTTCAATTATTGGGAACCACTGCACTACATTATCAACGGTCATGGTCTGCAGACGTGGGAGTACAGTCCGCAGTTTGGATTACGCTCGTACACATATCTGCTGCTACAGGGTGTGCCTGGTTGGATCTATCAAAAGATATTCAATCCGAGTCCCATACTAATCTTTTATATGGTACGCTGCATGCTGGGCTTTGGTTGCGCCGTAATGGAACGCTTTATGTACAAGTGAGTGTTAAGTGTGGATTTGAATTGGTTGCCAGTTCTTTATAGATTTGCTTTCCAGATCTATTTGCCAAGAGTTTGGCATACATGTTGGTCGTCTGTGGCTCATATTTCAGCTGTTTAGTGTGGGCATGTTTGTATCGAGCACAGCGCTGTTGCCCTCCTCATTCTCCATGTACTTTGGCTGCTCCGCCTTGGCCGCGTGGTGGCAAAAGCGTTACAGTTTGGCCATTTTCTTTACGGCCATTTCGGCACTTCTGGGCTGGCCATTTGCCGCATTGATTGGTGTGCCGCTGGTGCTGGAACTGTTGTTACGGCAGAGGGATTGGCGCACCTTTGTGCAATGGACGTTGATTTCAGCTGCAACCATTGCACTGCCCATGATTGCCATCGATACCAGTTACTTTGGCAAATTGACCTTTGCGCCGCTTAACATTGTCTGGTACAATGTGTTTACCAGCCATGGACCCAATATCTTTGGCACCGAACCACTGAGCTACTACATCATCAATGGTTTCCTTAACTTTAATATTATATGGGTAATGTTCAAATGAGTTTCTGATTAACGATTAACTGTTGCTAATACTTAGTGTATTTTTGTAGTTGTTGGCGCTGCAGCTGCCTATAATGCTGGTCATGGACTATTTGATAGTGCCTGCCAAACATATGACAACGCTTAACTTTCCGCGTTACATCTCGCTGGCTCCGTTGTATCTTTGGCTATTGGTGTTCTTTGCCCAGCCGCATAAGGAGGAACGCTTTCTGTTCCCTGTGTATCCATTGATATCGTTGTGCGGTGCCATCACTGTGGATGTCTATCAACGCATCTTCTTCCGCTTCAAGTCGCTGGTGCTGAAGATCAAGGCTGGCAGTCACTATTTGGATCACACTATGTTTATTGCCATCATTGTGATGATAGCCAGCACTCTGCTGGGTTTGTCACGCGTATTCTCCTTGTATCGCAACTATCATGCACCCATGGATCTGATGCTGGAACTAAATCAATTCAAGGCAACGCCACAATATCGACCAAATGAGATTTATAATGTATGCATTGGCAAGGATTGGCATCGTTATCCCGGCAGCTTTTTCTTTCCCGCACGTAATTTCCGTTTGCGTTTCCTCAAATCTGAATTCCGTGGCATGCTGCCGGCCTACTATGACGACGGACTCAATGCCACCCAGGTGGTGCATCCCTATTTCAATGATCAGAATGTGGAGCATGAGCACATGTACTTTGACTACAATCAATGTCATTTCCTTATTGATTTCGATGAGGGCAAATATACCGAACTGGAGCCGAGCTACTCAAGACGCACCAAAGACTGGTCCATAATGAAGACATTGCCATTTCTCATACAGGAGAAATCACACAAAGTGCTGCGTGCCTTCTACGTGCCATTCCTAACCGATAATCACATAAAATACGGAGATTTCAATCTACTTAAGCGTAAAAAGCAACGAAACGGTAGCTAGAAATCAACTAACCAAAACCCAATCCAAAAATGTTACTTGTGACGTGACCATGCAATCCAGTACGCATTTTCATGCAGCTCATCATGTAATTCTGCCGAAATTGTAATTACAAACCAATTTATTTTTTGTCCAATTAATGTTTACTTGTGTTCCGCAAAATTTGTAAGCGCCGCATGTGGAGAAGTTTCGGAAAAAGTTGACCTGATTTTAGTTTGTAAGTCACCAGCAACGAAATACTTAATACAATAATTTTCATTACATGTTTTCTTGATATCACATGCCAAAGCTGTAAAGATTATGCTAGTGTTTAAGAAAGTATAAACATAAAAAAACTAAAGACGATTCCTAAAAGAAAAACGTTTCAACTTAACCTCAATGGATATAGACATTAGACATCATAAGTTTAATAGAGTTTATTCTTAAGCTTGTCGTTAAAAGTATCGTAAAAAGTGGGAAGCAAAATTGTACAATGGAATTCGCTTGCTTAGGACTACGGGTGCTGGATGTTTACAATGCTATATATTTGGTCTACTACATGTACAGTGGGCCCTATCATACACCTAAACACGACTCTCTGACTTGGACCTACAACAGTCCAACTGCCCAATAACAGAGGCTCAACTGTACTCTTAAGCTGCTTGTCCAGCAATATTTACAAAATTAGAAGACGAACACTGGATGATGGTTCCAATCCTAAAAGTAGACAGTCAGATTGTTTTCGGAGGAGCCCATCGTGTCGGAGGCGCTGAGGAGATTGGATGCAGCACCACCGACTGCATTACCATTGGACGTCGTTGTAATGGTAGTGACACCACCACCATTACCACTACCTCCACTGTTAATAGCAGGAGCTATCGTCTTGCGGTTATTGTTCTCCGGCGTCGTCTGGCCTGATGCTGTAGATCGTGCTGGGAGAGGGAATCGTGCTCGATTTCATCCTCTTCGTAGAGCTGCCCGTTGGCAGAGGCGCGGGATACGATGCCTGGTAAGAAGACTATTTATAGTGAATGCTCTGGGGCTGCTGGGGATTGTCTAAGCAAACTGGGATAATAATTATGATGGGTTCACACTGTGACTCAGTGTGAACCCAGCATAAGTTTGTACTTACTGCGCACCGTAGCTGCATAGCTTTCCCGCTGTCGTTCCCGCTCCCGTTCCCGTTCACGCTCCAACAGGGTGACGGCATTACCCAGAGCCATACTGCTGCTAGCTCCACTTGCCACATGATGCAGTCCGTTGTTAATGGGATTGGTCAGTGCCATGTTGCCGGCGGCATGCTTCATGTGCAGCACAGAGACGCCACCGCTGGTTACGCTGGCGCCATTGCCATTGCCATTCCCGGCCAGCTTTTCGTGCGTCACCAGATTCGCGGAGGAGACACTACTGTGCGCCTGACTGTGCACCCGATTGCGGCCGAGACTGAGGCCTGCTGTGCTGCCCTTGCGCTGCTTCTTGGAGCGCACAATGTAGCAACTGAGTGCCATGATGATTAGGAGGAAGAGACCCACAATCATGCCAAACATGCCCAGCATGCTGTGGTTCCAGCTGGACTGGGCCAACGTTAGACCCTCCATGGTGACACTAACTGGCACCGAGGTGCTTCTCGGCGGCACTCCCGAGTCGGTGGCAATGGCAATCAGATGCACCGTGGATTCGTTGAGGCTCTGCAGCTGCTCCGGTCGCATGTATATATTCCCCGTGGCATCGATCTCAAAGAGACCCGCATGCTGTCCCCGCAGCGATAGCTCCAGCTTGTCATTCCGATCCCCATCAGCCGCCTCAACCTTGCCAATGAGTACGCCCTCGAAGGAGTCGATGCGGGACTGCAATGACTGCTGGAAGTGGACAAAAGATTAGAGTAGAATACACCAGGACTTCATCTCATATACTTACGCTCTTGGGCACCATAAACTCGTAGTGTGTCTCTCGGAAGCGTGGCTCCCAGTCGTTCACATCGATCACCTCCAGCGTGACATCGGCAGTGGTGCTGTTGGTCAGACCATCGCTGGCAATCACCTGGAACTCATGCTTGGTCATCTTCTCATAGTCCAAAGGCTTGGCCAGCACCAGTTCCCCCAACGAGCCCACGCTAAAGAACTGCGAATTGATGGGATCCGCAATGGTGTACTTCAAATGCTTGCCGGGCTTATTGGTGGGCAGTGCCAGTATCCGGTTGCCCACCGCCGTATCCTCTCGGATGCGCATCACAAAGCGCTTCTGCACAAAGGTGAGGGAGCTGAGATCGCTATGGGTGCCAGGACGGGTTAATTGCACCGTGGTGAGTGCATAACGATCGGGATTATCAATCTGGGTGGCCTTCACCACCAACGTGGCGCCGTGTGTTAGATCCGCATAGCCAATGGGTGTTAGCAACGTGATGATGCCATTGTGCGGATGCACACGAAAGTATTTGGCATCCTGGGACTGCACTATGGTGTACTGTATGGGTGCACAGATGCCCTCGTCCTGATCGACGGCCTTCAAGGGCTCCGGACGCATGCGCAGCTCACCCGCCCGACCGTCTGCTGGCAGCTCGGCACTGTAGGATTCCCGCTGAAACTTGGGATTCTGATCATCCGCATCGGTGATGACCACACGCAGCAGCGTGTCCGAGTGTCGAGGCGGAGTGCCCTGATCCTGGGCACGCAACTTAACCGTAAAGTTCTGCAGCTGCTCGTAGTCCAGCGCCTTCTTGAGCACCAATGTTCCCTCAAGCGGATTGAGAAATTGCACCAGCTCCGCATACGGTCCAGGCAGTACCTGGTACTCCACCGTGGAGAACGGTCCCGGCTGATCCGCATCCTCAGCGCGAGCGCCCTGCAGTATGCGTGTGCCCGGCACCGTCACCTCGGATAGGGTCAGCGTATAGGGTGTGCCGATCCATTGTGGTGCATTATCGTTGACGTCCGTGACACGAACATTGACGGGCACAACGAAGCTCTGCAAGAAGTAACCAAAAGTTGATTGAGTTAGACGCTAGGCAAAGATAAACAACACCTCAAGAGCCGGGCAAACAATTCACTGGTCACTGACCCCAAAAAGCGGAGTTCAAAGCGCCTAAGCCCCTCTCTCTGCCCCATCCTACTCCCTACTCCCCTCTCTTGCTAGGCTATTCATAAAACACTGCATATATTTGCATGCTCAAAAGCTTGGAGCAACCCCCAAAATGGCACCCCCGGAAGTACTAATGGCTAATTTATGGGCCCCAGACGTCTAACCGGGCTAACCACAGGACCCACATAGCTCCCTTTGCGTCACCCTCTCTCTTCCCCGCACCGCTTGTCGAGGCAAGTAAAAGTTAAGTTGGTTTCTGTGTTTTGTTGATTCTAAAATTGAAATAGGCGTCATCGTTGTCTAAAAACTTTTCAATTGTTTATAGAGTACAAGAAATAGCCGCAACTTTTACCGCTTTCAAACATTCCTACATCCCTTTGGGTCGTAGTCCGTAGTCCCAACACCACAATCGTAGTGTGAACATTCCGAATCGTGTTTACCCAATTTCATTTAACAACTTGCACCCTTATACTATATATATATATATCGAGATTCACCCTGCACCCCCCCTCTGAGGCAACACATCACGCACAGCTAGTGTAGCAGGAACTGTTGGAGCAGGAGAAACAAGAGGAACAGCACTTGGAATTGAAGTCCGCTTCGATATAGGTTAATTGGTTGCCCATTACTGAACAGGTCGAGTGCACTGCACGATAGTAAGAAAGTTCTGCAGGTGCTGAATGCGGTTAAGAAGTTGATTCCAAGAACCTAAGTAATACCAACATTGCTCTCAAAGTGCCGGGCAGTCAACCCCCTGGCGTGGGTTAATTAAAATGGTCAGTAGGTTTGATTGATTGAACCCTATGGCTAGTTGGTATTGAAGCTAATGTCATTTATGGTATGTTTAGTAGGAAGAATCAACAAGCTTTAAAGATTTCAAGAAACTTTTAATGTCTTGGCTTCTCACAATAGAAAAAAGCTTAGTATTACCGCCAAATATTTAAATTTTTCTCTTGTCTGGCAACGCCTTATAAAAGTGTGACCCATCTAAAATGTAGAAGAGTAGAAAAACAATGCAGCCAGCTTATGGGATCTTACCGGATCTGTTGAGCGCCTACGCACGCATATGACATTCACATAGATGGAGGAGGGACCTCTCACGCCCTCCTTGTCCAGCTCTACGGACAGAGCCAAGTCCTTGGTGCCCGCCACAATGGCAACAGGAGCATTCTTCTCTCTCAGCGAGAGATTGATGTCGCCGGTATCCGCATTGGGATCACCATTGATGCGCAATTTGCCAATGATGGAGCCCACGGTTAGATCTTCGGTGGCCAGAAAACTTTCGGCTGAACCGCCGCCCTCTAGATAACATCTGGAGTCCAGTATCGCTCCATTTGCGACTGCAACGAATAGAAGAAGGCAAAAAATAATTAGAATCAAAGTGAAAATTTTTCTTGTTTTCTCCCTTTCAGTAATACTTTTTGTTTTGTTTTCTTTGGTTTGCGTTTTGCTTTTGTTTTCAGCGATTAGTGTGTTAAAAGTAAATTGCAGACCAGTGTGCAGTTTGCAGTTTGCAGTGTGCAGTGTGTGTTTAACACTGTCCATCGCGGTACAGGTTTATTTGTACTTTCGTTTCGCTCTACTAAGCTTCCGTTTATCTCTCACTCACACACTTTGGCAAACGATTCGATGCAATCTGTCTGCCAAGTCCAAAGCTTTGTTTTTGCTACACTTTTATGCCACCTGCCACTTACTACATGCCACATGCCACTCTATATATATATGGGCAGTCTTGGACTTGCTCGCTTGGTCAGTGCATGATTCATGGACTGGAGGATTCGCTTGCTTTGTCTTTAAATCGCAGCTGATTTTGTGTTTCCGGACAAGCTCCACTATTTAATTGTGTTACTGTGCATTGAGTTCATCTAAAACAGTTTTTATCTCATGCAAATTTCCATGTGATTCAAACATTAGAGTTAAGCCGATTGAATTAGTTTGGCTTAGAAAACAGCATAGTTTTTTGACATGAAGATTTTAAAATTATGAATTTCTTTTTATTTTCAACTTCAAACTAAAACGTTCTAAATAGATTTTAAAAGACTAAATAGTTTTCGACTGCTCCAAATTGTTATTAAATAAAAGCAATGCATTAAGAGAATTACAAATCATTTTTCAAGAAAAACCACTAGTCCTAAATAAAAACATTAAAACATTCAACTCATTGCATGAAATAAACTGTCGAGTTTTAACGCCTTACTCAGATACTTATATCAATGCTGATAATGTAAGACACCCCTAATGAAACTCAATTATGTGTGAGAACATGACATAACACTTTTTACTTAAGTAATTCATAAGAACATATTTTTAAAGTAAAGCAAAATAACAGAGCTATGCAGTTGTTTCCCATAAAGCGTTACGGTTAGCATAGCTATTATTATTATTTTTAGTTTGTCCCTCTTCTAAACATACAACTAGTTCTACTGGCCAAGTTAACACATAAGTACGCGTACATGTACTTGTATGTGTTGGGTTTTTAAACGTTCTGGTAAGTGGTTTCAAGAGCAAAAGAGCTGAGCTGAGCTGAGCTGACATTGTGACCCTGAAGAGAATTTCTCTTTATGGCAGAGCTGTGGACACATCTGAGTGCTGATGGATGAATTGCCAGCTTGACAGCTGTGTGGTGAAATCTTCTAGACTTGTGTCTTCTTAAGATCTTTATGTTGTGGGTTAATAGTTATGACATTGGGCAATGCCTATGATAATATCGTAACCATGTACGATAAACTTTCTTTTCATGTTGGAAATTGGCTCAATTTTGAGCTTAAATTAAATTTGCAGAACAGTTTTGTATGTTTAAAGATAAACGGATGAAGCACGTTTGGTTTGAGAGAGTTTGGAAAATGGAAAGTGAAGCTGTGTTTAGGGAATTTATGAGAAGTACGTGTTGGCTTACATTTAAGTAAGTTAATGAAGCTGATAAAGCTTCAGATAGCTGTTAAAATAAAGATGTACTCTACTTATTACAATAGTGCTCTAATAAAATAAAGTTGTAAATTAATTGTATATGCTATAATTAGTGTAAATGCTATATAAATTTAAGAAAAATTAAAATGATTTATGAACTTAAGGAATTGTAATATGTTTGCCAACAAAATATTTTAAAAATAAGTAAATGATTTCCTAATTTGACCAAAAGATCGTTGAATTTGACATAATTAATAATAATTAACTACAATTAAAAATTTTAAAATAATCAACACTTTTGTGATACATATTTCAAATTTACTTTAGCTACATGATGCTATCTTTATACAACTATCTAGCTGTTAAGTCTGGGACAACTGCTAATAATAGCTACTCTATTAGGAAACACTGGAAGAAATTGCATATTCTTTTTTATTTGTTTGTGTTTTAATTAGTTAGTCATAGGAATTGCATAAGTGCAAGTTGTAAACTCTTAATTAGTTGTTGATTTTACATAATGCTCAACAAATTGGAGTCACTTGGAAAAATAAACAAGACAAAATTCAGCATAAGGTTCAAATATCTGAAGCGTAAATCCGCGAAAGCAGTTGTATGATATAAAAACTCCAAGTCTGATGGAAAACACATGAGCATTTTCAGGGCACCGCAAACGCATTACATAAATCTGTTTTATCATTTGCCTGTTTTATATTTTTGTTGTTTTTTGTTTTTTGCAAAGAGATGGCGTAAAATAAAGTAAGTAAGTAAATAAATGAAAGTAAGTTGAGAGTTACTAAACAAATTTTGAAGACAAGTAAATATGTGTGTATGAGAAAAGCACCCACAACCAAAAATTGTACGTACGTCGCGACGTAAAATATACGTAGCAGATACACTTGGTTAGTTTAAGGGATAACAGAAAAAGTTGAGTAAAAGAAGAAAACAAAGTTCAAACAACAAATTTGTTCACTATATGTTGTATGTTGTTTGGTATATGGTGGTGTGTTGGTATGCAATCGGTTTTGTTTTGGTTTTTCTTTGATACAATTTTCGTTCTGCTTGATGATTTTCATGAAAATGAAATGTTTCGCTCGACGTAAATTTGAATCTGAATCTGACTTTGGATTTAAGTTTGAGTTTGAGTTTGAATTTGTGGTTTATTTTGTGGTTGGAAAATTACCGCAATCTTTATTTCAAATTGTCTCTCGGTCTCTCTATAAGGTTCTGTTTGGCTTAACACTATAAGCATCTGTTTTGACAAATTTCGCAATCAATTTGTGGCACAGGTCAACTTGACGAACCGGTAAAGAACTGTGACAAACCCATTAAAATTACGAGCTGCCCGAGATTCTACCATATCGTACTATATGTATATAACAAACTTCTTACACAATGATCGCAATCGGTGATGCATGACAATGTAATGAACCGAAATTACTTGAAACTAGAACAGTTTTGTAAATAACTTTTAAGAACTACGCATTTTCTTCTGCTTTTGATTCCAGAAAAGGCCTGCTCCATTTGCATATTATTCCCCCTTCACACTCCCCGTTACGTTTTCATTATCCGTAAGTCACGTAAATACTTTTATTCGTCATAAATCATTGGACCAGAACGCCGTGTTGACGTCTTTTCTTTTAGTCTTTCTTATACATTAGTAGTGTAGTTAGCTGTGTGTAGCTTTTCTCTCGTTAAATTTATGGAGCCTACACGACTACTACGTCCATTTAGTTTGGAATTTCACTAAATTTCGAAGCTTGTCTCTTTTGAAACTTGTAAGGTTATTTGCGGTTACATGTGGCTAATTGGTTTGTTTGCTTTTTAAAATGTCAGGACATTGTATTTATAGAGCAAAAATTCCATTCAACTTAAAAGAAAATTTATTTTGTAAGTGGCCCAACTTAACCAACAGTTTAATTACCAGAAAAGGTGGTAAAGAAATGGAGCAAGAACTAATTTCAAACTCTTGTACTTTACACTGCTGGCAAAGAACACGATTTAACTAATGTTTATAATTTTTTGGACATTTAGTTTAGGTTGAAGACCCGTTTTCACAATTTCTAAAACTTTAAATTACGATATCTTTGCTAAAAATGCAGGGATTGAGGAGCACTGTGTTCTACAGCCTAATTAATTCTGCATATAAAATTTAAGGATTTCTAAAATTTGATTTAATTTTTTCGAATTTTTTCCAACTTTTTAATACCTAACCCTTTACATTTTAATTATAAATGATTATTTTTCATTTTTTTCTTCTAATCGACTAAAAAATATTTGAAAAAAATATTAACACAAAATTATAAGAAATGACATTTTTGATTTCTAACTTTGAACTATGATAACTTGGCTAAAACTGCAGCTATTTTAAGCAGCATTTGTTCCCATTAACAATTCTACAAAAAATTTTTTGAAAATTTTATTTTTTTCAACATTTTTTTATAAATATTTCTTTATTTTTACAATTTTGTTTCCAAAAACTGTTCTAATCGACTAGAAACTTCAAGAAGGCTTAGAATATTTACACTTTATGGGGTCTAATTTTAAGATTTCATCGATTTTAATATATACAATCGGAAATAAAAGACAGATGGTATTACACGGTCGGGCGTGCTCGAATGAACTTACCATTAGCAAATAAAGATATTCCGAAAATTGCGTAGCATAAGCAATATGATTTAATCCACATTTTGTTGTGCTCCATAAATTGTTGAAATTCACTAACGAATTGTTGTTGGATGTGGTTCAGTTTCTTAGAGCACCATAACCAGAACTTTTTGGATCATACAGATCGTTTTTTGAATTTGCTCAGTTTATGATAATTAAGCATAATTCCATATATATGTATATTGTTGTAATATTCAGTAACACCTTTTTCTTTATTTTTTGTGTAGTTTTAAAGCTTCTCGTTTTTATAGTAATGGCATTTTGGTAACCGTTTGCGTTCTTTGATATTTATGTGTAAGTATGTACGATTCTATATGTTTTATCGCACATGCAATTTTTCACTTATTCACACGGTAATGTTTTACTTTTTTCCGTCCGCTCATATCTCTGATGTGCTATAAACGTTTAACATATGAAATTTATGGTTATTCTAGGCAACAGCTACGATTGTCAAGATTGTGGGTATAATATTTAAATTGGGTCTGTAAGGTGAGACGACCTAGAAAAGTGCGGCTTGCTTTCGCTAAACGGCTGTCAGCCGAGAGGAGTGTGTGCGAAAGAGACAGGAAGAACTGTCTAGATTATTACAAGATTATTAGTTAGACAAAACATTTTAGCACAGAAACCAAAGCAACTGGAACATTAGCCCGACCTCCCAGAACCGCCCCCCTAGTTCTCACTCTTCTGCTGTCTTCTTCTTGTGCCACAAATGTCGCACATATGTCAACCGTGTTATGCTGCCTCTTCTTTATTTAGTTGTTGTTGTTATTGTTGTTCTCCAGCTCGGTTGCCAGCAAAATATGCTCAATTGTTTGAAATCGGAATTGGCGGCATTTTACCGTCGTACTATGTGTGTGTTGCATTTGTTGTTGTTTCCTTGGTTCCGGTTTCTTCGCATATTTGTAGTAAGTTGCACCCAAGTCAGGACGCGTCTGTGTGGCAGACAGCGCTTCCTTGTGGCAACCCGTTGTATGGCAGCCAGATTTATGGCATGCCAGGAGACGCCACACCACACCGTACCAACACCAAATGCCACTGACCGTTGTCCACTGTCCATTGTCCACTGTCCACACTGGACGTTGGGCGAAAATGAAAACGCTTTTGTCCGGAAGTTGCGGAAGCGCACTGAAAAAGTCATTCACCTGTGTAAAAACCTATTTAGCTATTCCCAAACTATGCAATGCATTTTTCAACGGAATGTGAATAAATGCATCACCCTCGAACTGTTAAATGAAATGGTTAAAAAGCGCTAAAAAATATACCAAAGCCCTTAAATAACTCTTTGAAAAATACATAATCCAGCCTAAAACATATCCGAAATTCAAATATTTTAAAAATTTCTATCAGTTAAATGTTGATTATTACACTTTGGTAGTTTTAACACATAATTCCTTTATTTTTGCACTACATCTGCATTTAATTTGTTATATTCACTCTTTTATTAAATACAAAATAATTGCATATATGCAGTTAGGTATATTGTTATTCACTCGATTCGTTACGGAGTTCTTCAAACTACGCGTACACCACATGCGGCCAGACGACGCTCCAAACACAAACTGATTTTCCATAATGTTGCCAAAGCAGGGAATGCCCCCTAACAACGGGCAGCGGCAACAGCAACACACAACACACAACATACAACAGCAACAGCCTGTAATGCCGGTGCGTTTGCCTCAATTGTTGTTGTTAGACTCTGTATATGAATAAAGGTACCAGGAGTATGTTAAGTTTGTCAAAATAAATATAGCATTTTCTAGTCCATGATATGTGTAATTAAGCATCAATCAAGTCGATATTGTCTTAAAGGATTTACATTCTGGAGACTTTAAGAGCTTAAGCTACTAAATTTGAAATAAGCCGAAAAGAGCTGTTTCAAAAAGATGAAAGAATTTAAATTACAATAAAGAATTATATAAGAGCTAGAGCTACTAAATTTGGTTTGCAGATCCGATTGTTCTGCACGCAGATCGATATATGTTGTTCAAAAAAGTGAACAAAATATTATATGGTGTCAAATTTGGAAAGAATCAAACAGCTATATTGTGTTTCTATAATTGCAAGGATTGGTCAACAGTCAATATTTTATGTTTTCTCATGCTACATCTTTCCTTCTGAATATCAACAAGTATAAATATATGTTTAAGAAGTAATAGAAAAAATAAATAACTTAAGTATTTAAAATCTACTTAACAATAAAAAACAAGTTAAATGTGTCATAAACTCTCATAATACACCAGAAAACGAACACGGTCTTTTACAGTCGATTCGTTTTTCTGTAGCCTTAACTACTAGCTATCTTTTTGTTGTTGCTGGTAGTTGGTCATATGCTTTCGTACATATTGTAGTCATATAGTAGTATATTTTGTGAGTGGCAGTCTCGTCTGAAGACTCTCTGGGTCTGGGTTGTTGCTGTTGCTTTTACTCGCTTCTGTTTTGCCGAAGTCGTGTGTTGAAAATGTTTCCACATCACTCGTCAAGCGTTTCCATTTAAAATAAAAAAAAACACACACACATACGTACAGAGAGAAGAAGAAAAATGAAATAAAAGACAACAATAACAACAATATCAGTGGTTGAAAGCAGATACTACTCCAACTACTACGACTGCCATGGCGACTCTGCGCACGCGCCCAAGCTCAAATTGCGACGCTCAATGGAGCAGCGTGCAGTTTCAGTTGAGAGAGAGTGGAGACGGAGTAGGAGAGAGGGAAGTGGCAAGAGTGTAAGTTTCTTCTTATTAGTATTATTATTATTATTACTACTATCGTTGCGTCCGCTCTCGACTAACCCCTAACTTTTGCATACACCTGTGTCATCCTCTGCTTGCCGCTTCACTGAGCTCACGCTTGCAACCCTGCAGAGAGAGAGAGAGAGAAGAAAGGTCGTTGCTTGCTCTCTGTTTACATTGCAATTTCTAGCCCTGGCAACCAAGGCGTCCCAACAACCATTGCCGAGCCGGTTTTGGTTTATTTGTTCCTGTTCCTTCATTCCTTTCACTCCATATTCATGCCATGACTCAGTGACATTGCATTTGCATGTGCATGCCGTTAATTGCTGTAATTTCAAACTGGACGCGACATCGTTACTCCTTATTCCTGACTTGCTTACTCCACTCTCACCACTCTCATAATTGTATGCCTGTTGGATTGCTTTTTGTACTTCATTCTTTTGCTGTTCCTGTACAGTTTCGTGCTTCCTTTTGCATACTTCCAAGTAGTTTTTGGGCCAAGCTTTTTGCTTTCATTGTTCTTAGCGCTTTTTTGCTTTCCTTGGCACTGGGTGACTGGCAGCACTTCTGGCTTACTTTATGACCAGGCAGGTCGGTCGATTATGCTCGATTGAACTTTAATATGACTATGACACTTTCTTTAGGGTTCAGTATTTGGCACTTTATATATTCTATATTTAATAGCATACAATTTGGCTAGACTAAATGTCAATTCAACTTATGCCTATCAATCAGTTCAATACTTTAACTATTTGCATAGCATAGAGGGTAACTTGGTTAATTTTATAAAATCTATAACTCTGAGTGTGAGTTCTTGTCGTAGAATCTACCGCATAACTTCGCCAACGCCTGGGACACTTCCAAACGATACTCGTCCTGGCTGTGCGAATATCTGTTGCGTATGGTGAGCAGTGCATGCCGCAGAGCTGGACTTTTGGACCAGAGTGACTGACACAGACTGTCTGTGCTCTCCAGTGCAACTGCAAACTGTTCTACAGCCTCCGGCTGATCGAGCAGATGCACATAGCTCTTGCTGAGCACATCCTCCAGTGCAGCGCAGTAGCCATGCGTTTCCAGCCACGTTTCCAGCTCTAACAGCACGTACTGGGCTAACGTTGTGGCGGCTTCTGGTGAATCGCGGCTGGCATCGAGCACAGCACGCTTTTCCAACACCAAATCACTGATCAGTGTGACGACCTTGGCCTTGTTGCGCAGTTCCACGTCCGTGCTCTTCAGGATGCCAATCAAAGCCTGTGTACCCGAGGTGGATAGCACGCGTTGCTGGGCCAGTGGGAACCTGCGCAGTAGAGTACCAAAAGCGTGCAGTGCTGATGAGATTTCCGCGCTGCTAGTTGATGTCATTAGAATTTTGGCCAGATGAGAACCAAAGTTGCGTTCAAAGACCTTAATTTGCGCCTTGGGATTGTTGCCTGCCAGGGCGCCCAGCACACGCATGGCGGAAATGCGTAGATCCGTGTTCGTATCGTTGACTACAATTGGCAGCAGCAGTTCCTCCAGTCCACCGTGATCAATAAACACCAGAGCATTGTCAATTTGGTGCAGCAGATACTCAAGATTCTCCAGAGCATTTAGCTTCAGTTTGAGCTCTGACTGCACTGGCGTCTTGCTAAAGTTGCGGTATTGCTCCATCAGCTGCATGATCAGTTCACCATCGGTTTGGAAATTCTTTTGAAAGTCTTTGTAGGCCTTTCGTAGCTCAGCATAGCTGCGCTGTTCCTTTACCTTGCGCACCGATTCCTCAATAACATTTGCCTGGTACTCCAAGGCTAGCGGCTCACCAGCAGCAAACTTTGCCTGCTCCTGCTCCTTGTTCTGCAAAGCGGTGCCACGTTCGCTTTCATCCAATAGTTTAGCTTCCTTCAGGCCAGTCTGTAGATTAATGCGCACATGCAGTCCTTTTGGTATGGCCTGACCTGTAAGTTAACGACACGTTATTAGTGGCATCACGGCACAGTGCACATTGGTACACGTAATAGAAACCTTCGCCCACCACTTGCCACTCATCTGTGGCCACGAATTGCTCTGTTTTGTTTGCCGGCTCTGAAGCTGAAACTTGCAGACAACCGAGAACCAGACCAGCGGCTAATACTGTGAATATTGTGTTGATGTGCATCCTGAGTGTATCTTATATGTGTTTTCTTTCTTTCTCCGGCAGTTAATCCCGGCTTTGTGCTCTAAAGTTATTGCGGCTTTTGTAAAACGTTGACAGCTCGGACGGCACAACTATCGATAAGGCTTTCGATATTTTAAATATCGATGGCGCAAGTAGCTATTCAAGTGACGAAATGTATTTAGTAAATGAAATTGTTATTTTTATTTTTTAAATAAATCATGTGTTATTCAAATGTACGAATTATATGATTTATATGCTTTTAATACATAAGTTCAATTTGCATTTTGCTGACAAAATCTTTGAAAAGCAAGCAGTGCAAGCTGTAAAGCAGTTTAGTCGCTCATTAACTATCTGGCAACGCTGTTATTAGCATTGGCAGCACTTATTGCTAAAAATCCGTTGAATTTCAAATGACTTAAAACATTTTACAGACCAATTTGCCAACTTTTTGTATAAATTAATTAAAAGCAATATCGAAATTTAGCATGTATTAAGTGTCATCATGAACATGAAAAATACAATCTGGCTGAATTTTACAAGTCATGCTCTACGACACATTTGTAAATGTAAGTTCAAATTAGCTATACAAATTTATGCAAAAATTCTTTGCTAATGTCAACAAAATACATATGTTTTTTGTTTATAAGTAAGTGTCTAGGAATTTACTTTATAAACAAAACATGAATTATACTTGTACATATATTTATATGCAAATATATGAAGTCATATGGTTGTGGCGCCAATTGGACGTGTAAATAAACAAATTGCAGGCTTCTACATTTTTTTTGGGGGGGTTCAATATGCTAATTGCCGATGACGAATGTTTAAAAACTTTTAGTATAGTAAGTATTTATCAATCGAGTTTAGTATTTTTTATGTTTACTACTCGGCATACCTGTGTTGTTTGAAAGTGAGACCACAAAAATTAAAAGGCTGCACGACCACTTTTTTTTTCTTCTACTTGTTAATGTTTGCCGCATTGCCAAAAACCAGTCTGTCACCCGCTATCGCCTATGATTATAGTTATGGTATTACTAATTGCTGCTGTTGTCGGTCGTAGCGGTTAGCGAGGGGTTTTTATTTTTTTTGGACAGCATCTACTAAATAGATCTGCTGCGTGATGACGCGAAACGGAAATTCTTCAACTTGCATGTCGAAATAGTCAATCACCTTGAGCTGTTCTTTGGACAGAGCAGACACACGTTTTGTCAGTTTGTCATGGCATAATTGGGCATTGGGCTTGTTGCCAAATAATTAATAGACTCTTTTAGTTGGCCAAAAGCTGCTACTATTCAGTATGATCTCAGCTCAATTAAATACGAATAACTGAGCAAAAAATAAAGGCATGTCTAATTGTTTAACACTTGCGAAATTTCACAAGAAAGTCTTCCCTCTACCCATCTCAATTCCCTGTAGATGCTCTCTAATATCAATAATTTATATTCACTTGCCGAATTGCACATCTGATGTCAACGCAAATATTGTTATTATACATACACCTACAATATATATATAGGTATATGTTTATTTAGCGATTACCATTAGCTCGAGTAAAATAAAATATATGGTTGTATGTACATTTATAGACAATGAAATTGCAACTTATTTTGATCTATAAAAAGCACAATAAATTCAGTTGATATTACGGGCATAAAGCATCAAGTAAGAAGTAAGAAAATATATATTTTTTTGTTATGTTTCATAAATTACTGATCGATTTGGTGACATTCTACATTTACTTTCAATTCCAGTTTCCGAGTTGAACTGCATTTTAAAATAATTTTAGCTATACTATAAATAAAGCCTGCACTATTATTCTAGTTAAATTCTGGTTTTATTTATTATATATTTTTATTTTTCTAAAAACTATAAAAACTTAATTCCAAATTAGTTAATCCTGATTTGATACAATTCAGATTATCCTCGCAAAATTTTATGTAGTCATAAAATGCTTTTATTTGTTTGATTCTTTTTGAAATTAAAGCTATTTTGAAAACTTTAAATTTTTTTTAAATTCACTGGATCATACAGTTCCTTAGTAAGTTATTTAAATCGTTTAATATCAAAGTACAAAGGAAACGTTTACGAATTGAAATATTAAGTTTATTGATTTAAACCCCGGAGGCAGACAGGGTATTACAGGTTCGAAGTCCAATGTCTACAATTTTCAATAGACTACAAAACTGGCTAACGAAACAATCATTGAAATGTACATATATAACTACTATAAATGGCTTAAGTTGAGCGCGCAAACTGAAAGAGACCCTGTACTTGTGCTACAATAATATGATGTGAGCATTATAAGGGTTTATGAAATATTTTTCATATTAAAATAAAAATGTAAATTTATTATCTACAAAATAACATGCATTAAATAAATATGCTGCGGCTGTTTTTTGGCATGAATTGTATAAAATAAGATATTTTGGTTAAAGGAAATAATAGATTGGTGTACAGACAAGGGTAAATAAAGATACCTATATTCATTTGTATCAATAAAATACTTTTCTAGCTACGAGATACTTTTCTATCTTTTATGAAAATTGGTCGTTTGATAGAAAGGTTTGGAAATCTATAGTAAAATTATACGGTTCCTTTTGTGCCTTTTGTATACATTTCCTAGGCATCTATATTGATGTGTAGCTTCCAAAAAATTTGTCCATGTCTAATAATTTCAAAATTCCAGCCGGATCACCAAGTGAACCGAACTTTCTGTAACGAATACTCTCTCTTATACCCTTTAATGTGCTTAACACCATTAGAACACATTGTGCAAAGCTTTGGCTATATTTAGCTACATAATATACTTTATATATATGTATATCTCCAACTGTCTGTTACACACGCTTCTTTTATCCAACATACTTAAGAGACCCTCTTGCTGCTATTTAAAGTGCCTGGTCACAAAAAACACTTTTGATTTTGACGCCGTTTGTTTGGTCTGGTGATACGATGGGGACCTGTTAATAATATTAATTAATAATATTCTAGTCATCGTTGTTGCTGTTGCTGTTTTGCCGTTGTTCTTGGTTTCTCTATACATATATTATGTGGACAAGTGATGATGAGAAGCAAGAAATAAAATCAAAAGACAGACAGCGATAACAAAAACCACAATAAGAACAACAACACAACAACAATAAAGAGAGAAACGAAGCGTATACGATTCGATGCGAGACAAGTTAAGAATGAATAAACTATTAAGTGTATTGGCTCTGCCTCTGGCTCCGTGTCTGATCGTCTGAGGCTCGTTTCGGAGCTGCCTCTGAAAAGAAGTCTATAAATGGCTGCGTTTGTCCAGAGCCAATTTACAGTTTAGCATTGAACTTGGTCGGGAGTTCGCCAAAAAGTTTTCAAAACGAAATCGCGCATCGCGTTGCGTAGCCGACCCGTTCAACAGTGTGAAATAGCGTTTATATATTAAGCAATTGCGAAATGCTGCTGGTTCAGCTGAGCTCCATTCTACTCCTAGGCCTGGCCCTAGGCACCGGCATCAATGCCGCCTCCAACTTCCGTGAGTCCTGGCTTGAGCTTGTGAATCCACTCGATTTCTAATAGTTTTTGAATGTTGATTTTAGCTGCCGAACTGCCGCGTTGTCATGTGGGTGATACCCAGTGCATTATCAATGTGTCCCATACGCTGGTGCGTCAGTATGCACGCACAGGGTATCCGGCGGCTGGCTTTCCCCAGGTTGAACCCTTTCTGGTCAAGCGCTTTGACATCTCGGACGGACGCAGTGGCTCACTGAGTCTCAAGCTGAACTTCCGTGACGTCAATGTTGAGGGCCTGTCCAGTGTTAAGTTCGATCGCGCAGTGTAAGTAATTGAACTGAGGAAGTTCCATACCAAACTTGGTATTAACTATATATGCTTTACAGTGGCTTCCAGGCAAATCCAGCTACCAGCAAGTTTGAAATGTACGGCTCCTTTCCCAAAGTTGTGCTGCGTGGCAAGTACCTGGCCGATGGACGTATTTTGATTCTACCTATTCGTGGCGATGGCGATGCCGATATCACTCTGCACAATCCCAAGTTCTCCGTCAAGTTCAAGCCAGGCACTCAGGTGCGCAACGGACGCACCTTCCTCAGCGTGGACAAGCTCAAGGTGCTGCTAGAGCCACAAAAGTGAGTTAGCTGATTTAATTTCTTACTGTGTAGTAGTGTCTAACTTTTCTTCCGTTGTAAAATAGAATGAACATTAAGCTGACGAATCTCTTCAATGGCGACAAGGCGCTGGGTAACAACTTGAATCAGTTCCTCAATGAAAACTGGTCCGATGTCTGGAGCGAACTGCAGCCATCGGTGCATGTGGCCGTTGCGGAGATCATGAAGAGCGTTCTGTCCACACTCTTTAAGCGTTTCGCCTACGAGGATCTCTTCCTGGAGGACTAGAGCTTCAAATGATCCCATTTATGCATACATACTTTTACATAGTTATAAATAGTCTTAGTGCTTTAGTTATTATCGTGTGCGTGTACGAGTATTTTACTATATCTTCATCACAGGCAAAAAAAAGATTAATACGATGGACTGTTTGCTGTTTAAGTAAAAATTTAGTTAACAATTAAATAATAAAGAAACTCATTATAGAAAAACATAACAGAGAGAAGACTATAGTTATTCTAGGCGTATAATTTGGTAGTAACCACGTATTCTTTGCCTTTTCATTTCCGCAAAAAACTGCCACATAAATTTTGAACAATAATTTATTAATCCATGCACGTGAATACTGATGAATAATAATAAAGCACTTGCTATAAAGATGGTACAAACATACATCATGATAGTGCACTTCAGTGAGCTATAAATAAATGATATAGCAGTTAATGTTGTCAAGTTCAAGTCTAAAGGCAACGGTAAACGGTCAACGGTTGGAGGCAAACGATATCCAGTTAACCTTGAAGATCTTCGCAAATCGTCCATGCGAGTCAATCAACTATTTTGTGTTTCTTAGCCCTGTAATTGTGATCAAGTTAAACATGTTTATCATCAGGAGGAGGCTGGTGCACACACTGAGGTCGGACAAGCGGACAAGGGGACAGGCGGACATTGGGACAGTGAGACGACTGGACAGCTTTACTCAATCGGACAGTAAACTAGTTCAAACTTGTTGCTGCAGTGTTGTCTGAATTTTAGAGGTACTAAAAATTAATCACTAGAAATACTAGCTAAACACAGATATTCACAAATAGATACCCCTTAATAAACTTTTAGTTTTAATTTAGTAATTAAATGTAGAGAAGAGAATGCTAAGTTAAAATGTTTTCATATACAATTATCGGGTGAGCTTGATAGCACTCAACAATAGCAATTTGTTTAAGAGTGTTCTCTATTAATAAATACATATGTTTAGGTAACCCATATACCCTTCAAAAGGTATAAAAATAACTAGGAAAATGCTTTGTGTTGATAACTTAATACTAGCTAGACTACCTTAGCTTTAAAAGGAAGAGCTGGAACTTGTTTATGCTGCACTTTCCTCTTTATTTTCAAATAACAACTATTAGCATCGAGTGCTCAACTACTTATTTTATAAGAAATCATATCTTAATTTAAAATACGAGTATTAAACTATTGACCTTAAAAAGTGCAAGATTTTAAATTGTGCAGAGGTAAAATTAGTTTATTATTAATTAAGAGACTTAAACGCTAATTTATAGAAAACAAAATCAAAAAAAAACTGTAGAAATTATAAAGTATACATGAATTGCTGGGTATACTTTAGTCTAGTATGATTAGTTAAGCAATATATAAAAAACTAATATCATATCAGTGACAGTAAAAATTGCTGAGAAAATTTAAATCGGTTCAATTAAATAATTAAATTGATATAATTCATTGATTTTGTTATTGATGTGTGTAAAAACGCGATAGTCATAATAATTATTGATATATACTATAAAATATTTAACGAAATTAAAAGTAAATGAATTTAATACATAGATTTTTAGAAATACTTACATAAATAAATTCTCTCGATAGTTATAATGATTGGATGCCTAAATGCAAATGTTTTTGGGTGTCTGCTGAATAAAGGAGAAGAAATATTTATCTAACCCTTGCCATATGCAAATGACAATAATTGAGAATTTATGCTGTAATTTAGTCGGTAGGAATCGCCTTATTTGATAGTAGCTATTAGCGACAATAAAATTTATACACTTACCTTGATCAGATACAAGTTGCTGGGTATTAATGTGCATATCCAATGTGCACTTTAAACAGGTTCTGTTTTATTATTATTATTGCCTTTTTTTAGCAGGTCAAAAACACACTTGACTCACACGAGATGCTTAAAGCATTTCTCTAATGTTCTAACGTGCAATAAGTAGTATTATAAAGTAAGTTGAGTGGGGTACTTTTGTCAAAGTTTTATCGTAGACGTGGGCTATCCATCTATAAAAGCTAGTCAACTACTTGAGACATAAGTTAGTCGCTTTATTGCAGTCAGCGCTGTTTATTTGTTTACTGAAAATGTCGCGTATTTGTCTAGTACTTGTTCTAAGTGTAATCCTCTCGGTTCAAGCCAAGTTTCGTAAGCAAAAATCAGCATTTTAATAAATTAGCCTAGCTTATTTCTTGGTTTCTAATATATATATAGCCGATGATCCTAAACCCTGTAAGCATGGCGATTCCGAATGCATTATAAAGATAGTCAATTATTTGTTGAGCGAGAAGGCAACAGTGGGTGATCGGGATTTTAACTTGGTCAAACTGGATCCCTTGCCGGTGGCAAGGATGAACATCAATCAGGGAGCCGACAGTCCAGTCAACATTGATCTTACATTCAAGGATAACACAATCAAAGGCATTAGCACAATTAGATTTACCAAAGTTAAGTAAGTTGGTGTTGAAAAGAAATTTCAGAAATTAGTTAATGTAATTCACCGATATCCATTGCAGAGGATTCGACAAGGAGATAGCTAAGAAGCACGAAATCCATTTCCATGCGGACAATTTGTCTCAGGTTGGACCCTATACTATTAAGGGCAAAGTTCTCATACTTCCCATCAGCGGTACTGGCACTAGTAATATGACATTGGGTAAGCTATCCCATAAATAATCCCTTGAATTATAGTAAATGAGTTCTACTTTCTGTTTCAGCCAATACCGAAGTGAGCGCTGTCTTTACCGGCAAACCCTATGAGAAGGATGGAGAGACCTACATGGAGGCAACTAATCTAAAGATCAGAGCCAAGCCCGAGCGAATGTATTATCATTTTACCAACTTATTCAATGGTGATAAGGCACTAGGCGATAATATGAACGCGTTTTTGAATGATAACTGGGAAGCTATCTTCAAGGAGGTTCAGGTATCGATGCAAGAGGCCTTTTCTGAAATATTCCAAGCAATTGTCACAAAGGTCTTCTCCAAGTATCCCTATGACAAATTCTTTGCGGCGTGATTTGAAATTCAATTCTGAAATAGTGTGATATTATGTACTCTCTCATTTCAAATAATCCTAATCAATAAAAGTATATTACGTTTTACATTAGCTACATGTAAATTTATTTACAATCGATTGAGATCGTTTATAGATTACTATACATGTAACACTATAATTGACCTTTACAATCAATTAAGTAGTGGGATTATAATTGCCAGCGTTCTATGTACATATATATTCAGTGTTCTATTAATACAGCTGTAAACAAGATAATTACATTTTAAATATTACTTCAACTATCCACGACTTTTTTTTAATAAGATGTCTTCTTATATCCGCCGTTGTATTGTAGCTTATAGGACTTGTTTTTAGATTCTGCTTTCTTGACCAGCGATTAAACTTTGTGATAAACCGATAAATTTGCTCTTTAATAACTGATTAATGTTTAAATATAGAGTAAATAATTGCATCGCATAGACTCAAATAATCTATAATTATTTAATTACAAGCAATTGCTTTACATTATAAGGCTAAATAGATTCAATCCTAAAGGTTACTATTTTATGTGTTATTATAAAAATGTCGCAAATAGTAACGGTAGAAAAAGAGTTGCCGTAATTAACAATAAAAGTGAATAGTTTGAATTTCAGTAACATTATTATAACATTACGTTAAAATGGTTGAAATTTATTTCCAAATATAACACTCAATCTGAAACATTCTGATTGCACACATGCAAACTTTGCTCCAAGCAATTTGTTAGTTACTATTAACTATTCTGGGGAAATTAAGTGAAGGCAATTACTAGAACAATAATTGTATTATTACTTAAATACAAGCCATAAAAAAAGCACTTTATGCCACTTGAGCTATTAAGTTTATTCAAATTGCACAGGTTTAATACCCTAGGATGAGCATTCTCATTATAATGTACTCGACAATTTTAATTTTTATAGATTTTGAAATGAGCTTCATATATATTTCTCCCTAAAGTCTAGCATGCTTTTGAGGATAATATTTACCAGCTGCAGGAAATGCAAGAAAAACATTGCATACTTATAGGCTGCTACTTTTAAATAACACTGAACCTTAATGGCAAACAAACAATAAAATTTTATTTGGTTGAAGTATAGATTTTTTATTTATTTCCATAAATATTATCATTTTATAACTTTAAAATGATTTTGGGTAAAGTAAATATAATGATCCTGAACAAAACCATTATTTTGACATTAAAAAATAAAAACACACATTTTTGTATATTTTTAAAACTGATTGTAAAATAATAATATTTTATGTAAAAAAACAACTTTAATAAGATGCAAACAATGTAATCTTACGATGAGCACGAGATCATTCCTACGTTCGGCTCATCATTATAATAAGCATTAACAATGAAATGTTACTTTAAAGGGGAAATTTTCGCTTTGCTCAGATGATTACAAACAGTATGTAATTAACGCCTCTTAACAATGTCAAAGGTGAAGGGATTCCTGAAACAAAATTACACCTAAGAACTTAATAGTATTTTAAGATGGGAGGAACAGGAACTGAACCCTAACATTGCTATTAATTAAGCCAATAAAAAAATAAATTGTCTAGTGCTACGAAAATGACAAAAAATCTAATTGGTTTCTAATTGTATTTATTTCAAATTGCTTTTAAAAGTACAAGTCTAATTTTAATTATAATAAAGTTTGATAATTTATTACATATCGATTTAAAAATAATCCAGTTCAACTCAATTGGTTATTAAAAGTAAATTGCTTCTGTATGGCAAATTTTATTAATAAATATATATACTAAGTATTATATATCTCATTATTTGTCAAGTGCAAGTGACTCCGGCGAAGTCGGTGTCAAGACGCAAAAGTGATTTGTGTTTAACAGCAGTAAAGCTAAATGTCTCATACTCGCACTCGTATATATGTGATCTCGATCTAAATGCCCTATAAAAGCCAAGACAGCCGCTGAGAAATGTGACAGTCATTTGACGAAAGTGTTTCAGAATGGTTCAGAAAGTCGCATCTCTGTTGCTTATAGGCAGTGTGTATTGTATCTTATCCTCGGTGCACTCCTCCCATTTGCGTATGTCGATATCCATTAAATGTTCCATTTGAAGAGTTGAAAGCATTTTTTTAATCTTAGCTGCTGGGATTACACAATGTAAAATAGAGGATGAAAAGTGCCTGAAGGATGGCATGAATTATGTGCTGAAGAATCATGCTACATCTGGAGTTAAGCAACTTGGCCTGGTTCCGCTTGATCCGCTGCGTGTGAAGAAGTTCAGCCTAGGAAAGAATCCCAAGAGTCCGGTTAATATAGATCTGACTTTCACCGATGCAGAATTACTGGGTCTCGGCTCAGCAGAGATTAAAAAAATATCGTAAGTCAGCGAGAAAATACAGTATTCATATACATGTGTACATACCTAATGTAATTAATATCTTTAATCCACAGACCTTTTACAAGGGATCTTAAGCATGATTTACATATTGAATTTTTTGCCCCACAACTCACGCTCCAGGGTCCATATAAAGTGGAGGGCAAGGTCTTGATTCTACCCATTCATGGCGAAGGAAAAGCCGTAATCATGTTGGGTAAGCATGGCTTCATTTCCATTTAAGAACTTGAATTAATCTTTGGAAACTATAGCAAAGTGTAAGGTGCGCGCTGTGGTCAAAGTACATCCCGTCTCCAAGGGTCCAAAGCACACGTATGCTGAAGTACAAGAGGTTAAGCTACATCTGGATCCAGCGCATGTGACCTACAAATTTACCGGTCTGTTCAATGGCCAGAAGGCGCCCAGCGACGCCTTCCACACCATGGTCAATGAAAACTGGAAGGAAATATTCAATGAGCTGCAGGCTGACATATCCACAGCCACGGGTCTGATATTAAAGGCAATCCTCAACAAGACTCTGGGTAAAGTGCCAGTCGAAGAGCTCTTCGCAGATTTTTAGAACACAGTTGTTAGTTGTTTCTTAGTTTCTAGCAAAGTTAAGTTTTAATAAAACAATAATAATAATAATATAATAAATGAAAAGGTAATTTTCTCATTAAAACTCTATTGGGCTAAGTTATAGTTGCTTTTAAGATGCCACTAAAAATTATTATGAATCAAATTAAAATCTTCAAGTCGAGTTTACAATTTGGATTTCATATCGAGTCAAAAAACACACTGACATTAATTACGTACTTATCCAAAGTAATAAACATTTCACATTCAACATTCTCAAAGCTGCTTATATCATATATAATACTCTTAATAAAACTGTGTTGAAATTAACAAATAATAATAGTTTCATTGTGTATGCAATACACTTCAATAATTTGCATATACTTTGTATAAAAGTATACATATTTTTTAAGTTTACTTAACTATGCATTTTATGCATGATTACATTTGGGAATATGGGCACGACGATTGAATCTGGGCGGGGATGAGGGTGGCAGTTCGACTATGACATTGCCAAATTCCAAATTCTCCAAATTTTTCTCGTCCTCCGCGAATTCATTTGGATGAACAGACAATTTGTTGACATCCTGCGGAGGATCGCATAGGGCAACGATCTCTGGCAAAAAGTAAGTATCCGGCGATTGTATTAATGCGTTCAAAAATTTCTCATGCACCTTGGCGCTACTGACAACATTGGCCAGCTGATATTGTTCAGCTATATAAAGATCCACGCAGCTCAATTGTTGTGCTGTCTGGGCTGTCAGCAGTTCGGAGGCTGCCAATGCCAAAGCTCCCTTGATGGTGGCCTCGTGACGTGCCGTCATTGCTGCAGAGTAGCGATGCTCCAGATCCATTTCCCAGTTGAATACATGCACATAAATATGAGCGGACTTCAGATGCTCTCGCAGCTCCAGCAACAAATGCTCAAGAGTTTTGGCATTGTCTAGAAATAACAGAAAATATGGTTAACAACACTTTACAACTATGGAGTTTGCTAAATTTACTTTTAGCTGTCTGTGTCATGAACTGCAAGGATCGTTGCCTCAGTTCGATGCTCGTGAACGTCTTTAGGGATCGCAGATCATCAAATGAGGCAGTTAGGTGAGCATCACACTCCGTATACTTCATATAATCAAAGTTACGATTAGTCTCCAGCAAGCGACGCAGGCGGTTGAGGAAACGCTCCAACTTGGTGCACAGCACCTGTACATGATGGCGCACATTGTAGCCCTGGGGCATGGAGCTCTTCTTGGGTATATCGAACACGTAATCCGAGGGCACCGAGTTCAACTGATTGCTGGGCAAATCCGAGGCAATGTGACAATGCAGCGACTTGAACAGCTCCATTAAACGCAGCACCGCGTTTTGTTCAAAACTATTTGAGTCAGAAAAATATTATGTTTGTATTATTATTAGTTTTTAATAGTTGCTAATTTACTGCATTTACCAGTTGCCAGTCAATTTAGATGAGCAAAGTTTCTCATTGTGTTCCACATTTTCCTTTTGCTTTTGGCGCGAAACATTTGCTGCAACAAATTTGCTATTGTTGTTGTTGTTGCTGTTCGACCATGATTTCTTTTTGGCGCCGCCGTAGGGAACGCATAGCAAACGCTTGGGCAGCAAGGCCAAGGAGTGCGGACACCCGTACCCATGGAATTCAAATTCAGGCACATCACTATTCAAATTTAAATTGTTGAATTTGTTATTAATTTCCTGCAAGACGCCAGCAGCGGCATTCTTGGGGCTAAGGGCATTCTCTTCAGTTTGCGGCTCTTTGCAATCAATTAGCGAACAGAGCTCTGAATTAAGCAACTGCAGATTATTGTTTAATTGCTGATCATCATCAGCTTCCGATTGATTGAAATTCATGTTCAGTTCACACTTTGCGCCAAAAAATCCACAGCAATTACACACTTTCCAAGCTAAGGTCTCCAGACTGTCTGTCTACTCTGTTCGGTTGAATGTTTTGCACTGAGCGTCGCGCTGTCTGCGACAAAATTGAAATGGCGGTGAGGAAAGTTCTGTCTGCCGCCAAAGAGTCTGGCCTGGCCACACATACACACTAGACTTATCGAAATGTCATCGAATTGTCGAGATCAAACAGCGCCAATATTTCCAACTAGCTGGCAACGCTTAGAGTGTCAAATTAATCAAATAAAATAAATGTTTAAATACACTAGCACCTGCACTTATTCAAAACAATCGATTGCAATAAATTTGTATTTTAGTTTAACATGCAATTAATTTATTACATGCCCTGGGCTGCAACACAAGCTGGCAATGCAAGTGTAGAGTTTTTTCCAATGCAACCATGTGCTTTTATTTTCCCCTAGTTGAGACATAACGGCAAAATATCCCAACCACAAAATGTTGCTCTTTAAAGTAAATAAATGTTATGGTGTCAATCTGTTACTAGCAGAGCTTGAAATAAATCTTTTGCTTTTGGTATATTTATTGAATTTATTTTATATGCTTGTTTTACTTTTGTATGACATACATAAACAGTTACATGTTTTACATTGTACATTTTATTTTGTTGTTTATTAATATGTATACTTAATATGTATTATTATTACTTTTAGATATATTTGTATAGTAATATGTGTATACATACGTATTACGTATTCCTTATGTAAGTTTATTATGTGTTTTTAACAAAATTGAAAACAATTTTTAAAAAAAATTAAACAATTAAACAAACATAACCTCTATTAGTCTGGATTAGCACTACTAAACGATATATGTATGTACGTGTGTTTTGTATATATTTTGATCATTTTCTAATTTGATTATATTGCATTAATAATAAACAATAGACGATTACAGATTAGTTAAAGCTACAACTTAGTGCGCGTTCTTGTACTTCATTTAAGAAAGAGTCTACAACAAAAATGTTTGTTAAAAACAATAACAAAATTATTACGATATATTATAGTATATGTATGTATGTATGTATGTAAGTATTTGTATTAACAAGATTTGTAAATTATATTGGTTACAAAAACAAATACAAAGCAGTAATGGATTTTCACTAATTAAATTTTTGTTTTTTATATCACAAGTTAAAATTTTGATTATTGTTTGGTCAATTTTTCATTTTTGTTTTTGTTTTTTTTTAATTTGATACATATAATTATGTGTTTATGTATATGAAATGTTTGTTTATTATGTATTACATAAATACATTTATGTAATGTATGTATATTTATTTACATTAGAAAATATGCTAAGAGCGTAATTATTCAATAATAAACATATGATATTCTTTTTATTAGATTTTAATCTTGTATAGTAATTTTGTGTAATTTGTTTATATAAATTGGTCTACACTCAAGTCATGATGTTACTTAAATTGGTTTTATTTATGTATGTATGTATATACTGGTACTAACAATTAGATAGAATAGCTACAAAATTTGAGTTATGCTTTCACTTAAGGAGATTACACAGAAATTCGAGTTAGTTGCATGCAGTTAGTTAGTTAGTTTTAGTTGAGAAGATTAAATAGTTAAACAAATTATTCAGTATTATTCTTGTAGGTATTGTATATATGTATATAGTATATATGTAAGATCGCGTTCAGATTTCGACTATATGATATGTAAAGTTCTAGTTTCAAAAGTTGAGAAAGACAAGAAAATTCTGAAATGCTGCTTTGGTTTTTTTTTTTTTTATAATTTCCCCATATTCATTCATGGTACACGTTCTATATTATCATCTACATATGTTTCCAATCTGAACGCGATTTATAGAATTGGTTATGTTTCGAGTTTTCGCTAGAGTTGTTTACGTGTCGTAAATATGTATTGTAGTATGTATATATAGAGCTATCGTATATAGCCCAAGTTTCAGACCAACGACTCTCTGACGTTGCTTTTGTTTACCTGTAAAATATATAGTTTCAGATTCATATATGATTAACTGGTATATAACTGGTGTATTAGCTAATTTCTTATCATATTGCATTATTTCGATATTGTATGTAGATGAGTAGATAGATATGTCGTGGATTTGGTGTTGGTATCAGTATCAGTGTTGGTCTTGGTATTGGGATCTCTAGGTCTAGGGCGAGAAAACGCGCAGACTGCGCAATAATGTGGCCAAGACATTGGCCAAACACTCGGCCTGCAACGCCAATTGGCCAGCGCCAATTGGTCCAATCTGTACGCCAACCAATTCCCGGAAACTGCTTGCCACATCGTGCACCTTCAGCACAATGTTGCGCGTCTGCAATGGCGCCGATGTGTGCCTTGTCATGTCCTGTGCCAGCTCCGTGATCCTTCTAATGGCCGTCAGACAGGAGGTGAGATGATCGGGCAGCGTTATCAGCGTCATATCAGACATGGAGGCCACCAGGAATTTACTAGCCGTAACCAGCGCCAAAGTTTGTTCCGTCAGCTCGTTGCGTGCCCTTTGGAATTTCTCCTCGTCGATGCTGGTGCCACCGCCTGCTGATTGGGCGGCGGAGCATTGAGCGGCCACCTGATCCAGTTTGATCAACAGTCCGGCCATGGCCACATCCGTTTTGGCCAGCAGCGCCTCGCCATCGATGAGGTGACCGTTCTTGATGAACAACTTCTCGCCGTGCAGCTGCTGCGGCTTCTTGGGCAGCGCCGGTTGGCCATTGGAATGCGCATTGGGTAGACGGGCGGTGGCCGGTATTGGTGGTATTGTGGTGCTGGCGGGTGTGTGGGTATGTGGCAGGCCATTGACGGGACGTGGACGACTGGCAATGGGCGGCAGCGGGGGTTTCTTGGGCGCACTCACCACTGTTGTTGTTGTTGGGGCACTCGCCACACTCTGGAGCACACCTGCCTCCAGGCTGGCGGTGGGACTGCTGCGCGGTGGCAACTGCGGTGGTGAACACACCTCACGGAATGACAGACTTGGCTGCATAGCAGCAGCGTTCCGTAGCTGCTGTTGTTTCTTGGGCGAATACCGCTGCAGCAGCTCAGCACTTTTGGGCGGACGCGCGGGCGGCGGTGTCTGCTGCTCGGTGGTGGGTGTGCGCGGTGGCGGTTGCACTGCTTCCTCAGTGGCTGGTGGCGGTGGCGTCTCCTCCTTTTTGTGGGATGTGGGACAACAGCTGAACTTACTCTTGCGCTCCACGGTGGGATATTCAATGACATGTGGTTGTTGTGTTGCTTCCTTGGAGTTCAAGTTGTTGTTGTTGTTGTTGTTGTGGTTGCCATTGGCCACCGACTGGAAAAACTCACGCTTGGCCTGTACGGAATTGCTGTAGAGGCATTCCGTTTCCGTCTCCAGTTGCGGCTGCACCGCCTCCAGATTTGGTGGTGGCGGTATAATGAACGACATAATCTCCTCGGGCGTCAATTCCTTGGCGGGCGTGGCTTTCTGTGTGGGTGGTGCCACCAGCATCTGCTGCAGAAAACTATCCAACTCCTCGGCCCGCCCCTCAAAGCCCTTGGGTGGTGCCGCATTCATCAGCGACAGCGAATCCAACTCATCGGGCGTCTGGGGCGGTGGTATGGCACGTAAATCAATCAAATCCGTATCCGTCTCAATGAACGTATCCTCACGCACCTCAAAGCCATAGATCTCCGATAGCTGACGCGCTGCCACATCGGTATCCGCTGTCGGCACATTGCTGATCTCCTTCAGCTGCTGCAGATACTCTCGCAAATTGTAGTCCTTGGTCTCCGCCCCAAAGTGTGTGCCATCGGGACTGTGCAGTCCGAAACTGCTGCGCTGTGACACCTGCTGCTTGCCTGCCGCCCCCGCCCCCACCGACGCCTGGCTCAACTGTTGTGGCCTGCGGGTTGTGGGCGACTGCGCTGGCGATGCCACAGATTCGGAATCACTCTCGCTCTGCGAGAAATCGTTGCCCAGCGCCTGCAAATCACTGAGCAGCTGACTAAAGCCATTGAGCTTGCGCTGTGGACGCGGACTTGAGGTGCTGCACAGACTCGGCTTGCGTTTGGGCGTAGCGGGTGTGGGCGGTGCGGAGGCAGAGACTGGCTCCGGTATGGCATTCAATCCTTGGGTAATGCCACTCAACTCATGACTGATCGTCTCGGCCAGCAGTGTCAGTGAATCGCTGTGCTTCAACGCAGTTGTGGCAATCACACTCGAGTGCATCATGTTGGCAGTGTCCTCACTGGAGGACACCTTGCTGCTGTTCAGACTATCGCAATCGCTGTCAAACTCCAGCATGGCAACACTTTGACCCAACTGCTGCTGCTGCTGCTGCTGCTGCTGCTGTTGTTGCTGTTGCTGTAGATTCAGCTGCTGATGCTGATGTAGATGCATGTGTTCCTGTTCCTGCTCGTTTAGATACTGCTCGGAGCATTGAACGAGCTGCTGAAGCTCCTGGACACGACGCAGCACCTGCTCGTTCTTGGCCTCAACAGCCAGCTGACTGCGTCCCTCGCTGCAGTAGTTGCTGCCACTGCTGTCACTAAGGCCCGAGTCCTTGGCCGCCTCCTCGAGTAGCTCGGTGGCCATTACACTGTGCAGATCCAGGTCTGTGGTGGCATATGGCAGTGCCTGCGACTGCAATTGCAACTGTGTTTGAGGCTGTGCCGGCTGTGGCTGCGATAGAACCGCCTGATGAGGCATGGGATGATATGGCGGTGTCATCAGGAAGTTGACGCTATGCGCCCGCGTATGGAATGGCAGCAGATAGCTCCAGCCGGCGGGCAACACTGTGTGCTGTGACAGAAAAGCGGGTGCATTGTCATCCTCATGCGGTTCGCGTTCTCGGAGCACATTCAGCATATTCCCTGCAAAGGAAAACATTGGTTTAAATCAAGAATTTAGGGGAAAGAAGAGTTCAGTCTCACCTGTCAGCAGACGATAGTATCCGCTCAGCACCAGGCTAAACTCGCAGGCATCACGGTCCTCCATGATGAACTTGACAGCACGATCTCCTAGCATATAAATGGTCACACTACAAGTGACATCATCCTCCCGCTGCACCATCACATGAGTGAAATCCTCTATGGCCGAAATTGGCTGTGGCTGGCAATAAGTTATTTGAGAATTGAGTACAATTTGCATATGTCGAGATAACAGTTAGTATGACAACTCACCACAGAATTGCGAGCACTTGATATCTGACTTAGACCGAATCTCGGACTGACCAGCAGAACTCGTTCCATGCCCTCTCTTTGGTTTGTGCTGAAACATTTGGCGCCGTAACTTGGTAAACTAGCTATTATATCTAGATAATGCAGTTTCGCCTGTAAAACACATGTGAAATTCACAATTAATTTCAATTTAGCAGAAATAACAAAGTAATGCAAAGCTTTAGCCATGAACTGTTATGTTAACAGCACTTTTATAACCAGACAGTTGCTAACAGCCTCACTGCAAGGAAACTGTTTGCGCTCTTCGCTGTAACATAAATGCTAGGCTATGTTAAATGTGCTCATGTTAAGTTAGCATTAACGTGCTTAACAGCCGCTGTTACTAGTTAAGCAAAGCTAATTTAACATTTCTCCATTGATGCTCACCTGCAGCTGTGTTAAGACTTTGCTGGAGGATCCTGTCATTTCTGCATTGAGCTTTAAAAAGTGCGATATCAGACGTCTCAGCTCCTTGCGTTTCATGCCCTCAAATAGACTGACGGGCACAAAGCGTTCCAGGCCAAATTCACGTCTATAATACAGAAGAAATTAATAGAGGAGTACAGTTAAAATTGGATATGTAGTAAGCTCTATTGTGGCACTCACTCGACCAGCTTGACGGTTAGCTTGGCAGGTGAAAAATTATTGGCCAATGCATGCTGATGCATGTGGAGTGCGGCCAGACGCAGGGCCAACTCCGGCTGTAGCTCTGGGGCGAATCTCTCCTGGTTGACATCGTTGCAGCATTGCAAGTACAGATAGTCCAGGGCATGAAGATCTCGCTGTGCCAGCTCTGCAGCCGAAGTGGGTACAAAGGTGATGCGAAACAGACAACGCAGCTTGTGAGCTCCCGGACGAGCGGCAATCTGTAGAAAATAGAAGCAGATATAGTATGGGATTGTTCAGATTTAGTATAGCAGTGTGTTTAACTCACACGAGCCAGTGACTCCTGGGGATCGAGCAGTGTGAGCTTGTTGCGCTTTAGACTCTTGACATGCTCCAGCACCAGGCTGAAGAGTTCACCGCAGCAGAGGCAGAGTTTGTCCAGCAGGGAGGTAACCACATCCTGCACCGTGGTGGTGGCATCATACTTAAACGACTTGGTCTGTCCATTCTCCAGAAAGACCTTGAGCACATTAGCCATTGGTGGCACACAGATGTCGCCCAGCGAAAAGGCCGATGGCTAAAAGCAAAAAGGAAAAGATTAAAGATTTAGCGGTATTAAAGTGATGTACTTGACTTACCGGAAATAATGGTGCTCCATTGACGCACACACTCTCGGCAAATCGTACACGACTGGGACGCGTGCGCAGCTTGGCTCGCTTTCCGGCGGAGAGCAGCGTAGATTTTCGACCGGGCAGCACACAATGAGCCATGGGCTGACAGACCAACAGCGAGACTTGAGACTCACAGGCACGCACCAATTGAATAACATGATCCCTTGGCGCATCCTTGACATCCTCGCCATTGACTGCCAGTATCTGATCACCCGGCTGTAGTTTTCCTATGCTAGGACCTCCCTCGGTCACAAAGCGCACAATCACAGGACGTTCACTGCCCGCCACGAAACCAAATCCCAAACTGGCGTTGCGCAGCAACAGTACCAGTCGAGGCTCCGGCGGATGCTCATCCCATCTTATGCACTCGGGTGTCTCATATGTGGTCGTCTTATTTAAATGGCTGGATATCACATTAAAATTATAGGTTATATCAATTGTTTAGCTAGGATTAGAACTACTCACTTGATGTAGTAGGATCGACCCTTGGAGTCTATGGCACGCTCCCAACCATAGGTGAGCTCCTCATGCTTGCTCCAATCCTCGCAAGCGGGCAGCCAACCAGATGATTGCGTTAAATGACTATAAATAAATGAATATACAAAATATTCGTTATATATTAGCATAAGTATAGTCTAAGTATTACAATTTAATTTAAAACATTTTTTATTTTTATGAAATCATTGATGGAATATTTGATGAAATTAGCATTTAGTTGGAATTGATAATAAAGACTCGAATAAAATATTGCGTTTGATTTGGCAAAAAACAATTTGTTGTAAATAAAATGGAATAATTTATATCTATAACCCGTTAATTCATCACCGTACACATACCTTCTATACTCATACCTTCTAAACTAAACAGTAATACATCTGGTAATTCTACAGTTTGCTAAACAAACTTAATGCAAATTTTGCTTGAATTTTAAATAATGATATGCACAAGTAATATAGAGTGTACGTGCCTTCGGTGCACTTGACCCTGAACTTGTTGCAACCCGTAAGTGCCCCCACTTGCCTGTTGACTATTTTATCTTTTGGGCCCAGTAAAATGCATTTCAATTGAGATTAATCAACACTAATTGGGTTATTTGCTCGGCTATGCAGTAAACTGCAGCCATAATCAGGGCCAAACCAGAACAGAACCGAACTCTAGCCTATAGTATAGCTTTATATACATAGTTAGGGTGGCCAAGCCCAAGAACAACTCGCTTTGAATCAGGGGCGGTACGAGAACCCATGGCAAAACCCACCTTGGTGGTTTCCGTTGCTGTCTTTCTTCATTTCCTGGCTGCACACAATTGTGATAATTAGTTTTGCACTTTGTCCGCTGAGATAGAGTGCGAGAGAGAGGGAACGGCCTACACGATCCACTCGTTACTCGTTACTGTTACCCAGTTCCAGTACCCGGTAACTGGCACCTAGTAGAAAAAAAACAACAAAACCAAAACCAAAGCCCAAGCAATGTTCATTCATTCAGCTAGAATGGCAGACAGCAGCACCCACAACAATCCCTCGAGTCTGTCGAGCTACTTGTCCCTATTTGCACCCAACTGCCCCCATTTTCCTGCCCGATTCGCCTCCCCCCTTTTTCCATGCCACGCCCTGTTCGGTGGTGGTAGTGATGGTGGTGCTCTTATGGCATTTTGCGCGCTTTCAGTTTGATGTGCAACAAAGTGTAAAATTATTTAATAGAATTTCGTGCATAATCAATTTATGTGCAGCACCCAGGCATTTATGAAGGCAGTCAGTCAGTCAGACAGCCTCGACCCTTTTCAAAGGATACACCACACTCTGCTCCAAAACAAAAGGCTATCCAATGAGTCGCTCTATTTGCTGGACTAAATGTTACTCTATAAACTCTATTTTTAAATGTTTTATGTTTATAAACTTAAATATATATTTATACACTGCCTACTTTTTATATAAATTAATTAAAAGTAACATCTAAAAATAGTGTATTTAATTATTTTCTTTATTTGAAATTCGGTATACACCATTCGAGTTACTGTTAAGAGAGTATCTTATTGTGATTTCTCTAGACAAAAGCATTTTTACTGTTGTTCCACTAATTAATGAAGAATAAAATGACATTTTTAAAATATTTTCGTCTCTTAAAAAAGAGAAAGAACGATATGATATATCTAATTACTTGTCTTATTCATTTTTCTGTAAAGTAAACACATTTCTTCACTTGTGTTTTAAGTTTAAAAAACTATATGATTATAATATTAAATTAAATTAAATTAATCTATCATCCCTAAAAACTAAAAATGTTAAAGACTTATGTTAAAATGTTTAGTTTAAAACATTGTGTAATTGTGTAGTTTAAAACACAATATAAAGTTTTTTATTATAACTTTTAGGGTTAACCATAACTGAAAGTTATTTAAATGTTTAACTCAAGCCAATTTGCAAATTAAGCATCTGGGTTAAAGTTAGACTAATATATATATTATATACTATATACTGCGCCCTAAAAAGTTAGGCAGTTAACTTTTAAGAACCGCTCAAAGCCTTTAGTTAAGCTTAGTTGATGCTAAAACAACAATATAAATAAACAATAGCAGTTGATCAATATATACTTTAAACTATATGTTTTTGTATATAATCTATTCCTCAACATGACTTACTTGCAGTAGTAGAGTCTGCCTTCTTTTCCAACATGCACTGTCCAGCCAGTTTTGAGTTTATCCTGCACCGCCTCCAGGTGTCGATCAATTTCGCCCCAATTTCCTATGGCAATGTTGTTCGCTTGAAGATGCCCCAAAATGGGGCCATAGATGCCACCAACCCCAATTCCGGAGTTGACAATGTCCGTTGCTGTTGTTCCTGTTGTTGCTGCTATCGTCGACGACGTCGTCGTCGTCGTCGTTGACGTCGTTGTTGTCGCCTGTGTTCCGGTCTCTGGCAGACTTCCGGCCGTTTCTTTCGCTGACGCTGCTAATGGAAATGAAGAGCTAGAGTTGAGGAAAGTTTTGTAGGCGTTCGCATTGGCGTTAATGTTGGCGCCACCATTTGATGTTGGCAACGTTGTCAATTGTGGCGATGATGTTCTTGTCAGTAGCAGGGGCTTGGACACGCCCACAGTGGGCGCCTGTGTGCTGGCATTCTGTAACGGATAGACATCACTATTCGAACGCCCCGAAGGCAGTAACATCATTGAAACACATTCGCTGCAAGACAGAGAGAGAGAGAGAAAGAGAAGAGATTGAGAGAGGGAAATGTTTAAGTCGTTGTCAGGCCATTTTCACACAATGTACACGCTTAGGAAAATTTGAGAACAAACCAAAATATGAAGTACATTGCGAGAAACATTTTGTTTAAAATATATTAAATTCTTTAAAGTATTTTAATTTATATTTAACATATTAATTAACAATAATTCTGTCGTTTTTAAAGCGACATTAATTATTTTTTATTTTTCTGGCAATACATTTTAGTAGCCAAATTATCTGGCAGTGTAAAAGCTGGCCGCAAATCACATTCCCCGACGTTGACCCAGTTTTGTAAACAGGCTCGTCTGGATATTGCATTGGCCTGGCCCATAAGTCAACATCAATGCAGCATCTGCATCGGGATGTTGCATTTGCTGTTGTGTTGTTGCAATGTTGCATTGTGGGACTGTTGTTGTTGCTGCTGTTGCAGTTGTCTGTTTTGTGCTCAGAAAAAAAAAAACAAAACAGGTCTCTTCGCGTAGCAAATCCCAGAGCCAGATGATCATAACAGCATGGTGGGATAGGTTCAGGTTCAGTCGAGCTACGCTTTGGGGCCAAGTTGAGCAGCAGCCTGTTTGTAATGTTATGACACAAATTTTGGATTTACTTGTCAGACAGTCAAGTCAGTCAGCCAGCAAAGATGCACACAAAACTAGTTCAGCAAAGAAATTCATCAAGCTGATGTTTACGGTTA
This sequence comes from Drosophila tripunctata, assembly GCA_035047385.1. Classification (NCBI taxonomy): domain Eukaryota; kingdom Metazoa; phylum Arthropoda; class Insecta; order Diptera; family Drosophilidae; genus Drosophila; species Drosophila tripunctata. Next base: position 1,702,991 of record JAWNPS010000326.1, on the reverse strand, counting down.
CTCAAGACGCGCACAGTTCGAAACTAGTTCGAAAGTAATGCGAATTGATTGGAAACTGGTGCAGTAGATCAAGGACAACAAGTTGCATGCAATTAGCAAAGTCCCAAGAGAAATGCAGAAATGAGTTGTCAAATTGTTGCAATGCTTAAACTTATTGTTATACAATTTTGCCCAAAGACTTCTTAACTAAAGTTTGCATGTCAAGTGTTGGACACTTTCCAAAGAGTCGTAAGCCTCTTAAGCTACCAAGTCTCTGAACGTTTAAGCACAGAAACTTACATCAAAGATTGTTGAAGCTTCAAGCGTATTTGCTTTATATTATTTATAATGCCAACCATTTATGTAATTGTTTCTTAAATACTATTTGTTTGTTACAGACACAAGTATTTGCATTGCGTGTCAATGTGCTTGAATCCTGGTCTGGTCCAGTAAACTGCTGACTGCATTTTGTAGCAACGAGTTTAGCCAACAAATGGCCTGGCCAGATACGAGCCAGATACATACATAGATGTGGTTATATGGCGACAGATTTGGTCATGGCAACACCCGAGAGTCGAGTGGAATGGATGACACACAAGAGTAAAATGAATGTGTGTGCCATTTCATTCAATCTATTGGAGTCGGATCTGGAGTTGCACGACGAGACCCTGAGATGTGGCATCAATAAACGAGATGCGAGACAAGAGATACGAGAGCACGGAAAGAGCCAAGCACAGCGCAAACAGGGCAATGTCCATTAGACCAGCACGGGCGATGGTAAGGACCAGTAACTACTCATAGTGTTCATCATCATGAAGACAGAGAGAGAGAGAGAGAGAGATGGAAAGACAAAAAGGGAAGGTAGTCAGGAAGAGCTGCCGCTAAGTAACGGCTTGGCAAACAACGGCAACTGGCAACTGCCAACTGCCAACGACATGGTCAAGTTCCATCATCTGCTTTTAGTTTGTTTTTTTCTCATTTTCTTCATTTGCGGTGTAAAAGTTTTATAAACAACTTTACACACATGCTCATACACACACACACATATACGTACGGGAAAACTGGAGCACTTGAAAAATGTTTTGAATTACATTTTTGTTCAGTGCTTTTGAATTTGTCTTTGTTTGGAGTGCGACAAGACAAGTGCGAAAATGTTGATAAAGTTTTGTACTGCAGCTTGAGCATCTCTGGAATTTACGGAAGTTGAATGCGAATTGAGTAGATAATTGAACTCATACATATGGCAATCAATAATTTTATCAAAGAATTTAATTAAAAGCATTAAAACATGCTTTAGTTTTAATTTGGTTAGACATCAAAATAGCTCATAGAATATATTTCATACGATTTAAAGTATTTTTTCATAAAATATTTAACATTTTTAATTTTTCACCCATTTTACCCAGAAAAATCACATTTTTTCATTTTATTTTTTCAATAAAAATTATACGTTGAGTTGTTTGATAAAAATAAACTATACAATCTTTGTTCTCATTGACACTTCTGATGCTCAACTCTTTAAAAAGTTGCAATTTATGTGTCGCAACTGTCGGAAACAAGTTGATGATTGAAATTCAATAACGATTTGTTGCTCTGGATGTTGTAACACTTGAATGGCATCCCAATTTTAATCTGTTCCATCTTGACAGAGGCAAACAACGTAACCCAATTCAATTTGAGTCACTGTCACCCAGCTACGACAAGTATCTGTATATGTATCTGTAAATGTATCTGTTTCTGTAGCTGTATCTGTATCTATGGCTTATATGAGTACCAACATTTTTGCTTTAGCCTAAATGCTTTTAGACAGTGCCTTACTGTAGTAAGTATACATGTATGTACATACATATATTGTAGTGTAACCGATACGAGAGTCACATACATATATATTTGGTCATGGAGCTTAGCGCGAAATAGAAATGGATAGAATGGATGGCAAGTGGTAAGTGTAAAAGAGAGGAAAATGGACCGGGTAGCGAATGATTTGTGTCAACAGCAAAGGCAGCTGCAAAATATATAGTAGTAGTATCTGGATGTGAATGTGCTGAGCACACTGCTCCACACATTCTGGCCAAGAGGCAAGAAACAAGTAACGACACATAAGCTACGAATCGGAACTGCTCCACAACTGACATGGACAATTGTACAATGACGTTGCGGAAATTGTGCGAGCAATGAAATGAAAAGACATCGCACAGTGGGGCAGTACAAAATTTTAAATATGATACATTCTAATGGAGACTTTAAACTTAAAGAAAGGGGCTTAAAATACTTTTTTTTCAAATCAGTTTAAAAGCTTTGAAATTTCAATATCAAATAATTTTAAAATGCTAATGATAAATTATAGAGCCTAATTAAAAAGTTTATTTTTAAAATTAAGAAATCTTACACGTAAAAAAACTGCACAACTGAAAAAGTTGGCTTGTTAGTTAACAAAAAAATATTTCAAACCCATTGTTGCTGTTCATACTTTTTACCACTGTGCATTGTGCAGCGATTCACGAAAAAGAAATAAATGGAATTTAGCAAAAATAAAGTAATAACAACCTGAAAATTCTTGACCAACTGTAAAAGAGTCAAACGCCGGCCAGCGACAAATGTGTTGAAAAGCACAAATTGTCCCAGTTTGAGTTCGAGTTCCCAGTTTCAAACAAAAGGCAAAAGCAGTAGCAGCAGCAGCAGCAGCTATCCAACCGGTGAGTATGTCCCTCATTTATCACCCATTTACTGGGTTGAACAATTTAATTTCTTTGGCAAAGAAATTAAATACAATTTGCGCGACGGCGAGTCTGTAGATTATTATTTGTACTTATTAAATACAGGCAGCAATTTACCATGTCGAGCATTATTATTTGTACTCTGGATATGGTGGCATTATGTTGGCTCGAGACCAAAGACTCTCGAGCTCAGTTCCACTTGTTACTTTTGCTTTTACCAATTTCATTATATTGCAATCGCATTGTTAATTGAAAAGAAATTACAAAGCCGACAATCACAAAGTACTTAATAAGAAATGAAAGTTGTAATTTAGCAAATAATACGAAGTACGACATACACTATATATATACTAGTAGTATGATTTTCGATATATGCACAAGTATATTCGTTGAAAGCCTACTGAGAAAATATAAATTATGCTCACAATATAGTTAAAATTGTATTATATTCACAAACAAACAGATATTTCTTCTTGCTTTAAAGCTTTATATGTCGCTTTATCAACTTAAACGGTCTATTCATGAGATATAAAATGATTACAGCCGACACTATGATGGAGTTATAATACACTTGTTAAGGGTATAAAACTAAGCATTCATATAGCTCGACATCATTTTAAATTGTTGTCATTTTTATATATTGATTACATTTGGCTTAAAGTAAAAGTGCACAATTGTAGCTACTATATGCATATATATTCACTTAGTTTGACTTCCCATTGGACCCTCGCCCAACTTGGCCAAAATGAAAGTTAACTACAAACAAGTATATACAATATATTTTAGAGACAAACTGTTTGGAATGTAAACGTAGGCAACCAATAGCAATAACCGTGTGCACGTCATTCAGTCAGATCGTTATAAATATATATATATACATATATATATATATATATATATATATATGTGTATGTGTGTGTGTAGATATTTTGTCCGCCCATAACTCCCATATAGTCATCGAAATAGTATCGGGTGTTTGGATTGCTCTTCGCTCTTGCGGTTGAACGTGATTTTGAAAAAGTCACGCACTTGGCGACAACGACCAAAAAAAAAACAACGGGTAAATAAATAAATTTTCAAACGGTACGAGAGTTGGAAGTTTACAATGAAACTATGGTATGCTCATTCATAAAATATGTATACGATTTTCCAATCAAAACATAATGTAATCCAAGTAGTTTATTAAATTAACACTCACAAAATCTTGTGATAAATAACAGCACCTTTTTCTAAAGTCGTCAGTTTACATTTTAGTTCATTGTTGTCGTTGTTTTTGATGTCCAAATCATTTATAACATTTTTATTATACAAACGTTACCTAAAAGGATTTAACATGGCTTCAACGTAAGTTACAAACTGATTCTTATGTACATAAGCATAATTTGTATAACCTATAAACTAATTACAGGGGACTCAAGTCTAATGCAAATTTTAACGAAGAAGCAAAACTTTCGTAAGTTTTTTTTTCAAACTTATTTACATTATTCATTTAAGGTTTTTTTTAATGCTTAGAAAATTTGACACGTTTAACTTTGTGGTGAAGAGTGTTATTGGCATTGGAACCTTTTACATTCCAGCTGCCTTTGGCTGCACTGGATTTATTGGTGGCATAATTTGTACAGTTCTTATAACATTTCTCTATATCTATGGCATACATCTTATGGTAAGCTCTCTATATATACACATATGTTTAGCCCTATATGATATTATATTTACTGGTCAATGCCCAATATAAATTACTTGCAGTTGCAATGCATGAATGAGGCTAGAGAACGTAATGGGAATGATGACATGACAATGTCAGAGACAGTAACCTATGCCTTCAGAGAATTCTGTTGTCATCCGTGTTTTAAGATTTTTGGCTATCTTGTGGATATTCTGTTAGTGATAGTGCACTTTTTAATTGCTGCTATGTTTATGGTATTTATTGCTGAAAATTTAAAGTCATTTGCAAATTATATTGGGGATAACTTTGATTTTCGAATATTTGTTGCGATCGCAACTATTTGCATTTTGCCACTGTTCTTGCTGCGGAATATAAATTATTTAGTGCCGATTAGTATCGCCGGAAATGTTTTGTTGATTTTGGTCATTTATAATTTCCTATTCATGTATATGTTTGTTGAAATTTTGACTCCTAAGAGTTTATTGTTAATTGGAACTGGCGCTCACTCATATTTCAAACAAGATATACATCTGTACATTGGCTTTGCTATGTTTTCCCTGAGCTCGGTGGGCGTGGTAAGTTTGTATATTGTCTAATTGATCGCTTTAAATATATACCATATACCGAACTATTTCACAGATGGTAACCCTTATGTCTAAAATGGAAGAACCCGACACATATTTGGGCTGGTGGGGAATTTTGAATCGTGGCTCCTTGCTTGTACTTTGCGTAAATCTGGTTTTCGGTTTGACCATCTATACCTATGTGGGCGAATCAATTACGATGCCTTTCTTTGAGAAAGCACCTATGCATCAGTAAGTTCATTACTATTAAGTTGATATCTATATGTATATTAATTGACTATTTTCGACTATTTCTGTTTTCTTCAGGTATGGCCAGTATAGCAAGGCTCTTGGTGCTGCTCTCGTTTATTTGACTTATCCCCTGAACGGTTACATACCCATCGAAATTATATTCAAGCAATATATAGCAAAGAATCGCGATCTTAACCATCCCCTTTGCATCGAAATCATTGTACGCATTGTCTTTCTCATTCTAAGTGCAGGTGTGGCCATTGCCATGCCATTGCTGGTGCCTGCTGTGAAGTCGGTCTGTGCAATTGCACTACCCTTACTAAACTTAATATATCCCGCATGTACTAAGCTTTGCCTGGGCTACGAAGATGACAAGTCGAAGAAATGGTGGATTTTGCTGCACGTTTTGATTATTATCTTGGGCATAGCCGTACTTCTTAGTGGATTGTATAGCGCATATTATGATGTTACCATCTACTATTTGAAGGACCCAATCGAGAGACCTTTCTGGGAGAGCGAATTTGACCATATTCATTGAAATTCTAACAAAATTTGAAAGCAGTAAACTTTACCATTTGTTTTGTAAATTTATATTTTGAAAAATAAAAACAAATCAGTTGATTATTCAACTTTTCTGCGGCAAAACACTTTTAGTATTATAGCGATTTCTTAGTATTTAAAATGCGATTATATGAATAGGAATTTTAGCTTATATATGCATTTTGTTCACTACAGATTACACGCTATATCAGACAAACAAATTCAAGCCCAAAACTTGACCTGGTAATGACATTTTAACAAGTTGGTAACAAACCTAATCACACATCCACTGAGACATCGAGAAATACCTTTACAAGCCGACGATGATTGACAATCGAGTGTGGTGTGTGTTGTGGGTAAGTGACACACCATGTCGTACTGTATTGACAAAACTTTTTAATAAACATAACACAACTGTCACATGCAACAGACAAACTGAGTTACTGAGCAATGACGAGAAACGCCGCCACCTGACGTGGCATAAAGTTCCACAACGTCTCGACTCGAGTCGTCTTGACTTGTGCTCACTTGTCTGTGCACGACTCTCATTCCGGTTTTTGGTAGATTTTCCTACTGAGCACCCGAAAGCAATGAAATGCAATTTTCACGTACACAAGTCACATAGACCGTTATTGGTAAGAGGAAGCTATTGACTACCCTGATTGATTTCAGCGCATTTATCAACATTTTAACAACCCAACCAAAAGCCATACCAGATCATCAGTTTTTGTATATTTTCTGTTTATTTTTTTTTGGTAAGAGGAAATTTTACTTTCTTCACGTGCACGTGTACGCCATATAAACCCAATGTGAAAGCATATTGGTTGCGTCACGAACTGAATTGTTCAGTCAGTCTTAAGTGGCATATTGATGTGACCTTTATTTTAAGCTGCTTCAGGCGTCTTCTATTTTCTAGGGAGGCGGGGTGTGTATGAGTATAGATTTATGTGTGGCCAATCAGTTTTAGGGCCAAACAATGTGTTAACTGGCTGCTCTATGCGGCTGGCAATCTCAAGGCCATGTTTGTGACGTCTTTGAGAAGTCATTGGGTTCAATCGGAAGTACTGTGGTTAGTAACAGAATTATCAAACTCGATTTTATAAATTTTGAGGGATTATAATTATATTATTTTATGACAAATTTAATTAAAAACAGACAAAAAAGCCTTATTTATAAACATACAAATGTACATTTTTTTTCCTAGAAAAAGCAAACTTGAGATTTTATAAGCTTGTAAATAAATAATGTGCAAGTATTTAATTCTGGCACAACGTGACGTATACGTAACGAATGTGTAACTGCTCAACAACACGTGATAAAATTGTTTGTCTATATGGTAATTAGACACTAAAAGCAAAACCATTTTGCAATTCAAAGTAGTTCATAAGCAAAATTCACATGTCTATACAAACACTTAAGTAAACCCACAAATAAATCTGTCCAATAGACTATATATATTTGTAAGTATGTGTATAAAATGTGTGTAAATAATCTAATATTCAGTGGCTGTCGTTGCACTTGGTCAATCAGTTCAAGTTGAGAACTTATCCCATTGAATTGCTCTTTAATTGTGTAAACAAATCCCTAAACTGGCAAACAGACACAACACAACAAAACACAACAACAGCAAACAGCCAACAGTTTGAAAATTTGTTTATAAAGTGCGACATTTGCCTAAAATGGCCCACTAACACTTAACAAACAAAATGGCAGCGAAAACAAACAACAACAGCAACAACGAGAAGCAGAACATAACAGACACCAGCATCCCAGAGGAGCAGAAAAGATGAGGTAGAAGAATCTACACATAAAAGCTGCTTCTGTATCATTAGCAGCTGTTCACATGACGCATGACAGGCGGCAACAATATGCGTTGCCCAAATTAGATATGATCGCGTGACGTTTTCTTCAACGTGACACGAGCGCACATAAGCAAAATAATATCCGACACAGAATTAAAAGTTCTAAAGCTTTAGTTGGATTTAAATAATTTTTCATTAAACAATATTATATTAAATTTGTTTGACACAAAAAATATTTAAGGATTCTTGATTTTAACATGGAAAAATATTTTTGGAAATTAAAAAGTAACAGTGGTTCGCAATGCTTTAGCACCCAAAGAGAAAATTTAGCTTTAAAAAATATATTAGTATAGAAAAGTGCTATTAAAATTCCGACAGTTAAGATTCGGTACTCAGCTTAAAAATATCTAATACAAAAGAATTTCTGGTTTCAGCTTGGAATGATTTCAGTTAAAATTCCGAGCACTCGTTTTGTGTATTACTTATGCTCTAGTATACTATATTGCTGAATCTCCAAACTAATTAATTAAAATTTCTATTATATATATATTTTTTTAGAAATTTGTCACGCTTTCATCTCTAGTCGAGCTTCTCTCTTTACAATGGAAAACACGCACACACACTCCGCCAGAGTAGAATATTACACGCGCTGCTGTCGCTAATGTCTATGAATGAACTCCTTGACACAATTAGGAGCCAAGAGAGAGAGAGAGAGAGAGAGAGAGAGAGAGATAGATAGAGAGAGATGTAGAGGGAATACGTGTGAGTATGTGTGTGACAAGTGGCAAGTAGAAAAGTGGCGGGAGTTCAACAACAATACAAAGAATGAAAAAAAAAATAACTTGCAAAACATTTCAATGCCATGGCAGGTGACAACAAATTTGTACACGCCTCCCGCACCGCTCCTTCAAGGCGACGGCACAATTTGGAAGTCAGCTCAAAATAATGGACACAAATTGCAAAGTTGTTTAATGTGCGGACCGAGACCTCACAGCAATTTGTCGTCCTTCAATCTTTCTAGAGGAATATGGAGGGATGAGGAAAGAGCCTCGAAAGGGAGTAAGAGACACGTGCGGCATGCGGCATGCGGCAAGTTTCGAATGCTGTTGGCGACTTGTGGCAGCAATTGTCAAATGGCTAAGTTATTGATTTTGTGAATTTAACGGTTTTATGCTTTATTGGCCAAGTCAATTGTGAGCCATTTGTTTTTTGCCTTTAGCCACTGGCTTTGCCTTTTCACTTAACCGTAATGTCATTTTGGATTTGGCCCCTTACAACAAATCGGTCTTGGACAAATCGTTTACTGATACCCATCCACCGTTCTGCCTTATCCCCACTCCCCTACACACACACACAATTTATCATTCCTTTGCCCAGCAAATCTTGTAATACCCTAGAATATACCCACTTAGGGAGCTATAGAAAGGTAATACACAGAAAATAAAGAATTCACATATTGGATTAAGTTCATTTCTGCTTAAACTAAGTGAGTAATGCTTATACTCTGAAGGGTATATTCAAACAGACAGGCAATTTATCGATAGACTAAAATAAATTTTATGCTTACTAATTTTGTAGGTATAATTTTTGCTAAGTTATTGCCAGATACTATACCCCTTACTTTTTTAATTAGGCAATATATGCTTGAATTAAAATTCTACAAGTTCTACGCCCACAGGGTAGTAGGCAGTTGTGCTTGCTTTTGTGTGTTTGTGAATTAGCCGCCTAGGCCAAACATCAACAAAAAACGATAGCTTCAAGGTGTGTGTGTGTGTGTGTTGGTGTATATATGTATGTGTGTGCTAAAACCAAGCAAGCAATTTACTGCATACATTGAGGGGCGTTCCTCAGGCAATTTTCCTTTGCGGTCACGGACCTTAGCAAAAAACAGAGAGGGGGATATGGTTGCATGCCACATACTACATATAGTTGAAGGGGCGTTGCCAATCAGGCGAGACTAACAAAAAGACGCAGCAAGTGGACTGCGATTTTGGCTATCAATGAAGATACATTTGACCTTTACCTTTACTCCACTTGTCTCTTATCAGACCCATGAAATTGAGTTTGCCAAGCAGTCTCCCCCTATCCTTTCCCCTCAAATTGCTGGCGAGCAGATTACAGTCGAGCCAGACAGAAAATACTGAATAGAACTCACATAAACGCAGAGTAGATTCAACTTTTAAGGAACTCGAAACTTTCTGCATTCAGAGACAAAGAGAAATAGAGAGAGTTGGAGGGAGATAGCGAGAGCGAGAGCTCACAGATTCTTCCATGTTTGCCAAGTTTACAAATATTTTGCAAAAAACTTTTTACCAAACTTAAAGAAACAGTTTAGAATCCTCGTCATGAGCAGACAAAACACTTGTCCTAATGTCTCTGACCTTTCACAACAATCTACAGGCGAATCAAATTGACAAACTTATGCGTTTAAGACAAAATCCAAAGCAATTATAATGAAATACATAGTACATATAATATATAAATATATTATATATAGCATTTATTTATTGGTAAATTTCCAACTTCTCCCCAATTTCTCTTTTAAGCTTTGTGCCAATGGCAGATGCAGATATTTATAGAGCTAAATGAAAGAATTTCACTGGTAACCATGGATACACTACAAACAGCAACTGAAATGTGACCATGGAGGGCTATGAAGACAATAAAGTTAAGGTGATAAAAATGCACAACAAAGTGGCAATAAAAGCTGATGAAAATATGCAGCAGAGCTGTTAGAAATTGCGTTAAAAAAAATAGCTGATTTAAACCAAACGTAAATCAAGTTCAAGTGGATTTAAATCAACGGTAACAAAATTTAAGAACACAGAAATTTGCTCTGTTCCTTTATTGTTTTTTTGTTAATAAAAAGCCAATTTTAGTGGAATTGTTTTATATTTATACTGTGCTGCGAGTTTGAAAAAGTCTAACAGAATTTGGTTTATTATAAAGCGTATTACAATATTGATTTAGTCTTGAAAGTAATCGAATCGTGTAATGAAACATTTGTACATTAATCATCTCTAAATTTGATTACATTTTCTTTTGCCAGGATTATGTGGCATTTGTCTGAAATGGAATTACTAAAAGCTCTCTGACAACATACATATGCCAGATAAAGGAAAAAACTGCAGGTGCATTTAATCTGTGACACGAGCTAAAAGGAAAATGGTTTTTTTTTGTGCTTGTTTTTCCACGTTTTCTGTTATGATTATATCGTCCATCCTCCAAAGGCTTTCAAGTTAACGCTATTGATCCAATATCGGTGCACACCTCGTGCTGGTATTGCCAATGCTATGCGATTTGCATGACAAAGCGCTGCCATGGTAATGCTACATAGCACCCACTCACCCACACACATGAACACCCTCTCTCCCCACACATATACCTTTAGCATATTGTAGATAGAGCAGGAACTACAGGAACAAAGGACCTGACAGCAGTAAACGCCCCCAAGGCGCACATTAATTACGACTTCCGGTTTTGCTCAGATAACGAAAAAAAAACCTTCGTAGACTGATTGACTGATGGATTGGATTGAACAGCGACTGAGCGACTGACTCAATAAATGAATGAATGACTGAATGAATGAATGACGTTTTGGCTGAGTTTGACTTAAAAGTCACGTTCAGTTTAGTTGCAAAAAATAGAATGAAAGAGAAAAACAAAAAAATAAAATTCAGGAAAACAAGAAAAGTGCGCAACTGCCAACTGGGAGACTGACTGAAAGACGGACAGATAACATAGCACTTGGCATAACTGTGAATCGCCCCCGCAGATTTGATGGCATGACAGCAGGCACATGCAATCAATAAGTGGGTGATGCAGGAGCAAAGCGAGTGAAAGAGAGAGACAGCAAGAGAAGTTGTGCTGCTGCTTTTTGCCAAACTGTTTATGTGTTCTGAAGCTAAAGCAAATTTTTGTTTACAACATACAAATTTGTTAACAAGTGCCAAGTGAAAATGAAAGAAAACGATCATTTAGTAAAAATTGGGAAATTAGTGCACCTACACACACTCCGACACACACAACCGCAACACACACCCAAGCGTGTGTATATATTTCAAAATACCACAAACAATGCCAACACTCCACAGTGGCTTTTTTTGTTGCTGTTGTTGCTGTTGCTGTTGTTGTTGTTGTTGGGGTATCTGAACCAAACCAAACCAAACCAAAGGGATTATTGACTCTCGTAGCAAGTTTATTTTACGCTAAATGAGCTCAGCCGCAAAATCGATCGATTTAAATCAAAATGCTGCCAAGTGGGAGATCTGGGTTGCCTTCTTTTTTTCTTGCCGGAGTTGGAGTGCTGCCACTGCCACTCGCACTCGTACTGCCACTCCCACTACCACTGCCACATCTGAGGTCTCACTCACAGCAATGGCGAGGCAGGTCGCGGTGTGCCTAGCCATGAATGGGAAAGCGCCCATATGGCCAACGGACATGGCCGACAGCCATAGCCAAATGCGGCTGATTGGGAAAACTGGGAAACCGTTGACGTTAATGTTGATGTTGACGTTGACGCTGTTGCTTCGCAAACTCTTGCCGCACACACACATACATATAAATATATGTATATATATGTATGTATGGTTGGAGTATTTTTAGACCCTTCGACGTCTCAGCTATAAATATTATTTCTATTTTATTACACATTTTTTCAATGTGATTTTCTACAACATTGTTTTTGGTTTTTTGTTTTTTTTTTCACCCCTGTTACTCGGACAGCAGCCAGTGTCCATAAATTTTCGCAGCCAACTGCCAAAATGTATAATATTTTCCATAAATTCCTACATAAAAGCTATACGCATACACAACATGCACGAACATGAACATGAACATGTGCTATGTAAAAGTATGCAGCTAGGATACAGAATCATCACGTGCCAATCATGTCGATAGCCGATTTATATATGTACATACATATAGTGTCTATGTCTGTCTGTCTGTCTGTCTGTCTGTTTCCCCATAGACAGGACATTCACATTTACAATGCCATATCACTAGGCAAAAATCGATGATGCACAAATAAAAAATAATAATGTTTCGGCTCTGAAAATAGGCAGAAAGGCAGCAAATTGAAAGATCGTAAAATAATATTAAATGCTGCTTTCATTTTACGATTATGACAAGCATTCTCTTAAAACGGGCAAAAAGAAAGAAGCGTATGAAAATTGCTTTTTTTTTGTGTGGCACAAGCGATTGGCTTGAGTCCATTTTATAAGCAGAAAATCAGGCTTAAATTTATATAGCTAAAGATTTTTCAAATTAAGCTTAAACTGAGGTTATGAACGATAATAGAGCATTAGGAGCAGCAGCAAAACTAAAGTGACTATGATCCTTTACTGCTCTGTTGGGTTTTTCATCCTTTCTCCCTTTGCTGTGCCTCTTTCAACTATCTGTAGTTCATCTAGCCTGCTCCATTGTCTCAGACAAATTATAGCTGATGGACATTGCTGTCAACAGTGTCTCTCTCTGCCACACAGCTTCACTCCTAAACAATATCTATGTATCATTTATGCATTGTGTATTGTGTATATTTTGACTTCCTCCTGCACACACAAGAGCATTATAATCATCATCAGCATTCAGCATTCAGCCAACTTGAAATGACCTAACACAATAGACTGTGTTTTTATTGCGCCTGCACAAATATTGATAAGAGTCGACTGTACACAAATAAACCATTTTGGGGTCAAAGGCAATTCCGAAACCAGAAATCTTAAACATTGATTCTTATGACTTTTTATACCTAATTTCTCACACAGCACAGTTAAATTTGTCTTTACTGTATTCAGACTGAACTTGTTTTCCAGAAATTCAGTTTCCTCTTCTCGAGTTTTCTTTGCTTGTTTGTTTGTTGGGTGCACTAAACAAAATTCCCTTGAAATCGGTTTCATCTTGATAGCACGCTTTGGTATTTACTTATTTCTCTCAACGATCTTTCGCTCTCTCTCTCTGTTTTGGTTCGCTCGTTTGAGGATCGTCATATAAACTCAGAAGAGTTACGTTACGAGCTGTACGTTAACTTAACGACAACACTGTCACTCATATGTATCTTCCCACTCCGTTACACGCCCAACTCTTTAGCTTCCTCTTTAGTTTTGTCTTCAAGTTATTGCCATTGTTTTCGTATGGCTCTGGAGGGTCTAGAGTCTATTGAGATCTGTTGATATGTCTATGTCTGTGCAGTGCTTAAATTGAATTTTGTTTTTCTTATACGATTTCATATTGTTGTCTTATGGTTTTACGTTTTTCTTTTTTTGTTTCTTTTGCTTTTTTCACTTGCGCGTAAAAAAACATTGCAAAAGGCCTTGAGTTTAAATGGAACCTAGAGAAATAAATATAGAATATTTAGCTAAATGTTCTTTAAGAAAATACAAAATTCATTAACGCGAACATTTGCAGGAAATCTTAAGAAAATAAAAATTACTATTTGAAATATATTATGTGTGGGTATTATATATAAGTAGTACTTAACAGAAATGGTAGATTCAATCTTGAATTTTTCAGTATTCTTCTCAATAGACTCTTCTGTTCTTTAGCATGTATTGTTTTTCTTTCTAAATTTGATTACTTAAATAATTATGTAGGATTCCATGACCACTTAATGACTTACTCCCGAAAACATTTTCTCACCCTTGTCACCCTGCCGCCCTTTTCGTCGGGAAATTCTATTGTTGCAAGCCATAAAAGTTGGCCAAGTTGGCCAAGATGTGGCCTCAACAGAACCATCCATCCATACGTATCTACTGTGTATAAAAATGAACTAATTTAGTTTTCTCAGCACTTTTAATGGGCCTCAATGAAACACCGGGAGAGAAGAATGGAATGGAATGGAATGGATGGTTTTATTTTGGCCATAATACTATGCTGTTTTCGTCTGGGAATTTCTCACAGTGTACACATTGTAGTGAAACATAAATTCACTTTATTAAATAAAACTACAGCAATAGCAATAATTCTTTGGCGCATTTGTAAGTGGTCTTCAGTTCCGCTCTTCATCGTATTTTCCGCGTCGGTGTTGGCGTCTTTGGCGTCATGGTGGGCGTCCGAAATGCTATTGCTATTTTGTCTATTATTTCTTTATGCTATAGTATAGTATAGTATCCGCTAAGACGCTAAGACGACCACGCGGCAGTCAGTCAGACAGACAGACAGACAGACAGATAGTAATAATTATGTGGGATACACACAGCACCACCACCAACTAAATTAAGCATATTTTAGCTATTTTTATATAGTTGAAAAAACAAAAATAATAATGCCATCGCCGTCGCTGCTTCTTGCCGTTTGTTAATGGCTTTGAAATGAGCGAGGAGAGCATACACCCAGACATGACGAGGCCACAGACATAGTCAGCCAAAGATGAAACTCTTTCGCAATGAAGCGACACGATACGACACGACTCGACTCGACTTGACTTGGCCCGACTCGACAGACCGCCAACGACAGCGACAACTTCCACCTGCATAAAAAAGCGCACGACGACGACGAGGCGTCGTCATCGCATCTCATCATCTCATCCCCATCATGATCATCTCCGAGACTTGCACTCCCTTTTTTCACTCTCTAACCAATTAAATATACATACTATGTACGCATTTATTAATACCCTGTGCTAGAAAAGAGTATAGATTTATAGAGAGGTATTGTAAGTAATTATTATTAAATTATTAAATATATTAAAATTTTAGACTAATTCAACCATTTTCAGTAAATTTTCAGCTTTAATCTAATCTTTATTAAACAGATTACTTGAATACATAATATTCGGGCACGTAGTGGCTATCTAGGCTCACACAGTTATTTCTTAGCATCTTTCTTAATTGAAAACAATCCCAGGACAGACCTCGTTTCAAGTGTATTACAAATTAACTTTTGGTTCCCAAATATAATTTAAATAAATTTAAATCTATTTTACACTCCCAGGGTATTTAGCTGTTGTGTGGTAGACCAAGTAAATTGTATTCTTACTTGCTGCTTTTTCTATAATTTATTTTTAAAATCATCCCCACAACAGACTTGCAACTTACAAAGACGCTACGCGCCAAAAAGAACAACAAAAAAAGTAAAAATAAGTAAAGAGACAACAACAACAAAAAAATTGAAAAGAAAATGAAGAAAACTGAAAACAACGAGAGGGAAAAAATTGACACCGGAAGTGGCTGCCTCATCTGCATTGGATGTGGCACTGACTCTCTACGGCGAGACAAATTACTTGATTTGCATATATATGTAAATGTTTATAGTATACATTGTAGTATATATATATATATAGTATACTCTTCATTTTATACCCAAACCCAAAAAATGCCCAAATAAAGAAAAGCATCTCAGCATTGTCATTTTTCTGCTTGCTTTTCGTATGGAAATTTATCAAAAATGTTTTTCATTTGGACGAACGCAAAACGCGCGCGCAAATTTAAAAAGCAGCGAAGCGCAACAACAACTACATACCCTAGACTAGAGAAGGGGGGGCTGGATAGTGGAAGGAGTGGTATAGGGGAGTAAAAGAGCTGGGTGTTGGCAACGCCCACAGCTACTGGCCTCTGGTGAGATAGACAGCAATGCCAGAGTCAGAGTCTGAGCGGCTTAGCCAAAGTCAGTTTTGCCATTCCATCCAATCATCCAAGCATTCATTTATTCATTCACCCATTCAGTCAGTCCAGTCAGTCAGTCAGTCAGTCATTCATTAATACCCAAAAGACTCTGAAGCGCCAATTGTTGTTTTTATGACGCGATTCGCTTTTATTTCTCTAGATTGCAACCAACTTAATCCCAATAAGATGTTAGCCAATCCGTGTCCATATCTTCTGTGCTGTGTGCTATAAAGCAGCGATTACCGCAACAACAACAGCAACAAAAACTGGAAACTGTTTCACAGTGACGCAAACTTGCCACAGAAATTTCAACTGTCGACATGTTTATCAATAGTTTAGCCATTACTTAAGATACTTTTATGGCACATCAACAGCTCATTCATTATATTCACAGTTCGAGTAATAAACTAAAAAAATATAATCGTAAATTATTTTCAAATTTATTTTAGATTCGATATGCTTTATGTTTATGCAATATGTTGGCGTTTCTAGCTGTTTGCATTAAATGTTGGGGTTTAATTTCAAATTGTTGATACAGATGTTTAAACATGTAACTAAATAACTCTTTATTTATTGTTTTAATAGTCATATAAGCATTTGAGAGACACTGCCTTACGCTTTAGTGCAAATTTCATGCATAATCAAGCAGTTAATTTAGAGATTGCATCCAGATTAAATTGGCGCACTGATAACAGACAAATGTACTAAAGATTTTTTACAAGATAATGCTGTTAAATAAATTCACAGAGTGTCACAGGGTGTTTCAAGATGTTTGCCTCAGTTTTGTGCACTTTTAGCAGTTATTTTTGTGGAAGAATAGTATAAAAACCTCTGTACATTAGTATTATTATAAACTGTACTTATTATAATTAAAAGTTGTAATATTTTTAGCTTCGTTAAAAAAGTTTAACCAATGATATTTTTATTAAATTAAACCAACTCTAAAGTTTAACCATATATTAATATACATTTAAATCTTGTTATTTAACTCAATTCAAAAAGAGAAAGGGTATCGCTTAGTGCATCAAAATAAAGAAAATAAAACAGGTAGACTAATTGTACTTGTTACACTTATATCACGCCAAACAAGCAGCTTAATCAATTGACTTATCAGCACGCTTTTATTAAAGCTGTCTAGGCTCTTAACCTGTTAAGTTCAGGTTACAAACATTTTAATAGTGTGCTGCTTTCCACTCTCCCCCCCCCCCCCCTCCACACACACAAAGAGAGAGTCCACATACATAATCTAGAAATTGTCATCTTTCAGTGCAATGTCAACATCAAAGTAACAACAACAACAATACTGTAGACTGGCGGGAAAAATGAAAAACTAATCTAGACAAACTGACAGATATACAGACGCAAATACAGATACAAATACAGCTACAGTTACAGATGAAAGATACAAAGATACAGACACATATATCATACATATATGACGTCTGCGAGTGAAGCAGAAGCCGAAGTAAGTGAGCAAAAGTAACGTGGAAAATGTAAGAAAATGTAGGGAATTAAGTCAGTCAGTGACTGTGTGTAACAGTTAACTGAATTTGTTGCACAATCTTGTGGCCCAAGATACACAGAGAGAAAGAGTGAGAGAGAGAGAGAGAGGTAGAGAGAGAGAGAGTGAGCGAGAGAGAGAGTGGGAATGGAAAGTCTTACTCAATCTAGCGACACAATCTGCCGACTGCAGTTAAATGTGAAAATTCAGCTCGAATGCAACTGCAACTAATTAAGTAGTTTTCCAAGCTGCTGTTGTTGCTGCCACTACTGCTGCTGCTGCTGCGATTACAGCACACAACGCAACAAACGACAAATTTCCCATTGAATTTTCACTTTTTGTTTTCATTTTCCACCACTGCAAATGAAAATCAAAGCAAAACACAACAGCGTAACACTGGCAAACAAAAGAATTTATGAGTTTGAAAACTTTTCAATAGTCCAAAAAAGGGGAAAAGGGGTTTTTTAGGTGGGAAACACACACAGAGAGTGATTTTCATATTGTTCTGCTGCTGTGGCGCGTATCTTTTATGTGTCCCAATGGCATCGTTTGTGCCACACAGCCTCTCTAAATATTTAAAAGTCCATAATAAGCGCAGTTTACCATCGAGTCGTTATTTCAAATATTTAAATGTACTGATAAACCAGTTGCTCTTGCTATTTCTGTTTGTTGTTGTTGCTGCTTTGCTTTGGCATTGTTGTTGTTGCTCCCAGTTCTTTCTAAGCAGCACACACAGAGCTTTATGGCTTAGAAAGGTCACAATTAATTGGCTGAGAGGCAAAAGCATAAAAAACAAAAACCCAGTTGCAAAAGCAAAACTATTTAATTAATTGATGTTATGTACTCGCATTGCCCACAAATTGCTTAAAGCTACTGAAAAGCAAAAGCATTTAAAAAGATACTTGAACACAGATGCTTGCGAGCTTTTAAACAACTTGAATAAGCTTTTGTTTCGTTTTAAATTTATGTGAATTATTTTATCAAGAACTAATTTAAACGATATTTATGTTTATGTTTGTTAGTTATGTTAATCTGCCAAAGTCTACAAATATTACAATATTATATATGCTTTCATATTCTTTTAAAGTCGATATAACGCTCATTAAAATGGGTGTTCTTTAAATGATACTTTTCTAAATTAAAGTACATTTATCCTATAGATCTGCTGTTTTAAATATACTTTTAGTAATTATGTTTTAAAATTTATTAAAAATTAAGCAAACTAATTATAATGAATATTCTATGTATTTCAATTAACATTTTTATTATCTAATTAACCTGATTTTTGTAAATTTTAGAGAATTTGCTATTCTTAACGCAGTTTTAAGATGAAATTTTTTACTTTTAACAACAAAGTCTTATTTATAGATTCTCTTTTTAGGATCAAATACATAGAACTCTAAATTTTAATAACAGAACTCATACTTTTAACGTTTACAAAAATTATTACAACTTAAATATTTCAATTCACATCTAATAATACATATCTCCAATACATTAAATCACTTTAGTTGAACAATTTAATACCACTTAAGAAAATACAATAGCAACAAAAGCATTATAGAAGCATTATAGCCACACTCAAATTGAGGTTTCAGTAAATGCTGTTAGTAGCTCTATAAGGTGGTATAGAAATAGGTGACAAGTACCTTTTACGAGTACACTTTTGTTTTGTGTTTTATTTGTTATTTTTTTTTTGGTGTGCTGTTTGCTACTTAAAATCAAATGCGACATCAATATTCAAAATCATGGCCATGGCTCACATGCGACTTAACGATATCGGGTTTTTGGCCAAGACAACAAACACACGACTATCAGACTACCACAACCAATAACAATACAACAACAACAGCAACAAATAAATAAATAAGCTAAGCTGAATAAATGAATATCAAATGCCGACGACCGAACTTAAGAGAGAGAGAGAGAGAGAGAGAGAGAGAGAGCGGTGGGGAGAGTGTAAAGTGTAAGAGCGGTAAAAAAAAAAATGAATGTTGAGGCAAATTCAAGCGATATTCGATACGTAAGTAAATACCACAAAATGTTTGCATGCCTGTTTGTTTGTTTGTTTGTCCTATCAATTTGCATTGTTAATGGGCGTGAGGGAGCTTTATTATGGCTGTTGAAAGGGGTGTGTGGGGGGAGTGGTATATCTGACGAGGCGTTGCGGGCGCTGTGGGCGTGGCTGCACACAGAGCAGAGCAGCGCAGTACGTAGCACGTAGCACACAAAAAGCAAAGCACAACATGCAACCAAATGCGACAAATGTGAACAAACGCTGAAAGCGCACAATTTGATTGACGGCGCTGTTGACGTTGACGTTGACGCTGTTGCTGTTGCTGTAGTTGTAGTTGTAGTTGTAGTTGTAGTTGTTGCTGACGATGGTGACGACGACGTCATCGCCAAAGCATTTGAAGCTTGAAACTTTGCCCTGAGGTTTCGCTGCTTAGGCGACGCTGTTGCCGCCCACGTACAGCGTAACAACAACAGCAACAGCAACAACAAACAGATACTTTTACACATACCGACCACAAAGAGCGGAAGCAACAGCTTTCATAGCGAGAGAGTGAGAACACACAACTAGGCGAGAGAGTGAGCGCGCAATTGGCGTGAGAGAGCAACGAAGGCGACGACATCAACGCATAGCGAACAGTGAACAGTGAACAGTGAACAGCGGACAGACCGAAGCGTCGGAGAGACAGACGAAGAGAGTGCTTGGGTAGCCCAAGCTTTGCGGTTTTTAGTTACAGGCCACCAACTTGTTTCAGCACAGTGGAAGTGGACTAGTGAATTGATTGCGCATAATAAATTAATAAAATATATTTATAATTTAAACAAAGTGTTAATAAATTGTGCTTAAGCTATAAAGAGGCATAGTTAAAATTCTTAAAATAAATGTTAATTATTTTTGGACACTCTCTCACACACACCACTGTGCGTAGTGCTATTGTCATTTACATTGTGGCAAGCAATTACATGCGACAAGCCAAGCGTCTGTTGGTTTCTTATGGTTTTATTACAGCGCTTTTTTCTTTTTGTTTTTTTTTTTTTTTTTGGTAGGCGTGGCCCAGTTTTTGCTGTTGCCACTGCAGTGGTTCTGGCTGTGTTGTGTTGTTGTAGTAGTTGCAGTTGTAGTTGTAGTTTGCCACATTTGGCAGACAACAATTTATGTCAAGCCGACGTCTTTGGCGCTGTGCGAAAACATGCGTAAAAGTAGCTGCCGAAAAGGAACGTCTCACTGTCCCACTGACTCTCCCTGTCTCTCTTCCTCCGCCCTTCAAAAAAGCTGCTTGTCTAATAGCCGCTGAAATTAAAACAGCAAACACACAAAAACAAACAAACAAACGCAGGGCTGCAGTGAAAAGGGGTAACAGGGACAGAGATAGAGATAGAGAGAGAGTGTGAGTGAGAGAGTGAGTGTGTGTGTGTGTGTGTGGGAGGCGGGGTTGCATTTAACAAGCGGTGTTGACAGCACTGGCAAAAACGACGCGGGCATCTGTCAAACGTGTCATACGCAAAATAGCTTAACTGTCATAAAAATAACAGAGCAGCGCGGAGCTGTGTGGGAGGAGGAAGGAGTGAGGGAGGGAGCAGTGAGCAGTTTAAGTAAGGCCGTAAAACGCTTTATGACAATCCTAACAACAACAACAACACACTGACTAACAAGTGCACTGCTTGAATGCTGACTGAATTTGCTGCTGTAGACCACAAAACTCTACACACAAAACTCTACACTCTACACACGCATTTAAGATTCTTATTGGATAAAATTCTCTTGTTGATCCGCAACAGCAACAACAACAGCAACATTAAAATTAACATTAACATTTTACTGTTGCTGTTGATTTACATTTTATGCTTTATTTGATTTATTTATTAACTTTATTATTGCTTTGCTTTTTGCTCTTTCGCCTTCCCTTTTCAGCTGCTGTTCTATCCGCATGCATGCTCACTCTGTCTCTGTCTCTGTCGCACTTATTGCTGCTTCTACTTCTGCTTTTTTTGCAACTAGCCGAAACGCCAACGCCTCATAGACGCACACACACAAATAACACACACACGCACATACATGCAATAGTTTTTTTCTTACTCTTCTATGTTTTATTTGCTGCATGTGTGTGTGTGTGTGTGGCATTTTAATAATAGCACACACATACAATATAAAAGCTCCCGCTGGAGCAGCAGCAGCAGCAGCAACAACCAAAACCAACAACAACAAAAAAGTAAAGAAAACATAGCAAAAAAAAATGTTGCACTAAAAACTTCTACACCCGCATACCAATACACACATACGATACACGGACTCACACAGAGCAGAAAGCACAAAACTTCTATGCGACTCCCACACACACACACACTCCCAAACACTCACGCAAAGAGCCCTTTGGGTGGAGTAAAAGTTGGAGTGAGGGAGTGGGGGGTGGGGAAGTGGGCGGGCAGATTGAGTTAGGCTGCCGCAATAAAGCTCATGTTGTCTGCGGCAAAAGGCAACAGTTAATGTATGTGTGTACATGTTGAGTGGGTGGAAGTGAAGTAGCGGAGGGGTAGCGGTAGGTGGGGGGAAGGGGGGTTACATAGAACCCTTACCTCAAAAACAGGAAGTTTGTAGTTTTTTTCAATTAACACTCGCGTGTGTGTGTGTGTGTGTCTGAATGGGTCTGAGCGGTTGATGGGCAGCACTTTGCCTAAAGTGTTGCTGCTGCACTCACACACATGCATGCATACATACATATGTACATAATTTACTGTATATTTGCGCAATTGCTATTTTTACATATATTTTTGTAGTTGTTGTTGTGACGGCATAAACAATGCTTATACAATATTATTAAATATTTATTGCAATTGCGCCGCTTGTTGCTGCTGCTGCTGCGGCTTTTATTATACTTGTTGTTGTTGTTGTTGTAGTTGATTGTGCCTTGTCGAATATGAATGATGACAAGCACAGACATGCACACACACACACGCACACACAGAAAATATGTAAACAGAAATTCACCTCTTGCTGTTGGCACCTCCGACAGACGCGACGTCTCCTCCACAAACCGACGACTTTGCCGAAATAAACAACAGCAACAGCAACTGTGGGGGCAGCGCGAGTGAGAACGAGAGAGAGAGAGAAAAAGACCGACAAACGATTGGCGACGACGACAACTGCGAGCGGTAGCAAAAGTGCAACTGTAACGGTGGCTGCTGCGGTTTGTGTGTTTTGAACTTTTGCAATTTGCCGCCCGCCCCCGATTACCGATTGGCGAGAACCGTTGCCCGGTTTGCTTTTGTTTTTGCACACGCACACGCACACACTCACTTTACTCTTTTTGTTGTTGTTTCTCCTCCACAAACAAATTTGTGTTTAACACTTTTTTTTTTTTTTCTTCACACACACAAAACACGCGCGCGACGAGCCCAAGAAAAGTGTGCAAGTCGCTGCTTGCTCTCTCGTTTAACGACTGAAATCGAAATGAGCAAAAGCACCGTTGAAACGGGTATTACAGACAGACAGCTGATTTGTTAAAGTGCTGCCAAGTCAGGGAAGCATTACTGTGTTGCTGGCTTTTTTAGTTGATTATGCTACGCTCTCAACCAGGTGGCAACACTGTACGTTGTGCAGTTTGGCGCTAAATTATTATGTTGAATTTAAATTTAAAAATTAATACAGGTAATTTTAATTGAAACATGCAGTTTATTGTAGTGTCTGCCAATTGTTAAAAAACAAATTATTTGTGAAATTTGAACTTTAGTGACATTTTTCAGTGCACCAGTTGTTAACGCATCCATCACTTTTGCTGCATCCAAAGCCACCCGGATAGATGGCACAAAATTCTTCCAATTTTTTCAGCTGACAGCTTCCGCCCGGACAAAAGTAGTTGTAGCAGCCCGAGGAGCAAGTCTCTCGGTCCCCCTCCGCACATCCCGAGCAATTGAGGATATCTGAAAGTGGAGAAATATTTTCCTTTAGTAAATACTTATTTCCATTCCCTTTAAACTGACAACTTACCACTTTCCAGGCATTCGGGCGTCGAGCAGGCTGACAGTGGTGGATTTGGAGGCATTACCAAAATCGGGGGATCTGTTAGCTGCACAACTTTCGGTGGCTTCAGATAGATTATGGGACTTGTGCAAATCTTCGAGTCGCAAAGCTTCTGACGGCGATTGAAGCACAACCACTTGGGTGGAAATGGACGACAGAAGCGCGGACTTATTACCAAACAGCAGCCATCCGGTGGTGTCTCACCCGGATACGCGTCTTTGGTAAGTGTGCCGGGCGCCGGTGTTGTGGTACTCGTCTTAGTATTTGGTGGTATTCGTATTATTGGTGTAGTTGCTTCTTCTTCTATATCATTAATATCCAGATTTGGATCGTAGGGCTTCTGGGTTATGTACTCCACACGCTTTATATTCTCGGTGACTGTTTGATACTTGAACTGGTTTTTCACCACATTATCGATTTCCAAAATGGTGGTAATGTAGCCAGGCTCTTGACATTGCTTGCCTCGCCACACTGTGCCCACGGGGCATGCCGATGATATGCAACGACCCTCGTGGTATTCACCTTGAGTGCAGATGATTTTCCGACATTGTTCATTAAAGAAGATGGAGCCGGGTGGACAGCGAACTAGTTCTTCTGGTGCTATAATTGGTTCCTCAGTGGATTTTTTTGTGGTGGTGGTGGTGGGTTCCTCTGTAGTGGTGGCTTCTTCGGTTGTGGTGGGTTCTGCGGTAGTGGTGGGTTCTTGTGTGGTGGTGGGTTCTTCGGTTGTGGTGGGCTCTTCGGTGGTGGTGAGCTCCTCTGTAGTGGTGGGCTCTTCGGTTGTGGTGGGCTCTTCGATTGTGGTGAGCTCCTCTGTAGTGGTGGGTTCTTCGGTAGTGGTGGGTTCTTCTGTAGTGGTGGGCTCCTCTGTAGTCGTAGGTTTCTCTGTTGATGTTGTTTCCAACGGACAAGGCTTTGGCTTCAGCAAATAACACATACCATCAGTGTGTAGAAAGTAGCCTGAAGGGAATGTTTATATATGTATATTGAAATTGAGACTAATTATAAATTAATTGATTTTTTAAAAATAGAATTTTATGATAACAATGGAAATTGTCAAAAGCGTAATCTTTAATTGAGAATTGTTATTTGTCACTGCCACTATTATTAAATGTCTATATATATATTTATATATCAACAATTTCGGTATCAACTCTATGAGTAACTTACCCTCCTCACAGGGCTGCTTCTTGTAGCACAATCCATTAATTAGTTCATAGCCAAGGGGACACTCCAAGGGGCCCTATAAGAGATTTGTTCCGATTTCTCGTGTGCGTAGATCAATGTTCAAGTATTCTTACCGTTCCGACAGCGCTTTGATAAGCATCCACTGTAAAAACGCTTCCGCAAAAAGCGAAAACAAGTGACAAAGTTGCGCAAAATGCAAACGACATGATAATAATCTTCTGGGAGTTTACAAATCCAGAGCGATGCTTTAACAACTGAGCTCCGACGACAACTGACTGACTGAGAGCGACGCCAAAATATATGATTTGACGGTGACAAAAAAGCATAATTGCCCCGATCCGATAACCTTTCGCGAGAGCCAAGCACACATCTCAATGATAATGGACAACAGTAGGTAGGTAAGAGAGAGACTCTAGACTGGGTCTTAGATCAGTTTTAATCGCCATGTTCGTCTATCAAGTGCTATTGCTGCCTTGGCTTCTCTGCGGATTCAAGTTGGCGAGTTCTCAAACTCTACAGAATTCACAAAATGTTCAGTGTGGCACTATTTGTAATCCGCCCTACGTTCTAATAAATGGCCTTTGTGTATTGTCCAACACTTACCCCTACGTTAGCGGTGAGTGATCTGATACTTATTGTATAACTTTTCTTATAGTCTGTATTTCTTCCCTATAAACTAGGTTCCAACATAATTGTGAATGTTTTTCCGCCAGGATGTCAACCACAAACTAATCTACCTGCTCCAGTTCAACCTTGTCCCAATCAACCGGTTATTCTATATCCACCAGTTCAAAGCACACCATGTCCAAATCAACCTTTAGCACCATATTCCCCCAATCCACCACAGCCGGTTGGTCCTGCTCCTTCAGTTCCATCCCAACCATGTCCCAACCAACCCGTTACTCCATATCCACCAGTTCAGCCTCAACCGAATCCGAATCAACCGGTGGCACCCAATCAACCGTATAATCCTAACCCTCCAACTCAATTCCAACCTTGTCCTAATCAACCGGTTACCCCGTATCCTCCAGTTCAACCTCAACCCAGTCCTAATCTTCCAGTTCAACCAGCACCTAACCAACCCATTAATCCTAACTCTCCAGTTCAGCCATGTCCTAACCAACCAGTAACACCCTATCCACCAATACAACCTCAACCCAATCCTAATCAACCGGTTGCACCAAATCAACCCATTGATCCTAATTCTCCAGTTCAAACCCAGCCGTGTCCCAATCAACCGGTTACACCCTATCCACCTGTAGCACCTCAGCCGTGTCCCAATCAACCGGTTACACCTTATCCTCCTGTAGCACCTCAGCCGTGTCCTAATCAACCGGTAACACCCTATCCACCTGTAGCACCTCAGCCGTGTCCCAACCAACCGGTTACACCCTACCCTCCTGTAAACCCTCAACCCAATCCCGAGCACCCCGCGACACCTTCTGCTCCAGTAAATCCTCATCCCAATCCCGAACCAACTGCGACACCTTCTTCTCCAGTAAATCCTCATCCCAATCCCGAACCATCTGCAACACCTTCCCCTCCTGTAAGTCCTCAACCCAGTCCCGAAGAAACTATAACTGTTCCTCCTCCTATGCCTCCTCCGCATATTGATCCGGAACCCATGACAACGCCAAGACCGAAACCTGAACCGATACGTCGCTGTCCGCCTGGAACAATCCTCTTAAATGGCAACTGTCGTCAGATATATTGTGGCTCTGGAGTCTATTCGAATGGACGATGTGTGATTCCCCGTTGTCCCGAAGGCACTGCCTGGACAGGACAACAATGCGCACCACCACAACCCATTGATCTGGCTCCCATTCACATCGAGAGAACGATTGTATTTGAGAAATCGAATAAAATGCCGGATCTAGTGGTGAACAATGTACAAAACCTGGTGATAAATGCATCGCTAACAATTCCGCAACCCGAGGAAGACGATGAGAATGATGAACTCTCGGAGGAGCAGGAGGAGATGGAGCAGAATTCTGATCCTTCGCAGAGCAAGTGCTGCACAGTGGTTTCGCCTCGAGTGTGTCGTTGTCAAGGTCAGAGCACTCGCTGGCAATGCTCCAATAGGCGACAACGTCTCTGCGGTGACTTCTGCACCACCTCCAAAGTGGCTCTGAAGCCCGCGAATGTATCATCCTGGATCGTAGATGCCGACCAATGGCTTGTCATGCCGCCCAACGTGAACCTCGATTGTTCCGCTCAAGCCAACTGCAGCAAATCCACAGGTAGAAGTTTCTATAAATAATTTAACCAGTATTTAAATTAATACATATTCCCATATCTCTATAGATAATGTTGACTGTAGTGGCTGTGTCGGGGGTCTAATGGCTTCCTGTTCGCCATATTGCTACAACTATTATTGCAGCAGTCCAAACTGTGCCTTCTACGATCAGGAAGAGTTTTGCCAATCTGCTATGTACCAGACTTCTATAGTCTGTCGCCCGGAATATGGCTATATACGATAACTTGGAATCTTTGCTATCAATTTGTTTAAGTAATATTTCCTTTTTTTTATAAATAAAGTGGAAATTGATGTGCTCAAATGTAAACTCATAAAACTTTTTATCTCAATATTAAGTACACTTCCTGATCATCGTTTAAACAAATGGAAAGAGTTATGATGCTATAGTTTAGACAAAAAACAATTTGAAGAGAGAGGCATATATTTTGTTTTATTATATGTTAATTTAAATATATGCCTTTATATTATCAGGAAAAATGTTAAATTATTACGATATTGAATTATATATTTCTGTTTTCAGATGAACCTTATATAAATATTTGGAGGTTTGAAACCTAGCTGTAAAAAACATTTTATCACATAAGCAGTGCACTGCTTGTAAACACTGCAGCGTAAAAAAAGTAGTGCACTGCTGTTGTCAGATTTTGATGAAATTTTCACAATCGTATGATATTATTTGTCTGCAAGTGTATGCTAAGTTACAAAACTATATGTTAAGAAATAAGTGAGCCAGCGGCATGCAAAATTACAAAGAAGTTGTGATTTTGGTGGACGAGGGAGGCGTATCATCCAAAAAATGTTGATGGCATTATCTTTATATTGCATCTAGTAACATGCATGTCAAAATTGGATTCCCTAGGTGTTATATTAACTGAAGTATTTGCCAAAAACATGTATTTTTTCTGAGGTATGTCTGGTTTTTCGGCCAGACGGACAGACGGACATGGCTATATCGACTCGGCTGTTGATGCTGATCAAGAATATATTTACTTTATGGGGTCTGCCACGCCTCCTTGTACCTATACTTCTGTCAAACCCAGTATACCCCTCAGAGGGTATAAAATTCAAACAAAAGAGTATCCAAAAATTGTCTTTGGATGAATAAACATGGTATAATTTATATATACATCTGTTCATTTTAAATGTTCTAAAAAAAAGTTGAAGTCCACATAAAGCTAGTATTAGCTAGCTAGTATATTCCAAACTTTTCAAATTAAATTAATTAATTAATTAATTAAAAAATAATTCAATTTTAATGTTCATTCCTTGAAACATCTAAAATAGCGGAATAATTTCCTTCAATTTTTTCTGAGGAAATTGTCAAATCGCCTTCAATGAAAGCTTCCTCCAATGGAATCGATAGTGAGGTGTAATCAATTTGTGATATGGCTATCTAATCAAAAGACCGTTCCGTTCCGTTCTGTGTGCTTTTTGCGGTTTTTGGATTGACGGTGACTGACTATGCGAAAGCTTCACTTCAGTGTGCTTCAGTTGGGAAAGAGTCGCGGAAGACAGACGCTGCCATAGAGTAGTATATATACATAGTAGTTGTATCTACCGGAGAGCAGCAAGAAGAAAGTGGAAACCCCTTGAGGAGAGACCACAGAGAGATTACTGCTATACATTCCAAACATTCCAAAGTTGCCAAAAATGAAGGTGAGTTTTAGTTTGAGTTTAGTGTGGAGATGACGCAGTGCCTCTGGCGTTTCATTACGTTTAATTGGTGGTATGTCAATTATGCCATTTGATTCTTATCTTATCTATAAATATATTCCTCTACTAATATGTTTGTTGTTGGCGTTTGTTGTCTTTTTATAGCCAAAAGTGATCGTGTTGGCTATGCTGCTGTTGGCTTTAGGGCCATCGGTC
Organism: Drosophila tripunctata; assembly: GCA_035047385.1. Taxonomy (NCBI): domain Eukaryota; kingdom Metazoa; phylum Arthropoda; class Insecta; order Diptera; family Drosophilidae; genus Drosophila; species Drosophila tripunctata. Next base: position 1,674,026 of record JAWNPS010000326.1, on the reverse strand, counting down.
AGTGTTGGTCAGTCCGAGGGGGAGGGGGAGGGTAACAGCAATAAACAGTGGCAGCAAGGAGCAGATAGTAGTACACACACCACTGCAGAATTACGAGCAGCCGTCTCTGCGGGATTACGACGAGTGTCAGCGGAATCGAGAGAAATGCTTGGATACATGCGCCGGAAACGAGCACTGTGACTCAGAGTGTCCACGTTGTCCGGAGCTGTTGGAGGAGCCGCTCTTGGTGCAGGGCATCAACGATACCAGCTATGTGCCACCACCGCAGAAGCCACTGAACACCACCAACGTAATCCGGCTGACGAACGAGATCAACAACATTATCCAAAACGATATACTCTCCCGCAACGAAGTGAACGTCCAGGTACATCAGAATGTCTCTCAGCTGGGCGGTCGCTTCGGACTCGGCTACAACGAGCAGGGCTCCTGCTGTCATGTGGTGCGGCGTCAGCGCGACTGCGATCACCAGGAGCACTGCAAGGAGCAATCCCGTCAGCGGGTGTGCGGCACACGTTGTCAGGCTCGTGTTATGATCGCCAAACGTGTGGTGCAGTGCGACAAGGATGAGCCCGAGAACTGCCACGAGACGTTGGAGTATGTGCCGGCACGCAAGCACAGGAACTCATCAAAGAATCGATCTGGATCTGATCCATGCCGCTACAGCAATGTCTGGCCCTATGTGGACTGTGGTGCTGCTCAGGAGGGGCGTGGTGGGCGGCGTATGAGGCGTGCCAACTGCCAGAGCTGCCTGGAACTGAGCTACGGCTACATTCTGCAGAACGGTATGCCCTCCCAATGCTTTGGCTGTCTACCCATGATGCCCATGGCCATGCCCATGCCCATGCCCATGTATTATCCGACCTATCCGTATATGCCCAACTATGGCTATAGCCATCAGGGCAAGCCAAAGGATGAGGATCTTAAGATAGATGACAACGATAGCTTTGACGATGACGATAGCGGTTGGATTGTGAAATCCCAGAAATGTCTGGGATCCAATGGCAAGCTGGAGGATTGTGTATTGGAAGGCAGCGGAGATTTCGAATCCTCAGCTCAACTGCCGCCGGCACACTTGGAGCAGGGCGACAGCAAGGACAAAGAGGAGGAGCAAAAAAATGACACTGATGATGGCTACAATGTGCCCGTCCAGCGGCGACGACGACGACGACGCCAGAGTCGCCATCAATTTGTCCGCTCGTCGTACAGTCGCCGTCACGAGGATGATTGAGCTGTGATCGACAGTTGGACAGTCGGAAAAGACTTTAGTTATATCATGAGATTCCCTTAGTTCTAAATTTTCAGCTATATTCAGTCATATTCTCAATCTAATCTCGAATTATCTAATTATGATTAGCATATTAAGAATGTGACACATTATTTTTTTGCAAATAAAGTTTTTAGTTTCTTTTCCACTTACATGTTTGTGTTAACCGGGTATTTGACAGTCGGGCACACTAAAAGAACACGATTAATGCCAGTTTACATGTGCTAAGTGTTTGTAGTTTATATATATTATATATGCTTTATATAGTATGTTCTTTAATTTGTTAAGCCATACAAATTGCAGTTTGATTAGGCAGAATATATATATGTTATTATTCTACTTTGGATAACAATGGGAGTAACTGGATTTAGCTGGAAATGTTTAAACAATTCAATTCAATATTCAATTAATTTCATAACACTACTTGTCATATTTTTGGGTGCTAAATTCTGTTTCGTTTTTTAATTATCAGTTTAACAATTTAAATACAGTTGAATAACAAACATTTTCTCTATATGTATATGGCGAATACGAATACGCATTGTATAGCAATTCATAATTTGATAAGGTCAATTTAGTGTGTGTGAGTGTGGCATAGTAAATAATAATTTAATTGCTTTTTAATAGCATTCCTATTGTACAATTCTGTGTGTGTTATGTTTGTAGGACTTTCTTTCTGCTTAAAGACTAAACAACATGTAAATAGAATTCTTCATTTTTTATACTCAAAAATTGTTCTAACTGAGCGTATTTATAATGTTTTGCAGCATTTAGGTAGATATAGGTATTATCGCATCATCGTGGGCGTGACCATGCCCCCCTCATCTTACTAAACTTATGGTAATATTGCGCTGTTTTGGGTTTTTCTTTTCTTCTGTCTGTTTGTTCGTAAAGCCAATGCTGACGTCCTGCAACTGAATTACTTAATACCCAATTCCTTAAGTTCAGTTTCCTCATCCACAGAGTCCTCATCTTCAGATCCATGCACCGATGGCGCCGGTGTAGTGTGACCTATGTGTAAATTAATGTCAGTAAATTATAATTAAAACATTTGCTTACAATTTAAACAAAACAACTTAGTGACATATTTATAATCAATGATTTCTGAATGTCATTTGCAATTATGCAATGCATTGAGTCTTACATGCATGTAAGCAAAACAATTATTTGCATTTATAGTATATATAAGCATTGGATTGTTTATATATAACAGCCGGTAAGACATGTGTAAAGTGTGTGTTTTGGAAATGGTGGCCAAAATTTATGGGTCTGGCAATAGAAATACAAACAACTCTATACAATAAATAATATATCTGAGCTTACTTAAGAAATCTAAGTTTTTTGTTTGTCATTTGAAAGCTTTAACTTTTAAGAATTTAGATATATAATATTTAGAAATATAGAATTTAGATATATATTTAAGCAAATAATACTGTGAGTAACTTGACAGCTAAACCTATTGATTTAATATATTAATTTCTACTTAAAAAAATTTTTGCTCAATACAAATTTTCATCTCATTTTAAACTAACTTCTCTACAGATGAATTAACAATTTATTCATGGAACTAGATTAGCAATTTAAGAACATCCTACATGCTTCTTCGAGATTAATTTGATTTTACTTAAGATTCCTTAAACTAATGCCTCAAAATTTAGCTAGTTTTTCAATGCATTTTACTACTTTATAAAATGTGGAATCGACTTGGCTAATCCATCTCTAGCTGAAACTTACGCGATGAGGTAGGACTTGGTGGCTCGCTGTGTGGCCGTGAGAACATCAAGTTGTTGCGTGATCCATACATGGAAGTTTCATCCACATAATCGGGATAGACAGCCTGCAAGGCCTTAACCCTGGCCTGTCTGTAGTACTGTAGTATTAAACAAAGATTAGTTTTTGGCTAAACAATAGGGTAATATATTATAATGCTCACAATGCCCAGCGTACGCCAGTCAAGCAGATCGCTGAGACGCTCTGTGCGATTGCGCTGAATGATACGCTGACGACGATTCAGACGCGAGAACTCCATCATGAAGGTGGACAATTGCTGGACACTGTTCTCCAGGCCAATGTAGCGGCGATCGACAATGTAGATGCCATAGGATTTGGGATCACTAATGTGCTCCTGCATGAAACAACCGAAACCCGATAGATTTGTGGTCACACTGGGAATGCCCATGACGGTACACTCGGCTGGTGTGTAGCCCCAGGGTTCGTAGTAGGATGGGAATACACCCAAATGGCAGCCACGTACGAATTCCTCATAATCAATGCCAAACAATGGATTTGTTGAGGTCAAAAACTCCGGATGGAAGACCATTTTAACACGATCATTAACCGAATTGAACAGATGACAGCGACGAATCGAAGACAACACCGGATCGTTCCAATCGTCGGCTACATTGTGCGTTGTCACCGGTGGCATTGAGTCACGTTGCATGGCGAACATGCAGCGCTTGATCTTAACCAGATCCTCCTTTTGCAGCAGCTCATCGGGGCCGGGTATGTGGCCCTTGAGGCAAATGTCAAACATGCGTTTGCCCACATCCTGCTGCACACTGTTGATGGTGTCACGCAGCTGCTTGATTACAGCATGGCCACGCAACGAGTCCACATTAAAGTTGTTCGTCTTGGTGGGAAAGATGAGGAAGGCCACCACCGTGGTGTCCGGGCGTTCGTGCTTTAGCATTGCATTGAGGCGAGCCAATGCTTCGATGAATATATCAGCGCCCTTGTTGCCAAACTCATAGCGGCCAGCAATGAAAAAGTACAGCGTCTTGTCCAGATCAAAGTCCATATGCCTGTGAGAGCGGTAGGCAAGGATTAGCCAAGGATTTAAGCTACATAACTCAGCGCTAACTCACCCATAGAAATGGCCGCGAACAAACTCATTGATCTTCTCCTTGGCGACGGCATGCAAGTTCTGGAACTCATGGATGGCCGAGAACTTCTTGACATTGAGGCCATTGGGCGTTATGATATCCGGCTTGCGTTTGAGCAGATGCTCCGCCTCATAGCCCGTAATCTCTGAGACGGTGGTGAACACATGCGACAAATGCGTGGCGCCACGCTCCAGGCAATAACGATGATAGATTTGCCGCTTGCCCGCCTCCTCGTCCACAGCGAACTTATCTAGATTGTTGTAGAAATCGGTGTTGCCGGCGCACAGATAGCGACCCAGTAGAGTGGCATGTGTGGTGAACACGGTGGCGACTTCAACCTGGCGAGTACGCAGCACTATGAGCGCCACGCCCGCCTGCCACTCGTGGAAGTGGGCAACGATTCGCGGTGGACTCAGATCATTGCTGTGGGAGTAGTTGATGGCACAGTTACGGAACTCTTCCAGAAACTCGGCAATCATGAAGCCCAGTATGACAGCATCATTTGTCTCAATATCCAGATGTGGTATACCAATGTTACACTTCTCCCACATCTCCGACTTGAACTGATCCAGTTTCCAGGCAGCCGAACCAATGTCAAACAATATCAACTGAGGATTGCCATCAACCAGCCAGCGACCAGTGTGAATTTTATAGCCACGGGAGCGTAGAGTGTTCACCGCATCCAACAGGGGATTACCTCGTGGAAATTCAATTTCCTCCATTTCGGTGCGGGCACAGTGCTCCTTGTAGGGGCCCATCATGCACAGCTGCTCACCCATCTCCTCGGTGGACACATACGCCTTGGATCTGATCACCGTATAAATGCCACCCACTTTGTTGGCCACCTCCCAGGCGACCTCAAAATTCCAGCGATTCTCGCGCGATGCATGATCGCCGCGATCAAAGAAATCCTTCAAGTCCCCGCCGGACTCTACGCGTGAAAAGCGACGATTCATCTGAAAATGACAGAGATTAGAATGAAAGATTAGCGTATACGAAGTATATATGGTATATAGGTCTATGCAAAAACAGCTGCCAACCCGCGAAGCCATGGAGGAGGAATCTTGATCCTCGAAGCGATAGGACATTTGTCGTCGCATCATCTTGAGTGATGAGATCTTACTGATCTATAACTGGCAGTGGGAAACAGTGTGTGGAACAGTGTGAAATGCTGGGAAAGCAGACAACCTTCTACTCCAGGCAATCACAACCAACTGATAATCTCAATCTCACATTACAAATGTGAACTATTATAAATCGAGCGTCATTATCAACATCGGTCAATCTCACATGCGTTGCATCATCGAAGTCATCATCATCAACATGTTCAGCATAACATAGCTTCGGCCTGAAGGTGCGTCCGTTCAGTTTCAGCCGTAACTGCGGCAACTACTGATAACGCCACGAGCATTTAGCACCTCTCGCTCCCCCACTCACAGTCCGCCTGCCAATTGACCCTGACATTCGTCGTCAGCGTCACCGTCTCCCTGCACTTGTCGTCCATTATATTTGGGTGAGTATTCTATTTTTAGTCTACCGGGAAATGACAGCCAGAAAATTTTGCTAAATTCGCTGAACTCATTTTCTTAACGACAAATTATGGCTAAAAATTTTATTGAAAATTTGTGTGTGCATATATAGAACCAATATGTACCAATATATATACGTATCTATAATACTGTATACTCTATGTACAATATAGAAATTTTCCATCACACACACATACCGCCAAATTAATGATAAATTGGCAATTTTTGGAGTACCGAAAATTATGTAACCTTGTAGTTTCATTTGCCGAAATATTTACTACATTTTCACTTGTTTAGAATGCGGATTTTTTTAGCTTATTTCTAGCTAGCTTAATTGCAAAGAGTAAGGAAAGTAAGCAAAGGAAATGTTTTAGCTTTAAATCAGACTTATTTGAAGCGTTGTGGAGTTAAACTGTAAATATCTTCCAGAATTATATAAACTATATATTTAAAAAAATTTAAATAAAATAGTGATTTACCGTGGACAATATCTTGTACTTTGTAGTGTTAAAGAGAACAAAGCAATATTGTTTTAAGCTATTTTTTAGTCCAGTTTGACTATTTTAAGTGATTTTGCATTTTAATCTAGCTTTTTTTTAGATTAAAGAAGTTTTAATGTTCTTTTGGTGCTTGTACTAAACAATTTAGTCATTTATGTCATTTAAATTCTGGTAAAACTGGTTGTTTCAATAAATTATTATAATATACATATTTATGTATTGTCTTAATTAAGAAGACACAAGTCGTGTCACGAGTTTGCACGAAAAACTGTGCGTGTTTATTGCGTGAACAGAATATATATGTGCATACATTTGTATCTATATACATATGTACATATGTATATGCATGAAAATCTTAGTAGTACAATAATAAAGTTGATTTTGTTAACCCTATTTCTCATTAAACTAAATTTTTGAAAATTAGATGTTTACAAAAATTGTGTTGATTTGGTTAAAGCAGAATTTTTATGAAATTAATCAACATTTTTATTTGAGATTAATACAGAAATGAGCCACATATAATATTTTATGTATTACATTACACACGCACATCTCTAACTAACTAGTGACTAGTAAAGGATCCCAAACGTGATCACTGAAAAAAACAACAAGTTTCATCCCTAAGAAGTTCTGCAATTTGTATTTGATAACGCAATTTGCACAGCAATTGTTTAACAACAAACTAAACACGCGTAATTAGCATATTCACTTGAAAGTAAAAGTATTTCTCTTTTTAATAGAGTGTTAAATAAATTAAAAAAATAAATAACACTTAACACTGAAAACTGCAGTTTTTAAAACGCATTGGCACATGTTCAAAATTCTCTTACATACGTTTTTTGGTTTTTTTTTTTGTATTTTACTGAATTGATTTGAGGAGTGTGAAGAAGACGATGATGCGACTGTTATACACTCTCAACGAGCAGTTCTACATAAATAAATACACACAATAGAGAATTCAGGCTGCGCCTTAAGCACTTCTCGACTGCAAGAAACTCCAAGAACAGCGGCAACAACAACAACAACAACTACACGATACCACGCAATGCTTCAGACACGACGTCTGTCTCTGCAGTGTGTATGGTGTGTGGTGTGTGTGGGGCAGGCAATGTCTCTTTTTCTGTTTTCATTGTCGCTGCCGAGCGCAGACACAGGCAGGCAGCTAGAAGTCAAATAAAGGTCAGTGGCTGCGTCGCTGTCGCCGCTGTGCGGGCAGAGAATTAAATATTTTCACCATTGTTGGTATTGGTAGTTTGTTTCTTCGGCCTTTAACTCGCTCAACAAGTTTAAGTTGATAATTTTGTTGTTGCAGGTGGGGCGAGCACGATGAAATTTAGCTTACGACCGGCGCATTGATAGTAGTCGCAGCGCAGCGCAGCGGCTTATCAACATTTTTGTTTATGTTTCACTTTTATCACTATTCTCTCTTTTTTTTTTTGCTCTATTGCAAAAATTATGATTTTGCATCGGCGCCAGCGACCGGCGTTGTTGGTATGTGCGCCGATTGCAATATGCTGATAGCGATAACGAATTTGTTTTCAATTATGTATGTGTGTGTGTGAGTGTGTGTTTGCAGTGGTACGCACGCAGCTGTTAATTTATAATTTTCACGGAAAACTCATTCACCTTGCAGCCGTCGTCGTTGTTAGCAGGTACAAACAAAACAAACAACTGGCGGGTAGTGTTGCTCAATTAATTAAATAATCGAATAGTGGCAGCTCAGGCGATAAGTATATCGATAAGCTCAGTAATTGTTATCGTTATTGGAAAAGCAAAATATTTTCTTTTTATAACATAAGCAGAAAATTGTAAGCAGCGTTAATTAAAACAATAAATTTTTAATCGGTATATAGTTAATAGCTCAGATTTGCCTAAGCTTCGCGTTACAGCCCTGGCTGATGGCGTTGCCACTCGGTGCGTTTATATGGTTGTATAACAGTTTCTTGTTCTGGTATAGCAAGCAGCTTTTTGCTTGTAGCAAGTGTGCGCCAATTTTGAATATATTTAACTAAAACTATATTTTTCTACAGTCATAAATTGTTATGGCTTTGCAAAATTACGAATAAACCATAATGCTGCCTTTTACCTTCAAATTTGTTTATGTTTTTAATAAAAACTAATATTTCAAATATGTTTAACCTTGCTCTAAAAATCAATTTAATGTCTTTTGTGGCGACCATTCGTTTAACCTCAATTGAAGATTAAGAGGGGACACGCAATTTCTAATGCTTTTGCAGTGCTATTAATTGTAAAAACTGGTAATAGCTTTGTAATTGGGTCAAGAAATTTATGAATTGTGTTACTTGCTAATTTCTTGACTTACTTAGCACTGGGGATATGCGACCAGTCATCATTAAGATACATTACTCAATTCATCACTTTGTCAACCTGGTCTGGTTTGGTTTCCGTCAACAGACTCCGGCAGTTTTAACCAACTCAAACGGATATCTCAATTGACATTCTGTGTGGCACACAAGGTCAAAGGCCATTTATGCTTTATTACTCGCTTTTATTTCTGCACACAACCCCAAAGGGAGGCTTAGGAGTAGGGGTAGTCTTATTGGATGCCCGCAGATTCTACAAGCACACATACCGCGTTTTTTTTCGCATCTGCCTTTAATGTCTCTTGCCTTCCCTACGCTTCCCTCTTCCTTTCTCCGTGTCTGCTTCTTTGTTATGTGCTTTCGAAAGGCCATTGATAACAGATTCACTGTAACTACTTGAAATTTATGCCCTTATCACATGTGGTTTTTTTCATTTCTCTTTTGTTAGTTTTTCAATTTCCGCTGTGATGATTGTTTCAGGAAATTTGCAGTTTACATTATAAACTTTCACCTTTGACCTTCCTCACACACAGTCACTAACTTTGTGGTTCTACAAATTCATTTTTACTGTCAGGAAATTGCATTTTGAATTTGTGCAATTTTTTAAAAACACCCAAAAAACAAGCTACGTTATGCTTAGCAAATCAATTAATTTGCCATATTTATGATTATCTGCTTTAAGTGATGTTATTTATAGCCCAAAAATGTTGCATTCATATTTCAGTTTTATCTAATCGCATTTTTATTTATTTATCTTTTGAAGGCACTTTTCAAGTGGGTCAGTTGAGCAGTTTTGGCTATGTCTTTGCCACGCCATAAAGAGCTTCATTAAAAACTTTTGGTCTAATTCATTAGTAGCCAGAACTTACCACCCCCCCAAATTCACCCACTCTGCTTCCCAAAGGAGGCACGTGAACTTGAAGCTGGTGGCAAAGTCAAGTGTCGGTCTGGTGACTAATTTCATTCAGGGGCATCCGAATATTGCACGACAATAAAGATAATAGCAGAATGCGGTGGTAAGAAAAAAAGCGTATAGCAGTATAGGTAGTCAACACACATTAAACACGACAGCTAAATACCCTAGAAATGTAAAATTTATGACAATTTGTCTACTTCGAGTTTACACTAGTTTTGCTGTTAGAGTTGATTATAAAGCGTATACATTTAAATAAGTGCGGCCGGGCATACCCTATAGCTGTTGCGCAACAGGGTAAGCAAGCAGTTACTTTAACAATAGTTTAAAATTGAAAATACATTTAAGTGCAATACAAATTTAAGCATAAAAATCTAAGCGTAGGTTCAATCAGTTTCTATTTCAACACTTACAGATGAGCATACTCCTTAGCTGCATGGGGACAGGGTATGCAAAACAGTAAACATGAATGTACGAAACGAAAGAGGCGCCAACTTGCGACGCGTTGATAGCGATGCGTTGTCATTATGAATTGTTGCCTACTTAGCGGCGCATGCGTCAACTGAAAATGCCACAGCATGGAGCATGAGTTGTTGGAGTCTGGGTGTCTCTCTCTCTCTATGTGTCTGTGTGTGTGGGGCATATGCAACACATGCTGAACCTTGTGGCATGTTGTCGATGCTCTGCCGCTGCTTGGCGGCCCACATTCCCCGAAGCAGCAGCAGCAGCTGATGGCGCCTTCGAATTCGAAATTCGAAAACTGTTATCAACAAACAGTCAGCGATGTCGTTGTGCCTGTGTGTGTGTGTGTGTGTGTGCTGCTGCCTTCGCTGCTGTTGCTAGATATAAAATACATCAGTTGGCGGCTGTTGCACGTTGCGTGCGGATTCGTACGCTTTCCTCGTCCTTTGACTAATTCCTTCGCGTCGTTCGTCAATATTCAAAGTGCTCTTCGTTGTTGTGCGTTCGTCGTTAGGTTTTTGATCAACTGACAACTACAAAATATAGAAAGGAAAATAGATGAAACTAAACTATTGCACTGTCAGTTGTTCCAACTACTGTCGGAGTTGTCACTTACCAGTCGTTGGTTGCGGCGTGCGGTTGATTTAGCGGATTTCAAAGTTTTAACGGAATTTTAACAGAGTTAGCTTAATTTATATAAACTTAATAAATAACAAAAAATATTTTGAAACTTTAAAACTTAAATAATAAATAATGGTATTACATAAAACTATTAAAGTGTTAACAATAAAATCAAGCAAAATACCAAAAGCAATAAATTTTGTTGAAAATAATTAAAGCAAAATAAAAATCCCACTAAATAAACTACAACTAAAACTATAAACAATTATTGGTAATATTTAGGGATAAAAAAGTTCATTAATATTTTAAACAATTTTTTGTAACAAAATCAAACTTATAAAATATTCTTAAAAACTATCTTCTAGCAATTTTTAAATAGTTTAAAAAAATTTGTTGAATGCAGAAAAATTTTATAAAATTTTTGTATTTAAACAATTTTCTAATATTAATTATAAAATTAAACTTAATGAAGCTTATGTACAATTTTAAAAACAAACTAACAAGGACTTTTAAATATATTATTACCTTAACAATAAATAATTATTGGTTGTTATTTAAAAATACCATTTAATCATTTAAAAAATTTTGAAAGTTTAAAATTAGATAGAAAACTTTTTGTTTTATAATAACTAAATGAAAAATAAAATCGAGAATTTTAACACAATAATACGCGGCAATAAAATAAAATTGAAAGCTTTAAAAAACCGCTTTAAATTAATATTTGTCAAAAAAAGAAATATAGAAAATTTCTATTATAAGCTAAATACTCTATATTTCAAGTACAATTTTTAAAATGCTATTATTTCGCCTTTCAATTGTGAACTATATCTACTGCAAATGGACTAAAATTTTTGCTCACCTATTTTTAATTCTTTTTGCACGACAACTTTGAAATATTTGTGTAATAAATATAATTTTATTATGACCAACATTTAAAATTAATTTAAATTAAAGCATTAGCCACTTATAGTGCATTTAAGCGTTAATCCTTCTAACTCTTGCATCAAGCTAAACTAAAAACTTCCAGAGCCGCGATTATAATGCGATTGAAAAGCGGTTAAAATGTGTAATTAATTCAAGCATGCCTACGAACTGAACTACTTAGGGAAAATGAAGAAAATAACTTAAGAGCAGCAGCCAAGACACAGGCTAATTTAAATTCATTACAAACTGACAGCCTGGGGCAAATTTCAAATGGCAAACGGCAAAGGACACAATTGAGTCCCCACAAAAGAGAGCATCAATTTTTCAAGCAATTTAATTGCGGAACGCTGCAGAATTTTTGATTTAAGTCGCAGCCTTAAACAGCAAATAAAACATTGAAAATTTCTTTATCCAGATTCGGGGAAATCATTTGGCTGCCAGAGATTCCCTTTTTATACGTTATCCGTTATGCTGAGTAATTTCCGAAATTATAACGAAGCACACGTGCAAATTGAGCAAAAGCGCATAAAAAGCGAAACCAAAACCAAAATCCGTAACGAAATCAAATCAAATGAAATGAAATTAAATAAAATGTAATGAAATTATACGAGTCGGTGTGCGACGCGACGCGACAAATCCCATTTATTATTATTATTATTGTATTGTTCATTTATTGCATATACTGGCAGATTGTTTAACGCCTAAAACGCCTTTGCCGTAATGGAAATCAAAGTACATAAAAATAAAAATTAAATTGCCATAAATAAAATCGCATATATGTATAAGGAACATAAAAATAAAAATACGTTTGCAACCTGATGTGACCCAAGCGAGTAGCTGCCTCTGATATCCAAATTTACAAGCGGGATCCATTAAATATTAAAATACTTTGGCCTCCTCTGTAACCAGATTCCAGACTTCGAATACCAGCTAACAAATTGTAAGTTACCAACTTTTCGCTTTTAGCCTTCTCGCCTGAGCTGTCTGGGTGAGTATATGAGACATTTACTTTTTATTTTTTATTTTTAGAGCTCCTTAGCAACTTCATGAGATTGCTGACATGTCTGTTTATACAAATTTGATGCATGTTCTCGTATAAAATGGCAGATTATACAAATTATACAAGTATTATCATATGCACACAGCTAAATTCGTTGTCATAGGCTTAATTAAAGATTTCTTCGTATATTGCTGACTTGATTTTGTTAAACAAATATATTTATTTAAGATTTTAAATTTCATAAAGTTAATGGAAGTATGATAGATTAATTCATTATGAATTGAGTCGCTTTAAAGCTCGAAGCTTAGACAATTTATATTTAATAAAGATTTTAAATTCAACAATAATTCAGAGGTATTTAAAAGACAAAAGAAAAAATTATAAACTTAATTTTCAATAAGAATTTAATAGATTGATTTACAAACAACACACGCCTCGAATCCAGCACTCGAAAGTTTTCAAATTTAAGCCTGCGCTGAAAAGTATGCAATATTTCTTGCATTGTTTTCAATTTATCTTATGGCTCATACGCCACGCAGACCGCGCTTGCCTAAAATTTTTCTATTAGACAATAGGCGCATCGTTAGCTGAGCAATGACCGGAAATGTGATTTATCTTAGAGTCCATTGATTAATTTTGAATGTCATGGACGTCGTTTAGAAATTTCTTTTCGTTTGCCGTTATCCCTTGCCGTTCTCAATTTTTTTGTTTTTGCTTAAATCGGACACTTTAACTTTTATGCGGCGCTTGACCGAACTTTTGCAAGCTATGGCATCATAAAAACAAAGACTTGTACAGCTTATGGATGGTGGACACCCATCTGCCATCTACAATCAGTCATAAAACAGACCTTTAGCTTTGTCAAGGAGGCTGACAAAGTGCATACACATAGTTTTTGTATTTTAAGTGTATGGCATTTCATAAATAGTTTTATGCACAACATAAAAGAATGCCACATAAACTCATAAAATGCGCAATCGGCCAGAACATAAACAGGCCAAAACGAAAGCTGGCTCTTTAAAGAGCATTCTAAACATAATTTAAGCATTTTATATACTTACTTCTCTGAAATGTGTATGTATGGGAATCTTTGTGTATGTGTATGTGTATGTTATTCAAATGCGCTGCTCTCATGAAGGTCCTTTCATTTTTATTGTTTTCACCGCTAAAGGCGTTGGAGCATTGGAATTTTGTGAAAGCCGCAGCATACACACAGAAATAAAAAACAAATAACTCACCCTGAAAAAAAAAAACAGAATCAAATAAATTGAAGTAAAATAAACAATACCAAAAATGCTTTGCAAGTTTTATATGATTTTGCCTACACAGTTCTTTTTTTTGGTTTTTCTGACGCCTTGTTTCCATTTTTTTCCTTCTTTGTGGAATGTAAGCAGGCGAGACAAAGGTCGAAAAGGGTTTACATTTTGCCAGGCTCAACTGAACTGCTATATATGCAAAGGTTTTCGCATGAAACTCTACACTAATACCTTGCAAATTGCAAGTGTAAATAATATATAATGGTTGAGCTGAAAATGCGAAAAACGTATTCATATTTTGTGTTGAGAAATCTTCATTTGACTTTGATTCGTTTTGTTCTCTATGCAAATCTGTTGACAAGCTTATCTCTTTACTAAGATAGCAAATGCTAGAAAGAACAGGATTGCACTAAATGCATACGTGATGGAACTCTAGAGTCTACGGGATAGTTTTGTAATTCTTAAATACCTTTGTATCTTCTTAATAAACCTACTGCAGCAAAATTCGTATGGCAAACTAATATATACCAAATATCGCAAACGTCTTTAAATTACACAGACTACTAACAAATATTTATGCCATTTAAATTTGTGCCTTTTAAGCTGATCATCTCTGAAAAGTTTCCAGCTGTTTTGCAATATTGTCTGCTGAATGTGAAAAGTGTCAAAGTTGAAATTGGAAAATTGTGCTGAAATTGAAAAGGATTCCAATAACAGAAATTCCAATAGGCAGTTTTATCAAGTGGTAACTGCAAAAGGCAAAAGGAAAGACGAGAAGCAAACAAAATCAGCCACCTGTTGCCAAAAGCTGTTACAAGCCAAGTTCAAGGCGCAAAAGGTGAGGCTGAAGGCTGCTTAACGGTTCGCCGAGCAATCAACCAACAGACACATACACAATATATATATATATAGAGCAGGGCCCACAGAACTGTTGGCTATTGTGTCAATGTCATGAACTACAAAAAGTTGATAAAAACTGAAGTAGAAAGACAAAAACAATTTGATGGAGTCAGCTTGAAAATTGAATTTCTCTGACAAACTTTTTGCATACGAATCTCGTTAAGGTTTAACTCAGTATGTGTGTGTGTAGTTGTTAAATTTAACGCCGCCTACAAGCAATTTACATGCCTGTGGTTTAGTGCTTATCATTACAATCTACATACATACGACACAGCTGCGAAAAAGGGCTGAATCTGCAGCCTTTCGAGTGTGTGTGTCTGGCAACTTACGTTTAGTTTAGCTTATATCATTACTACTCTTGGGTTCAGCTCATTTTACGTTTATTACCTGTTGCAAAAGAACCCAAAAGACTACAGGAGTTTCGTTTGTCACATTAAATGTATTTTTATACCTGTGACAATTAATTCAGTTTATTTTTAGACAACAATTAGATTGATAAACCAAGTTACCATAGCAATCGCTACAACTGCATCTGTGACCCCCATGCATGATAAGCAATCGAAACGCACCCAAAAAAAAAAAACTAAACAGACAGCCCATCTGGTCTTTTTATGCTCTTCTATTCTCCCCGTTTCACCTCTGAATGGGCCCGCATACCGTTGCATTAATTGTGCTCAATTATCTAGTTACTCGTTGTACCCGTTACAAATGGGCACCAGGAGTTGTTTAGACAGCTATTGGTAGCATACTTCGCTCAGATAAAATATAATTAGGCCAGTGTAAAATCATGTCTAAATTTACTATTGTACAATATTAAGTGATATCAAAAAATGCACATATTTTCTATTAGTTTTGAGTTTGGGATAAGCTTAATATTCTTTTCGACACCTTAAAGTATATATATTCTTGACCTACACAAGCCTACATACTTTTAACAACCCCAATATACCCTTCACAGAGCATAAAAAGTACTTTTTTTTATAACAATGCTACATATATATAGTATTGGCACTATTTATTTATAAAATACTTTATAATTCTCAGCCTATATTTGCTGTAGTTCAGGTATTTTCTAGTCGTGTTCAAGTTCAATTTGATGGTTTGCTGATTTTATTTTGTGTTTGTGTTTCACTTGTCGATTGCTGGTTTGTTTGCTGGTGTTGTCTCTCGATTTGTTTTGTTTTTTTTTTTTTACACTGCCCATATCTCCTTTCCCCGTCTACTGCCTTCTGCCATTTATTAAGTTAATCACTCGTTGGAGCTGGCTTTGGCTTGCTGCTGCCGTTTATATGCTTTTGTTGTTGTTGTTGCTGCTGTTGTATTTGCTGATAAGCAATATTACGCCGCGCTGTGATTATCATCAATTATTGACAGTTGATTAAAGTTTCGCTTAGCTGCGCATTGTCTGTGCCTGAGGAGGCAACGGCCTGGCCATGTCCCATTGTGGCACGTCCTTCTGGTAATTGTATAAACGTCAAGTTTCTACCAACAAATCTAGGCATCGTCTTACAGCATTCTGTAGTCCGACCTTAATGGAGGTTTGAAAACTGTGAGAACGAAACATTGTAGAGCTAATACTGTTTTAGACAATGTTATTACATTTAAGCTCAAGTTTTCGCACTAACATTTAAGCGAGAGTTTTACATTGTTCACTGGAGTTTAACAGGAATTAATCAATTTGTTGCGCGGGTAATTTTCTATGAAGTGTTTTAACTTCAGTATCCCAAGAACAGCTATAGATGAGAGTTTGTGTCCATAAGATGAAGAATCTCACGGATGAAATTTGTTTTACATTAGTCGATCCCTATAAAAATATACTGTTTAAATGCTTAAACATATTTTATCAATACTAGATTTAAAAAGAAACTGAGTTTTTAAAATGTATAGTAGAAGAGCTTTAGCTGCTACCAAATCATAACTTGAAGGAATTTTAACTTCTTAGCTTAATGCCTGAATATCTGAGTGTGTTTGGTCAAAGTGTTTTCTGGCTTTAACCACTACACACGTAGGCACAACAAAAACTCAATTACCCATAAGTACTTGCAGCTGGGAAATCTTCAACTCACGTGCCTTGGGCGCAATGCCTCACTACAATATATTCACACTTTTAGTTGCATATGATTAGCAGAAACAATGTTCACTCTTCCATGATGATATGAGTAGCATTTTTTTTTCTGGGGGGTGAATTGATACTAAGCACATTAATTATTTACATGAATTTGCATAAATCAAAGGCATGTGCTGTTATATTCGCTATTACGCGATCTCCAAAATGACTCGTCGGATAATTACCAGGACCAACAGTCTGTGCCCGACCTTATGGGGCCTAATAATAGATTATAATCTACTTTTGAGTGGCTGACTGGGCAAATATATATTTTAATGCCCTTGAATTGGCCTGGCTAAATGTTCTTGCTAATGTGGCCAAACTTATGGAAGCGCATTCTGGCCATTGTTCTGACTCTGAGTCTTCTGTCTTTGACTCAAACTAGTATCTGTTTTGGCCAACTAATTTGCATTTTTATGCCCGTTGGCGATATTTTTTTCACTTGCCACTTCCATTAGCTGTCACTGGCATTTGTTGTGGGCGTGGTCGGAGGCTAAATACCAGCCGTCAAGTTGTTTGCCTTGCCCCAGCGTGTTGTCGAGCTGAAATGAATTCAGTGTTCAGCCACCGAAGGCGTATCTACCACTTCCGGCTTGCTCAACAGTCCCACTATACGTTCGTTTTACTGTCTGTCTGTCAGTCTATCTGTCTTTCCTTTTGCCTGTGTCTGTGTGATAAAAACTCTGAATTATTAAATAAACATAAATCACGAGTCGCATGTACGCTGGCAAATGTAATCATGAAACACGACAGTGGAAAACTGTTCTTGCTACACTGAACATATGCGAGGGTTACTACTTGAATACTCCCAAAATAAGCTAAATTTCTGCTTATATGAAGCAGAGTGAAACTATAAGTATAGAGCCTTTATATATACTTTAAACGAAGTTCTGTATTAGAAATAACTAAAATAGTAATATAATAATCTATACATTTTGCTTCATATGTAAACTTTTTCGAAACTTATTAAGTTTCCCTCGCATTTGCTGCATTCCTTTGCACACTTGAATCCTTGAGAAAATTGTTGTAACCAACGCTATTGGCACATTTGAAGTTTGCCTGATTAAAATTTCAGAGGTTCTTGGGTAGGATGTGTAGTCTCTGAATTTCTGTGAGAAAACTCTTCGTGATGCGATGCGTGTTCATGTGTTTTTTTGTTTTAGTCAGCCCAAGCAAACTTGTTAATGGGAGGCAAACCAATCGATATCATATTTCACATGTTTACGCATTCAAGTTGCCTATTTGCATAATCAGCTTTCAGATAATTAAAAGGCAATCGACGAGAGGAAGCAGATATGTGTACAAGTAAAAGTCTCTGCAGATTCCCTAGTTACCACGTAACGCACAAGTAAACGTAAAAGTTTTCTTTTACGAAATACATTTTCACCTTGTTGCTGGATTGTGTGTTATCATTTGAGCCATTTCCCCTTGACGTTTATTACTTTGGCAACAAGCGCACACCTGTTACTCGCTCAGACAGACGGCCATATCCTTGCAGACACACGCACACTCACACACACACTCAGAGACAGGAAAGCCAATCAACGACACAAAAATGAAATTGCCCAGATTTTTGTTGGCCTAATCGAAAACGGAAATGAAAGTGAAGGCGCTGAAAGTCTGCGAATCTCATACTCACATGAGCTCAAACACTTGACACTCTTTGTTGATATGACAAATTATTTTACAGGGTGCTCAGGACTTAAGGGATTTATGGAATTAACTAAGCAGAATTTCAAACAGAAATCTGTCTCATACAAGTTCAAGTCATCAAACTCTGCTTAGCAGTAGCTTAAAGTAAACTTTAATTTATTTGTTTAAGAGTTCATTAAAGCAATTTAAATTTATAAACAATACTCCAGATAAAGCCCTTTTTTTTGGGATCTTCTTCGGCTTAGAAACTCCATAAATTAGCACTTTGAACTTTCGACCCTTTCTTTCATCTAAGTTAAAACTTTAATTGGCTGCCCAAAAAAAAAAGCCTTGGTATAAAATAGCAGCAGAGCAGCAAAGAGTTAAGAAGAAGTTTGGTTGTTGTAAAGCTAATGCTGTGCAAACAAAGAGATAAGATTGTAATAAATTCAATTAGACGGCTACTACGTCTACGCACTGCGTATACGCCATGTGGGTCACACTGATTTAGTCAAAATGTGGAAGTAGCTTTACTTAACTGCACGACTGTCTGTCTGTCTGCCTGTTTGTCACGTTAATAGTCTGCCTTGACTGCTGAACACATTAAAGGCCTCAAAACTCATATGCATTTGTCTCACGTGTCGGCACGCCTTTTATTGCCAATGTGTTTTGCTTGGACGGTTGGAGCGGGAATTGCAGAGCAGAGAAGGTGCGACTAAAGAGATAGAGAACGGGGGAGAGAGAGAGCAGAAACAACTCGAGCCGAGTTTTTGCCACGTTTAACGCTCATTAATTTGCAGCGTGCATGTTTTTAATGAAGATTCGACTCCGCCCCTAAGCTACACATCGTCTCCTTTACTGTTGAGAAGGCCATAATTAATGTTAAGCCCAAAAGTTAACTCAGCGCTTGTTAAATTTATCACCATCAGCGCTGACACTTACATATCCGCAGGCATATTAGTCTTTAAAAAAATTATGATGCTGTGCTAATTTAATTTCAACTAATTTCTAACTAATCAGCAGTCAAAATTTGCCTGTTAAATTTAGCTTAAATTTAAGTCAAATCCATAGAAAAGCCTCGACAAACGTGACCTAAGAAAACAGTCAGTGAATTTAAAGCGTTTAATCAGCTTGACTTGATTTAAATTTTTCAATTTCAGTTTCATTCAAATAAAATGTTTAAATTCGCACACGAAAATAAACAAATACACACACACACACAGACATAGACACACACTAATGCAAACTAATCACCGTTGACAGTAAAAAGGGAATGAAACACAGGGCTCAATGGGAATGCTAAGCTGGACAATGGACAATGGGGGGAACATTGGGCAATCACTGGGAGTGTGTTCTATGCCATGACAGCTCATAAAAGGGTCTGTCTTATGTGTAATACATATATACACACACACACAACACATACTTACACATATTTATTTATACAGACAAGGAAAGCATTTTATAGCAGCTGCGTGTTTAGTTTTAGCTTTTGCCTTTGCCTTTGCTTTTGGTTTTAATTTAAGTTGATGTGGTTAAGTGCAAATAAAAGGAACAGATTTATAAACAAAAGCGCTGCGGGCTTCTGTGTTCACATCTCTGCGCTGAGCTAAGTGAAATATTTACGCAACAACAACAAACAAACAATCACAACAACGACATACAACAGACTACACACACACATGTGACTGCTGTGCCTTTGTTGAAAAAAAAAATCAGGCACATTTCCACTTTAAGCGCTTTCTGCGTTAGAAAAATAAATATAATAAAAATAATATTATATAAATTAAACTGTTCCAACTAAAAGCCAAGGCTTGTCGACTTCATTTCTGTCTGGTTAAGCTCAAATTTAAATAAATTGTGAGTCATTAATTAAGCGCCAGCTCACTCTTTATTCCCTATGAAGCTATTTATTTAAATAAATATTGAAATAACTTTGGATTCCAACATTTTCTTTAGTAATTTTTAATCGCAAACAATTAAGCTAAATGGCAGCTTTCAGATAGTGGCTAGAGTTTGATTAAAATTGAAAATGTCAGCAGTGCGATATAAAGAACGAGTAAGAAGATGAAAATTTAATTTATCAAGTTTATGCATAATTTTAGGCGCTGAAGCTTATTAATATAAATTGATTGAAATTTTCTTGCAAAGAGACTAAATTTATCCCTATAAATATTTCTACCACACTTGTTCTCCCTTATAAATAGAATTTAATTTCCAAGTTTCAGAAAACAGTCGTGAATTAAAGTCGCAATCAAAGTTACCAGGAAACCCGCAAACCAGCAAACCAGGCCTAAGGCAACAAAAACAAATATAAAGGGATAATGAAGTGACATATGTTAGGCACAAAAGCCGCAAATACAAAATAAGTAGAAAAAACAACAACTCAACGAATACTGCAAGCAAACAAAATAATTTCCATTGCCCAGGGCAACATATTTAAAAATGACAAGGCAAAGGGAAAAAATCCTAAGAAAAAAGAAATACGCCCTAAGCTGCTGTCTATCAGCCATGAATTTCCTATGGAAAGGGGGAGAAAAGAGATGCAGAAAGTGCTGCTAATAATATTTATGGTATTCATTTTAATGCCAACTGTCAGCGCGAAAATAATGCGCAACTGAACCTATAAAGATGTCCTTTTCTCAGACGCAAAAAAAGCAGCTTATGTGACTCGCATCGACATTGCGCATACGTCGTGCGGCCCTCACAAAGCATGCTGTCAACGGCGCTGGCGGCAATGCTTGAGCCTGAGCCTTTGCTGTTGCCTTTGCCATGTTGTACTTAATTTATCATAAAAATTAAGTGCACATCCTAGAGGCTGTAAGTCCGTGACGAGACATCAGGTGAAATTCCACATGGCTGACTCGCTAACTAACTAAATTATGGTGCTTACTAAGTGCTTTAGTTCAGTTTCTTGACAGCCAACTGCATTAAAGCAAAGCTGTTAGCAGGCTTATGCAAATTTTCAATTTATTTAGAGATCAGAAAAGCATAATTTGGTTTACATTCATGTTGGTGTTAAGCTTTGGAAAAAGAGATTAATACGATTTTCAAAATAAATGTATATAAAGCCAAGCTTAAAGATGATTTGCTTTACAAAGTGTATATTGCTTTCAGCCCACGTTTGTCAAAAGTTTTGCTTGGCCATTTTAAAAGCCAGAAATTTTAAAATCAACCTGAGGCGCAGTTTACTAAACAAACAAGCGACAAATTCTTTTAACAGGAAAATAAACAAAAGCATTTGTCAACAGAAGGAGGCCACGTCTCTCAGTTTAGCTGTCAATGTTTATTGGAAAACCGAACACCAGGTAAATC
Organism: Drosophila tripunctata; assembly: GCA_035047385.1. NCBI lineage: Eukaryota > Metazoa > Arthropoda > Insecta > Diptera > Drosophilidae > Drosophila > Drosophila tripunctata. The sequence goes on along the minus strand of JAWNPS010000326.1, from coordinate 1,652,397 downwards.
AAAACAGAAAAATATTTTATAAAAATAAAATGAAAATAAAATAAATATACGAGAGCACACGCAGAAATTGAATTTTAAATTGGGCAACCAGGGAAATGATTTCGGGTAAACAGAATTGCGTGTGTAGAAAGACAAGAAACCAAAAATGTGTGGCATACTTTAAGGCGCCTTTAAATTACGTGCCAGATATTTGGCCAGACACATTTCGCAATTACATTTAGATTTTTGTGCTGTCGACAACGAGCTCAAGGAATTTTCGTTTTAATTGCAGTCAAACGATAATTTCAATTTCAGTGCTTTAGTGTTTATGGGTATACCCTGTAGGAGATGTTAAGAGGGTAGATAAAAAATGAAAAAAAGTTTAAGCAGCTGTTCTATAAGTTTACTTAATTCAAGCTTTCAGTCTGTGGGTCTGCAAACATAATTCTATGTGTGTAATTATATAAATAATTACTTTAATATTATCTACAGGGTAGCTCTCAGGGCAGCTTAATAGATTAAGGCTTTGAAACAATAGTTTTGCCGCTGCTGGATTTAATTAAAATTATTTCACTTGCTGCTTTTAAGTGGTTTCTTTCAATGGAGACTTTGGAGTTGATTCTCTGTATTGAATTCCACTAAATGGGCATTTTCTTAACAAATTTTCGAGCTTTTCTCGATTGCGCTCTCTGAGCTTGGTTGCAAGAAAAAATAAGAGAACCTTTTAAATGCCTTAAAAGAACAATTAAACGCAAGTCTCGATTTCGTGTTGATTTTTTCGCTCTTTGACGTAAAATAAACCTACACTGCTGGAAGGAAATAAAATTTAAAATTGTTTACCACAGCAAAGAAAGGCATGTCTCATTTTTGCATAGCAAACGGAGGCATAGGGTTAACACAGGTTGTCTTTACTTTCACAGTTTTATTGATATGCCAGCCACAAATGCCGCAGGCCAAGAGACAGACAAACATTTGATAGCATTTCTAAAAGTTACTGCATACTTTTAGGCTTTACTCACATCATCCCTTCGCTCTTTGTGAGGGTGTGTAAATGTGTTTGACATGTTTAATCGGGGTTAAATCAGATGTAAATAAGTAGAACAGCTATAAAAGGGAACAAAATAAAAGAATTGACACTTTTCAATACAAAATACTTTCCATTCAAATCGAAGTCGTTTCAGTTTCAAGCTTTTACTTAAAGTCTATAACTTTCGCTAGACTTGACTGGTAATCAAATAGACATGTGAGTTACACTATTTGTCTACTCTCTGGTTTATTGACCGTTACCAAGTCAACCATTGGTTGCCATTTTGTTTACTTGGCCAATTGAAGCGTACTCCCCGAAATTTGTTTTTGTCCCAATTGTAATCGACTTTGAAGTATCTCTTTCTCCAACTAGAGCTGTTCCAGCTTACTGTCCATTAACATACGGACAATGTCTGACATTCTCGACTTGTCTGTCAACAAATCCATGTGCACAATAACAAAAGACATCAACACAAATCAGACAACAGCACAAAAGACTCTCTCTTTCAATATAAGTAAACACAAGTAAATATACTTAAACACAGTTAATGCATATCTATTTGTGAGTGAGTCAATGTGTGTATGTATTTGTGAACAACAGGAGCCTTATGCTCCTGCTGCTGTTGACCCATATTCGCAGTCGTTGAGATTCTGTGCCTGAAGATATGAATAGCTTTAAGCGAAAGGGAGACACATAAATATCAAATCAACTTTAAATAGAGACGAGTTTGAGTTGTTAAAGATTTAATACGTTAATGTATTATTTATAGTGGGAATATATATTTTAAAGTATGTATATATATTTTTAGTAATAGCTACTTAGTTTAAAAAATGATTCAATACAATAGACAAATCCTCAATACGCTTAATTAAGGTGTAAGCAAACAAGTCACTCAGCAGGACATTAATAATACTACAGTGAGTCCTACATCTACTACAAGTTCCTGAGGCTTTTAGACCATCGAATACTTAACCAACAATGTAATTATATTTTACATAATACCCAGTACTTAAAATAACACAAATTAATGCTGCTAATCAATCTTTTCATACGAAGAAAATTAAGCGAAAATAAAAAAAGCAATTCAACTAAAAAAAATGCTGTAATATTTGAATTAAAATTGCTTTAAACGTTTTTAAAATTGGATATATGTTTTTATTTTCAAAATAAAGTATTTGCCTTAATCAATTAGCGCATTTAACAGCTGAATTATAAATTTCTGACCGATTTGCATAATTTGCATACCATTGTAAATCGCAGACAATCATTTTCACATAAATCATTTTGCCACATAAATTTTGGTTTTTCGCTTTTCATTTTCATATCTGTTTGTGATTCATTCGAAAGTGAAAAACCACAATGTCCGCCGTGAACATTTTGTGGCTTGGAAAACGGCCACGGAAAATAAGGAAAAGTCTGTGTGGGTGTTTGTGTGTGAGTGTATGTCTGTAACACACAATAGGGCAACATATTTTGCTTTTCAACCATAGTCTGTTATCTCCCTGCTCTCTTTCATTCCCGTAAGTAACCTTCTCTGTCTCTCTTGCTCTCTCCCTTATTGTGCACATTTGCCAATCTTTTGCGCATTTCGCATGCAGTGAATTGATTTTCAATTTTTACGCTCGCCTAAACAGAAAATTCATCATGGAACATGACAAGTTCGACTTTGAAAAACGACGAGCACATATTTTGACAATAACAAAAATGTCGTTGCTTGCAAATTGCATTTATGTCTTTGCGAGTAGCATTTACTGTTGCCCTTAGACAAGTCTTAGGCCTTGAAGAAGTCAGCATCAATACTATTTCGATAGCATAGAACAAACTTAAATTCTCAACGGCTGTCAGTTGACAAAGTCAGGCAAATAATTTGCATATTCTTCAGTGCATATATTTGACCCTGGAATGGAGCTGTATATTTAGTTTGTTTAAAGTATTAAACAGGCAGAAAATGACCTTGCGGAACCTGATTCGACATGGTCCACTATGTTGGCACTGGGTGTATTACAATCGGGTGAACTTGACAGTAATATTCTTGTTTATTTGCTTATAAAAATGTTTTCAAAAGAGTCATATACATTGACCTCTATTGTGTGTCCTGTGAAGTAAACGGAAATTTAGAATATTATAGTCATGGTCTAGAAATCTCTTAAAATTCTAATTTTCTATATAAATATTAGTTTAATATATTCAACAAATGTCAAATATGATAATATTTAATAATGTTTACCCGTTATGCAAAATATAATTCCCTAGATATTACTCACTTATTCAAGATGACAATTGTAAATGAAAATTTAAAATTAACTTTAGCAATTCGTGTTTTGACATTTTTCCCACAAAATTTGCTGTCGTCACGGTAATAAAGAATGCTTCTTCTTCTTCTTCATAACAAATTTTTCGTGCATGTAAAAATGTAAATAAAATGCGGAAAATATGTCTTTGAATTGTGGCCTACTAATTGGAGGTGTGAGAATTATACAGCATTTTACATAAAGTACGCAATTTGAATACATAAATGTGTGGAATATATTAGGAAGACTTTAAGTGCCAGCGTGTGTTAGAGTAATGTTGTAGAAGTAGATGATGAAAATTTATAAATTTAAAAACATAACACCTGAAAAGGGCTAAATTGAAAGCAAGGCGTGCAAAATAATGTGGCTATAAGCCGTGGCTACCCACAAAAGGGTACAAACAAAATGGCGCCCTTTGCCTTCTGCGACCCGTTAGTAATGGCTTCCGCTTCCGCGAACATTTATGCAGCTCTGGCCCTGACAAAGAAAACTGCCGAACTTTTGTAAGAGCCAGGCAAAGTTGACCTTCGTTTCATGCAGATTTGGCAGCTGTGACAACTAAGGCTTAAAGCCACCGCAAGGCGGCAATTGCTTTTGAAACTGGTCCATAAATTTGGTGGTCTTGGCCAATTGTGTTGTAATATGCATATGATAGATGGCCAAAAAGTTGGTCAATTTGCCGCTTAAATCGCTGCGTTTCACTTAACAAAATGAAGCAAAAATTTACTGCTGCTAATCACTCACAATCTTTCATCTGCTTTTGCCTCGCACATTAATCAGCTTATGGCAAATCAATCAAAGCCATCGAGAAACAGAAAAAGAGAAACAACAAACAAATAACGAAATTAAAGCAGCTCAAGTAAATTAAATTGAGTAACTGCTTTTATAGTGGTATTCAAGGTACAGCAAAAAACTACGTGAAACTTTAAGTTGCACACAAACAGCATTACTTTGGCTAAGCCGAGAGAGAGATAAGAGCCATGGTTAAGAGAATATCCGACAAGCTTGCCAACATTCTCATACCCATTTAAGTTAATGGAACTTTCTGACTTACGCGTCACAAAAAAAACACAAGAAAACATGAAAGGAAAGATATATTTGACATGTCAACGATTTGATACCCTTGCAGAGTTTAATAGATAGTTATCGGTAGATTGTTGATATTGCTATTGTACGATTTTGACATTATTTGGTAAAGATTGCATATAGAATAATAGAAGTATGTTGAATTGAGATAGCAATGCATTTGTAGCCGAAAGTTCCTATGAGAACTGCATGATTTGAATGAAACTTAACGCCCATTTGGATGCGATATTCAATTCCAGTTTTAACTGAGAACTTCTTTTAAAAATAATACGAACCTGTGCCAAATTTCATTAAAATATCTTTAATACTAAGAGACTAGTTTGTTGCTAAGAAAAAATTTATATACCTTACAAACTTCAAGGGTATAAAAGGGACAGCTACAGGTGTATGGCGCCCAAGGATAATGTTGGTGTTGTTGTTTGCTCCGTTTCCGCTTCCTGTGGTGCCTGTAAGTCTATAAAAGTTCATTCTGCTATTAGCTGCTTGCCTTAAAAGGTTAAGAAATCTTTGTGTTGTCTGGGGTTAAATAAGCTTTATTGGAGACAAAAGTAAAACCCAACTGCTCTAAGCACAGCTGTTGCAATGTTGCAATTTAAATGAACAGCTGGAGAACTCTAAGCCAAAAATAAACTTAACTGAACTAAACTGAGCTGAAACGACAATGTGACAAACATAATAAAACTTGAACCCCAACAACTGAGTAGCAGAACTGTAAGTACTTTAAAGTTTTAAAAATAGAAAGAACAAAGTACAGCGCAGCTCTTAGCATTTTGGCTGATTTTTATTGCAGTTTCTTAACGTTTTCCAAGTAACATCAAAAAACTTCTACAAACAAACATCAGAACATTTCCAAGTGCACAACTTCTTAAGGTATTAAAATAGTAATGAAAGTTTCAGAGTAGTGGTGGACTTGTTTCTCTGGTAAGTCAATATTGTTTCAGTTTCAGCCAAATTTAGTCGGGATATTGGAAATGTGTAGATTACAACTCCGCTGTTGCTGCAGATCTTTAATATGTATGTTTTATGGGCTCGGAGCTGCCTCCCATTATCAAACTGCTGAGTGTCTTGGTACATCATCCACTTATCATCATCGAGACTGTATCATTAACTTTAATTTAACCTTCAATAAAACACTTAACCCCCCTCAATGCACAAACAATGTTAACAATGCCGCTGGCAAAACAATAATTAAAGCTGAATCATCGTTAAACTAAACAGAAATTCTATTGCACAGACAGTTCAAGTGTCTCTCTCTCTCAGTATTAAAGACGGTGGGGACATGAAATCCCAAACTCCCTGCCGTGCTCCCCAATTGAAACATCCACAAAGTTGACTAGTCCTTCAGCCATTGTGTAGATGTTTCGATTAAGGAATTTTAATTGACGGCTGTCGTGGGAGGGTTTGAGTTTAGGTTTGGGTTTGGATTCGAATTTGTCTGGTTTTTGCCCTTTGACTTGCTTTAATCATTTAGATTTGCGTCCAAGAATTCGTAGATTCAGCTCATTGATGGTTTATTTTTAGATAATTTGTTAGCATTTGGCGTTGTAATTAATTATCATTCGTTTTGGTTAACCAAGAAAACCCACTGAAGTTTACAAAATTCAATGCTTGACTGATTTTGGCCAACCATTGTTTGCGACTTTAACAACATTAAGCAATTAAACCCTTTGAAATGTGTAACGTATACTGAAAGACAAGCACCTAAAAGCATGCAATGCTTTTTGGTCTGGCATATGTGACAGGCATGTCAAGTGGATGACGCGCCCCCACCCCAAATACCCATAAGCCCAAACGCCCACGCGCCCAAGTGCCTCTTTCCCCAATTAGTGGATATAGTAAGCTGTCTGCTCTGGTCGAAGCTAAAGCACGTGCACTTGATGGCCAAAAGTTGGCGTGGTCCAAACTTTTGGCCAAAATATAAATCTTAAGCTGTCCAGAATGCCATCAGCAACAGGCGCTGACATGAAGCATCAACCACAAAACAGAACTACTACATATTTGCTATATAGATTATGAAATACTCTAATAAAATTTGTGTAAAACAAATTGTAAACCAGAAAATTTATTAAATTTGTGTAATTTAATCAAACTTCTGCTTAAAAATTATAAAACAAAATTTGAAATATATGAACTAGTGTTATTAAGCCAAAAACACAACTAAAATACTCTATTTATTGGAATTGCAATTGTTCTGGAAGACTTTCTATTTCTTATTGTAAAAAGAAATTTAACTTGAACTTGTCTGGACGTTCGAATTAAAAGCTTTAAAACTTTGTTACGCATTTTAAACTAAATATACCCAGGGAAATTAAAAACTAATGTAGCTGAAAGTTGAAAAGAAACTAAGTTGGAAACATATTTCAACCATTGTCAGAGATCAGAGAGGGTGTTAGAGGGAAGAAATGCATGCGTGGTTTTTCAAGCAATTAGAAATAAGCCGAAAAGCTTTCACAATTGTGTGTTTTTATCCCACACATTTAGCAGACTTACAAAGCACTCAGGAAATGGCCTCCAAAAGCGAGAAACCATTTCATTTTTTTCCTCTTTTCAGCCAATGAATATGTGGCTGGCGGAAATGTGCCATGGAAATTAAATTGTTAATTAAATACTATAGTATAACGATTGGGCAAACATTTTGGCAAGAACAAAGGATATAGAACGATTTGGCCAAGTCACCGTGGGGACACATCAAAATAACAGTGAAAAAGCAATTGAAATGTGCCAGAAATGCCACGGATGTCAAATCTCCAAAGAGCTGGTCCCTGTTCCGTTGCCAAATAAGTATAATTGACATTGAATGACCTTTGCCAATAGAATTGCTATGAATCAATAATTAAATAGAAAAATAGCACAGAGCACAGAAAAAAATAATAATTGGAATGGGAATGGCCATGGCAGAAAAAACTGTAGCAAATGACCAGCAACAATAAAGAAGCGAAAATTAAGGCGCTCAACACACAATTGAGCGTGTGCATATCCAAAGGACTACAAGGACTTGCTGCAGACTCAGCACAACAACAAAAAAAGTGCGAAACAATTGCGTGCTAAACGCCAAAAACGTCAAAGTCAAAAAAATTGCTCAAATACAACAAGAAGAAGAAAAACAAAACAGGCCAACAACAAACAGCCAACATGTAACAGTAAAAAGTAAAAGATAAATGACAGTAGTACAAGGCATAGTGCCACATAGATAGATGGATGGATGAATGGATGGCCCTATGACTGTCTATGTTTACAGAACTACTGTCCATTAACTGACTGAGCTCCAGATGTTTTAAATTAATTAAGGTCACAACTAAACACGCTGCGTGTCGAAACTATTCCATTCATATTTGTTAATACACAGCTGGTGGTGTGGGAAGTGCGTTGAATAGTTGACGCTGTTAACAAAATTGCACTGGTCTCAATTAACCTCTAAAAAAACTGGAATGTAAAAAACCAACTTGGAATATTAAGTTCAATCGTAAAAAAAAGAAGAAAACTGTACAGACGAACGAATTTCAGGTTCAGGATTTGAAGTATAATAGCATCTACATATATAAGGTATAAGTTGTATTACTTAAAAGAGATTTTATAAAAGATCACTTTTTGATATACTTGTTTAATTCCAATGAAATGTAATCTGTATTTATATACTTTGTAAAACTTTTCCAATAGTAAAACATAACTTGATTTACTTTCTGCATACCATACCATTCCATATTTCAAATAAAAGTGATCAAAAGTTTTGTAGGTTTTTAGAAGTGTTTTTTATTTATTTATTTATTTTTTTTTTTAAGAATTTTTTTTATTTTTTTTATTTGTAGTATTTATTACAAATTGAAAATATGTTTAGCCGCATTGCTTGCTATTTCTATATTGGCAGATATAAGTTAATTTTGGCATTTGCAGCGCTTCACTTCACAAATATGAATTGAAATAATCAAATTCGAGTTTGGTTTTCAATACATGTAATTATTATACTATAGCGTCTAAAATATACAAAAAAGGAACAATTTATGGCGCTCTTGTTGTTGTTGTTCTGGAGCGGCTCATAAGTGAGTTGGTATTTTATTTATTATAATAAATGTAAATCGATTTCATTTTTTTTATATACTTGCACTTAATACTAAGACATGAGCTACAAAAAAATTGAAAATAAAAACTTTATTGAGTGTTGTAGTTTATGTTGTTGTTTCTTTTTTATATTTGTGATTTTTTTTATTATTTTTTTACTACGGGAAGTACGCACTTAAAGGCAATATTTAGTTGGAGACAGCCCAGTTGTTATCGGGCTGGCAGTTTTGAAAAAATTCAATCGTTGTTTAGGATTTTTGTGAGACTACAGTTATGTGAGCTACTTTCACGGCTTTCCGGTTCTTGATGATGGTATTGTAAACCAAAGCTAGTCGTTGTTCTGGGGACCCCATTGATGCATTCGTTGTTATAGTAGTTGTTCTTGTTGTTGTTCTTATATTTGTTGTTCTTTTCGTTTTCGTTCGTTTACAAAATTGAGCGGTGAGCTGTGAAAAATTTAAATAACATTTAATTAATACCAACTACAACTAAAGGTTTGTTAACAACAAATTATAAAATTAAAAAATATAGATGTTTGCGTGCAATTTTTATGAATTATCTACAATGTTAGTGACAATTTTGACAATTCTTCAATGGTTTATCATGTTAAACTAGATGGGAGGAGTTTCAAAGTTGTCTACTGCTGGGAAAACTACACAGGTACTACTACTTTGGGTACTACATGTCAGCTATGTAGCTTGGGTGAACCAAAATTTTGACATGCTGCTTGTGGGATCCATAAAATATTAATTCTTACCAATTTGTTTTGTATTGCATTTCGTTACATGTAATTTATGTAAATTAAAGTACAAAAAAATTACAGAAGTGCTATATGATATAGCGTCGCTTTGTTATTATAGCTAACGATTTTGATTTATGTTTTTTTTTGTTTAATTTTTATTTTCTTTTATTTATTTTGCATATTTTTTTTGCTTTAGAAATAATCCTCTGCCTCAGCTGTGTAGGGCAAATAAATGTAAATAAAATAAAAATTATAATGTTATAGAATTCATTTTTATGTAGATTAAGGGAAGACTTTTTGGTATCAAATATGCTACTGATATAGAAAATGTTTCGAGTTCAATTCCATAACGAATTACGAATTAAGGGGAAGATTTTTGAATAGTGAAAGTTTTGCCAGTAAATGCTACTTAGCATTAAATATATACAGGGTGCTGCTATACAGGGTTCAGTTGGTTAACTGGGGGATTACTTACGTGTCAAAGGTCTGGCTGGATGCTTGGACCACAGATAACGGTTCTTCACCGGGGACAAGTACGAATCACGGGCCACAGGGCTCGAGGCACGGGGCACCGAGGTGGCACGGAAGGGCACCAAATCATCCACATCCCACCAGAAGGGATCGCGCACAATCGATGAGATGGGCAAGTTGGGGCTGGGGCTCAACAGATCCCTGAAGCGGTTGCGTGGATGGAAGATTGGAAGTCCTATTGTGGTTCGACATAGCATTTGGTTGTTGTTGTTGTTGTGTTTGTAGTATTGGATGATGGTTGATGATTGGTTGGTTTGTAGGGTATACAATTAAAGTTGTAGAGTTTTTGTTGTGTTTTTTGTTGTATTGCAATGTATACAAGAAGAGCAGAAAGAAAAATATTGTTTGCTTTGCTTTTAAACTAAAATATAAAAGAATTACGAAAAAAAAAAACAAGAAAAGACAACGCTTTAACATCAACTCTTTTTTGATATTTTCCATGCGTATGCGGGGTTTTCGTAGTGGAAAAATTACCAAAAATCTAAAGAAGGATATGGGGATTGAGGGGATAGAGTAGAAGGTAAAGGAATGGCAGGCGCTACGGGAAGCAATTCAAAAAGCAATATGGATATGGAGCAGTAAATAGTAGATTATAGACGTTAAGCACGGCGCTTACATATCATTTTTTGCTGATGCTGTCAACACAAAGAACGTAACCAATTTTTGTTTTGGGTAAAAGCCAAATTAAAAAAAAAAAAAAAATAGTTTTCAAAATTCTAGCGACACAGCGAAACAGAGATTGAAACCGATACGAACGTATTGAGAAAATATGGCAATTATTTTTCAACACGTCTGTCATGATTATCAAAGTCTTCAATTATCAATAGTATAGTGTGTTCGTTTTGGGCAACATATAAGCCATATATAAAATATATATGAATGTAATAACAACAACTAGAATTTCTTCGTCTCTTCTTGCATAAAGAATAACGATTTTAAAGAGAATTTGGAAATTTTACCCTCAGCATCGTAGGCGACTTCAGTGGGACGAGGTCCCCAGCGACCGGCTTTAACAGGAGTGGGACTTGGCGAGCCGGCACGCTCAAAAATGCTAGGCCTTGAAGCCGGAGCACCGGCTGCTTCAGCCGCAGCCTCAGCGATCGCAGGCAACTTACTTTCAAAGAGTTCATCCAATGGTTCCAACGAGCTGGCACGGAAGCTTGGTCGCGTGAATGGAGCCAGGCTGGTGGCACGATCGAACACAGATGGTCCGCCGCGTGGCACGCTGCCCTCGCGATTCCAGTAGACTGGTGGTGGCACATAGGGCTCGCTGCCGGCGCGAGTGCTGCGGGTGGGGCGGAAAGGCGAGGCCGATCGGCGATCTAAAACAATTGAAAACAAATATGTAACTAGTGCACAGCTAGGCTAACTAGCAGAATATTACGTATACGCCCAGCCAGACAGTATAACTATTCTGTTTTAGGAGTCTTTAATGTCTGCAGGGGTAATCAATGATAGAAAGTTGCATTGTAAACGAATTGTATTCTATAGACGTTAATTTTAAACTATTAATTAACTAATGCAGTGCTCAACTGTTGCACATTTATATACTAAACCAAATTTATTCAAAATTGTATTAAAAATTTTGCTAACTTTAAATTCAAAGGACTGCAGTCGCAATGCATTTTTCTAGTGCATTAAAAACTTCAAAGCAAATTGATAAAATGTTGTTTTGCTTCTGCTATAAAATCGAGTATTAATTTAATCCTCCTGTTGACTAGTCAAAAGCATCAAAAGACATTTCGTTTTGCATTTGCTTTGACTATTCTGTTTAAATGGAAAATCGTCAAAGATATGCTTACAAAATGCACTCAGCTATTGATAAGTTGGGTGTAGAAAATAATTCAGATTTCACCAACGTTAAACTTGAATTTAATTTTGTTTTTTCTTCTCTTTGCAGTAAAATGAAGTCTCCTGCTTAACAAAATGTAAGTATACTTACCAAAAAAAGAGAGTTTAACCAAAAATAAAACAACAACCCAACGATGCTTAATAATATTGCAAAAACAACACACATTAAACAAATTAAGTACATACATAAGTACAGAATTACAAAACTGTGGGCACGACAAAAACAATTATATGAAATAGTTCAGACAACAATTCTATAAATTATAATAGATTTATGTTGAATACTGCCGAGTACAAATTACAACAAAACAAAAGACTAACAATTACAAAAAAAATGTGAAACACATTGAACATAATATATTCGTTAAATATTTCATTTGAGTTGAGTTTAAGTTTAGTTTAGTTTTGTTTAATTAATGGCAGTTTATTTACAGGCACCGCACAGTGTATGTACTTAGTATATAGTATGTATGTATATATGTTTAATTTAGTAGCTGTGTTATCTGTGGGAATCGACGAAGTGACACACACACACGAACAGGACAAAAGGATGTGAAACAACACAAAAATGTATTAATTGAAAATGATATCGAAATTAGATTAAAAAATATAGTTTATGGAAAACACAGTTGTTTGTATTTAATAATTTTTATTAATTTCTTTTGCATTAATCTTAAAAAAAAGTTGCCATAGTTGTGACAAGCCAGTTTGAGTACAGTCAGAGGCAGGAGATTGAGTGCTCTATATATCAGCGATCAAAAATCTCATTTTTTTGAGGAGCGTTCAGAATTTCTATGGTACAGCTGTTAGAAGAGATGGTTAGAGCTTAAAGTAGTTCGAGGGATGTTTTTGGAGTGGGTTTCGGGTTTCGATTTTAATGATGATGATCGGGTGGATAGTTAAAATGTTTATTTCTAAATTGTAATATAAATATTAATCAATTTTTTTAAATGATATATGTCTAAATTAAAATTAGAATTATATAAATGTTTTGGTTTTTGTTTTTTTTTTTTTTGGTTTTATTATTTTCGTAGTTTGTTGTTGTTTTATCTCTCATAATGTTTGTTGTATAAATATAGTAAGTTAAAAATTAAATAAAGCATCATATCATACAATGAAACATTTAACGAAATTGTTTTGTTGTTTTTGTTGTTTTACTATATTGGGGCTGGATTCTTTTTACAGACAAAGTTGTTTAAAATTATATATAATCGTTAACAATTTCTGCATAAAATTTACAATTTACTAAAGCTAAGCCAAAACATAAGTATTTGCACCAGTTTTAACCAGCCTATTTCGAATGTAACGCTCAGCGCTTCAAACTTTAATAGCTGCAAGATAGTTATATAGTATGATACAGTGTTAAAGATATAGTTCGATAAAGCATTTTATGAATAGAAATCGTTGATTGAAACTTGACCAGAGCTAATTTCTTGTACAAAAAAATATGCTCGTCAAGTTTCTCAATTTGTTTTTGTGTTTAATTTTGTTGTTGTTGTTTTGTCTGTAAATTTGATGACTGAATTTGAAAAAAATTTCGTTGATTCGAATCTGATGTAATTTGCTATTTTTTGTTCGTGCTTACATTTTGTAATTCTTCTCGATAAACTTTACAAAGTAATTTTCAATCATTTTCGCATACCATAAGATAGCAATTTTTTCGTTGATTTTAATTGTAAATGTTCTTTGTTGTTGTTGCTGATGTTCATGTTGTTGTTGTTGTTGTTGGTGTATTAGTTACTTTCTTATTGATGGTGTTCTTTTGGTTTTTTTTTTGTTTGGGCGTTTTGTTTACAAAATGTCTTTGATATCCTTACCCTTGTTGAGTTGTGCCAACAGCTTGTCCTCTGGCTCGTATTCCAAAGGCACCAGAGAGTTTGGTGTGAGTGGCTTGTCTCTCAAGTAGAGACCATAGCGAGATGGATATCTATATAAGTTGATTAAAATTTAGTCAAACATCTCAATAATAATAGTACTCATTGTGGATACACACCTGCGCTCAATTTCTTGCATGCGCTTCAAATGATCATTCCATGCCTTCTCTGCATCGTAGTTTGCTGGAACTGCGAACAGATTGGATTTAAACCATAAATATTATGTATAGAATACTAACATTAATAAACTCAGCTTACATTTTAGGGCAGAGGAACAAAAAAGAAATAAAATTAGTAGTTGGGCGCTATTTGACTGGGGCTCACATAGCGTATGCGTAATATTCCATTAAAAGCAGTTGGATATACGTACGATATTTATCCAAAAATAGCAGTTTATATTATAATTAAGCAGCAGAAAAGAAAAAGAATTAAAATATAGTAGTAGTTGATCATAAAAAAATTGCATTAAATTAGAAATAAAGCCATGAAAATGTGAAATGAAAATGATTTAAACTCATTCGTGATACCAAATACCTTATGAATGTCTTAATGGATATTTGAGTGAATCGCAGACGATAATTCCACACAGCAAAGCAATGAAATATTAATAAAAAAAATGATTGAATATGTATTTTTATTGAATTTTAGCAAACAAAACTACATTAAATAAGGTGCTATAAATCATTCTAGACACATATACGTATGCTAAGTTCTACAAGTTCTTCTCTTAGTATTTACTCTATATATATTGTGTATATAACTAAAGTGTGAGAAAAACTTTCGTAGTACGCTGCATTGAGAGATCTTTTTTATAATTTTTATTTTTTGTTATTTTCTCTCATTTTTACAACATTTAGACAATTTTTTTTTTGACGACAAACATTTATGTAAATTCTGAAACATTAATGAGAAAAAAAGAGAGAAAAATAAATTGGTTAGTTTCGAACACAAAAAGTACATTTGACTGTATGGGATGGGCGGGGAAATCGCCAGTTAGGGGCTGTGTAGGGTTCAAGCTAAATAGAGCATTATCATAGGGAATGAAATCTCAGCGACCACATTAAAAATGTTATAAAACAAAAGAAGGAGAAAAAAAAAATTGTATCTAAAATTGTGTGCCTCAGTTATTTGATACGAAGCACGCACAAAAACAAGATTTGAAAATGTGTTCTCCCATTGGCTTATATACCTGCAACATACTTGTATACATTTATATATATATAAGTGATATATATATATATACATATCGTATATAGTATGAGCATTATGAACATGTGTATATTTTGTCTAAATTTTTTGTGGGCCTTTGCCAAAAACAATTCACACAGCGCACAAAAATGCTCAAAAAATCATTGACGTAATACTATTTTGGCTCTGCAGATAGATTATATATATAAATATTTTCTATATATTATTTATATATAAGTATATAATTATGAAATCATAGAGTGAAATGTAGTTTTATTTAGACGCCAAGGTGTACACTGTACAGCAAAGCGTTTTGTGAAATGCATGATTGGCAGATGCAATGGTTGAGTGACAGGCTGATTGACCGACTGACTGATTGACTGACTGACTGATGAGCCATTCAAAATAATAAACAAGTAAGTTAAGAAAGCCAACAAAGTGTTGTGCGGGTTACTGTTTTGCTGTAGGATATGTAGTATATGTAAATCACATCGATTGTGCTCAACACTTACTTGTTCTGCTGTAATGATGATCGTAGATGGCACGTGGCGAATAGCCATAAGTGTCACGGCTCACTGGCAAGTATCTGTAGCCAGATGATTGCACACGCTCGTTGGCCGTGGCAGGCTCATCGTAGATGCTCCTGTATGTGGGCGAGTCCAGGTACGAGCTGTATGGACGAGAGGGCTTTGGTGTTTCATGGGCACGAATGTCCTCGGAACCTGCAAAAGCATATTTCTTATCGTTAGAATAGCATAATTTACTATTGTTCTATAGCCTAGCTAAACCCCAAAGAGATAGAGTATATGATTGTGCTTACTTCATTAGGTTTTGTGCTAACAATTTGTTGGCCATTTGGCTCGTTGCCAAAAAAGTTGATTTCGTTTTCGTATATTTTGAATTTCGAATTTTCGAATTTTGTATATGATCGCCTAGTTATTTTGCCTTGGCGCAGCAGCCACATTTTTTCGCTTTGTTTGGCTCATGAGCACATAGTTAAAATATTTTCAATATATACATATCTCTCTCTCTCTCTCTGTCACTCTCTTTCACTATATAACTATAAATTTCAATAAGAAAGCTTTGTGTATCTCATAAAAATATCTATGTATGTTTAGCTTGCTCTTTTTGGGTGATTACGCCTTAAATGACACCTGCCAAAAAATAAATAGACTAAAATTCTATATGCTTATGTGCTATTTATGTATCACTCTCTCATATTATGTATATAAATATGTTTGTGCTTTAATCGAAGAAATAATGAAATGGAATGGTATGCTTACCCTTCAGGGATCTGATGTAGGATTGCCAGAATTTGGCCTTCTTGCTGGGGCTCTCATTGCGCCCAATCATTTCCAAATGACTCTTGAACATTTTGATCGATTTGTTTTGTGTCTTTCAAGCACAAGAAATATTCGTTAAACTCGTTCGCTGCAATATCCAAAATATACAAAAACAAAAAACAGTTGTTTATTAATCATTTGTCAATTAAACTGTTTAATTTAGTTGCGTTTTGCACTTTGCACCAATTTTTAAATGTTTTCTGTCAACGACTCTCAAGTTTTATCTCACGTTTTATCTTCGATTGCGAGTATTACTCGATTGTTCAAATGTCAGCAGCGCACGAGCACACGAGATTCGTACGGCTCACAACCCTAGAAATGTCTCTTTTTATTTATTTTTTATTTTCTTTCTTTTATTTTGTTGTTTTGCTATAGATGTAAATGTGTCCAAATCTTGGCTGACTCGGCGCTTTTGTTCAGTTCGAAAATAAACAGACTGTGTGCCACTTTAGAGCAGAGCAAAGTTTACAAAAATTGTATAAAATAGTTGTCTACATATTATATATATATATGCAGATTTATACATAAGTATCTTTAAATATATATATGTTAGAGAGACAACAAGATCAATCACTAAAAATAAATTCATTTCTCAAATAATATCGTCAGTATACGCGTATACATATAAAAAATCTATATGAATTTTCACACTTCTGTGTACGAAACTAGCAAAATTCTATATACAATCCGTCTATCTGATATATTTGTGTGTGTGTGTGTGTGAAAGTGTGTGACGACGATCGGCGCGATCTGCAGCTAAATTTGCGTTATTTTTAAATGTCCTTGAGTTGAATTTTTCCTGGCGGGCGTCAGGTTTAAAAAAGCGCCGTTGAAAATTCTCAATTAAATTTCGAAATTTTTTATGCATTTTGCAATTAAGTTTCGAAAACGTGTTTTTAGCAAAAACCATGTATTTTACAACAATTCAGTTAATATTCGATTTTGAAAATGATATTCAAGTTTGATACAAAAATCCAACACTTCACAATAGTTTTGCCAAATTTCCAAATATTCACTTGGGTGTCAAATGTCATAGTCTTATATAATCATAACTTTTTCATCCATATATTTTTCATTATCATAATTGCATTCGAAAATTGGCATTGACACAATTCGCAAAAATATGTTGATTGATTCACTTGATAGTTTCAATAGTTCAATGTTTGCACAGATTTTTATTTTAATTGGTAAATTGTTCCATATTAAGTCAATTGAAGTATTTTATTTTATATATACATTTGTATATTATTTATAAGTATTTGTTGTTTGGCTTGGCTTACAATTTGCTTTACTCCTAAAAAATAGCGATCTATCCTCAACGAAGAATTTTTTCAAACTGCAAACCACTCGAAATTCGCCTCACCAATTTTACTCGTTTCAGCACTTGCCATTTGTTTCACAGCCGACAAAAGCACGATATTCCTTTACGGCGTAGGTAGTCATCTCTGTATCTGTATCTGTATCTTTGCCTATATCTATATCTGTAGCTGTAGCTGTTGCTGAATCTGTGTGTGTGTGTTGGTATATGGCAAAAAAGCTCTGCAAGTTCGGCCATAGCTTTCGGCCAGATCTGTGGGCAGTCGAGGGCGGCATCTGACATCGCCCACTCATTGTTGTGGATTTAAAATGAAAATGCTATGACGGCGATGATCATAAAAAGAAAGCCCACTATATTAACCCATACCAGTACCATAACATACATCTATAACAGTATATTCATATCCAAAAACATTCGTTGGCATTATTCTTTTGTGTATTTTGGTTTCACGATCTTTATTTTCGTGCCACAAACTTTGTTTGTACATACGCATCTGTCCCATTCATTTATTTATGCATACATTTTGCCTCTTTTTTACATTTAATGCCATTAATTCATTTTAAAACATGCATTATCAGTGGGAAATACGTCAATTGTGATATTGAATTGAGCATTGAACTTTACATTACTCGCTTTAAAAAGTACAATAAAATACTATCAATTTTTACTCGACTTTTATCATTTGATTACATGAGAATTTTACTTGAATTCCTGGAATTCTTACATCAATTTTATATAGTGTTTATTTGACTTTGTTCTGCTTTAATTATCATTTCCTGCTAATTAAACACCTTAGTATAATGCAAAACCGAATTTTTAAAATAAACAAATTTGCTAGGTGTGTGTAAATTCAGATTTAAATTTAAACAAAAGCAATTTTACATAACAGAAACTCAGACTAGCTGGAAAATTGAATCTGTGTGTGGGCATTGAAAAAATCAGAATCAAAACATTAAACCGAACAAAGAAGAGAATGCGAGAATACTGTTATAAATAGTGCTGTTATCTGAGACAAGCGTTTGGAACTTTATATACAAAGCGTACTTCCGTTCAAATTTTCAATATTCTAAAACTGAATTAACCCCCAAAAGCCATTTGCGTCATTTTGACCATTCAAGGCTAAGTATTGCAAATTGCATCGCGCACTCGTTTGACTTTGTTTGTTTACCTTACATAAGAATTTAATACTATAAGACTATATCAGAACGAGCATCTATTTAGCTATTTTGCCCTTAAACGTACTATAAACAAAATGTTTAAACGTAATTCTCTGATATTGAACTTGACTTTGAGTACGATATGGCAGTGCAACAAATTAGGAAAAGAAACAAAGAAAACCGAAATCACAAAAGAACAATTGGGAAATACCTGGCAGCGTACTGTTTTGGCAAATCGAAAAGTGTTCAATTCAAAATCACTTGAAACTTTTACTTTCTGGCACACATTAGCTATGCTAAAAAAACAGCTAAAAAATAAGTCAGAATGCTTCAGTCAAGGTGATCGATTGTTAAATGCCTTGCACCCCTGCATCCTCAGGCGCTTAAATAAGTCGCCTTAAATGAAGTTACGAAAGGAATCAAAAAAGTCTAAAAAAAATCTTTTATGTTTATTAATCAATCCTTAAGTGAGTATAGGAGTAGATCGTTATGGGAAAATATCTAAAACAAACTTGGCTTCCAAGTCAAAACACGAAATACGATTACACAAGCCGCAAAGCCTTAAGGTGAAAATCTCCCGCTTTCTCTTATAACTTTTAACTTTTTAAACCACCAGCAGTCAGAAATGACTCTCAGACAAATGGGAGGAATTGCCTTATTCATGTTAAAGAGCATACCTTAAATAAATATTTATACAGAAATCTCAATTATGTGCAAGCAAGCAATTCCACGGCATAATCGTACAATACATCATTGTAAGCAGCCTGAATAAAAATGCTAAATAACTATGTAACATAAATAATGCATATGTATGGGGCACTTGTGTTTTGTTGGGGCCATTTAAGAAATGAGGTCAATTATTAAGCTAATTATTTAGCGTACAGAGAGAGTACGTCTCTCTGCGACGCACACATTTAAATAATTTGAATGTTGGCAAGAAAATAATTTACCATAAACTATCAAGCAAAATGCCAAACTGGCAGCTCAACGTTAATAAATAATAGCGAAATTAATTAATTACATATACGAATAGTAATTTGTAGTTGATCAAAGTCACAGGCAATAAACACAAGTATTCCATTTAATATACGGAATTGCATTCGGATTAATGATTTATTTTATATTTCTGTATATGATGTACACACTTTTATATATTTTATTTGAGTGTCAAGCTAAATGAAACGAAACGAAACGAGAACGAGAACAAAAATTAAAATAAAAAGCACACAATGTCAACGCGTCGTATGAGCAATTTCCAACATTACGTTGCGATGCTTAAGACACTTTAAATTCTCGACTAGAAATTATCCTACAAATGCAAATGTAGCTGCCAACTATATACACAATATATACGCTCATACAATCGGTTGTTCTATTTTACAGGGTATACAAATATCAAATTTGAGTCATACTGCTTGCCTAAGGCAGCATGTTAAGCCAAATGAGACAAAAAAAAAAGGAAAACAAAAGCAAAAAATACAAAATTTAAATAATTTTGGTTCGTTTCGGAAAACTGAAAAGCTCGTCGTCGCTCTACAAGTACATGTCTATCCCATAGATACATACTTACTTATACATAGTTGGGCAGCATTCATCTAAGTATATTTAACCTTAACATATCGCAGCCACCTTCAAAGCGCAAAAATGTTCAAAATAAAATTTCTCAAAAATATAAAAATAAATACATGTACTCAGCTCTCCGTTGTGGTTGTTTCTCTATGTGTGGGTGTGTATCTTTCTATCTCTAGCTATACTCCCATGTATATATGTACATATGTTGCTCTGCTAGGTTATTGCATATGGTTATATTATACTAGAATACCATCTCTCTGGCTCCACAATTTTACCTACGCAAATGAACTTGAAAATTAATTGTTTGCCTCATAATTACATACATGTGGATGTACAGATACATTTTTGTACATAAGATACACAGATTCACAGATATATTCACCCATTGCCAGTAAGTGTTGGCTTCAATAATTTATTTGCCTTAGCCTTTCGCATTTTTCGTTTGTTTATGAATTCATTTTAAACTGATGCCAGCCGCCAATGTTATTGCTTTAATTTTGCACATGACGTGAATATTTAAACTTTATTATTATAATTGAATCAAAGCAAGTCAAAGTGTCATATATAGAATATGCCAAATCGAGTGTAGTAATGCACCATGAACTGAAATCTAGTGAAGAGCCTGTCAAAATATGCTCGCCGTACACATTTTCACATCATCACTCACTGTCAAAAAGGACGACAAATTTGCTCATCATTCTTGAGTACGCTACATGATGGTCAAGGACATTAGGGTCAACCAAGCAGCCGGTAACACTATCTTCCAACCCCTACTCAACCTGATATGCACATTGCTGTTGCAGTTGCTGCCTTGAAAAATTCATACTCTCATCATTTGCGGTGATTTATGGACAACAAACTGTGCAAATCTGCCAACAAGTTCACTTTTATATTCATTTCGTCTGCTTTAAAGGCAATCTCGAATGGGTTGTTGAAACAAATGGGATTGTCTGTGAACAAAACTCGACTTTTACATAATTTATAAAGACAACATAGTAATTTATACAAGGAACAAATAAATTTACATGTACATGTGGAGTAAAGCAATTTCAGTAGTTTGTAGATATGATGTACAATGCATCTCATAGATCATCATTTTCATACTTAAATTTAAGTTAAGAACATTTCTTAATATTATTTTTGACAAGTTCAGTAAATTCGGAAATTGTCATGCAATACACTTTTAAAACAATCATAACTATACCTTTAAATTGCTTTCAGGCGTTTCCTTTCAGCTGGAAACACTTCCTGCATTTACCACTGATATCAGTGCCATATCACTATACTGGTGACGTCACTAAACAGACTCACATCCTGTTTATTATTTTGCCAAAATGTATACAAATTAGCTAAAATTTTACCACTTACCATATACATTTGAGTACATATGTCTCTTGTATATCATTCCATTCATGAAAATTAAAGCCACAACGTAATTTGGTTGTTGTCAAAAAAAACGAGACAACGAAAAATGTAATAAAAATATTATATACCGAGTCAAAAGAGCTGACAGAATTTTGGACATTGTT
Organism: Drosophila tripunctata; assembly: GCA_035047385.1. Lineage (NCBI taxonomy): Eukaryota > Metazoa > Arthropoda > Insecta > Diptera > Drosophilidae > Drosophila > Drosophila tripunctata. Next base: position 1,630,853 of record JAWNPS010000326.1, on the reverse strand, counting down.
TTGATGTGTTTAGAACAAGTGTTGTTTTTTTTATTCAGGGCTTTTACTGTTTTTGATTCCCAATGCCAAATAATAATTTTGAAATCAAGAGTTGTTTTCATAATTCTATTATTGTTGTTAATGTCCATGTACAATTGTACAATGTTGTTGTGGGTGACAAGTTTGTTTAAATATTTGCTGATTTTGTGAGCTTATTTTGCTCATTTCATTGTTCGCACATCATTTTGTTTTAAAAATAAATTGTGTGGACTTTTGTTTTATTTTCTATATCTATATATTATAAAGATTTATCTACTTTAATGTTAGCTTTTCTCTTTTTATTAGGTATTTAAAATAACACGAACAGGAAAACAGCAACGTTAAATAAAAAGAGAAAAGCTTTTCTCCCAATTTTCCCCGTTTATTGTTGGACTGACGTCAAGGGAATGTGTTTTCGTTTATATAAAATGTTATGGGCAATTAAATTAAAACTGGATAAAAAATTATATGAAAAAGTATTCAAAACAATATGCAACAATCCCCACAAAAGTCAATATCCATTTTGGACTATCGGAACTTCAAAGCGAACTTACATACAACTTATATATGACTCTGTGTGTATGGTTTTCTACAAGATTCCCATCGAATATGCAATGAAGTGGAAAACGCGATGGGGAGAAATGCAAATAACTCGCTTGATTTTTCCATAAATTTATTATTTTACTTTCTTTGGTTTTAAATTCGTTTCGATTTTCGGTGAATTTTTATGATTCACCCCAAAAATGAATTTATGAATGGTCCAATCTTAGCTACGAGTGCGGATAACCATAAAGAATACAATGAAATATGTTTATGACAAAACAAATGGCAATAAAGCGTAAATAAGGCAATGCAAAGTGAGAATAATGGATTTTATTTATACCCATACCCTGTTAATTTTAACTTTATTTGAAGTGTTGTGACGTATAGAGGGCTTGCTTTAAGAAATCTGCAACATAAATGCTATAAGTTTCATACAAGATAGAAAATATTTCAATTAAAGTACGACTGTATGAAAATTATATCAGAGACGACAGTTAAGGCAAAACTTTTTTTCCCAGTCAACATACTTTTTAAATTGAACTTCAGCTTAAAAGACTTTTTCAGTAAGTCTTAGTTTGTGTATGTTCCAAATTACTGAATACACTGGCTGCGACTACATTTAATCAAATGAATATACAAAAGATGTCTAATAATTGTAAAACCAAATTAGTAATCTAATACTTACCCTCTTCTCTCTAATTGAACACTATTATTTGTGAATTTACCTTCTGAGTTACGCATTTAATTTAGCTGCAGTCTCGCCTCCAGTCTATCAAACATCTTATAATTTACAGCGCATTGAAACCCAAGTGCAGCCTTGAGGTGTAAGATGGAGTCACAACTCATATCGTGGCTTCTCATCTATTCATCTTAGACTTTGAGTGTGCTCAAGTGCATAACTTAATTTACAGCTTATATGACTACCAATTGACACGAACATATGCGGCTGCAACTAGTAGTAATAACATATGTTGCAAGCATCGCAAGCAGCCAGCGAGTGTGGCAAGTTTTTCTCCTTGGCATCCCCAAGGCAATCGTGCTTTGAATATGTGCCAATTACTCTGTTGCAGCTGCATCGTCAGGTGCCCTTTGAAAGCATTGAATTAGCATTGATTCAAGCCATGGCCATAGCCCAGATTGCCAACTCTGGCAATAGAACTCAGGCCAAGGGAATGCAAATATAAATAACAATTGTCCTGTGTATTTACTCTTAATTGTTGGCTATGTACAAATAAATTGACTTCAGCCACTTAGAAAGGCAATAAAATGTCGCAAATGCAAGTTGAAACCAGTTTGCTGACTGCTTTCCAAATTAGCTTTAAATTGTTTGCTTACACAAGGAGAGTACACTGCGTATGCATGATGTAATTGCATATTTTTCGCATGGCTTGTTGAGTCTCCGAGTGAAATTGAATTGCAAATTGATGCAACTAATTGCTTTTTATACAAGACCAGCGTTATTATTTAATGCCTTTTTAATAGACTGTACAATTAAGTCAGTGCCCAACGCTGCGTATACGCAATACACTTTTCCAGCTACACTGCACTCCAAGATGAGCTGGTGCACTCTAAAAAGGCTTTGCATACTGCAAAGTTAAAAACTGTAAAGTGCATTTTGCATTTCGTTAGGCTGCAAAGTGCTATTTCAGATACCCTGCACGTAATATACAGCACTGGGTCTGTTAGTTTTGTCAAAAATGATGCGAGATGATGCTGATATTGAGAATGCATTGCATAGTATAGTCCACTGAATATATATAAAATAAATAATCACAACGAATTTGTATCACTTGGCCGCACAATTGTTGTTTTAAACCACAATCTGTTGATGGAAACGGGGCATCAAAAAGACGAAGCAATCTATTGACATATTCCCCAAAGGCAAACACCAAAAGAAATCAACAGATTTGGCTTGGGGTCAATGCAAATTATGAGGCGCCAAATTTCTGGCGCATTGCACAAAAGTCAACATTAGTCGTTGGCCTTCAGGGAAATTGTTGGCCAACATGAGCACAGTCAATCAGGAAGTCTGAAACCAATCGAAGCTTACATAAAACCAATATGGAAATTTTGTAAAATAAAAACTGGGGGTATTGTCATGAAAAGTTTTCAGTTAGTTAGGAATATTTATTTGTAGAACTATTTAAAGCCATAAGACTTACTGTTAAATTAAAAAAAATTATATTTGTTAGAACTTGACTAAAGTATTAAAATTGCTTAAAATTTTTTTATTTAACAGGTGGCTGTCGAAACAAAACGTTGCAATGCTTTCGAATCGTGTCAATTAATTGGAATTTTAGATCAAATCTTAGAACCAGCACACTAGCAATATGTATGGACTGTTGCTAGAGAATTTATCGGAGTACATCAAGTCCGTGTACGGCGAGGAGAAATGGGAGGATATAAGACGCCAAGCAGGCATCGATGCTCCCTCTTTCAGTGTGCATCAGGTTTATCCCGAGAACTTGCTCCAAAAGCTGGCCAAAAAGGCGCAAACGGTGAGAAAAGTCACATAATTAAATGTAGTTAAAAAACTATAAACTATTATTTAAAGAAATCAAAATTTCGTACTTGTATTCAATTTAAAATGCTTGATTTTAGTAGTATTATTTAAGTGAAAAACAGTTGAGATATAGTACAATAACCCTTTCCCACAGGTATTGGGCGTATCGGAGCGTGAGTTTATGGATCGCTTGGGCGTCTATTTTGTTGGTTTTGTCGGACAATATGGCTACGATCGTGTATTATCTGTGCTGGGGCGACATATGCGAGACTTTCTCAATGGTCTGGACAATCTGCATGAGTATCTCAAGTTCTCATATCCACGCATGCGAGCTCCGAGTTTCATTTGCGAGAACGAGACAAAACAGGGACTCACTTTGCACTATCGGTCGAAGAGGCGTGGCTTTGTCTACTACACGATGGGGCAGATACGTGAGGTGGCTCGTTACTTCTACCACAAGGAGATGCACATTGAGCTGGTGCGCGAGGAGATATTGTTCGATACGGTGCACGTGACCTTTCAACTGACATTCGATAATCGCGCCTTCACACTCGCCTCCCTGGCCATGACGCGCGAGGAGAAACATTTGCCCATTAGTGCTCACGTGTTATTCGAGATATTCCCATTTTGTATAGTCTTTGGGTAAGTGAAAGTAACTAAAGTCAACCTCATTATGTCAATGCTGTTTTTTTCGCCCATAGCGCTGACATGGTTGTGCGCAGCATTGGCAATTCCTTGATGGTCATATTACCGGAACTATTGGGCAAGAAGATTACAGCCTGGTTCGATTTGGTGCGACCATTAATTGCATTTAAGTTTCAAACTGTATGTACTGCTTGATTTTCTTTCGTGCATGGCACATTTTTATGATAAATCCTACTTTTAGATATTGAATCGCACCAATAACATATTCGAACTGGTCACCGTGGATCCGGTCACAGAGCGTTTAGATGCACAAAATGAGGATTTATTGCTACATGACGATGGCAGCGAACCAGAGAAATCTCTCCGTCTTAAAGGTAACTTTCGAAATAAACTGATCATAATATAGTAGAGCATCTTCCTACTAAATAAAATACCTGAATAACTTTCAGGTCAAATGGTTTACATGGAAAACTGGCGCATGATTATGTTTCTGGGCACTCCGGTAATGCCGGATCTGACATCACTAATCACCACTGGACTATACATTAATGATCTGTCCATGCATGACTTCAGCAGAGATCTTATGCTTGCGGGCACACAGCAGTCGGTGGAGCTGAAACTGGCGCTCGATCAGGAGCAACAAAAGTCAAAGAAACTGGAGGAGTCCATGCGTAAATTGGACGAGGAAATGCGACGAACGGACGAACTGTTGTATCAGATGATACCCAAGCAGGTGGCGGATCGTCTGCGACGTGGCGAGAATCCCATAGATACCTGTGAGGTGGGCAATTAACTCTGATCTTATATAAACCCCTCGAAAGCATTACAATTTTCTATATACCACAGATGTTTGACAGTGTTTCGATATTGTTTTCGGATATTGTGACCTTTACTGAGATTTGCAGTCGGATTACACCAATGGAGGTGGTATCCATGTTGAATGCTATGTACTCCATATTTGATACTCTTACGGAACGTAACTCCGTCTATAAAGTTGAGACAATTGGTGATGCCTACATGGTAGTGGCTGGAGCACCGGATAAGGATGCAAATCATGCCGAGAGAGTCTGTGATATGGCCCTGGATATGGTGGATGCCATAACCGATTTAAAGGATCCATCAACGGGGCAACATTTGAGAATGCGTAAGTAAGCCAAGGCTAAGGGTCAGACGGTTTTACGTTCCAAGAACAGTGACGTCAGACACTCGTTTATTTTTAAAAGGGAAATTTTTAAAAATTGTTTATTAAATTAAATTATAAATTAATTATTTGTGTATAGGTGTGGGTGTACACTCCGGCGCCGTTGTCGCCGGCATTGTGGGCTTGAAGATGCCACGGTATTGTCTGTTTGGAGACAGCGTTAATACCGCCTCCCGAATGGAGTCCACGAGCATTGCCATGAAAGTGCACATATCGGAGTCCACCAAGGTGCTAATTGGACCCAACTATAAGATAGTGGAGCGCGGTGAGATCGATGTCAAGGGCAAGGGCACCATGAAGACCTACTGGCTGGAGGAGCGTGAGAATCGCCTGCCGCTGCAACTGACCTCTGGACTGCAGCTGCATCCCATGTCCGCAGCTCCGCCGCTAACACCAATTCCCAAGGCTATAATGCCGGCTCCCAAACCTTTAACGCCAGTGGCACCGCCAGCGCCCGTAGCAGCTGTAGTAGTAGCCGCAACACCCGATCCTCCCCAGAGCTCTGCACTGGCCAATGTGGTGTTGGGAGCCAGTGGTGCTGTAGCGGCGGCCACAGCTTTGGCCCATCATGCGCCAGGTGGCAGCACAGCGACGGTGGTGGCAACCACCACAGATGAGCGGAGTAGTCGCATCTACTCGCCGGTCACCTTCAAGGATGTGGCCAGGCGTAGCATTGCCAATTCGCCAGTTCGTGGCTCTGCCGGCGGCAGTTGTTGTCCAGAGCAGCAAAAACGACGCGAATCCCGCTCCAATTCCACTGGTCACGTTTTCATGCGCTCGCCCAGCGACATCTTTGGCTCCCTCATATTGGACACGGAGGAGTTTCTTGAGGATTTGCAAATCTCACGCGGCTCGCTGGCCAATTCCAGCAACTCGAATGCCAACAACAGCGTACAATCTCCATGTGGTTTTAGTCCAACGCCACCATTCCGCATTGGCAGTGCACCGCCAAAGCCAAGACCCAGCAATCCGGATATGTTTACGGCCGAGGAGCTGGCCGCCATGGATCAGCTGACGCCACCATCCACGGCCCCAGCCCGTGAATCCGCCACCTGCAGCAGCGCCAGTCTCAAGCCATCCACGTCGAATGCCTCACTGGATCGGGACAAGGCCAGCAAAGTCAAGTAAGTCTGAGCTCAGTGTCGCGCTATTTGCGGCCATGAGATTCAATTCCACCACTCTAATTAGAAAAATCACATTCTCCACTAGCACCACCTTGGAGGCGACAAATACACCACCGCCACCGCAAAAGAAACCGTCGGTACCAGTCGCCAGCACATCCAAAGTGGCCATCAAAAGTACGGCTCCTATTAAGACGGCCGTCATTGCAGCTGGTGTCTGTCCCATGCATCAGTCCAAGTCATTGCCGGTTCAGGTGGTCACTGCACCGCCGGTGGTGCAGGCCAGCAGTGGCAATAGTCGACCTGGCACTAAGGATTCCGTATCTTCGATTTCCTTGCATTCACCACCACCAAATCGCTCCAGCTCCGCACCAGCCAGGTGAGCTCAAAACCAGGACTGGGTTTCTTAACTTTACTGAAGTTTTCCAGTTTTTTTTACAATTTATTTGATTTAAAAAAGTTTTGAAAGTATTATAAATTTTCAAATAAATATTTTTTCAAGTCGCAACTTAAATTTTCTTGATTTAAATGTTATAATGAAATGAAGGACCATTTTCCATTATCTTTTCAAATTTTCTATTGTTCTACGACATGGAAACATTATAAATTTTCAAATAAATATTTTTTCAAGTTGCAACTTAAATTTTCTTGATTTAAATGTTAATTTGAAATAAAGGACCGTTTTTTCATTATATTTTTAAAGTTTCTATCTTTCTACGACATAGAAATTTCTACTCCTCTGAGCTAACATCATTTTATGGCATTATTTTGTAGACCCCATTCCATGTCGAAGGCGGCACGCAAAGCTTTTCTGGCGGCCAAGCAAACGAAGGCCCTGGAGAAGTTGGACAAGATGATTGAAGAAGCGCAGGAAGTGGAGTCCCAGTCGACAGCAAAGGCAGCCAATATGCGTCTGGCCATCTATGGACATGATGGTGGTGGCGGTGGTGGTGGTGGCGACTTGGCTGCCGGTGGTTGTCCACTCTTTCTGCCACCACCGCCACCGCCACAGGCATTAAGTCGGGCCATGGCCAGTTCCATATCCGATTCGAGTATTTGTAATCATGGGTAAGAAAAGCTTGTTGTACTCTCAGCCATTAAGCATTAATTAGGATTGAATTCTTGGACAGGCACAGCCATGCGCCCAGTTGTCAGATGAGCAATAGTCAAAGTTTTCAACATGCTCGCACCACGGGTCCCATAACACATCAATGCTGCAGCGGATTTGGAGGACATGGAAATGGAAGACATTCGCATCGCATGCACTCGAATGCCTGCAATCTGCTCTAGAGGACTACTGTAATACTGTTGTAACCTAATCATATCGCTTATAAAAGATATGACAGAAAGACAGAAATAGTGTGTGAGAGAGAGAGAGAGCAATTATTAGAGATTAGTTAGATGTGGATTCTCATAATCTATATACTATGTGTACCTTAGGTAGTTGTTGAAAAGGCTTTCAATGTCTACAGAAATAGAGTATAAATTGTTGTTTTAAAAATATATATACTATACTTATGATTGTAACTATTCTAGTTAAATGTTAAATCGCAAGATTCAAATTTCTTAACCTCTCGAAAATGACAATACAATGGAAATACTTCAAAATAAATGAAAATTTGTAAAAAAAATTAGGGCTTTACATCTTGATACCACCTGAAACATACACATAGGTGCATGCATAAAGGTACTATATACTATATTCTATATACTTACTTATGTGTAGCTGTAAATGCTTTAAAATATGCAACTATTTTTTAAAAATGAAAAGTGCAACTGTTAGACAAAGAACGAACAAGTACAAAGAAAAAAATCGGGACATTCAAAGTATATGGTATATATATATTTGTATTTCCAGAAATGCATCAAGTTTAGGTCCAGCCATAAATAAATATATGTATGTATATATATAGAGAAATGAACAATGATAAGATAATTGTGGGAAAAGCGACGCTAGAATCGTATTAGGAATCGTATCTGAATTTAAATAACTTATATGTATTGTAATTGTATTTTTTTAGTTTATAGGCAAATTATAACTAGCATATAATAATAATTTTGAGTTAACATTTTGTTTCAAGTATCGAGTTGTTGTCTATCGCAATAAATGCATAATTTAAACACATCATTTAATTAAAGCAAATAGAACATTGAATACTGTCTGTTAATTATTTAAATACAAGATCAAAAAGAAGTCGCTTGAGATCATAATTTATATATAATATAATGTGCTAACTATTACATATCGAATTTGGTTCTGTTTCAGTTTCTGTAACATTTTAAATTAATTTTTTTGGATTGTACCTAATAGCATATAGCAAATATCACAACGAGGAAATAATGCAAGCGTAAGAAAAACATAGGCATAAACAAAAACAAACAAAAAAAATATAATACAACTATTTACTATATGTAATCTATATGTAGTATATATGTGTTTGTAACCACATTTTGAAGCGTAGCAATTTATCTGTTTAAAGGTGACTAGAGAATTTGTTTGGGTCTAAGAATTCTGGGTGGTATTGGTTCTTAGCGGTGGGAATTTCAAGTGCTCTCGGTGGCCAGGGCTTGACCCGACTCCACATTGGAATATATAACAGTGCCGTCCAGCGTTTCGATAGTCTGTATAGTTGTCTTGCAATAGAAGCACACCTTGGAGTTCATCATATGCTGCATGATGCAGTCGCTGCACGATTGATGCTTGCACGGCGTAAATACGGCAGTGATGGGCTTGGCACAGCAAATCGGGCACAACGAATCCTCCGAGGGCAACGTTATATCGGAGAGCAGAGATTGCTTGATGCGCAAATTCTCAATTAGACGCCGCACATCATCAATCTCTTCCGCCGTCACATGTGTGGGATCTAAACAATTAATACTAGTAATTACAATACTAACTTCAATCATATAAAGTTAACTTACAATCATTTAGTGCAAATTTAATAATGGGCGGATCAGCTCGAATGCGTTTGGAATTGTTTGCATGCGGCACTCGCACATCATTGGTCAGTGGATCGATATTGGGCCGTGACGAGGGATCAAAGTTGCCACGCGGTATCTCCTTCTGCTCCAGCAACGGTGTGCGTATCTCGCCCAATGCAAACTCCAGAGTTGCAAACTGAAAACTGGGATCGGTGAGAAAAGCGCGTGAGATGCGCGTCACCTTCTGCGGCGTGGCATCGTTGTTCAGTTCACTACGCAGCAGAGCCAACAGTATGCCCAAGGCGGCACTAATGATGGGAAAGTGGGTAACGGCATTCAGATCAGCGGAACACATGTCCACCACAAACTGAAAGCAACCAGGTGGCACCGTAACACGCGACAGCACCTGACTGATCAACTGACAGATGCGATTCAATATCAAGTCACTGTTCGCACGAGAATCATCAGCCACAATGTCTGGAGCGACGGTTATTATCATTTCCAAGCAGCGCATCAGTGACACCGTCAGCTCAAAGCACATGGAGCAAATCTTTAGCTGCTTGGGCTCAAACAGTGTGTTCTCCTGACGCTGTGCCGTGTTTTGTATCTGCAAAAGTCACAAACGGCTTAGAAAAGTTATTGCGAACACAACACAAGCAGCAACTAACCTCTTGTAGCAGCAGAATAAACTCAGAGAAGGCCCAATTTAGCTGGCTCAATACAGAGTTTAGAAATGTGGTAGCAAATGGTTCATCCTCATACAGCTTGGCACCAATCAAACGCTGAAAATGCTTGGATGGATTGGCAGGTGCCACATTATGCAACAGTCCAGTGTGGGTTTCGTTACGCGAACGACTACGGCACAAGCCTTGATTGAGTGGCTGTGAGCCACCTTGCCACACACTGGGCTGCCGGGAATCCTTAAAGGCATATCCCTCGCCCAGCCAGAAGCGCAGTAGAAGCCAATTACTCTGACCCCAGGCACGATTCTCATAGGGGCGCAATAGAGCCCGCACCAATGCAGACTGAGCACGTTTCGAGGCACGCTCCAAGGCACGTACTCCACACTTGTGGCATGTGAGTGTGCCCAGTGCTTGTAAAAGGGAGTCCTTGCAGGATGCCAGTACAATGCGTGAATCCGCCGAATGCATGGCTAGAAACTCAGCGGCAGCATTAATACTGCACTCCGAATCGGTTACCTCAAACTGAACACGTACATCATGATGACTAAAATCCATCACAGTGTCCAACAGAATGGGCAAGGTATTTATGTAGACTTCAGGCACAAACGAAAACAGTGGACCACTAACTGATGCGCTCTAAAAAAGAAGAGTATTAAACAGTGTTTTAAAATAACATAAAACCTAATCACCGATAATGTGCGTAATGTGCGCTCCAGCAGCCAAATGAACAGGGAACGTCGATGGCTGCTCAGGGCAACCGCTCGCAGCCAGACCTGTTTTCTAGCCAGCGATATGGAACGTGTCTGCAGAAGAAAAGTTTTATATAGAATTAAATTCAGCTAATTTGTGACACAAACTCACCGCAAAGACGTTTTGTCTTTGACTGAACTTGGAGCGCAGTTCAGACATGACATGCTGATGATTCTCATTCATACAGACATTCGCATGTTCCTCCAATGCCAACAGCTTCCTCTCAATATCCTCGCGATAATATTTAGTCTCCAATAGCACCTCATTCAGTGTAGCAATCTCATCTCGCACCGCTGCTATCTTCACTATATACTTGTGTCCAGCCGAATAGTAGAATAATATACAAATGTCCATCAGCTCACAAATACTGGACTCCGATGCTGTGTTGCCTGGACCAATATCCACACTTTGTGGCACACGCGGATTGAGAAAGTGGGTAAAGGTGGAGTTGTTGGCTCCCTGGGCATGTCCAATCACTGCCATATTATTGATATTTTCTCCTAGCAGATAGAGTGTGGTATCTGGAAATAATGTATCTTTACAAGTGAAGCAGACAAATTATGTTTCCAGTTCATTGTTCACATACCCACTTCGTTAGGACGCACAGCACTGCGATCCTCATCATAAATTTGCTGAGTACGCTCTGTGCCAAAATGGGAATCGATGTCACCTCTATGCACCTTACGCAGATGCGATAAAACTCCACCGACGCGATCAAAGTGCATATAGTCGAATGAACCGTCAATAAAGAAATCAGCGTTCACTTCCATAACATGACTGGGCAGCTCCTCCTTGAAAAGCGTACGCACCTGATCAATTAAAATGGAAACAAAAGCGAGCGCCACCGGGGCGTCCAAAGGATGCTGTATGCTGGATTGCATAAAGAAAAACGCATGAAAGGGCTGCAAAGGAAATGATTTGTTAAACTACAGACTGGCTAATAAATAATGAGTATATCTTACGCGCTGTTCCATACTCAGATCAATGACATATCGTCGCATTTTTGTTAGGAAAAGCTTGCGACTCGAGGGACTATCTGTACTACCATCCGTATTGACCATTAGCGTGTTTAGAAAATCCTTTTGAATCACATTTAAGCTCTCCGTTATCTTGCGCACCTTTTCCACCACATTCAGATATTTATCTTTGGGTCCATCAATGCCCTGTGTCCAGGCCATGTAGTCGGGCAGCAGTTCGCCCAGTACATAAAATTCCAGCGGATGTATATATAAAAAAAAGGCAAGGCTAGAAAGTAGATATAACAGATATAAATTCTGATTAGTATAGCATCTAAGGATCTGTGGATGTGTTATAGTTACCAATGCTTTTTAAATAGCTTGCCCTCCAGCAGATACTTTCGCGATTGCCCGTGCAAACAGATGCAATGCAATACGCTCAACGCCTGGCGATGCTTCTCATAGTCTAATCCCTGAACGGTGTGTGTAAAGGTACCCAGCAGAGCATTAACCAATTTACGCAAGACAAACTTGACCTCATCGGCCTCCATGAAGTTCCAGAAGAGCGATAAAAGACTCTTGAGTACGCTATGGGGATTCTCCTTCTCAGCCGCCAGTGTTGTCATATTTGAGATGCGTGCCAGCAGCACATCCTCAATAATATAGGGATCAAAAACTTCATTCGTAAAGCGCTCAATGAGCATTGTGGCAAATATGCAATAGACTGTCTTCTTGGTCGACACTTTAATATCGCAGCTTGTGTCACTCTTTGTACTATGTTGTGACTGGCAATTATAATGGGAGAAAATGCCAGCCAAATTGATGAGGTAGTCCAATATTAAGTTGGCCCGACGCAGCTTCAGAATGGGACGTGCCATGATAGGCTGAAAGCCAGCAATTGGATACACAAAGGGACGATTACCAAAGTTGGCCTGAACACCCTGTGTGTAGCCCAGCGATATGGCTGGAAAGAATGTAATGCCAGGTCCTCGTTGCACCTTGTCAAAGGCAATGCCCATGGAACGTCCATTGCGATAGTATTCAATTATCTCACGATCCACGTCGATGGTCACGCCAATGATGTCACCAATTTGCCACTTATCGCCATATCTGCAAATACATAACAATTGTTTTAAATTTATGGATTTGTTGAATTTTTCTTGTACTTACTTTCTCGTGGATATGTGCCAGACCTGTTGCTTGCTGCCATCGTAGCCATAGCTGAACTTTGTGTCTCCCACACCGCTGTTCTCATTAAATGCACAGGCTCCCGACGCCCAACCAATCTGCATGACACCCTTGGTGTGCAGGTGAATCTATGCAAAAAGAGAGAAAGGGAATCAAGTTCTATAACCACGCGCACGTGCAACTCACACTCCCACCACAACACTACTACTATCGAGTTTGGGACAGTTCAATGTCATTGACCGTCGACTAAACAACCTTCCCCCTACTACCAACCGCCTTGATTACCTCATACATCCAACGGCCGCCATAGACGCAACAATTCGCGCGAACTGTATTGAAACTGCCTTGAGAGCGTAGCGCCAATCTGTCGGAGGACACACGCACCGTGGTCGTATAATCCACATCAAATATTGCCAATTCCGGCCCAATGCGAGCTTCTGTGTCTATATAAAGACGTCGTATTTCCTCATTGCTATCCGTTTGTATCTGCTGAAATTTGTCCTCCAACCAGTTTTTAACAATAACCATTTGTCTGCAAATTTATCGGATATGAACAATGGGTGTTGGTGCATTTTTATACGCCTCACTTACTTTGTCACGGATAGCTCAGATAGCTTGGGCACTCGCGAATCCGGCACTGTGGAACAGTTTCCACCGTCAAAGTCATCTTCCAAGTCAGAATTGTAGTTATCTTGTTCAAGGTGCTCAAAAATGTCTTCATTGAAAACTTTCACGAATAATTTTGATATCGACATCTTGGCACAGTTTGTGTTAATAACACATCGCTTACTTTATTCACAATTTAATACATAAAAGTTTACATTTTCTCTGACGAAATTATGAGCTGCAACATTTGAATTAACAAAAAAAGTAATATTATAAGCAGCCAGGTGTGACCGTATGCCTAAATGCACAGAAAGACCAAAAATCATAAACGACTAAAACAGCTGACAGCTCCTGAACTATCAACCTATCGATTAATGTTGTCGATGACACAAATGGTTTTTGTTGACGCGTCACATAGCTTCTAATTGGAAACTGTTTTTATATCAATAATAATTATAATAGTTCAAAATGGGCAGCGACTGGGATGAAATTAAACGTTTGGCAGCCGATTTCCAAAAAGCGCAGCTTACTTCCACTCTACAAAAGTATGTATTAAACAATATAACAGCTGGTCTTACAGCATAAAGCATCAAACTTTCTTATCACTTTGGTTGCCAGACTCTCTGAACGGAACTGCATTGAAATCGTTACGTTGCTGCTGGAGAAGCAACTGCTGGATGTTGTGTTCACCAACGATGGCAAGGAGTATATCACACCGGACCACTTGGAGCGGGAAATCCAAGACGAGCTCTATGCCAACGGAGGCCGTGCCAATCTGGTAGAAGTCAGCAAAACATTAAATGTGGATTTGTCGCGAATCGTCACGTTGGCGGAACGAATTGCGGCGGAGAACCCTGAGATTCACCTGATGCTGGGACAGCTCATTGATGAGGACTACATAATGCATATTGCACAGGAAATCAATGAGAAATTGGCTCAACGTGGCGAAATTTCCATATCCGATTTGACCTCACAATTCGATTTACCGTCGGACTTTCTGCAGCATAATGTGATGGAAAAGCATCTGGGCAAGATCATCAAAGGCCGCCAAGATGCCAGCAATCCGCGTGTCTTCTTCACCCAGGCATATATACAACGATGCAAGGCAAAGATTCGTGGTGCCTTGGCCGCCATTAGTAAGCCAACCAACGTAGCTGTTGTGCTGCAGCAGATCAATGTGCAGGAAAAGATCTTTCATTCGCTATTGGACGAGATTGCGCCAGCTGGTCAGGTCACCTCAAAGCTGGCCAATGCTCAGTACGTGCCACACATTTATGCCAAGACCCAGTCGGACTGGGTCAATTCATTCTACAAGCAAAACAGTTTCCTGGAATACGAAGCCATCAACAAGCTGGGAATATCGGATGCCAAGGCCTACATTCGCAAGCAGTTTCCAAACGAGCAGTTTCTGTTCCTCAAGCGTGTAGCTCTGGGCGCCCGTTTAATTGAGCTGACTGTAGTGGCTGCCCTGAATGAGTGCAGTGCGACCAAGCAGTATCTGGATTTGTCCACCATATTGCCATCCAATCTGTCGGAGGAGGACATCGAGGAAGCTTTTGATGCTATAATGGCCCAAAAGCATTGCAATCCCAGCAATTTTGTGTTTTTGGAAAGCATTGGTAATTCAATTATTAAGTTTTGGAAGCTTGTAAAGATTCTCATTTCGCTCTGCAGTCTTTTCGCAGGCTTATCTAACGCAGCTGGTACAGCCGTGTCAGGAAATGGCTCAGACTCAGGCCAAGGCAGCCATTGATGGGGGCGTTTATCAGCAGTATATTGTCGAGAAGACTTTGGCACAAAAGGGCACCTCCTCGAACACTGCTCACGATGCAGACGCCGATGATAAGCTGGACAAGCGAGATGAGCGCCGCAAGAAAGCTGCCTCTGGCAAGGCAGGAGGCGGATCACAGGGTCGCGAAACCAAAACAAAGTCCACCAAGAAACATCAAAGGGGCCGCGCAGCTGCGCATAATAACGACAGCGACGATGAAGAGGAGACGCTCCATTCGAATGCTGGCGGTAATCGTAAAGCTGGTAAACCTTTGGAGCTAGTTAAAATTACAGACATAACAAGTCTCATAAAAATCCCACTGGAGGAGGAAGGCCTGGAGCATCTGGCCAAATCAATTGCTGCTCTTTACCTGAAGTACATATTTACAATTGTTTAGCATTACCAAAATCTTAATTTAAACTCTTGTTTCTTGTATTTCAACTACAGCCAACTGAATCAAACCGCTTTGGCCAAGGCACAGGAGTTATATGAGGCCACACCTCAGACGAATCGTCGACAAACCCATGCTGCCGTACAGGAACGCGTCAACACACTGCTCGTGGACATACGTCTCTACGAGAAGGGTCTAAAACTGTTTGCCGGCGACACACAGTCTCAGTTGATCAAATATCTGCTCAAATCTCTGGGCAATGATATTTGCAATGAATTAACACTTTATGTGGCAGCCGAATGCAGTCTGTCGGTGAAGTCAACGAACCTTAATGTCGATCAACGCATCAAACTGGTGCAAGAGTGCGGTAAGTCAACCAACGCATGTAAACCAATTTAACACCAACTAATCTTCGTATCCAAGCAGATGCACAGTATCGCAACGCTCTGCTGGAACAAAACAAAGCATTGAACAAAAGCATCGATGATTTTGAGCTGGCCACTGAAGCTGTGCTAAAAAGCTGTAGCATGATTGTAAAAAAGGTGGATAAGAAGAAGGATCGCTTACTGATTGTTAATCACAAGGAGAAGCTGCTGCAACAATTACTAGAATGCCATGAACCAGCTCTGCTACTCCATTTGGCTGCTCTGATACTCTTTACAACGATCACGGGTTGCATTTTGCATGCCTCTGGCAAATTTGTCTCGGCCATATTGCAACACATACGCGCCACTCTAAATGAGCCACAAAATGCACTGTTGCTGCGTTATCATGGTATGCATCTTGTAAAATATATATAAATTTATTTCAATAACACACACTGTTCCCCAGATCTCGTGCTTCAGCTGCTCCAACAATCGTCGCCCGACAGTGCCGAATCCAAGTCTGTTAATGAACAATTGCAATCGCTGCAAACGGAGGTTATTGAACTGGCCCAAAACTATTCACGTGCCTCCGTCTCCAAGGGTGAATAAAGGCGCCATCGAAACAATCTAGATAAAATTTCAATATCAGTTTAATTGGTTACGGTCAATGTATGTGGCACTAGCTAGTAATTTGCATTTCGGAATTGTTAAGTATTGTGTACATTGTGTAATTTAAAAATTATTTTATTAATGCCAAGCACACAAGTCTCCTAAATACAATCAATAAAGTTAATCAATAAAAAAAAAACACATGTGTCTCAGTTTTTGCATCACTTTTTTGATTGAATATGTCGAAACATCCTTAGAGTAGGATTCCAATCCTTCTTCATTAAGACTGAACGGCTTAAATACTAATGACAGATCTCTATTTGGAATTTGAACATTTTCTTAAAGATGTATTTACAATTTCGTTTGTTTTATTTTTTGCATAAGAAAGATTTTCAAACAATGATTTTTGTTAACAGTTTTTGAGCCAAGATTGCTTTATTGCTAAGCTTGCTATCAAGAGTATTTCCCCTAAGCAGAAACCCATCATTGAGCTAAGATTAAATTCTGATAAGTATAGTTTGGTATCAAATATACGTTTGTATTTATAAGCTATGTAGTCTTTGTAGTATTTGCTTAGCCTTCTCACAGGATTGCCTTTGGGGATAGAAAAGAAAAACAAATTAAAATTTATTTCCAATGTAAATTACAACCATTTTGTGATGTACGTACATAAACAATGGATTGTTAGCATCACAATTTTCCAACGTCTGTCGTATATAGTTAATGAATAGCTCCAAATTCTTCAGAGTATCGCTGTTGGGCAGCAACCAAACTGTTGGCAGAGTGTTCACAATAATATAAGCCTTGGCAATCGCATCATTCGGCGTACAGACACGCATGGCCAGCAGAAGATAGCGATTGAGGAGTGCTCCAATGGCCAGTTCCCTTAACGGTTTATCTGCCAGAATTCCCTGCCAGCTGAGAAAATTTCGAAACAGTTTTAGACCACTACAAAACTGCCTCTGGAAGAACGATCCCTTGGCCTCAGACACTCTAAAAAATTAATTCAATTAAATAAATTGGCATTGGCATTATTGAATAATGGTACAAGTTAAATTATCACTTACTGTTTAGGAAAGATGGGTATAAATACATCATTTTCCAGAGCCAGACGCATTCGCTCCATAATTGACTCGAAAAGCTTTCTCAGCTGTTTGTTGCCGCTATGAAGCGGAAATTCACGACCCAAGCGATTGATAAAACCAATAAGACGCAACGTTTGCGTTGTCGACAATGGATCCCAGCACTCGGTAACCAGAGCTAGAAGAATAATTATGTCTTTGAATTAAACACAAGAAATCTCTGATTTCACTTACCGTTCACTTTGGGAAGCACAATCTTTTCTATGAGTGATGGCACCAGATTAAAATCAGGATCCTGCTTCAGGCGCTCAACAGTTTCATCCGGTTGGAAGGCGTACAACATGCAGGCTTGATACCACTGCATTGTCTCAATATCCGTATACTCTTCAAGCAGCGGCGACCATAACAAAAGCTCGTGACGCACAAGTGGCGCCAACAATTTGGGCAGACAGAGACTAACGAACGCATCCTGATACGAGTTCATGTCCGTTTTACGCCACGCATAAAACTTTACAAGTATCAGCTCTGTTTTACAGAATTCATCGGTAACATCTTCAAAAGCTTCCGCTGCTTGTGTCTCAATTTGTGCTGTCGTCGCTAGACATTGCTCCTGTTGCTGATCGGCAATTTCATCATCGCTGGACATGCCATCCAAATGAGAGGCCAACAGATCATTGCGCTCGCGTTCACAACGCCGACGTGTGCGTCGACCCTCCCTTTCAGCTGCTCGACGCACTTGCTCCTCGTATTCTGGTGAACGTCGTGCTGCAGCTGAAACTGCTTCTGTAAATTACAAAACCATTGTTATTACATTACCAACCGGTAATTAATCCAATCTTACTTGTTGCTTCCGCCATTTCCTTGGCCTGATCTCTCACATCCTGTCGTCGACGATTGACCAGATAACGTTGGCTCTTGCCGTATTGCTGCAGAGCACGTTTCTCCAGATCGTTGATAACTGGCGACTTGGCAGCCAGGCAATCAACTAAATCGTTAACATAGCACTTCACTTCTTGGTAAAACTTGTATTTCGCTGCTGCCGTTGGCGCATTCTGTTGACACTCGAGTTGTTGCAGCTTCAATGACTTTAGCTCTGCTGCAATGCGTGCTATGGTGGCACTGTGATCATCGTTGCGCTCCTGCAGCTCATTGAGGCGCGTGGAGATGGCACTGCGCATCTCCTGAGGCGTACGCAAAGCGGTCGCTTTAGTTTTCTCTTTCTTTGCGGGCTTGGGGAAACTGCTTCGCATCACCGATGACAATGTGCTATTCTTATCAAAGCTTGTCTTTGCATACGCCTGCTCCAATAAAGTTGAAGTCGATGGCGGCGGCTGCTGTATTGCATCTTCCAATTCCAGGATTCCACCTCCACTGGGTGCGGCTGGCTTGATCATAAACCGAGACAGCACCGTTTCATGTTGAGCATGAACCAATTGGGCGCCAGTTACGCCTTTACGTATCTGTTGATTCTCCCATTCGTGCATTTCGCGATCGGAATCTTCCTCGGTTACTAAATTAAGTATTAAATTGAACAGAGATTAGAGAAAAGTCCGAAAATGTTTACGAACGATGAACAGAAAAACATAATGAATGAAGTCTGGTCTGGAATATAGCGTTATAGCTATAGATCTAGTTTAACTACTACATACAATCATTTTCAACGGCATAGAATTGTTCGCGCCGCTCTTCGCGCTCCTTCCGACCCGTTATATCGTTCATATCCATGCGCTCCTCATCGTCCGACTGATCCCCTTCGACATCTTCGCGTGGCAAACGCGTGCTTAGTTTGGGTGGCTCCTTGGTCTCCTCTATAGGTATATAGTCACCCGCACCTATAAAGAAAATGATGTTAATTTTTGATTTACAATTATGCTTGTCATCCTACCTTGTTCTCTGGCTCGCTGTCTACGCTTGCGTGCGGCATGTATCATAGCTGCATCTGGTATTGAACCGCTCTCCAACATTTGCCTTAGATGCTCTGGCTTTGAGAAGCGATGGCGTACCTTATCACCATCCCTGTCGTCCATGTTTTCGTCGTCACTCATATCATCGCGTCCAGCACAAAGTGCACCACGTCCGTTTAAAACAACATCAGGAGTTTCCGACTTCTTGACAACAAGCTGAACATGGGAGCAAGTTGAAACCATATATTAATTTGTACTCGACTAAAAAGATTTTAAAAATGAATTATACACAGCTCGAGACATACGTTAAGAATATGCCAATGTTTAGTAATCAGAGAATTTAATTGCAACAATTATGTCTCGAACTGTGCACTTAGAAAAGGAAACGTGCATTAATTCTTTACAGTTTTTAAATAAGCTGAAAGCAATATTTGGATAGGCAAATCTAAAATTAACCTTCAACTTATTTACAATTGAAAAATAAAACAGTTTGATTAATTGAATAACAAGGATGTGTCTTATGGCTGTTTGAATTCTTGCTGGAGCAATATTAGTAGCCAATGAGATGTGCGTGTGTGAGTTTTTGGGTTAAAGCCAAAGACATATCCAAGAATATATATGATTTTCCATTGGAAATTAGACTGCTCCATTCTTTTAATATTTTTGGTTTTTCTTTTTTTTTGTACGTAAATCGTAAATAATTGTTTGATGTTTTTTTTTTTTTTTTGGTTTTTTGTAGAAAAATTGAATAATAATAACCTTACCACAAAGTCGTCTGTGCGTATTTCGGTTTGGATCATATCATTATCACACTTTTTACTTTTACTCTGTACGCTCGCATTGTCGCTCGCTATCGACGACGTACATTTATATCTACTAGAATTGGCACTACCGGCACCCGAAGTGGCATGGTCAATCCCAAAGGCACTGGACGACTCTAAATGCTGTGGATTACTACCATTTTCATCATAGCCCATTTGTCCGCCGCCACCGCCGCTGCCGCCGCTCTGTTGTCCAGTTTGCTCTGCTCGCTCCTCGCGCTTCTTCTTGCGACGCTCCTTATCCATCATTCGCATCACTTTCTTGCTATGCGATGATTTTCGCACTTGAAACACCTCACCATCGTCCTCTACATATGTATTTGAGGAAATTAGTCCGTGAATCAATCAATCAATCGATCAAACAACCGTCACTTACCATCATCGGCAAAACTAAGTAATGCCTTGGCTTTGGGTCCACTCGTCACTCCATTATCATCGGATTGTTTAATAGTTTTCTTACTTTTATCTTTATCCCGCTTGCCGGATAGCGAAATAATGGGCGGAGGAGGTGTCTCCAAGTCCCCGTCAATGTCCATGGCTGCTGACGCGTTGTTGTCATCATCGTCCGCATTGCTGGAGAACACACGCCGCTGTATTTTCTTCGGTTTGCGAAACAGCGACATTTGGAAAACTTTCTTATATTGTATTAGCTGTTGTTAACTATATTACAACAATAATTCACAGGACCAATATCATGCACAAGAGGTTTTCGCAAAAAAATTCGTCTACGCTTTAATAGTCGATATCACCGGCTCGATATTATTTCCTATCGAATAGACACAGGGGATGACAATAAAAAAAATCGATTGACAGAAAACTGTTGTCCACTTAACATCAAAGCATCAGCTGATTAAAAAGTTAAGTAAATAAATGTTCCAAGATTTGTAGTAATTACATAAATAACTTTTGTAGATTACAAACTGATCGAATAACATTAAAAATTGCATAATAACATGTTAAAACTGCAAATTAAAAGTTGGCGCCAACATCTAAGCTCTGTTAATAACAGTCGATTCAATTGTTATTTTTTTTCTATCGACAGTCGTAGTTCAGTTCATTTCTGGCACTAATTCAGACGAACAAGTTCTGAGCGATTCTTTTGTTCGAGGCTAAACTGCTGTTTTTGTAGCTTAAATAAGTTTGTTTTGTATTTGAACATTACTTCAAACAAAAGACAATGGGTCTCAAAGGCTGCGAAGTGCAACTCGACAATCCATGGAATACATACTATGCTGGACAAACAATGAACGGGCAGGTCAAATTTACGTTTGATTCACCCAAAAAAGTTCGAGGTAAGATAAATTTAAATCATACAGGCAAATTTTATATACATATATACTATATACAATCTGCTACGGCATTACTCATAAAGTGACGGCATCAAAAGTGCATTTGATTTATTTGAATGTTTTCTTAAGCATCTGCTCTGTTTAATATTTATAACAATAACTGCCGCTACTCTCTCTTTCTATTAGTAAAAGCCGGTCCCGTTATGTGTGCCACCCATTTGAGTGGTGGAATTTGGGTGGACCATAATTTCGTTTATAAGAAAGGGTGTTCCCAAATTGTGTGCATAGTTCAGAAAGGCAGTGTGCTGTTAATGTTATTTTAAAACATGTTTAATTACTCCACTAGAATTGTTTAGCAAACTTTTATTGAGGTCAATCTATTGCTACGCAACGATAGAATGATGCTGTTCGCGATGATGTCATCGCTTTGGTAGTCATAGTGACAACAAGAAACGCGAAGTTTCCCATTCGTTGTAGCATTTATTTATAGCATACGCAAGGCAATTGTCAACTGTGCGGGGTGTGGCATTTATACATTTTTGTTAAGCAGGGCAAAAGCATTATTGGTGTTATTCTTATATTATTAACCACTTGTTTAAAACAGGCATTATCATTCGATTCTTGGGCGAGTCGAACACAGAGTGGACAGAAGAGCGCAACGTAACAACGAGTGAGGGCAAGACTGAGAACGAGATTACGCATCTAAAGGGACACGAGGAATACTTTAAGATACAATACTATCTGCTCGGCGGCAAAAACAGTAAGATACATTTTACAGAGTGTTTTTCAGTACTTTTCTAATTGTACATTCATTCTTATGTAGGCGCAGAAACGGAGCTGCCACCGGGCACACACACGTATCCGTTCACGTGTGCCTTGCCAGCCACTCTGCCTTCCTCATTTGAGGGCGAATTTGGACATGTGCGCTTTACCATTAAAGTCACACTGGATAGACCATGGAAATTTGATCAGGATATGAAAATGGCCTTTACGGTCATAGCACCTGTTGACTTGAATCTCAATCCACGTGTCAAAGAGCCATTTAAGCTTGAATTGGAGAAGTCATTTTGTTGCTTCTGTTGCCGTTCCGGTCCGCTCGCTGTCATCACAAGCATACCACAAACTGGCTATGTATCGGGTCAAACGTTGCCCATCACTTGTGAGGTTGATAACACAAGTAATGTGAATCTCACGGCGGTTAAGTTGGAGTTGCGTAAACTCGTTACGTTCCATACGAATCAACCACGTAGTGAGAAACGCGAGTCCAAGGTTATAATTGCCACTTTAAGCGTTGGACCCGTTAATGCCGGAGAATCTCGTACATTTACTCAGCAAATGGAGATACCTGCACTGCCACCAACAAATTTACTAAATTGCGGCATTATTGCACTCGACTATGACTTGCATGTGGACTGTGATGTTAGTGGACCGCATCGTAATCTCACTGGTAAAATACCAATCACTTTGGGCACAATTCCACTGGCTTCAATGAAGCTGCAGACGGACGATCCATCGCTGGCACCCACTCAGCCAGTAAGCCCAGTCAGTCCGCCTGGTGAGGGTGGGTTGGGTGGTGCTCTGGGTTGGAATGTGGCCGATAGCGCAGGCGGTTCACTTTATCCCAATATGCGTAAGACTATCGTGCATTTATGTATATTTTATTATCCTAAATTTACTTATTTTCTTTCCTACAGCGCCACCTCAATTTGTGGAAACAGAATATCGAGCACCAAACATAACCAATCACGATGATTCAGAACATACTCAAATTATTGGAGATGGTGCATTTGCTCCGCGCTACCCAACTTTTCAATTTAAAAATGCTACAGCTCCAGCCTCAAGTCCTTAAGCCAATGAGCTAAAAAAAAATTTTTCAAAAGTGCTTTAAATTTGTTGACCTATATTCGCTATGCAATATTCTTATACTATCTTATTATTTTTCTTCTATTTGCATTTACATATTGGCTTTCCGTCCAAATGAAAGCATATACATTAAAACAATATCAAAGAGCACAAAAAAATTTTAGTCAATTATATAATCTCAATTATTACACTCTATTATAAATTTTGTTAGCGACAGTCTAAACCAGGCATGGGAAATTGCTACAAATAAGATATTTAAAATTACAGCTTACACTTTCATATTTTTCATAGCTGATCAAATTAAGATTTGTATCTCAATAAAATATACAAAACTACTTAGTCTTTCAATTATTTGGCGCAATATTCAAAATGCGAATTAAAAAATGGGTAAGGTTAAATGGACAAAATTTAAACTTTTAATTTATATGTATGTATATAATATACATAGATGTTATGATTTACTTTGGACTTGATTAACTTTGTCAACACTCTTACGCCAACGATACTTTACAACATCTATTTAATTGCTGGCTTAGAAGACTTTGCCATTTTTAGACATGCCTCCTTTATTTTTTTTCCTTTTTCCTTTTGGGCCTTCCGCTTATCTGAATCTCCACAGGCCTCACCTCTTGCTCTGGCGGCTAGGTTCTTACAATGCTGTTTCAGTCTGTCTATTAATTTCTGCTTGGCTAGTTTATCACATTTTTCCTTTTGAGCGATTTCCTTACATTTTTCTTTTAGCTTCTGGTCTTTTTTGCCAGTCGTTTGCTTACCCTTTGCGCAATTTTCTTTTTTGGCTGCGGCCTTACACTCTTTTTTTAATTTAGCTTCTTTTTCTTTCTTGGCCAACGCTTTACATTGCTTCTTCAGCTTGTTCTGCTTAGACTTGCCCTTTTTGGACTTCTTGCTTTTGTTCTTGGACTTTCCTCCTTTGCTTTTCTTGGCCAGCTTTGCACACTTTGCTTTTTGGGCTAATGCTTTGCATTGCTTCTTCAGCTTGTTCTGCTTAGACTTGCCCTTCTTGGACTTCTTGCTTTTCTTTGACTTTCCTCCTTTGCCTTTCTTTGCCAGCTTTGCACACTTTGCTTTAAGGGCTAGAGCTTTGCATTGCTTCTTTAGCTTATTCTGCTTAGAATTGCCCTTCTTGGACTTCTTGCTTTTCTTTGACTTTCCTCCTTTGCTTTTCTTAGCCAGCTTTGCACACTTTGCTTTTTGGGCTAGAGCTTTGCATTGCTTCTTCAGCTTATTCTGCTTAGACTTGCCCTTCTTGGACTTCTTGCCTTTACTCTTGGACTTGCCTCCTTTGCTTTTCTTGGCCAGCTTTGCACACTTTGCTTTTTGGGCTAGAGCTTTGCATTGCTTCTTCAGCTTATTCTGCTTAGACTTGCCCTTCTTGGACTTCTTGCTTTTACTCTTGGACTTGCCTCCTTTGCTTTTCTTGGCCAGCTTTGCACACTTTGCTTTTTGGGCTAGAGCTTTGCATTGTTTCTTCAGCTTATTCTGCTTAGATTTGCCCTTCTTGGACGTCTTCCCTTTCTTGGACTTTCCTCCTTTGCTTTTTTTGGCCAGCTTTGCACACTTTTCTTTTTCAGCCAACTTTTTACAAAGAGCCTTCAGTTTCTTAAGCTTGTTTTTCTTAGCCATTTTGGCACACTTTGTTTTCAGGGCTAATGCTTTGCATTGCTTCTTTAGCTTATTCTGCTTAGACTTGCCCTTCTTGGACTTCTTGCTTTTCTTTGACTTTCCTCCTTTGCCTTTCTTGGCCAGCTTTGCACACTTTGCCTTTAGGGCTAGAGCTTTGCATTGCTTCTTCAGCTTATTCTGCTTAGACTTGCCTTTCTTAGACTTCTTGCTTTTACTCTTGGACTTGCCTCCTTTGCTTTTCTTGGCCAGCTTTGCACACTTTGCTTTTTGGGCAAGAGCTTTGCATTGCTTCTTTAGCTTATTCTGCTTAGACTTGCCCTTCTTGGACTTCTTGCTTTTCTTTGACTTTCCTCCTTTGCCTTTCGTGGCCAGCTTTGCACACTTTGCTTTAAGGGCTAGAGCTTTGCATTGCTTCTTCAGCTTATTCTGCTTAGATTTGCCCTTCTTGGACTTCTTGCTTTTACTCTTGGACTTGCCTCCTTTGCTTTTCTTGGCCAGCTTTGCACACTTTGCTTTTTGGGCAAGAGCTTTGCATTGCTTCTTTAGCTTATTCTGCTTAGACTTGCCCTTCTTGGACTTCTTGGACTTCTTGCTTTTCTTTGACTTTCCTCCTTTGCTTTTTTTGGCCAGCTTTGCACACTTTTCTTTTTCAGCCAACTTTTTACAAAGAGCCTTCAGTTTCTTAAGCTTGTTTTTCTTTGCCAGCTTTGCACACTTTGCTTTAAGGGCTAGAGCTTTGCATTGCTTCTTCAGCTTATTCTGCTTAGATTTGCCCTTCTTGGACTTCTTGCTTTTACTCTTGGACTTGCCTCCTTTGCTTTTCTTGGCCAGCTTTGCACACTTTGCTTTTTGGGCAAGAGCTTTGCATTGCTTCTTTAGCTTATTCTGCTTAGACTTGCCCTTCTTGGACTTCTTGCTTTTACTCTTGGACTTTCCTCCTTTGCCTTTCTTGGCCAGCTTTGCACACTTTGCTTTAAGGGCTAGAGCTTTGCATTGCTTCTTCAGCTTATTCTGCTTAGAATTGCCCTTCTTTGACTTCTTTGACTTCTTGCTTTTCTTTGACTTTCCTCCTTTGCCTTTCTTGGCCAGCTTTGCACACTTTGCTTTTAGGGCTAGAGCTTTGCATTGCTTTTTTAGCTTATTCTGCTTAGAATTGCCCTT
Source organism: Drosophila tripunctata (assembly GCA_035047385.1). Classification (NCBI taxonomy): domain Eukaryota; kingdom Metazoa; phylum Arthropoda; class Insecta; order Diptera; family Drosophilidae; genus Drosophila; species Drosophila tripunctata. Next base: position 1,604,817 of record JAWNPS010000326.1, on the reverse strand, counting down.
CTTGGACTTCTTGGACTTCTTGCTTTTACTCTTGGACTTTCCTCCTTTGCCTTTCTTGGCCAGCTTTGCACACTTTGCTTTTTGGGCTAGAGCTTTGCATTGCTTCTTCAGCTTATTCTGCTTAGAATTGCCCTTCTTTGACTTCTTGGACTTCTTGCTTTTCTTTGACTTTCCTCCTTTGCCTTTCTTGGCCAGCTTTGCACACTTTGCTTTAAGGGCTAGAGCTTTGCATTGCTTCTTAAGCTTATTCTGCTTAGAATTGCCCTTCTTTGACTTCTTGCTTTTCTTTGACTTTCCTCCTTTGCCTTTCTTGGCCAGCTTTGCACACTTTGCTTTAAGGGCTAGAGCTTTGCATTGCTTCTTTAGCTTATTCTGCTTAGACTTGCCCTTCTTGGACTTCTTGCTTTTCTTTGACTTTCCTCCTTTGCCTTTCTTGGCCAGCTTTGCACACTTTGCTTTTTGGGCTAGAGCTTTGCATTGCTTCTTCAGCTTATTCTGCTTAGATTTGCCCTTCTTGGACTTCTTGCTTTTACTCTTGGACTTTCCTCCTTTGCCTTTCTTGGCCAGCTTTGCACACTTTGCTTTTAGGGCTAGAGCTTTGCATTGCTTCTTTAGCTTATTCTGCTTAGACTTGCCCTTCTTAGACTTCTTGCTTTTCTTTGACTTTCCTCCTTTGCCTTTCTTGGCCAGCTTTGCACACTTTGCTTTTTGGGCTAGAGCTTTGCATTGCTTCTTCAGCTTATTCTGCTTAGATTTGCCCTTCTTGGACTTCTTGCTTTTACTCTTGGACTTTCCTCCTTTGCCTTTCTTGGCCAGCTTTGCACACTTTGCTTTAAGGGCTAGAGCTTTGCATTGCTTCTTTAGCTTATTCTGCTTAGACTTGCCCTTCTTGGACTTCTTGCTTTTCTTTGACTTTCCTCCTTTGCCTTTCTTGGCCAGTTTTGCACACTTTGCTTTTTGAGCTAGAGCTTTGCATTGCTTCTTCAGCTTATTCTGCTTAGACTTGCCCTTCTTGGACTTCTTGCTTTTCTTTGACTTTCCTCCTTTGCCTTTCTTGGCCAGCTTTGCACACTTTGCTTTTAAGGCTAATGCTTTGCACTGCTTCTTGAGTTTATTCTGCTTAGACTTACCCTTCTTGGACTTCTTGCTTTTACTCTTGGACTTTCCTCCTTTGCCTTTCTTGGCCAGCTTTGCACACTTTGCTTTTTGGGCTAGAGCTTTGCATTGCTTCTTTACCTTATTCTGCGTAGACTTGCCCTTCTTGGACTTCTTGCTTTTACTCTTGGACTTTCCTCCTTTGCCTTTCTTGGCCAGCTTTGCACATTTTGCTTTAAGGGCTAGAGCTTTGCATTGCTTCTTCAGCTTATTCTGCTTAGACTTTCCCTTCTTGGACTTCTTGCTTTTACTCTTGGACTTTCCTCCTTTGCTTTTCTTGGCCAGCTTTGCACACTTTGCTTTTTGGGCTAGAGCTTTGCATTGCTTCTTTAGCTTATTCTGCTTAGACTTGCCCTTCTTGGACTTCTTGCTTTTCTTTGACTTTCCTCCTTTGCTTTTCTTGGCCAGCTTTGCACACTTTGCTTTTTGGGCTAGAGCTTTGCATTGCTTTTTCAGCTTATTCTGCTTAGAATTGCCCTTCTTGGACTTCTTGCTTTTACTCTTGGACTTTCCTCCTTTGCCTTTCTTGGCCAGCTTTGCACATTTTGCTTTAAGGGCTAGAGCTTTGCATTGCTTCTTCAGCTTATTCTGCTTAGACTTGCCCTTCTTGGACTTCTTGCTTTTCTTTGACTTTCCTCCTTTGCCTTTCTTGGCCAGCTTTGCACACTTTGCTTTTTGGGCTAGAGCTTTGCATTGCTTCTTTAGCTTATTCTGCTTAGAATTGCCCTTCTTTGACTTCTTGGACTTCTTGCTTTTACTCTTGGACTTTCCTCCTTTGCCTTTCTTGGCCAGCTTTGCACACTTTGCTTTTTGGGCTAGAGCTTTGCATTGCTTCTTTAGCTTATTCTGCTTAGAATTGCCCTTCTTTGACTTCTTGGACTTCTTGCTTTTCTTTGACTTTCCTCCTTTGCCTTTCTTGGCCAGCTTTGCACACTTTGCTTTTTGGGCTAGAGCTTTGCATTGCTTCTTTAGCTTATTCTGCTTAGAATTGCCCTTCTTTGACTTCTTGGACTTCTTGCTTTTACTCTTGGACTTTCCTCCTTTGCCTTTCTTGGCCAGCTTTGCACACTTTGCTTTTTGGGCTAGAGCTTTGCATTGCTTCTTTAGCTTATTCTGCTTAGAATTGCCCTTCTTTGACTTCTTGGACTTCTTGCTTTTCTTTGACTTTCCTCCTTTGCCTTTCTTGGCCAGCTTTGCACACTTTGCTTTTAAGGCTAATGCTTTGCATTGCTTCTTGAGTTTATTTTGCTTAGAATTGCCCTTCTTGGACTTCTTGCTTTTACTCTTGGACTTTCCTCCTTTGCCTTTCTTGGCCAGCTTTGCACACTTTGCTTTTTGGGCTAGAGCTTTGCATTGCTTCTTTAGCTTATTCTGCTTAGAATTGCCCTTCTTTGACTTCTTGGACTTCTTGCTTTTCTTTGACTTTCCTCCTTTGCCTTTCTTGGCCAGCTTTGCACACTTTGCTTTTTGGGCTAGAGCTTTGCATTGCTTCTGTAGCTTATTCTGCTTAGAATTGCCCTTCTTTGACTTCTTAGACTTGCTTTTCTTTGACTTTCCTCCTTTGCTTTTCTTGGCCAGCTTTGCACACTTTGCTTTTTGGGCTAAGGCTTGGCATTGCTTCTTTAGCTTATTCTGCTTAGAATTGCCCTTCTTGGACTTCTTGCTTTTACTCTTGGACTTTCCTCCTTTGCTTTTCTTAACCAGCTTTGCACACTTTTCTTTTTGGGCTAATGCTTTGCATTGCTTTTTCAGTTTATTCTGTTTAGAATTGCCTTTCTTAGACTTATTTGATTTTTTATCTTTATTTTTAGATTTTCCTCCTTTGCTGTTCTTGGAATTTCCTCCAGATTGCTTACATTTTGCTTGTTCCGCCAATTTTTTGCATTGTTTTTTTAGTTTTTTTAGCTTTTCTTGCTTAGCTCTTTTAGTACATTTTTGTTTTTCTGCTAGCTTATTGCATTGTTTTTTAAGTTTTTCTGTTTTAGCCAATTTCTCGCATTTCTCCTTTAGCTTTTGTATCTTCTCTAGCTTATTGCCTTTAGCCTGTTTGGCCATTTGATCGCATTTGTTTTTTAGTTCTTCTATTCTGGCCAATTTGTCGTTTTCATTTTTAGCATTACCCGTTTTATTTGTTTGAGTTAGCTTGTGTTTGGCCTCCAAGTTTGCCATTTTTTTCGACATATTTTCTTTATTGTCTTCTTCGATAAGCTTTTGACAAGCTTTTCTTAGTTTTTGAGCCAATGACTTGCATTGTTCCCTCAGTTTATCTGCTTGACTATGACAGACATCAGCTGACAAAGAACCGAACTTACGAGATTTAACTTTAACTGTCGCGGAGCACCCATCTATTTTAAAGTACATATATGTATGTGTGATTTGAAAATAACTTGGCCGATAAGCATCGAATACTCACTTCTTATCTGCTGGGTTATTCTTATTTCATTCTTATTATGGGCGATACTTAAATTATGAGCCAAAATTTTAGACCTAGCAAATTTTTGAAGCAAACTGTTACATGATTGGGGCCTATATCTGAACGAAACTTTAGTCGGACAGTTACAGGAACGAAAATAGCGCTGGGCTTGAACTGGTGTGTTGTTACTAAAAGTTAATACAGTTCGCCTAAACATTTTTAAGCCCGGGCTATTTTTTGTTTAATTTTGGTTAAATTTTATAACAAAATTTTTACGGATAATTTAGTTCTGTTCCCGAAAAAGGTGGAGTAAAGAGTGTAGATAAATTGTTAAGAAATACATTAGCTAGAAATTTGAACTAACACTTATCACAACGCCTTCTAAGACAATTCATTATTTGTTTCTATAATTTTATTTTTTCCGGCTTTTGCTGCCAAACATCAATTTAATACATTTAACTTACATTCACATTTTTTTGTAGATATTCTTTCAATATTATGCAAATACAGTGTTTTTTAAATATTTTATAGCCAGTAGAAAAATTGCAAGTGACATTAACATATCATTTTAAGTATGCTCAATAGCCATTCACGGCATTGCGCTATCCTGCATCAATTGTTTTTAGTAATTTTTAAAGTAAGATGTTATATGTTAGATATGACTTGTAAACAGCTAAGTTGCCAACACTGTTTGCCCGCACAGCCGAAACCGTCTCGCTGTGTTGCTACGCACGGAAGAAACCATGTTTAATTCTAGTAGTATGGTCACCGACTACTGCTCTAAACTCAATTTAGTTATGTCCAAGATTCCCGTTATTGCATTTGACGGCTACAAAACTAATTGAGTTGTATAAAATAAAATTATTTAAAAAAAAATGTCACACTAAATTCATTTGCTGAAATGGCATCCGTTAAAGAAGCCAAATAGTTCGATATTTAGTGATCGATAGTGAAATAGCCAAAGGATTCAACTATCGATAAAGGAGTATTCGGATGGCGTCCGTTAAGGAAAGCCGACTAGGTCGATACTTAGTGATCGATAGTGAGATAGCAAAACGATATAACTATCGATAAAGAGGTATTCGGAGTTTAACAAGTGTTACTATGACAGTATCTAAGAATTACATTTGACTTAAGTATTTTATATAATTTTGCTGTTAATAAAAACACTTCTATAATTTTTATTAGCCTAGTATTTAATGCGAGTATTTAAATTAATTTTAAAGATTAACAAATGGGTTAACCAGCACATATTTAATTTATTAAGTTAATTTAATTTTGCATTTTTAATATATGTACATATTATCGCAATTTTTCTTTGGCTTTTCAGGTTATTCAAGTCTTGAATCCGATACAGTCCAGTCCAGGTACATATGTTCTCATCCTTCAATTTTACTTTCCAGAGCATTTTGGCGAAACTGTAAAGAAATACTGTTGAACAATTCATTAGTGACTGTGACTGTTTGTTGACCTACAAATAATCTAAAATTAAAATGCTTCAACGCTTGGACTCTTATCAAATAGCAGTTTTAATCGCTACTACTACATCGCTAACTACATGCAAATACGTAGTATACGACGTCATTCACCTCAGTCTGACATTGAGTAATCAAAATTAAATATATTATTTTAAAAGTATTTTTATGATTCAAGTTATTTTTCTTACCCGAATGCTATGATAAATATTTTCAAAGATATTGAAGCGGCTTATATGATTATTATTATTGTTGATTTTATTGGTTGGTGCTCGATTTTTGACATCCAGGTAAACGTCCTTAACTTGAATGTCAAATTCCTCATCATTTATCTTTATCCTATTTAGCCGCCTATTTTGTCTTTGTTCACGAAGCGATCCACCTCGGATTTTTGTGTGATTCTCATCGGTATTGAAATATACCAAAGTTTTATTTATTTTCATGTCAGGCTCCCAATTGTTTGTTTCATTGATTCTTGATTTCAAACCAAACGTAAATTTTTTTATACAATCGTTATCTTTCGATTCACTCTTTTTTTTTCTTTTTAACTCGTTGTTCTTTCGCTCCTTATTAATATTTTCAGCACCAAGGCCTTGTTGCTTCAAAGATGGTGATATAAAAACATCGTCTTTACTTGGTGACGACGATTTTGTAGTAGTTCCCATTCTATAGCACTGAGCTTTACGCCTTTTTAGGGGCCAGTTATGGGAAATGGAAATTGAGCTACGGGCAGCAGAATATGTGGTGAAATTTCTTTGATTTCCTCCGCCTTTTTTATCTTTATTTGTTACCAATCCATACAGAAAATTAGTCAACGACATTTTTTCATTGTCCTTCTTGGATTTCCTCGACTTTTTAGATTTTTTACTGCCCGATCTCATTCGGCTTTTACGTTCCAGACTCCTCTTTTTTGCAATATCGTGAAGACGTTTTGCTTTGGAAATATAGAGTTTGGCACGTTTTAAACTTTTTTCATCCTCTTCTTCCCATCTATTCTTCTTAGACTTTGGAGCCTCACTAGAGCGTTTTACACCAGACGATATTAGTTGGTCGTCCTTATCAACTTTGTCTTTAGATTCCGCCTTGGGAGAAGAGTTTTCACGTCCTTTAGGCATTTCTTCGTGCGACTCAAATTTATTGATCTTCACAGGTTTGTTTTTTCTCAAAGTCTTTTTGATTCGGACATCATCCTCATACTTGGAATTATAGAGCTCATCAGATGTTAATTGGCTTTCAGCTGTTATCTGTTTTTGTTTAAATGATTTTTTTGATGCTTTATAATCTTCATGTAACTTATCCATCTTTGATTTTGATTCACTATTATTTTTATTTTTCGAAACGTTTTCCATACGCTTAAATTTGGGTCTTTTAGAAATTTTATTATCTGTTCTATTTCTTGTTGCTTCTTGGAATTGAGTTCTCTTTATTTTATCTTGAACACACTCCGAATTCGAGCGATAAAGATCTCCGGGTGTTAAGTCAGTTGCCATATTTATTGTATTCTTCATCTCAGAACTTGCGACTGCTTTATCAGATATATTTTTCCGTTCCACAGTTTGAGAGTTAAGCTTGTAGCTATTGGCCGCTATAGATTTTAGTTCCGAAATGTTGCCAACTGGATTACTTATCTTATTTGAAATGGGATAGTTTTTATTATTTACTTTTGATGGAGATTTTTTATCGGCACTTTTACTAGCATATTCTGCAAATATTTGCGAGCCTATAGTCATATCGAACTCCTTTTCAAGGCATTCTATATCCTCACATTGTGATTCAATTTCATTTTGATTAGATTTGTCTGTTTTCGCCGCCGATTTACCGTCTGTACTAGATTTAAACATTCTATGGTTTTGCCTAGGCTTCTCACTAAAATTGTCCGATTCGACATATAATGATGTAAGCGGCGTTATTTCAATTCCTCCACTTTTCTGGTTTTTATCCCCCTTTTGACCGTCATCGAAAAGACTCGTAATCGGATTCTGATGCGTACGAGTTCTGGAATTTGCCTCTAGAAGTACTGCGACCGTACCCCTTAATGGTGCCTTATTTGCAGAGCTTGCAACTGCATCACTTTCTGTACTGCTAGAAGGTGCTGAAAATTCAGATTTTTCATAAACTTTAGCCCAACCGTCCATTTTATCTTTTGAATCCTTTTTACTGTGCTCAAAAGTTTCTGCATTATCTCGAATGTTAACAACCATTTCATAATTATTTTCTCCAGAGCTTTCAGTTTCCGTCTCTTTAGAAGTTGTCATTCTATCATATAAGCTCTCAGTATTGTTTGGATAAACATATGACTCGACTGTACCATCCAAACTTGTAGACGATTCGCTAACAGCACTGTTAGAGTCTCTTTGAAACGAATCAGTTTTATTACTGTGGTCCTGGGTTTCGGAAATATCTGATTGATTCTGAGGGACTACATTTGTTTTATGCTTCTTGCGCAGAAACTCTGAAGTATTGTCCTCCATATCGAACTGCTGATCTTCAATGGAAGACACATCATTTTCATGATAATTTTCTTGGGGAGTTGGTTTTTTCAATCCCCGAAGTTTTGATGAAGGTTGTTCATTTTGTACTGCAGCAAACGTATTACTATTTTTTAATAAAGCCTCTTGTTTTTCACTTTCACGCTGAACTTCTTCGTGAGATGGAATCTTTAGTCCCTGAATATTTGATGAGCTTTCATTTTTCTTTGCAAAATAAGTGTCTTTTACCTCTGTACCATTTAACAAATCCCTAATGTATTGAACGTTCTTCTCACAAGTCTTTTCAAAAGTAGTCAAATTAATTTTTGAATTTTGAAGATCTGACTTTTTAGTTCTTTCTTTAGTTTCGTTTGAGATATCATATGATCCTACTGGACTGACTGATTTCTTGACAGCCGAAGTAACCTTATCTTTTCCACAGCGATGAATCAGGTCTAAAGCTGAATTCTTCACTTTACCCCCAGACTGTTTTCCCTTGTTAATTATATCGTCAGGTCCATTGCCATCGTCACGTTCATGATAGTTTCGTACAATGTGTGGTAAGCGTCGGCAACGTAAATAGGCATTAAGACTTCGCGATAAACGACAGGATATGGTGTGTTGTGCCATTTATATGGTTGACCTCTGCGAATATTAATTTTGGCAACTTTTCAAAAAGTAAAATTAGTTTTAAAAATTAGAACTGAAATTTGTATGGAGGCCAACACATTTATTTTAGGTTTTTTCGGATTTTAGATGCAAAGTCTATGTTGTTAAACCTAAAATAAATCTTATACCTAAAATTCTTAAGTCTAGAATGAAACTGGATCGATCGATAGATGTATTTCTTAAAGTATAAATGAACTCTTATTGAAAGCCTTCTCAGTTTGCCTGGTACGAAAGTGATGTGAAACCTGGAAAGATATTTAATAAATAATTCTTACCATTTCTTAAGTAGTTTTATTATTGTATTTATTAAATGATTGTGCCAAGATAATTGTTAATCTAAAATTTGACAGGATTGTTGGTATTCCTGGGCTGTACGTGTATCATAACTTTAATGGCACCACCCAGACCATATCGGGAGGTCTCAAAAGCCTTTGCAGTTTCCTCCATATCGAAATGATGTGTGACAAGCCGCTTGACGTTCACTCTACCAGATGCCACCAGAGCCAAGGCGCCGGCATAGCTATAGTAAATATATAAACATACGTTACTTTATTTTCAGGAACACTAGTCAGATAGCAACATTACTCATTGCAATATCGGAAAACTCCTCGAATGTCCACCTCGCGTGCAAGGGCATTGAACAATGGAAGCTTGACTTCTGCTGCACCCATGCCCACAACGACAACGACTCCGCCGGATCGTGTAGCCTGCCGCAAACATTACTTTTAATTAATAAACTACAATTTCTTTGCATTAAGAAGAACTTACGAAGATCGCAAGACGAGTGCTGCTCTCTGCGCCACAACAATCAATGGCTCTATCTGGCTCTTCGCTCATTATCTCATGAATTCGCTCCTTCACTTTCTCTGCGGGATCATCGCGACCTAAGAGCAGTGTATGTGTGGCACCCAACTCTTTGGCCACATCCAGACGATCTTGCACCAAATCCGTTATCAAAATCTCGGTAGCTCCCATTGATTGCGCCACCTGAATGAGTAGAATATTAAATATTAGATAGTGAGAATATCCATAGACTGTTATTTTCAACTTCTAATCCAAACCACGCATACTTACAAGCAAAGTAACTAATCCAATTGGTCCAGCTCCTAGAATGAGCACCTTGGAACCCAATCCAATGTTAGCCCTTCGGCAGGCATGCACGCCCACCGACAGTGGTTCCAGCAAAGCTCCCTCCTCCATGCTGACGTGATCTGGTAGCTTGAAGCAAAAGTTTGCGGGATGCTTATAATACCGCGTCAGATTGCCATCGTAGGGTGGTGTGGCACAAAAGATCATGCCCTCACAGAGATTGTATTTGCCCTGCTTGCAGAGATCACATTTGGCGCAGGAGTAGCCCGGTTCAATGGCCACACGATCGCCCACAGCCAGATTTTGCACTTTACTACCAATTTTGGCCACAACGCCTGCGCTTTCGTGGCCAATAACCATGGGCTTGGTCAGCACAAAATGGCCAATGCGCCCGTGTGTCAAATAATGCACATCGGAACCGCAAATGCCAACGCTGTCCATACGCAGTAATACCTCTATTGATTTTAAAAAATTATTATGTGCATTTATCGAGTGCATTTGTAATCGATATTTCAGTTTCGATAATTACCATCATCAGCAATTGTTGGAATGGGACGTTGCTCCTGAAGTTAGAATTATATAGTTGATCACAATTGAACTTTAATTGCTATATTAGTTAATTGTGCTTACCAAACGCAAGTCCTCAATGCCATGTAAAACAGCAGTTAAATTATCCTTTGCCATATTTAATGCGTATATGTATTTAATTCGCAAAAAAAAGTAAGAGTGTACACTGAGCACGAGATGAAAACTGCCGCACGCTTTGAACTTCAAAGTGATACTAAATTCCAAATAATTCCACGATGCCGCTCGCCGAACTTAATCAACATTTTATTATTGCTAGTATTTATGTACCGCACACAAACTTACATGCTTATACTAATATGTATATTGTGTATATTTGTTTGCTTAGCACAACAACAACAACAAACTAATTGACGCTTTTGCCCTCTATTCGTTATCTCCGCTGCATTTACGAACAGCTGATTCTGTTTTTTTAGTTCTCATTTTGTTTGCTTACATTTTATTGGTGATGACAGCAAAAGCCGGTTCATTTAGTTCTCTCCCACTCCCTCTCACTTTGCGTATGGCATTCACTATCGCTTGACTGATTTCTATTTTGTTTGTATATTGCATTAGTTGGCAAATGTTTATTAAAATTACACTTTTTTATTGCATTACTTTTTGATATAATTTATTCATTTAATTAAGTGTTAGATACATTATATATGCACATGCCGCTTTTTTATACCCCCACAATTAATATTCCCAATGCTACTGGGGAAGCACACCTCTGTGAGGGTATTTAATCTTCGGCGTACCGAAGCTAACTTTTCCCTTGTTATTTCGAATATATCTTAACTTTTAGAATTTCTATTTAAAAACGTTCTGCTTACATTGCTTCATATACATATATAGTATAAGTTCTATTATAGCCTCTATTTTTGGCCTTTTTATATTCTTTTCTTTTATATTTGTAGCACTTAAAAATAAAAAAGTTTTCTGCTTAAAACTAAAAAAAAGTTCTTTCATCACGACCTGTTTTCGCAGTTTACTTTAGTTTATATTGTTAATAAATGCATAATCCATAAATGCAATATAAATGCTTTGGAGTATCTGGAGTATTTTATGTGTTCTATAGTATAGAATCTGAAGAATGGAAATATAAAACGAATTCTGGATATTTGCAAGACATTTAAGAGTACGAGTATGCATTATATAGAGATTTGGGAATCTTACATGACTAGATTTACTTAAGATCTAGACTCAATAAACATTTGATAGTGATATATTATGATAGTATATGTACGTATTCGTATTTATGCTGGACTACAAGTGTATATATGTAAGTAGTATATCTAACATAGGCGTATTTCTGTATATATTTCTAAAGCTGAAACTTGCTTATAAAAGGAACAAATTTTTGGCCAAAAGGAAACTTAATGCATTGAACTTTAGTTTTTGTGCTGTACTCGTAGTACAAAGATACATATACATAGACATTATCGTCTGCTACTAACTCGTATTTATCACACTTATGGTCGAAAATCGAAACCGTCACAAATAGTTGGATATGATGCGGCTGCAGTGTTCGGTATACTATACTATATACTATATATAAATAATAATGGTATTATTATGGCAGAGAGTTCATTCTTAAATTGATTTATGCTGCAGCCAGCACTTGATCTAGCTTCGACGGTTTGTGCATGGTTCCTTACATGGACAACTCCTGCCTAGGTTTGTTTATATGCAAGCGCTGTGGATCCTGGGGTGCCACACAGATGTCGGTTAGTATGACCACTTCATAGGGACTGCAGTCGGGCATATGCAGAAATCCACAGAGCCACCCATAGAATCCCTTCTCTACATCAGTTATATCATTGATCCAGCTGCTATACTGCAGACTCAATTGTCGGAAGCCCGAGTACAAGCCAAGGCCAAAGGTGCAGAGCACAATGACCAAGGGATAGGCCAAAAAGAGTATAGGCGTAACGAAGATCTTGTGCAGATACGATTTCTCCTCACAATAATAGTTGAACATGTTGTACCAGGTCAGAGTGCCAATGTAAAAGGAGTAAACAGCCGATATGATGGTCACAAACGGCAAACAGAGCAGCGAAATTAGAAATATATGAAGTCCAACACCGCAGCTACAACTGCAGCAGAGATTGCGACCCTTGTGCGACTCATGGGCCATGGCATGAGCATTCAGCTGTTCCAATTCCTCCCGACTGATGTTGATTTGCAGATCAATGGATTGACCCTTTTTGCGTCCTCGCTTGATAGTACCTGTCACAATAGATAGGAGAAATTAAGTACAGACAGGCATATAACAAATAGGAAAAGTGTCCTCTCAATTGGATGACTTTCTCTGGGTAGAAGAAGTCTTATTTGGTTAGTTTCCTTACCAGTCATGGTCAAATAGTTACCGCCGTCGCCTGCCTTACGTGCCTGATAGCGCTCCAGACTCTGATCATATGTATTTAGCACACTAGTCTCTCCCGACTCCAGATCCTCGTAGTTGGTAATATCGGGCGAGGCACGATGACTGCGCACATGTGGCAAATCGGATGTGCGTATGTTGACCCTCTTCTTGGAGGACGAGCGATTGCTTAGACTGAGACAATCCTGTGACTTGCTCAGCTTTGCATCCAGACTGCTCTCCGAATAGCAGCAGCTGCTGGGTGTTACGGTGCTACTTTCATGTCGCTGAGACGTTGACTTAGTGCCTTGTGAAATGGACTCAAAGTTATGCAACTCGTTGATATTATTGGCCGAACGTGTTGACTTGTTGCTGTGCTGTGTGGAACTGGCCGAATGGGTGCTAGCTATGGTGTCCTGAGCACCGCCCAGCTCCCCGGGCAATTGTGGCAGTGGCTGTTTATTCTTGATAATCAATTTGGACTTGAGTAACTCCTCCTCAAGACCCGGATTAGATGGCGAGAGTTTAGCTCGGTTCGGCTGTAGAAATTGTGGAACCGTGTTATATTTAAAATAAAATTCAGATCATATATTAATCCAACAATCTAGTGACATAACAACAAATTAAAAGAGAAAAATTATTCAATAATAAACAGCTAAGAAACCCTTTCGATAAGGTTAAAGACGGTCATTACTACTAGACATACACCTATGTACATATAATATTAAATACTAATGATGTAAAAATATTTAAATTGTGGATAATGCGATTAAATTAATAATATAATTATTTAATTGTAATTAGAGTTGATCGACTTTTACTATATGTTCAGTTTTCTAATTTTTTTATTTATAGTCGATAAATTTTCTAATAATTATAAAGATTCTGATAAGGATCGTCATTTATATGGAAACAATTTGTTTTTATTGAAACCGAATAAGGTTAAAAACATCTACAATTACGCATAATTTTCAATCTAAAATTATTTTAAAATTTAAATCAGTACAAATAAGCATACATAAGAGCTACGTTGCGTATAAGAAATAAGCTAAAAAACAACATACATATATATGAAGTTATGCAAAATTAATAGTTGTTCTAAATTAGTTATAGAGCTATGAATAAACTTAAATAATATTCAAATATAGTTTTAAATTGCCTTACTTTAAGGACTTCCTTGTTCCGCTGTGGAAAAAAATAAGATGCAAATAATAGAGGCATGTAAAAATGTTGATGTAAAGTAGAGTCTGTCAATAACCACCAGTGCATACATACATACATATATGTATGGGGAATTTCAAGCTGTCGGTCGTTATAGAGAAACTCTACTGTTGTTTTTGAATACTCATTTTCGACTCACTTGCACGTTAACAATGTGATCCACATAGTTTTGCTTTTTGGTCTCTGCTTTGTTTTGTTGACGTTTACGTGGCGGTATGAAAACTGGGCGTTCCTTTGTTGTTGTTGTCGCCTCCGCCGTGTTCATGGCGGCTGCCGCTTTGCCAACCATTTTGTGCTTTTCTTAATATTTATTGCTTACACGAAAATCTACATATTTTCAATGCACTGATTTTTCTGTGCTGCTGCAACAACTTCAACACTCACTAAATGCACTTCCGGCTGTACCGTGTATCGTGGTAGCTATGTAATTATTGATTTTTCTGCGAATTTGCGTTGTCCTTGTGCTCAATTCGCGTTCATTGGCGTCAGTCGTTGTTGCCGCCTTTCGTTCGCAAATTTTATGGGTTGGGCGGTTAATGTTTACAGTTACAGTACAACTTACAAAATGACGCCTGCGCACATGTTTGTTTTAAAATGCATTCAAACAGCTGTTTGCTGCAATTAACAGGTTTTGTCATTCAATTGGCAAAGCAGATAGCTGAAAAGTTTAAAACCTATTAGTAAAACAATATAGTTAAGCGCGAAACGGTTTTTAAGTTTAGCAATTCAAAGTTGCGGTATTTTATTACAGTATATTTTTGTATGTTTCATATCGCCGCAGAGACGGCAAATGCCGAATTCGCCGTGCAGAGTTGTCGCACATGGCGCGTTTATTTATTGATATTAATTAAAACGCTTAAAATATGCTTTATATCTTGTAGTTGGAACATAATTAAAAATATTGCATACGTAAATCCGGCTGTTAAGGCCAAAACCATGTGTGTTAATATTTGCCCTAACACATTGGCGCGAAAGCTTGGTCTTTTATCGATTAGTTATCGAAATATATTTTTGATCACTTTTGGATACGAATAAAACCCAAAGATAAACTATTTGATATTTTCAATGCCTTAAATAAGTAACAAATTTATATTTAACGCATTAAAACTGTTTAAGTGCAAATTAAATGTAATTCACAATGATTATACGAAATGTAGCTTATCAGTGAAAAGTATCAGCCCTGCCTCCACCTTCAATCTGCGTTCAATCGCTTTTGCTGCCCTCGCCAATTGCAGTTAGAACGTGCCAGATCACTGTCGCTTTTTTCCAGCTCGAAACGAAAATTAGAAGATGTCTGCTACCGAAGGCAAAGTGTGTATTGTTTAAAAGTTTAAGTTGAAAACAGACTGCATATTATTAATTATTCAATGCAGGTAATCAAATGCAAAGCAGCTGTCGCTTGGGAGGCAAAGAAACCGCTTGTTATTGAGGAAATCGAAGTGGCCGCACCAAAAGCCCATGAAGTAAATACATATATATATATATATATATATATATGCTAAGATAACCAAAGTCTAAATGTAACTGAATTGTGAATAGGTTCGCATTAAGATTACGGCCACTGGTGTGTGCCACACGGATGCCTTTACGTTGAGTGGTGCCGATCCCGAAGGCTTGTTTCCCTCTGTGCTGGGACACGAGGGCGCCGGCATTGTGGAGAGTGTGGGAGAGGGTGTGACCAATTTCAAGGTCGGTGATCATGTCATTGCACTGTATATTCCACAATGCAATGAGTGCAAGTTTTGCCTTAGCGGCAAAACGAATCTATGCCAAAAGATTCGTATCACTCAGGGCGCTGGTGTAATGCCCGATGGAACCTCACGTTTCAGCTGCAAGGGCAAACAGTTGTTCCACTTCATGGGCACATCCACATTTGCCGAATACACAGTCGTTGCGGATATTTCACTGACCAAAGTCAATGAAACTGCGCCCCTGGAGAAGGTGTGTCTGTTGGGCTGTGGCATTTCGACTGGTTATGGTGCTGCCTTGAATACAGCCAAGGTAAGTTGTTCCCCATATATTTCCTACCTGTGTTTCCTTCTATAGATTCTCCATTACTTATAGGTGGAACCGGGCAGCACTTGTGCAGTTTGGGGCTTGGGCGCAGTGGGTTTGGCCGTTGGTTTGGGCTGCAAAAAGGCTGGTGCCGGCAAAGTCTACGGCATTGACATCAATCCAGCTAAATTCGAATTGGCCAAAAAGTTCGGTTTCACCGATTTCGTAAATCCAAAGGATGTGGCCGACAAGGGCAGCATTCAGAACTATTTGATTGATCTGACTGATGGCGGCTTTGATTACACCTTTGAATGCATTGGCAATGTCAACACAATGCGTGCTGCTCTGGAGGCAACACACAAGGGCTGGGGTACATCGGTAGTCATTGGTGTGGCCGGAGCCGGTCAAGAGATTTCAACTCGACCATTCCAATTGGTTGTCGGTCGTGTCTGGAAGGGATCTGCCTTTGGTGGCTGGCGGTCGGTCTCGGATGTGCCCCGCCTTGTGGAGGACTATCTGAAGAAGGATCTGCTAGTCGATGAGTTTATTACCCACGAGCTATCATTGGATGAAATCAATGTGGCCTTTGATCTTATGCACAAGGGCGAAAGCATTCGTAGCATTATTAAGTACTAAATAACTCAATGAAACATTTATATGATTTTGCACAAACATTTGTAGAAAAGAAATAAAGCTCTGGCATGCTTACTGGAAACTTTTACTCTACATATGTTATATTAAAGGTCAAAAGGTTACTCCTACTGTATATCTCAGCATAGCTTTTATAATTTGTTGTGAAATAGAGAGATAATACACACATAAGTATATTGCTTATCTGTTGCGATGTTCTTTAAACTGAACTTTGAGCCTCTCCAATTTAAATTATAATAGCTATCTGTAAAGCATAACAAACATTTCAATTCATGTAATATATGTATATATTTATTTTATTTTCCTTTTTTTATTTTTTGTTCAAGACAAGTACTATATATATATTTTAGTAATGCTCTAGCATGGGATTAATTACGATACTACCACATTTTTGTTTTTTTTAGTTTATAATAAATGCGCATGCAGAGTTTGGTATTGATTTTTGTGTATATTTATATATATAAGAGTATGTATTTCAATTAAAATGTTAATTTTAAATGCGTACACGTCAGCTTAATAACTATGTATGTACATTATGTCTTTTTTTGTTCGTACACCATTTAAGAACACAATGTTATTGCATATAGTATAATATATAATTACATAAAAGTTTCTAAATTGTTCATGTAGTTTTTTTTGTATTTTTTGTTTTTATCGTTTTTTAGAATTTTGTCAACGCTGCATTTAAAATAATTACATGCATACAATACAATACAGTAAATTCTATGAATATATATGAGTTATAGACGTGTATATAGATTAGAACTAGCATTCAGGGCAGAGAATATTGAGTCGAACGAAATACTTGAGAATACATAGAGTACATATATAGAGAAATTCGTAGTGAAGGGCAAGAGAAATGGAAGATACAGATATATATTCTGACAATTGTTCGAAGGTTCCAAGACTTTCTGGCTAATACTATTTGATAAAATTGTGATTTATATATATTTGAGCACTGCACGACGGACCAGAGCGTAGATCCTGGGCAACACTATATGGGCGGATGCGTCGCCCGGATTATTACATTTGAGTGTCGTAGTAGTAGAAATCGTCGAATGGATACCCGTAAAAGACCGGGTGCTATGGCACTCACGACCAGCGCGACTTTTGCATTTCGATTTGGCCCTCAAGGGTCTTGGCCAAATAGATGACAAAGAGCTGAAGCAGCGCAATGCCCAAGGCAACGCCAGCGATCACATACAGATTACGTTCCGCCCAGACGCGTACAATTTCAATGCATCCGCTGGTCCAGATGCGTTTGCTGGCCGCCGCCACCGAATGCTCCTGCACACCATAACCGCACATAATGTTGACTAGTCCCGAGCTAATGTCAGTGGCATTAATGCAGCAGCTGTAGGGAACACCACACTTCTCCACCGATGGCGATGAGCAATTAAAGTATTCATTCTTACCTGAAAAGGGGAAAGCTTATTAGTTCTAGATCTAGTTTGTTTAGTGATGCTAGTAGCTGCTACTTACTCCAATCCTGGTAACCAGCATTGCTCAGACCACAACACTTGAACTCCTGCTGTGCAAAATCTATAAAGTTTTGCAAATCGGAATCATCGCGATAAGAATGTATAATCTTGTCTGTAAACTGCAGCTCCAAAAACGAGTTCATATTTTGTGGAAACACAAAACAAATGATGGCTGCAAAAAAGATTTCAAAGTGAGTTTAAATTTATTGCTTAAATAATACACCTACCAATGGCCATTTCCATGAGAAAGAATACCAGCAGACACATGGAATAGAATTTGAGCAGACAAGTGTTCTCCCGCAGAGCGCCTAGGCAACCAGCGAAGCTGACCACAAATATGACAATGCCCGCAATGATCATGACCAAAGATATATTGAATATGACATCGTAGACCGTCTCAAGACGCACCCAGCCGTTGCCATCCTTTAGCTTGTCCATAAATGCATAGATGCCAATGGCCATCAGCAGACCACCAAACAGCCAGAACAAAAAGTTGAGCAAGAAGATCAGATATTTCACACAGCTGGATACGTATGTAAAGTGGTGTGGATACGACATTCGCGGATGCATATAACTGCCTCCGCCATGATATCTGTGGTTACTCATGGCTGACCCTTCTGTTGGATTTCACCAACACAATCTATATGTAGGTATATTCGTATGTAAGTTAGACTAGTGAAAATATTTGTATGTATGAAATGCACGTCTTCTTCTTCTTCTTCTTGCCACTCTTTCGCCCTTTGTTGACGCCCTCTTTGCGTGTGGTCGTTCGCTAGAACTGCTTGGCTATATATTCAAGTAAAACCTTTACATCGCATCACTTTTAACTCATTATACACGTTTCGTTTTAATTGAAGCACACATGTTATTTATATTTTATTTCAACAATTAACAATTTACAAGCGATTACAGCGAATGAGTGGGCCAACAAAAACAACAAAATGTATTTGCTGACGTTGCCAGACTGAGCTGATTAACCCAACAAACAGTTGGCAACGCGAACACAACAGCTGGTCAGCAGAGCAAAGCAGAGTCTGGCAACACTGTATATTTTCTCAGGCAGCTGTTTTAATAGGTTTTTTAGTTTTTCATTTTCCTTCGTTGTGAAAACATTGACAGTGGTCGTCGCTGCTGTCCGTTAGATTGCACGCTGCCTTACAACAGCTAAATAAAAAATAAAAATTATAAACAAATAGCCAAAAATAGAAATATAACAAGCAAACGCCACCAAATTAAACGTACATACATATATAAGCAGGTGAGCAATTTTAAGCTGTAGCCATTGCGCCTCATTCAAGGACACACGGGCTGCGAGTGAGTGAGTGAGTGAGAGAGAGAGTGTGTCCGCTTTTAAGTTTGCCTTGCGCCTTGTACATATTTAGGCACGTTAATGGGAAAATTGTTGTGCACGACGAGACGAGGCTTATAGATTATGAAAAATTCTACGACTTTGCTGCCATAAGCAATTGGCGAGTGCAATTGAGCAAATTACCAGCATTGGGCTTTCTCTCTAATGCGCTTTCTCTCTGTGTTTTGCTTTGCCCACAACATTCGTACACAGAAATAGAACGCCAAAATACGGAAGTGGGCAAAACTTGCATAAATATTAGTTTAGTTTGTGTCAGTGTAACTGTGTCTGTGTGTGTAGGTGGGCGTTAGAGAAAAACTGAAAAACCACTCAGAGTCAAAACATTGAATTTTCAATGTTGTTTTGTGTTGTGCATTTTCTTTCGCATTTAGATTGATTGAATAACCAAACAGAGTGCAGTGCCAAGTGCAAACTGCAATCGTTTCGTTTGTGGCTTGTTTGTCTTGTCTGTCTGTCCATTGCACTTTGTTGTTGTTGTCATTTTATCGAGTGCGCTTGTAGAAATGTTTTCACTTTCTCGCTACGCACCGTGGGCACGAAGCATCACAGCAATCGCAACGCATTGGCACTGGCACAGGTGCAACTACAATAACTTCAATCAATTAAAAGTTGGAGTTAACGCTGTCTCACTAGCAGCACTGCTGCCAACAAACGTGCGTGACTTTGCGGGTGAGTACGCGTATACCCTGTAACAAGGGGGTGTAACAGTAACAGTGTGTGGGTGTGTCACTTGAATGAACTTTCAATACAGTAGTTTTTGATTAATTGTACCCGCACAGTGCGCATTTTTATTGATTTTTATTTGAATTTCTTATATTACAAATTGCCCACTAATTGGCGAATTTCCAATTATCCATCAATTTTCTAGTTCAAATAGTTGGCATTAATGCTGCTCTACTGTCCACCGTCCACCGTCCCACCGTCCACTACTTTTTGCTATTTATAGACGCGCTTGTGATTCATTTGGTTTTTTTTATTTTCTTAATTGCAAATGATTTCATTGCTTTGGATTGCGATCTGTGTGCGACACACTTCAGTGGCTTTACCCCTCCCAAATATATTCCCCTCAATTTCGTGAAGCTCCCTCGTTTGTTTATATTGGGGCGCCACTTCATTTATCGTAAGTGCGGCGAAGAGCAGAGCATACTTGTTACTATTTTTACCCTATGCGTTTCTATTCACAATTTGTATTTTGAGCTATGCAGTTTCCCAAAGTCTACAAATATGTTCACACCTTCTCTTTCTCTTCAAACTCCAATCGGTTGTAATTGTTAATGGTCTGCAGCATTTTGTTTGTAGCTTGTTGTGTTTTGTATACAAATTAATACCCTGTGTATTGGCAAAGTGCTGGAAGAGGTATACATACATTTAGATGGCTTTCTTATTACTTCTCTGGAATATGGACCGGAGAAGTAAAAAGCACTACAGTGCTCTTGAAAACTAATCGTCATAGAGAGCTAATCATTGTTTAAAAACTTTCAAAACTTGTATTTTTTTTAATTTTTGTCCTAAAATAAACATTATTTAAATGTCCAAAATTCGCGTAAAACGCTCTTTCAAGTTACTATACACCAATTAACCTTTATTTCCATAATTATTACATACTATTTTTACCTTCCTCGCCATTACACTTCATATCATATCGAGGAATTTTAACAGTAAACATATTTTTTAACTGTTTCTACAAGTTGTTATTAAACAAACTGCAACTCATTGTTGATAACATAATAATCTAAGTACTTAGCATTTATAGGGCAACGACTTGCAGTTTTTCATAATATACGATTTGAGCCTCAGACATCAAACTGATAAAGCTGATAAGCCAACACAAACCGTAGTAGTAGTAGCTTGAAGGATTTAAAAATAGCTACAAAATAATTGCAAACCAAATCGACTATAGTCTATTTAGCAACATTTTATAGTAAATTAATATAAATTTGAATTGTTATGAAACAAATGAGAAAAGCGAGAGAGAAATGAATTAAGTGCCAACCGCAAACTTAAGTACAAAAATTTACTCAAATTACAGATTCACGTCAGTGGAGCAACCACAGCAATAAAGACGCGGCGGAGACAACAACATGGAGAATAAAAGCGAAAAGATTACTGTAAACAAAGAGGAACTGCGCAAACGTCTAACCCCGCTGCAGTATCAGGTTACACAGGAGGCGGGCACAGAGCGCCCCTTTACAGGTTGGTTGGCTTTGTATATTATGTATAAACTACCATATGGAAATGTCACGTAATACAAGCATATTTCATATTGTTTTTACAGGATGTTATAACAAGCACTATGAGAAGGGAATGTATCAGTGCATTGTCTGTCATCAGGACTTGTTTAGCTCGGATACCAAATACGATTCCGGCTGTGGTTGGCCAGCGTTCAATGATGTGGTCGACAAGGGTAAAGTGACCCTGCATCGGGATGCCAGTATACCAGGTATGTGCTATTAATCGATCAAGCGATCCAATTTTAGCGCCTAGTTTTTAGATGTTTTGCGCATTTGAGTTGAATTTAACAAAAAAACAAAAAAAAATAGTGATTTGTAAAGTTTTTATTTTGATTTGTTTGTCGCTTTGCAATTTTGAGCAACTTTGATATGATGCGTTAAAGTTGTGTGTTACCCTGTAAAAAGAATACAATATTTGTTTAAGATTTCAGTAGTAACAGTCTTTCGAGTTATGAAATGCATCGGAAACCAAGATAAATTGACCGGATGCCACTGGATATACATATATGTTTATGTCATTGTATCGTATTGTATTGTCCATTATTTGTATTTGTTGTGTAAAGTCCTAAGAATACCTTAAATATTTTTAGAGTCGTGTGTTCACTGTAGTAGTTGTTCGAACCGCTTTAAAGCCTACCGTTTGTGCTGTGTTTTAACTGAATGTGCAACTTAACTTGTCTGTGATATGAAACAAACTAAAAAAACTTTATATCCTAATTGAAGTATTATTCTTTCATCCACATCTTTTTTGCTAACGAAAACATATTTCTCAAAAACAAAATTCCCACACAAAAAACAAAAAAAATATATATAAATAAAAAATGAAAATAAAACAGTAGTCATTTCAAAAACGTTAGGCATGGTTCGCACCGAGGTGCGTTGCTCCAAGTGCTCGGCTCACATGGGTCATGTGTTCGATGATGGACCTCCACCGAAGCATCGACGCTACTGCATCAACTCGGCATCGATTGATTTTGTGAAAAACAGTAAAAGTACCACAACAGCCACGACGACTTCGTCCAAGAAATAAGAATTTCGAATCGTTTTCGAAATTACATAGTTACACTCAAAACAAATCTATACAAAACAAAAAACAAAAAAGGAAAGAAACATAAATGTTAAATTGAATGGAAATTTTATAGGAGTTTATTTACAAAATACATACAGAATATTATTATAACGCGCTGAGTATGTGATTTGAGGCCTAAACTAAAAAAGTATTAATACTCCATGTTACGAATATACTTATACCATTTATAATTATAATGAATCATCTGCCTACCAAAAATTTCATGTTTTAGCTACTTAAAATACTCATTTTTAATTGCGGTTTCAAGATTCATATACAACTTTTATGACATCGCGAATCCATAAAGTTTCATAAAGTTCATTGTTAAACATAAAGCACGCACAAGCTTTTATAAATCTTCATTAATTTAAGTTCGATTCCTGATCATCGTGTCGGTTTAGGAATTATTATAAACAGCTGGTCGCATTGTTTTCTCTGCTTCTTTCTTCACTTATGTTCATCTTTTTATTGAATTTTCATATTTATGTATTTTAATTTGGTTCTACAAACTTGTTGTTTTGTTATATTCTTTTTTTATTTATTGCTTTTGCTTTTTTTCTTATTCGTTGTAATTTATTTCGTATTTGATGTGCATATAACATTGCAAAAGACTATTGTAGCCGCTCCATATAATACAATATACATTTTTATATATATTGTGTCCAACAAACTCTGAATAATGTGTATTTTTCGTATATTTTCTATTTCTCTTTTTTTAAAACTCGCTTCGAAAATCAAAAAAAAAACAATACCAAAAAAAAAACAAAATATTTAATGTAACTGTTAACGTTCCTTGGGGGTTTTGTTTTGCTAACAATATACACACACTCACACTCTCACACCCACACACATCAAAATCATTGTTCAAATAACAACACACCCGATGCATAAATGGCTTTCTAACAAACCAATATATAAACATTATACTTCTTAAAACAATTTAATTTCAATTTTTTGTTACTTTTCTTTATCTTTTTTTTTCAACTGTTTTTGTCGATATCGTTTTATTATTTCGCTCTCTTTCGCACTTACGAACGTACATTGTCATTTGGCACATTTGTTGTCTCGCTCTTTTGCTGTCTTTTGCACAACATTTTATCTCTTTTCTGCTTGGATCATTTCTCTTACGCTCTCTTGCATATTATATCCTTTTTCACTCTCTCGCTGTCTTTCTCTCTGCTTTTCATTCCACTTGTTTATTTCCTAAACTATATTTAATATTTACTTTTGTTTTTGTCTTAATCTGAACAAATTCAATGAAATAACGATTGTCAAAACAAACAAACAAACAAACAACAATGAAAACGTAATGCAATGAAAAAAAAATTCAAAACAAAAAAAACAATGTACCCAATTAATCTCACCAATTTGCAAATTACAAATTAAAAAGGGGGCAATATTTTACTACTAATTGCACATCCAGAACGTATACGCACTGAGGTCCGCTGCGCCCGCTGCAACGCCCACATGGGCCACGTCTTTGAGGATGGACCGAAACCCACACGCAAACGCTACTGCATCAACTCGGCGTCCATTGAGTTTGTCCAGACGGATTCAGCGGCAGCAGCGACAACGACAGCGACATCCCAAGGTACGCCAATAGCGCAGCAGTAATGGGGAACGTTTTGGGAAATGGAACAAACAAACAATCAACGAATGCGAAACAAGTGCGAAAGAGTCTAACCTCAATGTTGTTGCTGTTAAGGGTTTTTTTTTACACGTCAATTTCTAACTTTCCGTAAATATGTGGCCAATATAATTCCTAGCATATAGACTATATTGATATCTCTTTGATAAATGGGCAGAGCTAAACATGCTAAATCAATGTAGTGTATGGAAAAACTTCCGTCTGTTTGTGTAAATAGCTAAATGTTTCTCTCTTTTACTTTGTTATATTTATATACATACGCAAACATTAATACTTTGTAACACACATACAACATACATACATACATTTATAATTTTAAAATGTGCGCGCTAATAAACGTGTATTTTTTACAATATACCAAAAAACAATTTGCATACAATTCTTGTAGTTGTTTTTGTTGCAGCTGAATACTGAGTACATTCCGCTTAGCCGCCCCAATCACATACAGGTGCGAACAGCTGATTTCACATCGCGTTGCCAACCTAACCAAAAAGAAACGTAACGAAACGAAACAAAACAAAGCAAAACATTGCTTATGAAAAGCACAGCAGTGTACGGAATTGTTGTGATGTAATAATCGATTATTGAGATGAAATGTGCAAATAAATAAATAAATTGTGCTCAATTTGCTTTTGGCAATTAAAACAATCAAGTCAATAAAACTTTTGCTTAAAGTGAATAATTCAATAATGCATGCAACAACATGCTGGACTGAAGTGTAGGGTGTCTGAAGTTCTTGCTAACCAACTGTGAAACTGTGTGCGCAGTGCGCACATTTGCAGTGCACATCCACACATTCAAGCGTACAATTGTATCTCGTTCAAAAACAGTTTGTTACGTCGCTCATTTTGCTGCGAAAAGCCGGTAATTTGGTCGACGAATGTCAAAGCGATCGGTTCAGATGGCAACGTGCGTTCGTTCTGCCGTTTTGTAAATTATAAATTTTCAATTATCTAACCGAGCCAGTGTATAAAAAGCGCAATCAGTGTATTTTAATAATGACATCTAAGCAGCCATCCAATAAATCCACTCAACGATAAGATTATATGGTACACACTATGTACAACTTCTGTGTTCATATTTATGTATGTGTAGCGTCTGCTGGTTGTGTTTCCAAGAAGCGCTAAAATTAAACAGTCTCAAAAAAGTGAATAAAAAAAAGCATGCACAAAATAGAAGAATCAGTCAAATTGAGCACATCGCACTGACGAATGTTATTAATTACGTATTGCAACAACATTACGTTACATTACATTACGTGACGTTAGCTGTGTCTGCGGTTACAAAATGAAGGAATGGCTTAAAATTTCCTGTCTGCTCTGCGTTTTTGGCTTTGTACGCGAAATTCGACCTTCAGAGCCATACGTAACAGAATACCTATTGGGACCATGGCGTAACATAACAGAAGATCAGGTGAGTAAATACCACAACATAATGTGCTTTATAACAAAATATTTATGTATAATTTTATACAGTTAACACGAGAAGTCTACCCGGTGGGCACCTACTCACATCTGGTTCAACTGGTCTTTGTCTTTCTAATTACGGACTTTTTGCGGTAAACTAGTATTTGGAATTAAATTGCATATAAGAGTGTATTAAAACATTTCTTTATTTTTTTTTTTTTAGCTATAAACCGCTGATCATAACTGTAGGCGCTGCTGGTGTGATAATATGGAGTATGCTCATTTGGACCACCAGTCTGTTGTCTTTGCAGATATTGGAGTTCTTCTATGGCACCTACATGGCCGCAGAGGTGGCTTACTATACGTATATTTATGCCAAAGTCGACAAAAAGTATTATCCACGTGTTACATCTCATACAAGGGCTGCCATGTTTGCCGGCAAACTGATATCGGGCATTACATCACAGCTTATGATCAATCTAGAGCTGATGAACTATAGAGAACTCAACTATATAACGCTAGCCAGTAAGTAAAGTTGGTTTAATGGACTGCAAGTATAGTATAACATTTCTTTTATAATTTTAACAGCACAAATTACGGCCATGTTATGGGCTTTTGGTCTACCCAAAGTGGACAAGAGCTTGTACTTTCATCGGGAAGCCTATCTAACCGATGGCACACCTAATCTGGCCAGATCCAAGGCAAATTCTCTCCAGCTACAGCAGGAATCAGAAACGGCAGCCACAACCATTGTCGCAGTTGGAATAAACGAAGATACCAGACCAAGTAAGCAGTCCAGTGCTGGACTTTTGCTGTGGCAACACTTTCACAATGCCTACACAAATCCCCGTGTGGTGCAGTGGAGTCTGTGGTATGCCATTGGCCTGGCTGGTTATCTGCAGGTCACCTACTACATGCAGGTGCTGTGGAAAACCATTGAACCCGAACCACAAATAGCGTGGAATGGTGCTGTGGATGCTGTGCTCACAGCATTGGCGGCACTAAGTGCTCTGGCCGCCGGATATCTGCACACGGATCGGCTCAGACCACGGGCCAGTTTGATTGTGCTCTCCGTGCTGTCGGCTCTGGAGGGAGGCAGTGTTTTACTCTGCTGCTGGACTGAGAACATCTATTGGTCATATGTGGGTTTTATTATCTTTGGTGGACTCTACGGTTTCACCATTACGGTGGCTAGGTAAGTTGTACGATATCTGCCAATTAATCTATGGACAATAATCGTTATATGCTCTGTTATAGCGCCGAGGTGGCACGTAATCTGCAGGAGGATAGCTTTGGTCTGGTCTTTGGCATCAACACGCTGCTGGCTTTGGTCTTTCAATCGCTGCTCACCATAATTGTGGTCTCCGAGACGGTGTTTAAACTCGGACCAGTTGAACAATATACAGTCTATGCCTTTTATTTCATTGCGGTGGCAATTATCTATTTTATATCTGTTATGATTGAGCACTTCTGGCAGCGCAGCAGATCTACAGAAAAGCTGGAAGACAGCTTGGAATAACGCCAGGTGTTATGTACTTAATAATTCTCGTTAGTAAGTTACGATTAGATTTGTAGAAATGCAGATGTTCCTATACAAATATCATATTTTAAATTGTACAATAAACACAGATACTTAATTGTAACATGAGTTTAAATACCATTTTTTAACCTAGTGGAAATCTGTGATAAACAAAAAACCCATAAAAGCCTATTAGTTAATAGCTCTACAATCTTATAGATTACACTACAGACATAGTGACTACTTTTTAGTGCAGTGCTAAACCAATAAACCTTTGTTTATTGCCTACAGATATGCAAATGCGTTCATTGCTTTAATACCAGGAAATCGTCAATTATACACAAATTAACTATTGGATTGATTGTGTTCACAGGCAGTCCAACTTTGTTTTGTTTAGCAGTACAAGTCGTATCATGTGTACAAATAAAAACTATAAGCTATCTGATTTAAAGCTACAGTTATTATTTACTTGGTCGCTAATGTTTACAAGTTATAAGTTATAATGTATTAATAATTGCCTGTGTGTAGCACTATTTATACATATGGATATAATTAATTTATATTGTGTGAAAGTCAAAAGTTAAGATCGTGTTCAATTGGAGTAAATTGAGGCGTCCCACTGGGTATTTAGTTACCTTAACGTCATCGTTAATTGACTGATTAGAAATAATCATCCAAAAGCATGTATGTACTTATTGTTCAAATCGTATCCCCATATAAGTTTATATAATTATTTTAATTATTTTGTACGCCATGCATTGGGAACTGTTCAAGATTCCGCTAAAGTTGCGACGTTAGTGGCGAGTCTACTAAGCTGTCGATTAGTTAGTTAGTATTTGGTAGCGATCAGTGTTGGGTTAGTTATGGAAGTGTCTTGGGTGAAAGTTTCATGTTTGCTCTGCGTTTATGGATTTCTGCGGGAGTTGCGCCCCTCTGAACCTTATCATGCCGAGATCCTATTGGGCGGTTGGTATAATGTGACACAGGCTCAAGTAAATCGTTCAGTTTTTCCCATTGGCACGTATTCATATCTGGCTCTTTTGATTGTCGTGTTCCTTATCACCGACTTTCTCAGGTAATCAGTTGTATTATTATTAACAATAAGTGCATGTGCTAAACATTTACACTTCTATGCATGCGACAGATATAAACCGTTAATTATAGCAAGTGCCATAGCTGGCATTATTTGCTGGAGTATTCTTATATGGACAACGACATTGTTGGGTCTGCAAGTTGTTGAGGTATTTTATGGCTTTTATCAGGCCACCGAAGTCGCATATTATTCCTATATATATGCCAAGGTCGACAAGAAATATTATCCACGCGTCACCTCACACACCAGAGCGGCGATTTTTGTGGGAAAATTGGTGGCTGGATTATTGGCACAACTCCTAATCGGATTTGATTGGATGAACTATAAGCAACTGTTGTACATATCGGCTGTTTGTAAGTACATATATATTAATTTAAAGATTAAGCTACTAGACAGTAAACACATTTAAACATTTCTACTACTGTTTATAAAAAGCTTGCAACTTATTCATATAATGTCCACCAAGCTTACACTTAGTGTAATATGTAATTTTTTGTTGGTGGATCTTTTTTTTAATATACACTAGTCGGCATATTTATTTTGACAACACTTAAAGTGAAATCTACTTAAAATTTAAACTTACTTCGAAAGAAGTTTGGTATCAATGGATAGGTCACTTCAATTCCGTTTTAATAATACATAATGCTTCTTAACCCATTGAGCACACGTGGAATATTTTCAATTCTTTTAAACTTTTTCCCCCGGGCTAAAATAAAAAATGTTTGAATGCAAAAAGATTCTCCAAAAGAATCTATTTTCAAAAATTTCTTCGCATGTATTTTTTATGATTTTAAGTAGATTTAACTTTAAGTGTTGTCAAAATAAATATGCCGACTAGTGTATATCTTGCTTTACTGGAGTCTTATAATTATACTTTGTAATATTTGTACTTTCTTACTTCGTTAAGCACAGGTCCTTGCTCTTCTTTGGGCTTTCGTGCTGCCTAAGGTTGAGGAGAGTTTGTACTTTCACCGTAAGCCGCAAACGGCAAGAATCAAAAAATCTTCCATTGATAATTCCACCGAATCAGTAGCTGAAAATCAGAATTATGTAGCACCGCTGCAGCTGCTTTGGTCACACTTTCGAAGTGCCTACACCAATATAATGGTGCTGCAGTGGAGTCTGTGGTATGCAATCGGTTTGGCTGGTTATCTGCAGGTCACCACCTATATTCAGGTGCTTTGGAAGTCCTTTGAGAACGAACCAAAGGTGGGTGTAGCATACTTGTAGCAAATATATTCATTGATTTAATCGTGTTTACCCCTTTTATATACAAAGGTTGCGTGGAATGGGGGCGTGGATGCCGCCCTAACTGCATTGGCCGCTTTGTTTGCATTGCTAGCGGGTTACGTGCATGCTGGACGTTTGAAATCGCGCACCAGCTTGTTATCCTTGGCTGTGTTCTCTGTACTTCAGGGTGGCTGTTTATTATTGGCATCGTGGACAGCAAATATATATCTGTCATATCTGGGATATGTGCTCTTCGGAGCTCTCTACGGCTTTACCATTACTGTAGCGAGGTGAGTTTGATACTTTTGGCATTTAACTGACATAGTTTGACAACTGAAATTTTTTACAGTGCCGAATTGGCTAGCAGTCTGCTGGAGGACAGCTTTGCCCTGATCTTTGGCATTAACACTCTGGTTGCTTTGGCACTGCAAACGTTGCTAACACTTGTGGTTGTGTCTGAGAGCGGAGGCCTTAATCTCACCGCCTTTCAGCAATTTACAGTTTATGCATTTTATTTCATTATAATTGGCACTGTGTATTTTGTAGCTGTTATTATTGCATGCGCATTTAATCGATCAAGTGCTACAAAAAATCAAGAAATGGAAATAAAATCAATTTAATTTGAATTGTATTGCAGCGAAAAGCCGTTTGCAATCGTCATATCGATAGTAAACAAACATTCCTATCGATAAATACCAGAATTATGTAAATCATTTGACTAGAACGGCCACACTGTTTAAGTGCTATTGGTTTTGACAGCTGTGTGTTTTGTTTAACGCGGGGCTATTTAACAAATAAAACGCATTGTGCAATTGTACAATGCAGTTTTAAAAAAAATTTAATTAAAACAAGACCCACAATTGGCAATCTAAAATTTCAGCTTCAACATTTGAATTGGCAAACTGTGAGTGCATTGGCGAATCTACAAAATGTGGATGGCGCTTATTTCTGCCGGCTCTCATATTAATTAAAAGTTTTTCTCAAATTAATAGTCATAGTAATAAAATGCGCTTTGTACGACGTGGTGTGCAAAAATTTGTGCTTGCTAGCTGTGTGCTGTTGATGCTCTTTACGTTGTACATTATAAGCGAACAGACGCAAAATGTTGATAAAAGTCTCACTATGTAAGTAGTGGATACACAAATACTCACACCCACTCATTTGTACATACGTACATACATGCATTCATTTATGAACTTTTGTTTTTTTTTTTGTTCTATTTGTATAATTAATTAAATATCTTTGCGTTTGGCAACAGCGAAATTATGGAGCGGTCGATAAGGTCAGCAATGAATCAGGGCGAGTGTCGACAGCCACAATTGCCTTTGGATAATCCCGAGATCATGAAATTCTACGAACCGGTTAAGAAAATTAACTGTGAAGCCGAACGGGATTGGGTTATGTGTGAGGTGAATTCTAAATTCTAAATAAGTTCCACAGTGCTTGATGTTAATTACCGAAACTAATGTGCATACATTTTTATTTGTATAGAAATCGATATGCTTTGTCAAGCCCGAAATAAGTTCAGCTTATGGCGATATAACATGTTCTTATACCGATATTATACGCAAATCGGACTACAA
Organism: Drosophila tripunctata; assembly: GCA_035047385.1. Classification (NCBI taxonomy): domain Eukaryota; kingdom Metazoa; phylum Arthropoda; class Insecta; order Diptera; family Drosophilidae; genus Drosophila; species Drosophila tripunctata. Next base: position 1,574,126 of record JAWNPS010000326.1, on the reverse strand, counting down.
GGCACGTTTTGGACGCACTGTGCGCATCACAGAGCCGTACGTGCTGCAGGAGAGCGACTTTGTGAAGGTCGCCTGTCATGCGGAGAGCGGCGGTCAGAGATGGCATGGCATGGCGTATGGCATTCGGGACACTGTGCAGCGTCCCGTTGTGCCCAATCTGTCGCCCAATTTAGCTGTGCTTCCTGCCGAAGTGATTGCCCAGGCCCAACAGCAAATGCAGCATCAGGATATGCCATCGTCTCCGTTCTATAATGTCCTAATGTTTGGCTTCGATTCTTTGAGTCGTAATGCTTTTATGCGCAAGCTGCCACGGAGTTATGCCTATTTGACCCAGCAGCTGGGTGCCATTGTCCTGAAGGGCTACAATATTGTGGGCGATGGTACGCCCCAAGCATTGATACCACTGCTCACTGGATATACGGAACTGGAGCTGCCGGAGACAAGGAAACGCATGCCGGGTTCCGGTTTCGTCGATGCTTATCCCATGATTTGGAAGGATTTTGCTCGTCTGGGTTATCTCACGTCGTTCAATGAGGATATGCCAAATGCAGGCACATTTACTTATCGATTGAATGGCTTTAAGACCCAACCAACTGATCATTATTTGCGTACTTACTACATGCAGGCTCTGAACATAATGAGCGGCAGTTCGCCCCATTGCATCGGCAATCAGCCCGATCATTTGGTCATGATGGATTATACCAAGAATGTAAGTTTGCTTTATACCAAAAAATCCAATGGAATTTATTAATCAAAATTACCGTTTTCAGTTCATGTTAAAATACCGAGAATCTCCACGTTTTGTGTTTAGCTTTCATGGCGGACTCTCACATGATTCCATTAATCTTGTGGGTGCTGCCGATGATGACGTATACGACTGGCTGGTGGGACTTAACGAGAAGTCCCTGCTAGACGATACTATACTTATATTCATGGCTGATCATGGCAATCGGTTTGCAGACGTGCGTGCCACTCTGCAGGGCAAACAGGAGGAGCGTCTGCCCTTTTTTAGCTTCACCTTTCCCGAATCGTTCAAGAAACGCTTTCCGCAGGAGTACAAAAACTTTGTGGAGAATCAGGAACGTCTCAGCACGCCGTTTGATGTTCACGCTACTCTCAAGCATCTAATAAGTAACTATTGCTTAAAGTAATTAGAAAAGCCAAACAATATTAATTCTAATGTTATTGCAGAACTGCAAATGCCGAGTGTTGAAGAAAACACAGCCGAAAATAGCTACGATGATAGCATAAATGAGCCAAAGACGGAAGAAAATCAACCAAAGGATATTCACATATCTCAACTGGCGCGTAACCGAGCCATATCTCTCTTTGAGGCCATACCAAGCAATCGATCCTGCGCCGATGCGTACATTGAGCCCCATTGGTGTGCCTGCCTCAACTGGCTGCCCCTGCAACTCAACGATACCCGCTTCGAGGGCATTCTGCTGAAGGCAGCCAACAGTATTGTTGATACGATCAATACAGCAACTGCTGAACGTCGTCAGCTTTGTACGCCGCTTCAATTACTACGGATTAACTGGGCATTACGTCTGCAGCCTCACAAGGAAATGCTACAGTTTAAATCGAATAGCGATGTAGATGGCTTTCTGGCCAATATGAATGGTCAGACGGCAGTCAGTAATGAGTTGTATCAACTTCAGATAGTCACTCATCCCGGTCTGGCCCTCTATGAGGCGAGTGTATCCTACAACCTAGACAATTTGAATACCACAACCAAACTCACAGATATCTCACGGGTCAATAAGTATGGCGAGCAGGCCAATTGCATTTATGAACGTGATCCAGAATTGCGCAAGTTTTGTTACTGCCGCGATTGAGTCTAGTCAATATTTTTAATTATGCACAGCACCGCACATAACTTAGTTGCACAATCAAACCAATTTCGAATGTTATCTTTAAGACCTATCCTATCTCGCTCTCTATTTTGTTCACAAACATATACATATTATAATATTATGTAGTTAAGAAGTCTGAATTCAGTTATAGTCAACGGGCCAAAGAATTGGCTTTTTGTCATCTTTTTGCATAAGTTAAATTTCTGTAGGTATTACTATTTGTTCCATACCACAAACCTCATATATTTCGTAAATTAAATACTCTGAATGAATACCAAAAATAAAACAAGTTTTTATAACTTATAATCTTAGTACTCAAATCGTTTTTAAAACTCTGTCCCAAAAAAACAGCCACTTCAAATATAAGAAACTTTATCAGGTGATACATATATATATATTTATTTCATAAACGTTTGCTTGTACACTAATTATACTTTTTAATTACAGATACCTTTAGGTTTTATATACTATTATATATATGTTATTTATTTTCCATCTCTGTAGCAAATATTACTACTGCCTGTATAAATTCGTAATCCTATATACATGGTTATGATATCTAATTTGTTTTTAATGCACTTGCCTGCTATTAATCGTAACGCTCCGATTTTGAACAGATATATATATTTGTATATATAATATATAACATTGCTTGTTCCTTTTACCATATTTCAAGTGGCACTTTCAATATTACTCGTTACTGTTTAAATTTTTTAATTATTGTGTTTAATATAAGTATGCATAACTGTCATATTTTTTATTGATATACATATATTTTAATAAATATATATATATTTATTTTTATGTGTTTAACTATAATAATTTCGCACACTGTGTACGATTCTTAACTTTGGGATAAATATTTAAGATTGAGCTTTCTGAATATTGTTGCTCAACGTTCCTGACACATTTATATTTCTAATAGAAAAAAAAAGTTTTCTATAACACTATATTGTAGTTTTTGCACATTTAATAGCTCCAACACAAAATAAAAAGAATTAATAATTTGTAGAAAAATAAAAAAAAACTCAATAAATTATTTATTGAAATAAAATAGCATCAAATATTGTTACAAACAAATAGGAAACTAATAAATATATATACTAGGTTCGAAACAGACATTGGTTTAGATAATAATTATTTGTTTTGTAGTAAGCATTCTTGTAGATTTAATTTAAAATGTAGTATCTAATAGATATAGATAGCCTTGCCCTGAGTAGGCGTGTATATATAATTAAGCGCCGTTTAAAAAAACAAAAAAAAAAAAAAAGTATCTCATACTTACCAACTCCATAAAAGTTTACAATTTAAACTATAAATTTATACAAACATATATCGACTAACTTATAGAACTAAGCAGACAAACATACTAGTATAGTATGACAATATATATATATATATCGAACAAGGGGGAATCGGGCATTGCTGGCATATTGCATATTAGCAGTTTAAAGTTTTAAAACTTCAACTTATAATAGTGTTAATTATATAATTCATGATTATTTGGTTATGTGCATTTGAGATTTGTGTGCAATTTGAGTGCATTCTCGCTTAGCTATAGGCAACTGTTGCCGTTGCTGTTGTTGATGTTGTTGTTGCCACTGCTGCTGCTGCTGCTGCTGCTAGTTGTTGTTGCTGTTGTGGTGATTTGGTGTCACGACACCGATGTGGCCAGAAACTCTTGCAACCGCTGCACAGTGACACGATCCAATTTGCACAGATCAAAGTCGAATGTCTTGTGTGTGATCTCATAGCAACCGGTTGCGGCAATCATTTCGACGACCTGCTGCAGTTCCTCATTATCCTGCAGTGTCATTATCTTGTGATGCAACTCCTGCAATTCAGTCAGATACTCGCTTGGCAAGGGTGTATGATTGCCACCACCTCCAACACTGTTCAGCGATTGATTCGCTTGCTCAGCTGGTGAATGGCCACTATTAATGTTGTTGTTGTTGTTGTTGTTGGTGCTAACCAATGCTAAGCAACTGTTGTTATTGTTGTTGTTGTTGTGACTGCTTGGCGAAGAGCCAATGTTGTTATTGTTGTTGTTGGTTGAAGCCACTACCACCGCCTGTCGCAGTGATGGTGACTTGGATTTCTCGCGTGTCGCTTTCGCCGTCTGCTCCTTCTTGGTGGACTTTAGTGGTGGCTCAATGAACGTGGAGCTGGCATTGTTGCTGCCACTATTGCTATTCTGTGAATTGCGACGATTTCGCTTCTTTTCCTCCTTGAGATCCAACTTGTCTAACTTCTCTGCCTTGGCCTCTGGCGACTTGTCCAGCTTTTCAGTCTTCTCCGCTTTGTCGGCTAACTTTGTCTTGATTTTGTGCTCCTTTCCGGTTAATGCAGCAGCTGTTACAGTGGTGATAGATTTACTGCTACCATCCTTGCTCTGCGCATTCTTTGTGCCTGACTGTTGACTACTCTTCTGTTGGCTACTCTTGGCCGGCAGATCGGGAAAACTGCTGTTGGAGCTGTCTGAATGCTGCAAAGTGGCAGCTGTGGCTGCTGCTAAAGCATTTGTTGCCGCCAAGTCTGGTGCCGATTGTGCCGAGTCCATGTCACTTAAATCCAAATTACTTGGTGCCTTGGTTGCAGCAACAGTTGCTGCTGCTGCTGCTGCTGCTGCTGCTGCTCCAGTTGTCTGCTGTTTGTTGCTGTGCTTTGCTTCTGCATTGTCGCGTTGTCGTTTCTCCTCTTTGCTGGCCTGGTTCTTCTCCTTGGATTTCTTGTGTTTCTCTTTCTTGTTGATCACCGCTACAGTCTTGTCTGTTGTGTTGTTGGTTTCCAACTGCTGTTGACTGCTGCTAGTCTCCGTTTTCGGTGATGGCTCAGATGCTGTTGCTCCTGTTATGTTTAATGGCTTGTCGGTTGCAGTTGTTAGTAGCTGCTGCTGCTGTTGCTGCGGCTGTTGTTGCTGCTGCTGTAGCTTCTCTTTTTCACGCTCCTTGGACTTGTCTTTGTCGCGCTCCTTGTCTTTATCTTTCTCCCGTTCGCTGCGATCTTTGTCCTTGTCCTTGTCTTTATCCTTATCTTTGCTTTTGTCCTTCTTCTTGTGCTTATGTGACTTTTTATCCGTATTGACGCCTCCATTGCTGCTTGTCGTCTTGTCGCCTTTGTTGTCCCCAAGCTTTTCTCCCAGTTTTATGGACGTTGCAGCTGACTGTGGTGCTGACTCCTCCTTATCGTGGGCACGCTTACCGCTGCTGGAGGCCAGACTGCTTGCACTGGCGCTGCTGCCCAAGGAATTGGGCGTTGCTTTGCCGGTTGCCTTGCCTGTTGTTGCCTCGTAGTTGGCTTGAGTTTGTGCCGGTTGTGTTGCTTGTATTGTTGAATTGCTGCTGCTATTTGTGGCCGGACTGTCGCCATGTCCACGTTCATCCTTCAGCGCACGTTTCTCTTTGTCCCGTTCTTCCCGCTGCTTCTCTCGTTCCCGTTCCCGTTCTCTTTCCCGTTCCTTCTCACGCTCCTTGTCTTTTTTCTCTTTCTTGGACTTTTTATTTGAGCTGCGCTCCTTGTCCTTTGATTCTGATTTGCCAGTCATCGATTTATGCTCCTCACGTTCCTTGGAGCGAGAGTTGGGAGTGGCAGCTGCACTGTCTGCCGACTGTTTCTTGGGACTCATCTCGGCTAGACTGCTGCGGCCACCCGCTTTGGGACTGACTGTGCGTCTGACTAGTGCACTCGCCGCTGCACTGACGACGCTGCTGCTCTGCTCGCGTTCGCGTTCACGTTCACGATCCCGTTCCTTGTCCCGTGTTTTGTCCTTCTTGGACTTATCCTTCTCCTTGTCATGTTTGCCGCTACTGCTGTTTTCGGACTTGCCACTCTTTCGCTCCTTGTCGCGACCATGCCGATCTTTCTTGTCCTTGTCACGCGGCTTGTCCGAACTTGTTGATTTGTCACGCTCCTTGCTTGACTTCTCCTTGGCATCGGTATGGGTACCAATCTTACTGCTTCCAGTGCCAACTTGTCCCTTGGCATCGGGTGAATGCTTTGACATTGTTAACGCTGGCTGATTCGCAGCAGCCACAACGCTGCTACCCTTGGTAATAGGCGGTCCGAAGAGTGCCGAGAAAGCAGTAACCTTTCCGGTATCATCATTGCGAGGTTTGTGCTTTTTACTGGAACCAGAGACTGATCCATCAATAACGATGCTACTGCCACTGCCCTTGGCCTTAACCACTGCCAATTCGGTGCCCGGTTCACCACCAACGCTGGGCGACAGCGTTCGACTGAGATTGCCAGCTGCACTAATATTTGCCCCAAAGACAGGCACTCCACCACCCCGCATTAGCTTGGCACGAAACTCCTCCGATGGTGCCTCAAAGACATGCGTCTTGACCTCAACCCGATGATGTGGTGGTCCCGTCTGTTGCAAATCCAAGTCGTACTGATACATAATACGCTTCGGTTCGTCCCGATTGCGAAAGTATATCTCGACGGGCAGTATGAAGCCGGCGTAACCCGACTCCTGTATGACATACGGTGGCTCTTTGATAACTATAAACAAAAATAATTTAATTACAAATTACATAGTTGCTTTTGGCGCGCAAAATGAAATGTATAAGAAATCTCAAAATGAACTTACCACGCTTTGGCTTTGAAAATGATTCGTGGAGTATGAAAACGACCTTGTCAACAAATGCACTAATGTCTGCCTTGTTCACGCCCTGCACATATAACTCCCAGTCGTGGGTGAAGGCCTGCGGGTGCTTCTTGCTGCGCAGCTTTGATGTATGACCAATTTCGAACTGCACCTTGACCGCCATATCGATGACGCCGGCAACGGTAATTCATCAATCTTTTCTAGCGGCACAGAACGGAACGTTGATTCTGCAAGAGTTTTCGTACATAAACAAAAAGGTGAGTGCAGTTTTGTTGCTTCGCTCTGAGGCGGCGCAGTGTGAGTGTCTGCCAATGTTTTTTTTTTTTTTTTTTTTTTGCGTGAGTGAGTGTGTGCGTGAGTTAAAGTCTGTTGTTTAACTAAAAGTGTCAGGTGCCAAGGGTGCTGTAACAATATATGATCGCAAATTGCTCTCCCAGTCAATGGTACCCAACTACAAGTGTAGGTGCGAAACTCACTCGACACCAGCTCTTTTATTAAATCAACAAAAAGTAGCTATGAAAACGAAAACACTCTCACTACATACACATTGAGTAATATATCGATAGCGTTGTAAATAACACACGATAGCTGCACTCTGAGCAACTCTGGAGCAATCTAAGCTATCGATATTGTTGCATATCGATTGTGGGGATTTTCAATTGGAAAGTTCAGGTTTATGAAAGAAAGTCCGGTTGCATTATATTAAAACTGGTACAATTATATAACAAAAATTTGCAAACTTCTTTATATTAAAACTGCAACATATAAAGCTATTTTTCAAGTGTACATATATGCTTAATTAATAGAAGTATACGTATTATTTACATAGTAATATACGAATTGTTTACATATATAAGTTTAAAACTTATTTGTTTCCATAATAAGTTTAAAACTAACTTATAAGAGGCGTATTAGGTCGGTCAATAGATAAAACGTGTTTGCCAATAAATTGCAAATAAAAATGGTTATTCAAATTCTACACTTTCACCCAATTATGGTTCTTATCGATAGCAACTATCGATAATTCTAACGATAGTTAAGCTGCCAAGCTGAACAGCTGCTTGTGCCATTCACTCGCGACTGCAAAACAATAAAATGTTTTGCAAAAAAAAAATCCGCAATAAAATCTAGAGAAAATTGCAACAAAAGTCAATGTGTAACCTTTAACCGGCCACGCCTACACATTGATAAATCGACAAGATGGCCAGTGATTTTAGCAGCAGTCAATTTGTGTCCACAAACACATGCTCCAGTGCAGCAAATTTCTCTCGCTGGCTGACTGAGGAAGTCTTCAAATTGATCGATATTGTGCAAAGGGATGAGGCGATCTATAATCCACGGCACAAGTATTACTTCTGCCGGCCATACGTGGAGAACTTTTGGCGTGAGGTGGACCTAAAGCTGGAGAAGAATCCCGGTGCCAGTTTGGCCAAATGGACTAATTTACGTATATCGTTTCGACGCGAATACACCAACTATTTGGAAGAGAAAGTGCCACCTTGTTGGTCGTACTTCGACCGTATGTTCTTTTTGCATCCGTATCTGCGAAAAAAGCATCAACAGCCCAAATCTTTGGGCTCACAGGTTCAAGATGCTTTGGCACATTTAAGCAATCTGTCGAACAGAATGCAGCGGGAGCGAGGAGTGGCCGGATGCACTGCAGCAAGTACTACGGCGACACAAGTAAACAACAACAGCAGCGCAGTACACTCCGCAACACAGGCATCACCGCAACCGCAACAGTTGGACAACTACTTGGACTACTTTGATGAGCATGAGCACGAGCACAATAACTCGGAGCTGAATGAGATTATTGATGAAGAGCAGCGTGTGCGTTTCCAGCATCATCAGTTGGACAACAACGACATTAAATCAGAGTGTGAGGAGCCAATTGAGGATTACGAACCGGAAATCGAAACAGATGCCGAGCAGCGTGCCCATCACGATGAGGATGACAACGATCATGAGGAGCATGAAATGCGTCCAATTGTTTATGATGCGGTTGTAACAGCATCGACATCAGCACCCAGTTCTACAACCGAGAAACGATACGCACTGCAGCATTATTCTCAGCAGCAGCAGCAACAATCGCATGCCAGCAGCAGCAGCAGCAGCAGTAACAGTCGACTGCAGCATATGAATCGTCTGCAGCTGCGCTCATACCACGAGGAGACACGTGCTCTACGCTCCGCGCTCCCAGGAGCTACAAGTTGCTGGCACATCGGGCACTGCAGCTGCTGCTGCGGCTGCGGCTAACCTGGCAGCTGCCAGCGTTGCCAATTTGCCAACGCACTCAAACGTTTCGTTTGTGCGTCCTACATTTAGCAGCAAGCCCTTGGATATGGTTAGCACCACAACGCATAGTAGTGGTAGTGGTGGAGCTGCTGTAGCTGTTGCTGTTGGTTCGGCATCGGGCTCGGATGCAGAACTACCAATGCCATCGACAGCCACACCCAGCAATGCCTATCTTAGCCAGCGTCATGTTCATTTGCCACATTCCCATCCGACACACCATACGTCGTCACAGCGTCTGGAGGTTGGCAATGCAACTGGAGCTGTGTCCACAGCTGGAGGAGCTGTGGAATTGTGCGACTGCAAGACGGACTCGGATGCCATGTTTCTAATGAGTCTGCTGCCTGACATTCAGAAACTAAATGGACGAGATCGGGGCAAAATAAAAATAGCTTTTCAAAACATACTGCAGGATTACTTGTATCCCGATTGAAGACGACTCCAAGTCGCAACTAATTAGCTGCTGCTAGCTAAGATCTCTCAGCGGTTCTCTGTGTATACAACTTTAGCTTATAGCATGCACAAATCTGCTTTGACTTAAATATACATAAATATTATTTATATAAGTTTTCGATCACACGATCGTTTGGCTCAGCCGATAAATCTGTTTTATACTTAGCTTTGCAGTGCAAAAAAAAGTTTCCTTAACTCTTTAACCTATTTGATCAGCGATATATGTGTTATAAATTATTTTATTTATATGTATAAATATTAAAAATTATATAATTTTATGTTTTTAACACACAAGAATAAATTCATTCAAATTGTACAGCAACTGTCTATGGCTAAATTGATAAAAAATGGGTTACACTCAATCAAAGAGCTTCAGATCGCGAGCTATCTTCTGTATCTTATTGTCCAGCGTCTTGTCCTCGTACTCACAGATGTAGTAATGCCGGGATGTACACTCCTGGCCATAGTACACATAGCTATGCTTGCCAGCATTGTAGCTGAGCCTTAGACAACGTCCTTTGCCCTCTATCTGATCGGTATTATTGATAACATCATTATCATCGGTTGACTGCTCACTGCTATCTACCAAATTGGAGGCTGTCGACTCTTCACCCTTCTGTGACATTGCTATCGATGTGAGATTTGTATTCGGATTGACCGGCTTGGCCGAATTCGACCAAATCCACAAGAGACCCGGATTGAGACCACCCAACCAATAGTCGCGTCCCCTATGCGCTGGCTGATTTAGCAAATATGCCATTATCTCCTCATTCTCGGAAACCTTTTCGAACTCTGCCAGATGGGAGGAGAGTGCCTTGCAGGCACTATTTGCTGTCTTCCAGTTCACCTGCTGCTGACTGTTGATATTGTAACAATTGTCACTGATGCGCGTAAAGTTTGTCGGACAAGGATCTCGCACTTCCTTCTCCTTGTTGCCAGCCATTAGATAATAGATTAACTGCTCCGCACGGCGCAACCGACTTTCCATATAGTCTGCAAAAGAAAGTTTTTTAAATTGTTATAAAATTTGCTTTTCAATGCATGTAATTTATGGCAAAATATCTGTTCAGTAGCTATCAGACATCTTAAGAAAAATATTAAAAAATGCAACCTTATGATATGTGTTTGTAGAAATATAATATTATCGATACAATCTTAAGATAATAGATAGTTAAATAAATATTTTTTTAAAACAATTTCAAATTGAAAATCTTTCAGTTAATACTTCAATAACTTTTTCGAAGAGATTTGTGCTGATAAAAATACTCTATTTTTTAAGTAAAAGATTTTCCTAATTTAAATTTGTGTTGCTGTAACTAAAATAAGTTTAATAAAGACTTTCCTACAAAACTAGCTATCAGACACCTTAAGTAATATATTGAAAAAAGGAACCTTATGATATGTGTTTGTAGAAATATTACAATATTATTACAATCTTAAGATAAATATATTTAAATAAATATTTTTTAAAACAATTTCCAATAAGATCTTTCAGTTAATCTTCAACAACTTTTTCGAAGAGATTTGTGCTGATAAAAATACTTTGTTTTTTAGTGAAAGATTTTTCTAATATAAATTAATACAAAACGTAGATTATTTAACTTAACATTTAGTTTTAATTAATTTATAATACTGATCGTAACTCAATGCTATGTTAAATTTATAAATTCACTTGCTTACCAACGCGATAGACAAGCTTCTCAATGGCACCCAGCAGATACAGATCGTTTTCGGAGACGGCGCGAAAGGTGTTGGGGGGACTGCCATGGGAGAGATGTTGCTGCGGTGAATGTGCGGGTGATTGCTGTAGCGGTACCGGACGCAAGTGTACCTGGGGTGGAGCATTGGATGGAGCATTACTGGAGCTGCCACTGCCGGTTGAGCCACCTAAACCAAAAAGTTGTTGCAAAAAACCGGGTTGCTGGCGCTGTTGTAGTTGCTGCTGTTGTAGTTGCTGCTGCTGTTGTTGGTGTTGCTGCTGCTGCTGTTGTTGGTGCAACATTTGATTGGTCATGGGCCGAAACTGAGGATTAACAATCGGACTCTGACTTTCCACCGGCGTACGCAGATGTGGCTCCAGCTCCACAGCCTCGCCGATGCGTCGCGTTATATAGATGTTGTTGCCAGGTCGCTTGTAAGCCGAGGAATGATAATTGATGGGTCCACCCATCATCGTATCGCCACCCATATAGCCAAGATCTTTAGACTTGCGCTGACTGCTGCTCTGACTTAACACATAATCTTCGAGAAATTGTGACCAATTTGTTGGCTCTGTTTCATTTGCGTATTTTTGCATAGTTTCACCGCCTTCAACTGCATTGCATAATTCCAGACTGAGGCACAGACTTAATAGCACTATTAACCAACACTTTGTTGTTGTTGTTGTTGCCATTTCCTTAGCGGCCGATGACATGACGGCATTCACTGTCTTCTATGTACACTCTTCTGCAAGCCACACACTTAAATATTCCACTCACACTCCGGCTCACAATTCAATCAAGAAAATGAAAAACAAAAGTGAAATAATCTAAAAACACTTTCAATTTCTTTCAGTTGCGTTGCTGTCGCTTCACCGCTGAGCTTCAAACTGCGACTGAGACTCAGTTCGACTTCAAGTTTCAATTGGAGCTCAGCTTTTCGGGGCGCTGCCTCAGTGTTGACCATGGCAATGGCTTCGTGTTGTTGTTGCTGTTGCTGCTGTTGTCGTTTACTTGCTTACGAGAAATGCAAAAAAGTTTCACTTTCTCCGTATGTAAGTCATTGGGTTTGGGTTTTGTGTGCTTTGTGCTCTGTACTGTGTATTTGTGTTTGCTTTGCGTTTGTCAGCGTCGGGCGGCTCTTTGACTTGTCTGTTTACACATTGTTAAACTCATTATAACTGATATAATTGTCTGCTTTAATTTAATTGATAAGTAAACACAAAAGCTTTAACTTTTAACATACACAGCACTTTAAACTAAAAATGATATATTTAGAATTTGGCTAATTATAATTGCTCCAATAAAGCGAAACACTTTTAAAATAACTTAGAAATAATCTAATATTATAGGAGTTTTGCCGAAAGAATTTTGTAATAGTTTATTAAACTTTATTAAATTTGTTGCTTTATTAAATAATTTTATTTTAAACTGAAGTATTATTATAAAAACAGACCTGCATATAATGCCTCCAAGCATCAAACTAGTAAAAGAAATTTTCACATAGCTATAATCTCTTAGTTCCCTTTATTAACTAGGCTAAATACACAAGTGAACCATATAGCAATTTCCATAAATTTCTTATAATTTGTTTGTGACATAAAGATAAAGTATGTTGTAACATTAAGTAGAAATTCAACCTTTCTATGCCTAATTAAACACAACTGACATTTCTAACAAAGTTATTAGACTCAACAACCTTTTCCAATCAATCAGTTTGTAAATTATACTGCTGTTATTATTATGGAGGAAAGTGAATTTGATGTTTGACGCCACGTTTGCATATACTTAATTAGTTAATTAATGCTACGACTAATGTGTTTATTTCAATGAATTGATTTGCTGGCTCATTGATGAGTTTACAAACGGGGGGTCTTCTCAATGCTTACAAATGAGTATGAAGCGTGTTTCGCTCGTTACCCATTCACATATATATGAATATATGAATACACAACCCACAACCCATGCTTGGTAATGCTCTCAAAATGTGGGTAAATGAATTTTCTGTGGGCAGTTGTGATTACGATTCATTCCACGAACTCAAATATTGACTTTCATTATGACTTATTTCGTCTACTTCGATGGACCAAAAGTTGTGTGGCAATGAAGCTCTTTATCGCAATGCGTTTATCTCTTTTGCTTCACCTTTAGCTGACGCATTCGAAAATTTTTGGATATTTGCGACGATCTTGAGGGGTTTTCCCATCAGCCGACTAAGTGTGTGCTTTACAAATTGGAGGCTTGACGTCAAATAGTTTTTGAAAAAGTTTGAAAATGGTATTGAGCTTTTAAATATAACGCAAATTTGATCAGGCAAATGGAGGCATGGCTGAAAAAGTATATAAATACATATAGTATACTTAATCAGCATCAAAAGACGCGTCTATATAGTCTACTCTGCCAGATTGTGCAGAGATCTCAGATCTAATGAAAAATCTCAATGTTTCGACTGAGTTCTACTTACTTATTTATTATTTCATATTGTTTCAATACAAACCCGTCTGAAATAATGCACAGTGGTTTGCAACTAAAGATAAAAGAGTTCTGTAAGAATTCTGTACCCGGCAAAATCAAAATAAGTAGCGCATTCTCATCAAAGCAAACATCAACGTATAATTTTTTTTTTGGAAATCTTTTTTATAAATTTTTTATACTTTTTTTTCATATTTTTTTGTGTGTGTTTTTTGGTTTGGTTTTTTTGTTTTTGTTTAATATATTATAAAATTTGAAAAGTTTTCAACCATTATACTTAACAGCATAGATACATATTTAGCTCTGTCTCTCTCTATCTCTATCGATTTCTCTCTCTATCTTTATAGGTTTTTTTTTCTTAATAGGACTATCTCTCTCGTATATATTTCTCTTTTTCTAAACTGACGTACCTAGAGTGTGAGTGTCGTCGATCAAGTTTCTTAATATTTTTAAAACACGATTTTAAAAATACAAAAATTTTGAATAGCTACTTCAAAATAAATTTCATAATTGGTTTTTTGCTTTAAGTTTAGTTAGTTAGTGAGATGTGATTGCTATTTCTTTAGTTAGATCGTTTGATAGATGTGCTTGTTGTTGTTTTTTGGTTTGCTGTATCTCGATCTAGTTGTTGTTGTTATTTATTTATTTAGAAATAGATTTGGTTTAAAGATATACACAATGGATGTTGTTCTTGGTATTTTGGTATTTTTTTGTTTGTTTTCAAAGTTTTAGACTTTTTGCAAAATGATCTTGAGATGATATTCGTTTACATTTAAATTGAGTTCCTCTTCTGCATCCATCCAATAATTCCAGATGTACCGCTCTGCTCTTAATAGCCAGCCAATTCGGCGAATGTGGAGTCCATCTCGTCGGCCAGAGACTTGTATCTGTCCTTGTTGATGCCCAGCTCGTCTGTGAAATTCAACAAAAATCGCATGTTAATATATGTATATTTTGAAAAATAAAAATAAACTAAAAACAAAAAACAGAAAATGCAACAGAAAACATATAGGTGCGGTGCCACTGTGCACGACCATACACTGTGAGAAATCGTTGTAGTGCTATTAGTTGAGCGCAGTCCTTGCAAGCGTTTGACTTGCAACTAATTTGAAGTTTAGTATAATTATTGATCATTAACAATTGTATAGCGTGTGGTTGAGAGTTTTGAAGGGGGTTTTGAAAGTGATGACCAAAAATTGAACTACTTTCAGCATCTGTCCAAGAGATATTTTGTAAAAATAAATTGGCTAAAAATCCAAGTGATATAGAAAAATTTAAATGATATTATAGTATGAGTGGCAGCTAAAGAAACTGCAGATAGAAATAAAAGTGGGCTTTGTTTGTAGTATTTTTTTTTTTCAGTGTTCTGGGTAGGCAAAGACAAATTGAACATGCCACATGAAACAGAAAATCATTGCTCAATATATATACACATATAACAAATTATCAAAATCACCTGGTTTATCGAAAGCATATACATATTTAACTACAGTTGGCATTTTAGCTGTAGTTTCTTTTCATTTCTTTTTTTTTTATAGTGGAACTTTTGGTCTGGACTTATTTTTACAGTGTATTTGGGGTAGTTTGAAGGTTGGAAGGTTGGTGGGTTGGAAGGGCTAAACAAATTATTTACAGTGTAGATTATGGCGCATAATCTGCACAGTGTCCAGCAGTAAAGAGTTACATGAGTTTGGTTAGGAATACATATGTATATGTATATATATGTAGGGTATGTGTAAGTCTGTAAGTCTGTTGGGAAGTTGTGTGTGTTTTGTTCTTGTTTTTCTTTTTCGGTTTTTTTTTAATATCCAGTAAGCTCAGCAAATGTCTGGTCCAAATCGTCGCAGATTGCTTTGTACTTTTCTTTCTCATGGAAGAGACGGTCTGCAAAAAGCATTTGGTTTTATATATTACATCATTAATAAAAGCAGTGTAAGTTGTAACAATCAAACATATGTACATTTGTACTATGTAAATAATACGTTCACGTATACGCATACTATTTGCACAGACTGTACGCATTAGTTTTGTTTTTTTCTTGGTAAGCTGCACTGAGTTTTTGTAAATCATCAGTAGAAATCAATGAGCTATATTTACACTATATATATTATATCGTATTTTAACTGTTAGACTATTGTATAACGATAGATATCGATAGTTCAAGTTGTACGAGTATATACCTTCTAGCCTGTCGACTTCCTTCTGCAGGCGCTTCACTTGCTTCTCGGCATGTTCGGCGCGCTGTTCGGCTTCCTTCAATTTGATGGACAAGGTCTTCATCTCACGCTTGAATTCCTCCACACGCTGGTTGGCCTTCTCCTCGGACACTTCCAGAGATTTCAGCGAGTTGCCGACAACCTAAAGAATAGAAAAAGATTAGTAGTTTAACCAAATCTCTTAGTATTAAAAGTTTTGTTTGACGTACCTTCAATTCTTCCTCCAGCTCCATGATCTTGGATTCACCGGAGCGGACACGATCCTCAGCCACCTCGAGCTCATCTTCAACGAAGGCCAGCTTGCGGGACACTTCATCGGACTTGGTATCAGCATCCTCAGCCAGCATGCGGGCTTCCTTCAATTGGTTGGTCAACTGATCCATACGCTCCTCATCCTGCTGGGAACGATTCTCCAATACTTTGCACATACGATTGTTCTCATCGGCCGATTGTGTGGCCTCCAACAGTTTCTGTTGTGCGGTGGTTGAGCGTTCCTCAGATTTCTCCAAATCCTCCTCAATCTGTTGGACCTTACGGTTCAAGGTGGCAACCTCAGATTCCGTCGAGGTCAACAGTTTCTCCTTCTCCTCCAATTCGGTGTTAGCCTTCTCCAGCATCTCCTTGGCGGTAACCAAATCGACCTCAACCTGAACAAATTTCTTCTCCAAATCGCGCACCTCCTCATTGAGTTTGTCGGCACGGGAATTGGCATCCTTGGCTTGATTCTCGCAGGTATCTGCCTTGTCAATGGCATTATCCTTCTCAAGCTTCATCGCTTGCATCTTCTTCTTGATGGCGTCCATGGTGTTTGTGTTGTATTTGTTTTTCGCTTAGGAGGGAAGATAACTGGAAAACGGCACTGTAAATATACCAAAAAAAAAACAAGGAAATTTAATTATTAAAAATTCTAGAAAATTTAAGTAGTTATAAATTATAGTTAAATGCCTTCATTTTGAAAAGTCTTTAAGCTTTAAAAATATTTTAAAATTTAGTTTAAAGTTGTTTATCGTTTACATCGCTTAATTTAGGTGCTTTATAGTTTGCTTTCTATATAATTGACCTCTGCACTGTTTCATTCAACAGCCTACAATTTCCATTCAAATCTTTTTCACAGCTCATAAAAAATGCACTTTATACAAAAACTGTTTACTGCACATATGTGTACATACATATACCGTAAAATAGGTATATTTATCTATATATATATACTATATGTTGCCTATATATCGCAAAGCTTATTGTAAACATATTTTGCCTTGCCGAAAAAATTTTATGAGAATCCAACGTAATTTTGTATTTTAAATATACAATACATACTACGCCCCCACAACTATATAGAACTATAGCAATATTCTTTCATTTCCACTGTCTACCCCGCTCTCTCTCTCGCTCTGTCTATCTCTTTCCCACTGCCTCTTTTCAATCTTCATAGGTATTTATTTGTTGTAGATTTAAAAATAAACTTGATATGCTTTTAGCCAGCAGTAGCAGCAGCAGCATATCCAGTCCACATACTACTATATGCATATGCTTTTTTGGACATTTTTTGCCTGATCTGTAATTCTAGAGTTTCCATTATTAACACATATAGTAGATATATATACACACACACATATGCTGATTGCAATTTGAAGAAAATTTTCAGTTCATTCTATAGACATTTTCTTTTTTGGGGTCAGTTTATGTGTGGGTGTTTTTCTTTTTGAATGGGAGGGTGAGTGTGTAGCTGTAAAGTGGGGCAAAGTCATTTATGTTGTATTTGGTGAATACCAGAGCTATGTAGAATGATAAATTTGTCTACAACAAGGTAAAGAGTTATAGTAGAATCGAAAAGTTTAAGTGTAGCAATTAAATTTCTATAGTTAAGCATAATTTGTTAATTTAATTAAATTATAGCATATATCTAAATATTTTCGCAATATGTATAACTTGTGGCCTTCGTAGGCTTTCACAAAAAATTGTGTAGGCGGATATAGCCAATCAGTTTTAGCTATATATATATAGTATATGGTATATAGTATATCTAAATGCGTATGTAGCGGAATTGCTCTCTAATAATTTTCGAGCATTTCTGACAGAGCCAAAAACAAACTCAAGGATAAATTACCAAGAGTTCGGTGTGTGTATGAGAGAGAGAGAATCATGAGATCATGAAAGCTCACGTAAAAAGCTCTTTCGTCTTAGTTTTCAAGTAGAGTTAAAAATAAAATCTTTAAAGTTTGCTTTGGCATGTGTGTGTGTGTCTGTATCTGTGTGACAGGCAGGTGTCTGTCTGCAGTTAATTTTATAGCAAAATAGAAAAACTGCTCAGCAGCAGCAGCAGTTTTCCGCTCGCCTCTGTGAAAATTGTGCGTAGCTTTTATAATGTGCATATGTATGTATTTGTGTGAGTGTATGTATGTGTATGTGTGTGTGTGCTTTGTATCTGTGTGCACAGCTTTTAGCCAGTGTGTGCAAATTTTCACTCATACACACATATTTCTATGAGATTTAGTTACAAAATTCCTTATAAGCGTATTTCCTCATAAATCTGTTGTAGATGAAATTCAATTTCAAGCAACTTTTTAAATCATTTCACTCAATAAATAGATCCTTGCTGCAGTTAGTTTTAAAAATTATTTCGTAGACACTATTGCCAGTTGTTTTTAGACATTGGTCATTAGGTTTTTATTTTTAATAATTTGGACAAAGGCGCTTCTATTTTTTTTTTTTCATATTTATTTATAGTCACACATACATATGCACTCTTGAACATTTTAAAGTATATATTATAATATATATAATATATATTTTATTAAAAGTATTTTTTTTCTTTTATATTTTAATGCAATTTGCATGCACTTTTCACACTTTAATTTGTCAGATTTTACCAAACAGTTTTTACAGCAAATTGATTATAATTTTTTTGCTAAGAATTTTTCTATATATATATTTTTTTTTTTTGAATTTTTTCAGAAATTTTGTGTAATATTGGCAGTGCAAAAATCCTGTCGGCAGCAGCCGTAACTAACCTTAGCGTTTCAAACACACTATACGCTGTCGAAACCCCGAGAACACTGATGCTGACCAAGTCGCCGTCCCGAGAAAGCGGCCCCAAGAAATAACGCAAATACGCACACACACACACACAAGTGGTCACACCAACGCAGCATTGAATAATTTTTCATTTCGTAAAATTTCCCATTAAAAAAAAAAGCAGCGGAAAAGCGCTTTCGCAACTTTCGTTCACACACTTGCACGATCAACAAAATTTCCCTCAAAAATGTCCCACATACAGATCTGTATCCATGTGTGTCTCTCTAGCGCTGCCTCTCAGCCAATCGTATATCTACTTTTTTTTTCTTTTTTTTTTTGTTTCTCACATTGCATTCTCATCATACATATGCCTCACAGACAGGCGTGAAAATTATGCGTTTTTCAGCTAGAATTGTTTTTCTTCTATTTGTATTTGTATTTAAATTGATTTTCTTTTTCTCTCTTAATTTTCATTGTATCTGTATCTTTAGCAGTAGTATATGTATGTTGCTATAACTGTATCTGTATCCATCAGAAGTGCGCCTAAAAATAGCACATAAATGTACGATAGAACAGCCAGCCAGCCGAACACGAAACATGGCTAACAAGATGAGAATCTATTTTGATTAAATAAATATTGAGAAATATTTCATTCTGTTTCGCACGATCTTAGGCATCTCTACACTGAAGTATATTCGAATGTGACGCGACAGTTTAACATATATTGTACATATACTATCTAAAAAGTATTTCAAATTATTTTAATCAGTCAAATATTTTATTATCTTATTACTAGAACGTACGCATTTCTTACCTGACAAATATTTGATTGAGTTTTATTTTAAAATGTTTGTAATAATTTGTATTATTTTCGTGTTAATTTAAGAAATTTTTAACAGCATACATTTAGCATAGCATTTTCTACTTTCCGCCTTAAATGGAAAACTATATAGAGCCGGATAGACTTTGGCTATAATTATGACATAATAGATTTGAAAAATCGGTGATGCACCCATTTTTTATTTCTATATTTTATATTTCTCAATTCTAAATATGTAAAGAAACCACCTGGAATAAATAAATCTATCTATAAACATCTTACGTCCCGTTATTCGTGCTTTGATAGAATTTACCGATATAGAGAATTGAGCGTAAAGTTTACCCTAAATAAACTAAACTAAATAATTTATTTGAATCAGTAACATTTGCTGGGTCATCTATATACATCTATGTACTTAATCAATTTTACTGTCAACTCGACTTTAATTACTTGTACGCCTTTGATCATAAGAAACTTATCGATAAGGATTATTCAAAAAACCCAAATGTTCATTAAAAATTATTAAAAAAAAAAAAAAAAGTAATAATATTTGTAAGCCGGGATACCAGGCGAACAGAAATCTTTAAGCAGCTGATTTGGCTTGATCTGCATTATTTGGGACCTACAGTTACCTCAGACTCTGACTGAGAACGGCTCTGCTTTAGCCTCTGAAAGCCGTTCGTAATTGAGCTCTGCAGCGGCTGGAAGGAAAACGTTTGACCTCGAACGGGTCTCTTGCCGCATGAGGCGGTTTATTTAGATTTTGTTTTGAAATTTGAAAACAGATAGCTGCCATGTAACTGTCCAATAACAAGCTTAAAACTCATTTCCGACCCCATAAAGTATATATATTTATGATCAGCATAACCTATCTGATCTTGATTTTTGGGGGAAAAAAAATTTCAGTTTTTCTTTTTTAAATATTAAGGGGTCGATATGGAAATTAAAAAAAAAATCAAGTTTTTGATAAATTTGCAATTAAAATGCAACGTTTAAAATGGTGTTCCGTTGGATATCGGTACATTTTTGGCAAAGAAATCGTAATTCAAAGTGTTAGGAAAGGTGTAAAAGGGTAAAACAGGACTTTAATCAACAATTCGGAAGCATATTCCTATTTGATGAGTTGATTAAATAAATTCACGTTATTATAGCCTTCATAAAAAAATAATCCCACTATACAACATTATCAAAATACGTATCCAGAATAGGCACAGTTCCTAAGAACACATCACCCCATTAATACACCTTGACTTGAACAATGTAGAATACCTTAAAACACATAAAAATACTCACCAAATATATATATTTAAATTAAAAAAAAAAAAATAAAACTACAATGTTTTTTTTTTATTTGCAAAAAGAATTGATTCCCATTTATTTATCATAAAAATATAAACGCTTTTCATAACTGAGAAGTAAATATTTGTTGTTTGTTTCTTTTACATTATAATAATAATTATATACTTGATTTCTTTGTTTCAGAATTGTTACAAAAGCTATGAAAGTGTACATTTTATTAATTTGTTTTTTTCTTTTTTTTAATATTTTTCTTTTTTGTTTTCTATTTCATACAAAGGCCATAGAAATCTTCATCGCATACAATTTCCAACTAACTTGCAAGCATATATAGTAAAATAAATAATTCAGTTAGATAATCCATAAAATTGACGGCTTTTGTTTTTGTTTTTTACTGAGCTTTCGAATGTGGGGATAGCTATGGGAGTTATTATAGACTGGTGGGATTTATACATATTACAAATATAAATTAAAACTGTTTTTTTTATATATATATTTTTTGTGAGTTTTACGCTGGAAAGTATTGTAATTGCTTTATAGCTGAATGCAGGCAGTATTTTGTCCTCACTCGAATTATTTAAATATATATGTATGTATAATTGCTTAAAAAATTTACTTTATTATATGGAATTATTGTGGAATGTTTTTTGTTTTTTTTTTGTCATTTGTGTGGATTTTTAGAGGCATACGAAAATCATTTTTGTTAATCTCAGGCTGCACTTGAGTTTGTTGTTGTTGTTCTTCCAGTTGAAAGCTTAATAGTTGTTAAGATCGGCATATTCCAGTTCCTGGGCAATCGTTTTGTACTTCTCTTTACCTTTGCTCACCTCATCTGGTATAATGCAGCATGAAAACGAAGGCATAAAATAAAAGATTTCTCATATATAATTTTCTTTTCAAGTTTATTGCAAATTGTAATTACAAATCATAAGTAAAATTGTTTGAGTTAAACATAAACACAATACGATATTGTCACACATGTAGACAGTAAAATCATAAAATCAAAGCTATACACAAAATGATCTACAACAAATAGTATCTACACGGAAATCAAGCTACAGAAATACGATTACGTTGCGCCTACAAGTATGCTACAGAAACCATAAAGCATATCGATAAACGTGTGCGATAAATTGTGTTGATAATTGATTGTGCTCGCTGTCGCTTTTTGGGGGCGGGCAATGGGTGTGGCAATGTTGCTTATTCCTTGAGGATGAGCTCGACAAAGGCGGTATCGAGATCGTCTCCGATATCCTTGTAACGCTCCTTCTCCAAGACAAGGTCGTCTGGTCAAATCATAAGCAAAGAAAACAAATTCAAATTAATAAAAAACGATAAATAAAATACACAATTAAAACAATTAACATAAACCCTTCACCGAAAAAAAAGACCTATAGACATAAACTGACACTGAATCACATAAATAAATAATATCGTAGTTACCTCCTCATCAAATCAAATGAAATAATAAATCGTAGGCTTTGCTGTTGCACTGCTTGGCGGCAACAGCAGCAGTAGCTTTTGCGTCGGTAATGCAGTGCGCCGCTAGCTGTTAAGTTTGAATTAAAGAAATTAAAATGCAACAGGCAAACAATAATAAATAAATAAATAGAAGCAACCAGTCAGCGGCGTATTATTGGTTTTTTGCAATGCTTCATTATTATGTTTTTTAATAAACGTGCTTGAAATTATAAATATTAAGAGCTATAAGCGGGGCAGCATTTTGTAGCAGTTGTTGTGTGCCTAATATTCGGCTATCGTTATCGTTATCGTTTATCGAGTTTATTGTCGTCGTTTTATGCTGGTGGCGCTTCAGCCTCTGCTGCCGGTGCGGCGGGAGCTTCTTCAGCTGCTGGTGCAGCTGCCTCGGCAGCAGCTGGAGCGGCTTCCTCAGCAGCAGGTGCTGCTGCAGCTGCCTCAGCTGGTGGCGCAGCTCCCTCGACTGCTGGAGCGGCTCCCTCAGCCGCTGATGGGGCTGCACCCTCAGCCGCTGGGGCAGCTCCTTCCGCCGCCGGAGCAGCGCCCTCTGCCGGTGGGGCAGCACCATCAGCCGCCGCTGGGGCAGCAGCTTCACCTTCGGCAGCTGGCTCGGGCTCAGAGCCGGGTGGTGGTGGCTCGTAGTTCTTGACGAATGGCACCTCAGCGCCCTCTGGCGGCAGATCGATCGAGTACTCGAATGGCGGTGGTGGTGGTGGAGGTGGTGTTGGTTCCTTTGGCGGCGGTGTTGGTTCCTTGGCGGCGGCCACCACTACGGGCACACCGTCCTCGGATATTACAACCACCGCACCTTCGGCGCCTTCAACGCCCGCTGCTGCGGCGGCTGCAGCGGCAGCCGCTTCGGCAGCTGCTCGTGCCTCCTCCATGGCGGCCAGTTCTTCGGGCGTGGGTGTGGGCAGCTTGGGTGTCGGCGGCTTGGGGTTGCGCACCGTCCAGAACGGTTCCAGGCCCTTGATCAGATCCAGGAAGGCTTCGTCGAGACTGTCGCCGATGAGGCAGAATCGTTCTTTTTCAACGATTAGATCGTCTGACGGATGTTTCAATGAGTAAGCAAGACAAGCGGTCGAAAGAGATGGATAGATAGCGAAAGAGAGAGAGAGAGAGAGAGAGAGAGGCGTGCAGATTGAAAGCGTGAAAAGGAGACAAAAGCGCAACTAAGAAAACTAAAAATTAAACTGGTTTAGTTGGATTAGTGGATGTGGACGGGAGCAGTGGGACAACGGAAGTACAGTGGGCGTGGCACGAATCAATGTTAGCGCAAGACGACGAGAAAAAACACATTTTAAAGTTTTGTTTTTTTTTTTTTTTAACAGCAACGAGATCCTTGCGTTAGATCCATCTGGTGATCTATTTTAACTAATACAGTAACAATTCTCAATACACTTTAGGCAGGTGGCGCCTCAGCAGCAGGAGCCTCAGCCACTGCAGCCTCAGGGGCAGGAGCAGGAGCAGGAGCAGCATCAACAGCCGGTGCTTCAGCAGCTGCGGCAACTGCCGTTTCGGGTGCACCATCGGCAGCCGGAGCAGCATCAGCAGCTGCTGCATCTGCTGCTCCAGGTGCAGCATCACCCTCTGGAGCTGGAGCCACAACAGCAGCTTCACCCTCCGCTGCTGCTGGGATTACAGCTGCAATTACATCGCCGACTTCAAAATTCTTCACATACGGCACTTCAGCGCCCTCTGGCGGCAAATCAATATTATAGTCAAATGGTGGCGGTGGTGGTGGTGTTGGTTCCCTAACCGGCTCCGCAACAACAGCAGCAGCTGCTTCCTCAACAACGCCAGCACCCTCAACCGCCAGCAGAGCCTCTGGAGCTCCCTCCTCGCCATCTTCGAGCGGAACACCGCCTTCTTGGGCAGCCAGAGCAGCTGCTTTGGCAGCGGCTGCCCTCTGCAATTGTGCCTCCCTGGCAGCCAGTTCCTCCTCAGTTAACTCTGGTGTGGGCGGTTTGGGGAAGCGTTCGTTGTAGAAGGGTTCGATGCCCATCAGATCGACAAAGGCAAAGTCCAAGCTGTCGTTAATCATGGCATAGTGCTCCACTTCGTTAATTGTCTCGTCTTTTGAGTTGGCCGATTGATTGATTGATTGATTGTTTGATTGATTCATTGATTTGGTGGTTTAGTTGAAATTTTAGTGTTGGTTAGTTGTCAAAGTTGTGTGTTGGAGAGTATAAAACAGAGTCAGATTAGTGCGAATATTAAGCGACTCTTTTTGTTATGGCTGAAAGTTAACTGAAAGTCCAAATTGTGGGTTGGAACAACGACAACAACAACAGGACACGACGCTATATCTCTGGATTAGACAGTTGTAGGTGGGTACATATACATAGTATGTATTCTTGTCATTTTTGTTGTTTTGAAAAATACTTTATTTGTGCAATTGCAGCAGCATGGTATTGTATTTGTATAGTTATGTAATATGTAATATATATTAAAAATATAAATAATTAATTTATGTAAATCGTAAATAAATCAATTGTTTTCGCTTTGCATTCATTTTCATTTTCATTATCATTTCCATTTTTCTTTTTTATATGTATGTAGTTTGTTTAATGCCTTTGCAAATGTTATGTTCTTCATCCTCATTTTCTCTTCACTTTCCCTTTTATTTTATTTTTTGGGGCAAGAACACATTTTAATTTCCGCCAGTTTAGCAAAGAGAGTAATTGTTTTAGATGTTTTATGTTGTTTTTTTTTTTTTAATTTAAAATACATTTTGTTTCAAGAAAGAAATGTTAATAATCAAATGAAATGTGCTTTGTTTTTTGTTTTTGCAATTGGAATGATGTGCGCTATGTGCGTGTCATTTTGAAAAGTGTTTGGAATTTATGGTGTCTAAATTAAAGAGGCGTGGCAACTTATAAGTAGGCAAAATATTACACAACGTTTTGGAAAACACTATTTGTTTAGAATTTGTATAAAAACAATGTAAATATTAGCATAATTAATACAGTAGTTAAGCTGGCGACAAACAATATAAATAGAATCTTTCCACACTATTATTTTGTTTTTTCATTATGTTTTTACTTTACATAAAATGCATTCATATATATATGTATGTCTGCATTTATATAGAAATATTTATATAAATAATTACACATAAACTAATTTGCAAGTTGTGTCTTTTGTCATTACTAATTATTATTATTATCTTAAAATTATAATTCAATTCATATTATCAAAACAAACAAAATTAATGGTAGCAAAGGCAAAATTGTCCGAAGAAATTGTATAAAGTTATAAAAACAAAACAAATAGTTGTGTATATATATTGCAACAGTGTTGTAAAGCATCGATAGTTTGTTTCGCCGCCAAAGTGACAGTTGCCAGGGGTCAAGCAGTGCGTGAAAGCGCTACACTGCTTGGCCGCTTGCTAGCGTGTGCACTGCTTGAAATGTTAAATGTGGAATGCAATTTTGTTTCTCTTTTGTTTTTGATTTTGCTTTGTCTCTTTTTGATTTTATCGTTATGGTTTTTTTGTAGTTTGTTTTTGTTTTTTTTTTGTTTTCTTTTCATAATTTTCTTGCTTCTTCTTTGAGTTAAACGCTTAAAGGTTTCGTGCTTCTCTCTTTTTTTTTATGTCAAAAAATTGGCGTTAAACTCGCTCTATTTTTTTTTCTACACTGCATTCTGGAAGACACTTGGTGTTGTCCTATGTGCCTCGGTTTCTTCTGTATGTTTGGGGTGTGTATTGTGTATAAATGTGTTTCTATTATTATAATATGGAAAGCGCCAGTTTTTGTTGTATTTGACGTCACAAAGCAGGCAGTTTAGTTAATTTACAAAAGCGCAAATTAGAAATTTTTACATGTTTTGTATATCATGTAAAGTGGCCTCCATTTCCTCCGACAGCAGTTTGTTCTTGGCGCGTTCATTCAACAAGTCGTCTGTGTTTTTTTTGTTGTATTATAATGTGGCATGCAGCGTTTTGTTTTTTTGGTTTTTTTAAGCGGGCGGGCGGGGAGTAGTGTACAAGCGGCACACACACAAGTTGTAATTGGTTTGGGTTAAGCACAACGAACAACGAACAAAATCATATGGAAAAATAAACATAAAAAAAAATATACATATAAAAATTATTATTAAGGGTAGAAATTAAAAATCATAATTTAATATACAAAAAACTCGACTAACATATGGTGGGAATGTAAGTTTTGGATATAAGGAACTTAATTTTGCACCTACTTAAATGTAAATTTTAAAATTTTAAATAAAAAGTAAAAAATTCAGATATATAACTACAATATATTTTTGTACTTTAAATACTGCTACATAATAGAATTTAAAAAATGTTGTACTATCGCTTTGCTACTTAAATCAAAATTAAAGTCGTAATCTTATGGTCATATATTCTTTAACGGACATACCTTCGAGCCTGTCGACTTCCTTCTGCAATTTCTGAACGGAACGCTCAGCGAATTCAGCGCGTGCCTCAGCCTTTTAGTGTAAAAAGTAGAAAAATATATATATATATTAGTAAAGTTTAAGCATTACATAGTTTAGCTACATGGCTCAATAAAAACTTTAACAATCTTAACAAGTTAAAATAAATATTGTCCATGTTAGCGTTTTTAATTTGAAAATCTGTTGAAGCATCGAATCATATCACACACAATCAGTGTTGTAAGACGCACGACAAGCAAGCAGTGCAAATCTTATCAACTGCTTCAACAAAATTTCAAATCATCGTCAAATAATAAGATAGTAGAAAAAAGAAGCTTCCCAAATTTGCTACCAAAACCAGCAGTAAGTAGTTTAGTTTAGTTCGTAATATGACTTATTAGTGAATGTAGAATTAAAACATAATAATGTTGTACATAATGAATGAAGGTTACATAATTAATTGAATAAAATGAACATTAACAATAGAAACACAGCATAGATTAATAAGATTAACTCAATAATTGCTCAGTTTCTAAAAAAAATGCTTACGAAAATTTTGTTGACTCTTTTGGGTAACTATATAGACATATTAAACATTAATATGACGGGAATATATATAATATATATTAACTACAATAAATTTGCTGTACGACGCTACGCAATCACTGCAAATAGTATAGTTAAATCAAATTGAAAATCCAACAAATTCGAAATGCTGTTAGAATTATTTTTGAAAGATAATACTCTAGGCTCTATTGAGCTAATGCGTCGACTTACAGTTTCGACATTTAATTTGAACTGTATGAGTTCCTGTTCAAAATATTTGTAATTTTCGCGTGCCTAGACGTCGAGAAATATACAACAAATGTTTTTTTGATATATATTTTTTTTAAGATATATCAATAATCAATCAATATAGATAAGTACATGTGTGTGTGTGTTGTTTTGTGGTTGTGTGTATTTTTATAAAATATCTACCGTTCATTTTTTGAGTCGCAATCACAATTAATATTGTTTTTTTCTTTGCTTGGGTACAGTTGCTACTAAACATAGCATAGCACAAACAGTGTTGTAAAATTACAGACAGTTATTTATTGTATATTGTATTTAATTTTGCAATCAATGCACAAAAGGTTGTTTTCAATTTTTAAATAAATGTACACACACACACGTTCTATTTTTGTATAGAATATAGATAAATACTTGCCATGATTGATTGATTGTTCGATTGATTGATATAGCATAATAAGCATGTTGCATATTTGTTGTATATTTCCCAGCTTTAAGTTTTGAGCATTTTGTTTTTGGTAAAAAAGAAAATATCAAAATCAAATAATATGTACAATTGTTTGAAAATTGAGAATAACATTTTGTGCAATTTAATATTTTCTTTTTTTTTTGTTTTAGTTTAAAAGTATTTAAATACCAACACCACAGACCACAAATAGTATAGATGACAACTACAATACTTAAGTATATGGTATTATATAGTATGTATTTAAAAAAACAACTTGGCGGTATACCTCTTTCAAGGAATGATCCAAAACCTTGATTTGCGTTTCAAAGGTTTCCTCTTTTTGTGTGGCCTATATTTAGTTAAATATTATATTTTTGTGGTCGTTGGTGTGTTATATATTGTTTTCAAGTGTTAGAAAAACATAAATTGCAAATTGTTGCAGCATGCAGAGTAGTTTCAGGCGTGGCAGGGCAGGGCGGGGCAGTGGGCGGCAAGGATTATGCCAGTTTGTGTCCATTATATATTTTTAGATATATAAAAATAATATAGCGGCAAGATTAAAGCGTAGCGTATTAGCAAAACATATGAAAATAAAATAGAAAATATAATAAACATTAGTTAAACAAATAAACAAATAATAACAAGAACATTGGGGAGAATATTATACAAGTTTGCTCTCTCGGTAGACATTTTATACATTAAAATTGTGTTCGAGTTCGCTATATTGAGCTGTCCTCAATGCTCAATTATTATAATATTATATAAGAAAATATAAGAAACATAAACAACAACAACAATATGATGGAAACAATTATATAGATATCGCTGGTTGGTTTTGGATTTGCTTTTTGTCCACAGGGGAAACTCCTTTTTCGCAATTTTCTTTTTTTTTTGTATCTACCTCCTTTAGACGAGTGTTCAGGGTCTTGATTTGGTTCTTGTACTCTTCCTCACGTTGGTTGGCCTATTTATTGTTGTTGTTTATGGAAATTACGGGAGTGGGAAATACATATTTAATAATAATAATGTTATATGTAAATATATAAAACATGTTGAGATATTTTTTCAATTAAATTGATGATTAAATGCCAAACAAATCATATGCTCTAATACTGACCTTCTCCTCAGACACTTCCAGGGACTTCAAGTTGTTGCCAACAACGCGCAGCTCTTCCTCAAGCTCCACAATTTTGCTAAAGTGTAGAAAAATGAAATCCATTAGTTAAGTAATTAACACAATATGTGGTTGTTGTGGTTTTTTTTTTGTGGATGGAAAAAACAAAACTGAAACGAAGAAAGCGCGTCTCATGCAGGAAATAAATTAAATATTTGACGCAATTTACCAAAAAATGTTTAAAATTTAAGAGAGAATAGTGTTGCAAAGCGTGTGATTGAGTTGAAGTTACGCTGCAGTCAAAGTAAAGTACTATAGGTTCTGCTTGCTCACGTTAAGATACACACGGCAAGCAGTGCACAACAAATTCGCTGTCAAGCAGTTCCTATCAGCGAGGCAAAAGTTTGACAAATTCTTGTGCACAAAACACACGATTTCAGATACGAAATCGATAAGTAAACGATAGTAAATCTATCGAATATGCTACACTGTATAATTCGGCTTCACAACAATACCAATATGATCTTTTGGCATTTGCTGTCCACAGGGTATACAAATATTTAGTTGACACTTCACTTTCAAATCTATTTCGAGTCTGGAGGCGACAGACGAAACAAAAAAAAACAAAATATAAATCATGACTCGTCAAAAGCTGGCGAAGGTCTGCCAAAAAAATATTTTGAATAAAATAAATAAAACTAATAATAATAGCAGCAATTGTTAAGCCGACATTTCACAAACGATTTCACTTTTGTTGTTGTGAATATTATTTAATAAACACAGTTGAATACAGTTGTTGTTGACTGTTTTTAGCCGCGGGATAAACGCTTTTCTTTCACTGTTTTGAAGCTATGCAAATTTTAGATAAACATAGACATTTTTTTGGTTGGTAATTATTGCGTAAATCATTTAATTTCAACTTAATGCTGTTAGTATTAGTTGAACGTGTAAAGCAGCAAACAAACCTTTCGCTGAGCTCAACCTTTTCCTCGGAACGCTCCAGATCCTGTTCCATGAGCACTAATTTTCTGGCCACCTTTTGTAGGGTGGAGGTGGAGGTGGAGCAGCAGCAGCAGTTGCACACACACAGGGTATTAACAAGGCGAGCAGGCGTATCAAACAGGCAGGATATTAATGAGCACACACATAGTGTTTTTTTTTTTTGGTTAGGCATTGTTTTTGGAGCACATAGAAATAGGGTATTTTGATTAGTTTAACTAATCAGGAATAAATTGGATTTTGGCGAAAAATGTGAATATGTTGTGCTTATGAAAAAGGAGGAGCATATGATGTGAAATTTTCTTTAGTTTTGTTTTGCTAAACTAAAAGACATGCTCGTTAAAAACACTCAGAAACACTAAAGTGTATTATATAAAATTGTTGTAATTTCTTTTTAAGGATATTCACATTTTTAGCCAATTTTTTTGTTTAAATATTTTTGCAAAAAGCTAGCTAGCTAAGAAAATAAAATAAAACAAGAAAGAAAAACTTAACACACAAGTGAGGTTAGGTTTGCGGCAATTGAACAGCGCAGCAAACTGTTAGTTAACAGCGCTGCAAAAAATAACATTCTTACAAACTATGGGCAAACATTTTGTCATGTTTTTACACACAAAAAACAAACGCTTTTATTAGCCATTTTTTTCGTTTTTTTTAGGGGGAAAAGCGCAACATTTAACTTTAAATTGTAACAGCAACTTGAATTTAAATTGATAGATTTTAATTTTAAACGTACTTTTCACCCTGCTCGGCACGTTCTTCGGCACGCTCCAAATCAGCTTCAACCATGGCCAATTTACGGGCAACCTTTTATATATTTATATATATATATATATTCGATTTGTGTTGTTGTTGTTTTTGGTTTTGTTTTGTACATAATTTACATACAATCATCGAACAGAGAACATAGAGAATGCGTTAAAATTTGTTTTGTTTTTACATAGAATTCGTTGAACGTTTAATCATATATATGAATGAACGATAGATGGCGTTTTAGTAGTCAAAACACAATGGCATAAATGTTGTTAGTTTTGATATGTATTTGGTATTTGTATTGTGCTGTCTAACTGTTTTTTTGATAATATTGTTAACTTGTGCTTATTATATAATAATGTTAAGCAATTCTTCCGCTTGGTAGTGTACTCAATTGAGGAGCTTTTATATACCCTTTTCTATATCTAAAAGAACTTTAGCATCAATATCTATTATTCTATATTCTTGTAGTTTGTACATTAAAGAGCTCAGCTTCCTTTTAGAAAAATATATATAGTTTATTGTCTAATGTAACGGAAGTTAGATTAGCACTTTGCTTCCTCATTTTGTAGAAATGCGGAGTAAAATAAATTCCAGAAATTAGTTTTATACCATTTAAGGGATATTTATTAATTGTAGATTGTTCAAAATTAAATCTACATTTATGTTGTTTTGGTCATAGAATATATCCGCAAATTTAAAGGTATGGTTAGAGCTTTAAATTCATATATAAGCTATATATTGCTTGAAAATTTTAATATGCTAATATTCTAGAGCTTTTTTTGGCAATATAGATTACCGAACTTATTTAAAAGGTAAGTTCAGACCACTGAAAACAAGATTAAAGTACTGGTCTTATAAAGGCAACTCTGGCCCTCTATATAAACTATAAGCTACTGATATTCTTTAATAATTTAAAGCAGATAAGGTATCCATATTGCTCTATTTATAGAAACAACATCAGATTAAAAGGAAATTATATTTGAAAGGGAATTATAAACTTCCCTTCCCAAATGCTGATATACTTTAATCATTTGGAGCAGACAAGATATCCATACTGGCCTTTAATTAGAAGGAAATTATATTTGCCAAAAGTGGTAATGAATTTGGCAGGGCAGTATCTACAACTATGGATTTTAATTACTGGCTAACCAAATTTGCATTTCCTGTTGTCCAGCCAGCAACGCTTCGACGCTTCAACGCATTTTTGTCGTATGCAAATCTGTAAATTGAAACGCCTCGAAATGAATCACATTAAAGTGTGGAATTGGAATGCATTGCCAGTCTGCCAGCCAGCCAGTCAGCCAGTTGTTTTTTGGGATGGTTTCATAAATAACACTACCACAGACAGGTTTCTGGCTAAAATGCAAACGCAACACGCAGCCAAAATAAAAAATCATACAAAAAAGAGAGTGAAGTTTGAGGCCAGCAAAGAGTGAGTGTGAGTGTGAATCATAGCCATGAAAACAGGGCCTTGGAATCTTTAAATTCGTACACTTGGAGTGAGTAGTTTCATTTTGCTGCTGGCTGGGGTCAAATAAGCGTAATAATTATTTGATTAATCATCAAAAGAGTTTTATAACATGTTTTTTCTTTAGCCGGTTGCTTATGTCATTGACTCGCTGCTTTTGAGCGCCGAGTGCTAAATATACAAAAATTAACAGGCCTTGGTTATCTATGCTCAACTCCATAAAACAAAAAGCACACTCTACACTCTACACTCTCCGCTCTTGAGCTTATCAGTGTGTGTGTTTCTCAATTCTCCATTCTTTTGCGCTTTCCGTTTACAGTTGCGGAGAAAAAAAAAAGCGATAGATAGGCATTGTGTGTTGCTTATCGCCAATCGCAGTTTATCAATAGCCTTATTTAGCCGATTTGATTGACGTATGAAATAAATAAAAAATATATGTATATAAAAAAAAAAACACGTAAGCAATGTATAGAAATAAAAGTGTGCTAAAGAAACGTGTTCTCAAACATTGATTCTACATCCTAAAATCAGTTCTACATTTATCTAACTTCTGCAACTAGACGCTCTTTAATGTACTACAAGCTCTTCCATTTAGAAATATATATAGATAGATTTTGTTATTATCAACTTTATTTGCAAAAAGGTTATAATTTCAATTTAAATAGTTTTCATTAATAATGTGTTACATAGTTTTATATATATTATATATGTATATAGTACTATATGCATTTGTTTAGAATTTATTTACGCTTTACATAACGCACATTTGCATTTTTCAAAATTTATACAAAAATATTTCATAAACCCAACCAATTTAATATAATAAAAAATACAAAAAAAAATATATATATATGTGTATATAAAGGATCAATTTGACAATTACAAACTTATTTTGTTCCAATTTTTGTTGGGATATGTTTATGGTGTACATATAGTATACATACAATAGCAATAGCATTATTTGTTTAATTTGCTCCACAGTACTTTGAGTACACTAACAGTTCTTGAAAGGGGCGATTGCTTAACATTTACTTTACATAGATCAGATCATTATACATAACGCGTACATGAGACAGTTTACAATCAAAAAATTTCATAGATTCATTTAGGATTTACTTGATCTACATATATATATATATTTTATATAGAGACATACATATATACATAAATACAATTGATCTTGACTAATACAGTAGTTACAATTTGCATAGTTATTTAAATTTAGATATATATATATATAGATTTGTATATCGTATAACGGGGCGGCATGCTTGCATAATCTATATCTATAGCAGCACTTTATCAATCATCTTCTTTATCATTATCATCTTCGATTTAAGCACAAGTTTTACAATATATCAGCACCTGTGTTGCATCCTGTCGCTGATTCCTGTGCCAAAAAAATTCATCTAATTCACATTCTTGGATTTTAAATTAATCCAAAGTTTGTTTCACTCAATTTTTTCTTAGTTTGTTTGGTTTGGCATAGAAATCAGTTACAGCTCAAGTATTGTTATCATTATTATTATTATTGTTGTTGGTGTTGTTTTGTGTGGAGGATAAAGTTGAAAGTTCACCAACAGCAGCAGCAGTACTAATTGCATTGTTATTGTTGTTGTTGGCAATTGTTGTTATTGGATGACATTGTTTACTATTACTGTTACTGTTACTGTTGTTGTTGTTATTATTTTTACTTAAAGTAATTAAATTGGTATTTAGCTGCACCTCATCGTATTTCTTGTCAGCCTCCTCAGCAAGGAAACGCGCTTCCTTCAACTGATTCTCAAGAGCGTCCATGCGTTCTTCATCGGCAAGGGCGCGATTCTCAAGAATCTTGCGAGCACTGTACATATAAGTACATTATATATATATTATATATATGCGTTGCGACCATGCCCATAGAAGACAGTGACCAAGTTATTGTATATATCGATGATTTGTCATTTCGGACATCATTTTGTTGGTACAGCCCCAATAGATAAACGTTGTGAATCATTCGACGTCATCACATCCACAGCGGTGTAGAAAGTGTCGAGTTGTTGTTGTTGTAGTTGTTGTTGACATTATGACAAAAAACAGATGGAATCGCAGTGATACACACACATAGAGATATATATAGACATTTTTTGTTTTGTTTTGGGTGTTTTTTTTTTTGGTATTTTGATTTTTAGTCGATTCCGTAGTTATAGAGTTTTGAGAATTTTTTGCAGAAAGAAACAAGAATTTGTTGTTGCTTGTTGAGTTTAACGGTTAAAAATTAAAAAAAAGAACAGTACAAATATAACAGTTAGCTGAAACATCGCTTTGTTGTAGAGTTTTCGATTAATCGAAAATTAATCGAGTTCATTTTACTGTGTACTTTAAGTGTTGCAAGTTAACATATGTGAAACTTTTCTACGTAGTCCAATTGGCGGACCGCAATGCAATGTTTTAGCTTTAAAATATTTGAATACAGCCAGTTACTAATACTACTAATAACTAATACTAATAAAATACACATGCCATTACAATATCATTACAATGTGTATATACATAAGTACTTATAGACTATATATACCAGTTGATCTGATCAGATCTGTTGCTCCATGATTCCGTGCTGCGGTCGACGTATAACTTAACAACTAAAAGCTGCTTACAAAAATTGTACTTAAATATATAGATATGTTATACCTTATGAGTTATTTCAAATAGAGAGCGCTGTATTTAACCCACAACCTAATTAGTAACGGTAAGTTTCGACGCACCTAACCTCAAAAGAAAACCAAAGAGAAAAACGACAGGAAAAGAAAGAGAGATAACTAATAACTACTAAAAAAATCCTAATAACCCTAATGCCCTATTATAACGTTGTTTTGAGTTTGTAGATAATTATATACCTCTTCATATTTCTTATCAGCTTCTTCTGCAATTAATTTTGCTTGCGCTAATTGATTCTCCAATAGAGCTACTTTGTCATCTTCCATATTTGTGCGATTTTCAAGCGCTTTTCGTATCCTAAATTCACAAAAGCAATTATTAAAGAGCATATATATAGATTTCAAGCACTTGAAATAGACTTAGTTAGACCTGTAGAATCTTAACAATTACATAATAATTGTAATTCATTTAAGATAATTATTTAATTAAGAGATAATAGTAGATAATAATATATTATATATAGATATAGAAAACATGTACTAACCGTTCGCTCTCATCTGCAGCCTGAGAGGCTTCCGACAGCTTGGCTGTGGCGGAACCCAGACGCTCCTCAGAGCGTTCCAAGTCTTCTTCGAGCAATTGAATGCGACGGTTCAATGCAGCGACCTCAGATTCGGCCTATAAATCAAAAAATATGTCCAATGTTCGAACGAACAAGACAATATAGCGAAACCGTAGCATATAACGCTTAAATATTATGGACTTAAGTTAACTTAATAGACTTAAACTTAGCCCTAAAATTGCAAGAAATACACTCAAAATGTTTGCTACTTTTGGTATTCAAATAATAATAATCTGTTTTAAGCCCTAATATTTGCGTCTCTCTCCCTTTAACTAATATAATATTTCCCTAAATAAACTAATTTGTAGTCGACCGCAGTGGTTTTGTGTGTCCATCTGAAAGTAAAGCTGCTTTTTTTTTTCGTAGTCCACCTTTGCGTGCGTTTTAGCCGGGTCAGAAGAGCCCTAAACATTTGCAGTTGTAATCGATAACAAACAGGCGTAAGCAGCAGTAAAGAAGCCAGCCAATTATTTACAGACATATCGATTTCACTGCTTATCTGTTTTAGCAAGTTGGCAGCCCCAAAAGATAGGCAACAGCTAATATAACGGCTAAATGACGTCAACACTTGAACAACCTTGCCGAAAAATGAAAACAATTTCAACGTGTCAAAGTTTTTCCCAGCAAATGACTTTTCCAAAAACAGTTGAGAATATAATATATATATATATATATATATATATGCCCATTAAAGAACGGAAAATATTTGACATTGACACCACCGTCGCTTGCGATTGCCTTTTACAGGCAACAAATAGCACAGCAATTTGTATGAGAAACATACAAAACGTTAAAAGCGAAAATGAATTGAATTAAATTGTGTGCAGCAGCAACGCCCAAAAATGGCTTAAAACGACTTTGACCAAATGCGGCAACAATTGGACAAGGCAGTCCAGTCCCAGAGCCATATCCACTGTACGAACGGGATGGTTAGTTAGCTTGGCTTTGCCAATTTTGCATTGCCAACATAGTTATATATGTGCTATGTGTGCTGTTTGTTGAGTGACGCTTAGAACGTGTCGTAAAAGTATCGTGTGATTATGAATTGGAACCAAAAGCCAAAACCACTGTGCCGCTTCGGCTTACGTCATCGTCCAAACAGTCGACGACGACGGCAACGACGGGCAGCATACAAAACAAGCACATAATAAACGCAAACTCACTCACACGTAAGTTTTAAAATAGGGGGAGAGCTTTCCAAACAACAAAAACCGTTGATGAAGCAACACACACAGGCACAAACATACTCAACTCAGAGCAGTAGAAACAACAAAAATGCCAAAAAGCAGCAAGCAAGAAAGAAACACAGAAAAAAAATACACATTGAGCTTGAGTTTCGTTGGGTTTCGTTGAAAACTAGCGGGAGTCATGAATGGGTGCGACAGGGACAGAACTAGATGAATTTTGGTCTTTGCTTTGAACTCATTAACAAAACGTATTGAAGATTAAACGCTTTTTTTCTGTTGCTGTTGTTGTTCAACTCAAGACCACAAAAAGAAATGCAAAGACAAACAGAACGAGTTTCAAGGTACATAAGTGTGAGTGAGACAAACGATGACCGGCAAATAAGTTAAATAAAATAAAATGCTAATAAATAATAAAAGCCATGAGTATGCAAAAGCTGCATGGCTAAGAAATTGTACATAAAAAAAAAACATTGCTAACGGCTTAGTCACACACACCTTGAATTTATTATTGTTTTTTTGACTCGAATTGCCGTGGCAACCGAAAAACAAAATAAAGCAATAACAATTAAATGTAAGTAAAACGCAAGAGTGCGTAGGGTGTGTGTGTATGTTTGTCTGTTTTTAAATGTTATATATGATGCATTTTTAATTATGAACCGGAAAAAAAAATAGTGGTAATAATTTTCAACTTGTAAAGCGTATAAAAGCGGCGGCGCCCTCAAGCAGAAAATTTGCCCCTTTTTATGTGTTGTGTGGCGGGTTTCATAGCAACCAGCTATGTGTGTGTTGTAATCTCGCACCGAATTACGACATACTACGCATACTTATAGCAGTGAGAGAGTAAAAGGCAACAAATCAAAACCAATTTGTCACAATGAGGCATTGGAAATTATCAGTGTTCAATTGCATGACAACAAACAGTGATTGAGAAAGGGAAGAGGAGAGGGGCGAGAGCAAAGCGAGGGAGAGGAGAGGGACAAGAGCAAAAAGAGAGAGAGAGAGCGAGCGACAGAGAGGATGAGCAACGTAAATGACATTGAAAAGCATTGTCTAAAACAACAAAAAAATAAATAACAATAAAGCACATATTATGCTTTGTTTTTAGCTTTTGTGGTGTGGGGAACAACACTAAAAACTAAACGTCAATCACTTGACAAAAGCGTGGAACAAACAAACAGCGAAAAAAAAAAGCAGAGCAAAAAAATGAACTAACAACCAAGAGCTTAACCGCTAACGGGGCATAGACGAAATGAGGGTACGAAATGGCTGATGAAAATTGGAATTGGAATTGGAGGAGTGCCGTTTTGTTGCTTGTTTTATTTTTTTGTTTTTTTTTTTTTTTTCTTCTTTTCTTTACTCTGTTTTTCTGCTATTTTTATGCAGCATGTGTGCTTAGTTTTACAACATTTCAGAGCTTTAAGGCAAAATGCAAAAGTGAATTTCTTTGATTCTTAAAGTTTCACGCAAGAGCGCGAAATAAAAAAAGAAGTGACGTCAACACAATGTGGTCATTGTGCTGCAAACAGTGATTGCTCACATAGATACACACACATACAGACACACGAGCCCTACATAACTCACACATTGCTCAATTGTCTAATTAGAATTGAATTAAGCGCACATAAAAATTAAATGGGACAAGACAATGAAGAGGGGGAGAGGGAGAGAGGGGCTGGGGTTTACAATGTGCCAAAAAAAAGCTCATATGTATATAAAAATATTATTCAGTCATTTATCATATAAAACTCATAATTAATCGAATTTAAAACACCGCTAAACCGTGTGTAGAAAAGCCGGTTTTCTTTTGTCTAGTTTTTCTTCTGTGCTCTTTCTTCGATTTCTGTGCACAAAGCATACAAGATATGCTAATGTGGCGATAAGACATTTCAACATAAGAAATTTTCGAAAGGTGAATGAATTTTGGTCACATAGTAGATAACAGCAAAAACCAGAAGAAGATTTTAGCTACTGGATATGAGAAGAAGAAGAAGAAGCACACTATAGAAATTTATAACAACAAAAGTTGAAGTCAAAACAGCAAAACCCAACGAGGAACACAGAACAACAACAACAAATGTGGAGAGCGAAACCAACAAAAGAGAGCGAGAGTCAGAACTTAAAGAGAGCGGCGCATACATTTGTGACAGACTGTCACTGAAGAATAAAACAGTTGTGTGTATTTGTAGTTGTATCCATTTGTGTCTCAGTAACTGTGTGCGTATGTATTTGCATTGGAAACATTGAGAGAGCAAGCGAGCGAGAGAGAGAAGAAGAAGAAATGCTTGCGGCTGCTGCTGCTGTTGTGCTGGCTATGTTGGAGCCCTGTCTGTTACTTGGGTGCCCTGGCAGATTAATTTTTCGGATACCAAAAGTAGCAACACTAAATATTGTATTGTATTAAATTGTATACGGATTGAACGGATAACGGTTGTTCGCAGGCTTACTTCTTCGCGTCGGACAACTTCGAGCTGAAGGCGCTTATGAAATTCCTCGCATTCATCTTTATACTTTTCCATTTCTTCTTTGGTCTGACGCATTTTCTTCTTGAGTACATCCAAGAGTGTACCTTGTGGAATGCTGGTCGTCATGTTTGTGCTTGTTTAGTTGTAGTTGTAGTTGTGGGTGTTTTTTTTTTTTGACAAGTGTTTACACTTGGACTTTTTGCTTTTGCGTTGGCAGATGAGAGATACTCAAATGGGCGGTTTTTTTTGTCGGCAGTTGGCACTGACTTGAAGCACACTTGTTGTATTGACTTTTGCCCGTTATTTTTTTGTAATTGAAATACAAATTTCTATTTTCTGCTTTCAACTATATGGCAAGCACCAATATTTTTTTTTTTCGTTTTTTCGTTTTTTTAATTTACGAATTTAAACACACGCACGTAGAACGAAAGACGAAACGAAGCGACGACGACGACACAGACACAGACACAAGAGTATGCGCTAACCACCGGTTTTTTTTTGCTTTTTCGTCTTCTTCTTTCTTTCTCTTCTACTACTTTTTTCTTCTTCTTCTTTTACTGGTTTTGGTTTGCTTCGTTGCTGCTGCTGCTACTGCTGCCTGTCGTCGTGTATGTTTTTTTTTTATGTTGTTTTTTATGTTTTATTAATTCTGTGCAGATTCTTTTTTGCACTTGGATACACAATTAATGGCTTTTAAAAATACTTGAAAATATTTTTATTTAGTGGCAGAAAAACTGCAGAGCAACTACACACGCACACAGGCACACACACGAGAAACGAAGAAGACGATAAAACGACGCGAGTCTGCGACTGACATTTGTGAGTACGTAACTGGAAATGAACCGCTGAAACACTTTGCATGCTCATGTCTACACGAAGCGGCGGTGGTGGTTTAGTTCAGTGTGCGACAGAGACAACTATTGTATCGTACGTGTGACTTTCCAGTCCGACAGTGTGCCTCGCCTATGTGTCGTCGTTGTCGTCGTTCGTTTGTTCGTACGTACATATGTACGTGCTCGTGTGTATGAGTGCGACAGCATGTTTGTCTATATGCGGCTTTCCCGGCTGGAAAACCTGTTAAAGCCGCTAAAAATTTCAATCGACTTGTTGTTGTTGTTGTTGTTGTTTTTTGCATTAATTAGTAAAGAAATATTTCAGATTTTTGCCTTTTTGCTGCCTCTTCAATGCAAATAATATTATGCAAAATTCCGAGCGACTGGCCCGAGTTGCCCATTTGGCCAGTGTAAATGAGTAATCGGCCTGTCATCGACTATCGGCAGATTACATGTACTAGTGGGAGAGTGTGTTAGCTAGTTAAACCTGCCGCCTTCTCTCTCACCTCTCACCTGACAACAAAAACAACAACAACACACAAGATAATTGTATAATACATATACAGCATATAATGCCGGTGCTTTATCAGGCTTATCAACACGCAAGCAGAAGCAGCAACAGCAGCAGCAGCAGCAACAATGACTAATCAGTTGTGGCTACAATGTTAAGTGTGCGTTTTGCAGCTGGTGGTGGATTTTGTTTGTTTGTTGTTGCTGTTTTTGTGTTTGTTTTCCATGATCCTGTGATGTGTGACAGGTTGCGATTGCCCAAAAAAATTATTATTGTGTGTATTTCGATAACGATAGTCAAGTGAGCGAAAGAGAAAAAGAGAGAAACTGAGAGCAACAAGTGTGTGTGTTTCGTATTTGGTAAATGACATAATTGTTTGATAATACAACAAATACAACAAATTGCCAAATGGTACAGAAATATTTTCAATTTTCAATTAAATGAGCACGCCTGCCCATATTTAGAAATGCGACGGCATTGAAAAGAAATTAAAAGTAAACGTCAGTGTCATACACACATTTATGTATGTGCATGCACTGTACGAAACGAAACACTACCAAAGTGGGGGGTAAAACATACACACACACACACACGCCTTGTACGAAGGTCATTGGCGTTTTTTTTTTTTATGTTCTGCTGCGAGAATAAAAACACGTAAAGAACGTGTCGTGTGTATGTGTGTGTGTGTGTGTTGCAGCAGCGAACATTAATTTAATTTAATATAAATAATAATTGTATGGTGTGTGTGCCTTAAATTGGCGAGCCAAGTTTACAAAAGAAAAAAAAATTATGTACGCTTTTGGTCGAAAACGTTTTAGCGGCTGTGGCCATTTATGGAGTTTTCTACAACTAAAATAATTGTGTGTGCCTCTCCTCCTCTTTACCAACCGCCCTCTCTTTTGCACTCTCTCTCTCTCTCTCTCTGGCAGTGTGTGGGGGTGCCATTTTGAGCGCTGCCTTTTACAGGAGTTGAAGTGCGCACGCGAGAAAGGGAAAGCAACAGGTGTGTGTGCTCAAAACAGCAGTACAATGTGCCGTTAATCGGTCAAGAATGTGCAGAATATGCAAAATTGCGTAACTAATTAAACAATTGCCGGTGGCAATTAAGTAAACACACATGTGTATTTGCTGCATAAACAATTTAAAAATAGTTTGCTGCTGAGCAATAAAAACAAAGCTGTGTTAGAAAAACTAACGACGGACGACTAACTTAGTAGACAACTCAATTGGGTCAAGATTTCCAACTAGCGACTTTTGAAACGGGGCCACAAAAGGGTTAAAACAGAATCAAACAAACGAACGTACGAACTTACGAAGCAGCGCTAAAGAAAGTAGCCAAGAAGAAGAAACGGACAAGAAGAACACAACAGCGAA
Source organism: Drosophila tripunctata (assembly GCA_035047385.1). Lineage (NCBI taxonomy): Eukaryota > Metazoa > Arthropoda > Insecta > Diptera > Drosophilidae > Drosophila > Drosophila tripunctata. The sequence continues at coordinate 1,532,320 of JAWNPS010000326.1, read as the reverse complement.
GACGACGACGACGACGACGTAATCGCTTTGCAATGTGCAAAACACACATACGCACCCGTCAGTACTGGTTGCAGGAAACGTGAAAAAGGCTTAGGTGAATTTATGAATCACACAGCTGACACATGGAAAGTTGTGACATGCCCATGGGTCGAAAGCCCGTGGCAGAAATTTTAGTCTTGGACATGAACCTTACCAATCGTATGCGATTTTACGACTGTTTCAGGTCTGACACAAACTGAAGGGTTATCAGTGCGTCTGTGTGTGTGTAAAATAAAGAGCAGCGTAAAACAAAAAAAAATTGGAGCAGTCATAGACGAAAATATAGCAAAATACAGTACAATTGGAACCTAACCAAACTTTTAGTATGACTTGTTTTTGGCTAAAACGTTCTGCAGCAAAGGTGGCTTGACGAGGAAGATAAAATAAAATAAATAAATATGATTAGTAGTAGTAAAAAAAACACATATGGTTTATAGAGACACCCGTGCCTCCCTCCCACACCGCTAATTACCCGCTTGAGTTGCGTGTTCATAATGTTATGCAGCTCGTTGCGTATTATGTTGAACTTCATCATCGTGTCCGAACTGAAGATGGAGCGCCCGAATGCCAATCCTGGATAATCGGCACAACGTCCCTTATTACGTCTCGCCTCTCGTTCAGCGACAATTTCCGCCGCTTCGCTGGTGCAGCGCAACTTGGACCATTCCGCTGTCTGTGTGTCCTCATCATCGGCATTGAGCACTATGCCCTCATCCAAGGCACCGCCACTGAGATCTGTGGCCAAACTATCGCTGCTGGCCTCCATGACGCCCACTGCACGTTTATTGCGCTCCTTTTTACCACCCGATGATGTTGTTGATTTCTTTTTGCGTTCCGATTTGTCCTTTTCCTTATCCTTGTCGCGACTCTTTTTCTTCTTCTGCTTTTGTGCAGTAGTGTCCTGTGGTGGCACAGTGGTTGGCTGTGCCTGCTCCTCGGTGCTTTTGCTCATGCTGCTCTCATCTGTAGGCGTTGGACTGTTGCTGCCCACCGAATTGGAAGTTGTTAGCTGCGAATCGGTTAAGGGCAAACTAAGTAAACTGCGATTGGGTTCGGTTTCTGGCTCGGTATCGGCTGGCAGTTCGCCGCGCAGATTGGACAGCACACCCTTGGAGTCGCCGCGATAGAGTGCAGCTAAAATCTCCTGGACATTGGGCACCTGCAGCGGACGGCGAGTGCCCGCAAAGCGTGGATGATGCTGATGGCCGCGTCGCTTTAACGATGACGGCACCAGCGGTGTTGAGTGTACTGAATTGGAAGTGGAATTTGTATTGTTGGTGCTGTGACTACCTGCACCGCTGGTGCTGGAGAGCGCATCATCATCATCATGGGACGACATGTCGTCGTAATCGTCGTCGTCGTCGCTCCAACTGCTCCAACACTCCGAGTCACTTTCCTCTGCTGCTGATGGCTGTTGCAACTGCAACTGTTGATATTTATCGTATAATTGTGCTATATACAATTCGGTCGCCTCATCGTAGTACAGCAGATTATCGAGCACATTTAGTTGCTCCTCAATGGAGCACCAACGTGAAGACAGCTGCGATTTAGTGCTGCTGCTGCTGACGCCACGCTTACGTGCTGGACGCTGCTGCTGCTGTTGTTGTTGCTTATTTAGTTTGTTAACACTTTTGTTTGCAATAAATTGTTTATTTGCATTTAGCAGGCGTTTATGACGCTGCTGCTGCTGTTGCTGTTTTTGTGTTGTTTTTGTCTGCTGTCCTGCAGCAGCTGCGCTGCTACCTGCTTTATATGGGGATTGTTGATATTACTATATTATCGACTATCGATAACGCGATGCCTGTGCAAATTATCGCACAAAAGCAGCTGATTTGCATACATGGCGTTATCGATAGCGATATTTAAGTGTGACCAGGCAGCGTGTGTGCACAAGGCAAGGCAAAGGTATTTATTAATTTTACTTTTATTTAACATTACATTTGATATATGCCTTTGCCTTGTGCACACATTTGCTGCGTGTTTTTTTTTTTGCATTTATACTTGTTGTTTTATTATGACGCGTTTGCTTTTGTGGTTGCTTATCGTTGCCGCCACTGGTCAATAGATGGCGGTGGGCACGTTTTATTTGATGTGCAAGCGTTTGTCTTCTGGCCGCGTTGCCAACGAGTTTTTTGAATAGCGGCGTTTGCGTTGCCGGCTTTAATGAAGCCGTTAACGTTGCTGCTGATGTTATTGTTGTTGTTGTTAAAACAGCTGTGTTTTTTGTTGCCACCGGCGCTTTCACGTGTACGTTATGCGTTTGTGTTGCACATTTCGCACTATTTGTTGCTGTTTTGCTGCCGCTGCTGTTGTTGTTGTTATTGTTGTTTGGTTTGTGTTGCTTTTGCTTGGGTTTGATTGTTTTTGTTTTTGTTGTTGCTTGATTTTTGCTGTAACTCACTTTTTGCCACTCATATGCATTATTAACTTTAGCAGTTCCTATTGTTAATGTTTTTTCGTACATATTAATTATGAGTTGTTGTTGTTGCTTGTGATGTGATGCGTGTTGCTGCTGTTGTTGTTGTTGCTCAAACAGCTGTGCTCATAGTACCGTTAGTTTTGAGTCTTTTTTCTATTTTTACTGATGATTTAATGCGGCTCTTTTTTTTTTTGACTCGCTTTTCATTCAAATTTCAATCGCGCGTTGAAATTAGCAAAAAGGAAAATTTTCGTATTTTGGCCAACTTCCGCTACACGTTTAGACGTCAAATGAGTTGTTGTTTTCGTTGTTGTTGTTGATGTTCTTCTTGTTGTTGTTGGCGTTGTAACGTATTGCGTTTGATTTGTTTTATGTAATTGAAAAATCACTAAGAATTTATTTAAATTTAATTAAATAAAACTAGTGTCTTTTTCTTAGTTTTAGTTGGTTAATTAATGCAATTATTGTTTCAACTCGAGTTTAATTTATGTTTTTCCATTTAATTGAAATTTTTTGGTTTTAATTTTGTATGCGGCTTGCGGCAACAACGGTGGCTGCTTGCTGCTTTTTCGGCCCCTCCGACAGTTGTGGTGTTGCGCTGTATGTGTGCGCTGCGCTGCGCTATGCGATAATTTTGTGTGTGGCCATGCGCCGCACTCTCACTCATCTGCTGATCGCGAGCTCTCTCTCGTTAGGGCCGGGCGGCGGCGGCGCTCTCTCTCTGTGCGAGTTGGGGGAGCATTCACGCCTGCCGCATCCCCATGTGCGCAAGTGAGTCAGCATTATGCACACATCTGTATATTGTACACGTATTTGTGTTGCACTCATTGTTTTTAGAAGGGGAAAGGAGTGAGAGCTAGGAGTGAGAGCCCCAACGCCCACTCATTCACTCACTCTCAAAATTGGCCGTTCTCTATATTGTTGTTGTTGTTGCTGTTAATTTCATTTTCGTTAGTTTTAATTGTCTTGCTGCTGCTGCTGGTGTTGCTCTCTTTATCATATTTTCGCATATTACTCAGCGAAGTTTTTTATGTATCTCAAAATCATCGTCATTATCTATTTAAGTGTCTTGTGGGCAAAACATAATTTCCTTGATAATATATTATGCCTTGATAATTTGTCAAAATATTTTATTTTTTATGTTCTGCGATAAGTATTTGTTGTTGTATTTATTGTATTTACTTATACAAGATAGTAAAGCTGGTTACCTGTAGGTAGACACGCCACTAAGCAAAATTTTTTGAATCGCTGCCAATTGGCGACGCCATTTTGGATGCCAATAAAAACAGAAATACAAAAAAATAAAAACGAATGTCCTTGAAATACTTTCGAGTCTCGTTGTACAAATGAAATAGAGAAAGAAAAAAATGTGTATTTGGAAACGCAACTAGCCACCGAGGAAAAGTTAAGAAAAATGTGCGGCGCTATTTTAATTTTTCATAGTACACAATTTGCCGAGCAAATATTTTGGCAAAGCCAAAGAAAAAGCAAAATCAAAGTACAAAGCACAAAGCAAAAAGCAACAAAAAAAAACACACACATACTTTTTGGCTTTTGCCTTTGCGTTATTTGATACACACATACATACAGGCAACACGCCTCGCTCTCTCTCTCCCTATCTTTCGCTCTCGATAGCTATTTTGACTCACACGCATTTAAAAATAGCATTCGTGAGCGGCGTTGCCAACAGTAAATAAGTTTATATCTTATTTGAATTTCCATTAGAAAATTTTCGAAAAATTTTTGAATTTCAAATGTACAAACATACAAATGGCATTTCCTTCAACAATTTCCAAAGTTTTTCCGTAAAGGTGTCAAACAAATTAGCCTCAACACGTTAAATATGAGATGAGTTTTATATGGGCCATATGACCATATGGCATAGATTTTTCGATCCGTCAACGTCCCCCCAAAAATTGTAATACAGTTTGGCTGTCACCAAAACGTTTAAACACATACTCTATATGTATAGAAAGTCGTAAAAATCTTACGCTAGTGTAGATTTCAAGTGTATTTCTTGCATTTACTTGATTTCTGAATTTGATATATAAGTAGTAAGAATCTGAAAAGTATTCTATGGGAAATTTTCAAATTTTTGTTTGTTTTCCAAACATACATTAATATTAATGATCTCACTTTGTTTAACCTGAATGTATTTATAGATTTCTCTTCTTTTACTTATATAACTCTAGTATTACTGCAAGTTTTTTGGAAAATTGAAAAGATTTGTATGTAGATTTTTTACAAATACTGAAATTTGTTTTTCTAGTTCAATGAGAATAGCAATTTCAATAGATCTTTCAAAAATTAAATTCGATTTTTTCGATTTTATAAACTGGAGTAAAACTTTGATAATAATTTTAAGAATATTACTTAAAGTTTTGAGTAATTTGAAAAGAGCTATACTCATACAGAAATATTTCTAGGTAGGAATATACCAAAAGCAGTATTGCTAGACTTTTGCTTTATAAATTAAACTCTTCTATGAGATGTAGAGACTTAGTAAATGTTGTAAAATAAATATAAATTAAATATTTTGAAAAATAACTCAGCTCTAAAGTTCCAAAGCTCTGACTTTAAATTAAACGTTGATTTAATGAAACTAAAACTCAATTATCTGATCTTAAAACGTTCTTAAATTTAACTCAATAAACTCAAAATCAATTTTACTACTTTATAACAATGCTGTCTTAAGACTATACTAGTGACGAAAGCTAGTAGAATTGAATGCTTGTACTTACGTTCTGCAGAGCCTTGTTCTTCTCCTCCAGCTTGCCGGTGACCAGAGTAAGGGCTTCCTGGGTCTGATCCAATTCGTTTTCAACGGTCTGGATCTTCTTTTGGAGCTGGCGGGCCTCCTCCTCGGCCTGCAGGTGATACGAGTGGATGCAACAAGTACGAATTAGCAAAATTATGTATTAGAAAAATTGCATGTGTTAACAAGTTAACGGCCTACAATTACGGCTCTTTGTAATAACAAATGGGGTTTTTTTTTTCTTTTTCTTTGTCTTGTTTTGTATGGGTAAGTGGGTGTGGATTGTGGATTGTGGGTGATGGGTGGGGGTATATATGGGGCAGTGCAACATGTGGCATGGTTGAGTGCTTACCTTTTCGGCGCGGGTGTTGGCATCGCGTGCCTCCTGTTCGCAGACGAGAGCACGTTCCAAAGCTCCATCCTTGTCGACTTTCATCGCTTGCATCTTCTTCTTGATGGCATCCATGGTGGCTGGTTTTTTGTTTTACTGTTACTCGAAAGAAACTGAAAAAAAAATAACAACAGATTATTTTTACAACTCTTGTACAATGCGTATGCAATAAAAGTAATAGCGAATTCTGCAAATTAATCAAAAACAATAAAATGAAAGTTCAATTTAAACATCTTTCATTTCTCTTGCGGCGCTGCCAACTTAACAATGCGGCGCTGCCAACTTAACAATGCAGCGCTGCTAAGTTAACAATGCGGCGCTGCCAACTTAACAATGCGGCGCTGCCAACTCTTACCGTTGACACTGTCTTAGAATCTCAATCTCACGACCATTGCAAATCTTAAATTCAATTTGAAAATCAAAACATTTGACACAATTCTGTGTTAACTCTCTACTTAGAAATGCTCACAGCTTCGGTATGCCGCATGTGAGCTGCATAATAACTAGCTATACATATATATTTCGTATAGCCCATCTTAGTTCTCGGTTTGTTTTTACCCCTGTTTTTTTTTTTTTTTTTTTGAGTACAAACAAAATCGTGCGCTACGCCTCACTGACTATTGCTTTAAATGATTTACTGTGAGATGATTGACCAGAAAACCACACAAAAAACAACAACAACATCAACAAAGAACCATAAAATACGCCAGTAAAATATTAAAATCAGTCTGTTTCAGCTAAGAACAATAAAAGAGTATGAACCCAATAAATACTGAGTGCACATTTTAGAAGCTACAATTAATGTTTAAGTACTTGGAAAAGTTCATTGATCAACGCAAAATTGATATACTATTTTTTTATTATACCTGGGTATATTTAAAGCAAAAATTAGCTAAGAATTTGTATACAATATTTCAGAGTGATTTAGATTCTAGATATATTTAGAAGTAGAGTAGACTAGAGTTATAAGTCTTTGAAAGTATCTTCTTCTCTATCAGCCCCTTTACACTCCGCTTCCGAACTCTTCTTAGAATTAAACACAAGTTCTCCAGTTGATAAGGTAGAGAATAAGAAATACTGGATAACTGACTCACTCGACAGGGGAAATTGTGGACTCAGCTGGTCGCCAGTTAAAATGGGAACCGGCTTTGGGGACAAACCCTGAATATACACATAGTATATAAGTAAAATACTTGACCAACATTTGGAATTTGTCCAGCCTAAAATACCACACTAATTGAGTCGGTATAGGTGTTAAGTAAGACCCCTTTCTTTGCTTATAATCGTATTTATTTCATATATTTATTTGTGTTCTTACACTTGAGTTTATTTTTAACACAATTGTTTACATTGCAACTCCTGAGGTAGTTGAGAGGCTTTTTGGCAAATGAACTTGCAGTTTTTAGACCCTGTACTTGAAATAAATACAGTATATACATCAACAAATTACAGTTTTTGAGATATCTCAACTGAACATAAAAATTTTTTAAGAATGGAACAATGATCATATAAAGAGCTATCAAGGGAATGATAGGTTCTAAATCAGTTATTAGCATAAAATAGTTTTGATCATATTTATATAGTATGTTATACAGGGTCTTCACAGTCGAATCGCTAAAAGTTATAGCTATCAAGGAAATGATAGGTTCTATATCAGTTATTAGCCTAAAATAGTTTTGGTCATATTTAAGATAAGTTTATAGTATACAGGGTCTTCACAGTCGAATCGCTAGAAGAATTAGCCTTTCTTACTACCTTTTTATACAAATTTTTGCAATGGTGGCAAATTGTTTTTTATATAGGTATGGACTGTCAGACAATTCAGATGTACAGACAGGCAGAAGGTATGGGTCTTTGGGAGGTATTATATATTATATGATATTGTATCGAGGTGACACAATGAATTATGTTTGTTGATTCAGCGAAAATCACACCGAATTTTATAATTTCGGCGTCTAGAACAATGGCAATGACATACATATGTATGTACAAACATATAAATATTTGGGCCTAAGCAGAATAAAATTCCAGAATATAGCAGTTAATGGGTTAAAAAAGCCGGTTCATGTTTTAAGCGCTACAAAGAGATTTGTAAAAGAACGATTTTAAATAATGATAGATAGGGTACTGCTAATGATATATAGGTGTTTAAATATAACGTTTATAAACTAAATTTTTTTAAATTTATTCGTTATGTTCATGGGATATATAAATACCTTAAATACTGGTTCTACCCAAAACGGCTGTCTTCTAACGCCTCAAAATTCAACCTGATTCTAGCATACAAAAAAATTTCCAAATTATCCATGACAAAAGAGAAAAAACAAAAACAACAAGAATTTTTAGTGTTATACATAAAAAGTTTCTTGTTTAGCTATTTTTAACACCTAGACATATGTATATGTATTCAAAATTTTTGGGTCTTACACATGTCTATAGGTATGTATATGTATAAATGAGAAAGCTTTTGAAAAGCTACACAAAAAAGTGTCTGCTAAAAATAACCAAACGGGGCATCTGTTGCATATATTTCCCAATATCTGTACCAAATGGATATTACTTAATACAAAGCTTTCTTGAGAAATTCGTGAGCACTTTGTTAATACAATTTGAACAATGTGCTCTATGGGTTCCATATCGAATTTCATAGATACACGAACTGAATACAGAAAGTTCCTGAAGCTCTTTTAAAGTTGCTTAGGTCCTGCCTCAACAATTTCTAGAGCAACTAGAAGATACATATATCTGTTTAACTTTAAGTACTAAGAGCATTTAAATTTATTTCTATATTTATATCAACTGCGATTAATTGAAATTTAAGCAGACAACTTGCGGTTAAGTTCACCAAGACATTGGATTAGTTGCGTTCTTTATTTTTTTTAGTTGTAATTATTGAAAATCTGTTTGGTTTAACCTCAATTTTGGGTTTTGAACCGCGTTGTGCTAAATGTTTGAAATACTTTTTGGGAGAAAATATGCAACTATTGCGGTTAGAATTTGAAAAACTCAGAGCACTTCACTTAGTTGCCTGTTGTTGATTATGTAATTATAAAAGTGAAAAACCTTTTGTGAATGTCCTTTTTAGTTTAGCATTAAATTTTGTATACATTTAGCACTTTTTTAATTAATTTAGTTTATTTGAACTTTCTATATAAACTTTATAGTTTGCATGATTTTGATTTTTAATAATTTATTTTGTACGTTTTTTTTTTTACTTACAAAACTTTTATTCGGAGTTATCCGCGACTTGAACGGATTGTGATGTTCAACTGAAAATATTTATTCAATATACTGACGTTCGATGCTCGCCGTTTTTCGATTTCGAGCTCTTTGTATCTGTGTGCGTGCTTGAGTGTCTTTGTGTGTGTGAGAGCGCGCTAAAGTAGCTGTCAGATACTTTTGGGCAAGCAGCTGCTGCCATGCGTTTTGCATGCTCAACATAAAAATCTCGCGGTTCGCTCAGATTTTGTTGTATTTTGGAACTGCATTTGATGGCGCTCAATTTACGAGCGCTTTTCTTTGCACAAGTGCGAAGAAGACACACTCAGCAAAAGAACATACAAAGCACACGCGTATATGTGTGTGTGTGTGTCTCTCTCTCTCTCACTCTCTTTCTTAGTGTTGCTTTCACCTGTTCCTTTTGCTTGCATTTGTATGCGTGTGGCTGCCTCACACTCTCTCTCTCTCTATACAAATTTCCCAGTATTGTTTTGAAAAAGCTTTATTTGCCAGTATTTTGGCTGTTTTTGAAATGTTGTCCATGTGTGTGTGTGTTGCTTTATTTATTTTCTTTTTGTTTTGTTTCTTTTTTTTTAATATATATATTTTGCAGCTATTTTTAAAATTCAGTTATTGATATGCCAAAAAACAAAATCTTGTTTCCCCAAAAAATTCTTACATATAATTTTTCAATATGTATACAATTTTTTTAATACATTTTTCAACGTCATTTTTGGCATGGAACAAGTGTTCTTACATTAAATCGCAAACAACAAATGCAAATGTTAATTAAATGAAAAAACCCAATCTATGACTCACAATTCATTGTACTACGTGAAAAATTAATAATTACATTTATAACTCATATTTGTAGGTTTGTTCGTATGCAGTTTCCGATTAACAGCTACAGATATTTTGCCTTATAAGTATGTGCATAGAGATACCATTTAAAGCGATTCAACACGCACTCTTCTTACTAAATATGTTCTCACATACGAATAGATAAAATATGTTTTAGCAATCAGTTTGGCTTTCTTAATTTTTTTTTTATGATTTTACTCTTAAGACATACATAAATGTATTTAAATTATGCATAATATTGCAATTGATATTATTATTAGTTAAAAACCTTGCTTCTTATACATTGATTTGTAGTAAAGTTTATGTTAAATAAAACTATGAAATTTCATTAAAGAGTATTTGACTTAAATGTCCATAAAGTATTCCAAAACGAATAGTGAATTCATCTATAGGTTCTTGAGTTTTGTATGCATCCAAATATATTTGTTCGGCTTCCGAAACGAATACAGATTAGTTTCAGCTTTGTTTTTGATTTCAATCATACAAAATGTCTAGTGTGGCCATGGCAAATAAATCAAATTTTGCTTTATTTAAACAAATTTAATGCCCATATAATATGCAAATAAAGGACATAACTAAAAACAGTACATTAAGTTATATAAAATCAGTTTTGTAGTCTAAGTTTTTAGTTTGTTATCATAAACTTTTGAAAATCTGCTTAATTTTATAAAAAAATTTAAATCTTTTCTGTTCTATATTAAACATTTAACTTTATTCAATTATTGTAAGACTCAAATCCTTTAAAAAGACCTAAGATCTATTAAATATTTAAATAGAGTTATATTAAAAGTATAAAATATTAGTTCTATCTCTATCAGTAATCGTAAATTTAAATGTATATATATTACTACTTACTTGCATGAAAAATTATTTGGAAAAATTCAATTTAGCAATGAGGGCACATACGGACATATGTACATACAAAGCGTACATGAATATATCTAACGGAATTTATAATTAAATCCGAGCAACACCCACATAATGACGTAATACTTTTCATTCAAAACATTTTGGCAATAGGCAGAGAGAAAAAAATACAACCAAATGGCATCATTAGAGTGGATCGGATGTACATACGTGTATATAGTGTATATTTTTTTGTATGCATTTGTATGAGAAAGGCCGTGGACTGATGGAAGGCATTGTAATAGCCAAAAGATCTCAAACAACTTGCTAAATATGAAAAATAAAATCAAGGCCATTGAACAACATGTGTAACATGTATGATAAACAACGGACTTTTCATATTTTGGATAGCTATGTATGTTCTGAAAAAAAAGAGCAATGAGAACTGGCTATAGGCGAGCGTGCCGACTTTAAAAGACCGTGTATTACCGTGAAACAATGTCAAGATTTGGCTTTAAACTTATTTATTTTATCTTTTTGAAAAACTTTTAAACATATTTACACAAAAATTTAGCATTCAAAAATGCTTAAGGTTCTACATTTTAAATAATTATGTAAACTGTTTTAACGAAAAAATTTAGTTTTATAATCATTGCCGATTAAAACCGATTGTTCAAATAGTTTCCGATATCAGATTTTTTATAAGAACTCAACAAACTTAGCTTTACCGTTTTGACTAATTATGTTGATCTAATATTTTTGCCTGACAAACTTAATAAGCCTTTGAACTATTCTAAATACATGGTCTAAAAAGTATATACTGTCTGCTTAGCAATTTCAACAAGTGCAAAATCTTGTTAGCAAAATTTGCAACCATATTTGGTGAAAATTGTTAAAAAACACAGACATACATACATTTGTATGTATAGAGGCTTCGGCCTAGGCGACATAATTTTTAATGTAAAAATAAAATAGCAACAAATGCTTGCAACAAAGCAAAGCAGCTTGCAATTTTTACAGGTAGGGTACAACAAAAACATGAAAAATAATCGTAGATCTATTGTCGATAGCCGATGACAGAAGCGGGGTGATTGGTGAGGGGACTGGACAAATCAGCGACGCTCTACGAGACGTGCGCGCTCTCGTGTGTCGACATCCCGCTGTGTTGATGACTCAATTCTCGCCGTGTCGTTGTCGCTGTGGCTCCTTGTGCATGATTTGAACTCGAACTGAAACTCAAACTGGTTGAGCTTTCGGTACTAAAAGGAAATCTTTGAAACGAGCCACTTGCCTTGCCTAGCGGCAGTCGCTGCTGCAGTCGCAGTCAACTGCATAACGGTCAAGGTGAACCAGAGGCGGCAGCGTTCGTTGCTTCAGTCCATATCAAATATCGTGGTGTGCAGAGCATGTGAGAAACTTTTTATTGTGCACTGTCAATTATTTGCAAAATACTTATGTAGACAAGCTTAGTTAACCTTGAACTTAACGCCAAATCGTATGTAAATAAAACAAACGAAAAATAAAAAGAAGCATGCACATTTATCTGTCAGCCGGAAAACAATTGCGAATTTGAAAATTTCTCTTGCGATCATTTAAAGAATTTGGCTCGGCACACGCCTCATTTGATTGACATCAAGGGCGTGTACATAAAAAATCAGAGCTATTTTTATAAATGCAAACAACAGCTGCATATATTAAATGATTGTGTGCAAACAAACTTAATTTATTTAAAATAATTCAAAAAGCAAGAACCGCCAAATTATCGCAATGCCTCCCAGTAATCGATAAATTTAATCAAAACAAATCTGTAGAATGCGCCCATCACATCCCTGGTTGCGGCAACTGTGTTATTATTTCATAACAAAAACAAAACACAAATTAAAATGTCTCTTGTAGATAAGTTGAATTATTATAGTAAAAAAAAATCAGTCAAATATGGAATACCCTTTCTAATTATGATGGTGGCCGGCTCCTTTGGACTGCAACAGTTCTCCAATCTAAGGTAAGCAACTAGTTTTATTTTTCATAGACCTCAATTCACATGTCATAACACATTTCTTGTTTGCCAGATATCAGTATTCCAAATTGCAGCCGGTGTCACCAGAAGAAATGAAAAAGTACGGCGTGAATATGAAGAAACGCCAAGAGGTGACGCTAGAAACAGAATATGATAAAGTCAAATCCATCGATATTGACAATTGGTCCAACAAACGTGGTCCGCGTCCGTGGGAGGAGAAAGATCTGTCCAATTCAACAGCAACGGCAAAGCAATAACTGCAATGGGCTTTATTTTAACATAGATTCAGCTTGTAAATAAAATTTATTAATTATTTTTATTAAGCATTTTTGATGTTTGTTGTGATTTTTGATGAAGCGATTGAAATGTTGCAGCCCTGAATAATCGGCGCAATATGTATGCTAGTGTTGTTTATTGTAGTTCAATTGACTGAAGCAGTTCTGTCGCTCAGTTTTTGCTGAACGAACGAATTGGTCTTTTAGTAGTGTTAATCAGTCGCTTTATGGTAATATTCGATTTTGTCATCAATAAAAACATTTTCGAGTTTAAGATTTAATGTTATTTATTATTTAAAAATTATAAAATATTAACAGATTGTGATCAATCTAGAATGTATTTCGTTCGTTCACTTAATTGAAAAGTTCAAACGAACTTATTCTGAACGATTCGACACAACACAAACTGAAGGGCTGCCAACCCGCGCAAATAGCCTGCAGCAACGCTTTGGCAAATATTTTCAATCCACAAATTGCAATAAAAATGGGAGAAGTAAAGCCAGTAAAAATGGATAATTGGTCGCCAACCGATGCAGCTACTTTGTTTGCCGATGGTAAGCTAACGATATAGTTATCATTCGATATGCTTAACCGCTTTTTCGCTTTGTAGGGGAGCGTGTGCTCTGCTTCCACGGACCGCTTATCTACGAAGCAAAAGTGCTCAAAACAAAACCAGAAACTACACCGGTCGAATATTACATACACTATGCGGGTTGGAGCAAAAAGTACGTTCACAGATGTTATAGTATGATAAATCATTTTATAAATCATTACACTTGTAGCTGGGATGAGTGGGTGCCCGAGAGTCGAGTGCTAAAATACAATGACGAGAACGTCAAGCGGCAGAAGGAAGTGTCGCGTCAGTACGGTGAGCGTTCAAAGAAGGATAACAAAAAGGGTAAGTAAAGGATTCAAAATAAACGCGACACTTCAACAAAAATCACTTCTAATACGCAGGCAGTGCAAAGGCTAAGAAAATGGAGCAAGTTGGCAATGAATCTCGTGCGTCGACGCCCTCCAAAGACGGCAATCCAACAGTGCCACCTATTGGTGTGACTAGCAGCAGCAGCAACACCACAAGCACACCTAGCTCCAGCAGCTCGACTGGCACAGCAGCAGTAACTCCAACAAGCAAAAATGACAGCAGCAACACAACAACAAGCAACAGTAGCAGCAGCAGCAACACTACAACAACGACGACGACGACACCAGCAACCACCAGTCGCAGCAATCGTAAGTCTACACAGTCTGCCACAGCAGCAATACGTCCAGGCACACCCAGCACGGACAAGAAAGAGGATGCACCAACTACTGCTGCTGCTCCTACTGCAGAGGATGTGGAAGATGAAGTTGTAGCGCCAGCAGCGCCTAAAACCAAACGGATTAGCACTCACAGCAGCAGCAGTAGCAGCGATCAACAGCGTACGTCCACCACAAGTAATGGCGCCGATGCCAGCAGCGCAACTACAGCTTCAGCACCGCAGCAACAGCAGACAACAACTACGACAGCTGCGGCTGCTGTTGCAACTACTGCTGCACCTGTTAGCGCAACGCCGGCAGATGCAGCAACAGCGTCGCCTTGCGTGGAGAGCGAGGAGTCGTATAATACCAAGCTGGAGGTGAAAATCAAAATACCAGATGAGCTAAAGCATTATTTAACCGACGATTGGTATGCCATTGTGCGAGAGCATAAACTGTTGGAGCTGCCGGCCAAGGTGACAGTGCAACAGATAACCGAACAGTATTTGGCGCACAAAAAGTCCGTAAAGTCAACAAATGCCAGCAAAGAGGTGGCCATAAACGATGTACTCGATGGCATTATAGAGTATTTTAATGTAATGCTTGGCTCCCAACTGCTCTACAAATTTGAACGTACCCAGTATACGGACATTATGCAAAAACATCCAGATACACCGTTATCCGAGCTATACGGCTCTTTTCATTTACTACGTCTGTTTGTGCGACTCGGCTCCATGTTGAGCTACTCGGCACTCGATCAGTCGGCAATGCAAACATTGCTGGTGCATCTACATGATTTTCTCAAGTTTCTGGTCAAAAATAGTGCCATGTACTTTAGCATGACGAATTTCATCAATGTGGATCCGGAATATGTGCGCAATGCACAGTAAATTTTAAGCTGCACTTATGCGTTTTGAAGACTTTAATTCGAGAGTTGCTGCAACAACTGGCTTGTAAAATAAAACATAAAATTTATAACAAATTTGTATAAACAATCCAATGAAAATTAATTAATTCTGCTTCTCTTCACATTCGCTTTCGCTACTACTACTACTACTACTGCTACTGCTGGGATAGAACTCCTTTAGATCTCTGGGTTTATCACGTTCCTTCCGTTCCTCCTCCAGATATTCGTTTTGCACTTTCAGAATCTCATCGCTGCTTTTACACGACGCATAGGCATTGAGTAGCTTTTCATTCAGCTCCAGAAATGCATGACCCCAGCTGAATTTGCCCATAAACCAACGTGCCTCTTCCGTAAAGCCACAAATGTATAGTGTTGCAGCTATGGCTTCCACACAGCTAAGCTTACAGGGTTTGCCATAATTGATGGGATTAGCAGCCACCAGAAAGGGCAGCAGTCGTGGATGGGGACTACGCATCCGATTAAAAGGCGTCTCGTCCAGTTTGGCCCAGGAACAATCAATGACTGCCACTCCGGACGAAGCAACAATATCACGGTCCTGTGGACTAACGCATAATTGGCCGACTGGTGATAGCACAAGCCCGGGAAACTTTTGGCCCAAACGCAAATTGGATATAAGACCCAGACGCGCCAGTTTTCGTCCAGAACACTTTTTCGGATCACAGTGGTTTAGATCCCACATAGCGACTGCGAAATCTGGTGGCTGGCCAAGACCTTCACCAGCCGACGAATCGGAGTCACTGCTATCACTATCGGTGGTGTCATTATCCTTGCTCAATTCATTTTCCTGCTGAGCAAAGCTGCGTGCACAGTTGTGATTTGATTTAACATTTCGATATCCTCCAGCGCTCGATCCACGCTTAGCTTTTCCCTTATGTCGTGCACTCATTATTGTTTTTATTCTATTTTCTATGTTGCTTGTGCCTCATGTCGAGAGGCTAATGCTACTTATCGGTTTAGCTATCGATATGCAGTTTACATGTCAATATTCTATAATTTTGCTTTGGACCAAAAAATATCGTGAATCAATCATTTTATTTGAAATCGAGCTGTATGTTAAACATATGACTAATTGGCTTTTAATTTAAAATAGGTGTTTTTATTATTTTTCAAAACGTTTAATCGATTAAACAGCAAATATATCGATAATGTGACAAATGCGTCCCTAAATATGTGGATTTTGTGTAAGGTCACTCTGACGCCATCTTTTTTGTTTCACGGAAAAAAATTACAAATTTGTCCGGTAAAAATAGTGTGAAATATACATAAATGTACGTTAAGTTTATAAATAACAACGCAAAAAAGTGTAAATTTATTTTTCCATGTTTAATTACGCTTTGTATTTCATAACTGATTTGCATAATGACATAAAATTATAAGAGCCAAGCGATAACGATTGTGTGTGCAAATAAACGTTTTGTATGGCAAAAAGCAACCGCCAATTTATGAAAAGTAAAATCTGAAATAGATTTTAAGAAAATAAAGTCTTGTTAAAAGTAATTAAAACAAGCTACTGCTGCAAGTCGGCAAAATAAGAGATGTACAGTGCATTTCACATACACATTACAAGCGTATATACACATGTACATATGTGGCATACACACTAGTGCTGAGAGCGTGACCCGCTTGCAACGAAGCAACACGAAAAACGATTACTTAATAAGAATTGAAGAACAATAAAAAATGTGCTTCAATTTTGAGCAAAGAAAAAGGCGAACTTTGCAAATAGACCGAACAAAACATTAAAAACGACAAAAATAATTGTAAAATTATTGTGCGTGCGTGTTTTGAATTTCGATTTCGTGTTGCTTTTGCATGCTGGTCCATCTCTAGCGTGCACACACACAAACATATCGGAGTTGCATTGCCGCGCCATGGGCCGTTAATGTTTGTTGAAAATCAATCGACGCCCGTTTGAGTTGATATAGAATTGAAACAAATATAAATTAATTAATTTCATTTAATTTAATTGAATTTGTGCATATTTTCTATTTACATACATGTGGACCACGCTGTAATCGTGTCCTAAATTGAAATTTCCTGCCCCCAACCCGGAGTACAGTTGCGCCAGCCGCACGCTAGAAAAGCCAAACAACCAACGACGACGACGACGAAGGCAGAGCGCGACGGGGAGGCCGCGTTTTCAAAATAATACAGCATTTTGTATTTGCATTTTATCAACAATTTTAACACTACGCATACAAAACAATAATGGGTGAAGTAAAGTCGGTGAAAGTGGACAATTGGGGTGTCTTCTTTCTGCAGAAGCTACAGAATTTCTTCAACAAAACGGACTATTGCGATTTAACGCTGCAGTTTCGTGATAACTCACAATTGAAGGTGCATCGTTTGGTGTTGAGTGCCTGTACCGATTACTTCAATGTGCTGGAACAGACGTGTGAAATCATTGATGATGCACTCATCATGCCCGCCGAGTTTCAAGCGGATGTTGTGGTGCCCATTGTCAACTTTATGTATACGGGCACACTGGAGTTTGAGCTCAAAATGTATGGCAAACTGTTGCGCACCGCCAAAGAAATGAACATGACGGTGCTGCTCAAGCTCCTGGAGGCCCATCGTCGCACCATGGAGAACGTGAATCGCCAGCAAAGAGTAAGTTGTAAATGCCAATAAACTGAATTCAATTTGTATGCTAATTGGTATCTTCTATAGCCACCCAGTCCGAAGGGCATACGACGTCGTCCTGTGGTGCCATCCGGCGGTAATGCAAACAGCACAGCAGCGCAACAGCGTGTGCCCGTATCAACACCACAGAATCGAGGCACACCACGGACAAATGTCCAGCAGACACGTGGCCTAAACACTCCGGCAATCTTGCGTTCCGGTTCGGGCATTAACAATCGCACACAGTATGTGGAGTCGGGAACAAGCACGTATGTCAAACAGGAGCCCACTTCGCCGTTTGAACAGTTGCGCAAGGGCTACAACAACAATAAGCGACCGGCACAGACCAGCCTGCTATCGCCGCCGTCGAAAAAACCCAGTCTGGAGGAGGTCAAAGAGTTTGCCGAACAGCAACGTATGCGCAAACAAATTGCCGCTGAATTTGGCGATCATGGAGATCCGGAATATGATAATATGATGCTGTACGATGATGTGCACACGGGTGATGATGATGACGATGATGTGCCGCCACAGCCGTCAACATCGAAGCAACAGCAACAATCGACACCGCAGCAACAGGTACAGCAAACCAGTACGCAGACGCAGATGGAGCATGGCACAACAACGATTATACTCAAACAGGATTCGCCCAGCCAAACGCCAACCATAATTGTCAAGGATTCGTCCAATACGAAATTGAATCATACTAAAATCATTGCTGAAGTGTTGCGACAATATCCGCACATTGTTAAGGGCCACAAGAACATTAAACTGAAAATAATGCCCAACAGTCCGGTGGAGAAAGCATCCACTGCCGTCAAACGTGGCTCTCCATTGCCAGCAAGTACATCAGCAGCTGGAAATACAGCCGCAAGTGTTGGCAGTGCAACATCTCCACACAAGAAGTTGCATGTCTCATTCAAGCCAGACAAACCGATGATAACCACACAGCAACAGAAATCCCCACAAAAAATGACCACCACCGCTGCCGCCCACCAGGCACAGGCAACAACTGGCGGTGCCCAATCCCAGCAATCCCAAACTGTGGCCTCAGCCGTTGGCTCCACTGCGGCCACCTCTGCGGCAGCGGCACAAAAGCGACGTATCGACAGCAAAACGATGCATGCTCTGATTGCACTTGGCGCTGAGAACACAACAGGTAAGAGCAATTGTGTATCTAAGTAGAAGCACTACTAATGTGAAATTTTAATCAATTTGTAGGTCCTTGGCTATGTCTGCGTTGTGGTGTCAATGGACGGCCAATTAGCATTCCATCTTATCGTGGTTTCCGTCGCCATCTGATCAACACCCACAAGGAGACAATTGATCCAGCGCTGTGCGAGCATTGCGGTTGGCGTTCTGGTAACAATCGAGAATTGCATTTCCACATGTACACGGAGCATCAGATCAAATCGTTGCTGTACAATTTTGCCGAATGTGCGCTGTGTAATCGAACGTATTTGAGCAAGGGAGAATTGGAGCAGCATATTAACGAGGCGCATACGGATGAGAATAAACAGCAGTGTATCTACTGTAACAAGATGTTTAGACAGGAGCTGCAGTTGTATAGACACATGAAGAGCTATCATAAGGCACAGGCACTCGAGGATGGCATCATTGATGAGACCGATGAGGAGTATATGGGTTCACAGGACGAGGATGAGCAATTGGAGGATGAGGAGGATCAAGAGGCCGATGCCGAGGAGGAGGAACAGGAACAGGAGGCAGAGGAAGAACCAATGCCTGAAGAAAAGGTACGCATTTTATCCGACATCAGCTTGCCAGCAACAAGTGCCGTAATTCAGCCGCAAACCTGCGAAGAAACCGAGGAGACCGAAACGGAAGCCGATGCCGATGCCGATGCCGAACAATTGATGCAGTCTCAGGAGCAGGAGGTCAAGTTTGTGGGTGCTGATGGCAATGAGGTGGAGCTAACTGATGAACAGCGCAAGGAGATATTATCACAGCTGAATCAGCAACAAGCTGGAGCACCAAGCGGTGGCGTTGTTATGGTACTCAGCGAACCCGAAGCTGATGGCAAGCAGGAAGGTGAAGGCGAAGGCGATGCCAAGTCCACAGCGGGCACCGAAGAGGAATACGACGACAGCCAGATTTATAGCGAACTGGGCGCCGGTTCCGTTGAGAGCAGCAGCAAAAAGAGCGAAGCAGCTGACGAGAGTAAAGAGTCCATGGATAATCTGGAATGGGCAGAGAATTTATTATCAAAGCATGATTTGGAAACCGAACAGAACAGCAAAGAAGTAAGTTAAAATATGTACATAAAATAGGTAAATTGAAGATTTAATTAATGCTTTCTTTTCCCCTATACACAGCCAAAGCCAGATAAGCGCCGTGATGACATTAGCGAAAAGCTTAAAGAATTGACAGGCGATTGGACTGAGGATGAGAACGAAGATGATGATGATGTTGCGGATAAGCCAGCGTCCACAGAAATATCAGCTGAAGTTCAAACGAGGTCAGAAGAGGTTATTAAAGAAGAATCATCTCAGGAGGTTACAGCAGCTGTTAAGGAAGCTATCGATGAAACAACTGAACCCGAAGATGACATTGATTTGGCACTCGAAAGCTTGCACAAGGGCGTAGAGGAACCAGAGATCACCACAGAAGCAGCAGCTGTCGAATCAGTTGCCACATCCAGCACAGCTGAAATAATTGCAGCAGAAGAAACAGAAGAACAGTTGCCAGAGCAAGAGCCAGAGCCAGTGTCGGAACCGGTTGCTAATGATGATACGAATGTTTTGAATGAACCGAGCGTCGATGCTAAACCAGCCATAAAAGAAGAAGAAGTCTTGATTAAAAAGGAAAACGAGCAAGAGGAAGAGTTCATCAAAGAGGATGCGTCGCAAACGACAACAGCACTCGATGCTGATGCTGATGCCGATGCAGAAGCCGTTGAAATGAGCAACGACGACAGTGCAGTCGAGAACAATGCCGACACATCCGCTAACAGTGTGGATGATGTGAATTTAGAGTCGGAAAATATACGCAGCGGTTTAATCGATGAACTAATTGCCGAAGCGGAGACACGTGCAACCGAAGCAACAGAGGAGGTTACACAGCAACCCGAGGGAGGTTGAGTTACCTGTTGTAGCTGATGCTACGCAGGAATTGAAAGAGGAAGTGCCCGCATCTGATGATGTGACAGCGGCGATGGTGGCTACTAATAACGAGGAAAAAACTGAGGCAACAACAACAACAGACACAGCGACGACGACGACGGCAGCAGTGACAACTGATGAATCCGATGAGAAGCCAAACACCAGCGAAATAGAGGCGACAGAAGAAGACAAGTCAGAAACGCTGACTGGAACGCAGGAGAAGTTAAAGAGTCTCATGAGCGAATGGGTGGATGATGATGATGATAACGAGGATGAGAATGGGGTTAGTGCTGCGGCGAAGGAACAACTCTAATTACTAGATTTATTTATGTTTTAAGTTCGTTTTTGAATTGCCACAGTGCTACAGTACGACCATTTAAAACATTTATGTCATCGTCTAAAATGTGTAGTATAAATATTCTAAATGCATACATATATTTATGTATACCTTTATATTTAAATATGTGACGATGAAATGAAACAATGGCATGTTTTTAGCCCAGATGACTTTTTCGGTTTCGATTGTAAATTAAAAGCAACTAAAAAAAAATGTTTCAAATACAAATTTAGTTTGAAGCAGGATTCTAATTGCATAGAATTAATACACAAATTTTAAACATCAAAATTTTGCATTATTTAACAAATACACACATTTGTTATGTGCATTAAATTATGACAAACAGATAAAAGCAAATAATATATGAATATATATATAAATGTTTTCAACATGCGTGCAAATAATCCAATATCAATATCTGAGCAGCATTAGTAATATATTTGGTTATAACACATATTGTTTCTGCTATGTTTTATAAAACACCACCATCAACCTTAAGTAAACCATAATAAACATATACACACAATTTACAACATATTTACATAAATAGAATTTAACACAATATATATTTTGAACATAAATCATATGCTATGGAATATGTATGTATGTGGAGAGTTACATATAGATGTTGTTTTAATTGGTTTAAAACAGAATTGAGTTTTACGTTTAAACAATTAGAATGATGATGATGTTTTATGATTGATGCATATACTTAGTATGTAAAGCAAATCAAAAAAAAAAAATATTCTAAATTTCAATGGATATGTTTTTTTGATTACCATTAATAATTAAGGTTAAACAAAACATAGATACTTTGGAGAAAATGCAAACAAAAATATATAAATGTAGATATAAAGAATAAGCATTTGTGTTGATTTCTTGAACTTGGAAGGAGGGGAATTTTTTTATACATTACAGTATATATAGAAAGTATTGACACACCTCATTTATCAACTCTTTATTTCTGTAAACGATATTAATTTTAAAGACCGCAAAATGATTTTCCGCAATCTATTTTTATTTGCTTAACAAATTAAAGTTACTACTATTATATGTTTATAAAGAATTTGAATCATATTACCTATAAAATATTTATATTTAATAACCTTACAAATCACAGCAGGTTAAAAACAATTTATTACAAACATAGCAGCACTTAACAATCTTATAAAAACCACAGTTAAAAAAAAAGTACAAATGTTCTTAGTAAAACTAATTTGCAATATATGTGAAGGCAACAGATGAGGAGATTCTTAGTCATCTGAAATATAATAGAATAATTACAATTTGTGTGCTATAGTGATTAATCGGGCATACGACATACCAGCGAGATAATAATTTATAATGCACATTGTCGCAAAGCCAAAAAATACAATAGCAAACTGCGCAAATCCCGCCCAGCGACGATCTGGATTACTATGCCAACGGGCCTTTTCGCGGGGTATGACTTCGCATACAGTCACATAGAAAAGAGTGCCGCCGGCAAGTGCCTGTATCACAGGCAGTGTAGTTTTAGACCAAGCTGCAGGCACATCAACGATAAGCATGCCCAGAGCAATGCCACAAACGGCACCCAAGGCAAACACAGAGATGCCTATGAATTGAGAGCGTAGACTGGCGCGTGGATTTGAGCGAAACTCGAGACCCAGACAGAATCCCATCACAAATTTGTGACACGCAACGGCGCCAAGTAAAAAGAGTACCTAGAATATGCATAAAGAGAGACGGAATATAGTGTGATTATTTACAACTAACTAACTACAACTGAATTGCTTATCTCTCTAATTAAATATTTAGCTAAGATAGTACTAAATGATGTCAAGGCATGCAAACCTTTGTGGCCGAGTTTTGTACCCCAATTGCCAAACCCTCAATGGCCGAGTGCAAAGAGAGCGCCACAAACAGTCCCAGTGTGCCAGTCATGGATTGGGCACACGGCTCTGTGTGACTAGTATGACAAATACGCGCATTTGCATCTTCTACGCTGGCATCGTCACAGCCGGAACTATGATCATGTTCATGAGCATGACCGCCACTGCAAATCAAAAGCCAATTAATTAATATATCAATTTGCATCTAGAACTCAATTATAGTTTACTTGTTTCGCTGTTGATGATGATGATGATGCTGTTGCGACATTGGCGATTCGGAGGTAAGCAGTGGAGCGCGTTCATCAATTGCACCATATGCATGATTTTGATGCCGTGAACTGCCATTGGCGCCACCTGTTGTTGACGCCTGCGTTTCGTGGGTGTGCTGTATTGCCTCGCCAAAGAAATAGTGTATAAACTCGTCGATAAAATAGATTATGAAGAAGCCACCGCACATCGCCACTTCAGCAAATTTAGAGTTCATTTGCTCGCGCACCTGCAAATCGAATTATCAAATTACACTGCAGCTGTTAAGCATTGTTCTTTTTTTGTTGTATTTATATTTTTTACCTCTGGCAAAATATGCACTAGCGCTGTGGCCAGCAAAATGCCAGCTCCAAAGCAGAGCAGCAGTGATGTTGTGAGTGGAAATCGTTGACGGTTACGCTCCGATATAATGGCGGGCAGCATACCGGATAGTAAACTTCCAAAGCCTAGGATTATCATGGCCAAAACCTTTTCCATATCGCCACGATCCTCCGTTAGCCAATCGGTGGTATTTGTGGACATTTCGTTGGCTGCTAAACTCATGTTTTTCAAGCAGACTACAATTCAAGGCATGAAAAGTAAATAAAAGTGCAGCACTAAAATTGGAATTAACTCGATGGAGTTCGATGTCTTGTTTGTCTCGCGCAATTATTATTTAAAATTAAAAACAGTCCGCAATTGCCCGCATACTCAATAACGCAACGGTAGAAAACAACTGCGATGACAAAACTGTTTTTGTTCTGCTGATCTTTCGCGGTGTTGCCACTGGCTTGAATTATCGATAATATGCAAATCGATTGTATCAGCTTTGTGTCAGCAAAAGCTTAATTAACAGCTGTTAAATTCAAACGCGAAACGGTTGCAAGCAGTGAACTTTGGCTAAATGCAAAAATATAGTTGGCAGATAAATTAATCGCGTCATCATCGAATATTACATCAAAATTACATTTTAGCGCCCTCACAAATTTCGTCTTTGTCCCATTGTAATGGAGCGTCATTGTTTGGTTTGTGGCGCGAAGCCGACACAAAGTTTCAGTTATCCCTTAGGCCTGGAGGAAGCATTAAGATGGCAAAAGATGCTGAATGACTACGTTCCAGTCGAGACATTGCTCCATAGCAGCTGTGTCTGCAATGAGCACATAAATTGCTCCCACAGCTCACTACATGTGCGAAACAAAGACGATGATTTAAATGAACAACGATTTAGTGTTAGCTTTAAGAATTCCGAATTGATTCATTATTTCGGCGACAATGGAATACAAACTGTAGCATCTTCAATGCACTTAAGTGATTCAAACAGCGATGACCAACTAAAGAGGCATCGGGGTTGCACACAATTGTCCGATCAATTTCGAAGCAGTGAAACTTTGACGAATCAACTATCGACACCTTCAACGGTCTACGATAGAGACGACATATCGCCTGGCACAAACAATGGAATTGGGAATGATGAGAAGTACCTCAGGTGTGGACATTGCATCATCGGCATCGTATCCTCGTAGCTATCTATCTGCTGCTGTTTCCGCATCTGCCAAAGATAAGCTGAGATGCCCTGCTTATTCACAGCAAGCTCCTATTAATTGCAAATGTGCTCCATCCTTTGAGCCCCAACATCATTCGTTTCCACCCAGTAGAACAAATTCCAGTGGCATTCCTTTGCGAAAAGGCAATGAAAGGACACCAGCACAACAAAATCCATTACAGTGGCAAACATCCTCTCAATCACAATTTCGTTCGTCTCCACATTCAAGGCAATACAGGGAAAGGTTGCTACCCCAACCAGATCAAACGCAGTGGCAGCCTCCATGCTCTGAACCCCAATTAAGTAAATCACAGAGTAGTGGCATTCCTTTAGGGAAAGGCAGGGAAAGTTTACCACAAACTCAAACTATAAATCGAAAATGTTCTCCTTGCTGCGAATCGCAATTCCATTTATCGAAACTGAATAAACCAAGTACAAATAGCATTGGTTCAGGAAAAGACAGCAAAAGATCGGCACCACAAGAAATTCAAGCACGGTGGCAACCTTCATCCAATCTGTCTCAATTCCATTTGCAACAACTGAAACAGGCCTGTACAAGTGACATTCACTTTAGGGAATATCAGCGAAAGATTGCCACCGCAACAAATTCAAGCACAGTGGCAACCACAGCAGCAACACCAGGATATCAACAGCTGTAACCAAGCGGTACAGTGTCCCTCTCAGGAACTAGGCCCAAGAAAAAGACAGCCGTGCGCCACTTGCTACTGCGATTTGAACAGCAATACCACATTGTGCAGTAATTTCTACGATTCCCAATCCAATCGAAGTGCACCGCGTAAAGTGGTTTCAGACAGTTCTGTTAGCACCACAAACAAAAAACAACCTGTCCGGAATGCTGTCAATGTGCTGCTCTTGGGTGGATCCACATTGCCATCGTATTACAATGCTACCAATCGCTTACAATCTGTGCCCTCGGAGATCTGTGTGCTGGAATCGGATTTGGCACATGAAGGTGCCAAATTTCCGGATCTGGATGTGCCCAAGTTCACCCGGAAGCGGCAAAGCTCCACCGAGGTGTTAGTGGTGGGTAAAAAGCGTAGCGAGAAATGCAACTGTCCACCACCGATTGCAGCTGCCAAGTGCTTAAATAAGGAGACGAAGATTGCTGCGGACAAGCCTTCAAATAACGAGACGCTGGCTTGCAATGAGCTTATAAAACGGCAAGGAACGCGCCTAAAGGAACTGGAAATGCTCTTGAGCGAACAGCAGAAGCTGCAACAGTCCATTCAGTCCAAATTGAATGAACTGCAGAGCACGTCGAGTGACGGCAAAAGGCCAGAAACAGCTGGAATAAAAGTGCTACCGACAATGGCCAGCACAAGGACGAAGTGAGTGAGGGCGCAATTTGGGCGAACTGTGTAACGAGTACACACTGTACACAGTCGATACACACACACACACACACACAGACACTTCTCCTACATGAGAATATAAATCAGCTAAGCAACAAATAAAATTTTATATATTTTCATTTTTTAGTTAGCTCATTTAATTTGAATTTACATTTAATAAATTTAAGCAGTTCTTATGTGCCGTCGTTGCGTTGTCTGTGGAAAATATGCCACTGCTAATCCCCAGGAGCCTTATCACTATCCCATGAACAAGACGGAGGCCTTGATCTGGCAGCGGAGCATGGGTGCTCTAGAGACAGGCGTAGACTCCATACAGGAATTGTGCTGTGTATGCATTAAACACATACCCGAGTTTCTGGAACGTGCCCGGAAGCAGGCGGCTCTGTTGACGGCAAAGAGCGACGAGCCGATGAGACGACCATCGCTTAGTGTGCTGCTTTTGCCGGGAGCAACGCTGCCTGCTTACTGTGACAAGTCGGAGCGACAACAGCAGGAAGACAATTTAGATGAGGATATCATTGTGAAGGAGTTGAAAGTGGAGTGTGTTGACGCATTGCCAGAAAGAGAAGAGACCGAGGTAACTGTTCTGCGTACACCCGCTGGTAATGATGAGTCCAAGGGGACGCAGTCCATCCACGGCGACTGTGAGCAATGCGGTGACAGTGAAAATGCGAACGATTTTACAGATGTTCTACTGCTGGGATGTAGTCAGAATGCTACACAAAGCCAATGCAATCTTTGTGCCAAACTGTGTGAATCATCGAGAAACACTTGTGAGTCCAAGCCGCCGCAGTTATACAATGATATGGAGACGCCTCCCAGCGGCTGTGAGTGCGAGCAACTGGTGGAAGTTATTAAACGACAGCAGAATCGCATCTTGGAGCTGGAATTTCAGCTGTGCCGCCAAAGCGATTGGCACTACGCCATGCAGCAGAAACTGACGGAGCTCTATGCAGAGTTTGGACGCCTGGAACCATCGACACCACCACCAGAGACAGAAGCTCTTTACCAGCACAGCTGCAATGCTAGCTGGCAGCCTGTGGATCCGAGTCAATGCTGTGACCAGACTACGCTTAAGGGTAGCAATCAATAATAGACTTAAAACATTTGGTACAATTATGGGTAGCATTAAAACATACAAATTTACATGTGGAAGAGCTGGGGAAACATTTTGAGTTTGTTGTTGGTTTATTCGCTTTTACACGAGACGCAAATAATTAATTAGTATTCCTTCTTAAGCTTAAGCAGCGGAGTGAATAACATCTGTGTAGAGTTTCACTTTGCTGGCAATGCTCATATCGACATATTTATCGCCAATGGACACAACCAGGCCACCAATGATGCTGGGATCCACACGAGATGTGATCTTCAGCGACTGGTTGGGCTTCAGGAAAGCCTGCAAAATATCAAAACAAGAAATGTTTAATGTGGGGACTAGAAGTAGTAAATCAATTTCAATACCTTGAGGGCGCCTTCCAGCTGCTTGCTTTGGCCAGCATCCAAGGGCTTGGCGGTGACCACTTCACAAACAACCTCACCACGATGAGCAGCCATGATGGTCTTGTAAGCATTGATAACAGTATCAATCTTCTTCAAGCGTCCATTATCGGCCAAAAGACCCAGCAAGTTGGCGGTGGCTGGGGCAAAACGCAGCTTGGCAGCAGCTTCCATCAGGGCGATGGACATTACTTTCCTGTTGATGATTGGACTGGTCACCTGTTCACGCAGCTTCTTGTTCTCCTTCATGGTTGACTGCAAAGCAATCAAATCCTTCTCCACCTGATCCAACTGGCTCAATTTTGAGGCAGCCGAGTACAAGGCGGTGGCATAACGTGCCTCCAGACCGAACAACTGCACTGGGGGCTTCACTGCCTTAGCAGTAGCTGTGCTGAGCTGAGCGGCTCTGTAAATACGTTGAACACAATTAGAATATTGCAACTTTTTGAAAATCGTTTTTGGTTTGATGTATTGGTTAATGTATTGCAAATTACATAACCACGAAATCCTCGTTAGATAATTTTGTACAGAAGTCATGGCCAACACAATACATTTGTGAGCAATTTATATGGCATAGCACAGTTACAGAACATTGATAATACTGATATCTCATTTATTTGTTTAATACTTACCAAAATTGCCAATTTGTTAACGGAGGCCATTGCTTATAACTTGCACCAGATTTTCCACCTAAAGAGCGCAGCTGCTATGAATACAGGGTTGTTATGACTTAGCTGCCGCAGAGTTGTCATCTCATTGCTACTTAGCAGGGTTGCAGAAACCAAACGCGGTATCGATAAATGTTATCGACCGAAATACCCAATAAATAAAAATTCAAAGCAGTTTCAGCATCACGTCTTTTTATTGTGTATTTTAAAAAACTGTTTTTTTTTGTTTTGTATAGATGGGTTTCTCAGACATTAAAAATTGTTGTAATTGAAATTGTGATGCAACATTATAAATGATGTTGATGTTTTCAGAATACCGTTCCGACATAACCATACATAAAATAATAGTATAAGTGGTTATCACTTGGGGAAAATCAGTTGAAAAAATTCATATGTCGCGTACTATGTGGATTGAAAGATTTACTTGACATCTGAAACACGAAAAAATAATAAAAATTTCAGTCATATACAGATGGAAATCAATTGTAAGCCTTGCTAACCTTCATCCTCGAGGTCTTCGTCACCTTCATCCTCACCGTCATCGTCTTCAAATGCTTCCTCCTCGTTGTCATCGAGTTCATCTTCATCCTCGGGCTCCACTTCAATATCAGGTACCAGATAATACTGCAGTGGATTTGGCCAAAGATCGTCCTTTATCAGTTCAGCAATCTCGTCATTAACGGGATCAGCATTGTCCGAGAACCAATCGAAGAAGGTCTTGTAATCGGAATTCCTTTTCTTCTTGTTGGTGTATGGTTTTGTCAGCAACTGTTTGAGTAAATTCTTTCCTTCTTTCCATTCTATGGGCGTACTAGTGGATGCAGGCCAATCACCATTTTCAGATGCTATAAAATACACAACTTGTATCACAACTATCATTGATGCGGTTCTTTCAAATTATTTACCTGCTGAATTCAAATGGAATTCTTTGGTGAGAATCTTGTTTTCAAAGTATGGATTCTCATCGAAGTGGAAATTTATGCGGTATCCAGATTTAATATCTTCAAACTCCTCCACCTCCAGCTTGTTTAACGCATGTAGACACTCCTCCTCTTCTTCGTCTAGAATACCAGACACTTGCGGGTGGTTGATGAACTATAAAAAAAAATAAAATAAAAATTAGCATTAGGCGCAAACGGAAATATGCAGAAATTAAAAAAAAATATATACATAATATGCCTGTGTGTAACCGATAACAGTCACTAACAAATGTATGCTCATACATTGAATTTAGATATGAGCGCATATTCTAGAAGGTTAGCTTACTCAATTATCTCATATGCTTAATAAGCTAGCAACGTTTTTAAAAACCTGAACAATTAAACGTTTTAAGCATTCAGAGAGTTGCGCCTTCAAACGTAGACGATTACTATCGATATAATTCGTAGATACATTCGCACATACACGCCACTCACACACACACAACAAAAAAAGAGCGGTGCGACCGGTGGCGGCGGCGATATGCATAGAAGACAAGATGAAAAAGAACAAACGAAAAAAGTTCCTCGAATAGAGAAATTTTTCTTGCACATGTAGTAGAGACAGAAAATCAATTATTTTTGTCGCATTTAAAATCCATGCACGCAATGTTTCGAATAGTACTTACTGCTACAAAGTTAAATTGAAATTTGCACTTGAAACAGTTCAAATCATAGCCGAAGATAAAGATGCCGCCGTCATCTACATACAGAGTCTGTGTACTTGGAACACGCTTGTATACTTACAGAAGTCACCCAGAAATTTGGAATCCGCTTGACAAGCTCACTACGTTTTTCATAGCATGGCTTTCGCAGTTTGTTATATTTCTGCTCCACTTTTAGTATTTCCTCGCTGGCTTTTTCGTTTAATGCGTCAATCTCGTTTTGACAAGCATCGATTTGTTCCAGCGCATCCGACTCCTCCTCGTTGGGACCGGCAGATGTATTTCCATCGGCGACACCGTCTAATTTTTGTCGCTTTGGCACGCTCGACATAATGCTGCTTTTTTGCTTTTACTTTCAATTATAAGTAACTTAATTGTATTGCAAATTTGCAATTAGTTTATCTAGTACAGTTGAGCTGGAGCCGTTTTATTACACTTCATGCGCGCCGCTCGCTTCGTTTTGCGAATTCTGTGACAAATGTGGCCGCATCTTGCAACTAAAATTTGCTATTGAACATGGTTGCCTTTGCATTTATCGGTAATCGACTAGTTTCAGGGTGCTGAACTAGATCAGTTGCTGGGCATCTAGCTCGGTTATTGTTTGACCATTCACAGCACTTGACAAATATTACAAGCAAGTTTCGGTCCTTTACAACACGCGCGGACAATATTTAATGTCGAGGTGTAAACGAGCTGGCCTATTCATTTTTTAATTTTATATAGAAAGCGTTTTTAAAAAATATTAAAAACATGGCCACGGCTGAAGCTCAAGTCAATGTGAACACAAATTTGCAAAAGCAGGATCTTAGCAATTTGGTGAGTGCAAAAATAATGAATTCATCGGAGAGTATTGTGACAACGTACGCGTCTTTCGCTCGCCTCTCGCTTCCTCAGAAAACAGCGGGGGAGACGCTATGCTAAGCGGCCATTTATATATGAGAAAAAATGTATTTGTTATTTTTTTGATGTTGAGCAAATGCATTTTGCCACATTTTGTAGTTGCAAATAACAAAAATATTTATGTTTCTGCTGCTGCCGTTGTTGTTGTTTGCTGATGAAGCAAGCGACCATCAAAAGAATGCAGCACGTGGCGTTAGTTTTGCTACGTTCGCTTGTATATGAGCATTGTTAGCATTTTGCCATATTTGGCAGATGTTTAAAAATGTGTTTGGAAATTTGGTAAAAGCAATAAACTGCAGTTAAAAGAGGCGGCTCAACTGTTGCTAGCAATTTGTATATAGAGCTGATGCAATATTCAGTTGATTCTAACCTCAAAATGTACGGCTTTTTCTACGCATACTCATGCTACATACGTGTGTGTGTGCGTGTATGTATGTACATGTTTTGTTGGGTGTAGCCAGGGAGAGGGTGTGTTTATTGAGAAAGTTGAAAAGTTCAGTTTTTAGAATCATAATGTGCTTACTTATTATTTATAATTTTTCATATTTCTATCTATCTGCAGGAAATCAGCAATCTAACGCCTCTGTCGCCTGAGGTAATTTCACGTCAGGCTACAATCAACATTGGTACAATCGGTCATGTAGCTCACGGCAAATCTACGGTTGTTAAAGCCATCTCCGGCGTGCAGACTGTTCGCTTTAAAAATGAATTGGAACGAAACATTACAATTAAGCTCGGTAAGTGGGGAGTGTGTGTGTCACACCCATATATATATTTTAATTTAACTAACCGTATAGTTAACGAAACGAATACCACTAATCAAAATCCAGGGCTGGAAATAGTGTTTTAATTTGTTAAACAAACTGACTAAATGAAAAATAGATAAATTTTGTTGTTTATTGAAAGTTTTTACTTTAAAAACCATTAAGTGTTGTTAAACAACCCAAGTAAAATAATATTTTATGCTAAATTTTAAATAAATAATAAAGATTAAATTGAAACTAAGCAGAAAACATTTAAATGCTATTTGAAATTGTCAATTAATTAAAGAATACATATCGTATATTTGTAAAAAAAAGATAATTAATTTAATAAAAAGATTATTAAAAAGAATATAGAATCTCCTTAGATTACATCCATACAAAAAATAAATTGTGCCCTTAATTTTTTATTAAAATTGTTATTTGTGCAAATTATGCCCTAATGTTGTCTAATAAAATCTAATCTAATGTCTAATCTGCATTCGAAAAAGTTTTATCACTAATCCCAGCTCTGTTGAAATCACACTATTCGAACTATTAGAACTCGTCCTTCAGTCACAGATACTTGTATATTGTTATTAAGTCTAAGCTTCAGTCCATGAATACCAAAAATGTTTTCAATACTTAATACAATTTAAATGTTATTATTACACCCATTTTTATACTGTATTTTATAGCCCGCTTTCTAATTCGTATACAGATTAGTTTTAGATTTCAACCATACAAAATATTCAGTGTGCCCATAAAAGTTAGGCTTATGTTGCGCCAATTTAAACAAATTTTATGGCCACACTAAATGTTTTGTTTGAATGAAATACAAAACTTATCTAAAACAAATCTGTTTTCGTTTCAAAAATCTATCTTATTTAATAAATATTAACTATGTTACTGACGACGGCACAACGCGCGTTTAGACAAAAAAGTGAAATGCTATTCTAACTTTTCTAATTTTCAGTTCTGTTGACGAAACCTTTTGATCTAAATTTTGAAATAATAATTTTTATATTTAATACACAGAATACATTTTGTAAATATTTTAAGCCTGTTTTAAAAATATTTTTGTATATACTAAGTTTGGATTTGTTTACCTTTTTTTTGAAAACGAACTTTTGTGATATTTAATATTTAGTTTTAAGACTCGCGGTTTGCGTTAATGCCAAAAAGCGTTCTGTAAATGATTTTGAGATATATAATGAATTTTAGAAACGACTCTAAATTGCTGGATTAGTCCCCCAACACATACACACACACACGCACTGTTGTGTCGTCGCCTTTTAGTAGTTTGCATTATTAGCATATAAATTTTTTAATTTTTTCTATTTAATTTATTTTGATTTGTTAGATTGATTTCTTAGAGCTTTTTTTGCAAATTTTATATTTGTTTTGATTTTGATAATCCAGCAATTTAATTAATTCAGT
The DNA here is from genome assembly GCA_035047385.1 of Drosophila tripunctata. NCBI lineage: Eukaryota > Metazoa > Arthropoda > Insecta > Diptera > Drosophilidae > Drosophila > Drosophila tripunctata. Next base: position 1,499,333 of record JAWNPS010000326.1, on the reverse strand, counting down.
CAATCTTTTTCTTCTTTTTTTTCCGTTTTTCGTTTTGCCCGAACGACGCGTGTAAAATCAAATCAAATCAAATCAAAAAAACCGAAAACCCAAAAATGTCATTTGCAGAACGCTTAAGCGATACGAAAATCCAAAAACTTTTGCAATCCAAGCAGCAACGCAAGAAATACGAAAAGCAGCAGTCAGTAATGCTCAAACGTCTTGCGAAACGACGGCAACAACACGCACCCAGATACACATCCAACCAGACCCAGGATCAACAGCAGCAGCAGCAGCAACATCAGCTTCTTACTCATTGCTTGCTGCGTCCGCGACGAAGCACCAGCCAAAGTTCATTGACTTTGAGTCACAGCAGCGGCTATGGCAGCGTCTTGGGCTCAGAGGAGCCAGAAGCGGATAACTGCTCATCTTCCACCAATACTGGAACATTCACTGCCAAGTCTCTGGCCGCTAAGCGTCGACGCAGCAGCCGAGACAGCCAGGATGCATCGTCGCCTGCATTGAAGATTAGCAAAATCGACAACAGTTTTCGTTTGCCGATAAAGAAGCCCAAGGGCGAATATGTTGTGGAATCCATTGAATGCGTTGAGATTGTCGACTATCAGCCAGTATTCTATGTCAAATGGCTGTGTTATCCCAGCAGTCAAAATACCTGGGAGAGTTACACAAATCTCGCAGATTGTGTGCAACTTGAGGAATTTGTGGAACGTCAGTCGGAACTGTATCAAACCTATTTAACTCAGGTTGTAAGCGAGATGGAAACACAGTTGGAGACAACAACAGAAGCACTGGAATTGAACAGTGCTACGATGCGAGAAGTGGATAATTTTGAACCGCTGGCATTGCAAATAGATATGATATTACTAGCACAATATCGAGCATCTGGGAGTCGCAGCCAAAAGGAGCGACAGCGCGTAATGGATCGTGCATTGCGTCGCCTGCAGTTGCAACGTTGCGGCGTTGCACGTCGCCAGCAGCTAAAGGCGCTGGCACAGTTTGAGGAGAATATGAATAATGTGGAGCAGCCATCGCCACCGATACGTGTCACAAACGATGTGGACTTGGATGTCATTGATTTGAGTTTTGTGTACACTCAACAGAATATCATAAGTGCTGAGATTCCAAAGCCAGAGGTAGATCTGTTTGGCTGCAATTGTCGGGAGAAGGGTGACGATTGCAGTGCCTCCAGTCGATGTTGTGCCCGCCTCGCTGGCGAATTCTATGCCTATGATCGGAGCACTAGACGCTTGCGCTTACGACAGGGCAGTGCCATTTATGAGTGCAACAGTCGCTGCAGCTGTGACGCCAGCTGCACGAATCGCCTGGTGCAACACGGACGCAAGCATCCATTGGAGCTGTTCAAGACTAGCAACGGCAGCGGTTGGGGCGTACGTACACCCAAATCTCTGCGCAAGGGGGAGTTTGTTTGCGAGTATGTGGGCGAGGTGATCACTTCGGATGAGGCCAATGTACGCGGCACTGCCTATGATGATAAGGGACGAACATATCTCTTTGATTTGGACTACAATATGACGGCGGAAAGTGAATTTACCATCGATGCGGCCAATTATGGCAACATTTCACACTTTATCAATCATTCGTGTGATCCAAATCTCGCAGTATTTCCCTGTTGGATCGAGCACTTGAATGTCGCCCTGCCCCATTTAGTATTCTTCACTCTGCGCCCCATTAAGGCCGGTGAGGAGTTGAGCTTCGATTACATACGCGCCGACGATACGGCTGTACCCTATGAGAATCTATCGACAGCTGTGCGTGTCGAGTGTCGCTGTGGTGCCGCCAACTGCCGCAAGGTCCTCTTCTAGAAGCCACCACAGGAACAAACTAATAATTAAACAACATATTCTATTTGTACACAAGTCTTTGATCAACTATATATATTGTATAGTAGTACATCAGAAAGATCGTTTAGTGCAAAATTCTTTAAGTTTGATTTGTAATTCTCCTTTTTTTTTTTATTTCCCAAAATTGCACAGAATTATTCATTACACTGTTTTAATTAGTTTATATACAATTAATGAAAACATGACAAGTAATACAAATAAAAAATCATATACTATTTATACTAAAATGTATTGCTAAAACGATTTGTTTATTTGTAAAACGCATAGAAAATCGGGATAAAGGATTGTGTATGGTATATTTTAATGTACAATATAAATTAAATACCTAATTGGATTAAACAGAAATTATTATAACTGCCAGAGACAACTTGTTAATTATATATTTGCTTAAATATTTACATATTTTGTGTGTATATTATGTGTTTACAGGTTATGCCAATGCAAAGATCTACAAGTGCGATAATCCCAAGTGCCCACGCCCGGCCAGCTTTGTGTCGGATGGTTCCAGCAAGGATGACAGCATGCCATGTGCGCGTCCTGCCTGCTCCGGTCGCTTCCGATTGGTGCGTCACGTTAGCTTTGTCGATTGCCCCGGTCACGACATTCTTATGGCAACTATGTTGAACGGTGCCGCTGTTATGGATGCTGCGCTGCTGCTTATTGCCGGTAAATTTGCCTAAACAAAATGTACATTAAATATATAAATTTATCTAATATTATTTCATTTCGTTAACAGGCAACGAGTCGTGTCCACAGCCACAAACATCGGAGCATTTGGCGGCCATTGAGATTATGAAGCTCAAACAGATATTGATATTGCAGAACAAAATTGATTTGGTCAAGGAGAGTCAGGCCAAGGAGCAATACGAGGAGATCACAAAGTTTGTGCAGGGCACTGTCGCTGAGGGCGCCCCCATAATTCCAATTTCGGCACAGCTGAAGTACAACATCGATGTACTTTGCGAGTACATTGTTAACAAGATTCCTGTGCCGCAGCGTGACTTTAATGCGCCGCCCCGTCTAATTGTTATACGATCCTTTGATGTGAACAAACCTGGCTGTGAAGTACAGGATCTTAAGGGCGGTGTGGCAGGTGGCTCCATATTGAGCGGTGTCCTGAAGGTCGGCCAGGAGATCGAGGTGCGTCCCGGCGTTGTCACAAAGGATAGCGATGGCAATATCACTTGCCGTCCAATTTTCTCGCGCATCGTTTCGCTGTTTGCCGAACAAAATGAACTGCAATACGCTGTTCCCGGTGGCCTGATCGGTGTCGGCACCAAAATTGATCCCACGCTTTGCCGTGCCGATCGTCTGGTTGGCCAGGTGCTCGGTGCCGTTGGCAACTTGCCGGACATTTATATTGAACTGGAAATATCATATTACCTCCTGCGTCGACTGCTCGGCGTGCGTACCGATGGCGACAAGAAGGGTGCACGTGTGGAAAAGCTGCAGCGCAATGAAATCTTGTTGGTTAACATTGGATCGCTTAGCACCGGTGGTAGGATCTCGGCCACAAAGGGTGATCTGGCCAAGATTGTGCTCACTACACCCGTGTGCACGGAGAAGGGTGAGAAGATTGCGCTCAGCAGACGTGTGGAGAATCATTGGCGGTAAGATTCATAATGAAATGAAATTTAATATTTACGTTAAATTTAAATATTTTCAATCTTTTTTTTTTTGCAGTTTGATCGGTTGGGGTCAGATCTTTGGAGGCAAGACAATTAATCCCGTATTGGATAGTCAGCCCGCGAAGAAGTAAGAAGAAGATACCAACGAACATATATACTATATAATATATATACCAGACCCGCTGCGAATTCATATTCAATTTAAAGCGTTTCACGAGTGTGTGCGTGTACGCGAGTGTAGAGTGTAGAGATTGGTATTGTTCATCTTCGCCAGCACCGTATCTTCTTCTTCATCATCTAGAAATCCTCCCGCGTCGTCTTCGTCGTCGTCGTCCTCTTCCTTCACGTCCGTTGATAGCAAACCGAAACAAACAAAAACACAAACAAATACAATAAATAATTAGAAACAGATTACAGATTAAAAAGGAAAAAACTATTGAAAATAATTGCGCATACATACCCTAAATTATTTAATTTTGTATGTATATAAATGATTTGTGTGCTGGGGAAATGTTATATAATAAATAGCAAATCCAAGCATACAAGAAACTAATAGGTTATACCATACATAATATTATAAAACGAAAAACAAAAAAAAAAACAAAAACAAATTGATACATCGTAAAATTGTTTTTATGATTTAAATACAAAAAAAAAAAACAAACAAACAAAAGTATAAAAATGGTAAATGCATTTTTACAATTAAAACCACAAATAATGCTTTATAATTTTTGTTGAATATGCGGGATGATACATATATATACATATGTAGAAAGGTGGGTGCCATAAAAGGTATACAAAAAACAGACACTGTTAACATTTTCATTATAGATCTTTTTATTTGTTTAAGCATTATTATTACAAACATGACATCATCGATAATCATTTCTTATTATTTGGTATTTTTTGTTAAATTACATATTTTTGAAACATTTCTTTTCGGTCTTAGTATTTGCATTTTTTTTTATTTTCAATTTTGTATCGTATTTGATTTTATTACCTAGTGTCCACTAATTTGTTTGTAAACTACAGTTTATGTTTATTTTCTTGTGGTTTTTTTCGTTTTGTTTTACTGAAATAAATTCAATATATTAATTAGCTTAATTAATAAAAATTCGTACTTAGTCGCGATTCACATACATATGTACGTTGTGTTTTTTGTTGTTTTGTTATTTAATTGCTGAAAACGTTCTGTAATTTAATGCTATTGAGATTGAGTAATACAATTATGATTAATTGTTTTTTTTACTGTTCATTTGCCATTTCATTCCAGTGTAAGAGTATCTGCAATTCGGTTTATTTGAGCAATTGTTTAAGATAAATTAATTTCCTTGTAGTTTTTCGTTGAACACATTTTAAACGAATTTAAATTGAAATATATATATTTATGTATAGTATTAGTATCCTATATATTTGAGCGACTTTTGAACACAATTTAAGTATTGAGCAGGCTTCAATGGAATGCACAGTTTATTTGACTATAAACTATATATAAAATATAGTAGCATACTAAGGAACTTTACGCTCAATCCCAGTTGTACATTCCACACATACAGATCTAAGCTCGTTCACAAACACAAAGTTTTACGTAAAATTAGCAGTATTATTTACAAAAAAAAAAAACTCACTAAATTGTTAATTATTAGCTGCTTCCGCTAGTTTTCTCCCTTATCTTTGGCTTGTCTATGTGAAGTTATGGCTAATTTCAGAACTTCACGGATTTAATATAGTAATCGTTTTACATTTATATTTATATGTATTTTTAAAACGACTAGTTTTCTTTTTGGTAAATAAGACAATCTCTTGACTAACAAAAGAAACAACTTAAGCGACAGCAGTTGGCAAATTATGATTCCAATGATGATGATGCTTAGAATGCCTAACGCTGAATCTGCTGATGCTGCTGCTGCTGCCTAGAAGGTCGCTTATACTTATATCTGAATTATATTTTTGTATACAATACAATATCTACTTATGCAACTGGTTGCAATATGTATGCGCTGCTTACGGACTAAAAATGCAGGACTCACGACAGAAATATGAGTCCAAATTACATACGTGAACAACAATTTAGCATATTTGTCATAAGTCTGTGTGGTATTTGAATAATTATTATCAATAGATACATATTTTCTAATAAAAATTAAGTTGAATTGAATTGATATCATTAAACACAATTAGCTGAATTCTATAAATTTTATACAGATACAGTTACAGATACATTTAACAAGTAATCTTTCTAATAATATGCTAATTTATTTGTATATACATACATTGATGAACACCTGAAAGTGCTGTTGGTTATCCTTGCGTATACTTAATATATATATTTAACATATGAATTGAATCATTATTTAATTACTCCAACTAATCTATTTATAGAATTTACATTTAAACATTTCGTGTGTGTGTTTTTTGTTTTGCTGTTATGTATTCAATTAATCAATCATTGTGCAATGCATTTTAACTGGGGTAATGTATCTGTAGTTATATATATCTATACATTTATCATTACATAGTACGATATATTGACAGTTAACATTGGCAAAATTGGAGTTTTAATTTCATTTTACTCTAATATATATATTTCGTTTTAAACTGTTTAAACTACATGTTATACATATACAATTAATCCTCCTAAACGACGACAACAATATACAAATGCTTCTACATATCTTTCATCGAGATCGAGTGTGTTGTTTGTAGTCTTTTTTTATATTTTTAACTGTGTTGAGCGTTTCTCGACTTTTAAGTTTAATAACAAATTGTTTTTGAAATCATTTAGAAATACATACATATACAAGTGCAAGAGAATTAAGCAAATTTCACATGCCAATGTTTATAATATCTACAGATTACAGATTAAATTTGAGCAATTCGTATGTACTTATATTTTAGCTATTTCTAAATCATTACTTTGTTTTTACAGTGTATATATATATGCACGTAATACATAGTTGAACTTTTCTTGATTCCTTTGAAGTATTTATGATCAATAATACTATATATTTAGTTTGCCAAGTTGGTGTTTAAATTCAATGAAAATGAAATCGAAGCCTACGTTTTCTTTAGGATGCACATTTGTGGCATTTTGAGTGTTGGGTTTTTTCTGTGGCATCTTAAAGAAAATGGCTCAAATCTCATTCGTTGACATCCTCATCCGAGGAGCTAACCGCTGGTATTGTAGAGAACTGCCACGCCTCTCGATTGTTGTTTTTGCTGACACTGCAAGTAAATAAAATGTCAATTAAATACCATATGTGATGGATGGTTAGTGTTAAGTTAAGTTAAGTTTACCCATGCTTCTTGGCATTGCTCGGCAGCGTGTGTGAGCTACGATAGTAGCTGTCGTGTGGCTCCTCTTTGGGATCCTCTAGGGATTTGCGCTGCAGCGTCATGGTTTCCTGCGGTGTTAGCGATGAGGCACCATTTCCACCACCTCCACCACTCAGCTCAGCATCCAGATAATATTTGGCACTCTGAGCAATCTTGCAGTTCTCGCATTCACTTAGATAGTCATCGTCCAGACTGGTATCGTTGGGTAGAAAATGCTCATTGGGATTCAAGCAGTTCTTTGATGTGGTGCAAACCGGCAGCTGTTTGCCGGGTGTGCCACCGCCACCGCCACCGCTACTGCGTCCACTTTGCACCTTTGCCGTCAACTGCGGATAGCTGGGCATCTGGCAGTGTGCAATGGCCATGCTGCTGCCACCGTTTGTGCTTGTGCTCGATGTAGCTGCTGTCATGGTTGAAGTGGTTGCTGTCGTTGCGGTTGTTGGAGTTGTTGTCGTCGCTAGCCTATTATCGCCATCCCGCTTCACACGCAATATCTTTGGCAGTGTTGTGCTCTTACTGATTACCGATGATTGCACGCTCGTTGTTGTTCTCCAACGGCGGAATACTAATCACTGACGGCACCTTGCTGACCACACTATTGATGGTGCTATTCAGCGAGATCTTGCCACTGATGTGCTTGGGTAGCGTGTATGTCACATGATTGTTGGCCAGCGGATAGAAGGTGCTTGAATTGATTTTACCACTCGACTTCTCACTGCAACTCGCCGATGGACTCGCTGGTGGCAGTGTCAATGTTGGCGTTGTTTGCTCCTTGCGCTGATGATGCACACTGCTGCTGCCGCTGCTGCTATTGGCCGGTTTGCTTAATGTATAAATTGTGGCAACAGCATTGTTGTTGTTGTTGTTGCTGCTGCTGCTGCTGCTGCTACTACTGCTGCCAGTTGCAGTTCCAGTTGTTGCTGTTTTTAAATTCGTAAGACTTTTATAGAGTTTCGGTGGTAATATTGGATTGCTTTGATCGCTTGGTTGTTGTTGCTGTTGTTGCTGTTGTGCCTGCTGCTCGTGTTGCTGCTGATTATAGAAATGTTGCTGTTGTTTCTGCGTCAAACTCAAGTAGGCATCAACCTGTAAATAAACAAGAAAGAAAATGTCAGTCGGGCATGCCGACCGTTTAATACCCTCTGAGCTTCGTTTCCAATTATATGAGTTCCAATTGGAGTAGCTGCTGCAAGAACTTAGCATGCACTCATATTTGTATGTCTGTCTCACTCGCACGTTTTTCGTTTTCGTTTTCGTTGCTTGTGTGCACAGCTCAGTGCAATGCACGTGGTTATGCCTTGCTTGAATGTAACGATTTTCGTTCTTTGAGAAACTTTTTTAATTATAGTCCGATTTTGATGAAATTTTCACAATCGTTTGATATTATTTGTCTGGAGGTATATACTTAGTTACAACACTATCCGTTAAGAAATAAGTGAGCCAGCGGCATGCAAAGTTACAACGTAATCTGTGCTTTTGGTGGGCGAAGGAGGCGTGGCATCCAAAAAATGTTGATGACATTGTCTTTATATTGCATCGAGCAACTTGCATGCCAAAATTGGAGTCCCTAGGTGTTATATTAACTGAGATATTTGCCAAAAACATGTATTTTTACCGAGGTTTGTCTGGTTTTTAGCTTATTGTGGGCGAATGGGGCGTGGCATCAAAAAAAGGAGAGATATTTGTATTGACTGACTAAATATGTGGTCGATTCTGACTAAAACGGATATTACCATCTCTGAGATCTGTTTGTTCATACGGACAGACGGACAGACGGCCAGACGGACATGGCTATATCGACTCGGCTGTTGATGCTGATCAAGAATATATATATATATTTATGGGGTCTGACACGCCTCCTTCTGCCTGTTACATACTTCTGACAAACCCAATATACCCCTCAGAGGGTATAAAAAGTGTCTTACAAATTGAGCAACAAAAAAGAAAGGATTGACTAAATAGATACCCTGGGCAGACTCTAAAGATAATGGAGCGAATTTTAAAATATATAAATTTAAGCCAACAAAATCAATGATGCTGATCAAGAATAATATGTATATAATCTATATAAAATATATATATATAGCAAATCTGTTTATTTAGCTATCAATTAATCTATTGCTAATGTTTCTATCTGGCTTAGTCTGTAGCCTTGCAATGGGATTACTTACATTTCGAACTCACCTTTCGATTCAAATAGACACTGGAGAGCATATCGACGCCCGCTTGGCCAGAGACAGCATTGCTGACTGCGTTGCTGCTGGAGGCACTGCGACTACTGCTGCTGCTGCTGCGGACACGCTCAGCCGCCGAGTTGCTAGTAGACGATGATGAGCGCTTCTGGACACGACCCAGTACAATGGGCGGTGCACTGACATCCTCGTGATGATGCTGCTGCAATGGCGGCGGTGGAATGATTGACGCCACACTGGCCGATGGATGTGGTTGCAACTCATCGCCTACTTGCTTGGAAATTGTGGCTATTTTGGGCTCGTGACTGCACAGATTGCGTGTGCCACTGCCGAGGCTCGTGCTAAGCATTTCCTGGCTGTGCTGCAGCTGCTGTTGCTGCTGCTGTTGCTGCTGCTGCAGATTTGTGGCCGATTTTGCGCGTTGTCCATAGGCCAAGGTGGCAGCGTGTCGTGTGCTTGCAATGGGGGACAAAGCACAGGCATTGCTGCCACTTGAGGCAGTTGCAAAGAGTTTGCCGGCACCGCTAAGGAATGCATTGGCACTGGCATTGGCATTGCTGCCCATATAGGACATGGGCACATGCTGAATGGGGCACTGGCACATGGGTTTTTTGCTCATCTTGCTGCTGCTGCTGCTGCTGCTGCTTGCTGCAACGGCAGCTGCATCACTGGCGCTGGAGTTGGAACTGGAGCTCGACTTGGGCTTGACAGTGACCACCTGCAGCGGATCAGCGACGGCAAAATAGCGTGGAATGGTTCGATGATAGCGACGTGAGCTTGACGTCGTTTTGCTGCCATGTTGCTGCTGTAGTTGCTGCTGTGACTTGAGTGGAGCATGCAGCGGCAATGGCAGTGGCAACGTTTGTGTCACTGAATCGGCTGTGTTGCAAGTTGGTGCCGATGTTATGGTTGCAATTTCCATTGGTGGCAACATGTCTATAGCGGGTGTGGACAATGCAGCTGCCAGCAACTGCTGCTGCTGCTGATGATGCTGCTGCTGCTGCTGCTGTTGATGTTGTTGTTGTTGATGTTGCTGCTGTTGTTGATGTTGCTGCTGTGTCATGTGGTGTGTGGGCGTGGCCATTAGCTCTGCAGAGGCTGGCAGTGAATGATAGCTAGCCGCACTGGCACTAGCATTGATCTCCACATCCGCCACAGTTAAATATTGCTGCTGCTGCTGCTGCTGCTGTGGCTGCTGTGGCTGCTGTTGCAACAACTCCTGTGAGCCACGCGGTGTGCGTCGTGCCGCTGCTGCTGCTGCGGCGGCGGCTGCTGCTGCCGCATATGCCATTGTATTGGAAACGCTGCTAGCGGCAGCAGCAGCAGCTGTGGTTACACTGGCGCTAATATTTAAATGGCAATTTTTATAGCTGCACTCGCTGCTGACACTTGGCTTTGGTGTTGGCAGCGTTTGCACACAAATCGAGTTGCTTTGCGGTGGTGCAGCAGAGTGCAATTGTTGCTGTTGCTGCTGCTGTTGATGCTCCAGACTTAGTTGCTGCTGTTGCTGTTGCTGCTGTTGTTGCTGTGCTGCTCATTTTGCAGACTGTAAGGCGGCTGATGATTCTCGCCGGTGGCAATTGTGGTGACGCCACCGCTATTGATATTAATGTTGATCAAATTTGTGGTACTCTGTGTGTACTGATTGGACTGGGCAGCAGCAGCAGCCGCCGCCGCCGCAGCAGCAGCAGCTGTCAATTGATGAGCATGTGGATGTGACGGATGTGCAGTGGCAGTAACCGGCACCAGCTGTTGTGTTGTGTACGAGTGTGGATGCGGATGTTGTTGCGGCTGTGTGTGTAATTGCAGTGTGTGTTGCTGCATATGTTGTTGTTGCTGTTGCTGTTGCTGTTGTTGCTGCTGCTGCTGTTGCTGTTGTTGCTGCTGCTGATGACTGACACTGGCAATGGCTTGACGCTGCATATGATTTGGCAAAGTGACTGTGCACTGGGCACTTAAAGCCTCCGCCTGGGATATGGCCACAGCTTCCTCATAGGGTGGTGGTGCCTCGCCACGTGGAAAATAGCCACTGGGCGGCTTCCAAAGTGGATAATGCGTCGTGGCACCGCCATACGAATAATCTATGGCACTCAGATTACCCTCCATATAGCCCATATTACCAGCAATATAGCTACAAAAAAGATACAAGATACAAATTGTAGTTGTAGCTCAGTTAATTTGAGTGCTCTTTAAACTCACCCAATGCTTCCCACAATGCTACGCTGATCCTCGGCATTCTGACGATTCTCACGTGCCCGAATCTTACGCTGACGCAAACGATTCACCAGGAAGAAGAGCAAGGATAGCGACAATGTGGCCGTAATGCCACTGGCCACCAGTCAAATGCCAAAATCAGTGCTACCATCGCTAAACTGATCATCCAAACAGATGACCTCACAACAGTTATTACCACTGCCAACCGTCTGAAAGGATTTGCATTTGCTAAATGCCTCACACAGCACCATCTTGCACTGCTTGGGCAATCCACTATCGCAGATGCACAAACGACACGAGTCCGGTCCGGGCATATAATGCATTCCCGTTTCATACAGTTTCCCATTGTAATCGCGACAATGTCCGCCCTGTATAAGACTTGAGCTTACCGCATTGATATCTATGTATGTAGTATTCAATATATTTTAAGTCGTTATTAAAAATTTATGAGTATAATTTATGTTTATTATTGTAATAATTTATTTAAGATTGCATTCATTTAGCTTGGTAAATAAAATAAGCAGGTTTCCGAATTTATTAACAAAAATGTTTGAAATTTCAGGATGTTCAAAATTTTTAAAAGTTCAAAAATTTTACATAAAAAATCATATATTTTTAAAATATTAAAAAATCATCATCAATTAAAAATTGAATTTTAAATTGAATTTATTTATTTAAATGTCAGACTATGATCAGTCGACATATTTAAAATTAAAGTTACAATATAAAAATAATTTAAAAGTTAAAAATTATATTTTAAATTTAAATTTAAACTGGGGAAAAGAAAATTGAAATTAAAATTATAAACTAAGCTTAAAAACTGTGCGTAGCTCTTGAAGTTTTTGCCAGGGCGGTGATCAGTCGCTCAGTAAATAAGCAGCAAGAGAAAGAGAACATATCCCACATTTGAATCTCTTTCGATTTCAAACACTGGGAAATTTCATAAAATGCTGTGTGGGATGTATTGTATTGTATTGTATTGTATTGTATTGTATTGTATTGTATTTTATTGAACGTATGTATGCAGCATTGCCAACATTTAAAAAAAGATAATTGTATCGAATGTCGCGTTGCCAACCAAATTGACTACGAAAAACTTTAATTGATAAAGTCTCATTAATTCAGTGCATGCATGTATGTATATGTAATATTTGCTTGCATATTTATGAACAACTGTACGATTCTTTTTATTTTGACACACACTTGACCAACTTTCGTTGCGCTGCTGATTTAACAGTTACCTTTTGGCTCAAGTGCCAACATTAAAATGTATATGTACATACATATAAATGCAGCAGGTGCTGTACCCACACACGCACACTCACACACATCCAAAGTCACATTTTTGCAAAAAAAAAGAAGCATAAACACACACAAACGCATATGGCTATAAGATTTATCACTTGAATGAAATGCGGTATAACGTGTATAACATTTGTAACATAATTTAAATGCTAAACAGCAAGAGGAAATTCAAATTAAAAACAAATATATACATACATATATCCAGCATTTGTCGTTATGCGTGTGTGTTCTACATGGACATGGGCGGGGGGAAAAGGGGCTGCAATAACATGCAGTGCCAGTGCCGAAGAGCACAAAAAAACACGAATGCCAAAAACGGCTGAACACGGAAACGCACGAGTGAAAATGGCAAACAGCGTGCTCAACGCCTTCGCAAAAAAAAAGAGAAGAAGAAGAAGAAGAAGAGGGAAGAAGAGGGAAGAAATAATGCCTTTCATGCGAGTTTCCAAGTGAAATTTTTGCGATACACACACAGACGGACACGGACACGGACATAGCAACGACACACACCCAATTCAGTCTCATACCCCATATACACACACCCTGTATACATACTACATGCAAAAATAAACACCCACATATATACACACACCGATAGCAAGCAATTGAGAGAAAGTGAGAGCGAGAGAGCGAGAGAGAGCAGCACCAACGCAAAATTTTGCACGCCACTTCCTTTGCATTGCCCAGCTGAAAACCGTTAGACACCCCCCACCGCCACCACCTTTTCACAGAAGTTGCTGCCTGCCTGCCTGCTGGTTGAGCAAAAGAGCGCAGCGAGAGTATACATAGTATATCTGTGTATGTGTGCCCTGTGTGTCCCATAAATTGTAAAACTCTGCTGTGGCCATGGACCATATTCCATTTAATGTAGAAAGAGAACACAGCAATTGAAATTGATTTTAGATGGGGGGAAAAAAAATGCATTGTCCTTTCGAGTCCTCAACACACATACACTTTTAAATCACAAATCTATGACAAAATCTTGATTTTGTTGCAAAAAAATTGATACATTTTCTCTGCTTAGCTGCTCTCTTTTAGCCCAGCAAGGATATATGCTCCCATGTATGTGTGTGTATAAAGTTTTTCATTTTTATTTTTTTTTTGCTGTGTTAGCTTATTACCTTTGGCATTCCCAATAAACGCAAGCACTGCCAAAAAATACATTTTGCTGGCGTTAGTTAATATGCACTTTGAACTGCACCAATTGCTTTCAGTTGTTATTAGTTACACAGATTTTTATTTGATATTTTCAACGGTTTTTAACGAACTTTCCAGCAATACCAACTAGTGCTAAAATTTATCTGTGTGACCGTTTCGTGGTTAGGACACAAAAACCTTTTAACTTTCATTTCAAAATATCCTTTAATACCAAAAAGAATACCAAATTCTACGTAAAACAGAAGGACTTTGACGTAACTGAAATGGAAATATTTCACGTAAGTAAGATGCTGCAATAAGTGCTTTAAGCACTATAAATGAATTACTGCAAAGCTTAATTACATTGCTTAAATTGTGACTTGTTTAATTACTTTAATAATAAGTATTAAGTATTGCTGATGTAGCATCTTTGGCGTTAGATTTTGATTCATACGTAACAGTCTCTATTTGTGGCTATGCACGTAAGACACGATCCGTTACGTTTGAATTTTGTATTCACCAAATTGTCATATTATTTTTTCAATGAAACCAAAAGTTCTCAAAAGTTCTCAGTAGATTCAAGTTTAAATCTGGTAATTGAATTTAATGCAAAGTGTTTTTGTTTTCATTTAATTTGCAAAGTGTCTGCGGCATGCAATGGCAACAACAACAACATTACTTTAATGACAGTTTACGAAATGTTGTTGTTGGTTGGTGGTTGACTATGAAATACTCTGTAGTTTTACGACTTTTGCTAAAAAAAAAAATAACAAATAAAAATAAAGTTTGCTTGATTTTATTTAATTATTAAAAATTATATATATTTACACTAAGCCACCCTTTAGCCTGCTTTACTTAATTACAGGGTATAATTAGCTAGCTCGCTGTAAACAACACGCACACAAAATGCAGCTAAATAATTTAGATTGTGTTTTTTTTTTTTTTAGACTAGCTCAATGATTAGTTCGCATTTAAATGCAATGCAGGTATTTTTGTTAACTCTCCGGTTCTCCGGAGTTCACTTCTAGAATAACTTGGTATAGTAAAGAACGTTTGGAGTGGAACACGGAATACTTAGGTAGTTGAAGATGCCCTTGAAACTGGAGAATGCGACAGCGTCGCAGGTGACAGCGATGAAGGGTGTTATACGGAATAGTAGCTATGTAATACCAGGATTATATGATCTATCGGTGGAGGATACCAATTGGGTCTTGACCTCATCCTTTATCATCTTTACCATGCAAACGGGTTTTGGTATGTTGGAATCCGGTTGCGTTTCCATCAAGAACGAAGTCAACATTATGATGAAGAACGTCATTGACATTGTCCTGGGTGGGTTCACCTATTGGCTCTTTGGCTATGGCATGAGTTTCGGACGTGGACCACTCTCCAATCCGTTTATGGCCATTGGAGACTTTCTACTCGATCCGCCCGTCGGCGATGAACTGATGGGACAAATCTTTGCCGCCTTTCTCTTTCAACTTTCGTTTGCCACCACATCCACGACAATTGTGAGCGGTGCCATGGCTGAGCGGTAAGGGAAAAACCTGGAAAATCTGCAGAAAGTGAAATGAAATTTCTTATTTTTTTTAGCTGCAACTTCAAGGCGTACTGTCTGTTCTCGCTGCTGAATACGGTGGTGTATTGCATACCCGCCGGTTGGGTGTGGGGGGAGCATGGCTTTCTCAATAATCTGGGCGCGGTGGATATTGCGGGCAGTGGACCAGTGCATCTGATTGGAGGAGCTGCCTCATTTGCCTCGGCCGCAATGTTGGGACCACGTTTGGGTCGCTATGCCGAGGGTTATGATCCGTTGCCCTTGGGTAATCCCGTGAATGCCTGCATGGGTCTCTTTGTGCTCTGGTGGGGCTGGTTGGCCTTCAATTCGGGCAGCACGTACGGCGTGAGTGGCGCCAAATGGCAGTATGCTGCTCGTGCTGCAGTGATGACCATGATGGGCTCCTTTGGCGGTGGATTCGTTAGCTCCATGTAGGTCCGAATCGGAATCGGACGAGAGACTTTTGACTTTTGATTTATGTTTTTGATTTTTGATTTGCAGCTATTCGTTTTGGCGACACGATGGTCGCATGGACATCATGGATCTCATCAATGGCATTCTGGGCTCACTGGTCTCCATCACCGCCGGCTGCTTTCTGTATCGTGCCTGGGAGGCCCTCATCATTGGGGCACTGGGATCGTTGTTGTGTGTGCTAGCGATGCCACTGCTGGATCGCATGGGTGTGGATGATCCGGTGGGTGCGAGTGCGGTGCATGGTGTTTGTGGCATTTGGGGCGTTATTGCGGTGGGTTTGTTTGCCGACAATCCGGTGCCCATGGACACCACCAAGGGACGCAGTGGATTGTTCAAGGGCGGTGGCTGGTATCTGTTGGGGATTCAAACGCTTTCCGCCTTCTGTTTGGCCTGTTGGGGCATCTGTTCCACATTCCTGCTGCTCTACGTGATCAACAAGGTGATACCCATACGCATGGATCCGCACGAGGAACTGCTGGGTGCCGATCTCACCGAGCATCGTATACGTCACACCCAAATTGGTTTATCGCGCGCCATCTCTGCCCTGGCGCCCCTCAAAGTGGATCTCAGCGAGGTGGTCGGCGTGCAACCCATTGGCCTCAATCCCGGCCATGAGCGCAGCATCCAACAGCTACGCGCTGCCGAGGACAAGCTGCAACAGTGGCAATCGTATCTGGATCAGGTGAGCGGTAAGCACAAGAGATTGCCATCACCCAGGAGAACGCTAGAGGAGCGACAAATGGACTCGGACATTCAGTTCAATCTCAAGTCAGCCGGAAAGTCAACAAAAATCGGAAATGGATAATGTCTTTGGACGCAAGGTAAAGTCGGTGGCCGCTAGACGGAATGTCTGGCACCAGGAAGAGGGTTCCTACAAGGTCAACAACAGCGAGCTACCCGTTATTAATCACATTACCAAGTTGGATAAGGAAGGTAACTTTGCTTGGGTTGATTAAAGCGGAAAATAAAATTGTTGAATGAATCGAACATTTATTTAAATCACAATATATAGTTCCTATTTGACCCTGTATTTAATTTTGTAAGCAAATAAAAACACTGTTATCTGTAGAGCTGAAAAGATCCCTTTATTTGAGCAAAAACAGCTAGTTTGATGGAAAACAAACGCCTAAAAACCGCTGAATCCTCGAGAAAAACAGCTGAAAAAAAGCAGAAGCACCTTGCTGATTTAAATAGTCATAATTTTGCAGCTCATAGTTCTGATCATAAATGAAATCCTAATACATCTGGAGAGGAAAATACCCTACCTGCGACTCTTCTTCAGGCAGTCACCTAAGACTACCTGTTCTAATCAGTTTCGACTCATCTTGTCAGACGATGATAGTGTTGAAATGTACGCGATCGATTTATAAAGGTATGAATCTAATAGAAAACAATCGCGTTTCGATCGCCAGTACATCAATTGGCGCTTTGCCAATAGAATTATGTTGTTTTTAATGCTTAGAACATAAACGAAACAATTTGAACAAAATTAGGACGACGTCATTTTGGACGCTTTTTTTGACATCGCTCATAAAATTAAATTCACTGCCCGCTGTTTTCAAAATCTTGCCGCAAACGCAGTTTAAAAACGACTCGCCAAATTCAGTTCTTGACAAAATGATCTCCCAAATGACATCAGTGTAGGTAAACCTGTGGATCTCCATAAGATCCTTATTATTCAGAAGTCCGTCCTATCTTACTCCAGCTTAAGAAACAACCAAGTTCTCGCTCACTAAACCAATAGATTTCCGGCTACAAGTAAATTTACGACTTGCACGTCTTTCGCTTTGGGCTGTGCGATGATTACTCAGCACAAAGCTAAACTATCCCTATCCCAATATCCTTTTGTGTATTCGCTACATATACCAAAACCCTTTAAAGAAACGCAATTTAGTTTTTGTTTTGCAATTCTTAAATTGTTTTTATTTAATTCAAGTACAAGCAAATATTGTTTTGGATGATCGATCGATGAATTTAATTATGCATGATAATAATATAATATATATGTATTATCTGGTGTTTTTTTTTTTGGAGCAGTGTTTCTTCTAATTGAAATGTTGCAAGTTGTATTATTATAATATAACTTTCAAGAGCAGTTGTTGTTGTTTGTTCTTGTGGTTGGTTTTTCTTCTCAATGTTGTTGTTGTTGGTGTTGTCTTTAGAATCCAAGTTAAATGTAAATATATTATTATATTGTGTGGTGTTGTTGTTGTTGTTGGTGTTTTTATTGAATCTAAGGGGGAGTAGAGAGGTGGGTGGGTGAATTGCTTAATCGACCTCCTCAATGGTGGGGCCAGCGCCGCCAGCACCGGCTGCTCCGGGAGCACCACCAGCTCCGGGCATACCGCCGGGCATGCCACCGGGCATACCGCCAGGAGCACCACCAGCGCTCTGGTAGAGCTTGGTGATAATTGGATTGCAAACGCCCTCCAATTCCTTTTGGCGGTGCTCGTATTCCTCCTTATCGGCCAGTTGGTTGGCATCGAGCCACTTGATGGTATCGTTGCACTTGTCCATAATGGTGGTGCGGTCCGTGTCGGAGATCTTGGTCTTCAGATTCTCCTCATCGAGGGTAGCCTTCATGTTGAAGCAGTACGACTCCAGACCGTTCTTGGCGGAAATGGTCTCCTTCTGCTTCTCATCCTCGTTGCGGTACTTCTCGGCCTCGTTGACCATGCGCTCAATATCCTCCTTGGACAGACGACCCTTGTCATTGGTGATGGTGATCTTGTTCTCCTTGTTGGTGGAACGCTCCAGAGCGGTAACATTCAGAATACCGTTGGCATCAATATCGAATGTCACCTCGATCTGGGGAACACCGCGTGGTGCGGGTGGGATGCCCGACAGCTCGAATTTGCCCAACAGATTGTTGTCCTTGGTCATGGCACGCTCGCCCTCATAGACCTGGATGAGCACACCGGGTTGATTGTCCGAATAGGTGGTGAAGGTCTGGGTCTGCTTGGTGGGAATGGTGGTGTTACGCTTGATGAGCACACTCATCACGCCACCAGCAGTCTCGATACCCAGCGACAGTGGGGTAACATCGAGCAGCAACAGATCCTGCACCTCCTGCGACTTGTCGCCGTGCAAAATGGCAGCCTGGACGGCAGCACCATAAGCGACAGCCTCATCGGGATTGATGGACTTGTTCAGTTCCTTGCCATTGAACAGATCCTGGAGCAGACGCTGCACCTTGGGGATACGAGTGGAGCCACCGACCAGCACAATATCGTGAATGGCCGACTTGTCCAGCTTGGCGTCACGCAGAGCCTTCTCCACGGGGTCCATGGTGCTGCGGAACAGATCAGCGTTCAGCTCCTCGAAACGGGCACGGGTGATCGAGGTATAGAAATCGGTACCCTCGAACAGAGAGTCGATCTCAATGCTAGCCTGAGTGGAGGATGACAGGGTACGCTTTGCACGCTCGCAAGCGGTGCGCAGACGACGCAGAGCACGCTTGTTGGTGGTCAGATCCTTCTTGTGCTTGCGCTTGAACTCCTGCACAAAGTGGGTGACGAGACGATTGTCGAAATCTTCACCGCCCAAATGGGTGTCACCGGCCGTAGATTTGACCTCGAAGATGCCATCATCAATCGACAGAATGGAGACATCGAAGGTACCGCCGCCCAAATCAAAGATCAACACATTACGCTCACCGACAGCCTTCTTGTCCAGACCATAAGCGATGGCCGCGGCAGTTGGCTCATTGATGATACGCAACACATTCAAACCGGCAATGGTACCAGCATCCTTGGTCGCCTGACGCTGTGAATCGTTGAAGTAGGCGGGCACAGTGATGACGGCATTGGTAACCGTCTTGCCCAGATAGGCCTCGGCGGTCTCCTTCATTTTGGTCAAGACCATGGAGGAGATCTCCTCGGGGAAGAAGGTCTTCTTCTCATCCTTGTAGGTAACCTCAATCTTGGGCTTGCCATCAACGCTCACCACCTCGAAGGGCCAGTGCTTCATATCAGACTGCACAGCCGAATCCTCAAATTTGCGACCAATGAGACGCTTAGCATCGAAGATCGTTTGAGTTGGGTTCATTGCCACCTGGTTCTTGGCAGCATCACCAATCAAACGTTCCGTATCCGTGAACGCAACATACGATGGAGTGGTACGATTACCCTGATCGTTGGCAATGATCTCAACCTTGCCATGCTGGAACACACCCACGCAGGAGTAGGTGGTACCCAAATCAATACCGACAGCAGGTGCTTTAGACATCTGGGGAATGGCAGAACAGAAAAAGAACAATTTTCCAAAATTATTATTATTTATTTTATTTTATTATATAAAATGTGTTTGTTTCGCTTTGTGAAAGTGAATTCAATGTCAATGAACTTTTAAGTTGTTACTGATCTGGCAACGTTGTTCAAGCAAAGTAAACATTACTGGAATACTGGAAATGCCACAATAACCGTTTAATTGATACCGGGCAATAAGCAATACTACAATATTTGATTAATTATATATTGCACAAATTTGAAGGCTGAGGCTACAACCCCGCTGGCCATTTAAATAGAAAATATATAATTTCATGTATTCCATGCCTTTCTCGTGTATAGCTAAAAACTGGTTGCGGTTAATGTCACAGTCAGAACCGAAAATGGCGAAAACGTGAACAATCGAAATTAGTCATGGCCGACAATACGTATGTACGTATGGATGTATGCATGTACATTATGTACTACATGCTTGATAAATGCACAGAGATAACATCAATCAATTGTTATTTCAACAGCAGACCCGCAGCAGCAGCATGAGCAGCTGCTAATTTCTTTCCAAAGTACAAACACCGCATGGACGAAAATTCTGGAACGCTAGCAACAACAACCACAATGATGACTACTACCCTCGTATATGTACGCCTGTATACGCAACAAAAAACCACGCTGTTGCCAGACCTAAGGCTTTTCACATTTCACAAAAAGAGACGGCAATAGTGTACAAACACGCGCTCGCACTAATTCCCTATGTAAGCATGTTTTTTTTTTTTTTTTTCGTTTCTCTCTGTTCCAACCACGCGAACACGCACACACTGACATCCCGGTTAGCAACACAAAAATTCAAACTATAGCAAACGTTTGTATATAACTACATAATATATAACAAATAGCTACACGACAATTTAATTTTGAGTTATTAAAACATAAAAATTAATGTTCAAAATTTATAAATATAAATTCAGACGTCAGCGAACAAACGTCATTATGACTCATGAGCGAATAGGTAGGAGAGTAGTGTGTGTGTGTGCGTGTGTGTGTGTGATGCGGCATAATTTTTCAATGGAATATTCCAGTAGAAATACTCATACTACACAAATGAATCAGTAATTTATGATGCATAATTAATTAATTTCAAATGCAATGGAAATCACCCAAATACAACGTTAGAATTTAATGATGCAATTGCTCACAAAACTACACACACACACATGCGTATGTTCATGTACACGCATTTATTGTATTTAAGTTCAATATCTAATGTTCAAAAATCAGCTTGGGGGCCGTTAAAAATCCATGAGGTTAATTTTTTTTCGTTAAAATTACTGCAACAATGAACCCGAAACAACTGCATCGATTTATCGGTTTGTGTAATTATTGATTTAGGCCGTAAATCCGAAAATGAATCAATGGAATGAAAATTTCTAGGCTAACACATGCGGCAAAGAATATGAGCACGTGTTAGTTTTTTTTTTTTATTTTTGAATTCGTTGTGAATAATGCATTATAATTTGATTAAAATAAAACTTACCTTTGTGTGTTGTTTAGTTGAAATGTACTAAATGTATGAATAACCGTGTAATGCTACTTCACTTCTTTGTCCCACTTAAATTTGTTCTGCCGAGTCGACACTCAGACGTTCGATCAAACTGGCACTTGTAATAGGAATAATGATGGCGTACGCTGTGACCAATACTTATAAGCGCGTCGGCTTGCTCTGGAAAATTCTAAGGTTCATATTTTATCGATGTGGCAAGGCCGTTGGAAGTACTGGCAATCGATATTTATCGAAATACATCGTTATCCGCAGCCCTGGTAGCTATAACGATGCTGCCACATTGCTGATAAGCGCGCCAAATTTAAATTGATTTCACATAATGAGTTCGTTTTTACCAGGTACCATAAATCAATAAACTGCACAAAAATAGTATTGTTATCTCAACCCCACACAAACACTTGAAGTAGCTAATAGCATGCGGGTATCAGCAATACCCCAATATTGATATGACAGGATTAGAATATAATTTGTTTTCTACGGTTTTCGTGCACTTTATCAGCAGATTAGTCTTTATAAATACATTTACCTTGCTAACCTATCGTAATGCGACGGATGTACGTATCAGCGATATAATTATGAATAAAATAAAAATAAAAAATTTCTCAAGTTAATTTGTATATTTCTAAATCAGTCTTATGCAAGGGTTTTCAGTTTACAATCGGGTTCGACGCCTTCAAAAATGGGTTTGCTTTCACCGCCCTCACCGCCGCCGCCACCAATAATTATTTTAATCAGCTCTGAAATGTTGTCGTTGATGTACTGTAAAGAAAAAAAAAGTTGAAATTAAATTTGTTAATACCATTAAAAAAAATTCTGGACTTCTCACCGTTTGCAACTTTTCAACAACTGTAGGCTGTCCAAATTCCCAAACATCACCAAACAATTCAATACCAATTTCATTGCAAAGATTATGGAAAAAGTTGTTAATACGCTCCTCCTCCATTAGATTATCAAAGTTCATTTTGAAATCACCCATATGCAAATTAATTTCGAGTCCTGTAATTGCAAGCGCTGCCTTCATTTTCCATGTAATTTCAATGCTAAAATCCTTGACTGACATTCTAAAAACATACATAATGTGTTATTTAATAATTAAACAATATAAAAAAAAAAATAAAAATAAAAAAATATTTATTAATAAATAATAAAACAATAAAGTGTGCTTACTCTGCATTGCCGTCTCCGGCCATGTTCATAATGTATGCCAGGGAACCCTTTGCGGTATATAAAGATTTGAAATAAGTGTGAGGAAAGGTGATTTTGATTTTGCTAGATCTGAGAGGAACAATACTAATTTGCAATTCATCCACAACAAAATCGGATATGCCTTGAAGCTTAAAATTGTCCACAGACGCAGTAAAACTATTCAAACAGAGTAATGCATTATAGATCAGAAGTGAATTCAGTGGCTAAATTCGAAATTTATACTTACTCTATTAGATATTGGTTGTTCACAGCAGTATCTGCATGTTCCAGCTGCAGTGGATCTATAGCAGGTATTCCCAGATTCGGTATAG
This sequence comes from Drosophila tripunctata, assembly GCA_035047385.1. Lineage (NCBI taxonomy): Eukaryota > Metazoa > Arthropoda > Insecta > Diptera > Drosophilidae > Drosophila > Drosophila tripunctata. The sequence goes on along the minus strand of JAWNPS010000326.1, from coordinate 1,476,326 downwards.
GATGGCACATACGCTTTTTAAACTCTTCCAAAAAGCTTCTTATCTGATCTTCATAAATACCGGCAACATGGGGCATACAACTGTAAATTGTAGCCACGGCCAGGATCAGATGAATTATGTAAACGGATCTCATTTTAGTCCAAATTTTGTTGATCCGTTCGCTTCAAGCTAAAACGCTTAACTGAGTTGGAAATGCAACAATTTTAGATTTTATGTCAAGCGATTAACTCTTTTTGGAATGTCAAGATATGAGCTAAAACGAATTTCGATTATACCCTGCAATTGACTATCATTAGCTCTGTAATGCAGCGAATTGAGGCCATAAAAATTCTATTTTATCAACTGATTAAGCTGTTTGCAACAAGTCCATTTTGGAAATTTAGTTTTGCAGTAGGGTATTCGAGCTACTGGCAAATAACTATATTGAGGCTAAGACCAAAGCTTATCGGTCTAAAGCTGATAGCTCACAAGTGGAACGTTATCAATGGGGCTACTCGTATTTTGGTAATACCCTGCACTTACTAAAAGTTAGAGCTAAAATCAGCAAATTTTGGGTATAATCAGAGTTCAGCATATCTAACAAATCCAATAAACTAATATATTTTGGTTAATAATAGAAAACCAGGAAATTCAGCTTTTTACAGGGTCTTTTACAGTCGACTCGTTTAACAATAGCTTCCGTTTTATTTTAAATTATCAAATAACACATTGTTTGTTTGTTTGCCCTTGTGTGGCATAATAATCTACAACTTAGAACCTAATCGGATTAAAGATTCAAATCTAATGCTCTTTTAGATCTGTTCTGGTGGCTGCCTCAAGTGTTCGGGCAACTGTTGCAGTTCTGTTTTGGATGCCTGTAGGGCCACGCCTTCGGGCAGATTTCGCTCCATATACTCCAAGAATGTGTCCAGCGTGGAACCGGTTAGCTTGTGAAAGTTCATGTAGCGGAAGTGTGTGCGAATCTCGTACTGAACACGATGCTTCTTATAGATATGCACCGATTTCAGCAATGTCATACGTTCATGATGCGCCTTGCGAGGTGACCAGCTGCAAATGAAGTAAGTTCTTAATATTTATCGTCGCTGCTTTGTTTATTAACTTACCACTTGCCAAGCTCTATGCCCAAGTGTTCAGCTGCAGTTGTCGCAAACCAGGTGTAACTCTTTAGGACGGCAGGATCAACACCGCGCAGCTCAATTTCCAATTTGCTATAAAGTTTATCGGGTTGATCAGAAGTTGTTGGAGTGGCAGGCGAAGCTACGCCTGTTGTGCTGCTCAGCGAGGAACAGAAACGTACGGGCTGAGTTAGCCGACAAGTTTTCAGTAGCTAAAATAAATCAAATTTAATAAAATCAACTAGTTTCTTTTATCATTTGCACTTAGAAGACAAACCTGCAGCATTTCTGTATTTAATAGCACAACAACCAGGTGCGGGGTTATGCAAGTGCAGGGCTGCAACAATGTTGTTTGTTATCGATAGTTATTTGTACATGTTTTTTTTTTTGCCGGTGTGTGGTTACACTGAAAGCGGCAAACATATATTAAGCTGTTTATCCACACTCAAATTTGTATGACAAACGTGTTGCGTTTGAAGCAAATTTGAACGTGGATAGTGTTGTTTGCAGTAATTTTAGTGTTTGAAGTGCGCGTTTGACGAAAATAGAAATGGTTCTATCTTCGAAGTGTTTGACAAAACTGATTTGTGTTTGACAAACGCGTTTGTCATACAAATTTGAGTGTGGATACACAGCTTTAGTCCGATTTCTGAAACAAACACAGAAATCAGCTGTGCCTTACAAAATGTCGAATTTGCCAATATTTGTCCACAATAGGATTTAACGAAATCACCGTAAAATTTAATTCAAATTAATTTGAAAATATAAGCGTAATTACTGTGCGGCAAGGCCTTTCCCACAACATGATAAAATATATATAAAACTAATCTGTATATATTTTAAAAATCGGGATATTGTTGATTTTTAATTTATGTTACCAACGGCGTTAAAAAAATGTTGGCCTGGGTGTTTCATACTTCTGTGCAATTTCAACTATCTGGCAACGCTATCAATATTCTATCCGTCGTGGTTGCATCACAGCTCCTGTCCACAAAAAGGTTTTAACTTGTTTTTCTTTAATTTATTGATAATCTGCATTTGGTAAAATTATGTTAAACATCATTACTGCCATTATTAATATATTTCATTGAATTTGCTGTCAAAAATTTCATATACAGACACTATATTTGTGCGCTGTAAGCATAATATTTTCATACATGTGTATTTGTATTTATGTCACTCGTTTAATATCTACTACAAAAGTCATTCAATTTTGCAGTTAAGAAAATGGCCTTTTGGAAATCATTTGGACTTCCCGTGGTGCGGGCGGAAGAAGAAGAGGATGAAGCAGAGCTTGTTGACCCACAAGCTACGCTCAGGGTAAGTCCGTCTGTAGTACACATGCATGTACATACAACTGTATACAATAATATATATATATTTATTTAGGACTCGTGCCAATCCAAACCTCACATTGAATCCTTGTACAACAAATACCAGGAATGCAACGATCGCGTCAACGGCCGTTCCAAAACAACCGAGACCTGCGTGGAGGAGCTGTTCGACTATGTGGCCGAGTTGGATCACTGTGTCGCCCACAGTCTGTTCAGCAAGCTCAAGTAGATGGACGATGCAATATGATTATTGTATTAAAAGTCACCGTATGAGTAAAACTGTTGCTTAATGAAATTACGTTTTTTAGTTGTACCAGTAAATCATATGGCTATGTATATCTAAATCAATTAAACCATGATTCACTATTAAATACCCTTTATGGGAGCGTTCTATGGTAATTATCAGAATGCACAAATAAGCTAATCTATGATTACAGCCTCATTTATTAATGCAACCCTTTGATACCGTTGGATACTATGTGGGTCAATATTGCATATACCATCTACATACATATATATTGTTTGTATTTTTCAGAGATTTACAGTGAAATCTGCTGCTTGAAGTTTTTTTTTTACTATTTCTGTTGGTTTATTTTAATGTACGATTAAAGCTCAATACTAGAAAAGACAAATTTAATTATGTACTATATATTTGAAGGTCGCTTTATATAGGTATATATGTATTAGAGCACTGCATGAATGCTAGAAAATTGGGATTCGAATACACAATGCTCAAATTGAATTGAGTGAATGTGAGTTAGTTGTCAAATGAATGTAGAATGAGTGAGTTCTCTAAGGCATCATTCAGACGCACAACTGTCAAAACGAAAAATTACGAAATGAATGAGTGAGTAGACGAGTCTGTGTGAAGTTGTGTTTTGAGTCCATTCGAATGCCAAAACAAAATTTTTTTCATTATTGTGCTTTATTGTGTGCGTAATGGAAACGATTTAAGTTCTAAACACAAACACATGGATTTTTTTACATATGCAGTCATTTTTAATTTTTTCTTTATATTATTTAATATATATATTACAAATATTTATGCATTTAGTTCATGTTGGTATTTAAAAACGTAATTTTATTAATGTTGTCCGAATTTAGTCAGTTTTTTTAAATTTAATTTTGAGATTCCATGCCCCACTAATTTGCTCATTTAATTTCCAACAATTTCTTTTTAAATACATATCCATTTTAATTTTAAACATATGCTTGCTAAGCAAGCCTTGCTTTCTCTAAATCAAACAATATTATACACAGAATGTACAAGTAACAACTCGAATTATTCGAATGACACCAGGCCTGTCAAAATTGTACAACTGAACTCATTGTGTTAAAGGTGTATATTATGAGTTGACACTTCCACTCATATTGAAACTCATTAAATTCATTGTGTGTTTGACACTTACTCATCTCAACTCAATTCGAATACATTCAATCTGACGTATGTTATGAGTAGACTCATGCAGTGCTCTAATATGTATGTATATCGTCGGAAGATATTCGTATGGCATTTGGCTTTACTTACATTTAGCCAGTACTTATTTCTTTATTTCCTTATGATATTAGTACATTTAGAAAAATATAAAGTACGAGTACTCGTATAAATAACATTTTATTATTAATCCTAATTAATAATGTGGATACTTTTAAATTAATTATGTTTTTAATAGCAAGTGCTTCGAATTGAACTGAGCTTAGCAATCCATGTATAAATGATATTAAGAAAAATTATGTAGTGCAGTAAACAAAGAAAATATGCAAATCGCCGACTGGATATTAAATGTTTAAAGTTTTCCGCGGTGTCCAGTATCATATTTCAATTCTGAAAGACAATATTTTAAAGTTTTATTATAGAAATCAACAATATTCATTTTGAATGCTTACCAAATAATACATCCTTATGGTTCATTATATACGCATAGCCAAGCGTTTCAACTTCCCCCATGAAGAACATCGAAACAGATGTGGCAAACTCTTACGGGTTTATTAATGCCAAATTTAAGAATCGGTACATCGTTATTGGAACACTTTGAGCAAAGAACTCGGCCGCAGTGTCGACTGTAAAAGAAATTACAATTTTATGTATATGTACGAACAAATAAATAGCTATTAATTTAATAAAAAAAATAAAACTGGCTCACCAGTGATGTTTCCTCATGGTGAGCGAGAACTTGGAGCCGCATTCTTGGCACAACTCAGATTCCGACCACGGTGACTCCTTCGGCAGCTGATCCAATAATTTCCCTAGCAATTGATCTGTAGCCAGTTTGTAATTGAAAATACTAATCCCTTCGCGATTTTGAGCCCCCATACAGGCGCCAGCTTTAACGAGCACCTTGCACAGTGGAGCTTGACCACGCATATAGGAAAGAAGCAGCGGTGTGTTCCCATCCATATCGGGCACATTGATCGGATACTTTGGCATGCATTCCAAGAATAGTTCACAAATTGCTGCTCCGGTGTTGTCCTCTCCAACTCGACATAGCTCATGCAATGGATTACGACCCTTGAGGTTGGTAGCTTCCGCATTTACCCGCGATTCTGTTAACAATTCACGGACTATAGCCAACTGTCCACCGTGTACAGCCAGATGAAGCGCATTGTTGCCGTCCGCATCGGTTGCATCGAAATCAGCATTGTTTTGAATCATGGCCGAGACTGCTGAAATGTTTCCACGCTCGATGGCGATGTGCAGTGGCATCTTTTGGACAGCATCGCGTTCATTGATTCTAGCGCCAGCTAAAATTAAGTTGCGTATAATCATTTCATTTTTGGATGCAGCAGCCAGATGAAGTGGAGTCGATTGATTCGCGTCATGTACACGCGAATTAACGTCCACCACAATGGCCAGCAGAAAGAGTACACTTTCCAGATCATCCTTGATGATTGCAATGTGCAGAAAATTGCGTCCACGCTGATCCATTATTTCAGCAGCATTCGGCAGTCGTTCGAGAATACGCTGAGCAGCCTTATGATTGCGTATGGCCAACGCAGTGGCAAATGGTGTGAGTCCGGACTTGTCGCGAACCTTTAAGTCAATGCCAGGATGACAGAGAAGAATATTTATAATATCCTCATGCTGATTCTCTATAGCAATGTGGGCGGGAGATTTGCTATCCACGTCCAAAGCGTTTACATTAGCTCCATGATCAATTAGTGCCTGAACCACCCTGGTTAGACCCCATTGGCAACAGAGATGCAAGGGCGAGGCTTTATCACGTGCCTCGTCGCCTCCCTCTCCATTCGGTCCCGGTTGACGCGGTGAGTCCAAATCACATTGATTCTGTACAAGAAACATGGCAATCGATTCCTTGTTCTCATCAATGGCGCGATGAAGCAACGTTTGCTGGCAACCCTCAGGTCCTTGACTCCAGCAGTCGGTGTCTACGCCATGCCGTATGAGAATTTGTGCCACATCCTCGTAACCCAATTCCAAAGCAGTCCACAATGGTGGATCGCCCTTCTTATCCAATGTACCCAGATCTACTCCCTTGATGCACAAGGCGTCTACAACTTTCGGTAAGTGACAGTCTATGGCTAACTGTAGCGCTGACTTCTGTTCACCTGCAAGCATATACACATAATTTATTCAGTTAGATCATACTGTAGATTTAATATGTATAGTTACCTGTTAGCGCATTGATTTCGGCTCCCTGTTCCAGTAAAAAGATAGCCTTATCATTATCCCCATTGACTATACATTGATGTAGCAAAGTCAAATCCTGGCCATTTCTAGCGTTCACATCAGCGCCTCCTGCGATTAGTATCGGTGCCAACTCCATTCTATGTAGGGCCAAGCATAGACTTAGAGGTGATTCGCCATTAGCATCTTTGCAATCAAAATCTATTGCTTCCGTGTCATCCTTGCGAGAATTACAGATCGCTTCAATGACTTTAAGGGCATCTACCTCAACCGCAATGTGCAATGGAGACTTTAAGCCACCAGTACTTGTCTGTATAGTTGCTGAAGCACCTGCTTCGAGCAGCTTGGTAACCAGATGTGGCATGTTCTGCTTGGCAGCCAGATGAATTGCAGCCATACCACTGTTATTTAGATGATTTAGGTTCGCATAATCAACTAAGAATATAGCTGCGTTTTCCATTTCACCTCCCTTGTCAATCAGCACTTGCAACAGGCTGTCATTTGTCTCCGATTTCAACGGATTAGGTTCTGCTCCCATTTTTAACAGCCTTGAAGCAATATTCAAGCTATTCTCCTTGCTGCACTGTGTTAAACTTAACTCCAGGGGACATTTTTCGTCATTGGTGCGTAGGTTTATATTAATGTCGGGCACCTCAAGCAACAGATTCACCATTTCCATATTTTGAGAGGTGATAGCTATGTGCAATGCGGTCTGACCCAGCAGGTTCTGAATGTTCACGTTGGGCTTGCGTTGTAAAATTTTCGAGCCGATATCAATCATTTGGGTTAAATCGTTAGGATCACTATTGGCTGTTCCATAGCTGCATATTATATGTAGTGCTGTATCCGATGCGGGCCTTAAACAATTAAGCATAATCTACATTATTATATGATAATTCATTTCATGCAATTTGACAAGCATACCTGGACAAAAGATCAACAAGGCAGTTCTGGTTTAAAAGAAAATCGGCTGCAAAATGATCAGCTCTTTTAACAGCGTCTATGAGCAGCGTTGAACCCTGTTCATATAATGTTATTTTTATTAGTATTTTAACTGTATTTTATTATTACTTACATTAGCATCATATGCATTAAGGTTAGCAGATCCGTTTTTCACCAGAGTCTGAGCAATCGGAATATTTTTCGCAGATAAAGCCATTTGTAATGGCAACTGTCCATTTTCTGACAAGCTGTTAACCAATTCTGGTAGCTGTAAAAAATGTAGACAAAAATTAAATAATATAATATTAAAAAAATTATCTTGGTACAAAAATTATTATATTTGTATTTGAAAATTGATTTTCCCGCTCTCTTGGGTCCAACATATTTAGCTCACTCATTTTGTTATCGATAAACATAAAGCATGTCGAACATTCGAACCATTAATTTTAGTTCCATGTTTCGTTTGTTTTCGTACAAACTATTTACACTATTTATCTGTTTAAAATTTATAAATGAATATTTTTAACTATATAATTATTTTAAACTTATAATATTAATTATTAAAAACATAAATAATTTGTGTATCCATAGCATACTTTTAGCAGCTCTGATAAATGTAATGTTGTGACGTCAAGATGTTGTGTGCATCCGCAAACCAGTTTTCTTTTTAGCGTTACCTTGTATGCTGTATGAACAAAAAAATTGTCAGTTTGTTCTCATTTTCTAGCGAGGCAGTAAACGCTGCGCTGTTATTATTAGCAGTTGTGCGTGTTATATTTCTCAATGTCTGTTTAAATTAAATGTTGTGCCCGTGATTGTACTAATTTAATGTACATATGCATGCACATTGTCTGTAAGGTTTCGAAATTGTGATAATATTGTGTTTATTCAATTATATCTAACCGTGAAGAAAGCCGACAAAAATACATATGTACATACATTTATATACTAATTCAACAGCACTTTCTCCAATGCCGGCAAATTGATTTTTTAAGGTGGAAGCTACGCACGAATTGTTGAATATAATAAGTATATATATATGTATGTATACATACGTATAATAAAGAGTGTACTCGCGTACAAGGCAAAACTAATAATCAAAGAGAATTATACTATATGTAAATGTGTAAACACATTCCTTATATTTATGTCTACTATGCCTACTTATAAACATATATGTATGTTATTCTGTACATACAACGGCAACGGAAACGATTAGAGTATAATACTTGTATGTAAATTTATCGGATGCATATTTCTCTTACATTTCTTTGCAGTAGGGAGATACCCCTGATGATTCTGTATGCATGGTCATACCACCAATACATATACATTTATACAAAAACATATGTTCAAGATGAAGAGCATCTGCGGCTGTGCTAACCTGTTCCAAGGTTTTATTGTGTTAGCTGTTGCTACAGTTTTAGGTTTGTATTTATCATTATATTATATTGTGAAGTATAAATACACAAAAGTATGTACAGAGATAAACGATATCAAAATATATATAATGTCAACATTTTAAGAATTTAACAATATAAAATGCAAGTCTCGAATTACTACAGATAAGCAGAACTTGTTCTTCATGGTAATTAATTCTTTCGTGCTTTTGAAACTGATTAAAACGAAAGGGTGACGAATAAAAAAGGATGAAGCCAGTGGAATGACATCATTGCATGGCATTTATACATATAATATGTGGTCATATTAATATACTTATTACATGTATAAATTTAGTATAAAATAATTATACAAGAAAGTATGTGCCTCTAAATATAAATATATCTAATTAATGTTGCCAAGATAGAAGAAAATAAATCTAAAAAATGTTATCCTATATATTAGCTAAAAAGATATATATTGAAAATGAGTCACAAGGAACACAAGTAAGATCCTACCTCTACGACAGGTAGTTCTAAGAATACACTCTTTTGTACGTAAATTGTAAATATACAAAGTTCAGTCCTGATAAGAATTTAATAACTTGACAACAGCTGACTTTACAGCGTACAATATTCGCTTATTTAAGTGATAGGAGGTTCTATATTATTTCAATGTTCCGTATATAATTTCATATTTCTTGATATTGTACTATTAATGTTATAAACTTAATAACCAATAATTTATAATCTATCACAGTCAATTGTTCAGACGTACTGCAATGCTACAAATGTTCGGTAACTGTTGAAAAATACTTTATTGACAATGCCACCGTTACTACACCATTGTGTTCAAAATTCACGGAGTCATCACTTTACATGGTTCCTTGTCCCTATTCCACGATGTGCTTGAAGACTATCTCAATTCTACATCTTCAAAATGGACAGAAGCAGGAAACCTTCACTAGAGGTTGTGCCCAGCAAAAGAACACCACTCAGGTATATGATATTCTTTTACAAGAATATAAGAATAATTGAAATTAATTTCTACATTTTGTATTGCCAGGTATTTCGCAATAAACAATGGGAGCAACAGCATCAAGTACAGGAGGTGTACAAGGAAGGTTGCCAAGAGATTCAGGCCAACAACTTGGCAGGATCTACAAACATCCATTGCTATTGCCGTGGCGATTTGTGCAATTCATCCAGTTTCATTAGTTTGAGCAAAACTTTGTTAAGCTTTATAATTTTAATCAGCTGCATTACATTATATGATGCCACATAATTCACAAATTTAATATGAAATTTACATTGTTGTGATAATTTATGAAATTTATAAAACATATAAAGATGAAATATATCCCATTTTAAATATAACACATGTTATAAAACTAAAAAGCCTGCAACGATGTGTTTACTTTTACTATAAAAAGCAATTAAGTAGTCTGTCGTTGTAAAAAATTTGTTATCAGCTAATATATTCCGAAACGTATCTATATATATTCACTTTAAAGGCAGCTAGTATTTTTCTTTTAAATTTAAATAATTTTGAGCTTTCAATCTTTAAAGTTATATATATATTTGGCTTTTGGGGGCGTATTCATGTTTAGTCTGCTAATATGCTCAAATGTATACATAATTTATACATAATATAGCGTGATCGGCTTATCGATTGGAAGTCTAACAAAACTGCTTCATTTAACATTGGGCTTAAACTATGTGAATCTGGAGCAACTCTGATATTCAGCGGGAATCGTTCAAGAGCTTATGTTAAAATATAAAGCCTACTTACCACAGTGTCGTTTTCAACAAGGCACAGAAAGACAACATCTTCTCGCAAGAGTCGTACGGCGGCATGCAAAGGATACTTTGTCTTGTTCTTCAGCATTTTGAAGAGTAGCGGTCCCGACATGTGCTCAAAGTCCTGTGGTGTCAGGTCATCCCAGTGCGTGGATATAATACCCGAACAGTATTCCAACAGAGCTGCAGCACCGACTTCTTCGGCCACACAATAGAATCGCACACACGATCGTACGCCGACCGACGAGACCAATGCTCTTTCGCAGAGACCCAGGAGGGCGGGCAGGGAGAAACGATGGGCTACTCGCAGCAGACCCAAGGTCAGACGGTCGTGCTGTAGATCAACTACATCTGTGTAAATCCAACGTAGCAATGCAGTTGCTATATCCTCATCCAAATCACTCCAGTCCAGTTCACTAGCACTGGCCAGCACCTCATTACGCCATTTCTCGGAACGTGCGTGTAGAACAAACTTGTGGGCTGGCATTAGTGTGCCATTTGTGTTGGTTTTAATGTTCAGATCCGAATATATGGATCGTCCATATAGGGAGGAGGCTGTTAGTGCCAGACGTGACACAAAACTGCTAAACTCTCCCGATGTTTCATTATCCGTAGAGGCAACAACTTCGTTATACTTTCGTTCCAGCTCTACATAACTTCGCTGTAGTTTTGTGTACTCTTCCTTTAAAAGCGACAAGTGCTTTTCCAGTTTTTCAATTGAAGCGATGTCATTGCAACCTAAATAAAAAGTATATAGTATGTGTACATAGAAATTTATTTGTTCAAATCACTACATACTCGTACATACATATGCTATACATTCATATGCATTTCTGTTCTTATGCATGTTACTTGGTTTGTATCGAAAACGAGTGGTAAGAATGTTCCAATAAACGTATAGACATGTACTAGCATATGCATAAATCAGTGCAAAGCTTTTAACATTATACATACCCATGCTTATTGTCTAATTTTTTGTGAAAACACCTATTTCGTAGGATTTCTATGTGAACATCTGTGATAACTAATTCGGCTTAGGGATGTGCAAGCTAAATCGATGTATCGATAAGTATCGGCTTTGCGTACTCATATATCTGCTGGCATTCCGCCATTTGAACATTTTGGCGAAAGAGAAATAACGTTCAATCGATGTTTTTAAACTGATTATAATTCTTGATTAAAAATATAAAATATAATATTAAAAGTATAAAAACCCATGTTTTCATACCAATAATAAATTCGACACAATTTCATGCTTATATATGTGCTTTTATTTACTAAGGCATTATAAAGCAAATATGTGCAATAATTAAAAATATATGTATATTAATATATATATGTATGTAAATTTTTAAGTTGTTGATATTTGTCTGTATATTAACATAAATATTACCACCAATATGCTTATAAATTGGTTTTAAAGATTGTTTATGTTGTATTATAATATACCTGGTCTAATAGTTGCTACATAATGGATCACAACTATAAATATATATATTTCTTTAAATTTGTAAAATATTTTTTATATATATATTAATAATTTTCATAACTTTTCGTTGTTTGATTGTGCCACTCTGCGCATTAATTAAATTAAAAATGGTCCCAAAATTATTTTGCCAACAACCTAACATTTTAATAAGTTTTCTATCTTATAAATTGTGGTCTCCTCTAACAGATGCAACTTGGACCTAAAATCAACTAAGTATAATTACTTAATTGTAAGATACGATATTATATACTTGTATTTAAATATTTGAAGCATTTGTATTTTGTTATAAGCTAAATTGCTAATTCTTCTGGGCATTTACACCGCTACCTAGAATTTTAATATTTAACATTAGCTTAAGCGACTCATTTGACAAATTCTTTTTTTGTTTTGAATATATTTACGTTTTAGCAATGTTTATTACAATATTGTTAACAATATCACCCATTTATAGAAAATATATATTTTAATTGGTTTTTAATCTCACAAAACCTAATGTCTTCCAATACAAATATTAATCATATTCAAAAGTAATGCTGCGTTAACACTACGCAGAGGTTGAACTTATTTCGGCGTTAACTAAGTTCAATATAAATGTTTTATAGCTGAATGGAATAATTAAATTAATTAAATAAATAAGAAATATACAAGTTTTTAAAAAATGTTTAGGAATTGACAGGCTTTCACGGCTTTGAAAAAGTTATATTGCGTTTAAAGTTCCATACCTTTAAGTTTTTTTTTATATTTTATAAGTATTTAATATTTTTGAATGTATTTATTTATCTCTATATAAGTTGAATTCAATACAATATTTGTAAAAGTTGGTATTCGAATTAGGTTTTTTGCATAGCATACATTAGATTTTAATAACATTCTTAGATAGATTTAGATATACATATATATATATATATATATATATATGGAGTGTGCCCAATATTTAAATTGTTAATCAAACAAATTTTTAGTCTTTAGTTCTTATTCAATAATATACGATATACATATATTTATAGATCGAACGACATGGCTTTTCAGACTTAGCTGTTAAAGCTGTATAATAATAGCTATAAATGTATAATATAATATTTTAATTTGGATATACATACAATCTATATATATATTTTATTTGTAAAGTGGTATTTAGATAATGTAAATCTGTTACAAGGACTGCCCAAAACTATTATGGATATTAAATCTGAATTAAGTATATATCTGGTTATTTAGCATTCATATTTAGTTTGAATTAAATAACTATAACATTAGTTATTGCCGTTAAGTCTTGTGCAACTAATTAACAAGCAACGCAGTGCTCTGACAACCGTTCAGTTTATGTCTATATATAAATATAAGTACAATAACTGTTTGACGCTCAAGGATTGTATTTTAAATCTATATTCAAAATAAACCATGTTTTAAACAAAACACAGAAAACTCAGATAACTAACAAAAATACAATTTGTACGTAAATTGCAAATGGACTATTATAACAATACAAACAAAAACAATTTTAATAAACTTACATAACAATATTTTACTAACTCAAACTAGAATATATTCAAACACCTATTTGAACAAAATAATATTCATCTGAGGTATATATTTTCGTGCTTTTGATGTGCGATTAGTAGCTTAAGTAGATTACTGATCACATTACAAATATATATAGGACTGCCTATTTATATGGCTACTAATATGACAATATAGTTTTTTATTTCACATACATCAGTTTGTTATCTATTTGATTTTCACCGCAGATTTGTATACAAGATTATGATACAATTTATATACATTCGGCACATTTTGGAGCTAAGAAAGCTTGTAGATATCGTTAAATATATAGTATTTAAGTATTAGCGGATTTTACTAGCATAGAAAGTGTTGGGAAGGTTACTTTACTTATATATGAGTTGTGCCAAAACTTATACTATGTCAACTTTAGCAAATGTAATGAAATGAAATTGAAAGGCCATAAATTTATACCTTGGAATATATGTAAAGCACTAGTGAATAATTATCACTAGGATTGGACGGCTTGGCCGGTAATCCTTTAAAAGTAAGTACTTATACGAGAATGTACAAATCAATGGTGTTATTAATAATATTAATATTCGAATTGAAATATTTGACGTTTTTTTGTTAATCAATTATAAATCCTCATTCTTTTGATTCGGGCAATGTTCAGTCAGGGAGGGAAGTACATTATCCGCTGATGGTTGTCTGAAAGATCATATATATTAATTTGGGCAAAGCTCTTTCTGTATCTATATACTTACCGATCTAACGCAATGTGGTACGAACCAGGTGCTGAATTTGATCTACCAGCTTGAATAAATTTCTGTATTCTCGATCCACCTGGTTGAGGTGCCCTTCCTGAAATGCCCTTAATGAATGGATTGCCAAAGGAATGATTTTTGAGCATGGTTTTAATTAAAATCAGAGTATCCAGTTTCGGAATGCTACGGACAACCGAGTTTATATCTTCTTCGTCTACTTGAACCAGACAACAGTTTTCATCTTCAGTTGGCAGAGGATATTTGCCATTACTAGTGACCCATGGGTTTATCTAGAATAAGTTAAAAGTAGTATCATAAAAAATTTATCAATTAATATTTGCAACAATTACCTTCAATTGAGGCAAAGTTATACGTTTTGCAGCATCCTTTTCAAGCATCTGAAGAATGCAATTTCTCATATCGTCACTAATTTTCGGTGTCTCCGGAAATACCACATTCTCATTTTTAACTTTCTCATAAAGCAGTGGTATTGAATTAGCTAAGAAGGGAACATTACCATAAACCAGAGAGAACAAAGTAGCACCCAATGCCCAGATATCTGCCGCACGACCACAATATACGTTCTAAAAAATCCAAAAATTTAGTTGGGAATACCCACAATGCATTGCTTCAATAACAACGTACCTTGCCCAGAACTAGGGTTTCGGGAGCTCGGAATGCTGGTGTTCCAGCTGTGGAACCATTACTCATTATAGCATCTTCCCCCAGAAACTCATTGCATACACCCAGATCTGCGATTTTAACATGTCCACATTCTGTCAGAAGCAAATTTCCGGGCTTTATATCCGCGTGGATAATTTTTTGATAATGCACTGTTGTAAAACAAATGAAATTAATATAAACATAGAAAGAGATCATTTTGATTTTGAACTTACAATATTCAAGACCAAGTAAAGAGTCCCTAAAAACATTCCAGGCACGTTCTTCCGGCAACGGCTTATCGGTCGGGATACAAAGAACTTCTCCCTTTTTAACCAACTCGAAAACCATATACAATGAGTCCTCCATTGGATCGTCCAAAACTTCAACTAGTTTCACAATATTCGGATGATCTAGCTTCTTTAAAACTGCGATTTCTCTATATACACGATCCAGCGGAGATGTTGCCTGTTTTGGACTGCGACGCATCAGAGCAGCTTGTCGAAGTAAACGTTTCTTGGACAGAATCTTCATGGCATAATGTGTGGAGTCCTCTTCGGAATAAGCTAGCTTCACAAGTCCATATGATCCCTGTCAAAAGAATTGTGAATTTAAATTGCTCTGTGCTTGACTTTGAACACAATAATAATATACCTGTCCAATTTGATCCATCAGCTTATACTGATTAAGCTGCAGAAAGCTTCCCGACTTCTCAATAGATATGCGTCTGGATTCCCGCAGAGGAGGTCGACGTCGCACTGGACGTGGACTGCCATACGGACTACCATATGGGCTGTATGGAACATTTGGATAAATTGGACGCGTTTCTGTCGACAATATGGATGCTGCAATATTCGGTCGCTGTACTGTTTGCAGATTTGTCTCCCCACTAGATCCTTGTAGTTGCGTTGCATCGTTTATCGGAATTTGTTCATTAGTTGACTGACTCGGGCTATCGGTTGATCGATACTCATTTATGTTGGGCAACAGACGATTGTGCAACTTTTGATCGATATTCAAAAACGCACAATCATCATTGTATAAGTCCAACGACTGCGATTTCAAAAGTGTTGGGAGATGCTGTTTCATTTCATTTGGTTTCCTTCGCGAGCCATTCCTAAGTACTGAAGCAGAGTTATCCACTTCATCTTCGGTTACTTTAACACAATTTGGTTTCGCAGCCCTAGCGTCATCATCAATTTGATTACTACTTAAGTTTTGATTGGTCTGATCTCTTATATTATGGTTTCTTGGTGCATGAGTATTACCAATCCCAGTGTTTTTTGGAGTTGATGCATGTGTATTTATATGCAAATCTGCCAATTTCAAAGTTGACTCCATACTCGCGGCGTCCAGCGCTTTCTGTTCACAACCTGCAGTTGTTGAAACAACGATAACATCATCATCATCGTTGTCATCACCATCATCAACATTATCATCACAGTTTAATATTGTTACATTTTGTGCTTGAGTTGTTCGCTTATTTTCCTCATATGACTTTCTCTTGTCATCTGCTACCACAACATTCTCTGGATCTGAATTTGTTGAGTTGGTATTTGCTATTGGCGCTATATTCAAATCCGACATTATGCAACTTTTCATATATCCACATAGTCACAACATTTGGGATTCATTGCTGCAGATATAGAAAATATAAAGCGGATAAGTAAAACATCTCCTTCACTACTGTCCTCATTTTACACCCAAACACTTTTTACAACATTTTTGGTTAAAAATAGACACGGAAATCACTCAAATAAAAGGGTGTCAAAGTGAAAAGGATGGAAGCAAAGTAATCAATATTGTGTGCAGGACAGTAGATAATTTGAAAATCTGTTGACGCAGGCAACCTATTTAATATTTATATATAAAAATTTAAAACTGAACATAAACTGAATAAAAAAATTACTGCATTTTTTATAAAGCTGGAAACTGTAGGAAAAACTGTGTTTTAATAATTTAAAGACCGGATATATGCATATTCTTTTTTTTTTGACCTGCCTCTATTAAAGATAAAGCTGCAATTGATTGTATGCTAGACATTTTAGTTCTGTGTGTTTCCCAGAAATTAAAAA
The DNA here is from genome assembly GCA_035047385.1 of Drosophila tripunctata. Lineage (NCBI taxonomy): Eukaryota > Metazoa > Arthropoda > Insecta > Diptera > Drosophilidae > Drosophila > Drosophila tripunctata. The sequence continues at coordinate 1,459,619 of JAWNPS010000326.1, read as the reverse complement.
ACAACACCCACTTACTTAATATATGTGACTGTTAAAAGATCGATCGATTTAAAAGTAAACTAATTATGTTGCTAATCTAAAATGTGTTTCCAAGGGCGATTCAACCATCAAATAAACATTAAGCATACTATAAAGTATTACACACATGTACAAAATACTCGCAAACACACAGTTTTTAAATAATTAGGCAGATTAAAAAATAAATAACATAGACAAGTGTACGTTTATATGTATGTGTGCAAACTAGCACAACAGTAAACATATATACTTATATATATATATTTTTGTATTCACAAATTGAAACAAGCGCACACTGAATTTATTTGAGTTATATTTAGATCATTTTTCTTTTGATTCAATCAGTTCGATTCTTTTCAACACCCCATCGTGAGCAATTATACAAAATAAATCGTGTAAGCAAATTTACACATTAGAAACCCTAATGAAATTAGCTACAAGTATATCTTATTTATTTAGTCAAAACAAAACAAAACAAAACAAATACAAATAATGAAGAGGCCCTGGAGTTATTTGGCCATATGGCTATTGTGTATAGTGTTAATATTACAGGCCCATAAAAGCGATGAATATATTGCGAAATACTCTCCCAGACTTGACAAATGGACACATACACTTAGAGGAGAGTACATACCCATAGAGTTCTTTAATGCCATGCGATCGGCTGATATGACAAAGCAATTACTACAAAATCAGTTGCGAAATTTTCTTGAAAGTCTGCAGAAAAACCTAACAACATCGGCAGTGCTCAATATTATGGACGATAACCATGAGGATACACAAAGTCGGCTAATGAAACTACGTGAATTATCGGATTTCTTTTTTACCACAGCCGAGGTGGCAAGAAATTTCTCACACAATTCCGAAGTGTACTATGAAGTTACGAAAAACTCGAGTTATACGCTTTTGTTGCAACTCCGTCAAATACCGTCAACACAGCCGACAATGGTTAAATTGCTGTTAACCAATTATTTTGCGGAAATGGAATTCTTTCATGTTATGTTTACGGAGATTATTGACGAAGTGCTAGAGTATACGCAGAACACGTTGCTCGCGATCCAAAATACATTCACCTACTATGCGGATGTTCAGAGATTTGTGCTGGAAAACTGGAATTTCAAAAGCGATGCGATCTGCTGCAAAGATTATATGGAATTTTTGCAAATGTATTCGTCACAAATCTTTAAATGTACTGCTGGTCACGACCTTAGCGTAGCATTCGATGTATTTGCCATGACTGAACTCACCAGCAAATATATAATGCGACAACTTGAGTTTCGAATTCAACGACTATTCAATTGCTTTTATTTTGGAAATTATGAAATACGTTGCAAGTTTCTTCAGAATGCCGAGCGTGACTTTGAAGTGCTGTTCAATAAAATCGACGAACTGGAAATATACTATGATATTAAAACAAAAAACGGACGTGTCTCGTCACTAAGACAACGTCGACGTAGACGTAATCCCGAAGAGGAGGATTCGAATCCTGCAAGGGCTCATACTGAGTGCATTCCTAAAGAATTTCCGCTCGCTCAAATGTCAAATAGCTTAAAATCATGTTTTTACAATATACAAAAATATTAACTTTAACTTTCAATCTATAAAGCATACATATTTGTCTTTATATAAAATTTTTATTTTGATCATTAACTTCGATATATACAAATGATATACAACACTTGGAGTATAATAGTCTTATTTGCAATAATTTTTTAAATTTACGCATCAAGTGCTTAAAGCCTTTGGTGATGTCATTAAAAGCCAGATTAACGCATTGAGTTTTATATTCATTGTTTGTAATAGTGTTCTCCAAACAGAGCTGAATTCGATCAAGCATTTGAGCCATTTCAGTTAGGTAATCGGAACCAGTTATTAGCAGGGAGTCGAAACTTTGGCATAAAGATGTACTCGATCTCATAGTGATATTGCAGCAATTATGTAGCTCTACAGTGGTCATGTTAATCAGGCCATCCAAAACATGACAACTCACACTAAATAGTCGACTTGGATTTATGAAATGTTTGTTATCCTTTAAAAAAGTCGCCCATTGATCTGTCACTATTGCGTTTTTATCTAGCTTATATGTACTGCTCTGCATGCTGTGTATAATTTCATTGATTTGATTTTTGACATTTCTAATATGCTGTAAAGCGGCGCTTCGAAAATGTTGTAGAACATTGAGTATGTCTATTTGGGATATTTCCGATATTAGATCATCAATCAATTTAAACACACTTGTCGGTAGATCTCTGCTGTGCGGCCTCTCTATATCGGCTAGAAATGCACCCAATATTGCCATCGATTTGTTCAATACATTATCATGATGTTGCAATTTATCGGAATCGGAATCAGTCGAAACCTTTTCACAGGGCGTAGTATTTTTCACAATTGATAGACTCAAAATAATTATTGTTATTAGCAGCAGTGGTCTTGAAACACATGCCATCGTAATAGATTAAGTGCAACTACTTTCTGTATAATCAGTTTCAACATATTAAACAGTAATCGGAATAGATTGAACTTAAAGAACAGTTTTGTTTACAAGTTTTAAGCTTGTACATATATACGTATATAGGTATATGTACATGGGAGATTTAATAAATTTGTAATATGAGCCTCTATACTGATAATGAGCAGAAAATGTAATAATAAATTGAGATTAAAAATAATCATCTGCGGTACACTTTAAATCAATACTGGGAGGTTTTGAATTGTAATAAACAAGTGTGTGTTATCAACAAATAGAAAACCGCATATAAATATATTTAATTACATATGTACATACATAAAGCATCTATAATAAATATATTATAAAAAAAAAGTATTGCGCAGTCTGACTAACGATCTGTTTGAGAAGAATCAAATTACATTACATTTCTACACCAAACATAATTTGAAATCGGGTTCAATCGCTTTGTTAGGGTATATTTGGCAGTATTATTTAGTATTAATATTCAGCTCAGGGTTAAACTAAAATTTACAAATTTTGCTCAAAATTCTAATATGCCAACTAAGCAAAATAGTCAGTTTGGTAAACAGTTTAGCTAATGCTTTTGACTAACGTACTTGACATCGCTTATTAATAGCCATTGCGATAGGCACGCTACTGCTGGAACTGCCCTCGTTAAAATAAGACAAAAACACCAGCATCAACAGCAGCGCAACTCTCACATAGCTAAAAGTGAAGTTTGTACTGCCAACAAGTTGAACGCATCTACTATATTATAGTATTAAAGTCCATTAAACTCTCATGTTCATTCAAAGCCATATTTATATATCTCTTAGCCAATTTGTAAACATACAAAAATTTACATGCAAGTTGGAAATGTTTATATGTATGTAGATAGGTACATTAACCATACGAAATCCCTGTACACGTGATATATGTACATACATATGTACATAACATAGTCAACAAAAAAACGTCGTTTTAGCAGAAAATATTCAAAAACAACAATAATCGCACAACACGGTCCCGTAATCAATACACAGTGCAAATGGCATCAGTACACAAAACATATTAATTGGGTATATACAAATGCTCATGCATACAAGCATGTACATATTTATATATATACAGTAAATATAGAATGTCAAACGCACATATCAATAGTAATAAATACGCAAACAATAGCATTTATTTATATATTCTAAAGATAATTAGAACACACAGAGAGAACACATTTAACACAAAAATAAAGCAGACCGGTGACCAAAAAGGATAACGTAGATTACGTACGTACTCTTATTATTTATTTTGTGCACACGCTGTGTTTATGCTCCTCTACGTAGTACGTACATAAGTACATATGTACATACAAACATATGTATATAAGCGAATATTAGCGACGCATTGCACACACTCCTTACATCGATTTAATTTTGTTGATTTTAATAGTCATTAATCGGTTACTTTAATGTAAATGTTTGTTTTTATGTTAATATAAATTAATCGAACGGAAAAAATTAACACAGTGCGCGGCAGAATCTGAACGAAGACTGAAAGGAATCGTTTGTGTGAACTAGTTAAGCTTTAGAATGAAAGTAAATTTAAAGCTAGCGATAGTAGCTTTAAAAGCTTTAATTTCTCGGAAGTGAACCTTGAGCAGCTGCTGCTGCTGCTGCTGCCACACACAGTTTTAGAACTGAAATCTTTAAACATTAGTGTGTACCTATGTATGTTAATATATGTACATGCACATATGTTTGTATACACCCTGTATTTATATATATATATACGTACGTATTTGCTTAGTGTTTTTTTGCACACAAGTATTTTACAGGTGAAATAATATACACTAAATCACGTACTAAATAAGTACACTAAACTTTTTAGTTTAACATAATTTGTGTTTTGTTTACATGCTAATATACATATATGTGTGTGTATGTATAATGTTTACTGTTTGTGTCGATAATTCAAATTGGCAGGAGAACAACACAAATTCTCATCCTGTCATCGAAATTTGAAAAGTTGGGCAACTCCATTCAAAACACTTAAATATAATTGCATGAAATCTAGCTGTAAATTAAAATTTATTCACGAAAGTATTAATTATTTAATGTAGCGCTGTCTTGCAGTCAATTGTCTAAATTGTGATACCAAATTAAATATAGCGTGTTTTCATGCACATTCATTTTTCAGCTCAATGTTATCGAAAATGAATCGATGAATGCCAAAACTGAATATTTGCAGGCAAATGAATAACTATCGCATAAGCTACATTATTCAGGTAGAGGTATTCCTCCCTACGATTTCCAGTAAAATTTGTTTAATAAAACGAAATTATTTATTGTCAGTATTTAAAGTATCATGTAAAGTTGTTAGTATTTTGAGTAAGAAAATTGGAAGCAGTTTGTCGTTCCAATTCAACTTTAATATCTGAAATATTTTTCACATATCTAGTGTCCCACGTTTACCAAGCTGTTGAAGGCTTCCCACTCAAGTAAAATACGAACAAAAATTCTGAAGGGGAAATTAATCATTCAATTTAGTAAGTTAAGATTTCCAATTGTTTAAAAAGACATGTTCTAAAGATGAAGTTTTTAAGTTTATATGTCTATTAATTCAGTTATTCATTTTAATGTATCAAATTTTTAATATAAATATACAAATATAGAGCAAGTTCGGCTTCTACGAACACTCTTCCTGGCTTTTCCGAACACAACGTGCCACTTTGCGCTTGAAATCAGTGTAGGACTCTCTCCATTCCTTTGCTGCATCAACATTTGCTGGAGACTCGTCGTTGGGATCCGCTAGCATTGATATCACAGATATCAATATAGTTTCCACCGTGTGCACCGGCAACCAACGCTCAGACGCCTTTTCATATCCCCATTTGTCATCTCCGGGCTCGTGCAAGATCGAAATGCAAACATCTCCATTCTTTTCAATATTTGGATGCCAAATTTCTGTGACAAACTTCATTCGTGGTGGACGCAATGGATACTCTTTCGGGAAGTACAGATGCGCTTTGAAGAATCCTCCTTCACTGCAGAGAGAAAACAAACGATGCTAAATTGTTATCATAAATTACTATTTTTAAATAAACTGCAATCAATTATGATTTCTATTTAAAAAAATAAAGTTACTATCTTTTGTGATCAATTAAATGATTTCCTATAAATATGATTATAGTGGGAAGAAAAAAACTTAAATATTATTTACAATCGAAGTAGGTTTTAACATATTTCCTAAGACAGGGAAATGAGCATTAATAATATAATTTTAGTTTTTTTACAATATCATACACTAAAAATAAAAGGTCGCATAAGTTTTCATTTCTTAATTATCTCTAAAATCAGCTTTTCGGTTATCATAAAATCGTTTAAAGATATCAGAAACGATCCTAGCGTAAGCACTGTATCATAGCTTCCCCACAGACAGAAAGCAAGATCGGAAGTTTTAACAGATGTTATTTGGCTTTACAGTCTGTAAAACTGTAAAAATACTTCGATTAAGACTAATACAAAATTTTAAGAATCTTTTTCAGATAACTTGAATCAATAGGTGTAATAAACTTGCTACATATATAAATATGCCCTGAAAATAAATAATAACCCTTGGTATTAATTCAATATACATGTTTATAATATAATTACAAGCCGAACCTATGGTTAACACACGGTATAAATTAGATACGTAAAGCCTGTGTTTCAAAATTTTGTTATTAAATATGTTAGTTATTTATATTTATTGTAATAAACCTACTAAAGTGTATCTGGTGGTCCAATTATTAGGACTTCCCAACGGAATATATCATTTTCATCAATTAATCCGGCTGAGAAACCTTCTACTGGATTCTTATTCAGTTCTGAAATAAAGTAATGGTTAAAATTTGGTTTTGTTAAAATATATTATTATAATAGTCTATAATATTTCAGATTAAACAATATCTAAGCATTGACTTTAATAAATTATGGACTACAAGTTATAAAAGTTTAACAGGGACTTCTCTCGGGTAAAGTTACTTTTAAGCTTATTTAAGGCATGTATATGGTACCTAGCGCCTATATTGGTTCTTAATTTAGCTGAATTTGGTTTTAAAATATAAGTACCATCCAAAATTCACAAAGAGCTGTGTTAGAAATGTTTTTTAAGCTGCTAAAGGCTTCATAAGGACGGTGAATTTCATTTAAATTAATAAGTTCAGTTTAATAAATCTTAATTATTTAGTTTAACTATTATCTCAGTAACTGCCAAATAAAATAAAAATATGTATCAATGTATAAAAAAAATTCTTATAAAACAAAGATCAATATATTGATATGGCCTAATAAAAATAAAATCATTCATTTTTTGCAACCTTTCAGTGTTCTATTTAGTTTTAGAAAAAAAAAAAATAAAAAGTTAAAACAACCACTAAATTGGTAGATTGGCCTTAAGATTTATATAATAAATACTGCCGACAGGATACAAAATGAGGTTCACTTTGAGAAAATAATCAATCCAACTATGAAGGTATTTGTTTTCAGCATATTTGGCATACAATAGAGCACATTTTAAATTCAATATTTGTTTTGGAAACAACATGAAATTCCATAAACTATTATTACTCGTTCTGGGACTTCTAGATGGCTGCTGGATGTGACTGTGTACATGCGTATGTTCATTAGCATGTTTGGATATAGCTTTGTTCAGAATTTCCTTTGTCCATATTCCGTAGCTTACACATACATATATACATGTATGAGCGAACATTTAGGGTTTCGTAAAGAAAAGTATTCAATTCATACAAATGTATTTAATCGCATCACTTATATTTTATAGGACAAATTATTTACTACCCTGACATATCCATAATTCTCACCTTAAGAAGGATATTAAAACCGGCACAGCGAGCAAATCTAGTGCATAAGGCTATGTGAATATATATGTATGTACATATGTATATGTATTAGCATACGCACACTCATTGAAAGTACAAAGTGAAATGTGATTTTATATACTTAAAATGTAATATATGTATAAATATATTTATGTTAACACAAAAATATGCAGCTGGGCTGTCCTTAGACTAATGTGCATACATACACATAATGCAGACAACGGACGGACACATGCTTTCATGACTGTCTGGAAAATGGTCTACTAATTCTTCTTTTCTTATATACATACATACACATATGTACATATGCTTAAGCATATATATATGTATATGCATAAACGTTTAAAAATTCATTTGTTCATATATGTACATACATATACATATTATATGTAGATTTATATATGTACATATATTTAAAGTTACACATGTGAAACATACCTGCCAATTGTTTCTTCAACAGCAACGATGATTGCGGCTCAGACATTATAACTTATTTTCTGGAATATTTTTATATAATAAAGCTCTCCTAATTTTAACAAATTAAAATATATTACTTTTAAAACGCGGCCTGCTTTAAAGGAAAATTTTGTATTTTTGCTAATATGAATGCCGACAATATACTTTTTTCATTCTTTGCAGACGGAACAACGTAATTTACTGAAACAGTATGAAAATCAGAACGATCCAAACTAAATGAGCTAGTTCACGAAACGTTTGAAATGAAACATTTTTTACCTAAAGAAGTTCGTACTGTCGTAACGTGGCTTTTAATAATCGATATTTTGCAAGTGTGCTTAATTTTGCGTATTTCTAAATTTACTAATTAAATTTATTCGATGTTATATAGCAACAGTATAAAAATAAATTACGGATGTTATTATTATTTATATATTAAATAAATAATATTGATTATATTTATATAAAGATTAAAAGAAATATTAGTATTATATGTGGATGCGATGTTTTTAATATAAAAACTCGGAATTTCCAATCGTCAGTTATCGATATTTATCAGCCTGCCACCGCAAAAACAGCTGACTCGGCTTTTTATTTTTAATGTCTCGAAAAAGAGAAAGACACTGCCTCAGAATATTAGGTTAAAAAATATAAGCAAAAATTTAATTGCTAAATTATATTTGTTTATAAAATAAAGGTCCTCAAGGGTCAAATTCACTGGATGCCATTGTATAAATAAATAAGACTTTATACAAGGAAATATACTGAAAATATATACATTTAGAATTTCACGACTAACAGTCGTGTAAACTGAAAATGGAAATCGTCCTCATACAAGATGTAAAACATGAAGTCTTTGAAAGTAGTAGTTTAATTAACTGGTATAGTTTATAAATCAAATATTTAATATATATATATATATTTATTTCATAATTTTAACTTTTTATATATATATTTATTTCATAATTTTAACTTTTTATATATATTTTATAAGTATAACTTTTTATATAAATTTATATTATAATTTGTTTACAAATATTCTTAATAATATAAAATAGATAAAAAATTGAGGTTGCTGTGATGTTTAGTTTGGCAACATAATCGAGAGATTGTAGAATTGTTCAAGTTAAACTTATTATTTACATTTATAGAAAGCTTTCTTCATTAGATATTGTAAAATGTTAGTTAACGAAGTTTAATTGGACAGTTTTTGTTTAGATTTTTAGTGAGAATACCATGCTTAAGAACTGTTCATAGTGAATGGTTATGACGCCGTCCATATCGGTATCATGCTGTCGGAAAGCTGTTGTTAATGTCTAAAAAAGATAAGAAATGAATTAATTATGAAATGATAACAGATTGTTTATAAATTAAAAACTTACATATAGGACAATACAACACTGTATGAAATCATCAAATAGAATAGTTCCACGCCCAAAACGATCGAATTTACGTAGAAGAACTCCAACAAGATGGTCAGACAGACGATAACCGAACGAAGTCAGCGCTGTTTTAAGCTCCTCTTTGTCAATATTACCTGAATTGTCACGATCGAAGGAACGGAAACAATTCTGCCAATCGGTTACATATTTCCACAGTGCACCAAAATCTTGAAACGAGACAGTTCCTCGGTTTTCGCGATCAAACATTCCAATCATGAGACGAACAGTTTCCGGATTAAAAGCAGACCACGTGCCATTAGAGAGAGCTACTTGCAATTCATCTGCTGAGATGTGACCGCTTCTGTCTTTATCAACTCTGCAATAATAATAAAACAAATTTATATGGTCGCATATCACAGCTTACGTGTATGTATGTATCTACAAAGGTGTATGTGTACTGATGAAATAGCGAGACACGTATATCTATTTACACAATTTACCTTTGAAAGACGTCCCAAAGAAATGATTGATCTGGCATTCCAGCATGTTGATACGACATATTTAATTTTATGTTAAATTTATTGTTTACTTTCACCAAATATTTCGCTTGATTCCAAGATGCAAAAAGGAACTAATGTGATTATGACTCACAAAACGAATAAGTGATGGTTGTTCCGCTGATTCGATATCGATATATCGATAAGCTTATTACGATATAGATATGGATAACTGGAGCTCATTGACAACTTTAATTGAGCTTCCATAATTGACAATTTATTTAAATTCGATAAAAGTAGAAGAATGAGTAAGTAATCTGCAACTAGAGAAATTATTCATCGATAAGAGTGAATGAGCTTTTTAAATTATATGTGCAATCGTAATTTCGAGTCATCTGAAGGGCGGGTAATTCTAAGAAATGTGTATAAATAAACAAAGGTATAGACAAAAACCATTTATAGAACTGCACTTGATTAGCTTTTATTGAATGTTATTTACGGCAATTCAAATTTTTTAAATATATACATTACTTCTTATATTTACTTATTTTGTGTATTAATTAAATACTATAGACACAAATTAATAAGTAGTAAAATAAACAGCAAAGAATTAATTATGAAACACATAATTTCATTTTAAATAAAAAAGGTTATACAAAAAATATAATATTCTATTTACTCGTAATGATCATTTGGCATTTTGTTGACTTGCTAAAGAAGGGAGACTACATGTGTTAAGTGCTGTTAGAGCCGTATACCGACGGAAAGTAAAAAGTAATGTATGTAAATTCTTATACTTCATATAATAATTAGGAGTGCGATACTCAACAGAGATGAAACTATTCGATAATGGAATCACAATTGAGCTCCAAGAAAAGGCTGATGAGATCATATTGAATTTTGTTTCATATTCTAAATGGACGGGAATTGTAAATAGAAATAAGGAATAATAATGTTGTATTTTCTAATAGAAATAATTTCTTCAACGTTTGATTGAAACCTGGAATGTGTTAAGCAGTATTTCCAATGGAGTACTCAGATTGTCTATAACTGCTTATACATATGTAAATGAGATAAAGTGATTAAAACTACTTATGCTAACCAGAGACCGACTCAATATACACTTGTTAACTATGTACTTAAATATAGTCGGTTTATAAAATACTTTGTCAATATTAATATATTTAATAAGGCAATTTCATATCTATGTATATTAAATGCTGAGTTTTCTAATGTACTATATGTCTAAAAATTTCTTAAAATTTATTCCCAAAAAGCTGATTGGCAACCAGAAGAGAGTCTCTGGCCATTTTCCCGCAAGTGGATTCATTAACACTTCGCTCATTTAGAGCCGATCGGAGAGGTAATAGAAAATTTGTATACGCGTCAGTTCCTAATTGATAGCTTTCAATAGCACTATAAATTGCTTTAAAAAGTGGTTGTTTATTCGAATGGAAATATCCCCTATTACCATGAATTAATTTTATACCAGAGTGCGAGGTATTACAAATACTCATATACATACAATGATCGGGGCGATAGTTGTACTCGCAGGGCATTATGTGTAGTTTGTCGGGGTGAAAATAAAAGAGGATATTGATAATATCTTGATCGCCCCAGGTAATGCGTAGCTTGTACTCTTTGTATATAGGCAATACGTGTTGTTCCCAATTGAATTTACGCATACGTGTGAGGTTCATCAGCATAACGCCAGAATTAACTCCAAGTTGGCCGTAAAACGGATGGCGTGCAAAGCGGTTGTACCATCCAATATTTTCATTTTCATGTTCAGGCGCTAGAGCGGCTATTTGACTCTCGTTAAATTTTCCAAAAAATTTCCAGATTTCAGAAATTGGAGATAGAAATAAAATATCTGTATCCACGTATAACAAAGAGTCCACCTCCGTTAATAACGACTACAATAAAATGAACATAATTTATTATCATACGATTTTGTTAAGAATAATAAAACTTTAAAACTCACCGGTAAAAACAGGCGTTGGGCGGCACAAGGCTTAAAAAGAGTTTTCCACTCCATTTCACTTTGATTTGGAAATTTTAGAGATAGCAGCTCGAAATCAAATACATTCGGCAGAAGTACACGCCAGTCCGTCAATTTTTCCCTTAATGTTTCAGTTAAGGGATCTTCGGTGAATATTATGAACTTTAGGTATTCTTGGTAATCGTTGAACAAAATAGCCGACTTTATCATGATAAGAGTCTCCTGCGCCCTCTGTCCACAGGCAACAACAACAATATGAAAGATGTTTCTTCCGTTTCTGCTTAAAAAATATTCAAAGCATTAGTGGTATTACAGGAGTATAGATATTTTGCATAGAAATGTACATATGGCTTGTACGCACGTATGCAAGTAGAAGGTACAGGTAGAATAAATGTTCCTGCATACTGATTTGCAGAAGTGGTAGCTCACTGAGCCACCTACACAGCATAGCAGCAAATATATACATACTTACTAATTAGTTAATCACACTTACATTTCATTACGTCCATTGCCAATTGATTGTACGTAGTTTGAATGATGTCGTTCAAATAATATGTAAAATAGCGTTGTTACGGCCATCACACAAAGGAAACACATATGAAAGTGCCGCTGAAATTTACAATATTAATAAAATTGCTTGCAATAATAGCATTTAAGTTACCATTTTGTTTTTTATATAAAAATATTTAGCCATATTGATCGTCATCCAATATAAATGTTAAGTATGCCTTTTTTATTCCACATGATTTTTAGCTAGCAAATTTATAGCCATTATTTTGTATACAAGTTTTAAGCCACAAATAGCGTCGGTGTTCTCAACTATCGATGGCAAGTAATCGATTAAAAAATATCGGTTAAATATAAATATTATTAAAAATAATTAAACATAATAATGTTTTTGCATTACTAAAGAATGGTTGTTATTACTGTAAACCTCTATGTACAAGTACATTGTTTTCAATGCAAAATAGATGTACATATTTATTAGAAACTGCTATATCCTTAGAGTTAAATGCAATAATGCCGTTTTGGCACTACCTTAAAAAACGTTTTTCATTGGATTCACAGACCATAAAAGTGTTATGTTTTATTATTAACACAAAACACAATAAAATTTATTTGCTAGTTCATAAAAACCTTGTAAGCAGCATACTGATATTAATATGTGAATCACATATCGATAGTGAAAGCAAAATATATTAAAAATATCTGGGTACAACCTTGTTATTGAGTAAAAACATCTGTGTACAAGCACAATAGGCAATACAATATTTTGTGTGATTGTTTTAAGCAACTTTCTGTGTATAGGTATAGGAAGAGTCACTTATTATTTTTACATTTACCGTACGTATAAACTGCCTTACAATTGGTAATTGGTAATTTGATGTCTTGTAATTTGTAGAACTAACCAGCAATTGGCAAAGTTTCTTCTCGTCATGGGAAGTATTGAGAAGGCTTGCATTTCCGGATTTCTTTGCCGCCTTTGCTCAGAAATGCATAGAACAGTTATTCACATATATGGAGATCATGGCCAGCGCTTATGCCTGGTCGAAAAAATTAACGGTTACTTGCCAATAACTGTAAGTCATTTAGTAAAGCCTAGTAGGTATGATGAAGAACGAAAAGTGAAATAATGTCTTTATAAATAGATTTCTCCAACGGATCCGTTGCCCAAAACCATTTGTAAAACTTGTCTGTATCGAGTCGAACAACATTATACTCTTTTAATGAGACTCACACGTATGAGAGAAGAACGTCGAGTGAAATTATTGAGCTATAAACGAGATGCAGTAAGATAGAATTTAATTTGGTGCATTAACAAAATATATATTTAATAATGCTTCTACTTGACTTGTCTGTAACTTTTATCAAAGGATACATTATCGATATCCAGTGTGGAGTGCTCTGACGACGAGGAATCTGGAGCCAGAGGAACCAACAATACTCCGACCCCAGCTAAAAGATCGAGATCCAATAGGCCGACAACTTCTTCAATAAGAAACAACCGAAGCAGTAATAATTTAGACAGCGCAGGAACTAGTCGTGCTCCTGTTATATTAAACGTTACTTTGGCCGATAGTGATGCAGAGTCTGGGCCAACGACTTAGAAGATCCAATGCTTATTTAATTATGTTTAATCCAAAAACACAATATTCATATGTACGTATTATAAATAACAAAATAATATATAGTATATGTTTGGCATCTTTGTACGTTTAGGTAATATTCAAGTTACTTTTATTAGTTTTTTCTTTTTGTTTTTTATTCTAGGGTATCTATTTAGTACCACTCGGTGCGGAGAGCCTAAATAGTTAATAAAATAATGTTACATTAATATGCCAATTTAGAATGATAGCGATATAAGTTGACATGAAAAACACAAAAAAAAAAAAAGAACACCGACATAACTCGATTCTATTGAGTTACACTGAATATATAAAAAGCCTAACATATTATTATATTTTATCTTCAGACAGTTGGCTTAGAAATAATTATGTATACTAGAATAATTAAGTTGCACGGCAGTACCGAGTGGACGAAGGGAGCATTCATCCTTACATTTGTTGGTGTCCTGCTTCCGGAGCTGTATTGAGGAACAAATCTCGGATGCCATACCTACCTTGTATTTGTATGGATTTATGTTTAAGCTCAATCTGTGCAAACTACATATTTAAACAATGATCATATTCTGCATTAATTTGTAATACCATCAATTTAAAATTTTATTTGTTCTGTTGGTGTAACTTTTGTTTTAAGTAGTAGTAGCATTTTTCCATAACGATTATATTGTATTTGAATACTTTTTATAAATATCATAAACTACAGATATTTTAATACAAATTACAAGAATTAATTATAAATAAAATTAAGTACATTATTTAATTCGCTTGCTCTTGTTTTATATAAGTGTGAATTCGTGTAACAATCGGGAGCTCCGGGGATTTAACACCTTGCAAATCGTTCTTATGGCAGTTGCACGTTCCTATGTATATATTTACGACCCAATCAATTTATCTTTGTGGGATTACTGAAAATTAAAATTGGCTTGGTCAGAAAGTATATTATATAATGGAACAAAATTCTATACAATTTTTATCGTACCAGCACAATAATGTATTTATTTAAAAAAAAAAAAGAAATGTATTTTCGGCCGGTCTTAAAAAGGTCATAAACCAATCAATATTTATTAATACGTTTTGTTATCTGCTAATTAAGGTATTTTATGCAATTGAGATTCTGTTTTCGCAATTCGAACATATTAAAAGTTAAAACATTTTAGTTTTCAACAGTGGGTAAAATCGTTGGGTCTGAAATGTAGCCTATATAACGAACTTGGTAGTGTATTGTATGAAATTAACAATGGGATTAACTGTAAATTGATGTAAACACAAACAAATAATACATTTCTAAGAAATTGAAAACTGTGATTAATTTCTATAAAGAGAATAACGTACTATTCCGTAGGCTTTATTGACGACGACGAGTATTACGTTGTTTATCAAACCGCATTTCCATTTCCTCGAGCACTTTGGGTGTATAGCGCACTACAAGTTTAACGGATCCAACAGCTTGTTTCAATAGTTCCACCGCTCTCTCGTGGTTTTCGCCTTCAACAGACTGAAAGGAATAGAAAAATTCATTAATTTAATAACGTAAACAATATGGTTGTGTTAAAAACTGATTGTCTTTTAAAATATTGTGATAATTTGATTACATACCACACCATTTACTGAGAGCAACTGGTCGCCTCTTTTTAGTCCGCCATGCCTATCTGCGACGCCACCAGGTATTATCCGAGAAATATAAATTGGAGAGTTCTGCTCTTTGCCTCCCATAACATTAAATCCCAAACCTACAATAAACAATTTTGTGTGAATTACAATTTGTAAGCAATTTAGATTTCCAATATGATTAATTTTTGTTTAATATTAAGATAATGTTATCGAAACCACAGTGCTGCCACAATGCAGCGCAGGGAGTATCAGTAATCTAAATATTATACGAACAAACATATGTACATACCCTCCTCTGTTTTTGGCAATTCTACAACTCGTGGATGGGCGTGCCCCTCACTGGCTGCGAAGGCGGCCACAGTTGCTTTGGCTGTTGCAGATGCACGTACATCGTGTGAACCCTGAATATCCACGGTTTCATAGACATGTTCATAGACTTCGCGAACAGAGTTTAGGAAATCAGAGTTGAGAACCTTTTGCAGTGCTGCTAGTTTTGTGGTTGGAAAATCTCCACTAGCTTGAAGCTTTTCTAATAGCTCTATTGATCTTTTCACATCTGTAATAATATATTGATTAGTAAATTTCATCTTAGCACATAGGTATGTATCTGTATGCAATACAATACACCTGCATTTATATGCATATCAACAGAATGTGTCCCAAATATTTCCTTACCTCTTGCCAACGTTAATGGTTCAGAAACTTCAGTCATCTTGAGAAGCTTGTGTTTTTATCCAACTGATTTGTTATTCTTCAATTAAGTTGATAACGATGTTTGCCTATTTTGTCCGAATTCGAGGTCGAAAACTAAATATGTAAACTCTTCCCGTACCAAAATACATCCATGTATCGATAAATATATGGCAACAGTGTTGGGAGCTTAGCTATTTTTCAGGCAAAGTTACTAATTATGTATTTTACACTAAACAATAACAAATATTAATTCAACCATTGATTACTAATTTTTATCCTGATTAAGGACACATTACTAAGTAAAAATTAATACAAGCTAGAAAAGAACTTATTATTATTTTATTTTTATTAATAAACTAAATGTTAGTTGGTGAATAAATCCTGAACTAAATTTAATTAATCACAATTTTTTAATCTCGCCATATCTTGCTATAAGTGACTAAAATTAACCTTTTTGTGTAATATCAAAACTATTTATACTTTAAGAAAATGTTAAAAAACAAAAGGGACAAAAAACTATCGAATTTACAGTGTAAACATTAATTGTGTAATTAAAAGGTAAACTTTACAAAGTTGCATTGCAAGCCGATAAGAGTTATCGGAATTCTATCAACGTATATCGATGTTTTCGCCATCCCTTTAGCCACCTCATCTCTGTCGAATTTGTCAATTTTTCATATAGTTTCTGACTGTTAATTAAAACAATGCTGAAAGTAATTTTAGCAACTTTAACAATTTTGGGATGTATTTGGCCACTGCACAGTGTCATGTTCCACTTGACACCGAACACACAAAAGTGTCTTAAGGAAGATATACAAGCCAACCAGTTGGTGATGGGTGAATACGAAGTCTCAGATGTACCCGGTCAAGTTATAGATTATATTGTAAGTTGCTTAAATTCCATTAACAGCAGCATGTTATATGACACGCTAAACAATTTTTAAAGGCTCGCGACACCAAGGGACATATACTGTCACAAAAGGAACATATCACCAAAGGAAAGTTTAGTTTCATGACCGAGGTGTATGACACGTACGAAATTTGCTTCATTTCTAAAGTGCCACCACGTAAGTTAACGCGACCCACAATTACTGCGTTTCCACTATTAAGAGTTCTACGTTTCTAGATCAACGTGGAATCAGCCAGGAAGTTTCAATTGTGACCAAAAAGGGTGTTGAAACTAAAAGCTATGAAGGCGTAAGTACATAACTAAGTTGCTTTAAAGTGTATAGTTTATTATGTTGGACGTTGTTGCATAGATTGGCGAGGCCTCTAAATTGAAGCCCATGGAGCTTGATCTTAAACGCTTGGAGGACCTCTCGGATTCCATTGTTCGTGACTTTGCTCTAATGCGTAAACGTGAGGAGGAAATGCGGGATACTAACGGTAATAACACAAACTCATCTAAACCAATAGATTTTCTTAAAATAACAATATATATATGTTTTTTTATTAATTTCAGAGAAAACCAACAGCAGGGTGTTATTCTTCAGCATTTTCAGTATGTGCTGCTTGCTTGGATTGGCGACATGGCAGGTCCTGTACTTACGCAGATACTTCAAAGCAAAAAAACTCATCGAATAGGTTTAATCGGATTGCGTAGCGTTACTTAGGTGATCAGAATGTAGAACCTCCTAAAACGCAGCAGTTTTCAACTCATTTTACAATAAAATCCATTAAATCAAAGTTCTTGTTATTTTTTTCTTTGTATTTTTTTAAAGGTATACATACATATATAGACTATTAATTAATTTATTTAACACACAACAGCGTCATACAACAATTGATATTATTTAATTTTAGTACTTTAAGCGCGATTAACAGAGACATTTTGGAACAATTTGTCTAAACGGTCGTCTCTTTAAGCAGCACTCCTCTCTCTGTGTCCACTTTAGCGGGACAATTATCTTGGCCCTCTTCCTGGGCATTGATTATTGGAGATATGGGCTTCACCACAATGTATTGGGAGTTAATGACAGGTCTCGGAGAATTACCAGCATCCTCCACATTGGATTGTTCCATCCAGAGACTCTCGTCCACCATAGTCTGATCCATTAAAGTCTTTAATGCATCCAGTGTCTTGTCTAGGCATTGTGGACTTATATACCCTACAACATTCAATATAAATAGGACTTAGCATTCAGAGATATTGGATATAAAAATAGATGACAAGCTGAAATACATATATGTATGTATTAAAACACTGCGCATTCAAGCATTATACGACAATAAATCATAAAAAAATTAAAGTATCAATATTAAATGATTATTTTTGGGTAACAATAAAATCGATAGACAACTAGAAATATAATATTATATTTATGCATGGTTTGACAGCGGGGATTCCTATTTCCTCAGTATAAATAACACTTGTTTTGTATATCTTTTTCATGGAGAGTTTTTTTAATAATATGGACATCAGTAATATAAATATTCATGCATAGATTGGTTTAGGCTTTTCCGTTTTCTCAACTAAAAAACATGGTATTCACTCGATACACTTTCTAAATTACTAGAAAAGGGTTTAAGAATATTTCTGACAAGGATCTTAAAACATCAAATATAATTTTTAATTTTCACGGTTATTTAACTTGGAGAAAATAAAAATCAAACACAGAATACGCATGTATATAATATTTATTTAAAAAAATGTATATAAATAATATTATAAATAAATAAAATTGTTATAAAGAAAATGGAAATCATATTAGAATTATATAGCTGTATACAGAAATAATTAATTTATTAAATTGGGAATTTCAACATCATTTGGTTTTAAACGAATTTAAAAAAAAAAACACATCACAATAGAAATAGAATATATATATGTATGTATATGTATAACAACAATGATTATTTCGATAAGGTAGCATATCAGTTTTTTACCCAAAGAAATATATATGTATATATGATATATCAAAGTTTCAAGCATTAAGTAGCTAAAGAATTACTTTTGTACGAACAATATTTAAGTCAATAATAATTGTTTATGTAAGTATATTTATAGAATAGAGAAAAAAACTTAGAAATAGAAATTAACAATACACAAATTATAAAGATCAACTTAAATTAGTGAATGCTACAACACATATAAAAAATACTTGGGTTGTGATTTTGACTGTTTGAGAAAGTTTTTGAGGAGCAAATTGGTTCAACATTATCAACATCGTCCTTGCTAACGTTAATGTCATCCCTATCAGCGGTTTGCATAGATATTCGCTGTAGGTCTTCCAATCGAGATTTCAATTGAACCGGCGTTACAGTGGCTCTTGACTGTTTCTCAGTGATTTCTTGAACAGATTTGGAACTGTGATGCTTCGCATGATTACAATCTGCACTATCCACACATAACTCGCTTGGAGTGAGCTCTGCATGGAGAGGATTGCAACTGTTGCTTGAGGTAGTTGTTGAAGTGCTTCTCAACTCGGGATATGGTGAATGAGACTCGTTACTTTCGGGTGTGTACGGATCGACATGGGTGTTTTCAACATAAGTATTTAAATGCTGCATATCAATTCGATTGACTATAATTTTCTGAGTCGTACTGCTGCTACTATTCGACATTGAACTCTTCATTACATTATGGCACATTGGGCAAATTGTATGACTGGTTTGATTTTGACTTTGGGTTTGAGTAGTATTACTATTAGATAATCCCGAACACAGGCAGACACATGTGTTATTATCGGTGTCTATCACATTGATGCTAATGTTTGGATAGTTGGACGAAGAAGAGTTCATAATCTCTGTTTTAATTGGGGCCTTTGAGGAAGAGTCTTGAAATATCTTGTCTCGGTTCAGTTTCTGGTCTCCCTTCACAATTTCATTGAAAAGTTTATTCGAGTACGGACAAAATTCGCATGGAACGGTTTCGGCTACGCTTGATGTGGATGTCAAATTGTTGATGTTGTTGGTATTGTTGTTGTAGTTGTTGTTGTTGTTGATGTTGTTGATCTTATTTGCATTTGGTTGAGTGTATGTACAGCTGCAATCACATGATCTATAAGTACCTTTGTTTTGCTTTAGGCGAACAGTTAAGTAAATGGGCTACATGACAAGAAGAAGAGAAGAGAACAGGTTAGAAGTATAGTATTAAAAGCATTTTTTAAAAATAATAAATACATAAATTATATATTAGGCCTTTATGTAATATTATATAGAAACTAATTGTTTATATTTTGTTGTATTCAAAACTTAAAAGCAATTTTATTATATCTGTTTATTTCATTCAGCTTGGATTGAGTAATAATTGCATATTTATGTATATTATACGATAACTTAATGGATCTCAAAACATATACTCATGATGTCAAGAGATAGCGCCCCTAAATGTCTGTGTTTTTGTGCGTTCACTGAGTATAAACAGGTGTGAGAGAAGTATTACGATATGTGGGAAAAGTTCGGCAATGGTACGAAATGGGTTTATATTAAGAGAAATGTAATGACGTGTCTCATTAGTTTATATACATACAGTAGGGAGCAAAAGTGTTTCCATAGTTGACACTTTGAACTTTGTAAGTCCATAAAATCCAAACGAATGAAGCAAATCAAAAAAACTTTTTTTTCCAATAATATGTATTTAATCCTAACAATTCCGTATTAACATAAACAAAAACAAATCAGCAAAATATCAAACAAAAAAGACTAAAGCCAAACACATGTTACAATTTTCACCTTCCGTTATTCTTACTTTGTTTTGATTTCTTAATTCTCTTATCGGCAATAACATCATTTCACCGTTATATATTTTATTTTTGCATTCTACACTTTTATGATCCAGAAAATTACGTGTTTCTTATTATTCGAAGCGATTGGTGATTTTTCAATAGTCTATAATACCGCGAAAAAATGAAGAGGCTTTCGTCAGATGTCGAAAATAGCATTTTAGCCTAACTGAAAGTGGCTGTTCGACTCGGAGTATTGCAGATCAGCTTAATTTTCTCATTCAGCGGTGTCCAAGGTCCAGAAAAGACGCAATGTGCCATCCAAAAACACTGTTAAAGGCCGCAAACGCCTCTTAAAGGACTCTGACGCCGACTAATATGTCAAAAATGAGAACTGATAAGTTCCTAACACCGAAGAAGGCATCTATGGACATAGGAAAAGACGTGAGTCGGTGGACGCTGAAGAGCACTACTAAGGTTGATATGTGGCAAGTGTGAAAAAAAATAAACCAGCTCTATCCGAGAAGAATTCAAGGCTCGTTAAATCGCCCGGGAACACAAGAACTGGACTGTAGATGATTGGAAACGTGTCATCTGGTCGATAATCCAAGTTCAACCGTTTTCAGTCGGATGGCAAGCAATACTATTGGCACAGGCCCGGGGACAAGCTTCAAAAACACCATGTAAAGCAAACCGTTAAGCATGGAGGAGGAAATTCAAATTTGGGGATGCTTTACTTGGTGGCACGTTGGACCATTCATAAAATTGACGGTATAATGTATAAAGAAGACTATCTCAATATTTTGCAAACCTATCTACCCAATTTTCTGGACAAGTGTCATACCCCGTAAAGGAAATCATTTTTCAACAAGATGGGACCCGAAGCACACTGCCAAAATTGTCGGCGAATGGTTGCAAAACCAAGATTTTATCTGATGGAGTGGCCACTCAAATCCCGACCTCAATCCGATTGAGAACCTGTGGTCAATCGTGAAGAGACGGCTCGGGCAATATCAAACAATGCCATCCAACCTAGACGATCTTTGGAAGCGTGCAGAACTGGAGTGGAACCGAATTCCAAAGGAAATCATAGAAAAGTTAGTCGAGAGCATGCCAAAAAGAGTAAAAAGTGTAATAGCCAATAAGGGTCTGTGGACAAAATATTGATTTGGAATAATATTTAAGTTTTTTCACTGAAGGTGCAAAATTGTACACATGCGTTTGGCTTTAGTTTTTTTTGTTTGAATATTTTGCTGATTTGTTTTTGTTTATGTTATATACGGCAATTTGTTAAGAATTAAATACATATTATTGGAAAAAAAAGTTTTTTTGATTTGCTTCATTCGTTTGGATTTTATGGACTTACAAAGTTCAAAGTGTCAACTATGGAAACACTTTTGCTCCCTACTGTATTTGTTTAGTGAGCATAACTTTAATTTTGAAACAAAAGTATAATAACGTCAATTTTGCGAACCTATTCTTCAGATTTTTATATATCTGTGAAAAAGAGACAAAATTAGTGTTTACTATAATTCTGTGAGAAAAAAAGCTATATATACATATACTTATTTCAGATTGATTAAAAATTACAGAGTTCTTAAACTAATATCAATTGTAACATATGGATTTAAAGCTAAGCTATCTATCATTTAAATGGCGCTTATAGAGATTGGTTTGTGGTATTAATATTGAAATTATACAGATATTTGACGCTAAAAGTTCTATAGTCATTTACTATACAATAAAATGTTTGTTACCTTGTGATCGCCCATGCAGACAGATTCTCCGATTATATCGTATTTCCACTCGTCATTGTTGATAATGTCTTTAACCTGTGGTGTCATCAGAATACGATCGCACCATGACGGACATCTGGTAGACATATAGTCGGTGGGCATTTCAGGATCTTCTTCGAATGGATATGACGGTATAAAAGCAATCGGATATTCAATCAGTATATCCGTAAGTGGCTCCAATTCTTTATCGAATTTTTTTAACTGAAACGAGCACGTAAATACCAAGTGTCAATATAAATACAAAGTTAAGAAGTTATAGGTATTAACAATGCATACCCAATATTCCTTAAACTTTAGCTGATGATCGGCATGACTAAATTCCTTTTTGCCCACAGTAAGTATATTATTGCCAGTGGAGTTGCGATAATGAATTTTGGTGCTATCAGTTTTGATACTTTGGACGCGATGGGCAACTAAATTTGCAGTCAGTTCCTGTACACGACAAAAAAACATATATAAATAAGTAAAATAAGATTTGTAGTTTGTACTTACTTTTACAACGCCTGCAGTGTCGCATCGGAAGTTAAAATCTCCGAATAGAAAAAAGGGGACGGAACCGTTTTTGTTATCCAAGTGGAACCTGATTATAAATTAGATAAAATAAATAAATTGTAACGAGTTTGTATACAAATATGGATGTGTACATTTTATGTATACAAATTACAGTCTTTAAAAACAACATTGACTAACGAATATAATTGAACTATTTGTTACCAATTTAAATTACATTTGCTTTAAATATTTTAATTTTAAACTTAAATCGTAAATTTTTATTTTCGCAACTGCGGTTACGATTACAAAATTTAACAGACTAATTATAATTTTGTTTGCCAGTTGTAATATATGTAGTTATAATTACCTTTCAATGGTATGAATGAGGGCTCTTCTTCTTGTTTTGCAATATACAGACGGGAAATCTGCACAAGCTGCCAAATTTGATGCATCATGAAAGAGGTGGATATTGACTAGCTCAAGGACAGTGCCGCTAATTTCCCAACGTGTTCGCATAAATCCTTTTCGGGACCATTTACACTATTACAAAAATGTTTTATATTATTGTCGATGAATTTAATATCGCATTTAAATTATATTTAAATATATTGTGTAACATATTAATGTTTAGCTGCGATTCTAAGTTTCAATTAAAAATATAGATATATATAAACAATATATATAGAACTAGGTTATTTTCTTAATTGAAAAACGATTTTTCAAACTAATTGCAGATATTTTTTTGAACTGTAAACCAAGCGACTTACTTCGGGAAAAAAATGTTGTGGAAACTTTGATTTCTCTTTGGTTGAAACGTCTTCAATGTTGCCAGTAAAGATTTGCTTGCCATTTAATTTATCCTCCCAATCGTGTGTAATAAAATTCCAAATTCTCAACGAGCACAAATCCTTATGACCAAAGTAAATGTTGCCCAGAGCCTGACGGGGAAAGTTAAAAATATAATATTTTTAAAATAAAATAGTAGGTAAACGGTGGAAGGAATATTTTATATTTTGTGATATACAAAATGTAAACTTACAGTGAAGTGCTCGGCAGATTTGAAATCTTCATCCATATAGATACGAGCGTATATGTAGTCCATGGTTTCCATGGTCTCGCACAAGCAACGAATGAATTCCTGTACATGATCCATTGAATTCTCGTAGGTCTTCCCACCCACTTCTTGGAGATGTAAAGCTAAAAATTTTGGCTTCGTTTCCGATACTTTGGCAATAAAGTCTTTGAGCCATATTGATAGAAGTCTTTTTGGCTGCACAACAGCACAGCACAGCACAGCACAGTGACGATCATGAAAAATGTTTACATTCAAACTAAATTATTTATTTACATGTACGCACATACACACATGCATACAAATGAGCTTTTTTTTAACATAGTTGTGTGTGAGGAAACTATGTTTGCATATTGATATGTATGTGTGCGAAAACATTATACGTACGTACATCTTCAAATAAACTTCCAACATTGGCTGTTATTAGCATTAATTCAGTATCCGATTGGACGTCATTTATGGTTTCCATTTTTCAGATTATCCCTAAATTTATGTATCTTTTGGTATGCCAGAGCAGAGCTGTAAAACAATCGATAACACCGCAGCACTATCGCAGGCAAGTTTTCTAACAACTATCGCCTTGATACGTTATCGAATACTACTCATCGTGATTTCTTAAATATACCAAACGTTGCGATAGTAATCGATAAATTTAGCTTGCAAACAATTTAAAATTATTTAATTTAGATTCAAAATTTTTGCAAATATTGTATTTGAAGGCAAATATTGCTATTTTATTTTGAATAAACGTATTTGTGATCAATTGACCCAGCTGTTAAAATTACTCAAATCCAGAATGGGCATTACCATCACCCGTTTCAAAAAATTTCTTCAATTGATGCCGCCGAAAAATGCATTTATAAAAATGAATACCTATTTTATTAATATTCTAGAAAGCAATTATGTTCTGTACCTGCATTAAGCCATATAATACAAACAGATATCATGCAAGGTTCATTTGGATAACGGTTACCATTAAAGTTTTATTCCCTGGTTAATATACATATTTATATATTTTATTACATGTCCTATATTTAAATGAATGTAAAATTAAAAGCAAACTTGCCCTAACATCTATACGTTAATATTTTGTTCTCATTAACATTTCCCTAGTACATTGTTTCTTTGTATCCAGTCGAACTGTATCCAGGAATGACCTTATAATTCTCTCTTCATAGACGTGATCTTAAAACAGAATTAGCGCAATAATTATTATGAAATCAAATCAAAAAAAATTAAGGAATGGACATACATACATATGTTTTTTGTTGATTACAAATGTGGAATAGTCATATTTCAAAATTTTCTCAAATACAAAAACTCGTGATAAGCAAATGTACGGCATTATTAACATAAACTGCAAAATTGTCAATATTCTTTTCTTTTTCACTCAAACGAATCCAAAGTTTTTGGATTTAATGGCCATCAGCATTTTACTACGTAAAATTGATTTGCTGGAATATAAGGGGATATAAAGCCGAGATATACAAGTGTTTGCAGTAGGAAGATGCGAATCATCTGCAGGCCGAATTGTGACAGACGGCAGAGGTTGGAATCCCTCCTCCGAAGCTGGCAATGCTGGTGATCCGGTCCAGAAGTATACCTAAAATATGCACACATTATTAATTAATATTAGATTCTGATATAGTTTATTAATGTTACATACCAAATCTTGACGCTCTAACGTATTCATCTTTTCAACAATGCTCCAAAACCATCTCTTAAATTTTAAAAGTTTATCAGGTCCTTCGCTCGACTCATCGTTAAAATTCGTATAGGAAATTAATGTTGAGACATTGATATCGCCGACACCGTTCAAGAGCAATCGTAGATCTTCGGCAGTTAAACTATTCATGCAATTGTCCGGCAAAACGTCAAAAATTCCATCTTTTAAAGCCTGAGCGAGAATTAAATAAAGTCAAAAATATCGTAAATCACAAAATATGCCATTAAAAGCACTTACCTCGAGCGCTTTCTCTTGCGATTTAATTAGCCTGTACTCTGTATAACGTCTTATATACTCGAATATGTTACTTGAGGTAACGGGTACGTCGCGTCCTCCTGGGATCAACTCGCGGTTACCAAAGCCCTCCTCTTTCATTAAATCAATTCTTAATCATAAAAGAGAGATATAAATGTTAGCTATAAATTATGAAAAGCAATTGAGAAAACGTTCAAAAACTTACACAAAGCTAAGCTCCATGCGATTAATATTTTCTTCGCCCTCCTTTGTGGGAGCATTTTGGATGATTTGTCTAAATGATTCATATAAAGCAGGATCAAAGAATGCCAAATCATGGAATTTGATTTTGCGTCCTAGCATGTATTTCAACACATGTCGCTGAAGGAACAATGGCAACAATTCGTTTTGCAACAAGCAAAGTCCGATAAGCCTATTTAAAATATACAACATTTTTTTTATAGAAAACAGAGTATTAATAAAGTTATATGAGCACTTACCTGCCAATATTTCTAAATGCGTTAATCCGTTCGAATGACGCCAGTCCCTGACGTGGAGTGTAGAAGCCACGTTTACCCGGCGAGTAAAATAGTGGCTCATTATCGTCTTCGATCGGTTCAACGAGTGCGGCCGACGGTGTTTTCTTCGGTTGACTCTGCACATTCACCTCAGACTTTTGTTTGAAAGTTATGATCTCTACGGCCTCGTTTACTTTTTGCCTCAATGTTTCGTCTGAAGACAGTACCGACAATAGCTGCGGTGTGGGTATTTCCAATAACATACCAGTCACCTTTGGGGCGTGCGCTGAGTTTATCGAGTGTATCTAAATAATAAAAAAGGACTTATTCACATGTTCAACACTCTGTTTATATAACTGTGTCTTACCTTGGGATAGAGACGCTCTCCAAGCTGTTGTAGGTGAACGGACAAATGATCGTTTGAGCTATCCGACGAATTATCTAGATTACAAAAATATAAAGTTAATAATATATTAAATTATAATCGAATTTTTTAATATTACCTGCATTGATGGCAGGCGTATATGGCCTGGCATCGACATTCAGTGTTTTTCGTTCACGAGCGGTACGCCACAATATCTTGCTACCTGTGCCACGCCTCTGCAATGTGGGCGGATCGCGACTAGAGCCGGATACGGTACGGCTGCGCAATATGCTCGAAAATGGTACACCGTATTTACTTTGTGTACCTCCCACCTGCACCGAATCAAGATTGGGCAATTTGGCGCTAGCCAACAATGCTTCAGAAATGGATGTATAGAAACTACGCGCCACACCAGATCCTTCACCGGGTTCATCCTTAAATGTCACTTTCACGCGATTGAACGTAATTGGCGGCTGTGCTCGACGATTCTGTGTACCAAATTGAGCATTTAGCTCCTTAAATGTTTGGATTATTAAGCTCTCGCGATTCCGCTCAAGTTTGCAGAGCACCAAATCCCGTTGCTGTCCGTTGCGAAGTTTTTCCATGTGACGCCTAAAGCGCATTTCCTTAACTGGAAAGCCTCTCAGTTCCGGCAACACAGAGCCGTGCTCCATGCCAACATCGTCCATAAAAACTCTGCCGAATAGATCGAGTGCAAGTTTCCAGCGACTTAGTAGGAAGTTCCACGACGGCAGTTCGGAGGAGCTGCTCTTGTAAAACAATGAGCCACGGGTGGGGAACACCATTGCTTGATTTGGTAACTTTTCACGGCTATTATCACATTTTAATTGTTGCGCCATCTGAGCAGCGGTTGAAGACGATTGAGCTCTAAACTCCGATAGGTTATTGTCCTCCGAATCTAATTTTAAACTGGATGCACCAGCTCGGACGATAACACTACGAACTGCAGATACTGATAAGGAACTTTGTAATGGTGTCAACATGGTGTCGTCTCTAGCACCGCCGCGTGTTTGACTTTTAGTCGGTGCTATGATAACTTCTGGCCGAGTTGTTATCAATAGATCGGCCGATCGGCTACTGGATCCAGCTGTATCATCGGCCATTTGCACATCCTCATCTCCATCCATGTCCTCATCTACGTATTTATTACCTAATACAAAATGCAAATGTTATTAATAATAAACTATTAAATTTTTTAAATAGAAATGCACCTTTTGTTGCTTCATGGGACTTGGACTCGTCTAAGCACTGTTTCTTCTTCAATTGTACGTAAATATTTGAGTCTGCACTATCATCGTCCTTGTACTTGTTGTTCTCCTCCTTGGACTCGAGCACTTCTGCACTTAGCTCCGAGCCAGAGGGCTGCTCCTGCTGCTCGGCATTATTAGAAGAAGCCGGCGAATCGATTTTCATGAAATTTGAAAATCCCAAGCGTGTGGGCGGCTGATCAATGGATCCTTGATGGGAATTGCTGCCTTTGTTGTTGGTTTTTGAAGCTGGCACTGCGTGCAATGGTAGATTAGCAAATAGCTCTTGTCTCTTTGAATTTGGCTGCAACAGATGCGGTTTGTCAGCCAATGGCATGGCCATATCAAGTGGCAAATCGAAGCCATCGGGAGCCGAACAACCCAAGCTCAGTGTTGAGTCCGATCTGGTGAAGAATGAATACTTTCGTGTGTTTGTGGCATTTGTATACAAACTGCTTGAAGAACACTGCCTATCCACATTGGCATCCTCAATGTTACTCAATTCATCGTCCGTATCTTCATTTTCAACCGAACTAGCCAAGTTGTTAACACGGCCCGAAATCGAATCGCTCTTGTCATAAAAGCTAGTATCGTTGCGCATATAAAAGACGAAAGCATCAAGAACATAAGCAATATGCCGCAATGCAGTTATATCCAATACTGGCAATGCATCCCGATGCTCCGATGTATGAGCGCGCATCAAAGACAGACAATATGTGAAGAAATCACGTCGAGAACTTGATCCTACATAAGGAAACAGTTAATGGAATGCATGTGTACAAATACTTC
Source organism: Drosophila tripunctata (assembly GCA_035047385.1). Taxonomy (NCBI): domain Eukaryota; kingdom Metazoa; phylum Arthropoda; class Insecta; order Diptera; family Drosophilidae; genus Drosophila; species Drosophila tripunctata. The sequence goes on along the minus strand of JAWNPS010000326.1, from coordinate 1,430,586 downwards.
GTAATAACTAACCAATTACATTAACACCCACAGTGGTGGATGCTGGCGCAGCTGCTTGGCTTGTCGATGCCTGTTGACTGAGATTGAGTGGATGCAAGGGATGTGTCGGATCTGTGTAGTTTGTCAAATAGGCGCCAAACTTAAGTTGCGCCTCTGTGCCATCCATTACAGTAAACATCCAATCCCATGTGGGCTTCAAGCGCTTTTCCACAAATGCCTAAAAAAAATGTACACAATTAAACATTTACTTTATAATACTCTCCAAAATAATACTCACTTGGACTGCAATGGCTTCATCGGCCTGTATTTTGAGTGAGGTTTCAATGTCATTCATCATATTGTAGGACATAATACCCAGAAGCTCGGAAATTTGTCGAATCGTTATACCAAATGCTCGTCCCAAATTGCTAGCCGTTGTGGCCATGGTATGGGACTCGGCTGATGGTGTATTGACAGCCGTACTGGCTGGCACAGTTGTCCGGCGCAATGCCATGGGATCAATGAAGACCAAATTCGAACCCGTTGGCACACGAACCGATGGACGAGCATTGTCCCGGCTTCTGATGGCCCACTGCATTGTCTGTGGTGTGAGATCGTTACGGGAGTTGGGATTTACGTTGCGACGCTCGAGTTGTTGATCATTGAAACTGAATTCATCAGATTGATCATCCGATTCACCATCCTCGGAACCATCTTCCTCCTGAGCCGAGGAATCGCCCGATTCGTCTTCCAGAAATAGAACTCCAATGTCTGCAAATAAAATAGCAATTAATTTAATTTGATAGAAAATATATAAAATTGTTTATGTTTCTCACCTGTTTCCGAACCAACTGTGGCACCAGTTTGAACGCTTCGTTGTGCATCCTGATTACTCTGATTGTCATCCGAATCCGACTCGGTTTCGGCATCATTAAATGTAAAATCATTATCGCTTTCATCGTCCTGCATTCCTTCTTCATTTCGCTGGTTCTCAATCAAGTCATCGTCGTGACTGCTTAAATTATTTTCACGATTGGGAATCTCCTCCGATTCCGAAGGATCTCTAAGGGCTAAAAAAGATAAAGAAGATATATATAAGTAAAATCTTGCAAGTATTATAAACCTTTAAATACTCACTATCCATGGCAACTACGTCATAATTTTGTTGTACACTAAAGTTGGAATTCTGAGCACTGATGGCCTCATGTACAATACTCTGCTCGGTGGCGGACTCCACATTGGATGGCGCCAAGGGCTCAACGCTAAACAAATCATCAGAGTTCTAAGAGAAAAGTAAAATGATTAGATCATATATATGGAGATCATACAGAGCACAACTTACATCCAGATTAGATGAGGACATGGCAAACGGAGCCGTGGGTCGCACCACACCAAGTCTGACGGGTGCAATAAGGGCCTCGGATACCTCACACAGTTCCTCAATTGAAATTTTGTGCAGCGTTTGAAAGACCTTAACGCAACTCTGCACGTATTTGTTGCATGATGTGTGATTTTTGCGTTTCTCCGGATTCGGTTGTTTCTCCAAATTGAAGATGACAAACACACGGGCCACCGAACGCACAAAGCGTCGTGAAACCTCCTCGGCCTCCTGGCAGCGATCTTCGATGACAACGTTTTGTAGCTCACGCACCAAGGTTAGCAACAGGGTGTCCAGATGATCACTGGTACACTTCACAATCAGGTTGTGGGTAAACTTATCGAGCAGTGTGGATCCATGCTGAGATTGCATAAAGACATTGAAACCCTCCGGATTGTTGCTCTCACCCGTATTGCCATGAATATTTTGGAAATTGCTCTGCTCGCTTCTTTCAGCTCCGCTCATTATCATCGAACGCACGGCCTGCCAATCAATGAGTAAACGTTCAAGGGCTTTCCTTGCAAATTTCGGTGGTTCGAGATCATGATCTGGCATATCATTGTCAATGTCCAGAGATGATGATTTTCGATTGGTTATAACCGTATTGCTACCGTTGGCATTTGTTGTATTATTACCAACATTGCGTACACGAACATTAAAGCGATACTGTCGCTGTTCCACAATCTGTCGACCAACCGTCTGGATGAGGAATAGCAATATAGATTCACCCTTGGAATTGAATTTGGTTACCAAATCGGTGCAGGAGACAAGCTTGCACAGCAGTGTAAAACGCTTCGTAAGATTTCCAGCAATCAAAGCTTTACATTTACATTTCTCCCAGCAATCGCAATAAGCCGTTGGCGCTGTTCGCTTCAGCTTGCAATCATGTCCCTTGTGACAGACCCGGGCGCATTCGGTGCAGCAACATAGGGAACCAGTTAAACCGCATGTTTTGCATTCGAAAATGTTCTGATTGATGTGATCGGCACCAGTCCAGGTGAACGAGCACGTGTCGTTGTAGCAAATGACATGTAAGGGTGATTGATCTGCTGGTGAGCCCGTCGGAAAGATCATGGCGTCCTTCAGTTGAGTGTCCTGCTCCGAGACCGAGAGAATTGCATTCAAAAGTATTATGCCCGCCTCGTAGGCGCGACATGAAACGGCCAACATGAACGCCGTCTGACCCTGTGCATCCTTGGCACTCAGCATCTGGTAGAGATATGGACGCATAGCAACACTGGTGCACATGTGCTGCAGTATGAGTATGGCATGCTCCCGTCGCTGCAGCACATCGAATGTGTAGTTTGGATTACCCATTTTGCTGCTGCCACTGCCACTGCCACTGCCACCACTGCTGTTTTGGGATGTTGATGGCATAACTTTGGCAGCAGCAGCAGCAGCGGCTGCGGCTGCATCATCATCAACCATATCAGCAGCAGAACCGCTCTGTGGTCCAGTCGTACTCAAATTGCTAGCATTTGCCGATTCAACTGACCAGGGCAATGGAATATATGCGTGATCCTCGCCAGCACTATTTGATGCCTGATGATTCTGCTCGGCATTCTGTTCCGTGTTGATCAGACGATGCATCATGTCACGCAAACTGATGCGATTCTCCCTGCTGGATGAGGAGGACGTTGATGGAGCATTGATGCCAGCCGAAACGGTGGCAAAACTGGAGTTGTCATTAAAGTTGCCTCCATTGCCGGCAAAAGCGCTGCCATATGCCAACGATGATGATGATGACGATGCTGCTGCTGCTGCTGCTGCTGATGATGATCCCGGTCCTGTGCGTGGCAACGACACTCCGGATGCCAATGTTGTTTTCTTCTCCGAACCACTACTAGTGCTGGCTACTAAATCGTTTGAATTGTGTGAATCCTTGTTGGATGTTGGAGCACACATGATGACACAGGCATGGAATATGTTTCGATTACCATCGCAGCGTTCCTCAACCACGGCTATGGTCTCCTTGCGATCCTCCTGCTCCAGACGCTTGAGTACGGCAATGCAATTCTTGATATCACATCGCAAGATGTGCGGCATTAGCTTCTGGGTAACAAAGAGCAGAGCAGTCATGCAGACCTTTGACTTGAGATTAATGCAAGATGCTGATGGTGGAAGGGATATGGTTGCCATGGTTATTGATTTCACGGGTGGCAAATCAAACCACTGCGGATCCTTGATGGACCCAATGCAATCCTTGGCCAGCGGATAAAGTGCACCATTCCCATCCCGAAGCACAATAGTACTGCTATTTCCGTTGCAATCATTGTTGCAGGCCATCGTTATGTTTTGAGCCGAAGCGCCAATAAACGACGCACAGTCTGTCGGGAATTGACAATTTTGTTCTTGTTTACTATTGTACAGATTGTAGAGGCTATAATGGATTTTGCCATAGACTTTCTTGATGGCATGAATGCCGCGTGTGTCCACTGCAATGGTGAGCAGCTGTGCACTGGAAAGATCTGCACCGATATTAATTTTCTTGGGTTGCTTTTGTAGCCAGTCGGGGCCACGTGATGAGACGGCCGAACGAAAGATTTGAACATCTTCACGTCGCAGCAGACGACACAATTGCCAGTCATCCTCTTTGCCCTCTTCTTTTACCGGTGGCAAGCCACCGGCTGCGTTGCCCACACAATTCAATGGTGGAAAACGCACTGCCACATAGTCGCCATCCACTTTGAGAACTTTTCCAATCGGTCCAACTTTATCCTCGACAAAAACAACGTCCTTCAGCTGCCACAGCTCCTCGTCTTTTCGGCCCTCTGGACAATTGTTGCCATCATCTTTTGTAGTCATGCGCTTGGTGCGTTTGTGAGAGGTTACGCTGCCCGTATCACTGCAAGTACTAGACGCCGGGGAGGGCGGTGGTGGCATATCGATACGATCAGTCGATTCCTTGCTTGTTGAGCTAATTTGTCCACTCTTGGCAGAGGTTGTCGCCTGCACTGGTGGTGTCTTTGACATATCTTTATCGGCAATATTGGATAATCCAGTCATAGCTGACACCTGACTCTTATCCGTAGTACCGAGCGTGGAGCCAATATTTAAAATTTTCATACGGCAAACGTCGGAGAAATCCCACACAGAATTCAATAGTTGTCCAACTTTAGGTACACCATTTGTACACGTAAATCCAATCGATCCCGTCTGATAAATGGGACATTTCTTCATAATCACCTGCGATCCCACATTTATATCAGCTGCCACCACTTTGAATGGTTTCTTTGTCTTTGTCCGAAACTTATCCCATAAATACCGTCGCTGATCGAATGGTAATACTCCCCACCAATAGATATTATTGTTATCGGTTCGAACTGCGGTATAGAGTGAGCAAACATGTATTGTTGATATCGGATCAATGTTAAACTCATTAAACGCTGTTGCTGCATGCTCCAGTTTAGCTCCCAGATATCCCAGCTGTTCGTCCATCCATGTGGCTACACGATTCGATTCCGTTACCACAGAGCATCTTATAAAATTGGCCGATATTAGCTCAACCTTTTCAGTTATGTTAAGTGCCAGTGTCTTGGGATGGAACACATTTTCGGTCTGAAGCGAGGGTTATAAATATATATATATAAAATGTGTTATATATTATTTGTTATAATATATAAATATTCTACCTTACTAAAAATATTTTACAATTTATCTATTTGCAATCAATAGATACTAATAATCACGTGAACATATACATATATATATGTATATCGATATATTCGATATATCGAGTATCGCAATACAACTTACGTCAGATTTATAGGGTTCCAAGTCCGACCAACGCCACTGATGCAATTCTCCATTCTCAGAGAGTGCAATAAATTCGGAATACAATGCTCCAATAGTGCTAAAGCGAACGGAATTTTTGTCTGGCCAGGGTTGCCACTCTTCGGATATCCATATTGGTGATGGTATCGAAGAGGGTTCCTTCTTTTTAGGATCTACAAAATGTGTATTGTTGATAATAATAATAGTGTGTACAACACAAAAGTATTTTTGTATTCACTCACCTGTTTCTTTATCCCATGTATAATCGTCCTTATTAATCCAGCGTCGTGGACCATAATATTGACGATCACGCCAACGGCTAAATGCTTCACGATCCGCATTTGCTGATGATATTTGACCAGAAAGATTGCTACTTCCTGCTATAACACCACTTGATGATGCCGATGTCCGATTCGACGGATTATTATCTGTTCCATCTGTTATTATCTGTCTTGAGCTAACAACGTTAGTTCGTTCACTACGTATACGATCAAAGAGTAAACTAAAAATGAGACAAATATAAATAGTAAATAGACTGTAAATTTCATATAGGAAGAATTAATTGTTTAACACATACTTTCTAATGCTCGAATAGTTGCTGAAAATCTCTTCGGAGAATAGACCATCAGAGGGATCAATTATAACACTGCTATCACCGGAAAATCCATTGTCCAATAATGAAATAAGATCTTCAGGAACATAATTATCCCCACCTTCTTCAGTATCTTCAGCCTCTTCGTCATCACGTGAAAGCAAATTGTTCACAGCTAAGTTTACATCGAGATTTGTGCGCTAGTTAATAGAATAGTACTCGAATTAAGTAATATACTTTGGATATAATTAAGATATAAATTATTACCTGTAGTTCACGGATAATGAGATTTCTACTCTTTCCCTGAAGCACGACTTCTGCTTGCGATATAAGCTCTTCAGGCACATATGTGGCTGGTACTGTTACTAGTGGGCGATTGGATGAACTACCTCCAATTATAACACCCGTACTGCGCGATCCCGAGCCCTGGCCACTAGAGCTCGACCTTCCGGTTGCCCTGAGAAGACGAGCTCGAGACCGTGCCATTGGCCGAGACGATGATGGGGCTTTTGGAGCATTTGCCGATGCGACTCCACCCGATGGGGCACTTTAAATTAATAATTTTAGAATTTCGTTTTATTATATTACATAGTATAGTAAATAATTATAAACATACCATTTATTGTCCGATTTAGTCAAGTCTAGTTTTTCAGAGTTTATAGAAAACGCTACACGAAATGCCTTTCCATCTTCCAGAAGCACTCCAATGTGATTAGGTCCAATGACCACTGATCGAACTGGTATTTTCAACTGCTCAAATATCCGATGAGTACCAGAACCGAAACGGTTTACTTTATCAGAGACTTCTCGTATTCTAGAAAAAAAAAAACAATAATAGGTATTAAATGATGAGAACATAAATATAAATGTATAAGATTAAATTGTGTTTTAATTAGCAATACAAATAATAGATTTATATTCTAGAATAAATTAATTATTTCTACACAAATTTTGAAAAATACCGCTCGATAATTCTTGAGAAGCATTCCATATGTAATCGGTTAAATATCGAGTCACTTTAGTTGCATTTACTTTGTGTATAAATAAATAAATCATTAAGTACACTTTTAATAAAATCGAATAATAAGTCGAATAAATTTCAACAGTTTCTGTTTTGATGCTTTGTAACTAAATTTCCGTCAGCTTCTCACTAGTGATGCCAACGTGTTAGTCGAAATTTTTTATGTAGAGAAACAATAGAATGGAACAAGTGGTGGAAATCGAGTTGATTGCGAATACATTATGTCCTGCATATACGGCTGCTTACTAAAAGGTGCATTATGCGTTTTTACATACATATATATATAGTTATTTATATACATATTTATTTATACATATATTTATTTATATGCATATAACCAAACATGCACAAAATCAAATGTGAACGTTTGTACATATACGTACATACATACATTCGCATATTAAGCAGACAAAATGTGCAAATGTACATACATATTTATACAAATATAATGCTGCAAAATACACATCTAATTGTATGGGAAAGCATAAATTCATGTCTACACAAGCAAAAGAAACTAAGCCGAATGTACATACATATATATGTATGCACATTAAGTTATACATAAAACTGTTTGTTGCCGATATATGTATGTACATACATAGAATCGCATAGAAAAACGCCATGGAATTTCGTATACAAAGAAATGCAGCGTATATATGTACGTTTAGATGTATGTATGCATTAATATGTACACAAAATGTATATACTTTAATATGTATATGTATATTTATACGAACGAAGCATTATAATTTGTGGAATGATATATATATAATATATAATTCAAGTGTATGTACATGTGTTGAACATGTGCAAATGGTTCGTATGTATATACATACATACATATTTGCGTGTGCATGCATCTGCAAATTACTAAATTGTGTTCTTACCTATCAATAAATTGTTCATCAGTTCCCGGAAGTGGTTGCAAAACAAATTGCATAGAAACCATTGTAAATTTGTTTAACTATACGATTGACGGCTCTTTCTCAATTTTCATTTCAGCTTGGAAAATGTAACTAAAAATAGGGATGCCACAAAAATTCTGAGAATGCACCAAAGATCGATAACTACAAAACATCGATATACTTAAGAATAATTATAAATTACAATTTTAGTGAATAGCAACCATATTAATCGATATTTCTTGCCGAGTAAGAGAACAACCACATTGAAACGATGGAATATAATCACAAAAAATTTGTTTCATTCCATTGCGTGGTGGTAATAGTATAATTTAGTTGAAATTAGTAATTTCGGTATTGTCATATAATACACATGCAATTAAATCGAAACGCAATTCAGACGTAAATCAACACTCCAAGAGGTAACAAAAAATAAGTATTAAAAATTAAATGACTATATTATTTTAAGTAGATACAATATGTATATATTTGAGTACCAAATATTATTCAACAATGGCCAATCTTTAGTTTATTTAAGACACTGAAATAAGTCCTAAAATAATACCTGCACATAGGTAATATGTGCCGTTGTATAAAACTGAAAATAAATGTAAATATTTACTTTATATAAATAATTTTTTAGTATTTCATTCACACGTATAGGGAATATATAATATATATTATTAGCTTAAATTAGATTGATTTAACTCTTTTGCGTTTAACGTAATTTTGTATCGGTTTAGTTATGAGCCGATTTTGTTCCCTGGGCTGCGTTAACTGGTTCATCGCTTCAGGCTGTGAAAATGACCAGCTCAGTTCAATCTATCGATATACTTTCATGAAGCTATCGTTGCACTCACACATCACTATGGCAACAAAACTGGTAAACAACAAAACTCTCGGTGGCTTATAAAATAGAAACATGAACAAATAAGTAGTTTACTCTCCTTCAAATAATATTCCGACTCCTTGGCAAGCCCTAGCATACCCATTCGGCATTAGTCAGATATCTCACAATTTCCCTCGTCCCTGAAACATCTGTTGCTAAGCCCCAACCACAACTCAAGTAAACGTACACAATAAAATTCATATGAAACTAGTGCAATGTATAACGTTTATAATAGTTTACTATATTTAACAAGATAAAATATGCCCTTAGTGGACAATATGATTAGATATAGCTCTCGGATATATATGTATATAGGATCACTAGTTAATTATAGCTGTCTAGGGATACCAGAAATACTCATAGTATGAAAACTTTTAAAAAGGATTATCAATTTTACAGTGCATATTAATTTTGCACCTAAATTCCATTTATATACACACATGTATGTATGTGTGCTTAGATGCCTGTCGATAATCCAATTGTCCCAGATACAAATAAAACATATATGTAAATCTTATTTTTCGCATATCGCACAAATCAATTGTTGTCTTCCGTATGTGCAATAAATTCGCTTTGTTAGCTCAACATAACATACATACATATATAAACGTATGTCTGAATGGTTGGCAAACAAGTGGAATGTGCAAACATTGCATTTTTTTTGTGGATACAAGAGGGTTACTTTGTCGATTGATTCTTTGTATGACAAACTGCTTTCATTTTAAATTGTTAAGCAAACATTTGTTCAATAATCATTCTTTCGAAACTTTATCATATTTTTAAGTAAAAATTTACTTTAAGCTAAAATTTTTATTTAAAAAAATGGATTTGTTGAATGCACCTGCATGTTACGGAGTAACCCTCGCACGTCTGCAACATCACCCTTACAGTATTTCCCTGTTTGTTGTAATGCATTTTTAAATTGAATTTATGCCACCTACTGCTGCAATTGTTCAGCGACAGCATCTAACGAACAACAGGTGGCGCCACAGCCAAATTTGATGGGCTACTCTACTAACATACAAACATAAATAAATATCTGTAAGACCGTAAAAAACACCATTTGCAGATACAATAATGTAATTAAAAGTGTTCGAATAAATTCCATTTATAGATAAATGACACACACAATCCTATCAATTGGACACAAAATCCAAGCCATGATGGAATTTATCAAGGGTTTTAATCATGCCATTGTTATCATTATTGGCAATAAATAAATATATACAATACGAGCCCCAAAGGCGTACAGGCAATTGCGGCAGCTCTATTTGATTTCAATAATCAAATCATTCAATTGCCTGTCTATTGGCGAAAGCATTGCGCAATTTTATTTTAATTAAATGCTAATTATGTTTGTCATCGGCTTCGTAAATATTTGAACGGTTGGCACAAAAAGAGACAAACCGACAAACGATTATATATTGGAGTGGGAATTACTGAGAATTGTGATGAGTACTCGTATATTGTTAATTGGAACTGCGAAACTATAATGCAACAAAATCTATGGCATTACAAGCCAGATCGGGCAATTTAAATGCAAATTGCAGTACAACACAATTGAGTTTTATGGCCGCGAAAATTGTTGACTTCAAAGGATGCCGGATAAGCGGGCCAACGGAAGCGACGAACATCTCCGTTTCCATCTTTAATTTTAAACCCAAAAAGCGAAACAAAACTAACAACAACAACAAGCTACAAAACAATGCTCAACATAAGTATACCCTATAAAAATAGTAGAGAGTGTTCAAGAAGTATACAAGACAGTTGGCTCTACCTCTGGGTCTGATCATATTTATTCTCTTGCACACAGTTTTAAAAGGTTTCGCCTTAACATAACCGCTTGCCTTTCGGCTATAAGCAAAGGATGCACGGATATGGATAAGGATGTGAATGTATATATAGATGTGGGTGGTTATGTTTGCATACACTTGGCCTTTACGAGTGGTGTATGCTTTGTTTTTTTCGCATTTCTTGGGTTTTAGCTTTTATTTGGTCTAGTAGGTTCGGGGTGTTGCACAGCTCTCAAGAAGCTGGCCTCGACTCAAGTGCCGGTCGAGGTTTAAAAGCGTTGCAAGCTGCACATTTCAACTTGTTTAAATAGCTTTAACTGGGCTTATGACGCAGCTAGCACAAACACAATAATTACTATTTAATAATTACGTATACAAATATGGTAATCATTGTTTGCACTCGTCGAAATTTATTTGCCAGGTTTACAATAAAATCATGTAAATTAATAAGTTTCAATGCAAACAAGCAGGCATTTATGGAATCCGCTGAATTTGAAATAAAATTGCCATTAAAAGGAGTTTCGCTGCATAAAAAGTTATGAATTAATTTATAAAAAACGGAAACTTTAAGCGCTATGAATATGTTGGCCATTTTCCTGTTAAGGGCAGCCAAACGCATTTCTATTTTCATTTTTTATCGAAAGTTTAATGTTTTATATTCACATATGCAAACAGAATTTCCGTTCAATTCAATTGCGCGCCGCGACCTAAAAGTATGCAACGGTTATTCTTGTGGCACCGTAACAAAGTGGCGCCCACATCTATACCAACAACAAAAAAAAGTCCCCCCCACACAGACACTCACACATGCTTACACCCACGCATTTCTATTCGACCAATTGTTGATATGCACGAACCCACAGACAACACAAGCGACAGCCGAACGCCACACGAGCTATGTACTTCGGCCTTGTTCGTGTACGTCGTTGTAACGAAGCGTATCCGATTCAGTGTAATTGTATTTGTGCCTGTGTGTTCTTCGTCTGCAGCCTGGCGAACGCGCTTATAAAGTCCATTGCCGCATTGATCTGTCGCTCAGTTGTTGCATACTTCTTGGCGTGTTCGTTCGGCGCGCAGCATTCAAAAGCAAATTGCTAAATAAAAAGAATTTTCAAGTGCTTTATTAAGAGGCAGTTGCTTTAAAATATATACAATCTGTGAGTAAGCAAAGTATTTAAAGCATAAATGTTGTTGTTTTTATTCTAATAAAATTTCAAAAGTGCTGCATAGAAAATTTTGTTAAAAATGTTTTAAGTAAACCATTCAGTGAATTCAAGAAAATTAATTTGACATATCCCAAATTAACGTAGTTTCAAAGAGAAATAAATTATCTCAACTAGTTGGAAATTTATTGTGTTATTTGCCATAAAAACGTGTTTTATTTCTTACAGTTGTGCAGAAGTAAAAAAAATACTTTTAAAAATATTTGGACCCGTTTAGAAATAAATGTTTTAAAGCTAATTTTAATGAAAATATTTTGTAGACTTAAAATCTATAATTAGTTTTGCTTATTTACTCGCATAGTTCTATTTCCAAAGAAAATTTAAATATATAAAATACCCGAAATCTATATTTGATGCTGAACTCTCGATTTAAAATTAGCTTGAAAATGCAAACTGCTGACTAATTTTGACTAAGTTTATTAGCATATCAATATAAATTTATGATTATTAAGTTCCTTATCTTTAAAAAAACTACAAAAACTTTTTAAAAAAATGCTTAAGCTGCGCAAAGAAATTTAAATGATCGAATAACTTTTTAAGGGGATAAAAAATCGCATGCTCGATTTTCAAGAAATATTTGAAACGCAGAAATTAAATGAAAAAAACTTGACTGTAAGTTATTTGTATATTGTTTATTAAATTGCTGACATTTAAGCAGTAGCCGGCGGCAAAAGCTAATAAAAAGCCGCATCAATGTAAAGATACAGAATTGTGGCGAATTTCGAGCGACTATTTAGTGGCATCAACTAAAAGTCACTCGCATCCGGTGCTGTGATGTGGGGCACGCAACATCGCTTCCATTAGGGGACTGACTGCAGGAAAAAATCCAGAATATAGTACATACATATCAGTGCAAAACTAAAAACATGGCAACATGAGAGACGCTTTAAAACAGCCCCAGGGCCTTTACTTGTTTTATGTCAACTTGGACAGCAGCAACAACCAAAACAACAACTAGAACAACAACAAAAACTAGAACGGTAGGGACAACAAACAGTCGCAATTAGTACATAAATACAGTTGTAGCTAGCAGCAGAGTGAAATGTACTTAAGTATGTACATTGTATACACCTTCGCATGCCCACACATGCCGTAGACAAACATGGACGCACTCGAGTTGCAGCTGCGCCTAAAAGATGCTTCAAAAAAAAAAAATGAAAAATAATGTAACAGAATGTCCATCCATCTAATAGTTAACGAGAGCGTGTCTACCGAATGGACTTCGTACTTATTGTACGGATTTAAGCGCGTCCTAATTAACCTAAACATCAAGAACAACAACAAGAACAATTACAGGTCTAATTACGGCAGCTAGATGGTCAAGTGGGGAGTCGTTTTTTTGGTAGGAGCAGCAGCTGTAGGTTTTAATAAAGAATTCACTACGTTTATATTTTTTAGTCAGTTAAAAATTTTTAAAAAAAATTGTATTGTTTAGTTAGATACTAAAAACTGTACTAATTTATATTTAAAAAAAAATAGAATATAGTTTTAAATAAAAAATTTTCATTTTTATTATTAAACTTTTAATGCTAACTTATGTGTAAAGTTTTAAAGTGATATTTGTTTGTTTAACTTAAATTCAACATTGATTATATAATGGATATGATATACAAAGGAAAAATGAAACGCTTAAGGCTGCATTTAAGGAGTCCATCATAATATATTCATTTGGCATTACTTAAAAGTCTTCAAAGCACATACGTTTACTCATGTTCGCATAGATGTTGGAATGAAGGGGATGTTGTGGGGATGTGGGGATGCATGTATGTATTGTATAGTATGTGCTTACATATTAAAACTTGGGCCCTAAAACCAACGAGCCAAGACGTTGACTTTTTTGGCCTTTTACTGATTTCAGTTCATCAGCGTTGACGCTGTTTTGTGTGGACTTCAATCATTTGGGATTAATTTGGGATACACACACATGTGTGTGTGTGTGTGTTTGTGTGTGTGTGTGTGCGCCTCATGGTGGTTGATTCTTTTCTGGCTGCCACTGTTGCAGTAATGAGTCTTTTAGCACAGATTCACAAAAGGCTGAAGCTGTCGTCACCGTCACCAAACTTAAGCTAGTTAACCTTTGCGCTTACATTAACATTAACATTAATATTGAAAATAAAATGAACATTAATATTTAACATTAGCATTAGCATTAACATTAGCATTAGCATTAGCATTAGCATTAGCATTAGCATTAGCGTTAGCATTAGCATTAGCATTAGCATTAGCATTAGCATTAGCATTAGCATTAGCATTAGCATTAGCATTAGCATTAGCATTAGCATTAGCATTAGCATTAACATTAATATTAATATTAATATAAATATTAATATTATATTAATTATATTTATATTAATATTAACATTAGCATTCTCAGTTGCGTTAGCATTAACATTAACATTTGCATTAGCATTAGCATTAGCATTAGCATTAGCATTAGCATTAGCATTAACATTAACATTAATATTAATTTATTAATATTAATATTAATTATTAATTAATATTATTATTAACACAAACATTAACATTAACATTAGCATTAGCATTAGCACTAACATTAACATTAATAGTAACTTCTCACATCAACAGGATGTACCTACTAAAGCTAAGTCTTATCTCGAGTCAGTATTAAGATCTACCATTTAGAATGGCTGTATCGCGAAACTGCAGTTCCAAGGCGGTGGGTACCATTTGGTATTCGAGCACAACAATACGATTGGCACCCATCTTGAGCACCGGAGCTGGTACATAGAGTGTCACTTGGGGTCCGACAAGTGGCCAATATCTGCCCAGATTCTCACCGTTTATAAAGACAATTCCCTTGCCCCAACCGGACATATCTAGATAGGTGTCAGCTAACTGATCACTCTCTTCAATGGTTAATACTCCGTAGTAGATACCTGGACCGGAACGTAGTAATTGTTGTGGTTTTCTGAGTGTTTGGAAACCGGAGTGTGTCGACTCCTTTGACTGAGTGATTAACTGTTCGATGGCATCATAGGAATCTAACGGATACTTGGTCATATTCCAGTTGCTTAACACCTGCTTGTCCAAACGCACATCCTTGGTCAAACCCTTGAAATCATTCAATTGCCTGCCATAGTTCAGACGTCCCTGATTCTCCACCAGAATTTGCAGCAATCTACCCGAACTAGCACTCAAGGGCAACTCATAGACGGGTGTTTCCCTCGCCAGAATCCCGACAAATTCATTGTCCACATACACATAGCCGCGATCCGCCAATCCCGGCACATACAATACAGCCGGATCCCGCTTAAAGTGTGCCGGTAACCAGGCTTCATATAAGACCAATCCGGAATACTGATCCAATGCCTCAAATGTCTTGGGTTTGCTAGAGCGAATGACGCCAGCGGACAACTTTTGTCTGCCCTCGCTGGAGAGCAGGGTGCAGCAGCTGACGAGTCGAACGGTGCCATAAGCACGCTTGGGCACAGCATCCGGCACGGGTATATTCGGCATGGGCAAGTATCTGGCTATGATACGCCGTAAAGCATGGTATTTGGGTGTGGGATCACCAGCCTCAGTCATGGGTGCATCGTAGTCATAGCTGGTTATGTCCGCTATATAGTTGCCCGGTCCGTTCTCATTGGCGCCAGCCGTAAAGCCAAAGTTGGTGCCGCCGTAAAACATATAGAAATTGACGCTGGCTCCACTATCCAACATATCACTGTAAGAGGGGAAATTAGCCAATTAAATAAAGCCCCGAACCGGTTCAGTGGATGACTTACATAAAAGTTCCTGTTATGGAATCCGTGCTCACATTGGCCATCGGCTCTGTCCAGTGTGTTAGCCAGCCGGGATAGTATTCGGCATTAACGAGCGGTCCTTTGGGCTCAAAGCGTCTCAGTTTCGCCCAAATGCTCTTCAGATCCCGTGTGGCGCCAAAGTCCATAGTAACCAAGACACCCTGTATTTTGCCGCAGCGCAGCACAGTGGGACCATCGTTGGTAAATAGTACGGCATTATTTTTAACATAACTCTGCGTCTCATCACGCAACCAATTGCGATAGTTGAGATCACAGGCAAAGAACGAACCGTATTCATTCTCCACCTGAACCATAATAATGGGTCCTCCATTGCCATATAGATAGGGTGCCATGCGTGTCATTAGCTGATTGTACCAGATACGCACCTCGCTCAAATAATCTGTCAAGATCTTTTAGTTAGTCTAAGCATATATAGTTAATCTATTGGTATTATCTACTTGTATCAGCTGTGCGCAGTTGTATGCCCGGAAATTTACGGAGTAACCAATAGGGAAAACCACCCATATCACGTTCAGCACATATATATGGTCCCGGACGTAGTATCACCAACATATCCTCATCCACAGCCAGCCGTATGAATCGCTCCAAATCCGCAATGCCACTCCAAACATAGACTCCATCCTGGGGATTGTGCAACGACCACTCGACATACCTATAACCGATTTTTAAAATAAATATTTTTGTATTATTTGTAACCTTTATTTTAAAATTTTTGACTTACGTTGTCACTGCATTGAGTCCGGCAGCACGCATTGTCCTTAGGTGTCTCGCCCAGGTCTCCGGATGTGCGCGAAAGTAGTGAAATGAACCCGATATAAAGCGGAACGGTCGTCCATCTTTCAAAAACTGATCGTTTTCATAGTCCACTTCAAAAGTGCGCACAGCATTGGCGATACCCAGTACCGAAAGTAGCGCCAAGATGACCACAAAACTGTGGCAGAATTTCATCTTGCTCAAGTTGCTGGAATTATGCATTTTTGAATCAAATGAGTTATACGAGAAGTTAAGTCTAGACGGCTTGAGATTAATTTAAACATAAAAGATAATCAAATTGTTTAAAATGGAAATTTTTAGCTATAAATTACTGATCATATAAGAAAATCCTCGGCAATAGACTACTATATCGTATAGGTATAGTAGCTATAGAATAAATCTTTGTTCATAAAACCAACTTAAACACTTAATTAGCTATTTTTAAATCCTCTTTAAATTAGCTCTTACATTTAAGGTATTCAAATAGCATCGATCAGGCATAACTTTGTACAATCCAGGACATATACACGTATACCATTTGACAGCTTAATTTTTTTTGCTAGGACGAACTTGAGCAGCCTTCACCTTTCATATTGGTATCCTCCCCCAATGTAGGTTTATTAGAAATGCAAATGCAAAGAATTTACTTGGATTAATACACATGATGTAATGCCACTTCCGTGTATACAAATTTGAGGCTTATCATAATAGCATTGTTTAGTTAACAAGTGCATAACATACACTATAAACACATCGTACAGGAATATCCGTGTGCACAGCCGGAACTAAAAGTCAAGTTGTTTCCTAAATTCAAATATGAATACTGAATGGATTCAGAAAGCAACCGCAAATCTCTCAGCTCAGTGCTGAAGTGAAATGGGTTGAGATGAATTCGAATTAAATTGAGATGAGATGAGTAGCCTCAATTCAAGTTCATGGTTCAATTAGTTAGTTGACAATCTGCTTGTCATGTGTCAGCGACGTCACTTCTCTGACAAACTGACAAACTGATTGACTAACTGACGTACTGACAACACTTGGGGAATCTGCGCTTAAGCATAAAATCAAGTAATTTAATGCATAACAATTAATGCGGCTTTGTTTGTTTTGGCCAATAAGTTTTGACCAACAGCTCGATGGAAATTTTCATGAGCAAATTTCTTAAATTACATATACTATATATTTATATAATTACATAATTTATTTATTGTTCATCATATTGCCTTGAAGCGGTGTAAAAGAAAATTCGCATGAAATGTTGCCCGTGTCTAAAGTGAGGTTCCGAGACTTATATGCCACATGATACATGATATGTAGTAAGTGTTGTATACGTGTGTTGTTAATCTGTCCAATACATACTCTATATATCATATAACAATTTCTTGTACATATATATTTTATATGATTTTGTTTGTTTCATTGAAAGATTTCGTATAGCATCAAAAATTTGTTTATTTAATGATTATATTTTTTATCAATATTTAAATTTACTTTTCTAAAGATGTATACTACATATATATGGTGAAAGTAAGCTTAGACTTTTGAGATTATTATTATTATTGGAAAAGTTGCCCTAGTAATATAGAACAAACAGCTTAATTTACAATTGAAAACAAGAAAGAAACTGTCAGTCGGGCATGCCGACCGTGTAATACCCTCTGAGCTTCGTTTCCAATTAGATGAGTTCAAATTGGAGTAGCTGCTGCAAGAACTTAACATGCACACATATTTGTATGTCTGTCTCGCTCGCACGATTTTCGTTTTCGTTGCTTGTGTGCACAGCTCAGTGCAATGCACGTGGTTATGCATTGCTTGAAAGTATCGATTTTCGTTGTTTAAGAAACTTTTTTAATTATAGTCCGATTTTGTTGAAATTTTCACAATCGTTTGATATTATTTTTCTCCAAGTATATGCTAAGTTACAAAACTTTACGTTAAGAAATAAGTGAGCCAGCGGCATGCAAAGTTACAAGGCAATTGTGGGCGAAGGGGGCGTGGCATCCAATAAATTTTTATGGCACTATATTTATATTGCAAACATCAACCTG
This sequence comes from Drosophila tripunctata, assembly GCA_035047385.1. Lineage (NCBI taxonomy): Eukaryota > Metazoa > Arthropoda > Insecta > Diptera > Drosophilidae > Drosophila > Drosophila tripunctata. The sequence goes on along the minus strand of JAWNPS010000326.1, from coordinate 1,412,449 downwards.
CATGCCAAAATTGGTGTCCCTAGGTATTATAGTTACCGAGATATTCGCAAAAAACATGTATTTTTTCCGAGGTATGTCTGGTTTTTCGCTTATTGTGGGCGAATGGGGCGTGGCATCAAAAAAAAAAAAGATTCTTGTATTGCCTGACTAAATATGTGATCGATACTGACCAAGTTTGAATTTGTAGCTCTTACCATCTCTGAGATCTTTTTGTTCATACGGACAGACGGACAGACAGACAGACGGACAGACGGACAGACGGACAGACGGACAGACGGACATGGCTATATCGACTCGGCTGTTGATGCTGATCAAGAATATATATACTTTATGGGGTCGGAAACGCCTCCTTCTGCCTGTTACATACTTCTGACAAACCCAATATACCCCTCAGAGGGTATAATAATCTAAATAAAAGCATGTCAAACGACTCAAAAAAGGAATTAGCTAAACAACTTTTGGAAAATTTCTGAGTGAATGATAATTAATAAACGATAAGCAGAATTTCTTAGCAAAGTTTTTGTGCAAGACTTTTAAGATTGTGGTGCAAATTCATGACTTTCCCAAAACATCTCAATTAATTTTAAGTTAGGGTATTATAACTTTTTGTTAAAATTTGTTAAACTAATTTGGGAATTTGTAAATTTCGGAATCTTTTAGAAACAGCAAGCTCTTAAGAGTCCCAATAAATTAGTTTACTTATGTACATTTACTTTGCATACTTATGTATACAAATTTAGGTTTACTGATAACACTGCATATATAGTGTGTATGTATTTCCATACCAACTGTAGATTCGTGCATCCCCAAGTGTTGTTTACCCGAAACCTATTGATCCCATTTCAGCATCTGGTATTTTGATTACTTGCGGTAAGTCCCGCCACACGATCTGTCATCGAAGTGTATAAATTTGATACACATATGGTACAGATCAGCACTTACATATAAGTAGTACTTAGCTATATGTATGTTTTATGATATGAAATGTGTGCTGAAGTGTAACAAAGCTAAATAGTGCAATGCGTGTAGCCGTATTAATTATGATTGAATTAAATGATGTGTATGAATTCCCGGCCCTGAACTTGAGCGAATGCCATAGACCTGCCCAAAAATTGAAGCAATCACTAAATCCATGTGTGTACTATATACTTACTACGTACATCTGCACATTTGTGAATCAGTGTACCAAGTATGTAAATACAATAAATTGTTAATGTTATTCAGCGTTGTCTGGCAAATCGCACAACATGAGGCAAGCATTTTAAGTATTTGACCCAATTCAATTATTTTGCATGCCTCTGAACCCGAGTTCCCGACTTTTCGACTTCTTGAAACTCAAGCCCCCGCTGAGTGTATTTGTTTGTCTTTTGTTTTACGTTGCCAAAGATAAGGTTTAATTCTATCTATAAGTCAAACGTAGCTCACTGTTGAGTCTTTAATTCTCACCTTGCGCTTAAGAAATAATCACAGGGATTCTTTTTAATCTCACACGATTTATGCAGCAGCAACTTACAGTATATACATATATGTATATTTTTTTATTTTTGTTTAAACTTTAAGCACTGTGCACTTTTTACCTATTTCCTGCCGCAGCGAACCGTGTGTTCTGCTTCAAAGCAAAACTCTGACTAAACGATCGACGGAGCCACAAGCTACGAACTAAAAGCTACGAGCTGCGAGTTACGATCTACGAGTTACGATCTACGAGCTACATGTTACGATCTACAAACTGCTGATAAGTGCAGTCCATTAGACTCATGCTTCGGTTGTTACTCGTGAGTGCCACTCACTCGCTCATCACTTGCACTTGAACGAACATTTTGGACAGGAAGAACATTTCTATTTCTTGTCTAAAATTTGACATCTAAGGGAATTTCGTTCGAATTATGAATGTCATGTTTTCATTTATTTAATTTCATTTTTAATTTCTTAAAAAAAAATTAACACTATTGCTGTGCTAGCACGCATATTAATATATAATAATTAATTAATTATTGTAGTTGTATGATTGTTGAATTATTCACAGCTTTCAATTGAATCTGTTCTGTTAGAATTTCTGAAATTTTTAATGCATAGAATTTGTAGATAAGACAGTGTTCTTCCCATCTTATCTCCAGATGTGCATGCAATTAATGCCAGTAATATATAATTATTCATAATCTTAATCGGTAGGAGATTAATGAATTGTTAGAGCTATTTTTAAAAAGAAGTCTAGAAAAATTTACGTTTAGAAATTATTGAGTATAAACATATGTATGTCATTGAAAATTATTATAAAGGGGGTTTCAGTTGGATGTTCTTTTTTGTTAGCTTAGTATATTTTAAATAACAGATCATTAGTTTAATAGTTCATAAAAAAGTAAGAAAATTATTCTTACCATATGTATTTGCATTTGTAACTTTCCAAACCTTTTTATTCACATATATTATAATTCTTATATTTAACATATCACATCATATTATGGCTTATGTAAACACATTTGAATTGGCCCACAAGCTATTGGCTAAGAAAAGTGCTGTTTTTTCAACTGAATGTGATTGGTATGCTAATAAAATTTGCAAAATTGATGAAAATAAAAAAAATACGAGCACAATTCATATTCTATGCATTAACTGTTAACCCAAAATACATGTTCTATTGACTTTCGCCTCCTTTTTCCTCTCTTCTTTTGTTTGTTGTTTGGGTTATTTGGGCAATTTTTGAATGCCGCTGGAAATATGCATACTAGATATACATATAAAAAGGAAGGGCAATGCAGCCGAGGGCGAAGGGCTGTGGGTGGTTGTATAGGGCTAGGCAGAGTGGCAGGTTGGGGTAGTAGAAATAGGCCAATTGGCCAAAAAGTGAATTTTCTATGCTGTGTTGTTTTATTATTAATTTCATACGTTTGCCATTGTTGTGGTTCACCAGCTGGGCTAATGGGCTTTTATTAGCCAAAGCAGTCACAGTCACACATGTAGACGTATGTACATATACACATGTACATTCGGCACGTCTTGGCCAAAATGTAAATCTCATTCGGCAGCTTCTCACACAACTTTAATGCTCTCACATCACATCACAGGCCGTAGGCAGTTTAAAGTGTCCGTTGGGAATGCACAAAGCAAACACATCCAGTTACAGATGTGCATAGACAATTATACAGTCCACACACGCTTTAACAGCTTAGCTTAAGGCCACACACACACTAACACACACACATATCCGCCTTTAAGGACTGTTAAGGTCTGCTCCTATTTCTAAGCCATTGTTCGACTCTACTGTCGCCAGTCCGCTGTCACTTTCATGTCACGATGAGGCGCCCAAAGAGGCGACAGCGGCTCAAAAACAGGAAACTTCACACTTTTGCTAATTTTGTGCCTCTAACTTTTCTTTTATTACAAATACACTACGCCTGCCACGCCCCCCGTAAGGTCTGTCTGTTGCTTTGACATTTCTCCGCAGCAAAAAACTAGTTGAAAAGGCTAAAATCACAGACCACCGACTGTAAAAGACCAAGTATTTCTAGTGCAAACATTGTCATTTGCTAATTTAAGTGGCTGTAACTCCTAGAAATGAAAGTGTTCATACAGACAGACGTACATATACATATATGTTGATCATGAATATATATTTATATTTATATTTGGGTAGCAAAAGCATTCTGCTGCCGCTTACACACAATACCTATCAAACTAACCAACTAGACCACTGTACATTTGCTTTTGCATACAGGATCTAAAAATGTCACAAACTTTTAGCACAACGCACTTAAGCTTATAGCTAAAAAGCAAACACAAACCAAACCAAACTTTAGTACTTTTAGTAGTCCATGGATTTCTATTTAACATAGCTTAAATGACTGCCTTTCTCCTGTCTTCTTTTGCCCGCAGCAACCTGTTGATTGCCACAAATTCCACATCAATTCAATTCAAATGCATTTTTTTCAGCATTCAATTCAATTGCCACTTGGTGTCTGCACTTCCTAAGCACCCAGCGTCACCATCTCCCCCTCTCTCTCCCCTCATTCCCGCCCTCTTCAGTCGGCAACTTTATCCCGCCGTCAGCGGCAATCAATTGAATTACATGTTTCCAGTTTCCTGTACGCGCATCGTTAGTGCTATGCTACCCTCCAAACTAAAGCTTCTAGCAGGGTATATATAGAGCAATAAATAGGTACATCAAATAACTAGGAACACTTGTAAACTATGCATATCACAAGATTAGAAAGTTTACATTTCAAGTGAATGAACTTCATCGTTCTAAAAGAAGATGTCTTTTTAACTAATTTATAGCTATTTAAGGCGCTTTTTAAATTGCAAGTATGATCAAATTCTTAGCCAGAAATTGTTCACAGTATTAAATAAGCAGAAAAATCGACTATTTAAGCTATTTTATTTATTTGGATATTTTATTGGATATCTTACAGTCGATACAAGCTTAGTTGTTACTCACATTTGATGCGGTTTTGTGGCGCTGACACCATTGGCCTAGCTAACTGGTTGGATCTATGCACGATATATGAATATACATATATTTACATATATGTATGTATAGCTATCTTATCGCGAGTGCCTTGCAGGCATTGCCAAAGCATTTGCATGGCAATTTGGCTTAACGAGTGAAAAGGGTGTTGACAACTTTTGAGCATAATCAATGGCAAGAAGTTGCATTTCAGCTTCTAGCTGGCTGGCTGGCAACATTGTTTGTTTGTGTGCTGGCAAACATTTGCTTATGCAGCACCACTGTAAACAGTAACCGTTAGGTATGGACTCGTTCCCCAAATAGATTCTTCCTTCCCTTCCCTTCAACGATAGCAAGTGCAGCCAGCAATCAGGTCAAGAGGGTGTGCTATAACATTTCTTTTATTTGTGTACAAGTTTTAAGTACACTTCAATAAATCTACATGTCTTAAGTGTCTTAGAAATTTCAGTCCAAATTACATGCTAAATTCTTTTTAGCTCAGCTTACAAAGGCTGCAAGGGCTTCTATTTTTGTGTCAACTCAGAGAGTATTGAACTTGTAGTTGTTAACTTTGATAACAACACTCAGATATTGGAATCAATACGGAAAAAGATCGAAGAACAGTAGCAGCTTGAACATTTAGTTTAAAATTTCATAACATTTGCTTAAAAGACCGCCTATCCTTCTTAAAATGTAATGCAGACTGATGGCAAAGAGTGTAACAATTGTTTTTAATAATAAACAGCGGTTTCTTTATATTAATTTTATGCTTTCAAATTTCGTTTTCTTTTTCCAGCTACTAAATAGTTTCAAGAGCATAATACGCCACCTGTTGGTTTTTATCTGAAGGCCCGCCTAAAAGCACGCTACAGAATTCAGTGGGCCATGCATAACCAGCAACAGATATTGTTGCTGTTACTGCTAATAACAGCGGCAGCCACTGTTAGCAGCGACGTCGATGTCGATGCAGTTGATGCAGAGGGCAGCATTCTCAGCACATCGCCACCTGTGGGCCAACAGCTGACTAGGAATCTGGTGAAACGTGCTCCAACCTCCGGCTTTATAGGCATGCGGGGTAAAAAGGAACAGGAAGCGAGGTCTGATGGGAATTGGTTGGGTCCCGATCCCTTGGACTATGCCGAGGATGATGCGGACAATTCGTACAATGAAAACGGAAATAGACTAAAAAAGGCACCATTGGCTTTCGTTGGTGTGCGTGGCAAAAAGTATTCGACCCATTTGAGGGACTTACTGCAGCATCTGGAGGAGGAACGTGAGAGACAGAATTTTCTACAGGAATTCCTCGATCGTCTGGAGATCAATAATGCTGACGACGTGGAAAAACGAGCACCGAAAGGTTTTACGGGCATGCGAGGCAAGCGACCGTTCATGGATGACGACGAAGAGGACGATGCCATGGAACTGCAGGAGAAGCGGGCTCCCGTCAACTCTTTCGTAGGAATGCGAGGTAAAAAAGATGTGTCCCATCAGCACTACAAGCGAGCAGCTCTGTCCGAGGTAAGTCAATGAGACTGAGTACAGGAATGAGTAATAATTGAAATGAAAAATCTATGTTATATACCTACCATATGGTACAATCTGTTGTCTATCATCTGTCATGCACTCATTTCACCAATAACTCAACTCAATCAATGTAACACTTGAAACATTTTTTTTGTGGAACTAACCATGGCCAGTTGTGGCGCAAACTTTTTAAAAAGGCATACGATGTGCGTGGCAAGAAGCAGCGCTATGCGGGCTTTAACAACAAATTTGTGGCTGTGCGAGGCAAGAAGAGTGACCAGGCTGACGATATTGATCTGCAAGCGAATGCGGTGCAACCGTGGGTCTATCTCATTGGCGAGAAGCGGGCGCCAAACGGTTTTCTTGGCATGCGGGGCAAACGTCCAGGTGAGTCTATCGAGTAGATGTCCGTCTGTCCGTATGAACAAGAGGTTTGTTTATATCACATTTTCTTAAGCCTAAAACTACGATATATATTAAGGTGTTTTTTGTTGATTTTTGAATATGTATATTCTGATTTAAATCAATATTATATAATGTTTATGCTTTCTCTTTTTGCAGTGCTGGAGGAGTAAACGGAACTATGATAACAGAGATGGGCGAGCGCTTTCCTCATTTACATTTGACGAATGACAGTCGGAAGTTCCTTTTAAACTAGGCAAATACTTGTATAATGTTTAAATAATCACTGGGCTGGAGATTATTTAAAACTTACACACACACACTACACACAGGCAGGACAGACACACACAAATGTACTTGAACACTGTTTTCTTCCTCTGTTAACTGTAAAGTTATACTTATATAAAAATCAAAATGAAATCATATTTTTGGGGCCTAGCTTCAACAGAAACCAAAAATGGAAATAATTTGCATATCTATTTGTAAACCAATTAATCAAAATTACAAACTTAATTAGTACATACTGTGTACCTTATATATAGATTTTCAACAGGTATACATACATACATGCATAATTATATATGTACTTATGTTATGTATGTACGTACGTAAATTGAAGCAAATGTTTATTTATTTGCAAAATCCATTTATTCCAATGATTATAACATAAAAACCACACTATATACAAATGAAACAAATCTACTTATATAATATATACACACACCTATTTAGCACAAATATCTAATTAATTATTGTAAATATTGTATGGTAATGAAAGAATAAAAAATTTAAAAAAAAAATAATTATATAACAAATAAAAAAATAAAATTACAAACTTCTATTTTTAATGTAGGTACAGTAAAATTAAATATCTGCATATTTTAATAACCTTGCAACATAATAGTTTCAACTCCCTAAAGAAGTTGTAAGAAAATATTCAGGTAGAAATAACCGTACATCATTTGTACCAAATGTTCTTCATAAGAATTTTAGTCTAATGTTCCCATTGTATTTGTGTGTAGTGCAGTGTAAGCACTTATCAGTGTCGCCTCGCACTTTCACAACGCGTACACAAATTTTTTGCATTTAGCGTAAATGCTCACCCAAAACTAAAAGTTCTTGCGTGAGAGAGACATCGAGAGAGTGAGAGCTAGTAGTGAGAGTCAAAGCTCAAGCCGGCTCAGTTCGGCTTGGCTCGGCTCGACCTGGCTCTCTGAAGCTTCGTTGCGCATTGTGATAGTGATCGCAGCTTATAAATAGGCGGAGCGCGTTCTAAGGCAGTTAGTTTTCAACTGTCGCTCAAAACATCAACATCTTCGGCTAAATCGTCAGCAGTGCAAGACAAACAGTAAATTGTTAGTGCTCGTGAGTGTAGAGTATATGTGTGAGAGTGAATTTAGCTACCTGTGTTTGGACTGAAGAGGACTCAAAGACAGCAAATGAAAAATGCGACTTGCTTGGATGAAAACGCTGTTATGTGTGTCAATTTTGCAAGAAAATTTTTAATGATTTGCTGATGATATTAATTATATAAAACCTATTGACGTTGCAATTAACGCATCAAGTCTCTGGAAACATTTCTTCTACTTCATAAAATTTCCAAGCTACTGTCCACATTCACTTACTTACAATGTATTTGTATCTGTATCTTTTTTATTCAACTCGAGTGCACTTTGGCGTGGAAAACCAGTATTTTCAGTTGGAGTTTGCATTTAGCACAGCTGTTCCATTCGAATTTCAAATGCCGAATTAGTGAAATTTCTCTAGTTTTTTTTTTGTTTACATTTTTATTTATTCTTGTTTTTAGCTTAAAAGCGGATAATACACTTGAACAAAATGCTACGACTTTGGGCATGTCTGCTCTTGGTATGCTTCTCGCAAGCGGTACCATTCTACAACGAGTAAGTATGGAAAATTAAGTTAAATGATATATGTTTTTATGTCTGTGTGGTTGTTTGTGTCTGATATCTTGTATTTCATAGCTCATGCATAATCCATAGATGTAGAGTTTTGTATTGTAGTCTGTCTGTTTTAATATTATAATCATAAACATGTCGGAAAAGTAGGTGTTATATTCTGGATCATAACATAACTAACTGCACCCACACATCTTGTAATACCAGTTAAAAGTTACCCCCAGTTTCTAACAGTGTATGCTTTCTGTTATTTTATTAAGTCGGTTCATAAAGCAGCAAAGTTTCTTTACAGTGAAGAATTCGATTCGATTTCGGATTCAGGTTCGGATTCTGATTCAATATTTGATGTCTCCGATATGGCAATGTTCTCAGACAGGTGACAATTCCTACCCAGTTATTATATCTTCCCAAAAACAAATACCGAACCCAACAAATATCTATGTGTGTCTAACGGCATTCTGTTTCAATATTAACTTCGACAACTTTAGTTTTTTATGGTCTTGTACTCATTGACATATCATAAAACATCAGTTCAGTTTTTTACGATATTTGTACAAGCACTTTAAGTGCTTGTTTGGAGAAATTTGCTCATTTACAACAAAAATAAAATAAATACAAAAAAAACATACAAGCGCTAAGCGATATTGCAAATATTGTATTGTATATTGTATACCGAACCGAAGAAAATGGGTCTAAGGCAAAAGAAAACAAAACAAACGACAACAAATTCCCCGAAAACGCGGAAAGAAAGTCAATTTGCTGTGACCTCAATTTAAATAAGAAACTTAACGATCAACTAAATACAAGGGTGTGGGACTATAAACATACCCTGTATAAATCTACAACTAGCAAATCATGAATGAAATCAGATTTCAGAACTTTACGCCAAATATGGCACAAAAGAGATTGTAAGTAAATTAAAGAACTTTTTGATAAACACTTGGAAGTTCGAACTGAAATTTGGCACACAAAAACGCCGCAAAGATCATTTAACCCTGCAGTTCAAGTTTTTGCGAAAGGCATTGCACAAATTACAACAACAACAACAACAACAACTGAAAATGTAGAATTACCCGATGTGAAGAACAATGCGCAGTTAAAGTGGGTCGACATCGACTTAAGGGCATCCGCAAAAGTTAAGTTGGAATTGCAGATGATGTTTAGCTGCTTTATCTGTATCTGACAGTTGATTGCTGTTGTCTTTGGCATCTTTCGGATCGTTGCTTCTCTCTGAGCCTTTCACACTTCGCTAACTCCACTACGTGGCACGATAAATAACCAAAAACAACAGCAAACACCTAATAACCTTTGGACATGAATTGTAATCGCTGTAACTACACAATTGCCTGTGCACTCGTTTTTGACACAATTTTTAAGTTGTTAGACACAAAGTTAATTAACACTTGACACCCACATTAAATGCAATTTTCGACCAGGTAGCGCTCCATTTTGGATTAATTTTAGTCGAGACACAATAAAAAAGAAAGCGAATCTGGGTCAACTCTAGAGAGTGGGACTGACTCATTTTTGTGTTACTAGTTTGATTCTAAGCGTTGCGCTCTATGGTCGAGTTTTAATCGAATTGGAACCTAATCAAGTTCGCATTGATCATGGACCATTGACCACAGACTGTGACCAATCTCTTTCGCTTTGCCTAGTCGTGCTAGCTGTTTTTATTTACTTTTTTTATGGATACATGGAGAGTTCTAGATGTTGGTTCTTTTCGAAACCAACTTATATATAATATGTTCTTTTAGAAACTTTTTCATCTATTTAAATGTATCTCTGTTGTGATCTTCATGGCTCCATTAATTTATTTTTAAATCTTTTAGTTTTTCATCAAGTAAGACAGAGTTCACAGCTCCATAAAGCAGATTCTCAGAAACTAGAGTCAGGAAATTTGGCATTTATGTCCATCTAAGCTACATGAACAATTTTTTTTAAAAACAGCATAACAAGCAAAGTTCTTGAGATATCTCTACCAAATTAACATATGGTATATATGAAATAATTTTCCATATTCTGTCAAAATTTAATGGAAGATAGAATCTATATAGTGTTTTAGAAATGTATTTCTTACTTGATTGCTGCTTTAAAGTATCTCTTTAACATAGTTATCAATGTATCTTTAAATAAGCTGTGCATCCAGCATTAAGTATGTATAATTATATGAATATAGTTGTACATTTAAAAAAGAAGTATAAACTAAAAGTAATTTAGCTGCAAGTTTCTCTAATTTAATTACCGAATGACAGCAAGTCTGTTATTTACCAACTCAAATCTTGTTTCGGCATCTCAGTTCGTGATATGCTCGAATCCATGGAGTTGTTTCAGATGATTTACCGGCTGTCAAGTCAAGAAGAAGTCTCAAGCCCTTGCTCACGACGCAAATCATGAGTCATTCTGAAAATATATACATATATATGTACATACGTAGTAAGATAAAGGTGTCGTTAAAAAAACGAAAAACATTACCAGAAGTCTGAAGTAAGATCGACGCTAACCGACCGTGGATGCTATAAAAAAATTTGTTATGTTTTTTTGCCATTTCCCGCATATTATTTAATGTATATATATTTTGTTTTTTTTTTTTTTTATATTTTGTTCGGTTTTTTTAATGTCTCTTTGGTTTTAATTAACTTCCGTGGTATGCATTTATAATGAGCACGATCAACAAAAAAGGTCCCGAATATACATATGTTACAAAGAAACAAAGCTATTTATACACATAAGATATATTAGTTAGGTGCCAGCAATATGTAGTATATACGATATATAGTATGTGTTGGAAAAGTTAACTCTATATAACAAATTGTTGGTCAATAGAAAGCGGATTTACATTTGCTTGCATGAAGCGTTCGAAATGAGTCATATGGGAAGAATACTGAGATACTATATAATTAATGTTTTTATATGTTAGATTTGTATAGCACATAAATCCTATTTGATTAATGACACTCAAAGTGCATTGCTAGCAATTCTTTCTTCTGTTTTTTTTTGGGAATATTTGCAATGCTCTGAAAATGAAATAAAATTGGTTTTCAGTTCAATTTTTTACGAGTATTGTATAGTATATGTAGTATTGGAGCTTCACAGTTAATGGAGGCGGAACAATTGTTATGCAGCTCACACAAATGCTGCGCAAAACAAATGCTAAACAATGAGCACGATCAGAGTGTGTATATATAACATATAGTGTGTATATATAGTAAGAGAGGAATATAAGTACTAGCAGCTGCTTTTATGTGCGAAACAATGGCAGGCATATGAATTATGGTGGGGATACGCTTTAGGGTTAGGTTCTGGTTATTGCATTTGCATGAAACGATACAAAACTCACCACACACACACCAATACACCACACAACATACACTAACCATAAACCATACCTACACCACCTACTCCTCCTGCTGCTCCTTTAGCTTTATGCAACACTTAACACGTCCATTGCCGCTGCATCGCACACTCTTTGGACCCAATCCATTTGCACCGCGTACATCATTTGAACCACTTCGTGCTCAGCCCTCACAGCGTGTGGCAAGCGTTTGGACTGCACCACCGCCAGTTCCGCTGGCGGTTCAGCAGCCACGCCCACACGCTTTACCTAATGCCCCACTGTTGCCACCCTACAGCAACAGCTTTGGCAGTGATGGCAGCAGCACCATTACCGATCATGAGTTTGTGCCCCTCGAGCAACAACAACAGCAAAGGCAACAAAGACCTCAAGGGCGACAGGATGTTGTGGCCACTGCAGTATCAGGTCAAGCTCATGTCCCGAACCAGAAACCCTTTGGTAAGTTAGAGTTGTCAGTTTCATACTTAACTCTCTGCTAGACTATATCAATACCTTTCCAGATATCGATACCATCACCTCGGATGTGAACTCTCCAAATCCGGCTGTCTTCTTCCAACAATCATTCCCATTCTTTGGCAATGAATTCTTCAACTCATTTGGTGGCTTTGGCATCGGTAATCCCCAGGAACCCTGGTGGAAGGGGTGAGTCAGATATTTTCATAAGTAAAATTGGTATTTAAAGATTTTAAAAATATTTTGAAAAAACCATTCTGAAGATTGTTGTAGAAAAGAATTTGATTTGAAAGCTAGAATTACAGATTTTAAGTACTTATATGCTGAATACAGTACTTAAATCAATACTTCTCACATCGCTTACAATGTATTTGTAGACGGTGAATCGTTAATTTTTTGTTTGCAAAGATTTGCAATAAGTAAACCCTATTTTTAGACTAATTGTCTAAGTAATTCTAAGCTGATCAGTTTTGTTGATACCTAAACGGGTTTCGAATCTTTGCAACGATCTAAACTTTAACGAAACGAAACTTTTTAACAAAAAAATAAACATGTATAATACAAAATACCATTACGTTGCAAAGATTGTTATTGGATAGCTGTTTAAAATTATGTTTTTTGTTCTTAAGAAACCATTAAATACAGGGGAATTTCTTTAAGAAATGTGAATTTTGTTGTCCTTTTTTTTGTGGTGTTTTAAGAAGCTTAGAAAACATCATTTGTAATATTCCAAGACACATGTATTCTTTTTAAATGCTATGGTCGCTTAGTTTGGCTCGGTTCGCTTGGATTGAATTGGATGGGACTGGGTTTTTTCCTAATCACCGCACTCGACTGATTTCGAAGTTCTTGGCATTTGGTAATTAACCGAGCGCAATGTCAAGTTCATTCGCGCTATTAAATATTAAATTAGCGTCTCTCAACTTATCGCCAAGTAGCTGAAACTTTTATATTTACCAAGCATAATGAATAATAAAAAATGATTTTGAATAATATTCAATGTTTTTCAAGTAACGAATAAACAGAGATAATTGAAAATATTGATGCATGAGCAGCTGACGTAGTGGCAAATTACTTGGCCAGTTTTTAGTTGGCCAATTAATTGCCAAGACAGCGCTATTGTAAACTGGCTTTTTACTATATGCAACCTATAAATACATACATACATATATTTGTATATATATAAATATAATGCAATCTGTAGAGATATAGACTCGTTTGCAGTTTTCTAAATTGTTATTAAAGCAGAATTGTGAAATCAACTCTGGTGCTTGTTGCTGTTGCTGCTGATGAGAACGAAAATCCGACACAGCAATTGAAAAATTAGCGCTAAACACAAATAAACGGTAAAGAGTAAAAACATACCTATACAGTTATACAACTCATACAGATACATATAGACATAAATACATGTCGAGAAATTTCGAAAACTATATCCACACAATGAAGCGCTTTGTTGTGGCGCAAATTGAATTGAAGGCAGGCAAAGCTGTTAAGCTGTTGATTCCATATCATCGTAGAGTAGTACTACTATATGTATATATGGTATGGATGAGTATGCTATAAAGCCATGAGAGCATATATATATGTCTGTAGCTGTTCCATATGCAAATTCATAAAGTAAACATTAATCAACGCACCCAGATACGCTACGATTAAGTGCCCCCCACAATGAATTGCGTTTATAAACAGTTATAGAGCTTATAGATATTACTACCTACATATATTATAAAGTATATAGAACGATTTGTAGTTGGGGTGCATTGACTTTTAATTTGCAAGTCGCTTAAATTTGTCAAAAGCATTAGCAAGTTAAAATAGTACATAATAATTCCATATTTAGCAGAGATCTAAACATTTTAAGGGTGTGTCCGATTTAGTAATAGTATACATATAATAAAAGCAATATTCTATAACCATTCGATGAATGAAGTAAAGAAAACTATAACCTATCAGCTGAACCAAAAAAAGTTGTTCTACAACTTCAGTTATTTTTAGTGATATACAGTTTTTAGAGTTATGAAATATACTTTATAATCTAAACCCATACCTAGCATATATGCACAATAAATTTCATGAAAATCGTTGAAGCCATTTCAAAGATCTATGTGCGAAAACACAGTGAGTCAGAGTTTGGATAAATTAATTCCCTGCTAAGTTCATGTATTCAAATTTGAGTGAAAGTTCAGCATATAGTTCAGCAATAATATTACAAAATTCTTAGAAATAAACATAACTTTCTTTGCCAAGTATTTTAGTTTAAAAAAACTCAAAATATTAATTCTGCAAAATCTGTTGAAAATGTGCATATGTAATTAGTTTTTGCATAATTTTCTTGTAGACCCAATGTCTGCACCGAGAAGGAGGAAAACGAAGGCGCAATCACGGAAACCGATGGTGATGAAAGCGTGGACACCTTTGGTCAGGAACGTGACAGCGCTGTCCGTTCACCGCTCTTTGGCCAGTTCCATTTCAGTGTGAACTCCTGCGCCGAGAAACCCAACAAGCACGTCTGCACCAAGATGTAAGTGGGGCACAAAAACAAAAACAAAAAGCAAAAAACAAGCAGCAAATATCATGCGAATGCTTTAACCGTTGCGTATACTTGATGTATTATTCATTTCTTGTATTTGCGGCGTGTAGCGTTAATCAAAATGGCAAGAAGAAGACACTGACTCTGACGCGACAGTGCTGTCATGGATATGGACGTCCACGTAACGCTGACTTTGCCACGCCCTGTGAAAAGATCGAGATCAAAGATATTGAAGCAACGGCCGCCGATATGGGAGCCAAGCAGTTTATTGAGAGTGCCAAGAGTGCTGGCGAACTAGGCGGCATGTTGGCCAGCAACAGTGGCAAGAAGGTAACGGTCTTTGTGCCCAACGATGCCGCTTTCCAGGAATATCGCGGACAACATGAGCAGGAGAACGTAAGTAAACAAATGATTATAAACAGAGATTTATTATAGTAACTAAATGAGCTACTAATGCATTGCACAGAATGTGGAGGATTCCCAGGCAGATGCCTCCAAGAAGACATCATCGTCCGTCTACAAACTGCACGCTGTCCTGGGCAACATTGAGCTGGAGGATGTGCCCAATGAGAAGCTGCTGCAGACTGAACTGCCTGGCCAGAAGATTCGCATCAATAGCTATCAACTGCCAGCGGCCTTGAATCTGGAACCCTATCGCTATGCCGCCAACTGTGTGCCCATTGAGAAGTACGACAAGCTCTCGGAACAGGCTCTGATCCACACTCTGGGCGGTGTGCTCAAGCCTCTGACCAAATCGGTAATGGATATCATTCGAGATCGCGCCGATATGTCCATTATGCGTGCCGTTCTTGAGAAGACCAATATCAGCGCCATGCTGGAGGCCGACAAACCAATTACCATCTTTGTGCCCACGGATGCGGCCTTTGAAAAGCTGGAACCCCATCTGAGACGCACTCTAAAGGAAGGACGAGGCTGTGCATCCAGTAAGTAGGAGCAAAAGTTGCTTAACTCAAGTTCTACTAACTTTTTGCATCTTTCCACACAGATATATTGAAGAATCATATGCTGGATCTGACTTTCTGCTCGGTAGCCACGATACCTGGAGCCAAGACCACAGCATATAATCTGCTTGGGGAACAACTGCTGTTCAATCGCACCGAGGATGCCTCGAAATCGGACGGTGAAAGTGCAATTCGTATTAATAGCGTTGCCAAGATTCTGGAGTCCGATATAATGGGCACCAATGGAGTGCTTCATGTGATTGATACCATTCTGCCCACACAATCGGCATTGCCCATGACATCGCTGATGGCACAGAAGAATCTAACAATCTTTAAGCAACTGCTGGAAGCCTCTGGCTTCGACAATCAATTCGATGATTTGGACAATGTAACCATCTTTGCTCCCACGGATAAGGCACTTCAGCGCTCGGAATGGGCACGTCTGGTGGCCGAGCAGCCGGAAGCGTTGAAGGGCAACAAGGATTTGCTAAAGTTCCTCAACTATCATGTGATCAAGCCCATGATTAAGACCTGTGATCTCTCCGAGAGTTCTCTGCCCACGGTAGAGGGATCAAATGTACGTCTAAACCTATACTCCACCCACGCCCTCTTGTCGGATGTGATGAACCGTGCTACCGTTAATTGCGCCCGCTTGGTGCACTTTGATGACGAGAGCTGCGGCTCCGTGTTGCATCAATTGGACCGACCACTGGCACCGCCCCAAAATGTAGGTTTACTAACTCAAACTTGTATAGTTTTTATATTGATTTCCCTGCTCTGTTCTTTCTTAGAACCTGCTAAAAGCACTGGAGGCCAATCCGAACTACAGCAAATTCCTGGAGCTGGTACGCAAATCCAATTTGACCCATTTGCTGGCAAATGATTCGGATAGCTTTACGGTTTTGGTGCCCAAGAACGATGTGTTCGAGGAGCTGAGCGAGTCCGGTGAAGCGAAGACAAATCCAGGCCAGAGCCAGGCCGAGATCGAGGCTAAGGTCAGAATGCACATTGTAAACGATGTGGTCTGCTGTGCTGGCATTATTCCCACTAACTGGCCATTTGTACGCTCCATTGAGACCATCTCGGGTCAACATCTGCGCATCACTCGCGATCGTCGTCCAAAAATCGAGAACGCTGGCGTCACCAAATGCGATGTGATTGCCACCAATGGCATTATCCATGAGATTAACGACGTCATTGTGCCCAGACCACCACAGCGTCAGCGTCGACCACAGATTCCACAGAACTATGAACCCCTAGACGATTTCGATATTTTCTTCTAAGCAACTCTTCTACGTTTTGTATGCGATATTTATCTCTTTCTTTGTCTAAATACGAATACTAAACATATATATTTATATTATTTTATAATGGTTTGTCAATTGAATTCGTTTCAAGGCTCACATCAGCAAGGTTAAAATTGCTGTTGGCAATCTCTCTCTGATAAATAAAATACATAGAATTATACAAAAAAACATAGCAGAGTTTATTTAGTACTGTAGTTCAATGCTCTTAACAGACTCAAACGATGATTGCAAACTGTAAAGGCGTCCAGTACCCAAAAGCTCTCACAAAAACTAAGAGCGCGCGCATTACTCGAAAGCTGAGAGAGCAGAACAGATCTCGCTCCCACTGGCATTAAGCTCTCTCACTATCTGTTGCAAACCATTGGCTGTGGTGTGTAGACTAAAATGCACGTATAAAGAGTACAGACATTCTAGTTCTAGGCGCAGTTTAGCTAAGGCAACCGGAATAATGACAACAGCAACACTTCCAGCAACCTTTGTCAGGGGCTTCCACAATGAGGAGCTCGTCCGTCAAATGGAGTACCGCAAGTTAGGTAGCACCGGTCTTAGAGTCTCTACACTAGCGTTAGGTGGTGCTACGCTAAGTAGACTATTTGACAAAAAATTCGATCTAGAGGAAGGAATTAAAACGGTGCATGAGGCAATTAAATCTGGTATTAACTACATCGATACAGCGCCTTTCTATGGCCAAGGCGAATCGGAGCGTCTGCTGGGTCTGGCGCTGAAGGATGTGCCCCGAGAGGCATACTATATAGCCACTAAGGTGGCACGCTACGAACTGGATCCCGATCGCATGTTCGACTTTACGGCCGCCAAGACGCGTGAGAGTGTAAAGAAGAGCTTGGAACTGCTGGGATTGGACTATGTGGATGTGTTGCAGGTGCACGATGTGGATGCTGCACCCAGTCTGGATATGGTGCTTAACGAAACCATACCCGTGCTGGAGGAGTATGTAAAGGCGGACAAAGCGCGATTTATTGGCATCACTGGCTATGATGTGGATGTACTTAAGGAATGCGCCGAAAGATCCAAAGGTCGTGTCCACACAGTGCTTTCCTATGCCCGCTATACGCTGCTGGACAACACACTGTTGCGACACATGAAAGCCTTCAAGGAGCTCAAAGTGGGCGTCATCTGTGCCGCAGCCCATGCCTTGGGTCTACTCTCCAATGCCGGACCACAGGCCTGGCATCCAGGCAGCGCGGAGCTGCAATCTGTTGGACGACAGGCCGCCGAAGTGTGTAAGAAGCGTGGCGTAGAGCTTGGCAAATTGGCCATGTATTATACCATGCAGCTGGAGGAGGCTTCTACCTTCTTGATCGGTATACCCAATCGTCATTTCTTGAAACTCAACATGGATGTGGTGCTTAATGGTCTGACTTCCACCGAACAGGAAGTACTGCAATATCTGCGTGAAAAGTGAGTAGAAAACCTGTTTGCGGAAAATTGTGCAACTCGGATTTGGTGTTACCACAGTCACTCTGTCCGTGTCACTCGAACTTGGCCTATGCCAACCGGTTAGCAGTTAGCAGCTAGCGGTTAGCGGTTAAACTAAACTGGAACTCTTTACTTTTCTCTTTTCGCAGTGTCTTCAAGCAATCCTACAGCTGGGGATCCACTCTATCGACTGTCAGAGACTTCAAGTAACTTTAAAACTAATGGATTTGCAGAGAAAATGATTTGGAGTTACTGTTATCTTATCAATTAGTTCCTAAACATTTAATTAAACATATTGAAAGCTACGTTTGTTTGTATTTTACTTAACTGATTACGTTTTTTGAAGGGCATCCCAATAATTGTAATGCTTTAACACAATACAATTTCATATATATAGAATATACTAGCATCAATATCAGCTCAAGTTCAGCTGCAGATTAATTGACATTACCTGGAAACATTGCTGGCGATGAAGATTTCTAAAAATAAATCTAGGATTGCTCACACTTGTATGCACTTTATATACGACTTTCATATGCAATCAGTGAATCAAGCTCAGTATATATAAAGACGCCGCAGTTAAGTACACTTGACTACAAAATACCCTGAAGATATTGATATATCAGAGTTTTCTATATATTTAATATGCTTTATATAACAGATTAATGCTTAAATTTTGTGTAAAAAAATATATTTAAAGACTAATACTGAATAACTTATATAATTTACCGAGATGTGTATGTAAATTATATATATTTAAATATTAATGCTTTTCAATATAATCCGAATTTATCAATCCGCGCAATGAGTACAGACAGTTTAAGACTCTTCAGCCCTGTGATAGTGCTCTACAAACAAAACGAAAGCTGTAAATCTCTTTGCACACAAACAGCAAAAACAGCTGAAGAGCGAGAAACACAGCCAGAGTGAGAGAGCATGCAATTTTGCTTGCAAACTTAATTGAGAGAGCTCTTTGTGTTGACAAACACTCGACACAATCGGAATAACACACACCTATACAGACAAAAAGTACGAGAATAACAAATTGCAAAGTGTAGAATTATCAGTCTTCCTTGTGCCCTCGACGCTTCGAGAACGTGAATTTCGCCAGAGTACAAAATAAATATAGCAAATAAATCTATTAATAAATCTAAAATGTCTGGAATATTGCCGGCCACTTATGTGAAGGGTTTCCACAATGAGGAACAAGTGAAGCGTATGGAATACCGCAAGCTTGGCAAAACGGGTCTGCAAGTCTCCAAAATTTCATTTGGCGGCGGAGCGCTCTGTGCAAACTATGGGTAAGTCTACAAAGAGCGTACCTAAAGAGAGCGCTGAGTTGCTTAACTAAAGAGAACGAATTGTTTGTTGATATTCTTGCAGATTTGAGTTAGATGAGGGCATTAAGACCGTACATGAAGCTTTAAAAGCTGGCATTAATTACATTGATACCGCACCCTGGTATGGTCAGGGACGTTCTGAAGAGGTGCTCGGCATAGCGCTTAAAGATGTGCCCAGAGAAGCCTACTATATAGCCACCAAGGTGGCACGCTATGAACTCGACTACGAGAATATGTTTGATTTCAGTGCAGAAAAGACTCGCAAAAGTGTTGAAAAGAGTCTGCAGTTATTGGGCCTGGACTATGTGGATGTTATACAGATACACGACATTGAATTTGCACCCAATTTGGATATAGTGATCAATGAGACGTTGCCTACGCTGGAGCAGTTGGTGAAAGAAGGAAAGGCCAAGTATATTGGTTTGTCCGCTTATCCCATTTCGGTGCTTAAAGAATGCATTTCACGTGCCGCGGGAAGATTTGATGTAAGTAATATGCAAATGGTTTTAGCATTATTATTTTTGTTAATTTAATTAAAATATTTCAGACTGTGCTCTCGTATGCACGCTACACGCTCACCGACAACACGTTGCTGGAGTATTTGGACTTTTTCAAGTCCCAAAATTTGGGCATCATATGTGCCGCTGCCCATGCCATGGGCCTGTTGACCAATGCTGGTCCGCAGCCCTGGCATCCTGCCCTTGATGAGCAAAAGGATTTGGCACGTCAAGCCGTCGAAGTGTGCAAGAATCGAGGTGTTGAACTGGGCAAACTGGCCATGTACTATAGCATGCAAGTGAACGAAGTAACCACCTTTTTGACTGGCATGCAGACCCGACAATTGTTGGCTACGAATTTGGCTGCATTTTACGACGGCCTCAATGCTAAGGAGCAGGAAGTGCTGCAGCATCTCAGAGAAAAGTGAGTGGCGGTCAAGTAGCAAGTTGCAAGTAGCAAGTAGCAAGTTGCAAGTTGCACTCGGAAGTTGACCGAAATTGTGCAACTCGGATACAATGTTACCACTGTTGCATCATATCCGACTCCATTTGCAGACAGATAGTGAGTTCAGAGTCCGGTCCGTTGGTCTGTCCATGTACATACTTACTTTTATGTATGTGTATATGCCCACTCATTGTCAATCTTGGCCATCGGTGCAGTAGGCAGCCATAAAGTTTACCTCTCACTCTCTGCCTCTCTCCCTCTCTCTCTCTCTCTCGCTCTTTCTCTAACTCTCTTTGTCTGCCGCTAATTCGATTATTAACTGAACTTGTTTTAGCTTCGTGTCTCAAACAAATTATTTTCATAATTTATTTCTTATATTTTGTTTTTGTTTTATGCTTTAATTTTAAATCAAATACTTTTCTATAATATCTTTTTGCTTTGCATTAAATTTATCTTTATTATATCTTTGCAGCATCTTAACAAAACCATTCCATTGGGAGGGCGTCGAACTTAAGAGATACTGGAATGCAATTAAGAGCGAATAGCTGAAAAGTAAAGTTTTTAATTTATAACAATTTGCAAAGCGTTTCTTTGTTTTGATAAAATAATATTTTGTTATAAAATTTGTACTTTCCCAATAAAATTTAACCTTGTCCTACAGATATATATGTATATTTAATATATTTTATAGTATAATAACAATAACTCAATATATTTATTCTCATTTGATTAGTCTAATCTGAAATTGATAACTTATCATTGTTTAAACCTGTAGAAAAGCTCTAGTCAAGTTGACTCGAATTGTAGATACCCTGAGCTTAGCTGAAAAACTCGAAACCTGACGTGTAAAAATTAGTTTTTATTATAAAATTTCAAGCATAACCTACAAAGTTTATGTATTAACTCATTTGTATTGTTATGTAGGCCATTACCATGATTTCCTCCATATAAAGTTATCAGAGTCCCAAAATATAAGACCAAATGTTAAGGGCACAAAAGAAAATCTAAAATTGAAATCGAACTCTTATCAACTTTAAAGTTAATAAAAAATATATAATACAGGAATATTCATACAAAATTTTAAGAAATCATTCGGGATACTCTAGATATTATAATCAATTATGCAAAATCTGTGATATAATCTAAATTATGAGTCTCTTTGACTAAACAAATGGCTATACAATTATGAGGTTTATGCAGTTTGGATACAACCGAAGTGCTCTTATAAATAAATCCATAATGTTAACTGACTAATTGACTGAGTGTACGAAATGCACAATAAATGCAGTTTTTTTTTTTTTTTACATTTATTTGTCCAAATGCTGCAAAATATGCGACTTCCACCTTTCGCTGCCATGGTCAGCAGCCAACAAATAACCAACAACAACCACAACAACAACAGCAATACTCGGTTAATACACTAATTAAGCTCATAATTAACGCAATTGTTAAAAATAAAATGGAAAAACAAGCAACACGAATTGTTGCTGCAGAACCGACGAAGCGCACAGAGCGGTGCAAAATACGGGGAAGTTTAATAACATTTTGAATAATGAATAATCAGACAACAGAGAAACAACCGCAATGCAACTGTTGCAGCAGCAGCAGCAACAGCAGCAGCAACCATGCTGCAGCAATGCGCATGAAAAGCGGAAATGCTGTCGATGAAGCCGCATTTTGTTTTCCTTAAACTGCGCTTTGCGTTTTGTTTTTTTTGCGTTTTGACTGGAAAACTATTTTCTGCCAGAGTTTTATTGCATGTCTGCTGATCTGTATGTACGTACGTACTTACATAATACTTATGTGTCTTATCAGTGCAAGCAACACTCTTCAATTTGCGACGTCTGCGCCACTACAGCTGATTGACCAGATTCTCAATTGCGCATGCGCATATGCGCTTGCTCTCCTTTCGTTACTCTCTGCTGCTGCTTTTGCTCTCTCTCTCTCATAGCTGCTGAGCTTTATATGCGCTGCGCCGTCGCAGTCGAAGCGTCAGTTTTACTTTCAGCTTTGAGCCATTGAGACGTCTTTTTTGTGCTCCACGGAAATTTGTAAATTTTGTGTGGTTTGAATAACTGAATTTTGTATTTCAAGTAGTCAAGTGCAATATGTTGCGTATGCAGAATATGCTTTTGTTTTTCTTGGGCTGCAACTTGTTGCTAGCTGTCTACGCAACCGGTAGTAAGAAACAACAACAACAACAACAACAGCAGCAGCAGCAGCAGAATCAAGGTGGGTTAAAGACACGACGCGCCCTACGAGCATTGAATCATCCCAAGGTGTGTGGAGAAATTTTCAATGGCAAACGAAGTCGGTTCTAGGCAGATCAAAACAAAAGGAACCGGTTTATATACCTACCTTTGTATATGTATATTATACATACCTGTAGCCGGCGTAGTTTTTTAATTTTTCTACATAGAAAGAGTGAAAAATTATGTGCTTATAGTTGTTTGAACTTTTGTGTTGGGCTTCACTGATAGACGCTTAATTTAACTTATGGTTTTGCTGCTTTCTACAAACAAATATACCGTTAATATAGGCATTTAAACGGTTCCACATTTTCTAATTTTAAGTAGTTGGATTTTTTAAGATTTTTAGTTAAGATTTCATATAGCTAATAGGCATATTATTAAAAGCTATGGTCCACGGAAATTTATTTCAGATTTCAGATTTTAGGTCGATAAAACTAAGAACTACTTTGAATAAATAAATACTAGCTATTTACCCGGGCTATTCAAGGTTTCAGATAATTAATGAATATGATATTAATCTTAAATCCCTAAAGACTTGTGTCTAATTCCATGTCCTAAGTTCTAAAAAGGACTTAAAAAAATAGATGCTAGTTATTTTTGCATTCTAGCTAAGATTTCAGTTAATCCATGGAATCGTGTGTCCAGTTGAATAAACTTAAAAACCAATTTTGCTTATTTTGTTAAGGTTTAAGATTCCTGTTTAATTTTTTTGCAGAAATTTGGGAGCAAGATCTATCGGACACCTTTAAAATAGAGGGCAGCGATCAGGGCATACAGAAGGTGAATCTGAAATGCGGCGCCAATTCAATGAATGTCATGCTGGAGACGGAGAAACCCTTCACCGGAGTCATGTACACTCGAGGCAGTTTCTACAAGCAGACGGCACCGTGCTTTATGAAGCCCAGTTCTAATCAGGGCATACGTACTCTGGAGATGAACTTCCAATTGGATCAGTGCCAGACTGTGAAGGATGGAGAGCTCTATTCAAATATTGTTGTCATTCAGAATGATCCGGAGCTCATAACGCCAGGGGATTCGGCGTTTTCGCTGGAGTGCGATTTCCGTCAGCCTCGCAGTCTGGATGTGGAGGCCAGCATGCAGACCAGAGACAGGTAATTTATCCAAATATATTGTGTATATATATAAATATGTTTATATGAATTTGGATGTGTATGATTGAAACATAGAAATCCACAAAAATTGCGCGGAGCACGCGGTGGAACTCGTCAGCGTCAATAGAACAACAATTTCACACTCAGATTATCCATTGAGTTCTTCAACTTTACTCACTACTTCCAATAGCTGTACTTAAGGTACAATTTGAAAATGCAACTTTTGTTTTAAAAATAATCTAACTATTGTAATTTGTTGTGTAGTGGCTTACTAACCCACACGTACATACACATATAAGCACCTGACTTTAACACTGAACAAGCATGCATGAAATACATACAATACATTCCACAGAGTGGCGACAAAATCAAAAATAACACTCACAAGTCCTGATCCCGCTGCACCAACGGAGAGTCTACACAATTCGGTGTTTAGCAACAGTGATACTGTAGAATATATACCAAAGTTTTCTAAACCAAATGAAACAATAAGACTGGGCACAGTTGAGGAGGTGGTCCTACCATCGGCTCACGGGAGAGATGAACTATAAGTTTAAACAACAACACCACCAGCACTACTCCCCAACACAAACATACAAAACTATCTTTAAATCACACTTAAAAAAAAAACACTACAGGTGAGACACACACACGCTTTTTAATTTAGCATTTCTTGCTTGCTGTCTTAAGAAAACTTTAGGTTTTATTCATTCAAATTTATTAATACTCCAAATTTTCTTATTTCACAGGAAAAACGCAACGCAGAATGCAACAAAGGCGGACTAAATGCAACCCACATGAACTTACATCAATTCATTTAAATGCTCTTTTTAAATTCTATATCCTGTGATATTTTTTAAGTTTGATTTTAATAAAAATATAAACAATAAATATATAAATGGTTTTTAAATTTCAATTAGGCGCGCTCTGTATGTAGAGTTGCCCTTGCCAGCCACACAAAACAGCTGATTTCGCTACTTAGATTTCTGCAGTCTGGCAACGCAAGCAATCGTTAGTCTGGCAAGCTCGGTCCAACCAAAATATACAATTCAATTTTGCAGTTTTTCACGAAAAATAATTAATAAACAACTGATCAGTGTGGGCAAAGAAGACAAAGTGCTACTAAAATTAAATTTTAGACGGTAAATAGTAACTTTAATAAACTTTAAAGTGCAGCTAAAACCAATTGGACGCATTTCACAATCATTGTTGTTGCTTTTTCTTCATCACTGCGCATCAGAAATTGCACAAAGAACGTCAATAAATTTTAAATTGAATTAACAAACATTTACATTTGCAGCCTGTGACGAGTTAATGCCCTAAAATGTTATTTGAGCTGAGTGGCGTTGCAAACGTTTTGTTGGTCAAGTAAGTTGCAAATTATAAATATTAAAAAAAAAGAACAAAATCTGCAAACAGAAATAAGAGACGAAAGCTGCACACATATATACATATATATAAATTGCAGATGGGTGTGCAATCAACTGGTGGAGGGAAGTGATGGCAAGCTCCACAGTTTTCAGCATCCGGTTGTCCTGACACTGCTCATGTTTCTGGGTGAAGTTCTGTGCTTTGCACTTTACAAAGTGATTCGCGCCCTGGTGTCACGATGCGGTGTAAGCTTTGAATGAATCACTTAACCACCGATTTATAATATGTGCATACTTTAGGGGAACACAGATCAGGATATTGCCTTGATACGCGGCAGCAGTGAGTTTCATCCACTGAGCATGTTGCTGCCCTCGTTGCTGCGTACTATTGCATCCATATTGCTTTTCACCGGCTTGTATTTGACTTATGCGAGCAGTTTCCAAATGATAAGAGGTCAGTCATTTGCACACTGTATCACTGTAGTTTGTACTTGCTTATCAGTTGTGTTTGTTTGATTGCACTTGCAGGCGCTGCACTAATCTTCGTGGGTCTGTTTAGCACCATGTACTTAAACCAGACATTGAGTTGCCGCCATTGGATGGCCATCTTTGTCATGTCATGCGGCATCTTGAACATTGTAGCCATGGATGTGCGACGTGTGGAATACGATTATCAGATGCTGCCTCATACGGATCACAATACGATACTGACGGGCGATCTACTGATCATTTTTGCCGAGGTGCTGATCGCCTTGGTCTATGTGTACGAGGAGAAACATTTAAAAGCCTCCGATTTAATGCCCATTCAGGCAGCTGGCTGGCAAGGCATCTTTGGACTGTTAATTACGGGCGTGGCAGCGGTATGCCTCAACTTTGTACCCAGTCCGGCGCCTTTCAATGCCAATTCGCGTGGCGTCTTTGATGATTTTAGCGATCTCTTCCCACAATTGCGTGGCAACACATGGTTAATCCTGGCCCTGGTGGGCTTCATCTGCTCCTCTATGTTTTACAACTGTTTGGGCATGGCTATATCGAAGGCCTCCTCCAGTGGACATCGTGTGCTCGTTGATGCCATTTCTGCCTACTTCATTTTCGCATTTGCCATCGTTGCCGAATGGGAAATTTTCAATGTCGTTACAGTTCTGGGTCTTATAATACTGCACATGGGCATGGTATTGTACCGTCGTGCCATATTCTTAGAATGGTATCGTTCGACCCTGGCTCGCTGGCAGCGTATTCGTTATATGAACATGAACGCTGAAACTGAACCCAATCCCCAGAGTCAGCCCGCTGATGTTATCTAGAAAGTAGACTGACTGAGATGGCGGTGTTAACAATGTTTGTATAGATTGTGATATGTTGAGAGAAGGGCTGAATCTTTAAAAATTTTACCTATCAATTGTAATAAGCATTCAAATAAATATTATCAACAGTTTATTGTCCCATACGTTGTGCAGTTTTGTTTTTTATCAGTCAATTCACCTTATTCACTTCATTCGGCAAAAAATTTCATATTTTCACTTATGTATTAATGAAATAAACTTGTTATTTTAAGTTTTAAGTGATTCGTAGTGAGGTTGGCAGCACTGTCATATTTAAAATTACCAGGATAACGATAAGTGAAGTTAGCTAAAATATCGATAGGCATTTAGCTCGATATCGATGCGTTATTGCAGCACCGATCAGCTGACAGCTTTGTTTACATCAATAATAGAACTTGACTGTGTAATATTTAAACTTGAATTAATATACAAATAAAGCGCCAAGAAATCAGTCATTAAACTGGAGCTGGCACTCAATGCATTTAAAACTCTACTGACTTTGCAAATTCAGCCCACAATATGCGCATCAAAGATTATCCTGACATTATTTTGGATTCAATACCAAAGCTATATGAAAGCCATGTCAAGGTTTTCATAACACATCTCTATGGCATGGAGGAGCAAGTGGAGCGGTTACCGAAACGTTTTTGCAAGATGTACACGACAGAAGCGCTAGCCAAACAGCTTTTGAATTATTTAAAGCCTCGTAATGCCAACATTTCTATGCACGATTTCCATATAGTAAAAAATGCGAAACCGATTATTATTCGTCTCAATGATGGCAAGCGCTTGGAGGTGATGCTCTGTGCTGGCAATGAACTTGAAAGCAGTCTTATGTTATTAATACGTAAATTGAATGGCGGGAGATTACTCTACTACTATTCGGCTGTACAGCAGGATGATTTCTGTTGTTTGATGGGGAATGCCGTCTATCAGGATTGGATTGCACAGGGCACCGAAGTGCTCTTCCTGAATCTTCAGACAGCCAATGAACCGTTTGTCCACATCAATTTTGAGGAGGTCGCCAAGGAAATTTCAGAATATAGCAATGAAACTGTGATTAAGCTGCCTCTCTTTGGCTACGAATTTCTAATACGAAGACTGGCTCAAACTTGCACCTTGTTTGGACATATTGAGCTGTTGGAGAGCTACAAGGAACACTATTCCTGCTTGAGTTCAGATCTTAAATACTTTAACCAATCTGGCTACATGATAACAGTCAAAGTGGGGGCTTTGAGTAGCTCTGAGGCTGGTACAATATCTTATCCACTTGATAAGTTAAAATGGTCTCCAACTCCTAATCGTATTAACCTCATTCAACTTTGTAGCTTACTACGCCCTCTTCATATAAGCGGAATTGTTGGTTATCACGAGAGTGGCAATGCTGCTCCAGCACCGGATTATCTAAGGCGTTTCAAAAGAGGTTATTCGCCCCGTTCTAAACAGATTCAAGTGCCTGAAATACTTTTGGCCAATAATGAACCCAGTGAACATTCCAATATTCAAACTGAAAAGTCTCCAGCCAAGACTCAAAGGGACGGAACTACTCTTAAAGATCCCTATGTTTATACTAAGCCCAGAACACTTGCGTTTATAGAAGACAGTACTACTGATGACGCTGATGAGGATTAGCTTAGATTTACCACCCATCACTCTTAAGTGCCAATAGTTAAAAGACTTTATATTTCATTATAATGTATTCATTTCAGATAATGTCATTTGGCTAACAATCATATTATATATTTATAATTTTTTACACATTTATGTTTTCCATTGCCGTCTAAAATCAAATAAAAATGCAAACTTTGTACGGAACAAAATATATATATATCTAAAGGTTAAATCTTCTAAATATTGTTATAAACATAAACTCTTAATATCATAGATTTCTTCATAATCTTATTGTCAGTGGAGTAATGTTTTGTTCAATTGTTTCTAATAATTTGATTTATCGCCAGTTTCCAGTATGTATATGGAAGGGATAACAAATATATATGGGCTTCATATAACTATGGCGTGCTTTAAGCTTATTAATCTGAATTACGACACTTTTAACAGTAACAATAGCGTTAACACATACATTTAACATTTAGATTGTGATCGGATAAGAAGCTCTAGCTCTGGCTCTGGCTGTGACTCTGGCTCTAGGTTTAGTTTTACTTTTTTTGTTGGCCCAATAAGCCCTCTGCCACGCCCAAATAGTAAACGGTTTGTGCAATGCCAAACAACGGCGCAATCACAATCATACGGCAAAGGCCACCCTTGAAGAATGCCGTGGGTCCCTCGTGCTTTAATGTTTTACTGGAAAGAAAGGGGTTTACATCATTAGATATTTACGAAATAGTTGAGTATACAGCTCTCTTACGTAATGCAATCGGTAATGCCCTTGAATTCCTTCTCACCATCGGCCTTCTTGAGGGCCTGCAAACGGGTTTTGATAACATCGAAGGGATTTACCGCCAGTGCAGCTGTCGAGCCTGCCGCTAAACCAGCCAAGAATGAGCACCTACAAAAGTATCATTTACATTAGATACAAGAACAGTTAGTCCAATAAAATGGTATTACCAGAATACAGCTTCGCCGGAACCATCATTGCGCCGTGGACCCAAATCATTGAGTGTGGCAAACAATGGGAAGTATATAACTGAGAACGTAACGTCACGCAGACCCGTAGCTCCAATGCCCTTATATAGGCCAAAGATGCCCTTCTCTTTGATTAGTTGCATGGTCAGCTGTGTGGCCGACACCTTCTCAACCGATTTACCAGCCAATTTTGCTGCAGCCGCCACACGTCCAGCATCCTGCATTTGAATCTTCAACAACTCCATGGGAGTGGTTACAATGATCTGGAAGGCACCAGCCAAACCGCCAGCAACCATCTGACTGCTGAGTGGCAGCTTGCCATCCTTTGTGGTCAGCTTGTGTCGAAAGTAATCATTGGCAGTCAGTTTAATAGCCTTCTCTGGCGTAATCAACAAGATGTTTACTCCCGAGCCACGGTACATGCCGAAATAACCCTCCGCTCTGTACGTCTTGCGAAAGCAATCGAACCTAGAAAGTAATTAAAACATTAGTAATACCCAAGTGTAAAGAGTGTACGAGTGTACTCACATGCTGTTGTACATACGTTCGCCATTGGGACCGATTTGCTGATTCTGCAGGCGAGTCTTGACCAAATCCAATGGAAACACACAAGTTACACCAATGATGCCAGCAATGCCGCCGTTTATGATTTTGGGTAGCAATCTATATATATATGTATGTATTTCGTATATAAGATATGGTATTAAAAGTAAATCTGTTTGTTGTGCATCTTATTGGCTAATTGACAAATATTTGCACTGCGTTAACCTTTAAATTCTCTCGTGTGTGTAACAACAAAAAGGAATCAATCGAACTTGACATTGATAAGATCTGCAGTGATGCCGATAGCAAGTATCGCAACACTTTGCATATCGATAGCTCTGTTGACAGTTATCGCTGTGCGCGCAGCTATAATTCAAAAAGTTTGCAAAACTTTTGATACGATAATTGACAAAACAAAATAATTTGGTGACTTGCCAGCAAACAGATATATGCATATGTATTATATATATAGTATGCAATCTGAAAAGTATGTGTAAACATACATACACACAGGTTTAGATAGACGGCACGCTATTTTTGGTTGAAAACAATTCAAATTTTAGAGCAAAACAAATAAAAATGCGTGATATTTTTTTTGCTCATTGCTCTGTCAGCTGACTTGAATGAAATATGAATTGAGCACTACAAGGGCGTTGACTTGTCTTTCAAGCTCTACAACAAAATGTAATAAATCTAGACTTAATTCATATATGTCAAACTATATCAGCAGTCCTACTTTATTGTGCATGTTTACAAAATGTAAGTACTTGTGTTTATGTGTTGCTTGGTGCAAAAGCGCATTTCATTTACACATGTATATTAATATAGTACTCGCCTCTCGTATTTGCCATAGAAATTATTTGCACTAATTATTTGTTTTTTTTTTTTTTTTTAATTATTGATAACTTACGCAAACTGTTGCTGTCGGGGCTGCTGCAGCGGATGCTTGATGTGTGGACTCTCTTCGATTGTTGCTGACATTATTCTTGAATAAAAAAACGTTTAGAATTTGGAATTAAATAATTGAAATTTCACATAATCGGTCAAGTGTGTATAGTATATTAATTTCAGCTAGACATAATACAGAGTACTGCATTAGTCTTAGGCATTAGAGAAATATCGGCATTGCTACACAATTCTCGTTTGATTATATAAACAAAACATATTTACAATATTTGTACACGAGGTTATTAAATTATTATTTTTTGCTTATAAAATTAACTTATAAGTGCACATTTTCAGATATATACGTTAATTAATGTACGATTTTTATTTTGTTATTGTATTGTTCAAGTGTAAAGGCGATAAGCGAGTTATAATCTGGAATTGGACGCGTCTTTTGGGTTTATTGATCCGCAGTGAGAACGAGTTTTGAAATACTTTATAAAGATAAGTATGCATATTAAATAGGAACAGCTGCATGGAAGTGGTTAACTGGAAGAGAGTTATCATTTGCAGACTGATATCAACACACACAAACTACAGTATTGTATGTCTTAATTAAATTAATATCTAATTGCTATAAATTCTCAAAATAAATAGATAGGGTATAAATAACTCTGGTGGCATACCAAGCAGTTCTGTGTATTACCGATTTTAATCTATTCTAAAAGCGATCTTGATAAGGATTGAAACAGTTACTCAACTTTTCACACGTTTTACTTGACTACTCTCGGTTTGTATCTTTATCTAAAAGCTGCTATCAGTTGTAGATTTTAGTTAGCACTTGACACAATTGGTATTAGAATCGCATACGCTGAACACACACTTTACTTTCCACACTCACTTATTTTGATCAATCACATAATTGTGACATAAATCTTTAAAAAAGAAATCTCTAGATTGCAGAACAACGAAAACATAATGATATGGCACACAATCACCGCCTGATATAAGTCTGAAAAGGAACCATTAACATAGCTAAACTTGAGGTGCTCGACTGTTATATGCCTATTTCACTAGACTTCTCAGGCGTTGAAATTAAGCAATCGTTATGAAACTTTCGGGATACCATACATATTGTATGGTTAATGGTTACACAAATGTTCCTATACTACTTTTTGAAGGTATGATCGACAGAACAACTTTGATGTGACTATATAAACCGTAATATGCAAGCTGAATTGTCTAGAGAAACATAAGCCTACAGTGCGCCTTGGGAACACAAAAGCTGTTATAACATTATAAAGTGATTTAGATTATGCTTATATCTATAGCACTACACTATTTATGCAGTTGTTGCATATGTATGTATACTATGTGTGTGTGTCGAAATCGTTGTTATCAAGACGTTTCGTATTATTATCGATTACTGTTGCTGCCTGCAAAGTCCGATTCCGAACCAAATGGCTATGGAGGAGAGGGGTGTTTTGTTGTTGTTTTTGTTCTCCTTGCGGTATACTTAAAAGTAGTTAAAGTATATTGAAACAGGTTGTGAAAGCAATTTGAACGTCAATATAATCGGAATAGAGCGAGTTCTTGGTATAGTTTGTTTAATATTTGTTTAACTTATTATATCATAAGCCAGCTGATAGCTTGTTATAAATTGAATTGATTGACGCAACCTTTGGCTTTTCACACAAGTCTGCGTAGTTATAGTGCATATATATTGTACATACTGTATGTATATATGTATTTATTAATATGTTTAAATAAATTGGCGTGTGCGCTGTCGACGCTATTGAAATTGAAGTGATGAGACAACAAGAACAACAACAGCAAAGAACTCACAATTTTAATTTGTGCAGCACTGTTAATTGACTGGTTTGCTTTACAACTAACAGTTGTATTTGATATGGACTAATATAAAATATGTATATATATTTTTTACGAAATATATATAGTATGTTTTCGACCGATTCTCCGCGCGTCGTCGTCAGCGTGCGGCACTCAGCTTCAACGAAAGCTCAAAACTGACATACACACTCACGTTCTCTCTCGCTCTTACTCTCTGGACGAGCTGCCGGCGGTAACTGCATGATTAAGTTTTCATTGTAGCCAGCATAAGCGCATAGTGCGAAAAAGCTCAAAGCACAAAACAAACAACAGATGAGAGCCAAAAAAGCTATATCAGGTTTGAATTCAATATATCGATAACTGCAGAGTGCAGGAACTGCAATTGGATTTCAACACTGGTCGAGCGAGACAACAAACGCCTTTTACAGCACTTGAAATTCTTTTGACTACTTTTTCGTTCGATAGGCACGCACAGACGTACAATAACAATAACTGATATATATATATATATATATATACGTTAGAAAGAATTAAATTTAGTGCAATTAAAATGAGTACGGCACGTTTTGCCCGCTCCGGTCGTGTACGCATTTGTATTGTAATGAGCATGTTTGTGGTGCTCATTATGATGATAGTCATTTATCACATGTCCCAGCAGCAACTGGACGAGACTCGAGCCTTTCGCCTACGTTGCGAGCAGAACCAGGAGGGCTTAAATCTGCAATTGCAATGTAAGCAAACATTTAAATACTAAATTCTAGTCATATGTCATATACATGTTTGTGGTTTTCACAGCTCTGAATGACGACAAACTGTCGGCTGAGAAAAAGGTGGTGGTAATGCACGGTGAAAGGCAGCATTTGCAGGAGAATTACGCAAAGCAGCAGGAAGTGGAGCGTCAAATGAAGAAGAAATACGATGAGCAGTTGGGTAAATACAAACTGCTCGATGATAAGCACTCGGAACTGCAGGCTGAATATGCCAGAAGCAAAAATCAGCATAAGGAGGAGAAAAATTCATTGTTGTTGCAAGTGCAACAGTTGCAGCAGGAAAAGAAACTACACGACAGTTCAACCGATTGGAAGGTGCGTCAATATTTACTATCATGCCACTAACATTATTTATATGATTTTCATACTTGTACTTACATCAGCTTAAGTACGAGTCCTTGCTAAGTGAGTCGGAGCAAAAGACGCAGAGCTTGGAAGCGGCACTGAATGAATTTAGAGTTCACTGCAACTATCAGCCGCAGGCGCAGCAGCTTAATAAACCGTCCGATCTAATGACGCCGGACACAACGCCCGCACGCCGTTCCAGTTCCGCTCAGTTGGCGCACAGCATTGAGAAGCCACGCAATGAAAAGTCTTTCAACGAACAACTGCAAGTGAGTCAAGGGCTGTATAAGATTGGCATTGCCGCCAATAAAAGCCAACAAGCAACAACTAACGCAACAATAACAACAACAAAAACAACAACAACCACAACTAAACAACAACCTCTTGGTGGCGGTGGTGTAGTGGAACAGCAGCCACAGCAACAGCAGCTGGAACTGCAACCCTTTGATGTGCGCAACAATCACAGTCTCATATTAAACTCTGTTGAAAATTTTCAGATTGCGCAGAAATCGCTGAATAGCTTAGTGGATGCTGCGCCAGTTTCACCACTCAGCGCACCACGTAAGCCCAGCTCAAGTACAGCAAATGTGGATGCTGTACCAGCACCCGCACCCAATGCCTCAGTGGCACCCAAAGTGGCCAGCAGTAGCACTGGTCAGCCTCCGTTGGCCATGCCGCCGGCGAAGCCATCGACTGATGTGAAACCGGAACGCAAGCTGCCCGAGAATGTGGCGCCCATACCAGAGAATTTCGATGGCAAAGGTCAGGAACCCGCTGATGCGGATACAGCTGCTGAGGAGCTGACAAAGAACGAAAACAATCAGCGTTATGCCAATGCGGTTAATGATTTGGAATCGAATAAGAATCAAGGCTTAGTTGACTCTGGCGCCCATGAGGTGAAGGATGGCTTCAATGATCCCAATTTTAATTTGCCTGGCGCAAATTCGAATTTATTTGACGGCGATTTGGGTGCAGCTCATGCACCTGGAGCGGCTGCTCTGGCCGCCGATGTGGCTGCCGTGGCTGGCGGTGGTGCGGGCGGTGATGATGATGACGATGGCATGCTAGAGGATGTGGCTGTCAAACAGCACATTCTTGATGCTGACAATTTGAATAACGAAATTGCCGCAGATCAGGGCAAGGAAGCCAACGAAGCTGTGCATTTGGAGGAAGATCAGGATGGAGATCAAGATGGTAATATATAAATCAAAATTAATTTTGTGCATTTATGTCTAATGTGTCTCTTCAACAATTCCAGAGGATGACTATAATATTGGAGCTGGTCGCAAACCGGGCGCCGATGCGGCTGTTAGAAATTAAAAGGTTCACCTTAGACTATGCAAGAATCCATTCTCAACATTAGTACTTTATAGCACGGCATCTCTCCAGGCACACTCAATTAGTTCCAATAGTTGAAAAACTAAAAAAAACCAGAAACAACCACACAAACCAGCTATTTTAGTTTATTAAGATCAAAGCATCAGTTTTATATCTGCATTATTTTCATAAACATTTCTCATCTCATCATAAGCCTGTAAAAATTTGTTGTCAGGTGCAATACTTATTTACCTTTTCACGATTTTTTCGCCAACTGAAATTCAAAAAGCAGCTATGAAAAGCATAACTTAGGCGTATATTTAAATAAATATATGTAAGCATAGCTCATTTATTTTTACTTTTTATAGAAAAATGTATTGAAAGAATATTTCCTAAAAAAATTATTACATATATTGGACATTTAGTTTAAAAATTGCTAATTGAATTGATCTATTTTGAAATCTCAGTTTTGTATTTTTCGTAGTTTTCATTTAAATTTCTTCAAGTTTATAAGTATAAATATTACTTTGTTTTCTGTGATAAAAACTTGCTAAGCTGCATTTTTTCGTTGCTTTAAACAATAATGTTTATACTCATTTATATATATATACCATATATATATTTGTATTTAAAAGTATACGTATAAGTCAAAAGCAAAAACCCTGCGCTAGTTATTTAATTAGATTGTAAGCAAAATTTTTGGATCGAACAAAACGTGTCTAGAACACACAAACTTTATTTGAAGCATAATAAATTGAATTGCATAAATGTTAATTATAAAAAAATGTGTGGTTTAACTTAATTGCTATTTAAAATGCGATAATTATATTATACGACGAAGTTCAAACGAATAATTAACACAAACTGATAAAGAGTGACACGGTGACGAAAAAATTCAAATAGAAAATAAATTAAATTAATTTAAAATTTACTGCGTATGCGCCGCTATCCATGGATGTAATATGACCTGATCCAGTGGCAACCGATGCTGAGGATTTAAAACTAATAGTTTTGATATTAAGTGGGCTGCCGCTTTTGAAACATACTCCGGCAGTTTGTAGTCAACTTTTAGTATCTTTTGGTATGTCTCCTCGTAGTTTACTGAATAGAATGGCGCACGGCCTACCAAGAGCTCAAAGCAGAGAACTCCCAGACTCCATAGATCCACGTTCTTGGTGTGTGGCTTGTTCAGCACCATTTCGGGCGGTAAATAGTCCACAGTGCCGCAAAGTGTCATACGCATCGAATTTGGCTCGTGGACGGACCAACCGAAGTCGGCAATTTTCAGCACACCTTTGTGGCCTAACAGCAGATTCTCCGGCTTAATGTCCCGATGTATAATATCCCGCTCATGCAAATACAACAAAGCCGAACAAAGCGACTTGATATATATGGCCGACTGGCGATCATCGAAACGTTTCAACGGCTGTGCTTGGATTGCACTAAAGAGAGTTCCTTGTGGCGCATACTCCAGTATCAGATAGATGCGTGCATCATCATGAAAGTAGGCGTACAAACGTAAGATGTGTGGATGACGCAGATGCGATTGAATTTCGATTTCGCGACGCACCTGATGCTCCACGTTTGTTTCACCAATTTGTCGCTTGAAGAGCACTTTTAGTGCTACAACAAATTGTGATTCCTTTTCGCGTGCCAAATACACGTTACCAAATTTACCACGGCCTAGTTGTCGGCCAATATCGAAATTGCTCAACGCCCAAGTTTTCTTAGGCTTTGTCTCTATAAATACAATAAATGTATTAGTGGTACATTTTAAATATTATAAAGCTTACCAGTCTTTTCTTTATCCTCTTTGCTCTTTGCATTTTCAGTCTTGCTGGAAACAGTTTCAGCCTTTGAGCAGGACGCTGCTGTCTGCAGCTGTGCAGCAGCTACGCTTGTCATTGTCTTTGCTGTTGTTGTTGCTGTTAATTGTACGGCACTTTTGCTGCTGCTGCAGGGCACAGGAGCAGGCGCCACATTCTCACCGACTGGCTGCTTTGATAATTAAATTGAATATTAAAATGTTGCATTAATTAAATAGTTGGTACAAACCTTTTTGGTTAGCAATTGCTTCTTGTGCATGGCAATTGCAGCGACTGCAGCTGAAGCGCCTATGCCTGGCTTTATCATGGCATTTTCTTTGGCACGCAGCACATTGTTTGGCTTATGGGACATTTTTTTACACTTAATTTGAGTTTTATTTCAATTTGTAGATCACACACACATTCAACTGGCATAAACTTCTAGGCTAGAAGATTCCTGTGATCCGTGTGAAAATAAAATGCCGTTCGTTTGAATTGTGAAGCGCGTGTGTGCGTTTCGCGCTGAATGA
Source organism: Drosophila tripunctata (assembly GCA_035047385.1). NCBI lineage: Eukaryota > Metazoa > Arthropoda > Insecta > Diptera > Drosophilidae > Drosophila > Drosophila tripunctata. The sequence goes on along the minus strand of JAWNPS010000326.1, from coordinate 1,375,149 downwards.
CGATAACAATTTCGATAAGCCGTTAAAAACTACCAGTGATTTAAAACGTAAGTAACATAATCAGTTAAATTTCAATTTATGCTTTAATAATTAAAGAATTAGGCATATAAATTACACGACAATTTTTATTTTTACCCTTTATTAATACTTAATAACAAAGAACGTTTCAATTTGAAAGTCATATTATTCAAACAAGTACTTGTTAACAGTCACGAGTATTTGACAAGTACTTCTTTTTTGTTATGTGTTATTGCAGCAAGGCGACTGGCAAACTGTGTAGAGCAAGAAAATGGCGTAAATGTCGGAAAAATCGTTTTAGAAAATCTTAAATAACTCAACAAAAAATAATTGTGTAGTGAAAATAATAGTTGAAATTAACATGTTTCCCGGTGGCAATTCCAACGCCGGTTTAGGCTACAATAAACACCATCAATATATGGCGCAACCACCACATTTTTTGGCAGCTCCAAATCAAGTCACAGTTCCGGGCCCGGGCCCAGCTGCAGTTAATAATACGCTAAGATCGGCAGCGCCCGTCATGCCGCTGAACATGCAGGGCAGCATCGATTGGGCGCAGTTGGCGCAGCAATGGATACACATGCGGGACTCGACGCCAGCACCGCCGCCGCCGCCGTCGATAGTTAATTTTAACATGAACATGCCCATAGCACCTCCTCCGCCGATCATCAGCAATGAGCCCGAGTACCAACAGTCTTTGCTGCCTACGCAGCAGTTACAGCCATCCAGAATTCTAACGCATTACGAAGAGCACGGCGAAGCAGAAATGGAAATGGACGAAGATATGGATGATATAGAAAATTATGGGCGTATGTTGCATGATATTAGAACAGCACCCCCGCCGCCCATTGCTACGCCCGCTCAATGGCTCGGAAACGATGCCATAGTTGCACCCAACGATGCGGGTGAGTAAATCTCTCATTGTTCATTTGAATGCATTTATTTTCATTTGGTTTCTTCTTACAAAGTCATCGGCTCTGGCACTCAGACATGGAATAGTAATTGGTCATCGCGTGGAAATCCCACTGCACATATTCCATCGCTGTTAAAGCTCAACGTTTGCAATCCCAATGAGCAACAGCAGCAATTGCAGCAACAGCAGCAACATCAGCACCAGAAGCTAATGCAACCGATGCAGCAACAAACGCAGCTAAGTAATAATGGCGACGGAAATGTTGCCAGCACTGAAATTGATGCAAACAAACGTAAAATGTTGCCAGCTTGGATACGGTAAGATCAAAGTTGTAGAGGAGACCACTGTGTACAATAATTAAATTGGATTTTCTTTTTACAGCGAGGGCCTCGAGAAAATGGAACGCGAAAAGCAACGTCAGCTGGAGCGACAACAGCAACCGCAGCCCTCAACGCCGGAAGTAGAAGCAACAATAGCGTCATCGACTATCAATGTTAAGCAAGTATCAAGCAAAACACTAACAACAACACCCGTTAATCTCTTGAACATTTTGAATGTGGTAAGTAGAGTGCATTGCTGCCTGCATATAGTGCAATATTATTTAATTGGTTGCCTAAAAAAATCAAAAAACAAAATAGTATGCCCACTAAATTAATAAAGTGTGTGTGTGTGTGCAAAATTAGCAATTAAACTTGAACTTGAAATTCAGGCTAGCGACAGCGAAGAAGATTCACTTGCTGCTCCTGAGGAGACAATACAGCAGCTAATAGGTAATGATGTATTAAGTAAGACCTTTGTCAGCGATGAGGAACTGGACGACGACAACGATGATGTGGATGTGCAGGATAAACAACAACAACAACAGCAACCGGATGCAAGCGTTCAAAGGGCAGCAAATGCTGATTCTGCTGCATTAAGTGGTAAAAACTACGAAGAAAGACTTGCAGATTTGGTAGGCATCACACTTTCTTTTCTTAAACACAAACAACAACACATTGTGCACCTTAAGCAGACAATGAAACGACTGACGATTAATATAAATGAGCTTTTAATTTTAATTCATTGCTTTATAAACCACTTTAAACTTAATGTGAAACTTGTAAATCTCTTAATAGAGCATACAATTCTTGATTCATGTTAATTTTAATGTAACAAAACTTGTTTATAGCATATATTTCAATACTATGCTAAAGTTTTTATTTATTCAAACATTTTCGAGTCTTCAGCGAATTTTCATAGAATGCTGAATGGAAATGGCAAATTGGTTTCATTGTCTGTCGTGTGTACTTTGTTGCTGTTTAAACACAGGCATTATTCGAATAAAGTCCAACCAATATACATATATATAAAAACCCATCTATATAGATGCTTGTTGTGCGTCGCACATTAACCGAAATACTTCTGGAAACGACCAATGAAGAGATTGCAGCTATTGCTAATGAAACAATCAAAGCGCATCGCGCTAAAGGTACATTTTATATAACTTTAGAACACTAAGCTTATCGCCCATGAGTTTTTTTTTCCAGTGGATTGCAACTTAGTGTTGCATGTATGCGTGTAAGTACGAGTATGTGTGTGTGAGCTTTAGCAAGCTCCTTTTTGTGATAAAAGCTCAAGTACATTAAGTTAAACTTAATTCTCGACGTGCAAGTTAAAGTTTGGAATTGTTGAATCCAAAAAAAAAGGAAATTCTGTTAAAAAAAAAAAAAAAAAAAATACTCTATAATTTAATGACATTGCTTATCACAATCACATGCTGAATTTTACTATATAATCGTAATATATATATATATATATGTGTATGAAAATCAAAAGCGTCATCAGCCCAAGTGATTCGCAAAAGCGCCTTGTCCTCCATTACCGGCAACTTGGGTAAGTAACAAATTCCATAAATATTACGTAAGTTCTTGTACACTTTTGTTTAATAGGTAGTCTGAGTTTTGCTTACACCCCACTGTCTACCACTGTTATGAAACCCGTTTCTAAAGTACATATTTATACCTTTCACCTCCCTCAATATATATATCGTTCGACGTGATTCGGGATTGGTTGACTGTTATATGCATTTTTTTCAAAATTTCAATACAAATGCTCTTTGATCAATGCCAAACATATGGCCCAACAAACCCTACTTTCCCCCCTACTTTCTCTCTGTATACTCTCTATCTTAACTTCAAAACGAAAAGAAAATTATATTCCCTTGAAACCAAAAAAAAATAAATAAAAAAAAAAAAATACAAAGCGCCTCTTTCAAACTATGCTTGGCCAAAACAACTAGCACTTGATTGATTTGATTTATAGGTTTAGCTGTCTATGGGGATTCTTCAAGCGAGAGCGAAGAGGAGGATGACAATACCGATGATAACAATGGCGAGCACCATGCGGATGCCTCTGCCAAGGAAGCGGATAAAAGCACTGAGCTAACGGCGGACGAACTCAAGGTGAGTAAACGATTAGTAATTAGAATTAATATTATATATATATAATTTTTATATAATATAATTTTTAGGCACGCGTTCGCAAAAGCAAGCGAGCCTTTGAGAAGGTCATTGATGACATTGAGGAGCGTGTGTCGCTGCAGGAGCAGTTGGATGAGCAAAAGCTACAGCATCATCGCAAGCTGGAGCTGGAGCAAGAAACTAAAGCTAAAGCAAAGGGCGAGCAGCAGCGAGCAGAGTCACCAGCAGATGAAATAGCAGCAACAGCAGCAACAAGCACAACATTGCTAGCTAGCTCAAATGAAAAGTCGCAGCTATTTAATGGTAAATGCAACTGAAACATCTTTAGATATTTTTTATACTATAGCTCCCTCTTTTCTGTAGGTAAGCGTCTCAGTCGCAAGGAGCGAACAACGCGTTTTAGCGATAATAAGGATGGCAAACAGTCGCATAGCTATGTTAGCCAAGTGGCAGCAGTTGCTGCTGCTGCTGCTGTGGCTGCTGTGCAGAGCAATGTGTTGCCAGCGAAGCTGAAACCAGTGCCGAATCCAGCTACACATTTGCTCCAGATGCCCGAAGGCATGGCGAGCATGTTAAGTGCTGCGGACAAGGCACTTGTAAAAGCGCAGAAAAGTTCGAAGAAATCCAAGAGCAGACATCGACGCAGATCATCATCGTCATCATCGACAACATCCTCCAGCAGCGGTGGTGATAATAGCAGCAGTAGCAGCTCAAGCAACGACACCAACTCCAATTCCAACAGTTCCAAGTCCACCACAAATAGCAGCAGCACCCGTAGCAGCAGTCGTGCTGCCAAAAAGCACGCTAGCGGCAGCAGCAGCAGTCGTCGCAGCAGACATCGACGCAGCCGAGGTAGCAGCAGTCGCAAGCAACGCAGTGAAACAAGTCGCGATAGGCAACAACGAAAGGCGCACAGTCGTAGCAGCAGCAGCAGGCACTCTTACAATCGCCATCACAGCAGTCGCGATCTTGAACGGGATCGTGATCGTGATCGGCATGCGTTGCATTATAGCAGTCAACAGCAGCAGCAGCAGCAGCGAAGGCGTCGCCATCGAGATTCTAGCCATTCGGGTGAGGAGGATGGCAGACGCAGCTCAAGGCACAGCAGCAGTCGCAGCCAGCAGAGCAGCAGCTGCTATGGCAAACATCGTGAGAGAACACGATCTCGCTCCAACTCACGCAGCACACACAACTCCTATTCGTCCGCTTCCACCACAACACAGCAGCAACAGCAGCAGCAGCAGCGCAAGCGACATTGAAATTATTATTATTATTATACATAAATATATAGTCTTCTGTTTATTAGTTAATAATACACTTTAATGCCGCATGTAGAAAATATACAAAATATTTAATAAAAATATTTCAAAATTAAGCAACAAACTTTTGGGCGCTGCGAGTTGGCACACATAATTAATATGCTTATTATTTATTAAATATCTAAGAGAGCATTATACAAATTACATCATATTATATAGTAATAGTTAGCAGCAAGAGCAATTGTTTATGTTATTAAGTAAAACATTTGGTTACGTTCGGTTATTTATTTTCCAATTACACCTAAATACAAGAAAAACGTCCAATGTAAAAAAATGAAATGAAAACTTTCGGAATGTACGTACGTCTAACAAAACTTACAGAAAGAACATATAGAAATTCTACAAACACTGTTAATATATCTTAAGTAGAGGGGACTGGAGAAACGTATTAAAATAGTTAAATTTGCTGTTGTCTAGACTAAGATTAAGTAGCTAAACTACAACTTGGTAAACTCTGACGATTAGATTCATGCTGTTGTGATTATAGTTAGTATTTATAACTAGTTTACTATATGTACTATATTGAGTCCAGATTTTAGCGGCGATTACTTTGACTTTTGCTGGCATTCCAGCGAGATTGTTGCATTCTTTGGACACGCATGGGTTGACTCTGATGCTCGCAGGCATCGGCACGACGCAGTACCTCGGCATAGGACAGATCGAGTCGCTTGAGTTTGTGGAACTCTTGTGACACTGTATTTGGATGGTATTCGACGCCATTCAATTCGATAACACGGCCTCCCGTGCGTTTGGGTCGCGAAACACTCAGATTGCGATTATAAATGATCATGGGTGAACCATTCCATTCGGTGCTGGAACGATCGATTGCCGGCCGTTGGCGTACAGGGCGTGGTTCCGTTGTTGCCAACATCTCTGGGGGAATGGGCACAAAATCTTTGCGTGTGCGACGACCACTGTGCGCTGGCGATGGTTGTGCTAGTGGTGACTCCACACGTACACCACCATTTCCCACATTCAAGCCACGATTCTTGCGACGATTCTTCTTCTTGACGCCAACGGCAACGGTCAGGAACTCGAGTGGTTCCCGCTTAACCGGCGTCAACAAGCGTCCATTCTCCTCAATCTGTTTAAGTCCATTGCCCCTGCCATTGGTTAGATGTGCCACAGAGCCGGAGCCGGAGCTCATCTCCTGAGTCTTGCATTCATTTATATGCTTTTTGGCCGTTTTGCGTTCCAGCTTAGTGACACACTCGGACATGGCAAACGATTGATCCGATACCACCGATGAGATAATACTCTGTGTATCATCGCCAAAGTCCACAGAGAACTCCTCGTTGGCGAGTGTGGGTGTTAGAGTATTGATGGTGTCCATTTTTGGATGCAGTTCATCGCCATCCAATGTTCGTGATTTATCGCCATCCTCCTTGTTATCGGCGGCCTTCTTCAACACACCAAAGATCTCCTTGAAGAGCTCTCGGTACTCGGGACGACTCTGAAAGTGGGTGTCAATGGGACTGACGTCATCGTAGATGCTCAATTTACACTCCTCGCCATTGCTAATGGAGCACAAGAAGTAACCGGGCCTCTCATCCGTCTGTGTGTACTTGTTGCTGGTCTCCTCCGAGAAACCCGACGACGATGTCTCCGCCTCTGAGAATTCTGTGGACGTTCTGCCTCGTGGTGTGGTGGACTTTGCAACATTGTCTTCGATCTTCTGCTGTTGTTGTTGTTGCTGTTGCTGTTCCTGTTGCTGACTTGGCTGCTGTTCCTTTGGCTGCTGCTTGGACGTACGCTGCACCTCCAACAGAGCTTCATACTTTTCGACCAAGTCTCTGTAGGGATTCGGTTTGTTGCCATTCTGCAACTCCAACTCCAGACTATTATTGGCCAATGGAGCACTGTACTCGCTGCCAAGCAGACTGCGTTCATCATCATCCTCAACAGCGGCTTCAGTTGGAGCCACCGACGATTGCCCATCAATGTTTGAGGCCTGTTCCTGTTCCTGCTCCTCCATGGCACGTAAGCAACGGCTACACATCTGACCCTGCCTTACATCGTCCAGCAGCGAGAATTCATCCTGCATGGACATCATCTCCTCCTCGTTTGTGCTCGTTATGGCAATGCGACTTTGTAGCTTTTGATTCTCCTGTATGATGGCCACCAGCTGCTCCTCCAGTTCACAGCAACGTTGCTTCTCCGACACCAGATCACGTCGAATGGACTCCAGATCAGTTAGAAGCGTAAACAGTTCCTCGTTATCCTCACGCTTAATCTCGGCTGCCACAGAGTTGGAGATCTGTTCGTTGGAGGTGCCCATGTCGCTTAAAGAAATCGAACCATCGTGCAATTGCGAAATCTCGGTGACACCCGTTGAATTGGCATTCGCTGCAAAGGCGCCACCGTCAATGGGCGTGGCATTTAGTTCAATGATGTCACGATCCTGGCCAGACCATTGCTTGGATACATTAAACTGCTGTTCCTGCTGTACTCTGGCCATTAAACGCTCCTGCTGCTGCTGTAATACTTTGGGTTTGTCTTGCTTGCGTCGCTCCACGCTCAACAAATGGCGCGTCTCCTCCAGCTGTTGGGTGATCTCCTCGCAACGTGCCTCGAGTGACTCAATGTTGGCACCCAGCGACTTGATTTGTTTCTTATCGCGTGACTTCTCCAGTGTCAAACGATGGTTGCTACGCTCCAGGTCCTGTATGCCCACCTCCAGCTGTTCGTAGACCTTGAGTCGTGTGTCATTCACCTCGGTCATGGCATTGATTTGCTTTCGCAAATGCACAATTTCCCGTTGCTGTTCCTCATTCTTCGACTTGTGCTCCTTCAGCGTTATCTCCAGTTCCCTGTTCCGCTCAAGCAGTGTTTTGCCCAGCTCCGCCGCCAGCTGCAGATCATCCAGCATAAACTGTGAGACATCCACATCCGGCTCACAAGTCTGGCCATCCAGTTTGCTGCCCTCCATGTTGTTTTCTGTACACTAACTGTTAACAAACAAATTAATTAGTCGCACATGTTTATTGATTTTTTTTCGTTTTCTTCGCTTTTCTTTTTTTTTTTTTGCTTGCCTTACATTTGATTGACGTTTGATTTTATGTGCGCATATTATGCAAACATTTTCCACTTTGAGCGCTGTTAGTTTTTCAAGCTTTCGTTGGCAATACACTCATACACGTATTGTATTTCGTTTTTATTATAATTTATTTTATTTATGTTTTGTGTGTATTATGTCACAGCGTTTGCTTAGCCGACAACAAATTGCATAAGTTAACTACGCCAAAACTTTTGGCTGCCCTCGCTCTATGCTTGTCGATTTATGCTTTAACGCAAGTGCAAGTGCAGTGCAACCCTAAAATTGAAACTGAAAACCTACCCTTTGTAGCTGTAGTTGACAGTGGCGGCCCAAAACAGGGTCGTCACTCGCACTCGCCACTGACAATCGCAAACGCACTATCTCTGTTGTGTCCAAAGCTTAACTTGACACATTGGCATTCACAGTGGCGCACTGCTTATTTCGTGCAGAGTTTGCATACTGTAAAACGGCTGTTGAGTTATTAGAACAGTGGAAACAAATAAAATACTGCGCTTCATTGATTTTGGAAAAATTATTAATACAATTTAAAAGTAAAATTTACGAATTAGTGTTGTCTGTTTTAGATAACAATTTACAAATTATCAAAAAATCTAAGCCAACAAATTTATACCTTTTTTAATTAACTATTTATTTCATTTGTTTATACACCAAATAAAATTTAAATTGATAATTCTCGTGTTTAAAATGTATACTTTATATAAAGTTTAGAACTTAGTTGTAAATTATATAAAGAACATTAATAAATTTACTACTTTAAGGCAACAAAAAAAAATGAATTTATTCATAAAACAATATAAAAATTCAATTACAAGAAACGTTAAAAAATGTACTGTCAACTAAGAGTTTAACACAATTACGATTTGGCTGACAAACTATAAATAATTTATTTATTTATTTTTTTTGTTAAATTTACTTTTTAACTAGTAACACAAACTTACATGAAAATTAAAATAATCTCCCGGGTTAGCTATGCTTAAAGCTATACATATTTGCCCCTTCTTGAAAAAATACTAGCTACGCGCATGGTAAAAAAAAAAATACAGCTGATGAGGATTAAAACGAAAACTTGTTCAATTTGCAACGGAAGAAAAATATCAAATATATATGTATGTATGAATGTACATTCAAATGCATACAAAATTAACTATAGCAACTGTATCTATGTATGCAAAACCTGGCTTTTAAGAGAGCTTATTTAAGAACATAAAAGTTTATACTGTGTGTAGCAGATGTGGCTTAACAGTTACCATACATACAGTTACAGCCATACATATGTTTCACATATTGATTCGCCGTCATTTGATTGGAGCCAGTTTAATACAGTTACCATAGAAAGTCCACGTTCCACGCTGAATTTCAATTCTTTGGTTAAGTAAAATACGTTTTAATGCAAAACCAGTTTATGAAATATTTCAAAAAATATATTTACCAACAAAAATGTTAAAAATATAGATTTTAAAATTGTTTTGAGCTTTTTAAAATATTTACAAAAAAAAAAACAACGATTTTCCAAAGGCTTAACTTATTATTGAAAACAAAGAACACATAAATTTCTCACTTTTTGATTAAAATGTAAACTGTAGTTTAGTTTAAATAAAACTTGAAAATATAAATAAAAAACTTTTAGCTTAATTTAATCCTCAATCTGTTCGGTTTTAACATTTTGTTGCTTGAATTTATGCTCATAGGGATCACCGTAGTTTACTCTGCTGATCTCATAGTGAGCCATCTTGTTGCGATGTATGGTGAGCAGGGCGCCACTTTTAAAATTATCACCACAGACACCGCAATTGTAGGGTCTCAACTGCAGGGGAAGAGACTCGTTCTCTCGTTGAAGTCGCATTCGTTCAATGTCCTCGGCACGTCGCTTGTTCACACGACTGTTCTCATAGGGATCGGGATCGTTAGCGCCACCTTCGCCACTGTCTTTGCCCTGTTTGGCCGTCTCAAAGTGTCGCTTCTGATTGCGATGAATGTTGAGAAGTGAGCCGCAAACGAAACTCTTGCCGCAGACACCACAAGTGTACGGTCGCTCACCGGTGTGGCGTCGCATGTGAATCTTTAGGTCATTGGATTGCACAAAACTCTTCTCGCAGCGATCACAGGCATACGGACGCTGGCCAGTGTGCAATCGCATGTGACGCGCTAGTTTGTTCTGTGAGATGAATTTCTTGGCGCAGATCTTGCATTCGCTGGGACGCTCACCGGTGTGCTGTCGCTTGTGCAGACTGAGATCCTGACTGCGAGGGAACGCCTTGGCGCACTGATCGCATTTGTAGGGATTGTCGCCGGTGTGACGACGTATGTGTATCGTTAGGCTGGAGACGGGAAAACTGATGCCACAGTGGGGACACTCTCGCCGTTTGGCGGCACGTTTGGGCGGCGTTGTATTTGCGTCGCCTGCCAACTCGGGATGAAATGCTAGCATATGGCGATGCAGTGTATCCTGTCGCTTAAAGATGCGCGGACAGTGTTCACAGATCAATGCACCGCTGCTGCTGTGCTCTTTGGCCAGTTCCTGGGCAGCTACATCGGCCGATTGACTGTGTGCGGCCGCAAAGTGTCGTGCCAAAGACTTGTTTTTGGCAAAAATCCTTGGACAGCTGGCACATTTGTAGCTGTAGCTCTGTGAATGCGATAAACGCATTCCCAGCTGCGATGGACGCTCCTCGGATGGCTCAGCATCAGCATAGTTTATTTCTGCATCGGATTCCTCTGGCTCATGTTCATGATGCACACGGGGTTCTTCGTTTTGGGTTGTGCCCACATTTAGCTCGGCTTGGGTGGGCGTAATCTCTGAAGGCGATAGTGCGACCACCTCCTGCAGCTCAATGATCGATTCGCATTCATCCAACTGCAATAGTTCATCTTGCTCTTCTTGCGGCAGTTGCGCCTCCTGCTCTTTAAGAAGCATTTGCTCGTCTTCTTGGGATAATTCATTCTTAATATCTGTCTCCACATCTACCACTGTCATAATTCTAATTGATTGCTCCTGCTCCAGATTGCTGCATAATTCCTGCAACGCTTGTTGTGATCTCTCCACTTCGCGTATGAACTCATAGGCGCTGATAAGGCGTCGTGTGCAGCTCTGGCACAGCTGTGAGGGCAGATTTGGCTCATTCCAGTTGCACTGCAGTTAAATTGGCACTATATAGCTTACTTAAATTAACTTAGAGAGCTATTATTACCTTCACATTGGATACATTCTCCAGCAACTGCCACAATTCCACATTCAAATCATTATACTCAATCTCATCGCGCAAACACAGTGTGGTTTCATGCGACTCCAGACAGACGCGACAAGTTTGTGGGTTTAAGTCTGACATTGAATGCTGGTTGTATTTCGCTTTCATCTGCATTCATTTTGTCATAATTCCAAGCAGATGTACGTTTTTGTTATTTGTTATTTATTTAGTTTACTTAGTGGTGGTAAATATAGTGGTATCGTTGTCTCTGTTAGCAGCATTGCTATTATCGATAGTTTACTAATCGATTAAAAGCACAGCAGATCAGCTAAGTTTGAATTATTGTAAATGCACTTGGCAAGCATAATAAAAAATATATAATATTAAATTGTATTATAAAGTATTTGAAAGATATTTAAAAACCGGGTTTAAAAATCTTTCTGAAATTTTTTAAACTAATAATTGAAATAACATATTATATAATATAATAATCAATTCCTTTTAAAAAATGAAATAATTTTGTAAATTATTTTTAATATTCTTTACACTATTTAGTAAAGATTATTTTTTATTATATATAATTCATTATTTTTTTTATATATTATTATTTTTAAATTCCAATAATTAAATAAAATTTCCATTTACTTAGACCTTTTTTTAACTATGTATTTATTAAAACCAATAAGTTTAACAATTCTATTTTGTTTTTATTACACATAAATGTAGTATAATGAATTCTGTAACAGAAAAACATTGGCCAAAATAAGTCGAATTTGTTTCATACATAGGTATCGCCAGCGAGAAGTTTAATATAAATCTCTCACAGTGCTGACAATACCAAATTTCTGCCAAAATTGCTATTTACTTAGCAATTGGCATAAATTGTTGTTTTAAAAACTATTTTCAAAGCTTTCAATGTTTACAAAATCAATCAACAGTTCTTGTACATAGTAAAAACAATCATGTTGCAATGCTACATTCAAAAAATACAATTATCAGGAAGAGAAACTTAATTGTATTAATAAATTCTGGCAGTTTTGTACAACATTATATATAGTAAATGCACGTATATATATATATACACACTGAACCATCGAGTGACCAGAAGAAGAAAAAAAAAGCTTTGCGCGCGTTTCACTTAACAATAGTCCATTTAAAAACTAAACAAATTTTGAATGCTAGTCAACAGAGACAGATGCGGAGGATGCAGCTCATAGTTTATACGAACTGAGCGTTAACGGTGGCTTAGCAGCTTCGGAGCCGGTTATAGATTTATGATCGGCACGTTCATGTTCCGACAACCAGGCCATCTGCAAGAATCATAGTTTTAGTGTTGAATTCATGTTGAGATTTGCAAAACTTACCTTTTGTTTGTGCTGTTGGGCAGCATCGTAACATCTGTCCAACACCATTTTTTCGGTTAGCAAACCATCTTCGGATGCGTAGACAGCTGCCTGCCAAGCCACGCCCAATTTGGATATTTCACGGCCGGACATGCCTTCGCATAACTTTGCCATTTTGGTGCACGTTTCGCCATAGTCAAAGGTGTCCAGTTTGAAACGCCTGAGGAAAGTTTCCATTAACATATGCGTATTGTTTGGGATTGAGATTGAACTTACTTGGCACCAGCTGCCGCTGGCTGCAGCACATATTTGTCAAAGTACAGACGCAACAGACGCTCGCGTTCCTCTAATCCGGGCAAGGTGAACTCAACCATCTCATCGAGACGATCATTGATGGCATAATCAAACTGTTCGGGCGTATTGGAAGCCAGCACAAGCATAAATTTGGGATTCTGTTCCGAAGTGCGATATAGAAAAGCATTAAGCGCTGCACGCAAATCCTCTGATATCTTCTCCGATGAACGCTTACGCAAAAAGGCGTCCGCCTCATCCACAAAGAGCAACAGACCGCGCCTGGAGGTGTTCGACCAGTCAAACACTTTGTGTATGGCCGTCACACCCTCTTTGCCCATTGGTGCCACATCACCACCGGTCATAATGGCGAAATCCATGCCAGAATGTTCAGCCAGTTTTTTGGCAAACATGGTCTTGCCTGTGCCAGGTGGTCCATGCATCAGCACATTGCGATATAAGCCACGATTAATGCGCGTATTCTTTGTGGCAATGGCAATGTCTCGCAAGCGTTCCTCCAGCTTAGGATTCAACACAACGCCCTGAAGTGCATCGGCGGGCTTGGCACGCAAACGTTTGAAGTAGTTAATCGGATGCTTGATGGCATCCAGGAAGGCAAAACGGGAGGTTTCACCCACCAGCGTGGGCTTGCCAATGCGCGCCTCAATGTAGCGGGAAACAACGCCGGTGGCACCCTTGGCGCTGTACACACCCAATGCCAGCAGCGACAGGCCACCGGCAGCGGTCAGCACCTTATCCCAATCGGTTAACATGGCTTCTGCACCGGCACCAATCACAGAACCAGCCGTGCTGCAAATTTATAAAGCATAGCTATAGCAAACAGAGATGACAGGAGAGTGGGATAACTCACCGTATGCCCTCAAGCACAGTGGTGCGATGCTCCACGGCTTTCAGACGAATCTTCTCCAGATTCAGGTCACGATTCTCGCGATCTACACGCGCCTTGGCACGCAGCTCGTGCTCCAGCAGCTTGAGACGATTCTTCTCCTTCATTTCAATCTCATGCTCAATGGTCTGGCGACGCATAGCCTCCTGCCGCTGCACGCTCTCCTCCTGTTTACGTAGATTATCCTCCTGGACACGCTGCTGTTGCACCAGCTGATCCTCATAACGTTTGCGGGATAATTGATCCTGGTATTGAGCACGCTGTTGCTGCTGTTTGGTCTCCTCGATAAGCGTTTTGCGTCGCTCCTCATGATCGATACGCTTCTGTTCGACCTTTGCCTGCTCAATGTGCGCCTCGTATTCCTTGACCTTGGTGTTGTACTCCTGTTGCCGTGTGCTCTCCTGCATCTTGGACAACTCCAGTGCCTCGCGCGCATGTTCTGTAATCGTTCAAAATCAGTAATTTACACACACACACAAGCACAAACACCAGCACACTCGAGGGGTTGAGGCAGCGATTATGCAATGCGCACAATTGCTGATGAAATTTGAATTAATATCACTCACTTGAACGCTCCAACGTTTTCGCAGCATCTGCTGCACGTTCCAGCGCTGAGGAATCAAACCTATACGCCTCCATAGCCTTGCGTTCGGCCTTTGTTAGCTGCGTATCACCGCCACGCTCGCCGGCAGTTTTGCCCTCCGGATTATCAGCTCCATCGGCACCGGCTGCGCCAAAGTCCGTTGGTTGCTGTTGCTGACGATTTCTACCCAATAACCACGACATTTCGATCTGACAGTGTTGACAGCCACTCAAAACGTAATTTTGTCACAAAATAACGCTCGAAATAACCAAAGAGGTGAATGAGTGTAGTGCTTTTTTGTGTTTTTTTTTTTGTAATTTTCAAACCCACATGCGACAACGTGATTCTAGTAGTGATGTAAGATACCCATCGATATGTATTTTATTACAGCTATCGATATTGTTAAATCGATTGCTGCAAGAAATTCGCTAATTTGACTTTTCAACTGTATCTTCAATTAAAAAAAAAACTGATGTTACATATGTATTGTATATAAATAAAAAGACAGAATTTGCTGATATTACAAAAATAAACTATGTACGTTAGGAAGACACAGCCAGACATTTATAAATAAAACGAATTGTTACTGTTACTTTTACTCGTTACGGTGATAGTCACAGTGAGCGAGTCACTGTATTCGCTGAATGTGCCATCACTAATTGCAGCATGCAACAGCTGTTGTAAACAAACCAATTTTTGTCGCAGGTTTCTTATAATTGTTAATTGCAAACATGTTTGAGCGTAATCAAAAGACCATATTTGTGTTGGATCACACCAGATATTTTAGCATATCCAGTGAGCAATACATATCGATGGATTATTTAAAGGGCAAACCGTCGCCCGAAACACCAGCCGGCGCCGGCAGCAGCGCAGTTTGCGGCACACAGCTAAGCAAAAGTTTATGGACCTGTGCTGTGGAATCTTCAATAGAATATTGTCGTATTGTTTGGGATCTGTTTCCGGGTCGCAAGCATGTGCGTTTCATTGTCTCCGATACGGCGGCGCATATAGTGAACACCTGGAGTCCCAGCACACAGAATATGTCGCATGTCTCAAATGCCATGATGATGGTTAGTGTACCATCGCGGAGTATACCACAGTCCTCGGACTATTCGGTAATTCATGGACTACGTGCTGCCATCGAGGCACTGGCTGAGCCAACCGACGAACAAGTGCATGCGGCACAAATCGGTTGCACTAAAA
This sequence comes from Drosophila tripunctata, assembly GCA_035047385.1. Taxonomy (NCBI): domain Eukaryota; kingdom Metazoa; phylum Arthropoda; class Insecta; order Diptera; family Drosophilidae; genus Drosophila; species Drosophila tripunctata. The sequence goes on along the minus strand of JAWNPS010000326.1, from coordinate 1,359,870 downwards.
TACCCAACAAAGGACGTGTCATTTGCATCACCTCCGCCAGAGACAATACCAGCATGAAGAGTAGGTAGTATCAAGTTTTAATAGAACATACTTTTAACTCTCACTGTACACAGGTTTGGAGGACATCTTTAATACTGTGCTGCTGCAGCAAAACGCTTTGGTTGCACCGCCCGGCAAGAAGGGTCTGCTCATTGACCACTGTCACTTGGTCATATTGAACATTGTGCCTCTGGGCGTGGAGTCTTTGGTTACGAATCGCAATCTGCTGGAAATATCACCGCTGCTGGATGTGGAAATACATACAGTTAATGCTCCGGATATATCGGATAAGTTGCTGCACTTGATCATGGGTCACTATGATCTGGCCAGCACTACGGTCACCAATATACCCATGAAGGAGGAACAGAATGCCAATTCCAGTGCCAACTATGATGTAGAAATTTTACATGAACGTGCCGCTCACACGAAAGTTTGTGGTCCGGATTTCATGCTGCCCACCAGCATAAAGTCGGGCACTTGCTACGAGACGGTCACCTTGAAATGGTGTACACCGCGTGGCTGTGGCTCTGCTGATCTGCAGCCTTGTGTGGGTCAATACAATGTGACGCCTGTGGATGTCACCTCACGTCCCAGTTCGTGTTTAATCAATTTTCTACTAAACGGCCGCTCGGTGCTACTGGAGGTGCCTCGTAAGACGGGCACCAAAACCACCAGCCACATGCTATCTGCTCGTGGTGGTGAAATCTTTGTGCATTCCCTTTCCATTGCACGCTCCGCCATGGACGAAGCTCCCTCCATTGCCGATGGACCCGGTGGACGGGTAACCGACTATCGTATACCCGAAATGGGACAACTGCTTAAGATGTCACGCATGGTGCCGCTGAAGAGCAAGCCCAACAAGAGCAAAATCTCACAGGGCGAACACTTGTGGCGACGTATGCCACGTTACTTTCCCAGAACCACAAATGTCACCATTCTGTTCAATCTGCAGCGTCAGCTAACATGGCTGCCGCATTTTCTGCATCTGCTGGTCAAAGAGGATATGGACAAGCAGGAGGAGGTGCGTTGCCAACAGCAAATCCATGAGCTCTACAAGAGTGCATCGCGTGGTGAAATGTTGCCCTTTAGCAACTCCAGCAACATGCGGTAAGTTAAATAGTAGTTATATTATTTCTTGCAACAGATTTTCATACATTTCCTTTTCTTTGCAGTCCAAAAGCCAGCAAGATCAAGGATCAGTATCGTTTGTTTTACAGAGAGCTGGAGCAGCTCATACAGCTCAATGTGCAGACAACTCATCACAAAAATCTGCTAGAGAGTTTGCAAAGTCTGCGTGCGGCTTACGGAGATGTTACCAACAAATCGGAGGCAAGTGCCGCCCACTTGCGCTCATACACAGAGTCACCGCTGTCGCCCGAGCGCCTGGATGCACCCAATGGCAGTGGCAGTAGCACATCCAGCAGCAGCCTGCTAAAGGCCAGCAAGCGACGCATGTCCAGCTCCGGACAGCGGTAGGTGGTCGAAGTACCACTATTTGTACTTGTATAGACTAACTTGTTATGCTTTTGCAGCTCACTGCTGGACATGATTAGCAATGCGGAACGGAATCAGTCCAGCAAACGTTTGGATTTCTCTGGTCGCCTCTGTACGCCTTTGGGCCAAACAGCCAAATTGTATCCCGATTTTGGCAACAAGGACAAAGATGTGCTAACACCAGGCATTATACCCTCAAACCTAAAGGATGAATCGATTCGTAGTTAGTTAGGAATCTGGAATCAGCCTCTGCTATAGCTTAGTAGGCCTCTCTGCTAACTTTACACTTTATTAGTTTCCACAACAGTTTTATATATTTTGTATTCTTTGTAGCTTTTAAGATCAAATTAAACAAAAAAAAAATACAGAATTTAAAGCAAAAATAATGGCAAATAATACGCGAGTAACAAAGCTGCTGCAAGTGACTGAGGAGGCAGCTCCTGCGGTGCACAGTGAGTTGGCAGGCACTGTTGTCTTTATACCCTCTGAGGGGTATATTGGGTTTGTCAGAAGTATGTAACAGACAGAAGGAGGCGTGGCAGACCCCATAAAGTATATATATTCTTGATCAGCATCAACAGCCAAGTCGATATAGCCATGTCCGTCTGTCCCTCTGTCTGTATGTCCGTATGAACAAACAGATCTCAGAGATAGTAAGAGCTACAAGTTCAAAGTTGGTCAGTATCGACCACATATTTAGTCACTCAATACAAGTTTGTTTGCTTTTTTTGATGCCACGCCCCATACGCCCACCATAAGCGAAAAACCAGACATACCTCGGAAAAAATACAGGCTATTCGCAAATATCTCAGTTAACTATAACAACTAGGATCACCAATTTTGGCACGCAGGTTGACTAGATGCAATATAAAGGCAATGCCATCAAAATTTTTTGGATGCCACGCCTCCTTCGCCCACCAAAAGCACATTTTCTTTGTAACTTTGCATGCCGCTGGCTCACTTATTTCTTAACGTATAGTTTTGTAACTTAGCACATACTTGCAGACAAATAATATTAAACGATTGTAAAAATTTCATTAAAATCGGACTATAATTAAAAAAGTTTGTCATACAACGAAAATCGCTAATTTTAAGCAAGGCATAGCAACGTACATTGTACTGTGCGAGCGAGATAGACACACAAATATGTGTGCATGTTAAGTTCTTTCAGCAGCTACTCCAATTTGAACTCATTTAATTGGAAACGAAGCTCCGAGGGTATTACACGGTCGGCATGCCCGACTGACAGTTTCTTTCTTGTTCTAACTCTAATGCATTTTAAATTCCAACTGTTTGTAGTACCTGTAATGGTGGGCAATGAGTTGTTTATGCTGACGCAGCAGGATGTGAGGCGAGTGGAGGACACGCGTCACATTTGCTACAATCGTTGGACACCCAACAGCCAGCAGTTGACAACAGAACAGCTTGCCACACTGCCACCAAATTTATTACCCTTTCGGTTTAATCAGGAGATGGCAATGCAAACCGAGGAGCCACAGCCGATTGTTGCACCTGTAGCTAAGCAACTGAAATGGTCACAAACTGGCAAATCTTCCACACCATATCCCCTCACATATAGCGTGGGCACCTCAACCAATGGACTCAAAAGGGAACAGCTTAGAAAGCACATTAGCTGCCAGGCTGGTGCACCAGCCACCAGTTCCAAGGCCTGCAACACGGAGCAGTTGAAGAGACCAAAGCAACGTTTCTACGAGTCCAATAGTTCTCGCAGGACACTGGAGCCGCCGTATTGTGTGATAAGAGATGATGATAATACCGATGATTAGCAAGATAACGAACGCTAGCAAATGAAAAACAAAAGTTTTTATTTACATTTTATCAAAATACATATGTCCTACAATGTCCTTTTCTCCTGGCACATTAACGTAACGCACTTAGAGATTTACTTTTTATCAGCTTCTTTCTTAACCAACTTTGGTTGCGCCACTTGTTTCTTTTTCTTCTTCTTTTTGGGCGGCTTCTCGCTGCTCTCCTCAGTCGTTTGGCCATTGAAATAGCGCTTGGGTTTATTGTGCTCCCGCTGTTCCCGCTTCAGTTGCTCCGGTGTGCAGACACGCAGATAAAAGTCCTTTAGCAGCAGCTTAAAATCCTCCAGCAGCGTATCTCTGCTCACCTGCACTTTGCCATTGGAGCAGGGAGTGCAGGCTTGCAGTTCATTGATTTTAAACGATTTGGGTGCAAATTCAGCAGCAGGACGCCACATAATGGCCAACTCCTTGCCACCATGGGGATTATAAAAGAAGGCCGCATGCTCCGAATAGGCAGACTATAGTTTAATAGAAAGTTAGTCAGGATTAAATGGAAATGGAAATTGGGAAATCAACTCACCCTCAGTTGCTGCACAATGCGAGGCAATTGTCTGCTGGCCGCAAGAGGCAAGCGGAAATTGCGCTGACTCAGCGGCACAAAGGGTGAACCGAGTTCGTAGCACAATGTATTTGTCACCAGATCCGGCTTGAGTTGCACAACCAAATCATAACCCTCACCGGAGGGCACAAACAATTGTGCAGGTCGCACGAAGCCAAGTTGCTGCGACATCAGCGTCGACTCGATGAGCTCCAGGGCATGACGAGCGAGTAGTGTGACTCTGGCCAGCACTGGCTTGTTGGGCAAATCATCCGCTGTCCAGAGACGTCCAGCATGCTGCTGATCATACGAAGTGGCCAAGCAGAGCGGTGGATAACTATCGCGTTCGCTGCGATAGCTGTGCTCCAAGTCAGTGATTTGTTGCTCTGTCAATGGAATCAGTAGGATTAGGATTATGTTAATTAAACACTGTTATAAAAAAGTATTTTACCCGTCCAACTGTTATTAAAGTTGAGCAGAAACAGTTCGCCATGCCAATCGCTGTGGGCGAGCAGCTGTAGGAAGCGTATAAAGCCGGTTTGCGGCGACACTGTGCTGTATGGCGCCTGTCGCTGCTGGAAGAGATGTGCCACCAGTAGTTCCGTTGCCATATCTGGCCAAAGGCCATCATCCAACAGTTGGGCAGCTAGCCAACGTTTGGCAATCAGCACAGTTGGACCAAATGCCCGATGCGTCTGATGCAGAGCGTGCAGTGCTCCACTAACTCTCGGCAATATGTAATGGCGACGCTCCAGCTCACGACTGGGCGGATTGTCCACATACGTGATGATGCCACGTTCCGTTTGCTGTTGTTTCAGCAATGCCAGCTCCTTGCTGTGCGCCAACTCAAGCATAAAGCAATAGCCCTGCTTCAACACCATCAAACCCTCTTGGCACAGCACCGAGTTCAGTTTGTGTTGTTGCTTGAGCTGCTCGCTAATTTGTATGAGGAATGCCATCTTGAGGCTACGCAATGCACCCAACTCATTGGGCCACTTGCCACTGGGACCCAGTTGCATCACCACACGCATCACTTGACTCGCATGCATGCGATCTGCCACGAGACGAGCTTGCGGCACTGCAGGCTCTGGTTCGCAGTAGCGAAATATGGGTGATATACCCGATATCGATACTATATCCAGCGCCAACTCATCGAGATGATGTAGCTGGCGGGCAAAGGCATCATAGCAGTGAATGACATGTGGCGTCAGAGCTTCCGCATCTGTATTCTGCTCCAATTTCAGTTTCGTCTGCACTTTGGACACCTTAAACGAAGGTGTTAGCGAGTAGACCACATCCAGTTCACCGGCTATGTAATGCACATCGCTCGCCTCCAGTTGCAACTGATGCTCCAACAGATGCAACACTATTTGACGCACTATTAAACGCTTCTGGCTGGGTGCATCTGTGGCGGCGCCCCAGACCACAGCCTCCGTAATGCTGCCGTCTTGAAAGCGTCGCAAATTGGATTTATCACCCCAGAATTTGCGAAACTCGGCAGCACCACTAGCATCCTCATTGCTTGCCGGTCCCTTGTCCAGTACTTCATACGCATGCTCCGGATCAAGTATAAGTCCCAGCTGCAAGCTGCGTCCAATCACTGGCGCTTTGCTATCCACGGGCCACGAACTACAAGGTGTCTCCAGCGGCAGTATGGCATGTACACGTGCTCCCAATCCCTTTTGCAGTAATCTTAGAAGACATTTAGTTTAGTTTGCAAATTTCTTTAAATGATTTTGTTCACTTACTCTGTGAGCAGTTTGAGCAACTGTGGATAGGCATAATTGGCATAATCGTACTTCACCTGCGGCTGCACATGCAGCTGCAGTAACTGATCCACGCTGGCTGGATTTGTTATTCTGTAAGCAAGTGATTAATCAGCTGATAAGTAACAAGAAAGAAATTGTCAGTCGGGCATGCCCGGCCGTGTAATACCCTCTAAGCTTCGTTTCCAATTAAATGAGTTCAAATTGAAGTAGCTGCTGCAAGAACTTAACATGCAAACATATTTGTATGTCTATCTCGCTCGCACAGTGCAATGCACGTGGCTATGCCTTGCTTGAATGTAACGATTTTCGTTGTATGACAAACTTTTTTAATTATAATACGATTTTTATGAAATTTTCACAATCGTTTGATATTATTTGTCTTCAATTATATGCTAAGTTACAAAACTATACGTTAAGAAATAAGTGAGCAAGCGGCATGCAAAGTTACAACGAAATTGTGCTTTTGGTGGGCGACGGAGGCGTGGCATCCAAAAAATTTTGATGACATTATCTTTATATTGCATCAAGCAACCTGCATGCCAAAATTGGTGTCCCTAGGTGTTATAGTTAACTGAGACATTTGCAAAAAACCTATATTTTTTTCGAGGTATGTCTGATTTTTAGCTTATTGTGGGCGAATGGGGCGTGGCATCAAAAAAAAAGGAAACAAACTTGTATTGACTAAAACGGATATTGTAGCTCTTATCATCTTTGAGATCTGTTTGTTCATACGGACAGACGGACAAACGGACATAGCTATATCGACTCGACTTGTGATGCTGATCAAGAATATATATACTTTATGAGGTCTGCCACGCCTCCTTCTGCCTGTTACATACTTCTGACAAACCCAATACATATACTCCTCAGTGGGTATAAAAATATGATTGAAGATGCTACATAATTCCAAACACTTACTTTAGTATATTGTCCATGCGCGTGTAGAGCGGTGACTTTTGCATGAATATGTGCGAGAAGCTATTGACTTTGATATCATTTAGCAGATCCACAGCTAGCTTGGCCTCCGCACAGACCGCTTTGTAGATGGACAGCGGCAGATTGGCACACAGATTGTAATGTCCAGTGGCATCCATGAAGCAGACATCATAGTGACCAGCTAACGAGCTAAGCGAATGCTTTTGTGCCTCGGATTGGGCCAGCGTAATGCCTAAAGTCCAATCACTGTTGGCCAAATGATTCCAGACAGTTCTGGCCACCTGATAACTGCTGCTGGACAAATGCAGCAAACGTTGCTGCGACAAATAGACAATGTAAGCGGCCAGAATGTGTGAGCTGAAGCCACTGTAGCCCACATCGAGTTGACGTTGACGCAGCCAAACCTTCAATAGCAATAAACCCTCTTGGAAATTGCGACGTCCACTGAAAGTGGAGATTAGCAGAGCTTCATTCTCTGCTAGCGTCAGATCGAAGAGCACATTGGCATTGTAGTGTTGGGTGGGTGGCAGTGACTGTTTATTCTCCCACTTGTCACCAAAGGTGGCCGGACGTATATTGTTGTTCCAGGGCACAAAGCGACTCAGTGGAAAGATATCCGACGGTGCTGTGATATACAGACGAAACATGATATGACTGCCCACTTTGGCAGCTGGTGTCATTTCCAGCACAGGTTTCAAAGGATTATTTGCATGGTAATTGTAGGCAAAGTGATCGGCAGCAAAGGCAGGCAGCTGCTTTATTTTGCTAGCCACAGAAGCCAAGTACAGAGCTCGCTTTTGATCGTAAATCAGATTGAGATAATCCTCCTTCTGAAAACAGGCAGCGGGCATCTCCAGTGCCACATCCACAATCAATTTGGGACCCAGCAGTGTGCCGGTGGCAGCAGCTCCAATAAATTTCGGTGTAGCCGTTGGTGTTAGGAATTGAAAGTTAAATGGTTTCTTCTGCAGATGCAGTGGCACCTCCAGCTGACAGGCATCCAATAAACCATCACTCAATTCTCCTATGGTTGTTGTAAAGGTCTCTAGCCAGTTTGTGATGAAACTACTGTACTTTGTTTTGATTTGCACTTCCTCTAGCATTTCCTTCACTTGCAGCTTGAAGAGATTGGAGTGAAACAAGTTGCGTGTATCACGCAGCTCCTTAATTTCTTCCAGTGTCGGGAGGTTTAACGCTCTGCTCCGCGTGTTTACTCTTTTTCTTCTTTGTCTCACTGTTTGCCGCGGTCATTTTACGTTTTTGTCCTGTGAACGGATTTGGTTCCTCAAAACCATCATCGCTGCTACCACCAATTGCTGCAGTAGCAGCTAAATTTTCGTTGTCACTGTTTTCCTCGCTATGGGATTCCAGCATTGAGTCGTCGGTGGAATTTCTTGCTGCTGCAGGGGGCTAAACGACAATATTTATATAAGAGCTGATAACACAACAGTATTACAGTAGCTTACCTTTTTCTGCTTAATTGTTTTGATTTTACCCATTTCGTGTGTTTAATTCAAATAAAATACAACTTTTTACTTTGCCAAACATATGCACGTGTTGCCGTCTTTGTATTTCAATATTTTGGTAGAAATTGGCGCTTTTTTGTATGCCACACAAATAATCGATAAATTGGTATGGTCACTCTAATGCCATACACTGTAAAATTATTGTTGGTATGTATAACTGCTCATCAGCTGTTTTCAAACCAGATTATTATAAAATTATAATTTATATTTGTAAGAATAAAAACTGCAATTAATTAAAAAATAGATAGACTTCTGAACCAACAGCTTGTTGCAGACATCAATATTCTCGTGTGAATCAATGCTAATCGAATAAATTTATTTTGCATATCGATAACACAAAAATATAATACGATATATCGATACAGCTTACAGTCACATCAGGTAACCATCTCGAGCAACACCTTTATTTAGAAACTAAAATTGGTCACACTGGTGAGAAGTAGTGAATATTAATGCAGACAGATGTAGTAAATTCAGGTTGTTGAAAAATAAAAGCTGCATATCTGTAAATACCAAATTTATACTCTATCAATAGTGCAAGTGCCAAATTACCTTTGTGACATTTAAAGAATGCTAGTAGTTTGTGTGCAGTTCACACTTAACATATGTGTTACAAACATCGCTGTTATTAGGATTGTGCAAACGGATATAAAACTCAGCCATATATAAATTAATACTTGTTTAGACTTGTGTGACAACATTTTCTAAAAGTTTTTCTATGTTTTTTTTTTCTCTGTTCAAAACATGTTGCCGGCTAATTAGCCGATAACTGGTATCGTTTAGTTTTCGGTATTTTATTAAATAGTTGTAGCCAATTTGACTGTTTTGGTATTTTGAAATTACTTTGATGCAGCAACACTGCGTTTGAGTGCTCAATGTGCGTGCGTGTGTGTGTGTGTGTGGAAAGGCAGGGGAAAAAGTCGCTCCATTTTTCTCGTGCTCTCCTGCGTACGTTTTTGGCTTTGCAAAACAATTTAATGGCAAAATGCCTAAATGTTAAAATAAAAAAATTGTGGCTTAAGTGGTAATTAAAAGCATACACACAAAAGCAGCAAGTGTACAAGTTTAAATGAAATGTATTACAGTGCATAATCGCAGCCACATACACTTTCCAACTGCAGAAATATCGGCCTAGCGTTAGCGAGTGTGTGTGTGTGCGCGCGCGCGTGTGTGTGTGTGTGCAAGTGAGCAATGAAAAATGAGGCGTAGGTGAGGCGAATAAATGTGTGCAAAATTGTCAAAAAAGGTACGAAAAATCCAAATACATATACAACAGTGACTTAATTAAAATGTTAAATTGTTAAAACTTAAAACAAACAATTTCACATGTGTGTGCATGACGCGTTGGCAATGAAAAGAAATGAAAAAAATATATATGGCCAAAAAAATTCAGGCAGTTGCACCCTCAAAAAAAATATATAAGCTTTTTTTTTTTGGCGTGCCGAAAGCGTTAAAAAAGAAAATGGCATAAAAAATCACGTACATAAAATATAGAGTGTGTATTTTGAGTGGCCTTCTCACAAAAAAATAAAACCCAATATGAGTAATTTTGTGCAATTCTCTCATACAAAACTATTATGTACGTGCATATAAGTAAATATGTGTGTGTGTGTGTGTATGTAGATAGGTATACGCACTAATTGGCCTAATTTTAGAGAACTTCCTGAGAGAGTGCAACAGCGGCGGCGGCGGTTGTTGCTGCTGCTGCTAACGCTGGCCAATTAAGTGATCAAAATGTTGTCAAGGGTCAAGGCTTTAAAATTGCTTAAATTAATTGCAACAATTATTAAAATGCTCAAGCATAATAAGCACATGAAAATCAATGGGCAAATGGTATGCGACACACACACAGGCTCTCTCAGTCTCAGCTTTTCAGTGTGACCAAATCTCAAACGCAAACGCAAACATACCGCAAAATACTGTGTAGCTGACTCTAACATAATGCAATCGAGACGACGACGGTATTATTCTTATTGAATGTTGTACATTTTTTTTGATTGATGAAGAAAATATATATGTTGCTTGTTTTTGTTTTTGTTATTATACTAATGCAAAGCTTGTTTGTTTGTTTGTTTGTTCAATTTGCAGACCGTAATGAGATGAAAACAAACGCAGTCTCTACCATAACGTGCAAATACAACAACGCAGCCGCAGCAGCAACAACAACACAAACACAAGAGAAAGTCAAATTAAATAATTTGCAACGTGCACGCGCCAAATACGTTCGATTTAAATAATATTAATTATACTAAAATATTATATTGTTTTGTTGGCGTAACATTTGCAACATACGTCAATACGATAATTTATCAAATTATTATTTTTGTGGGGGAAAAATGTGCAAAAGTGTGTTTGTTAAATTGTTAGCCAAAATTATTTGTTTACCCAATACTACATAGAACGTAACTGCCTTTCTTTCAACAAACAACAACAACAATTCGACGTGAGCACATAAACACTCAGTGCAACAACAACAACAACAAGGAAATGCTCAAAAAATTTAACAATTAAATGTCAAACAACAGCAGCTAACATAACAACAACAACAACAAGTAGAAGGAGTATCACAACAGCAAACAGTAAGGCAGTTGCGTCAGTTGTGGAGGAGGAGGAGGAGCAGACGAAGAAGAAGAGCGACAGTGGGACCAGCTTTTCATCATATGCATTGGACGCATGCTCGACATGCGCGAAGAGAACGTTAAGTGAGTGTCTTTAGAGAGTGTCTCGCTGTCTTCTGTCTCTCAGCTGCAAACAAAGAAAGAAGAGAATTACAAATCCAACAACAACACATTCAACAGTTTTTGTGTTTTTGTTTTTAAAACAAAACCGTTTTGTTTTTGTTTTTTTTTTTCTGGATCAATCTTATCAACAACAACAATCAATAGCCGTTGCTATTAGTTTCATTATTATTATCTTTCAAAATTTTGTGGAAAGTGATTGCGTTTTTCAAACTAAATTCAGGGAACGTGCCGAATATAACACTACCACTATCAGTATCAGCAAAAGAACAACAACAAATTAATATCCAGCAAACACTAAACACCAAAAAAAAAAAAAAAACAGAGCAAAACAGCAATAAGTAAACAACAACAATAACAATAACACGATCACGACGACGACGACGACGACAACAGCATCATGCAGCGACGAGAGCGGCAAACCAGGTGAGTGTTGAACCGAAATGCATTAAACACCTCTCTCTACAATCTCCACCATTCATTCCCTCTCAAAAAACTATAATTTTTTGAAATTTATTTTAAAAATTTTAAGTTTTCTATGCAAAGCCTACTGAAATCCAAGCGATTTTTGATTTTAAATCGATAAACTTCGATACATTTAATAATTTTACAATTTAGGGATTTATGGTTAATCGAAATGGGCATTATTTTAGATCTATGCTGTACTCTCTGTACCACTAGTAACTAGTTAATATATTTGAGTTTAATGCTTCAAGACTTGAAATTCAATTTCAAACTATTATTGTTTTTTTTGTTATCTTTAAGCTTAGATAACGCGTAAATACCCGCTAATTATAGTGATGTAGGTTTCTTATCGCACTGTGTTGTGTTGAAACAAACATAAATTTGGCACAAAATATTTAAAGATTAGATTGGATTCAGGAGGAACACTAATACGTCAATGCACCAAAGATTATATACTTAAAAGGAAATCAACACTTTTAGTTTGGCTATAAAACGTTTAAGTGTCACAAGCTCTTTTTGGATTGCCAAAAAAAAAAACAAATACAGAAATTAGAGTTTGTTGGAAAAATTACAATGTAGCGCTTTTTTAAACTTAATATCTAATATTATAGAGCTCAAATTCATTCGGTACTCTATTTATTATATACATTTTTAGTAGTAGTTTACAAATTTAGTATTTCCCTATTTCTACAAACAAGTTGGCAGCACTAAATTTTGTTCTCACGAGCATCAGTGTTGCCAGCTAAATTTTATAAGCTAAAATAGCTAAATTGTTAAACATATAAAGAAAATTACAGCTGCTAGAAATAGCTCACAGAGGTTTTTAGTTTTAGTTTAAAATTGCGTATTATGAATTGCTCAATCAATAACAAATACAAACTGAGTTTATTCGAAAAACATTTCCTTTCATAAATGACGTCACCTCTGCTAAATAAACGCTGTAAACTCTTTAATAGATTTTAGCGCATTTTACTACAATTTAGTTTATGCATAGATTAATAGCTAAATATCAAGCAATTGCGTAGTAATTAATATTGGCTAAAACTAGCTATAAAATGCTTAAAAATCACAGCACTGGCAGCTGCTTTAACTTGAGCACTGTACAGTCATCTTCATTGTACACAAATCTCGTGTCACATAATAATAAAAATAAAAATAAAAGCTATGAATGACGTTTCAGTCTCTTAAGTAGTTAGTTATGTATTTACAATGTACATATAAATAACAGTGTATGTTTGTATGTATTTCTCTGTAGTACACGTATGAGTTTTCTCTCTCATATTGCCCCTTATTCAATGCCAAATGTATTTGGCCCTAGGAGCATTCCACATAGAAGGCCATTGAGAAAAAGGCTGCTGCTGCCGATGCCACCTGTATGAAAACTATACACACATGTATCTGTATCTTGTATGGGGAAAGCCAATCGATGCTCTCTCTTTTTTTGGAGAGCATTTACTGCCCCACACAGTATGACTTTGCTCAGAGTGAATTTTTGTTTTGGTTTTGTATCTGAATAGTATATTTTGATATTCTATTTATAGCAAACATCATTTGAATTTCTATTTAAACTTGCGTATTTATCTCTTTGATTATTTACGCCACTATTTGGCGCTTTTCCGCCAGTTGTTGTTGTTGTTGCCACTATTTGTAATGTGATTTCTTGATTTCTTGTCCTTGTCACGAGGGTGGTTTCAATAAAATGGGTTTGAAATCTATAATAGATGTGTCGAGGCCTCTTGCTCTTGCATTTGCCTAAGGAAGCGGAAACTCAAATACAAATGTACATACATTTAAATAAGTTATGTATAGCTTTTTTTTCTCAACTTATAGATATCGGCCTTTTGTGTCGGGCCATCCGAAAGGCGTGTGGGTTGTGTAAAGTTATTTGTTATTGTAACTTTTGTTACCTTACATTGGGTCTATTGACATTTCTAGGTTGTTGTTAGTTTACTTTAATTTAGTTTGTTTATATGTGTATATATAGTTTATAGCTTGTATATTGTGGGAATTTCCCTTTTCAGGAAGTAAGATTTTTAGCTTTTAGTATGTTTATATTTTGAGCTGCTACCCCCCTGTGGGACTGATAAGCCTGTACAAATAATAGAGCCTCGGGGAATCGTTATACGGGTAGTTTTATGACTTGAAGCGTTGCAAATAACTAATTTCAGGTCAAAATTAAGTTTACTAGATTATATATACATATATACTTATATTCCATTAGGTAATTAGGATGCTATATTGTAGTACATTGAAATTTCTTTAATTGAAATGTCTCAAGCAGTTTCGATAGCTAATAGTTATCGTTGATCGATAATTAATCGTGCAAACATTACTGTAGCGAACAATATCTCTGTTTGATTTATCAACATGTTTATAATTGAATATTTAAACATTAAACTAATAATAATTTTTATATAATAACCATTGATTGAAGTACTTTGTATGCATTGCATATAGTTTTGTAAATATCAAACAAACCCTGAGAATTCCAGTAGAGAGAGAGAAAGAAAGGGAGAAAAATTAAGAGAGCTTGGACTTGATATTGGGGTTATTGAGCTTTGTTCAGAGTTGTTGCTGATATGTTGCTTATTTGACCTCATTTAAAAAGAAGTGTAAGTGTGGGATCGAGATAAAAAAAAAAAAAAGACAACAGAAAGAGAAAGATATTAAACACATATGGAGTAGTGTGTGTGGGTTTTTCCAATGTATTGTTGCTCCTCTTATTGCAATTAATCAATTAAAATTGTAATTTATGTGACCAGCAAATGAGAATAAGTTATTTCTATATAAATCATAATCAATGCCCAAAGTGATAAATTGAAATTCAGGAAAAATTTTAAATTTCATAAAAATGCTGAAAACGAAGTACTGAAAAAGTTGAACTTTTAAGTGTTTCTAATAAAACTACAAAAAAATGATGATAAAGCTGTCGTCGCAATGCAGGACTAAACGAATAGAGGCAGTAATAGCTAAAAAGGACTGAGAGTTTAACGAGGCTTTAAAAAACTTTTTTTTTAAAGTACTTGACGTTTTCACTTGAAATCTCTAAAGAGCAAACACGGACCAAAGGGATTCAGAATTGCCGTGCAAAGTGCAAAGCAATTTGAGCAAGGATTTTCTTTTTTAGCTGTAAAAGCATAATAAGCATTTCAATTGAAAGACGTCGGTGCTGTCAGAATGAAACGGACATTTTTATGGATTTGGTAAATGTAGAAGATGTATACCGAGTTGGAAAATGTTAGAAGTTAAAGTTCATATAACTTAAAATGCATAAAGCACTTTACTAAACTTAAAATGAGTCAAAGTAATGCAACTAAATGCATTTATGGAAAATGTTATGAGTAATGAAATAATAGCGATTTTATAATCTATACACAGCAATATATTTATTAGTTTTATAAGCTAACCTATGGTACTATTAAAATAATCGATATTGTTAATTATATTCAAGTATATTTTTATTTCAAATGAAATTTATAAACAACAATTTGTTTCTATAAATTGTTTTACTCGATTTACAAGCTACAATTTAAACGAATTTTAAAGAGTTAATTGATTTCATGTGCCATCACTAGCTCTGCACTCCACGCAGTTAATCAACACTGGTCTGAACTGTCAACGTCTGCTTGCAGCAGGCAGGCAGCTGTCAGTAATGTAAGCACACAGCTTGCACCACATGCATAACTGTCACTCACTTGACACTTGTCACTCTTTGCACACAGTGATGCCACCTCTTTTAAAGCGGATTATCTGAATGTAAAGGACTCTGCTGATTTCTGATTTGGCTTAAGCCATTAAAGATTTTTATGTTCAAGGTAGAGCTTACATAATATTTATTTAATATGTAATATGACTCACAGTATGTGTAAGTATGTTTTGAACTTTGTCCAAACTTACAGTGAGCTGTGAGTGCGTGTGTACAACTTGATGTGTGTGTTTCGTTCGCTAAATCTCATCGATTTGTTTGACAGGCTTTTACTTTTGTACCTTGTTTCTTCGACGTCTTCATCTCTATCGACCTCTGTCTGTCTGTTTGTCTGTCTGCCTGTCTATCTATCGGTGTGTCATTTCGCTTGTGGCTAGCTAAGCTATTGGCTTCTCAAGCATGACTGACATTTAATTTAATTAGATGAAATTTTCACACTATTGCCATTTAATTTTTTTTTTTTTTGCTTCATTTACACACTCTGGCAAGGTTTTTTTTTTTTTACTATGTAAATGAAAGCAACTTTATTTCCTATATGTTGTGAATACATAATTACAAACATATGTAATGTAATGTAATCATTTGCTTGCTTATCAGCAATTGATTTCTGTTTTTATGCACACACTTTATTTTACGCCCACACACACACGGAAACGTTTAGTTCTGCTAATTGGTGACCACCGTTGCAGCACTTACTCTTAATTTCTTCCTTTTGTTCTCTTTCCGTCACATTTAAGCACACACACATACCTGAAGCATAGCGAGTGTTCGTTCGTTCGTTCGCAACATCTCTTCATTTGCTCGTTGTTGTTGTTCTTGTGTTTGTTGTTGTTGCTGCTAATCGTCGACATCTTATAGTCTTAGATTTGCTTTGCTTGTTGTTATGTGCACCCACACAAAATTATAAGAGAGAGAGGGAGAGAAACGGTGAGTGAGCGCGTTGTGTTGCTATGTTGACTGACTGACGGCATTGACAGTCGTCGTCAACAGCTTAATGACGTCATTGGCGCACAATGTTTGATGGGTCACTTGGTCCGTTTGTCGTCGTCGTCTCATCATTTCTTTTTCTCCACTTGTGCTTTGCTTTATACTTCTTTTGTATGCGTGAGTGAGTGTGTGTATACGCTTTTACATTCACATTCCTTTTGCTAAATCCGCAATTTGTCCTTGTTTTTATGTGCCGCACACACAGCCGCAGCTGCTGCTGTTCACTGTTGGCCTAGTCTCTTCTGCTTCTTCTTTACTTCTTTTCTTCTTCTTTACCTTCTCCTTTTTCTTCTTCTTTATCCATCACCCCACCTGCTGCCCGCCTGCTTTTGAGTCTTTCGTCAAGTTTTCATCAGCATTTGAGTGTGATTTTTCTTTTTCTTTTCTTTTCTTTTCTTTTCTTTTTGTATTGAAGTCACTTTTCTGCCGCCACACGCAACTCACTTTGCCGCTTATATTCTGTGGCGGGCTTTTGGGGCAGGTGGCAACTGGTAGGTGGCAGTTGGCAGTTAGCAGTTGGCAATCCTGCCATGGCCTAGCCCACAACATTACATCAATGTTATAGTTACCATAATGCTACTTTTGCTTTTGCTGCTGGAATAGCGCAGAATTTAGGTTATTTTCACCCCAGAAATAATAAAACCTTACAAACTTGTATTTTATGTTGTTGTTGTTGTTGTTGTTGTTGTAGTGTGTGTTCGTCGGTTGGCAACAATGTGTGTGACACACCGACCTCGTTGTTTTTTTTTACTCTATCAAGTCACAAAAATAATGGGTATGCTAATTCTGTATTACTATTTGCTACATTTAACTTAACTACTAAGCAGATATTCTAGTACAGAATTTGAAATAGAATAAAGAAATGCTTAATTAAAACGTATTTATTCATAATCTAAAGGATTACTGTTATTCTGTAAAACTAACTAAAGACAAGGCTAAGAAAATTTAGGAAAACCTTGAATGTAATTTGGTTTTACACAGAATTTTCCAATCGTTTTGAATAAGATTAAGTTCGGGTGTTATTTTTGGCTGTACCAATACTTTTCTTGACTCACTGTATATGCCCTAAGAGGATTAGTTATTGGAAAGAGTCTATAACTTTTACATTTACTTGCCCTTATCTAAAACAAAACACAAATCGCTTAAAGCTGTTATCACTGTAAACATTATTTGTTTAGGATTTATGGATTAAAACTAGATTTTCTTCTTAACATATTATCTTTGACAGACAAGCATTTCAATTATTATTTTAAAATTAAATAATTTACTCATTAAGAACGCGGAAAAAAGTAAATAAATTTTGTATTGTATTGTTAACGTAGCCGGAAGCAGAGAGAGCGAAAGAGAGAGAGAGAGAGAGAGAGAGAAACGTGTGAGTTTTTTGCCTCGACATTTATTTGATTTGATCATGTGCAGTAAAAAAAAACAGCTGCATTCAATGAAACTCACAACAAGTACGTAATTATCTCACGCAACAGTTTTTTTTTTCATGACCTCTTGTTGTCGCTCAATAACAGCAAGGTCATTGACCCAAGCAAACTAACTTTTTAGCCATATATTTCATAAGGCCATAAAAAAGATATAGATACAAATTTGCGACACAAGATAAAACTGTTAAAACCTATTGAGTACGATTTGTATGTTAATTTGATTTGATGGCTTAGTTAACATAGACCATAACATAACATAGACCATAACATAACAATAACATAACAATAACATAACATAAGTTACTGTTGTTGCAGTCAAACAGCTGCTCTTGTATCACAGTGAGGCCAAAGCACCTGCGCATGACTCACTCTTAACTTCAATTGGAAGCTACAAAACTACTACTACAACTCTGGTCACACTGAAATTCAATCGCTGCACAGATCTGCGCTGCTGCCGGCACAATGCTGTATGCATTTATTTATGTGTGTATGTATGGGTGTGTGTCTGTTTGTTTTTTGACAGGTGCTTTTTGTTGTTTGTGTAACGAGTTTTTTTTTTTGTATTGTAGTTTTTGCTCTGACGCATGTGCACATAGACAAGAAATATACATATATGTACTACGCACACTGGCTGGCAACTATTTATCATTATCAATATGTCGCTCGGTTCTCGCTTCTCTCGCACATTGAATGCCCTCAAAGTGTTGTTGCCTGCCTCTGTGTCTACATATATGTGTGTCTCCCCTACGGCGCGTCGACAGTAACAGCAACAGCAACAACAACAACAGCAACAGCAGCTACAACAACGATAATTACATACTAATACAAAATGCTCATTTGCCGCATTTTAATTTTCACACGCTCTCACACAAGCACAAGTGTTTTTTTGTATCTGTATCCAGAAGAGGGAGAGGGAGAGCGCGCTCTCTCTCTGTCTTTCGTTTGGTTTACTTGAAATCATTACTTGCTGCTCTCTCTCGTTCGGTTCGTTGTGTGTTCGTTGTTGTTCGTTCAGTTTGGCGCTCGTGTTTGTTCTCAGTTCGTTTTTGATCGTGCGCCGTAGCAGTTGTCATTTCCTTGCGGCCATTATCGTCGCTGTTGGCTTACAAAAAAAAAAAAAAAAATAAAGCAGGAAAAAAAACAGTTGTTTTTTTTTTGCAACGCTCGGTCGCGCGAAGCGCTGCGGGTGTGCAACAACACAACAATAAAATAACACACACGCATACGTATATGGAGGAAATTCTGTTTGCCGTTGCATGCGTGGCTAAGTGAGTGTATGTGTGGGTGCAAACACACACACACACGGAAATGTGTTTTAATAATAATTTATAATAATTAAAATAATAATCTGTGTTTACAAGAATTTTAAAAAGTTTACTCTCTGTTTATGAACCAATACAAATACAAAAAAATTAATGTATTAATTACACATGATTAATTCATTACGCACCTGTGTGCGCTGTGTGTTACTCTCTGTACTTGTCAAACTGTAAAAAAACAAAGAAGAAGCTTATTATCTCTAACCTGTAGTAGTCTGTCACTGTCACTGTCGCTGTCTCTGTCTTTTACTATTAAGAAGCCGTTGTCTCTTGCACACTCGCTCGCACACACATGCACTTCAGCATACTCGTATCTATTTTGTGATTTCAGAGAGTCAGCTGTCTGCTCTCCTTTCTCCCCCCACCCCTTCTCCACCTTGTGCTTTTTATTTCTTCCTTGTGTGCAGCACAACTTTAACGAGTTTTAAGTGTTATTCTTTTACTTCAACATTTCACTCGTTCGCTCACTCACTCAAACAAGGAGAGAGCAGCAGCAGCAGCAGCAGCAGCAGCAGCAGCAGCGGTAACGCAGCACTTCTTGCACATTTGTTTATTGTTGTTGCTGCTGCTGCTGCTGCTTGGTTTGTACACCGGCAACACAAACTGGTTTTTCGAGTTATTTATGACTTTTTTTCTACAATTTATTTTTTGCCTGTGCCTCTTCTTTTCGGTATATCTGTATCTGTATCTCTCTTCTTTGTACGTACATAAAGTCTTCAGACTTTTGACCTGCAAAATAAACAAGAAGAAGAAGAAGAAGTAAAAATCTAAATGGTAACAGAGAGTTGGGGGCGGCGCTACTTCTTAAATTTCATAATGTGGCGAAAGTTGTGTCTCGGATTGCAGCATAAATCGCATTGCATATATCCATATATTACCAGGGACGCAGAACTTTAACTCCATCTCCCTCTGACACATGCAAAAGGCACAGGCAACCACAAAGACAAAGCGCAACAAAAAGGCGGATATGATAAATTAAAAAATATTTACATGTTTCACTCAAAAAAAAAAAAAAAACTCCAAGAGCACTCAACACTGAGCGACGACTGAGTAAGCAGTGTTTTATAGTTGGAGCTTTAATTGTAGGCAAGACCAGAGACAGAGACAGAGACGACAGATAGAGCGAAAAAAACGAAAAAAAAAAAATAAAAACAAAAGAAAAGCAAACAAAATGAAACTAAAGCAGTGCAGAGATGAGATAGTTGTTGTTGTTGATTAGTGTTTTGTGTATTTGTGAATTGTGTAAAGAAAAGAAAGCGCGTTGGCGTTAAATAATCAAAGCGAGAAAAATGTATTGGCAAATTGTGTAAAGTGTTGGAAAACAGAGGGAAAATCCCTAAAAAAAAAAATGCTAAAATGCCACAATTGAAATGTGAAAATGTTTTAATTTATAATCCTATTTAAAGGAAGTAAATGAGCTATAAATATCAATGTAAATCAAGTGATTGTGCATTAAAATAAAAAAAAAGTTGAAAAAACATTTAAACAATTATCAAAACAAGTTTCAATTACAATAACAACCACACAACAACAATCAACAAGCAGCAGCAACAGAAGAGGAAGCAGAAGCAACAACCAATCAGCGCTCAAGTGAACGGCCGCAGTAGCAGCAGCAGCAGCAGAAGAAACAGCTGTGTGCTTACAGTTTGCAAGCAAAGTGAACTGCTTGTGCCACTGCACTGCACTGCTTGCTCCCCCGCATCGTCGTCAACGTCAATGCATGCGAACGTTGCGACGTGTGAGTGAGAGAGAGAGAACGAGCAAAGCAGAATTTAAAGCGCCGTTTGACGGAGTTTGCCGGGTTAGTTTTGAGTTATTTTTTAGTACAGTATAACAGAATGCACATACATCATGTGTCAATGAGTGTAAAAGTATGTAAGTGTGTGAATACGACACATGTGTCGAACAGAGCCCGCATACCGAGCAGTGTGACCAGATCTCTCGTTTCTCTCGCCTTCAATAATGAACAAAAAGCGCTAATGCTCGAAAATGCAGTAAGCGACTTTGACCTCCACAACACAACAAGATGAGACATGCACACATATGCACTGCATGTGATGCACGTGAAGTGTTCAATTTGAGGTGGGGAAGGTGGGGAAGGCACGGGAGGCGGTTCTAAAGAATGCGCGTCCACCTCAGTCAGGCGGAAGGAAGGAAACGAGTGTAAATGCCAAAGGTAGTGGTAGGGGGTAGGAGGCGAGGGAGGGGTTAGTTTTTTTTTTTGCAATGCTAACGAGCAAAAACGTTGTCTATGCAGGAAGAAGACACTAGAATGCAAATTACAGACAATTTATAAACAGACAGACATACTGTACAGTATATATGTATATACATACATATGTATATATGTAAATATAATTGACTGGGTGGGCGTTTTTTACTGCTTTTACTGCTGATAAAGCTTGACCTCTAAAACTCATTTGCATAGATTTTAGCCTTTGGCTTTGGCTTTGGCTTTGGTTGTGTTGCACGTGCAAATGGAAATGGAATACAGGCTAAACTAATTAAAGCCTCAATACATGCACACTAACAACATAAATGCCCCAGCTACATAGATGCATTCAGTGTTAATCTAACATGCAAAGGTCAATCGGCCATAGAAGCTATACAGATACACACACACACAAATGCAATCAAGCTGCCTAAACCCAAAAGCCACCCAACTGCAGTAGTCGCTGTCACTGCTGATGCTGCACTCGTTGTTGCTGCTCTCTTTTAGTTTTTTTTTTGTCTGTGCTTTTTTACCGGCACTCTCTTAACCGATTCGCATCTCACCCGCTTGTCGACCGTTTCAGGCACTCGCTATTGTCTGCCCCTAATCAACGCGCCCTTATCTAGCCAACTCGTTTGCTATGTGTGTGTGGTTGTGTGTGTGTGCTCAAGTGTTTCTTCTTCTTCTTTGCTTATCATTTCGTTGTGCTTGTGTAGTAGAGAGTGATGGCGGTGAAGGGGTGCAAGAGCGAAGGGGACAACCGGCTGTTCATTTGTGTTATGAGAAAAAAAAAAAAAAATAAGTAAAATAAAATAAAACAACATTGTTTGTTATTGTTTCGATGCTCGCATTTGTTACGCCTTTCATTTGCTGTCGTTTTCATAGACCCTGTACATACAAAAGAGAAAAGGGGTGTACGCAGATTGTGTCTAAAGAAAAACTGTGGCTTTGTTGAGCCCTTAAAATAGATAGATTATTTATTTACTACATATTTTGTAGCTTCCGTCATATCAAACATTTTATATTGTATATATGTTTAGATAAGTACAGGGTCTTTTGCAGTCGACACTCCAATCAGTGGCCTTTCGTTCGATGTAGTTTAAAATAGTTTTAGTAGACAAATCAAATGCCATTGAAAATGGATATTGGCATGTTGTGTGCGGCAATTCGATTACAAAAAAAAACAACAATCATATAAAAAACAACAACAACGTAACAGCACTCAAATAAGCAAACAAACAAACAAACAAGCAACAAAATAATATATTGTATATGTAATGCATAAGTAATAATAGCAATAAAATTAAAGCGCATTGTTGGCATTTCGTCAATGGAATTGAATTATGAATATATATATTTATATATTATATATTTTCTACTTCTATTCATATACATACACTGGAGCAAAATGGGGCGACTCTAATGGATGTTGTGCTAAAAGCTGAAAAGATTTCTTTCGGTCTGTATGTTTGTTTGTAGCTAAAAACAAATTTCAGAATAGTGTGACCAGCGCTACTTAAAGTATTGTTAAGTGAGAAGCAACTCTGTTAAAATATAAATGAATAGTAAAAAATTGCATTAGATTATAAGCGATTCATTGATTTTCGATTAGCTTGAGTCTAAATATGCGACAAGTCAAAGCAATTTTTAAATGATTTATCAGTTGTTTACCGATTAAAAATCCAACTCATGTCCCACTGACAATTAAAATTAAATCGATGTGTGTCTTAAAATAGCAAATAACAACGCAATTTTAAATTATTTGCAACATTTTATTTAGAAACACACAAAAATGAAAAGGCGGCAAATGTGAAACGCGTCACAGATCAAGATCCCCAATATAAATAAACGATTGTCCGTAGACTGTTAGCGAGTGGTTTAGCTGCACTGTGTTGTTGTTGTTGTTGTTGCTGCTGCTGTTGATAACGATAACAATAACGCAACAGCGCTACAACGCTACAACGCGCTTTGCAAACAGCAGCTTATCAGCTAACATCATTTATCAGTCGTCTCCTTAGTGTGTGTGTGTGTGTAGTACATAAAAAATGCAATTTTTGTTTTCGGTGATTTTTCCTGTTGACTTTTTGTTTATTTTTGGGGGTCATTTGCTATCGCCCCCCTCCCCCCCCACTTGCCCCCCTCGCCTGCCTTTACGTATTTTATATAATTAGTGTCTAGATACATTTTTAAGGTTTCTGTGTTTGGTTTTGTTGTTGTTGTTTTTGTTGTTTATTTAGTGCTTAATTTAATTGAAAAATTAGTCACATTGCGGTTAATTGTGTTTAGTTCAGCGAGCACTTACAGTCTAGACAAGCACTATAGAGAGACACACTTACTTTTAATGAAATCAATAATTTAGTGAATAGTATTGATAACATGATAACATGACAACATGTTGTTGTTGTTTTTGTGTGTTGCCATGCGATGACAAATGCTTCACAAATTCTAATTAGGATTTTCCGCTTATGACGATATTTCAAAACATATTTCGGCCGCACCCTTTACGCTACTTCTCTCTCTCCCTCTCTCTTTATCTCTCTCTCTCGATTTTTGCTTGATTTATTCATGGCAGCACACTGTATGTGTGTGTGTTTTGAAGGTATTTGTGGGTGAAAACCACCTTTTGCTTGTATAGATTTTATTTTTAGCCAATGGCTTATTTTTAATTATTGATTTTCCTTTCAACCACCTACCATTTTCTCTTCTTCTTGCTCTTCTTCGTGTCTTCTGCTCTCGACTTTTATTGTAGTTTTCTTGAGTGAAAACTTTTGCCAAAGTTTAATTTGTTTGCTTAACAAAATTACTTATTTAAGCAAAACTTAAGATGCAATATATACTGTATATGGCATATAAATGCATCAAGTGTTAAAAACTGTTGAGAACTGCAGTTGAAACTAGTGTTGGACAATGCTCATTAACAGTTAGTTTGGATTTAATCGAAACTCAATTTTATGCTGCTGAATTTTAGTGGTTTTTTTTGCTTCTGGTGAAGTTTTGAAAACTTTAGAGATAAGAATCATTTGAATGTGTTTCTCTTGTATGTGGGAGGAGCTATACTGTTAATCGGTCGAATTGAAGCTAGAAAACCGGTTCGGTCAATGATCAAATTCCGGCCAGCTGTGTTATTATCCCGATCCCCTCAAGCTCTGAGCCTTTTTTTTCGCACATTTAATTCATAAAAAAAACCGCTGGCAATTTAAGACAAAGACACAAGAAATAAGCAAAGCAATAAAATGGAGAGACAGACAGACAGAGAGAAAGATAGAGCCAGAGAGAGAGAGAGAGAGAGAGAAGAGAACTCGTTTTAGTCAAGCAGCAAAAAAAAAGTAAAGCGAACGAACCCGAAAGCAACTGAACTCGACTCGAAACTGAAGCTTAACTGAGTTGTTCGTGAAGCTGTTTGTGTGTTGGCCAAGACGATCGATCGATGGATGGGATTGAACCAGTTTTAGCCGCAGGATATTAAGCCATAAAAACAGGCAGTCAGCCAACTAAAATAACAAGGAGGAGAAGTTGTGTGCAGAGAGAGAACTCGTTTCTTATTTGAGTTGCCATTCGATTTAGTGTCTCACTCTGTGCTCCCTTTCTGGCTGCCCCCCTCTCCCCACCTCTCTCCCCCCGCTCTGCCCCGCTCTCTAGAGTATTTGCAATTTGGCAGTTACTTGCTTTGCACTGAAAACTTGTTGTTATTGACTTGGCTTTAATTGTTATCGCTTGGCTTATACGATTTTTTTTTGCTTTACAGCAATGCTTAACGGTACAATTATCAATAAGCGTATGTGTGTGGGAGAGATATAGATATATATACATACTTAATGTATGACTAAGAATCACATTTACTTGAAATATATTTGAATGAAAAATAGTTTCGTATTTCAATTGCAAATGCAGATTCTTGTTCAGAAGTTTTTCAGTTTTTCTTATCAAGTGAAAAGCTGATTCACAATGAAATGCTGATATATACTACACAGCTGGGGAAAGTAAGGTCAGGGTAATATGATACAAAGTAAGCCACTTGTTTAAGAAAATTGAGACTGAGCATGAGACAGAGACAGAGACTAGAGATAGAGACAGCGACTGAGACAGAGACCTTTGCCAAGTACACCCTGAGTTCTCCTTGAATTTCCTATTGCCTTGCATTCAGGCGTGACTATGATGAAAAGGGCATGATGGGGGCAAAGTGTAGGAGCTGCAATAATTTGAATGATTGACCTGACATTGAACCAGATTTTCAAACACTGTGAAGAAAATTTTTAACGCCACGCCCCAAAGGCATTAAACATAAAATCCATATTGTACAGAAAGAAAGAGAGAGGGAGAGAGAGTAGAGGAGGGAGATTCAAAGCAGAGAGGCAGACAATTAAAATATGTACAAAAACCTTTTGTCTTTTAATCGAATATACACAAACCTCTGGTACTACTACTTATATTTCAATATTCTCCGAATGCTGTGTGTGTTGTGTGTATTTTGAATGAGTCAGCCACAAGCAACAGTCAGCGTCAGCATTAGCTGTACGCTTCGCTGAGTACACACAGTGAGTGGTGGGAAAGCAAACAAAGAGCTGTTTGGAGAAGCTGTTGGTCAAAAGGTACAGCAAGACAGGCTCAAACGTTGCTCTGAATTGGTATTTGTAGATTGTATCTTATTAAAAAACAACATGCTTTACCTATGTTTTTTGTGTCTCTGATTTATTATTTAAATTTTTACAAAATCAAATACTAAATTTAATTTCAATTGCAATACTAAATGCCCAATAGTGGGAGTGACAGGTAATTTGTCTATAAACTTTTAAAATCTAGCTGAAGTCTTAGGTTACCAAGAAGTTTTTTTGGCAAAATCGATAAGATAAGTATTTTAGAGAGTAGCTTAATACAGATTTTGCTTTAAATCAAATACTAGACTTGACATATTTTTGTTTGAAATAACACGATGTAGTCTTCTATTGAACCAATCCATTTGTTTGAATTATTATCTTTGTTTTTTGAAATGAATTGAAGAATGTGTTAGTCTCCAAAAAAAAAGAAGTTGCTTTGCTTTTGTAGTCTCTCAAAATTAAATGTATCGTAAGCAAATAACGAAAAACGAGTACGTGTACAATACAGATACAACACAAGAAAAATAACAAAAATTCAGCTGCTGAGACAGAGACAGAGAGAAAGAAACTATCTTCAATAAAAACAGTAAAAAACAAACACGGAAATACGCGATTGTGTTGAATTTTAATCTGTTTTCATACTCTTCTCAGTTTTTGTTGAATGTTTCTTTGTGTTTTTTTTTTCGTTCAGATTTCGTGAAATTCGTTTAAATGGCACCCAAACTAATTGAGAAATTTAAGACCTATCTGAGGTGGTTGCATCGTTAACAATTACCAATCTAATACCCTAAACAATTCTACTCATTCATTCATTATTTCAATCATAATCAATCTTTGAAACCCAATTGTGATGTGTATTAATCTATATTTACTTTCTATTTACAGTGGTGGTGGTCCACAGACGACAACTGCCGGTCCATCCGGTGGTAATGTGGCTAACAATACCATTGTCGGTGGCAAGAGCGCAAGCAATAACATGTATTCCACCCGCCAATCTGTAAGCACCACAACTGGTGTCCTTATGGTCGGACCAAATTTTCGTGTTGGCAAAAAAATTGGCTGTGGCAACTTTGGCGAATTGCGTTTAGGTAAGTTTTTGAATACATCTACACTTATGCCACATTAGAAACAAATAGTTTGACTCTGTCAGTGTCTTTTTGGTAGAAAAATAGCTGTCAAATCCATTAGTGGGCTAAACTTTTTTGATTGATAGGCTATAATGGTTTGTGTATTAAGTATAAAATGAAGATTAAAGCTCACGTTTAAGAAAGAGTGATGAAAAAATGTTTTTAAGCTGAAAACTTTGGAAGAAACGAGCTGATTTTTGTTATCCTACTCACTGGTTTCTTACAAAATGGGGAACCAGAAAAGATTTGCTAAGAAATTAATCCTAATTTAAGCTTAATCAAGCAAATCTACTTGTCAGAGAGGGTATGAACTGAACAAAAGAAAAATACCTTAGCAAATTTTTATTGCATCCTAAATTAGGATTCCTAATCACCTTGTTAGAGGTCTTACTAGAATGTGCAGCCGTTCCCTTCTTTGTAACAATCACAGCGATGAATCTTAGGAACGCGTGCTCAGAATACACTCCAACAGTGGACTGTTAGTTAAGGTATATCCATAAGATCTGCAGACTTACAGACCGTAGTCCATAGGTCCATTAAAAATATAAAACTTTGGGGCAAAATCTAAACTTTTCTTGTAACGAATTTGCTGCAATAAGCACTGTTACCAGTTTCGACTTAATAAACATTTTCTCGGCTGTAAATAGCGAATATAGCAGTTATCAAATCAACTGTAAACCTAGAAAACATTCATAGATAGTCAAATACTAGAATTTGAATAACTTTTCTATTGAACATTTCAATATGCCACATTAAACGGCACAATAAACTGTGCATTTTTCAAGCTCCAACTTGCTGCTAACTGTAAATAAGTTGTAAATTATGTTTATGACTCGCACAAGTTTCAAAGTAACTACTCTACCCTTCCCTTCCCTTCCCTGCCCACCAGCACTCTTAATTCCTATATCCATCACTTGTTCGCACACAGTTACTGCTGTCGCTTTTCGTCTCTTTCCGTTGCTAAAGATTTTTGGCTTTGGCATCAAGTTGTGTTTTATTTTGGTAGACACTGTCGCTTGTTACTTCCTTTGCATGTTTTGTGCATTCCTCCTGCTCATTGCTGCCAACAAAAGGCAGAAAGGAGACAACAGCAACAATAACAACAACAGCAACAACAACAAAGGCAACAATGGCAATACAGAGAAACCACAACGAGAACTTTTTTACAATACTAAATGAAATGCCATTCCATTCCCCCCATGTGCTGCCTTCTCTTTCTCTCTCCGTCCCTCTCTCTGGCATCTGTTGTTGTTTTGTCGTCGTCGTCGTCGTCGTCGTCACTTTTGCTTTGTTTGCTAAATGCGCTTTTTTATATAAATTGTGTGTTTTGTTGTTGTTGTTGCAGCTTTGTGGGGCTTGCCACGAATTTATATGCAATTTGCATATTACCTACACATACGTATGTGTGTGTGTGTGTGGCAGCTGTTGCACCGCCTGTGTTGCCAACAGGTAGTCAAACAAATGCTCAGTGCCGCTAAAACTGCCAAGATTTCTCTTTTTCTTTCGTATAATTCGTATAGTTATTTATATTTTATTCGGTTTAAAAAGGACTTGTAGAGTTGTTTTAAGTAAAACTCTTTGCAAAACTGCTTACAGGGTATCTTAAAAATCAGCATGCTAGTGGAGGCCTACTCTTTTATTTCCTTTGCCTTTATCAAAGAGCATGAGTCATGCTGCTATTTGCCTTTAAGGTACAGAAAGTGTATTTAGCGTGAAAAAGCAACAAAAGCTTTGTTTAATTAGCACATGCAGGGCTTTATCTCAAATATTTAGCTTAGCTGGCAGTAGTATAATAAAATCTGAATGGTACTATAGCAAGTCGCTTGGAGAATTGTATTTAGTAGCTCAACTATTGCAGTTTAGTTGAGTTAACATGTGCGCTGTAGAATTAATTTCTAGTTAGACTTAACAGTGCGTTGTAAAAGTGCATTTGAACAAAAGTTAACAGTGCGCTGTTAAGTTGCATTTCAGCGCCACTTCGCTGTGATATCATTTTTCCCTCAAATAGTAATCTATCTAAACACATGCATTATATATCACTTAACAACTGATATTGCGCGTGCCTATTATTAATTGTATCTATATATAAACTGATTAAGAAGAATTGTGTTGTGTGTAGGAGGCGGCGCCATCAACACATCAACGTCAACAAGTTGCAATTTCCGATAATGGCAATTTTATTCTAATTTGTATTATCGTAATTTGAAAATGACATAATTTCAGTTATTTTTACTGCTCATTTCTTATAGAAACAAAGATATAATTTATTTTTATTGATATTATATTCATTTTGAATTGGTTACTAGCCATTTAATCCTTTAAACTATATGCTTTAGCATTTTAAAAGACATTTCATGTCATAGTCCATTCAGATCATGATCATATATGCATTACTACTGTACTACTACTTACTATATAGTACGTGCTCGTATTGCGTTAGGTCATGAAAGTTTTGGTTACGCTTCACTATGCATACGGCTATTAAATATGAATGAGAGAAACACAGTCTGAGAGTGACTGTGATTCCATCAGTTGCATCAAAATTTCAATATATTATTCAATGCTTCAGATATACATATGTACATAGTAAACTATATATTGTTTGACAGGCGATTGCCAAAATTTCAATGGAAAACAAATTGTTTACATACGAATTTTCAGAATAAATTGAATGAGAAAATATACAAATATTATTTTCTAAAATTTACACTTGTTAAGAGATCTAAATTTTCCATGAGCATTGCTCTACAGTTTTGTTTTTGTTTGTCCAAGCTCTTTCGATAAGTTCAGGGAAAAATCGGCGACAGTTTTTTGAGATTTAAGTTTTTAAAGAGAGCATGAGTATATTCTGTTGTCAGAAGGTCAAACGACCGGGAGAGAGTATTATTAAATAAATAATCAAAACAAACAATAACAAACAACAAGCGTAGTAGTGGGCAGGCAGTTGGCCGTTGGGCGTGGCATAAGGCGTGAATTGCCCCACAAACAAACTTGTGTCCCATTGTAATCAAAGTCATGCGCCCTTTCGCATTTGAGTATGAATATGCGAATGTGAATGTGAGTGTAAATACTACGAGTGAGTGTGTGAGTGCTGAATGTGTTGGCCTGACAACTCTATCAACGTTTCCATTGTGTTGTTGTTGTGCTCTGGACTACTTGATAAGCAGATAACAAACTTAATTTTGGGTTTTCAATACATGACATAATTTCTCGCACCTGAGATAGGGAGAGAGCGAGAGAGAAAGACTTTTGCAAAGCGATCTCTCAACTAAATTTGTGTTTATTTGTTTTGAAGTGATTTGCAAAACCAATTAGAATTTTAAATCAAGTAACCGGTTAAAATCGTATGTGGGTAAATGAAATGTTAAAGTAGTCTTAGGGTGAATCATTATAAACTAAAGTACTCTACTGTATAAATAGAAGAATTCATATGACAATTCGAGATGAGTAGATAACAATGGGGAAAACCGTTTTCATTTTATTCTTGGAAAGAAATGTTATATAAGATGGATGAGCCATATAAAGCAATCGTATAAAATATTACACAAATAATTTAATTTGCATATAGTGTAATATGTGTAAAAGTTGGAGTAGTAAGCAGTCCTACGATAGCTATTCTATATTTTCATTCTCATTCTGCATTT
This sequence comes from Drosophila tripunctata, assembly GCA_035047385.1. NCBI lineage: Eukaryota > Metazoa > Arthropoda > Insecta > Diptera > Drosophilidae > Drosophila > Drosophila tripunctata. Next base: position 1,329,516 of record JAWNPS010000326.1, on the reverse strand, counting down.
GCCTCATTAATTTGCGCATTTTAGATGAGTGTAATAAACTTTTATGGAGATTAGAATCAGTTTAGATGTCATATACGTATATAGAGATTATAAATTAGATATCAAATTATATATATATAAAAATGTTGTTTTCTTAACGGTCAGGTCGTCGTTTGTGTTGCTTTGGAGCCGCTCCAATTGGTGGGCGTGGCACTGAAAATGCTGCAGGTAGGCATGGTAAAATGCATGATGGTTGGTTGATTGGTTTATTGGTTCGCTAGTTAATCGGTTAGTTCTGGATGGATAGTTTTGTTATCCCAGAGAGCATGTGCATTATTATTCTGTATGTTACATATTTGTTGTTGTGTGACAGTCTGCGATTTTAGGCATGGTGGGGAAGTTGTACTACATTTAAATTGAATACTTCTTTTGTTTAAATAAATATATTTGCTAACTATGATTATTTCTCTTCTCATTTGCAGGCAAAAATCTTTACAACAATGAACATGTAGCAATAAAAATGGAGCCTATGAAGTCAAAGGCTCCACAACTACACTTAGAGTATAGGTTTTATAAGCTATTAGGATCACATGGTATGTTGAAATGTTTTCATATATTATATATATCTATAAAAACCCTAATATTCCCTACACTAACACATACAAATAGTAAAATAACTAACACAATCAATTGAAAAAAAAAAGAAAAAACAAAAACACCAGATACTAAAAAAAACAGATATTTTTATTATATACATATATTATCCATGCCCGATTGTCGACCTATTGACAAATTACTAACCAAAACCAAAACCAAACCAAACCTTACTACTCCAATTAAAAAACAAACAAATATAACTATGTTTTGCACCGTTACCACCTTCGTTAGTTTGATAAACAAACTTTGTATAAAAACTCAACTCTCCTCTATCTCTATATGTATATAACCACCACTTAGTACAGTGGGTGCTATATATGTATGTACACATAAGAAGAAGACATGAATAGATTTTCTCAAGCATATTTTGGAGGTCGGTGCGTGTTGAAAATTGAAAAATACAAAATCCAAAAACCAAAAAAATACAATTATATAAAGAATAAAAATGTGTTATACTATTATTGTAGAACAGCTACACCTACCCTATATAGAGCATAGCTGTGCTGCTGTTGCATATATTGTGTTCTGATGTTATATACCCACAAACTTACTACTATTATTTAAATCATATATATGCTGATTTCTAAACTCAATCTGTTTATAATCTTACGTTATACTTTCTTCGCCCGTTCTATTTTTCGTTGTTTTTATAAACTATACAAAACACAATATATATATATGTACGTATATTGATCTATTCCTTCATAAAATCATCAAAAAACAAACAACACCATCTGCTGTGAAATCGAAAATGATACCGAATATCGATATACTGAAAATCCCGAATCGAATATTACTCATCGTTGCGACAAATCCAATCGAATCAACCGAATACCAAATCCACCACAATCAACAATCAACTGACTCTTATGCATAAAACATTATGATGGCATGGCACATACCCTGTAAAACAAAACAAAATCAAAAAACCAAAAACCAATCCGATGATTCCCGCACACAGCCGATAACGCCCCAGAAGGCATACCACGCATTTATCACCTGGGCACTTGCGGTGGCCGTTACAATGCCATGGTTTTAGAGTTATTGGGATTATCATTAGAAGATCTCTTCAATATTTGCTCCCGTAAATTTTCACTTAAGACTGTATTGATGATAGCGAAACAACTTGTAAGTTTATATCGTTCTTTTTTTTTGGTTTACACACACTTTTTGGATTGATCGAATTATCATAACGACGCATCTAGCACTATTATACTATTATACTAGTATAACAGTTTCATGTGAATTCCGTATGCGTAACGATATTCGCTCAAAACAAATTGTCACTCACCCATTATTATTTCAACTGTAAATTACATTTTAAAGCAAAGTGTCTCAACGGCTAAATGCCACTTTTGCAAGTTAGCAAGCAAATTTCTGTTATTTATACACTACAATATATATAACTACTACTACTATATTATATATCATGTTGTAAACCCTTAGAACAACACAAAACACAAACAATGAACGTTAGTGTCAAACAATTTTAGTTTCTGTAGTAAAAAGAAGTAATTAAATTAAATGTATGAAAATTATTATACATAACTTTGTCGTAGTTAAGATGAATATTGATTTTTTTTTTGTTTTTTTGTGATACTTTAGTTCTTTGGGTTGTAGCTCATTTGTTGCCAAAAATTGAGATATATTTGAAATTGCAATTTAACCACCAAAAAAACCATATATTAAAAGCATGTATACTAAGCGTCGTAAATAGGCAAACAAAATACTACTTACAATTGTTCCTATGTAAATAATCCAAAGAATACATATATAATTTTTATTCAAAAACTAAAACAAACTGCAACAAAAGCATTTTAACAACAGTTTCGTTGGTTGCCTAAGTTAACGAATTTTCCTCTATTTGTTTTCTATTCATATTATTTTTCTCTGTATGTGCTCTCTATATATATTTATACACATATATCTATATATGATTATACTTATTTTAACCAACTACTAACCAAAAAAACAAAAAACACAGCTCCAAAGTTTAAAATATTTTTGCTAAAGTGGTTAAAAACAAGAAAACTCTGGCTCTCTCATACTAGGAGGGGGACCAGTTAACACACAACTGTTATACACACACAACTCGTACATCACCTAAGTTAAGATTATAAGTTATGCCTCTAGAAGAGTTGCAATTACTGTTAGCTGTAAGTGTTATATTACTACACAACATATACTGCATAATAAATCATTTAGTTTTTTTTTGTTGAATTTGTAATGGAATTACTGCAGCCAGAGATATGTTATATAGGGTCGTTTCGCAGGCTTCCTCGTTATATGCTTCGAGAATCTCTATTTTTGTTGTTCTTGTTGTTTTTAGCACAGTTTCGTTCGCTGTTGACTCTCTCTTTAGAAATGAAGATGCAGAAAAAAAGGTGGTAATATACGTAAGACGCGCTAAAACTAACCTCAATAGAGCCCAATAATAATAATATCTCACTATTCTTCGTTCGTTCTCTCTCTCTTTCGCTCTCTGTCTCCCTTTACCTCTACTTATCTCCCCTTCTTCCTCTTTCATTGTGCCCGGTGTGCTCCCCTTATAAAAAAAAAAAACAAAATTTAGCTGCAATAATACAAAAATAATATCTAAAATGTGTTTTTTTTGTCTCTCTTACCTCACTTTTTCTCTTCTCTTCTTTCTATATATATCTCTTTTGTTTTTTTTGCATAAAACAACAACAACAACAAACGAATCGACAACGTATTCCAAAACAAAATCTACGTTACTTTTGTGCGCTGCTCAACACTAAAAACACATAATCTACCGAAATCGAAAAAACACAATCACAAATCCAATTATTAAATTGCTTGTTATATATTTTTAAAAACACAAAAAACGAAACCAAAAAATATTTAAAACACTACACAACATGCGCATATCTTTTGAAAAACTTTCGCAATTTGTTGACCTGTAGCAGAGGGTGTACCAGAAGTATATTACTTCGGCCCATGCGGCAAGTACAATGCTCTTGTTATGGAATTGCTTGGTCCATCACTTGAAGATTTGTTCGATATTTGCGGCAGACGTTTCACTTTGAAGAGCGTACTACTGATAGCTATACAATTAGTAAGTACCAACAAACAAACAAAAAACCAAAACATAAATAAAACCAAAAAGAAGCAAAATAAAGCCACGTATATTATTTTTTTTTTGTTAATAAACAAGCACGCGCATTTCTCTCAGTACATTTTCACATTTTTGCTCACGTACACAACACTGGTAGCAGTTATAGCAGTTAAGGCTATATTAACCAACACTGGCCCTCTCGATATATCACACATTCCCCCACAACCCCAAATCCAGCCATGATTTAATTATTATTTTGTATGTGTGTGTGAGACTGTGAGTCTGTGTGAGTGTAGGGCTGCTTGGGTTAAATAATTTTTATTTAGTTTACAAAAAAAATGGTTTACACTTTTCTTATAATTTTACTAACTAACAACAACGAAGGGATTGCTGCTAAATTTTCTCTTTCTCTCTCTTTCTCTTTCGCTCGCTCCATATCATAGATAAATTTTTGCTTCTTGTTTCTAATTTTAAGTTATTTTTCTTTATATATATATTTTTTTTTAGTTTAGCATCAACAGCATATAATATTTAGCATTCTTATGTCATACACATTTAAATGCTGCTTTCTTAACTAGTCGATAAATTGCAAAATACATATCTGAAATTTAGTTATTAACCGCCAACGTTCATTGTACAAATGTAGTAACTATTGTAACCAAATAATAATAAATAATAAATTGCATGTACATTTATTACGTAGTTGACTTGAAAAATATATAAACATTTTTTAGTTTGCATTTATTTATGATTTATTTACAACAAAATCAAATTAACTCAAAGTTGCCAAAACTCGTATTCATCAAATCAACAAGAAAATAAAAAGAAAAAAGAAAGAAAAAACAGAACATTCACAATTTAAGCTAGTTGAGACACTACAAAAATATAATTTATATGAAAATGATAAATATTTAAATGTATCTAAACACAATTTCCACAGTGTATCAAAGAGCACACGTATAAAGTTATTAAATAACAGTCCAATTCCTTAAACGAATACAGTTTAGTTTAAGATTTGTTTACATTCGTTTAAAATAAGCCCAAATGCTAAGGACACACTGGACATTTTGTATGGTTGAAATCAATAACAAGCCTTAAACCAATCTGTACTCGTTTCAAGAATCGTTCTCATGTTATTTAAAAGCTAAAAATTGTGTTCCTTGATAGACTTGTGTGCATGTGTTGTAAAACGACAAGAACTAATCAAATCTTTTATCTATTTTCAACACACTTTCCAACTTGCCTTGCATTGCGACAATAATAAACACAGCTCCACCGGATCGAATATGTTCATAGTCGGCACTTAATATATAGGGATGTTAAACCAGAGAACTTTCTCATTGGCAGAACATCAACAAAACGTGAAAAAATTATACACATTATTGGTAAGTGTTTGAAGCTCTATAATCAATTCGATTAATTAATCTATTTTAATTTTTTTATATAGATTTCGGTTTGGCCAAAGAATACATTGATTTAGATACAAATAGACATATACCATATCGGGAGCATAAATCCCTGACCGGTACAGCTCGCTATATGTCAATCAATACGCATATGGGACGCGAGCAGTCAAGGCGTGACGATCTGGAGGCCCTGGGTCATATGTTTATGTACTTCTTAAGAGGTTCACTGCCGTGGCAAGGCCTTAAGGCTGATACACTCAAAGAGAGATATCAAAAAATCGGTGATACAAAACGTGCAACACCCATTGAGGTTAGATTCTGTACACAAAAACTGAATTGTATACTTATAGTTAGTAATTTTTGTTTGTAAATCTAACAAGCCATTCATTTCGTTAGCTTTTCAAAGAAGAAGAGACAAGTTGTTAAGTTTTGTATGCTTATCGATATGTCAATGATTTGTTGTAAAACAATGTAGTTGGATCTTAAGCTATCGTTACTAATAATAGCTAGAAGTCATCCTAGTCGCATTACTTAGTTTCGTTGTGATCTGTAATAGTTTTACAGTGAAATATATTTAGAGTATTCAGTTTGTCAATAATTTTTATAGGTCAAATGAATTATGAATTACATATTACCGCTAGAGGAAATTTGAGAGGCTGAATGAAATCTCCCAGTTTTTATTGAATAAAAACTAAAAGTTTTATTTAATATCAATAGATAAAATGGCTTGTGTAGTATTTCTTTGTCATATAAAAGTTAGATATTAACCCTAGTGATTCCTAATGTAAGCCAATACCATTAAAATAGTCTTTGAGGTGCTTTAAATAATATGCTTTTGACCTTAAATTAAACTGTAACCATTTAAATATTCAACCAATTGTTTCAGCTTAGGCTATAAACTTTAATTGTATATTTTTTAACAAAACCACCAGCTTAAATAGATAGACTTGCTCTCATTTCTGTATACAATTTATGTTAATTTTGTAAATAATGCTGTTTCTAAACAATTGACTAATCAAATGATATATTGCAGGTACTTTGTGACGGCCACCCCGAAGAGTTTGCAACATATTTGCGTTATGTGCGGCGGTTAGATTTTTTCGAAACACCCGACTATGATTTTCTGCGAAGACTGTTTCAAGACTTATTCGAACGTAAGGGCTACACCGATGAGGGCGAATTCGATTGGACAGGGAAGACAATGGTAGGTCACAATTCAATAGCATTCAAATCGATTGCAAATTATATTCGCTGCAACATCAAGTATTATACTACGACACACACATGAAATACTATAACAACAAATAACAACAGCCACCTATTTATAAAGAGAATACCTTACGCATTCTCATCGTGACATCTTTGCATCCATGCCGAATTCTAAATTCATGTTACATTTTTAGGAAAATTAAGAAAACCCAAGAACTATCCATATCCATAAACTACTAGCACTACTACACTTGAGCCATGTAACTTGAAAACTAAAATGCACTTTTGAGAAATGAAAGAATGGGTATATTAAGCATGCTCAAGACCGATCCACCCAATCCTCCTCTCCATACCATCTCCCCGCATACAAAACGGTCAAGTTAAAGAGCATGCAAGAGTTAGAAGATGATGTCCATTGACAGCAACATTTACAGCAGATCAATATGATATGGTTATAACGATGATAATGATGGTGATGATGATATTGCTGGCGATGGTGATGATGATGGACTCCAGATTGTTTCAATTCAATTTCGATTCTTGGTGCAGCGCAATGTTATTTCTTTCCATTTCTACATACATATATTTTTATAGAGCGCCCATGAGCACATTAAATTATAGAGAGACCCACTCAAGATAGCACAGAAAAAATCTAAAAAAAAAAAAAACAAATTAATACCACAAAACTCAAAAAAAAAAAAAAATCTAAAATAATATGAAAAGAAACCCCAAAAAAAGAAAAAAAAAACTATGTATTTTTGTTATTTTAATTTGTTCGCTTGCAAGTTTTTTGCTTATAAATCCGATTAAGATGTTACTTACTTATTTTGTGTATTGTTGTACTCGATATCTCGATATATACATATGTGTGTGTGTGTGTTTAATAGACAAAGGACCAGCTGGATCAAATGAAGGTCATTAAAAATGCGCCGCCTTCGTATTTGGCCAAGAATAAATCGGATAAGGTATCAAAATCATAAATACACATTACACCTAATTGTCTGATAATATTATTGCCAGAGAAGTGTGCCGATAGTTTTTGCTTGTTCAGTGTTGGTAAATGCTTGTTGCAAGCTCTAATTAATAGTCGTTAAGCACTAGCCATTAAGTGACCAAAGAAACTAACTGTAATTGAAGACATTCTAACCGCACTCTCTCTCTTTCTCTCTCTCTCTCTCTCGCTCTTTGAAATTTCCTGTTCTACAACGAAACACACTATTTAAAAAAAAAACAAACACCGTTTCATGTGGTTATGCGTGTGTATCTGTGTGTCTAAAAATCGAAAATATATATATAAATATCTTCAAATCAATCGATATACTTAAAATCAACTGCATCCATATATATATTTATTTATATATAAATATATATATATAATCATTGACCAACCACGCTCACAGTCAACGCCCGTCGGATCTCTGCAAACTGGCCATGAAGTCATCATTTCACCAAATAAAGATCGTCATAATGTTACGGCTAAGGTAATGTATACCAATTTATCACTGACAAATCAATTTATCTTTATTTTTAATTTTGTTAATTAACTAAAACTAAATTCGTTTAATATACTCCCGGGTTATGAGTCCAACAGTTTTTCTAATTGTGTCTTTACTAAGCTTTAATTTTAATTTGTTTTTCCATTTGTTGATTTTTCTATTATTAATATTAGTATTTCCTATTTACTCTTTTTTCGACTTTTAACAACTATTTAACAATTGCTCTACTTATTTTAAACTTGGCTTTTAAATTTCTCTTTAACCTCAAAAAAACAAAACCAAAACTAAAAAATGGTTTGTGAAATTTTCTTAAAAACCTTTTGAACGTCTTGTGGTGATTTTAGGACGTTTCGTATTTTGATTTTGATGATGTTGATAATGAGAATGAAGAATATATAATTCTTGAGGTTAGAAATTGTTGATTTATATAACTGGTTAGTTAAGATGCAGCAATGCTGTATTATACGAGCACCGATATCAGTTGAAATTATGCTAACAAGTAATGCATAACTGTCATTTCAGTAAGCTAAACAGAAAGTTATATCTAAATACTAAGTTGTAATGTAATTTGCTAGAATTTTACAAAACATGTATATTGAAATATTATAAAATTATGTTTTTATTTTGTAGACTTTTAGTTTATTATTTAATGGCTCAGAGTATTCTATGAGGAAACAACCTGTGATTAAGTGATGTGTTTATACTGGGTTTATAGCTACAGCTGTTAAATAGAGCTTCTATAGACTCTATATAATAACTTGAGAATTGCTGCTTTTTTTTCGGTCTTAGCTAGTTTTGGTGAACGGTTACTCTAGCTATTTGGTATATATAAACAATTAGTTAATGCTGCTGCACAAACCATATGTACACTCCACACACACACACATCTCCACACACACACACACACACACTCGAACAATTGATAACGATGGTCTTTAATTTTGGCTTTCAATGTTATATATTTAACCTTGGTTATATTGCAGTACTTATTTTAGTTTTACTGAACGCACATTCGTCTTGAAACTGCTTTGGTTTTATGCTCTCTTTTGTTTTGAATCTAGTCTCTGTTTATTTTGCAAAAAAAAAAATGATTTAAAAAAACCAAAAACTGTTTAACTGACAAATTAATAATTGACAAATTTATGCATTGATCGATCGCTCGCTTTTGATACCCATTATACAACCCGACACTCTGAAATCGCAACTCTCCAACTGATCCGAAACGAACGAAATGAAATGAACCGATTCGATACGATACGATCCAACTCGATCCGTTCCACAGACAAATGCCAAAGGAGGTGTTGCTGCGTGGCCGGACGTGCCCAAGCCGGGTGCGACCCTTGGCAATCTAACACCCGCCGATCGGCATGGTTCAGTGCAGGTAAGTTCCGAGTCCAAGATGTAGCCAGGCCTAAAGAAAATAAAAAAACACACCAAACATTAAATTCAATTGAAACTAAAACTGAAAATGTTCCACAAAGAAATGAAGACAATAATGTGTCTTTTGAGATCTTTTCGTTTTCTGTGTTCTGTTCAGTTTGCTGTAAATAATATCATGTTCGAACCAAAAGGAAATCGCCCGTAAACCACCAGTATAAAGTACTACAGTATATAGTATAAAAGTTCAAGCTGTTCTATCTACATGTTCCCTGCCTCCCTGCTCGTAAAATGCCTGACATTAATATCTTTATATGAATAATCCAAGTGTTTAATATTAAATAAAATACACATATCATACACTTAAACACATCATACACATACCATACGTAAACATATTGTATCCTATCCATAGATTATTTATACAAACTTAAACAATATTATGATAATGATGATTACAACAAAGAATATCTATATTCATTGAATTACTCGCAGACTGTTATATTTTTGGCCTTTTCAATTCTAATGTTTTCACTTGATTTACTCTACATTAGCTCAACAAGGTACTATATATTCAATATACAATAATATCCCAAGTGTTCGGTTTGTTTGTTCTCTCGTTGCTCCGTTTCAACTAGTTCTTTTTTCTCGGACTTACTTTTTTCTCTTTTTTTGAAAGTATAACCAGTTCCGATTATAAAATGTAATGTGCATAGCTTGGATGATGCTAGTAATTTATAAACAACAAAAACCAAAAGGATGCATGTGAATGATAGTGATAGCTACATATATATAGAGACACTGCATGATGTTAATCAACACTGAACAATATGCATGACTGTACTGCACTGCATGTTTACACAATCACACACTACACACACTCGAAACACATCATACAGCACCGTTTGGCAAGAATTCGGCATTTAAAGTATTTGAAAGTTCATAAGCTCTTCACATGGTACATTAAATACATTCTATATATATATATATATATATATCTCCTTCTACAAATCGAATCGAACCTCTCATTGACATTGCCCCGTAAATTAATGCAGAGTCAGCTATTGTGAAGCCAAACTTATTACAGAGATTGCCCGAAGATTCAAGCTCAGACGATGATAGCCCCTTTGATGCTTATGAGACAAGCGACTGCGAGGACGAAGCTAAGAAATAAGACACATCCCCAATTCTACCACCACCACCACTACTTCTACTACTACTATCTATCTACTACTTCTACTATATTCTACTCACTACCTACTACTCTGCTATACGATCAAATCCTCCAATTAAATTTGTCTATCCAAAAACAATAAGCTACATATTAAGTTTTTATTTACTGTCCACTTACCATGTTGCTTGTGTCAACAAAGATCACGAGGTATTTCATAAATTTCCTGTTACCTGTCCTGTCCTGTCCAACAGTTTGTGATGTTCTCTATGTCTGATTGTTGCTATATAATTATATATATGTTTATGTGTCTATGTGTGTGTGTGTGTGTATGTGTGGCATTTAGAATCTTTTGATATTATCTTACTGCAAACGAGCTGAATGAATATATAGAAAGGCAATCTCTGTAATAATAAGGAATAATTCTTTAAAAATTTAGGAATGTCCTAAATAAAGCTTAAACAGTTATCTAGTACCTCTTATCGTTAACTACATTTCATCAAATACAACTTCCTTAAATGTATATTTGGAAATTTTGATACCCGCAGAAGTAATATTATGCTATCAACAGACAAAATACGATATAATGTAATCTTTTATCATCTTCAACTTTGTGGCTTCTTGAGAATAGCTTATAAAAATAGTATGATATATTAATATAGTACAATATATCAGTAATATACGTTCAGGAAAAGTTAAACTAGCGCCATCTAGCGCCTACCTAAAATATATCTACAGACAACTGAACTCGAGTACAAATTGAAGTTCTTTTAAAATATATGTGTTTTTTAACATATTCCCATTAATTTTTTTAGAAAACAAACTGAGGCTCGTTTGCAGTCATTTATTTGAAGAGATCATGTACAAGATTTGATAAAATTAAAGACTTTTTAAAAAATTTCTCACGTATTCACATTCAAGTTGTCACTTGGTAGTAGCACAAAAGTAGCAAAATAAATTTTAAAAACCTCACAAAACTCCAGATGGGCCAATGTTTTTTTTGTTATTTTTTCTCTGGCAGTAATTAAATTGTTGAAACTTTTTGACTAGCGTTATGATAAACAAAGCAAAAAAAAAAAAAAAAAAACCCACAATAATATGAAAATTGAAAGTGTGTAATACGTCCAAAATGTATAATCACGATACTTAAACGTATTAAGAATGCAGACAATATGTACAATTTATATATGTTTAGTGTAAGTGCGTTAATGAATTGTAACTAATGCCAACATATTTGTGCAATTCATTGCCAAATTTCTTCTCTTTTTGTTTTGTATTTTTTTTTACAGGTTGTGAGTTCGACCAATGGCGAACTGAATGCGGACGATCCTACGGCCGGACACTCGAACACGCCCATCACACAGCAGCCCGAAGTAGAGCTTGTCGACGAAACAAAGTATGTTAATGAATGGAGTTAAATTTATTGATTTGATTGATGAAATGGATAACACTAGTTTACATAGAATAAAAACTATATAGCGGCTTTTTAGGATATCTTTATCATTACCTTTTCAAAGAGCAAGAATTATTAATACATTTCGAGAAGGTTCATTTAAAGCAACAACTAAAACAGGCTACATTGCTTATTCTGTAAATAATCGTATAGAAGTAGCCAATATAATAGATTTTGAAGAGATATTTAGCATTAAATGGGTAATACTCTAGCATAAAATAGAGGTTTTCAAGCGTTTGACGCCAAACCTAACACACTTAAGCTGCTTACAGCATTGACGTAGCTACAGGTCAAATTTGGTAGCTCTAGCTCTTAACGCTTTTGAGATCTAGATGTTATACAGACGAATATGACTGTTCAAGACTCGGCTGTTGGTGCAGATCAAGAATTTTAGGGACACAAATAAGAAATTTCAACTTGATAGGCATTAGTATATTAGACTTAGTATGTACCACTGTCCTACCCAGCACCGTCATCATCCTTAAACTAGTGTAATCGATAACTAAATCGATCAATTCAATAATAATAACAATGAAACGTTTTTCGATGTTTTTGCTTTGTCGTTTTAATGCGCATCTTTCTTTTTTTTGTTTACTTTTTGGTGTCTCTCTTGTAACTGTCTCCAGTGGTTCCTTATATTCCAGATGTTGTTGTTTCTTTAAACGAAAGAAGAAGAAATCAACGCGCCAAAAATGACTAGACGGTGTACAATGTAGTCCAGAACGCGAGGCAGTCACACTACTGCGCGCCACTTCACATTCAAACTCCCGGGATAGCGTATTGAACAATCCGAGTCAGGATTACATACAACAGGCAACGTCGCAGCACACGTTGCGTTATCCTCCATCCGCGTCGATGTTGACGCCAACACCAACTACAAATACACCGACACTTCCGTTGTAATTTATATAAATACAGAATACTGATACTGAATACACACCCACACCCCACACACACACATCCATAATACACACAAAAAAAATAGCAAGAAAAAAAAACGAAGAAAAAAATAAGAACCTAAACATTTAAACAACAAACAAACAAACAAAAAAAAAACAGTAAAAGAAAATTGCAACAAAAAAAAAATATACATACAAAACAAAACAAAAAAACACAATTTTATTATTATTATTTTTATTATTTACCAATTTTGCGTTTATGTTAATTATATAAATTATTATAATTATTAATTATATTATTAATAAAAAGAAAACAAAACAACAAAACAAAAAGAAGCAAAACAACAAAACAAAAATGCAAATAATATACATACAAAAAGAATTATTAAAACATAACAAATACCAAAACTGTCATAATAATTTCATAAACAAAAAAAAGAAAACTTAAAATAAAACAAAATAAAAACCATTTGCTCTTAACTGAACTCGAGAACTTGAAACAGAACGATGATACAGACAGACGGACATACGGACACACGGACACTCGGACACATGGACATTCACCACTTAAAGCATACATATTTATATACTATACAGATATGAAAACATATTTAATTACTAGTGCAGCATCATTTAATGAAAAAAAACTACAAAGGCATTACATGCATTAATATATTTACATATAGACAAACAACAAATTGTACATTAATTATATAACGCGTATAACAGTATAACAGTTATTCAATTCATGCGAACAACTATTGAACAAATGTGTATGTATTGTATATGTATATGTATGTATGTGTAATTTACATACAAAACAGCTGACACACGCTCTCACTCACTCATGTCCTTGTCAAACACGACTCTCTCTTGCTCAAGCTCTCGCTCCCGCTCTCACTCTCACTTGCTCTCTCTCTTTTTGTGTGTGTCTATCTTCTAGTGTAGGCAGCTTTTGATTAGCTCTGCTTTTGGATGCACTTTTTACACACACATTTAATAAATATATATATATAGTTATCTGTGTGCTATTGTACATAACGTATTTTTTTGTATAACTAATGCCGATGGAAGAAGAAGAAGAACTTAATATTTTTAGTAGTTGAATTCATTTTGTACAAGATTAGTGCATTTATTTGATTAGTGTGTGTCGTTGTTGTTGTTTTTTAGGTCAATTTTATTTACAAAATTTTAGTGCAAGGTCAAACAAAATCGCAAGCAGTGCATTTGGAATTCCACACACACACTCGCACACACACACACACACACTCGTATTGGAAAAAAAAGCCTTAAACAAAAAAAAAAAAAAAGATTGTAGAACACTTTTTTCTCTTCTAGGCGCGGCACTTTGTTTCCCCCAAATTGTGTATGGAAACTACTCAAATATCAATCACTTTATAGTTAATGATAAATAAGGATTAAAAAACAAAAAGTACTGAGCTATTTATTTTGATATTACGTGATACTAAACTTACATACTATAAAACTACACTGAGAGCTGCCTGCAGCCAAGTTTCCCCGTAAACCCACAACACATACTACAAATCTTGCTATAATATATAAATGAGAAATTCAAAATCAACTTTTCAACCCATCTGAACGAATTTGTTTTGTCCTTCCCATAACACAGCAGAAAATCTATGATATATATATATATATATATATATATAAATTTTAAACAAATTTTTTATACTTATTAAAATATACATACTACAAGAAAATATATATATATATATTTAAAATAAAAAACAATATAGTCTTAACGAAACTTAAACTTAAATGTGTTTTTGGCGATTTTCTTCAAACATGGGAAAAACAAAAATCAAATTTCAAACATAACATCTTATAGAATATATAACAAAATTACATATGAAATTTAATAAACAATTTCTTGTATAGTTAAATGAAAAATTACATGTATTATATATAAAATCTATCACAACAAAACATTATGTATGCTAAAAGAAAGCGATATTTCTATAAACAAAAAAAGAGTCAAGTATGTTGTATAACAGATATGAAAATGTACTTTAATGTTGATAAACGAAATGAATAAGAGAATCAAAGAGTAAACTAAACAGAAAAGAAATTAAGTGCATGCATTAATAAAATTTATCAAATTGAAAACTAAAAGGCAACGCAGAAGAGAGAGAGTAAGAGAGAGCAGCAGTAAAATTGAGTGGAGTTGAGCAAGCGTAGGAGGACGGAAAGTATAACAGTTTGGCAAGCAGTGCACGCATAGCCTTTCGCTAATTGCAGGTAAAGCAGTTAACATTGTTAACGCTGGCAAAGCAGTTTTTGAAACAAATTTAACATTTAAATTTATTGCATACGCGAGCGACAAAAACAAAAATATATAAATAATAAACAAAAAACATAAAACATAAACTACAACAACAAAACCCCATGAAATATTTAAGTCACTTACAGTTGTTCAGTTTGATAACTGAAAAGCAAAGCAAAACAAAACAAAACAAAACAAAATACAAGTATGTAACAGATAAATATTGTATAAAAATGATTTATTATTAATTATAAGTAAACAAAACATACAAGATTTAAGCAAAGAAGAAAACAAACAAAACAAAACCCCGAGAAACATACAGAGAAACAAAACAAAACAAAAACAAAGAAAAAAAAACAAGCTAAAAATGGAAAACAAAATAAAAGAAAATTATTTAAAAATGTGTGTGTATTTTTAAACAGTTTATGCCAAATTTATGTGGTATAGATCCGTTAAGTGTAATTAGTCATTTAATTTAAAAATCGTGAGCTTTTTGTTTGAGAAGTGTACTTTTTCTACAGTCAAGTGTACAATTAGTGTCATCAGTCAATTTATTTATTATTATCTGTTATTTGCTAAAATATCGTTAGCTTTTTATTTCCTAGAAATTGCATTCTATTACTTGAAGTTTATTTGTTTTATTACCCCATTTGGAAACAGATATTATTATTTGTTTTTTACTATATAGAAACCACTTCTTTGCTGATATAAAAGCATAGCCAGAACTCGATTTGTAACATTTTCAAACCAGTTTTTTGATGTCATTCTAGTTTATTTTTATGGTATAATTCATATTTTTAATGAGTGAGAGAGAGAGAGAGAAAACTGCAGCTATAAATACAACTAAGGCAGTAATAAGTCGGAATAAAATGATTCATGTTTACACAATGATTCAAAAATTCTTAAAATTTAAACTTGAAGTTGAAGCAGCAGCTGCATACATATTCACTTAGCGAAGACATGAACCAAGAGCTTTTTTCGTTTCATACTAAAAGCTTGCGTACTAACTAACAGATCAAACACACTTGAGATATTAACTGCTCTGTTGATTAAGTCCACACAAAAAGTAGTGTTTGTTGATCCTAATACATGCAAAACTAAAGGTCAGATACCTCTATTTGTATCACCATCTCGCTCACGCACAGTCTCTTTAGTTAGCGGTGCGAAAAGTGAAGGGATGCAATCGGAGATTTGCCAAGCAAATGTTAATTCCGTTGGCCTTAGCGCATTGTACAACCCACTATGCATGCTGGCGTATGTGTGTGAGAGGGAGAGGGCGAGTGAGTGAGTCTTATGCTTGGCACAAGACAAGAAATAGTGTTTGCTCAACAACAGGTGAACGTTCGAGAGTAGATGGCAGTCAGCTTAAGAGAGCGCCCAATACAACAGAAAAACAAAGAGAGCGCTCTTGTTTAATTTGCTGCTCACGTCGCGACGAGTGTCGCCGACGCGTCGCGAGAGTAAGCTCGTAAATGTGATGGTGCTGCTGCTGTTGTTGTTGTTTTTGTTGTTGTTGTTGCAGGCGGGCAAATAACTGCATGATGTTAGAAAACTCAAAACTAACTTCCAACCGACTGCGCGGCAGCAGAATCTTCGACGCCAACAGCGACTGCAAAAGCAGTTAAGAGCTGCGAAACTGTAAAGTAGACACGGTTTCAGCCAACACCAATCAGTATGTGCGATCGCTTCGAGCCTTTAAGACTTGCGCAGCGGTTAAAACAAAACGAAAAAACAAAACCAAAATACAAAAACTTGAAATTTTCAAAATAAAACAGAATCACAAAAGAAACGTTTTATTTTGAAACGTAACGGAAAGTGAAAAGGCTTCTGAGTGTGTTTCGGAGTGTTTAAATTTTGTTAAGATTCAAAACAACAAAAGCAAACTTCAATTCCAATGCAGCTGCTGTCGCTGCAATAACAATAACATTTTTGGCGATTTTTGGGCCAAACACAAAGAGAGAGCCAAAGTGAGCTGAAGAGAGCGAGCGCACAAAAGAGTGTGAGAGAGAGAGAGAGAGAGAGAGAGATAGTGACTGAAGGGAGGCAAACAGAGCTTAACAATGAATCAAACACAAGTGAACAATTTCTTAAAATGCTTCCTGCAAATTGATGAGCCCGTTAGCCACTTAACAGCAGCTCATCACAATCACGCTCACGTTCATGAACGCCAGCACGATCACGATCATGATCACGATCACGACCACGATCACGATCATGATCACGATGATGACGATGATGATTCCGGTTCTCTGCTAACGGCTAAGGTAACCGCCATGGTGGTGCTCTGCTGCGCCAGCGCACTCTGCGGTTCCATACCGTTTCTGCTGAACCGTTTCTACCGCTGGACAGAGAACCAGACCAACGCCCGTTCCGCCACAGTGGTCAAGTGTCTGTTGTACTTTGGCGGTGGTGTACTGCTGGCCACCACATTTCTGCATCTGCTGCCCGAGGTCCAGGAGGTGGTGGAACAGCTGCAGGAATGCGAAATCATTGGTAACCTGACATTTCCCCTTGCCGAGCTGCTCATGTGCTGCGGCTTCTTCCTCATGTACTTCATTGAGGAGGCAATGCATGCGTATATGTATCGGAATCATCGCAACGATGCGGGTGCCGCCTTTGAGCGTGGACACAGCGTGCGTCACAGCCATCTGTTGAAGACGCCCTCTGCGGGTCAATCCACAAATGCCACCGCCGAGCTGACGACGCCAGCAACGGTCACCAACGGTTCGCTGTCTGTGCAGGATCTGATGCAAAGTGATTTGGAACAGCAAAAGTATGGTGCAGTGCATCATCATCAGCACGGACACACGCCAAATCACGGCCATAGTCACAGTCACGCTCACGGTCACAGTCACGGTCACGGTCACGGTCACAGTCACACTCATCTGCCGGCGGACGATTCAGATGATACGTTTACCTCCTCGCTGCGCGGACTCTTCATCGTTTTGGCCCTGTCGCTGCACGAACTCTTTGAGGGCATGGCCATTGGCTTGGAAAACTCAGCCAGTTCGGTGTGGTTCATGTTCGGTGCCGTTTCGGCCCACAAACTGGTTCTGGCCTTCTGTGTTGGCGTCGAACTGATTGTGGCACGCACACGTCTCAGCCTCGCAGTGCTATATGTGCTGACATTTGCGGTGGTCAGTCCGCTGGGCATCGGTCTGGGCATATTGATTAGCCATGGCCAGAGCGGCGGTGGGCCAAATCTGATATCGGCCATACTGCAGGGCTTCGCTTGCGGCACACTCATCTATGTGGTTTTCTTCGAGATACTATCGAAGAATCGCTCAGGCCTACGAGCTTATCTGGCGCTCTTTGTTGGATTTCTGATTATGTTCGGATTGCAGCAGTTGGGTAAGTGTGATAATCAAGTACAAATATATATGTATATATGTAGGTATAGGTAGGTGTGTGGGGTTTAGCTAAAGATTGCCCAAGTGGTTGTGCGTCTTCTTTTGCAACCGGAATTGATTCGAGGGAATTAAGAACAGGTTCTTAAGTCTTTACATATCGCGGACTTGCTTTAAAGACACTTTTATATGTTTTGTCTCATTTATTTACCTTTTTTTCTTAAATTTTCGCCATGTTGGCCTTGTAATAGACCTCATTGGACGTTGTATGTATGTACGTTGTGGTCGGCGAGATGCCTCTTTATTTAGATATGTGTGTGTGTACAGTGTAAACTGGTTGCGGGAAAATCCCCAGTCAGTGAAATCATCTCGGCAAACTGGGGATATCCAATTCCCCATACCCAATGCCCAATGCCTCAAAAAGAACCGTCTGTGGAGCCCAACTACAGTCATTTATGGATGTCAGGCGCTGACTGTACATTGCATACACAGCGAGAAATAAAGTTATCAATCTCAGCTAAGTACTGAAACTCATTAGATCTTGAGGTTCGAAATTTCTACTTTTCCTATCAGTGTAAAACACAGAGCAAACCGAGTTCAATCCCCACTAACGTCCGTATTTGAAAATCTTTTGTCTCTATAATTTGTGTCACTTTATTTGGCTTTTAATCATAAATCCAGCTTGTTCAAATCTAAATATTTTCAATATTTACCTAACTCATATATTATTTATTTCGGTATTATTCTGGCTTTTTTCTCTCAGTGTAGTATGACTGCTTATCGGCACCGAGACTAATTACAGTCGACACATTTACATTTACACTCAGTTAACAAAGTTATTCAATATTTAATTGGTTTTTTATTTTTGTTTTCTCCTAATCAGGTGCCAGTGGTGGACATGGACATAGTCACGGCACTTGCTCCGCCTCCCCGGGAGATGAGCACGAGCATCATAATCATATTGAGAGCGAGTCTAGTGGAGATCATCATCGCCATGAAAAAGAGTCGCTGGCGGCTGCCCAAAAGTATCAGGAGAAATTACAGGTCCTACGTCAAGTCACGCAAAAACTGTTGGAGGCCCATCCTAAGCATAATAATTAATAATAATAATAGCACATTTGATTTTTGTTTTCTACAATATTTTATTTATCTGCTAAGCAGAAATTGTACATAAAACTATTTATCTAGCTAGCACTACAATTAACTCTCTCATAAAAGAGAAGAAATTACAGAAACAAAATACTAATTTTTACTATGCCGTTTTATAACAGTACTTAGTTATAGTTACTATAGTTTAAGTTTGACAAACCACTATATGGTTTAACCCACAATAAACACCAACACTTATCATCTAAGTAAGCGCTAAGTTATTCCTTCGATAGTAATATCAATTATTAAGTGTATTAAAATTATTATGATTATTATGACTATCATAATTATAAAGAAAATTTGTATTGAAATTTTTTGATTGTTTACAATTGATTTTTTTTGGGGCAGTGGAAATCTTTGTTTTTGACAAACAAGCGCGTGCTTTTAATTAATTAAGACTTAATTAAAAGACTTGCAAAACAAGAACGAATGCGTCACAAGTTTGATGAGGATTGCATGATACGTCAATATACTCAATATATAGATCTGAAGTAAGTCAACAAAACATATAATACATCTGTGTGTTTAGACATGTGTTGGAATGAATAATGGAATATAATGAGCTGACTAAATATACTCGTATACCCGCTATTTAGCTTGCACTACACGGTGTTCTACAACGCTTAGTATTGCTTAATAATTTTTTTATCTATCGATTTGTACCCGTAGGTCAAGAAAAGTAAGCGTAAATCAACCCTATGATCTTGTAAAGACTTCAAACATTTTTTGTTGATTTTTTTATTACATTGTTAACGATCGTAAACTCTGTTTCGACATACCGCTTGCTGGGCGAACATTCATGACGTTGACTTGTGCATAAGTTTAAATAAATGATTGTCAGTTCGATAAGAATATAATTCAAATAAAAACTTAGTTTTCCACAAATTTATGTGATTTTTTCAGAATCTTTGCTCCTTACGATATGATTTTAAGCATAATAAGAAAAAACAGGACAGTCAAACACTCCCGACTGCGGAATACCGTCTCTCACTTACCTCCGATTAATATTTTTCAGTGAAATTTTAAAATTCGACCCCATAAAGTATACATATATATATATATATATCTATGTATGTATATTCTGCATTTAGCAAAAAATTTCTAACCGATTACTTTTCATTTTTTTCAATTAAATATCAAGAGAATTATTATGGAATATTTTGAAAAAATATTGAAGAGGTAATTTATGGTCTATGAAAATTTAAAATTTCAGATTCAGAACTAATTATTCGGTGAAATTTTAGTTCAAAAGACTATATAACACCTCAATAGCTGAATATTTAGTCATGATATCGCAATTTAAAGTTTCAGAAAAGGGCATAACCGGATTAAGACTAACTCCTTTGAGATCTGTTTGTTTGTTCAGACGGACTAATATACAGAGATGGTTACATCGACTCGGCTTATGACACTGATTAAGAATTTATATACTATATTTCAAACAAACGCAATATTCCCTTTAGACGGTACGAAAATACGTTTTCCATTTTAAATATACATTTGCATATTTCTTGAAAATACATTTCTATCTAAATGAATCATTTGAAACGAAAAGCAAAATTGTTTTAAGAAATTCATTAAAACAAGGGTTATATGTACATTTATTTAAATATTTTGACTTAAACTTGAACATTTAAAATATTGCTATCAACGGAGATGAGGATGCTAATTGTCGATTTATATTGGCCCCGTAATTCAACTGGTAATTTTAATATTTCAGTTACTGTAACTAATTGAACTTCGTGAAGCAGAATGCTGTCTTATACAACTCAAAGAAAAGCTGCGTTAACATTTAGCTAATAAATAAATAACATATACGTTATATAGAAATTACTTGCATGTTTTGCACGTAAAATACCTAACAAATTTTGTACAAGAAATTAACATATTATGCTAAGAAGCTGATAGAAAATTTCAGTTAATAAAAAACACAACTTACTTTTGCTACTCAAATACTATTCATATGTTACCCCAATTACTTAAGAGTTTACTAATTGCTAATGATATCTGGTAGTACGAGTACGATATGGTATTCATTGGGGCAGCCCTAGTAGAGTAGTTCTCTTGAGATTGTGTAGTGCTCGTGTAGTAGAGTCATAAGTTAATGATTGCCTGGCGGTAAACTGAAAATGCAAACAAAATGTTATGTGAAATTTTGAGCAAAGCGTGTTTCAATTTATATAACAAACAATATTGAAGTGTGTATATTGGTTTATTGGAGTAATAACAACAGATTGTCATAAATATTTACCCATTTAGGAATCGGCTTGTGTATGCTAATTACCAGCTAATTACGAATTATTGCTACTATTCTAATTTAATTATAAAGCAAGCGAATTCATCAACAAATTAGGCAAAACATTGATCCTTGTATCGTACGATTAAAAGATGTTGATTTCTACATTATTTGATTTTAGGGTGTTTTTTTTTTCATACAACTATAGTATATAATTAAATTTTATGATTTCCAACAGCTGCCTAGTTTAATTTGGCGCATTATTGCGTAGTACGTGCCTGGAGCATTAAGAGACCCCCTCCCCGTTGAGGCGAGGCCCCGTCCCAGAGGCTTTTGCAGTTCTCAAATTGTGAAATTTCAGCACGATATCTCGATTGAAGTCCACAATCGTAAAGCAGCCGTCTGAAATAAAAATAGCTATTTTAAAGTATGACCATAGATCAAGTAACCTCGCTGGTCGCATTAGTTGTTTCACTGTAGTTAGGCACACACTACAGGTATTTTTCAGCCGCATAACACCCCATAAATACATACTCGTACAGTGTGTACCTAACTTCAAGCTGATAACTTTGCTGCTTGCGCAAAATTTTAACACGATATCTCCACATGAACCAGCGAACGTATGTACGTACGGTACGCTCCAAAAGCAGTTGTCAAGCTCTCTCTATGCACGCGCTCTCCATCCTCTCCACTCTCTTTCATTCCATTCTCACTCTGACGAGCTCTCTCTTTGTTTTGATCGTTAATAAGTTACGTCCCCTTGGGCTCCCCCTTGGCTGGGCAGAGCTGCAGCGGAAATTAGCGCGTCAAGTGTCAAGTGTGAATTGCCAAGTGGGTAACAATATTTGACAGCTCATGAAAACATCTTGGCAAGTTAATTAACGCCATAAAGCCAGGCTTATTTACATCTGGATCTGAAGATCTATACAAGAAGAAGAAGAAGCAGCTGTAGATCAAGCCGCTCTCTCTGTCTCTCTAGACGCTCTCTGTACTCTAATTGGGAAATTTCTAGCAGCACTTTGATACAAAAACATCAACTCAGTATTTGCTCATCTGTTTACTCTGTTGCGTACGCATTCTAATATGTAGCAATTTTCTTCGTTATCTATTTTATCACTTATCAGTGATAAGTTGTCTTGCATACGCCCACAAAATACTTTCGTAAACATTTACTTAATAGATCGACAGCAATTTGTATTTGCCTTTTATTTTGAGAGGAGGTTGGGCTTCTACTGATCACCCATATCGGTCAATATTTAATCTTTATAATTTCAGCCCGATAGCAACAATCTAATTAAGTAATTTTATGATTGACCTGGTTATTACAGACGTGTTGCTTAAAACAAAGACAAGGCTGTGGAATACCGGAATACCATATAGTACAATATAATACAATGTATTCATTATCAGAAAAGACTATAAATCTTTTTTGTAGATAAAACCCAAAAGTCTACGCGACCTTAGCACATTTCGTTACATTGTGTGAAAAACTGGATTACATTTTGTAAATGCTGTGTATGATGAACTTGAATATACGCTGGAATAATTTGCACTCAAAGCACAATATCCAATCTCTAAACTTACCAAAGGTACTGCTAACAAATCAAATGCCAGAATTTTACAAAGAAAAGCAATTAAATCATTTTGGGTATATAGTCTCGATTATTCATTGAAGTTTTTGTACACTTGTTAAAGACAAAAGACACATTCTTTAATTGATTGCATCGAAATCAAAAAGACTCATTTCGGTGTAAAGACTACTGCGACTATTTGCTGAGTACATGCGCTGAAAAGTATGCTTTACAAATTTAACTCAACATTATGCAGCTTCCGCCATTTATGTTTCAATTTCTGTAGCATACTTTGAGGCGTCTCCATTTTTGTAGCACCTGAAATTTCAATAACAATAATTTATATTGATATTTGTTATTGTTTTCATTCTTTCTTTCTTTTCTGCCATTGGAAATTTGCAATAAAAAAGAAAATAAATTCTATTTAATTAGATATAATCTTTTATTTTTACATACATAGTTGTTTAATTTGTTAGAATAAGTTTTGTTAAATGTACGATATTAACGTTGCTACCGCAGTTACAATATTTATTCAGTGTAAGTGCAAATTGGCTGCTAAAACAAACGAGCTAATCGTATGACTTAATAATTACAGCACATCGGCATTAAATAACTATTGTATTAGTTGTTCATCAATAGAATAAACGATAACAGATTGTTATTTTGCTTAGCGTTTCTTTAGCGATTTCCAATAAATATAATTTCTACAATTTATGTAAATATGATCTCTATGGTAACTCGATATTTCTTGGCTTCTAATTAAATTTAATATAATTTAAATACATAGTTTATAAACCAATTGCGCTAAATAATTTAAATATGTTCTGTGTGTGGATTTTCGTTAAAAAATGTATGTACAAATTAAATCACTTAAAGGCTAATTTAAGAATACATATTTTTATATATTGCGTGTCAAGCTAAAGAAGCAAAAATAGTTCTCACATAACTAAAATTAGGTTGCATAAAAAAACACAGTCTTATTTACGTAGAAAAGATATCAGAACGCATTTTTGTATGTTTCGGATCAGAGTGATGAATTAAGTGGCAAGCTAGACAAGCTGTGGATATGTTCCTCACTGGTGACTCATAATTGCATTAGGCGTCTGCGGCAACCACTGGCTGCTGTGGCAAGTATCCATGAGATTGCTGTTTCCACGGACGACGCTTCATATGTGTGTGTTGCGAGTTTGTCCATCTGCAATCAGCGGATGTTAAAGTCTAAATCACGACTGCACTCAAATGTCAGCTTACCTGTGATATTTGGAGAGCTTGCGTCGCTTGGCAGGTGGTACTGCATCCATATCCAATCGACTACTCACAAAGCCCAGGTTGCCCACACTACCCGACAATGGCACTAAAAGGAAACGAGTCGTAGATCAGAGGAAATGTCTATTTAAATCAGAAGTGAGTCTACTCACCATGCTTGCGTTTGTTATTCCGCTGCACATGATTGACAGCGGTGGGCTGGAGAGCTGATCCAATTCCCATGCCCGTCCCCATGCCCAACTGTGGCAAATGTCTGCGAATGCTGCAGTTGCGTCCACGACAGCTCTTCAGATGCTCCAGCTTGTCGTGCATGTATGATCTCTCAGCGGGCGTCAAACTCGAGGCACGATTCTGGGTTTCAAAGCGATCTATAAACAAATAGAAGAGGGGGTTAAGGGATTATATTTTTATATTTTCTATAGCAATCATCAACTTTACCTGCTGTTAAATTGTAGAAGGTAATCAAGCCCGTTGTGAACTCGCAGTAGAGATAATCGTGTGTAGCATTAATTGTCCTTAGGCAGGAATACGTGTTGTTGTTGGCATTCATGCAGAAGCAGAAAGGACTGTCGTTCCAGAAGGGCGCTGTGCGCCAGTGCTGATTGTCGTGCGAGAAGCAGTTCATCTTCTCCGACAGACACTCCTTCTCCAGACGCGCCTTCTTGATGCGTTTGCGTTCCTTCTTGCGCTGACGCTCCTCCTTCAGTTTGCGTCGCGCCTCACGAGCCATCTCCTTTGAGTCCGCGTAGCTGCAATTGGAATTGATAGTTAGCTAATGGATCACATAGTATATAGTACTACTTACCTTTCGCCAACATCTGGTTCGCAGTAGCACTCGGCACGCGACGCATAATGCGGTTTATGCGAATCCTCAATGGAATCAACACCTCGCAGAATTTCCTTTTGGCCACTGCTGGTCACATTTGGCAGCAGCACAGGACGTGGCGTGTGGGCCACATCGGTGAAGTAGCTCATGTTAAACTCTGAACCGGCAATCTCATGGAATGAGCTGGCATCATTGCGTCTGCGTCCCTCACCACGTCGGCCGGCTGCTGCCGCTTGTAGTTTGCTCTCTCGCATCTGTTTCTTCATGTCCTTCAATGTGCTAATCTTGTCCTTGAGTAGCTTGATTAGCATATCGATTTGATTGCGAGAAGTGCGCCAGGTCTTCTCATCGTCATAGAGCACATCCGAGCAGTTGACCTTGTCCGTGCTCTCCTCCACAAAGCAGCGGGTGCCGCCTTTAAGGAACTTCTGGCCACGCCCCAACGAGCTAAGACTGCGATTGTGCAGCTCCTGCTCGTTGAACTTGTGCTCCAGTGTCTCCAGCGTGCTTTGTATTTGCTGTATGACAGCAGTGATGGCATCGTTGGAGCTGGTACTGAAATTGCTTGAGATTCCATTCTGAATAGTTGATGTTTCGCGTTTGCTTCGGTGCTTGTGTTTCTCCAGCATTTGGAGTGACTCATCCAGATCCAATAGCTCTTCCATTTCATAGGGCAACTCTGTGTGGAAGACTTCTTCTTCCACCTCACGTTTGTGGCGTCGCTTGCCCAGATGCTGGAAATGCTGATGCACTTGGGTACGTTTGTGCAGACGATGGGCATGCAACGATGACGTCGGTGCTCGTATCTTGGTGTACACCAATCCATCCGAGGTGAAGCAGGCACAGTTCCTCTGGTACTGCTTACGTGGCATTGTCGCCAGCTGATGTTCCAGTTGCAGCTGCGAATGGAAGGAAGCACCATATAACAATGTTCTATTTGACATTATATATTTACTTACATGAAACTTGCACTTGTGCTTGCGCCAACGTCCATCCTCATTGACGCACTTCCATTTCTGGCCAGGCAGACAGTTCTTGAGCAGTGCCGGATCGGAGCACTCGGAGTTAAGTCGCATCATTTTGGTGACATAGGGTGGCAAGGGTAAACTATTGTCATGATCCTGTTCCTCAAACTCAAAATCTTCCTCATCTTCGGCTGCAGCATCTTCCAGTTCTTCGTCATCAAGTGCAGCAGCTGAGCTGTCCATGGCACCATCTCCATCTCCATCATCATCTTCGTTATCAGTGTCCACATCATCTTCAAAATCCTCCCGCTCTGTCGTCGTTGCCGTTGAGCTAAGTAGAGTGGCTACTGTACTGCTACTGCTGCTAATTTTGCTGCCGTTGTTGCTACCCGTACCCAGTAAATCCACCAGTAGTGTGCTATTGACCAGCTTCATGTTATGTCGTTCGGCTAACAAACGTGCACGCGATTCGGCAATTTGTTCCGCTGTCTCTCGTCGACCCGAGCTCTCAATCAAGAAACTATCGGGCCAACTATCGCGCACGATGCGATTACGACTGAGCAGCAGTGGCAGGATACTCCTGCCATCCATGTGCTGAGGCGTCGGCACTCCACCCATGTCCAGAAATGTGGGCGCCAGATCCACATTCAAAACGATCTCGTTGACGCTGCAAATGGAAAAGAGAATATAGTAATATTTTTTATATATAAGTGGTATTAGATCTATATATCTGTGGCTAGCTATTTCTGTATATTTCCTGTTACTGTCTATACAGATAAATTTAATATATAATTTGTGTACTTACACCTTGGAGGCCTGAATGCCAGGACCACGTATAAGAAAGGGAACACGCACATCGAACTCGAAGGGGAAACTCTTGCCCTTGATTAGACCAAACTGACCGAGATGATAACCATGATCGGAGGTATAAACTATATAGGTGTTATCCAGTTCCCCCAACGCTTTCAACTCATTGTAGACACGCTCCACGGCCACATCGACGCTTTGCAGTGTTTGGAGGCGCTTCGTCATAAGAATGTTAGTGAATCGCTTATGGACTGGCTGCATGGGCTCTGTGACCCTCAAGATCCACTGCTTGTCGGGATTGGGAGCATGATCATAGCTGGGAGTGCTGCAAGCAAACAACAATTAAAAATCAGGCATTTCAAAAGTCCCGCTAGTTAACTTACTGATGTGTGGTCACATTGAAGAAGAGATGACTGTATTGGGGAGCCGAGTCCTCAGGACCGTGTGGCGCCGGAAAACTCATGGTGAGTAGTACGGGTTTTCTTTGGTTTTGCTGCTTGGAGGAGCGTAGAAATGCAATCGAATCGTTGGCTATCAGATCGGGATAATAATCCTTGGCATAGTCAAAGCCATGCTTGATCTTCTGTCCATTCAAATTGATGCTATAATTGTAATATTTGGAGTTCATGATCAGTCCACCCCATTCACGCCAACCCGGCGGTATATACGATCCATTATATTTGTTCAGATACTTTCCAAAGTATCCCGTGCGATAGCCAGCATTCGATAGATATGTGGCATAGGATCGTGTCTCATGCGTTGCCTGCCACTGTGGACTGGAGCAGTTGTCGTTGTTGGTGAACACCATGTGGTTGTGCACATACATTCCCGTTAGCAGCGATGATCGTGCCGGACAGCACATCGGAGTAGTGGTATACGCATGTCGGAACTCCGCTCCCTCGTCCCGCAACAGTCGCAATGTGCGGGGCATAAAATTGAGTGAACCCAGTTCCACATCCTGATCATCGGTCAGTATAAACACAATATTGGGACGACGCTCTCGCGCCGCATTGGAGTCCCGGGAGAAACGCTTTGTTCCCCCACCACTTGAGCGGCTGCGTTGCTGCTGCTGCTTGTGGTGCTGATGCTGATGTTGATGCTGATGCTGATGTAGCTGGCCCTGGTCCTGACCAACTGCTGGCTGTTCCCGACCCTCAGCTGAGCTTAGCAGTAAATTTAGGCCAAACACGAATAGCGTCAGGCAGCTGAGTAGCTGTTGTTGTCTCCTGCCCTCCTGCATTTTGAACCATAGACTGAGACTGCGGCTGAGCTAAGGTACAACTTTTTCAGTAGCTTCACTTTAGGCACATCGTAAAACGACTACGAAAATCGCATAAGAAACGCGTGTAAAACGCGTCAATTGTTTTAATTCTGCAAAGAAATAGAATTTGTTCATTTATTAGTTAGAGTTAAATTAAATTATAACTTAACGCTTTTTTTATTAATAACTCTTAATTTCAATAGTTAAACAAATTTTTATATACTTTTGAATTACAGTATGAAACCATTAACTCATAATATTATTTCTAAAAATCTTGAAATGATTCTACAGTAAAATAGTATTTAATTTAAAATATTTATTAAATTTATTTAGTTTTATTTATTAAAAAATTATTATTATTAAATTTATGTTTTACCTAATTGTAAAGTGCTACAAAATATTTTTTGGCCCAATACGCTGCTAAAATCTTAAGGATTTTTCGTATTTTAATTGGGTTAAGTTCGTTGCGCCCTGTTTTGTCAAGGATCTTGAAATTGTATGCTCTGCTTGACGCGGCGCACTGACTGGAGAGTCCTTGGCGACAAACAGCTGCTCGGATTTCGGTCCTGGGAACCGTCAAATTCAGAACTATAAGCATTTTGCTCACTTATCAGGAAATGCCTTAGCTGTCAACGCTTTTGTTGCTCCTTTTCACCATTTTTTTGTTTTCGTTTTTGTTTGTTTACTTTGCATTAAGTGCACAAATGTCCTTGCTCGAAATTTATGTGCCACTTGCCGTTGAAGTGAAAATTGCAATAGCTATTTCTACCTTCTCTCTTTTTTACCTGCTGCCATTCAATGATTTTCACTTGGATTTCCACATAAATTTCTGATGCATTTAATGTGCCTTAAAGTGAAAAAGGTGCAAAGCCAGCATTTGAGAAGTAGTTGCGGGTTTCCCTTATGGTTTTCCTGAAGTGTGATTTATGTGGCGGCCGCTGCTGTAAAGTGCTTTTGCCTTTTGCAATTGCAATAAAGGCAGTTGGCTTTATATTTAGCTGCATTTTTATTTCACTACATTAGTTCTTAAAGCTTTTCTAGCCACATCATTAATCCATGTAGTACTTCTTTACAAGTTTAGTAAGCTGAACTTTTGATTTTGTTGGCCTTGATAGCTTGGCGCCAAGTGTTTTCATTCTTTGCCAACAATTAACTAAACAACTGCCCTTCACTTAGCCAAAGAGCGGATTTCTCTTAGAGTTCAAAACACTTTATTGAGTTTTATAAATCTCAACTCTTTTGTTTTTAAAACCTCTGTAATTTGTAACTCTTTTGTTTGTTAGTTACTGGAGTAAAGAGTTTAATGCTGGGTTCAAACCAAGTCACAGAGCATTATAGAGGGAAGTAATGTGAGAACTGTGATAAGTACCACCTATTTTCTATAACAAAAGTATATAAAATTTTAATATTTCACATGAAGTAGTTCCTTATTCAACTTTAACTTATTGTCAGAAATCTTCCAAAACCGCAATATTACACAGAGACTCAGTGCAAACCCTAGCATTAATACTGTGTTTCGACATTACAAAATTTGTAGATTTAAATTTTAGAGTCATAACTTGGAATGTTAATGTTTCAACTCAAATACTCGGTATATTTATCTTCAATTGAATTGTTGAAACGTCGCAATTGAACTGCATTTGTGTTTTTCTTTTGGGGTTGGGGGCTAAAATTGCTGTTATTTTTGCTTTGAAATATATGCGCTCATTTATGTGAAAATGCGAAAAACAAACAACGATGCTAGACAGACGCAGGTTGCCACAAAAATAGCTGGCAAATGCATTGAGCAGAGAGCAGAGATCGAAGGCGCCTCAATGGGCCACTTGAAGGGGCACAATACTCAAATGAAATATACAAATAAGTACGAGTATACAAGCGTCTGCTTGTCCGTTTGTCCGTCTGTCTGGGTGAATGCAATCTTTTGGCCTGGCATTTATTTATTTATGCTCAATTATGCTGCATTTGCCGATCAGCTCGATCGGTACGAAATTGCAATGTATATACTATATTGTATGGCACTAAAGAAAGCTAAAACAGCTGAAGTGGATTTCGTTTCTTTTCTTCTCCGTTTTTTTTTTTTTTTTTTTGTCGAAAGCAGCTGGAAATTGTCGGCGTCAGCGTCTTCCACTTTGACTTTGGACCTCCCGATCTCCTGACCTACCGATTTTGACTTGAATCTCAACATTGACTTCCTTATTCCCCAAGGTTGTTTAAAATGCAGCAAACGACTGTGTGGAAACGACAAACAACGAAACCAGAACGAGTTTTGCTAAAGTGCCCAGCATGACCCAAGACCATGGCCCTAAAAAGGAAACATGTTTCTGACCGGACTCCAAAAAGGAGATACAAACAAAATACAAAAAGAAAAAAGAGTACAGAACTCTGCTTCTTTTTTGTTTAAGCTCTCCTCTCGATATCTTCCTTTCCATTTGACGCGAGTCACGTATGCGCAGACGCAGCTTAAGCAAACTGAATCCGGTCCTGGATTTTGTTTGGAGTCTCTGTCTCTGTCTGAGTCGGAGTCTGGCTGTGCTTCGAAGATCACAGAGTACGTGTGCCCGGCTAGCAACAGCAGCTCAAGTTATTTTCCATTTGGCAAGGCAACACGATTTTCAGATTCTGATTCTGACTCTGATTCATTCATGAATTTCACGATATTTATTTTGTGTCCTGTCCTTTTCTTTCGACTTTCTTGTTTGCTCTCTTAGCCACCTCTTTCAGTCTACTCGAGTTTGTTCCCATTGTTAGTTTGTTAGTCTGTCTTGTTATTCAGTTTTTTTTGCCCCTTTTTTAGTTCTTGATGGAGCTCTCCAACAGTTGGATTCTTAAGAGTCGTGCCTGTTGCCAGGCGCTCGTAAAATTTTATTACAACATTTTAAGAGTTTAAACTTTTGTACTCAGATTTCTAAAGCTATTTTTAAAGGGTTTCGTTTTTTTTGTATTTGTTAAGCAGGTATTTCCATTGGGCTTTTGTCCGTATAAAATACTTTTTAAAGACACCTATTCTTTAGAGTTTTCCTATAACAATCTTTGCTTTCTATCTTGAATTTTCTTTGCATATTCTGTATCTTTATCTAAAGTTCCTTAGTAACATCAGCTGATAAGAAAATTGTGGTTTCCAGTATAAAGTATTTAAATTTCAACATTTTTTTTATATAACGCTGATTCAGCGATTGTCCACTGACTCAAAACGTGACGAGTTGTACAATTGCATATCGGATTATGATACATTATATGGTATTAAGTGATTGCACAGCAAAAGCACAAGACTTGCAGAGAGTAGTAGGACTTGACAGATGGACTCGTACGTACATTCCATTAAAAGTAAATACATATTTCAATTAGCACTCAGAGACCAGGCCAATTGCTTCTCTGACCCGGTAGTTAGAGCAATTCAACAGATTTATGAATATGCAAATATAGTAATGTTGACTTCTTGACGCCGCTAATCCGACAACTAACCGACAGTTGGTCCATCCACTGATAAATCTTGCTTATCAGCTCCAGTTGAGCAGACAGTCTGTCTGTCTATCTGTCCTGTTGAAATCACGGCTCATTAGCGGATATGTCAACGACACGCATTTGCAAATAGTAGTAGTAGTAGTTAGTTATCCGAGTAATCCCAGTGTGGGCAACTACTCTCTTCTCTCATCCGTCTTGAGTGCATGGACATGAACTGGAATTGAAATGTCTGCACATTTGGAGCAAGTTGCGTGGGTTGTCGCTCCTCCTATTAACGCTTAATTAGACAATTAACTGAGTCGGCCAGTTGGAGAAAAAAATGAACTGGCTCTTCGAGTGCCAACTCAATTTAACGCTTAACTAACCAACTACTTAAAAACTAAATCATGCGCTGCAAATGTCAAACAATGCAACATAACAGGGAAGGTGACGTACACTGCAAAAAAAAACATACTTAAGTGCTACGTTTTGAGCGCTAATCTAGGATTTCTTGAACTAAGAGTTGTTTTAAAAACTTTAGAGTCGATTTTTATAGATAAGTACAATTTTCTTTAAGATATAATTAAAGAACATAAAATAATAATATGTATAGATCGAAAGTCTTAAATATAAAATTATTTATACAAAAATAAATGTTATAGAAAAATGTAATATTGTATAAAAACGTATACCAAGAATAAGCAAAATGGGTTTACATTAAACTAAAATAGTATCATAAATCTTATTGAATCTTTTTTCAAAGAATTGTATTTTGAGAACTTTACATTAAGCATTTTGTTAGCTTACTCATAAGAGTTTACAATCAAAATTTTAATAGAAAAATTATTATTAAACTTACAAGCTAGTAAATTTTCTCAGTGTACATATTGTGGGCTTTGTTAAAAGACGCCTCCACACGCCACTTGCCTAACGTCGTCTTCCTCTTCTAACTTCGATTTATGCCAACCCACAAACATTCATGAGAACAAGACATAAACCACTTGAGTACGTACATACGTACGTACATGTGGTAAATGTCACTTAGCTGTAGTTTTAGCCATGATTATGCCAGAAGTTGAGACGAGTTAGTAAGGCAGCAGAGGAAGTAAACGGTTCTACAACAAACTTTTGACACGCACTGGAAGCCAAAAAGGTGTATTAAGCTTAACTTAGCGACTTTTGGCTATTAATATTTGAGTTTAGTTCAGTCAAGTTGAGTCGAGTTGAGTTGAGTGGTTACAAAAGTTTCAATTCGACTTCAGCGCTAAGCAACTACAAAGTTTCTTGCTAAAAGGATTTACATACTTACAAAATAACTCATTAAGAATTTCAAAATGCATTTACATGCTACATGTATGAATAAATAAAATGGAAAATGGAAATATATGTTGGTTGAAATATAGAAGAAATATAATATATTCAGTTGCAGTGAAGTAAAGAGCACTTTAAATTTAATATTTAATTTTATACACATAGAAGAAATATTTTATACAAATTCGTTTTATTTTTTAACTCTTTTCAATCTTAATTAGTCTTTAATTGGTATACATATCACGATAAATATCTGCATTGCTAAAGTGTCATTAACGATTCTACAGCCTATGACAGATTTGCTAACTTTTATGCAGCTTATCAAAATATATGTCTGTATAATTACTTGAATAAATATACAAAATTGTATACAAATTCAAGCCCAAGTGCAAAGCTGAGTAATGGAAAATGAAAAATTGAAATGAGTGCACAAAACTGAAGGAGAAATACAAAACCTGCTCAATGTGAATGACTTTGGCGCACGTTCGAATTGGCAGACAAGTGTCAGACGAATAAAGTGAATACAGAAAACAAATGTCAAACAAATGCGCCTCCGTAATTATTCTGTATTCAATTCTGAATGAGAATATTTTGTATGATGTTTTTGTTTTGTTAGGGGAAAGACAGCAAAATTTATGTTGTTTAATAAAATGGGAAAATGAGAAAAATAAATAAATACAAATTCAATGTGTGTGTGCTTTAAATTTGAATATACATTCAAAAAGCTGCAGATTCTAGCACGAACAATAAATTTCAATGGCTACAAATTAGTCTGGAACAATAAAGGAAAACAACTGCTAAAGGGTAGAATGAACCAACAAATAGAAATTCAATAAAAATAAAAGGCGAATTTGTCGAACCGAGTTCACAGATCAGTTGTGATTTTATTTAAATTTATTATAGGGTGTACAAAAAGCGTGCGCTATCAAGTAAAGAGTCAAGATTTCAGCACTTCTTTGATTTATGAGCAGCAAGAAATAAAAGCAAAAGTGCCAATATGTTTTTTTCATATTGAATCGACACTAAAACGAATATATATATTTTTTTATTTATTTTGTTAATCGATTCGCACACGTTTTGGAATTTTAACAGACTTGTAATTATTTATAATTATTTTTGTTTACGGTTGACATTTCAGAAATGTTGTAAACTACACAAATAAATAACATAATAATTGCTAGTTAATGGTCAATTAAAGCAACAAGATTTGATTTTGCAATTTGTATAATTTATTTAAAAACTCAGCAAATGTCAAATGTTAAATGCCAACAGCTGCAGATTATGACTATTTGAATGCAACCAAAACTCTGGCACTTGGCAATGCAAAACGTGTGTCCATTTGGCCTAAAGAATTGGCCAATTACCGGCAACAACATCTAGACATAAATAATGCCCAACTCATGGCTAGGACAAACCCTATACTTTATTGCTGTTGTTTTTATTGTTGTTGCTGTGGTGACATCAACAAATCAAATCAAATAGTGACCCACTTAAAGGCTTTGACAATTTTCTGCTACAGTTAACTGGTAAAACACACACACACACACACACGAAAACAGTGACAGCAAAAAGTCATGTTACTTAGGGTAAAAATAACTGCTACGAAAATCGCAAAACAGACATCAAATAAAATAAACTAACGAAACATTTGCGACAAAAAAAAAACACACATTGCACAAAAAACAATTTTCCAAACAGCAAACTTATTTCGACTGCGGTCCTTTATATATATATATATGTGTATGTTTTTTTGTTGCCTCACACAGTTTGTCAATTTGCATGCGAATGAAACGAGTTTGGCAAAGGACATTCGCTAAGTTGACTGACATTTGCATAAACCATAGCTGACATTTTCTCAAGTTGCATATGTGGCAAATATGCAGTGAATGCGAGTAGTAAGGGATTACAGATAAGGAGTGCTATTCGTTTCTTTACTGGGTATTCGGCTAACTAGTATTGCATACGATAAAGGAGTATGTGCCAAAAACTTATGCTGAAAGTACTGAAATTTTTTGTTTAATTTATAAATTTAAGAATTACGTATCTTTGAGCATATAATTTAACTTTTTTATTGCATTTTAGACTATAGTACCACATTTTATTACTTACGTTTCAATTATCAGTAAATCAAAAGATAAGAAATTAAGAATTTTATGATCGTTTCCCAGATCACCGAACTTATGCATATGTTTTAACCCAATATACCATATTTTATTTACTAATAACGATCCTAAAATGATATTAAAATTATCTAAACAAATATACTTGTACATAATTTCTAAAAAAAAAATATTAAATCTAAATGTGAACAACTTGAAACAAGCAACCGCGAAAGCAATTTGCACTTGTTGGGAATGCCTCAAGGTCTGACCGACTAAAACGGTGAATACAATTACGATTAGCAGGTTCAAAACCAAAACCAAAACCAAATTTCAATTAAAATACACAGTACGTGTGAGTTGTGAGTGCTTCAAGGGGTAAAGTTTGGTGGGGTGGAGAAGGCGGAGAAAAACTAGGAGGAGTAATGGGTAATGTAAAAATAGAAATTCTAGTGCAAATGTTAAAAATTCTCGTGACATATCACAAGAATGTTGTCGCTGTCTCCATTGTTGTTGTTGTTGTTGTAGTTGTGGTTGGTATTGCAAATAGTCCAGAGAAGAGCAGCAGAGAGTGTGAAAAAAGAGGTAGTGCCTGTGTCTGTGCCATGCGCCTGACCATGCCATGAAAATGTGGCTGATGTTACCGAAAAAAAACAACGAAAAACACCGAAATACAGACAAATTCGACAACGACTATTCAAAAGTTGCTTACCTTGGACTAAATGCTTTTGGAGCAGAGTTTTGCCGACTAACTGTGGAATCTGTGGGCAGACTATAAATCATATGTGGCTGGTGGGCGTGGCATGGGGTGCTTGGGTTTGTATTTGTGTGGTTTTCTAAAGAATTTCGACTGCTACTGCGATCGCCTTTCAAGAATGTGAATCATTGGTTAAAGGTGAAGCTGTCCCTCGACAACAATAACAAAAACCACAACAACACTAAAGTTTGTCGGGTCTCAGCTTTCAGCATTGGGCGTCAAACGGAAGCCGCATTGGAGAAACAGACGCGAAAAGAAAGAGAATGTAAGAGAGAGAAGACTGTGCTAAAATAATATATATATCAGGTTCTTTAAAACACTTGTCTTCAAGTAACAAACACGAGCCGCAATCTCTACAAAATAAATAAGAACCACAGATAACACTTTGTCTACATTTTCATTTAAAGTTTGCTTAAATTTTTTATTTATTTATTTTGATTATCAAGAAAAATATCTGTAAAATATGTTCCCAAACATGCTAAGAGTTCAAAGTTTGTTTGTACTATGTATATTTATAAATGCCTTGTGAACAATTAGTCTTCCACACAGCAAATTTCTTGAAATTTTGCCAAAAATGAAAAGTTTACTTTCCCATACTCAGGCCGAGATATGCTTCGTTGCCGGCGTTGAGAACCATTAAAAGAGCAATATAATTTTTTATTTTTGCACTCAAGCATCATTAAATTTACAATTCAATGTAATAAATGTGTTTAATGTTTCAATTTTTGTTTCTCTCTGTCTCACATTGTCTTTGTTGATATAGAAATATTACAGAATTATAGAAATATTATTATTATATAGTTTATTTTTGCTCCGACAACTTGAAAACAAACAAAAAAGAAGATGCAACAAACTAAGTAACATCTGTCTGCACTGCAGGTGAAAGGGGAAATTTCAATTTTTCATAATTCATAATTTTGCAGCTGCAAAAAGTTTAGCAACTGCACCAAATTTATAAAGACATGCAACTGTCAACGCTATTTTCATGGCTGTCTGTCAAAACAAAAAAAACTTGCACCAAAAGTTGTACACATAAATAATGCCTAAAGCCTATGTGGAACTGGGGAAAGCCAAAATTCTATTTATAGAATTGTGCACTGCAGTCAGACAATGTGCTTGCAAGTTTACCTATTGCGTTAAACAGTGCTGTACGCACACATGCCTTAGTGAAAATAAATTCCAAAGTTGGAAATTTGTTCAATTGCATTTGTTATCTGCTTTTTACGCTTAAATGCTTTCGTATTTGTTGCCCAGTTGGCTATGACTTGTACAACTGCCGAAATAGCTCAGTTGGGAGAGCGTTAGACTGAAGATCTAAATGTCCCCGGTTCAATCCCGGGTTTCGGCAAATGGGAATCTACTTTTTTAATTTCACTTTTTTTAATTTTTAACAATTTAAATATTAAGTTTTAAATAAAGTTGAACATATTTTTTTAAATTTATTATTCAGTAATTTTAAATTAAAATTTAAATTTACGTATTATGCGCAAATAACGTGTTTCCGTGGCGTAGTGGTTAACACATGTGCCTAATGCGCGACAGACCCCCGGTTCACTCTCGGGCGGAAACATACAAATATTCTACTTTTTTTTTCATTTTTTTACTTTTAAAATAATTTTTATTTGTTTTGAATTGAGAAATGGAATTATTATATGCTCGTTAGGCATAAATGTATACATAAATTTTTACACCGTGTTTGCTTAAGATTTTTCCAACGAGCACTCAATTAAGGTCAATAGGTGTTTAGCTACATTTTCGATAAATGTTGATATAACAGTGTACGAACATATGTTTGTACATAGATAATTTAACAGTCGGACAGAGTTCATCAGCACATTCAGCATTTGGCTTATAGGACGATCCTCTTGGCCAAATATACTGTCTGGAGATGTGTTCGATGTGTTAGCAACTTGGCGAGGTCTACGCTTTATTTGGAAAGTACGAAAATAAATAATGAGCAATGTTTTCTATCTGTCTGTCTGGCTGTCTGTCTGTCTGTCTGTCAAGCATAAATAAGAAACGACAAACGTTTTAATATGCTTTTATTAGCCAAAGCGCTCAGAGGGATCCGCATCGGTCGTCGCCTGTCGGTCGGAGTAATTAGACTCCATTAGTGGCAGTGGCAGTGGCAGACTCTTCCTTCTGCCTATGTACATGGAAATTGATGCAAAGTGCTCATCTTCTTCTTCTGTATCTATGTCT
Source organism: Drosophila tripunctata (assembly GCA_035047385.1). Classification (NCBI taxonomy): domain Eukaryota; kingdom Metazoa; phylum Arthropoda; class Insecta; order Diptera; family Drosophilidae; genus Drosophila; species Drosophila tripunctata. The sequence goes on along the minus strand of JAWNPS010000326.1, from coordinate 1,291,271 downwards.
TTGGCTGTTGCTGAATGTGAGTTATGGGCACCATGTGCTAATGCCCATGTGTGTGCTGGTGTGGCACTTGATGCGGCGCTCATAATTTTTGCGCCATTAGAGAACTTGGTGCATAAACTCATTCAAATGTACTTGAATGTCTCAAAATATGAGCCGAGGCAGAGCTAGAGAATCCATGGCCATTTGGCATCGCATTTGGATAATTTGTCGAGCAACGACAAATGACATGGAGCAGAGCGGCCCAGAGTTAATATTCCCCGCCCCCAGTCGTCCCCATCTACATGTACATGTGTATATATATATATATATTCATGCCACAGAGTGTGACGCTCGGAGACATGTGTACAATTTGACAGTTTGATGCGCAACAAGATAGATTGGCTTACAGTGACGATGGGTATATGGGGATGGCATCAGAGATGGTGCTGGAGTTGGAGTTGCTGCTGGAGCTGGAGCTGGAGTAGACTCCAGTGCAGACATTACGCAATTTGAGACAACTCAAGCAAACACTTGAGATTGCTGCCTCAGGGATGTTCCTCAACGGACCTCGTACTGAGTGTCGACTGTTGCTGCAACATTAATGATGTTTGTTTAATGAAGATGTTGCATGTGTGTATGTATTGGGGGGCGGGGAGAGTACTATTGCTAGCCATATTAGACACTTGCCACATCTAGTGGCATGTCAGTTAAGCTTAGGTCAAGGTGTGGCAATACAATCTTTAATTAAATCCACTCAAAACTAAAATTAAATAGCTTTGAAGTGCCAAAAGAGAGCATACAAATCAGAAAATCAAAGAAATTAAACGATACATCAAATATATCAACAGTAATCACAGTTTATATTTGTAGACTGATAAAGGAGCTATTCAAACACAGTGGGTTTACAGATAGCAACAGAACGTGTAACGAATATATAGAAGTAAAAGATAGTAAAAGTACAAAAATATACAAAAAAAATATATATACACATGTTCATCAGATAGTATTATGTTTTTTGGGAAAGTAATACATCATAATTTCACTAGATGCATCACATTAATTAGTTCAGTTAAGCAAGCTGATTCAGTTCGGGTGTTTCCTAGGCATACCACTAAAGCCCGAAGAGTTCAAATGAGTCACATACACATTCGACACCTTCCCAAAATTCTGACGAGCCCTTATCAGGGCTTAATGCCATGTGGGGTATACGAATGGGAACGTGCCGATGTCGGGACAAATGAATCACACACAGCGACTTCTGGCTAAATGTTATCTCTTCGGCCATCAGTGAAGTTACATTATTATGGAACTTAATAGATATGATTATAGCCCGACCGACCGATCGATCGGCCGAAAGAACGAACAAACCATGTTGTCGGTTATAAATGCACTAGAAATTGTCCATTTGAAGTCAGTATTGGCATTGCCTTCGAATCGAACGAACAACTGAATACCACATATATTTAGTATTATGACAATGGGTCAATTTCAAAGAGATACGATTGAAGTGATCAGTGATCCTCGTGAGGATAGTAAACTAAACGGTTGTTGTCTCAACAGACAGCGACTGCACAACATCATAACAGGTGTGTGTGAAAGTCAAATTATGTGGATATATTTTATACATGTGTATATATCTTCGATCCGTTATAGGCATGGTGATATTTTCATATGGTGGCATGGATATGGCGCAGGGTCTGGGCTGGAATTTATACACCCACATTGCCGATACGGAACAGTTCTATTATAGTTGGTTTATTGGAGTCATCATTGGAGCTGTACTCGGAGCCATCAGTGTTTCCCATCTGCCGAAGATTGTCTTTTATGTGAGTAGTAAAAGCTAAAGACTCTTTGAAGTAGTCAGTTGCTAATATCCGAATATTACACACATCTAGTGTTTGGCCATTCTGCTGCAACTGATCGATGCAATCATCTGTGTGTCAGCTCCGTATAATTACAATGCCATGTCGGCGGCTAGATATATCGGTGGAATTGGAATCGGTCTAATAACGGTGGCTTTTATCATACACAACTCGGAGGTGGCGCCGAACAATGAGCGCGGCAAATGGTGTGCCGTAGAACAGTCCGGATTGGGATTGGGCATAGCCATTCAGGTGATTATGGACTCGATGTGGAATCCAGCGCTGCCCATTGGCAACAATCAGGTGCACGGCATCATTGGTATTGTATTTGCTATTGTGGCCATAGCAATATTAATCCTATCTGTCGAGTCGCCGATCTACTATCTGCGACGGGATAATATCGAGAAGGCAAACAATTGCCAATGGGAGTTACTAACCAAAAAGGAAGGCAAGGAGGATTGCAGAGCTGTGTTTGGCGAGAACACACTCTATGTGGAAGAGGGGACAAGTGAGACTCTAGGCCATGAAATAACTGTCGCCATGATTCCGTTCCTCAAGATGTTCCTGTGCCGCTGTCTTGTGGCATTCAGCTTCTCACTGCCACTAACCCATACGATCATTCTGAGCTCGACTGGCTGGAAGGGAACTATGTACAGCTGGCCAATCATTGTGTGGCGTTTGCTTCGCTGGCTTGGCACACTACTCTCACTCCTAATCATGGACAAGCTGGGCAAGAAACTGCTCTCCATGCTGGGACTTGTTTGCATGGGAGGCCTAATGCTTGGCATGGCGAGCATGTATTCGAATGGACCCAACTTGGGCACCCCGGAGAGATGGCAAACACTATGCCAGATTTCCATGGCCTTCCAAATTTTCGCTGGCATGTTCGTGTCCAGTACACCCGCCTACCTGGGTGAAGCCTTTCCCATGCGAATCAAACCCTACCTCATTGCCTTCATTGTCTGCATGGAGCAGTTGATTCACATCATCGTGATTGTTACATTCGGTAAAAACGGCAACTTTTTCGGCTACTATTTGGGAGTGGGAATTGTCATCATCATATGTTTCGTTATCCTGATGGTCATGATGCCGGAGACCAAGAACATGACATTGCGAGAGGCAGGACATCGCTTCCGACGTCTGCATGACATCTTTGCCCATTAGTGTGATCGGAGACAGCGCTTCGATGCAACAAATCAATACCTCAATAAATGTTAATAGAATTCGTTTCTAGAATACTAAATTTAAGTACAAAATTGACTCAAACATTTAGTTGGTTAGATAGTTATTATTAGCTTTAATTTTAATTAAATTATAAAACAAATTGATAAACAAATAAATATTGAAAACAAATTACAAACAAAAATCTTTAAAGATTCTTAAAATCTAAACTTTGAATTGCAAACGAATTGAAAGCAGTGCAAGCAGCATATAAACGGCGCACTGCTTGCAACGCATGTATTTGAGCAAGCAGTGCGTGTGATTTCTTATCAAAGTCTATTTAAAGGTGTTTTTAGACAAAACTTTCGATTACAATACCAGTTGGAGCTGACAGTAAAAATTAAAAACAAAAATTATAATAAAATTTACATTAAAAAAAACGATTTATATTTTAGCTAACTAAATGTACATACTTACAAGAAATTCCAATGAATTAGATATCATTATTTATTTATATTTAACCTTGCCAGTTATAAATTTTTTACATTATTTTAGGCGTAAAATAAATAAAGTAAACTTTTTATTTATCGTGCAAGCTATAAAGATAAGAAGACTGCCAATAAAATTGTTTTAGATAAGAGAGTTAGCACTTGTTTAACATTTATTAAATGCAATTAAATAAATCAATTATTTTTACGACGAAATAAACGATCAAGAAATATTTTAAATAGATTTTATGGACCTTTAAAGCCTTGATTTGATTTCAGCACTATCTAAAAAATGCGCAATACAAACATAAAGTCAATGACCCATTAAAGATACCGCAACACTTTAATTTCAATTGTCCAAAACAGATTGACAATCAGATTGAATAGTAACTAGTGGCCTAGGTTATGGTAGGATAGATAGTAACATATACTAAACTAAACACAGACGATTAAAACATTTAGATCAAGACAAACGAGCATGAAATGTGCTGATTCAGAGCATGAGAACCCAAAGGTTACAGTGACTCAGAAAAGTGATGCGCTGAGGGAGTTTTGGTCAACAACAGTATAAACGTGTTTCATAAAATTTGGCAAGCGCTGTTATCACACCTCATTTTTCATATGGGGAGTGTAAGAAAATCCGCAGCCATGAATCACAGCAGTATCTGGCCTGTCAACAGTAGCTGGTTCCTTTCCAGATATCTACAATTCGATTACAATATACATATATGTATATATGTATATCACTTTATCTACAAGGGGTATTTTTATTTCAAGATATCGATAAAATAAATGCTACTTAAATTTGACCATTTTAGTTCAGTTACGAACGAACCATTAGCATTGCAAGTTATTAACATTTACGGCAGTTGAAAAAAATCAAAATATAATGACGACAACGTATATAACAGCGGGTCGACCGGGTCAAACGACCATCATAGCCACAAGTCAGGGTCAAGTGCCGCAACCCACCTACATAGAGGTTATCGAAGATCCCAGAACTCAAAGGAGTTACAATCGTTGGAACAATATGCATAGTGCTCACACAGCGACAGTCGGTAGGTTTACCAAAGATTTAACTGTTCACAAGGAATACCAGATATAATATTTATATATAAAATAATAGTTAGAAGTGTGTATAGCTATGTTTTTATTAGTTACATAATTGACGAGTAGCACTCAGTACTCAGTACTTTTATATTAATATTTCTTTTTCGTTTCTTTCAGGACTATTGCTATTTGCCTATGGCGGCATGGATATGGCCCAGGGTCTGGGCTGGAATTTGGGCACAGGAATAACAAATACGGCGGAGTTTCAGTACAGTTGGTTTATTGGCGTTATCATTGGAGCTGTTGTGGCTGCTTTGACCATGACTCATCTGCCAAAAAGATTTCTATATGTAGGTGGAAAACAAGTTGAATGTAGTAAAATCTTTTTAATGATTGCGATTTCCATAGCTCTTGGGTGGAATTATGCAGCTTATCGATGCCATCATCTGTGTGGCTGCTCCCTATCAGTACACCCCAATGTTGGCAGCCCGTTGGGTTGGCGGCGTCGGTTTGGGCCTTATTACGATGGCCTTTATCGTACAGAACTCAGAGGTTACCTTGAGCACTTCCCGCGGCATGTGGTGTGGCATGGAGCAGTATGGCTTGGCACTGGGACTGATGACACAGGTGTTGATGGATTCACAGTGGGGCAGTGACTACAGTATTGGCATCAATGAGGCCCATGGCATTATTGGCATTATCTGTAGCGTTATTGCCACCGGCACTGTGGCCATGTCCGTGGAGTCACCCATCTTCTATCTGCGCCGGAACAAGGAGAATGCAGCCCGTAACAGTCAAACCCAACTGTTGGGTTCCGCAGCACCCACTGAGATCTACAATGCCATCTTTGAGGAGGCCAAGCGCTATGTGGACGAAGGAAACAACATGAGTATTGGCGCTGAACTCGCCTCCTCGGTGATGCCTTTCATCAAGATGCTCTTCTGTCGCTGCCTTGTGGCTTTTACATTCTCCTTGCCACTCAGTGATTCAATGCTGATAAGCACTGTATTCTGGAAGAATACCATCTTCTGCTGGCCCATGGTGCTGTGGAGCATCCTGCGTTTCGTTGGCGTCTTTGTGGCCATTGCCATTGTGGACAAAGTCGGACGCAAATTTGTCTCCCTTCTGTCCCTCGTCTGCATGGCGGGTCTTATGCTAGCGATGGCTGGCATCTATTCGGATAACAGTTACTTGACCAGCAACTACTACATGTCCGAGATATCGAAAGTATCCATGGCCTTTCAGTTCTTTGCCGGCATGTTTGTTGTGCCCACACCCACCTATCTGGCCGAAGCATTCCCCATGCGTGTCAAACCCTTTCTGATTGCTCTGATTATCTGCCTTGAACAGGTGATCCATATCATTGTTATTGTCACATTCGGCACCACCGTCGATTGCCTCTATCAATACTTTATTGCTGTGGGCATTATTCTGGTGGTGAGTCTGCTCATCTTTGCGGGAGTTATGCCCGAGACACGAGGATTAACGCTGCGAGAGGCCGGAAATCGCTTCCGACGAGTACATGATGTCATGTCATACTAAAATGCATTTTTAACGGCAGTACAACTGTGTAAATTTAAGTATTTAATTGTAATAAAGCCAATGTTTATCTTGTTACAATTTGTCTACTTCCAATTAGAAAGTCAAGATAGTCAAAAATTAAGTTAAAAACATTTATTGAAAAGCGTTTTTCGATAACAATTTATAAGAAAACTATATGCCAAAAAAAAAAAAATAAATTTTTATTTTTACACCCATATTTTTTTTATTATTTATATATTAAAAATAAAGGTTTTTTTAACCCCCCCCCCACATACCATACACCCCCCGGGGATAAAAAATTTATTTTAATAAAAAAAAAAAAATAATTATTATTTTTTTATTATTTATTTTTTTTTTTTGTCTTTTTTTTGGGTTCCCCCCCGCCCCCCCCCCTTCCCCCCCTGTTTTTTTCGTTATATATTTTTTATTTAAAAAAAAAAAAAAAAAAAAAATGCCAGGTCAAACCAAAAAAAACCATAATATACAAAAAAAAAAAAATTTTTTTTGACTCTTGTTCGGAAATCCCATATGTTGTTAATCGAGAATTTGTTTACAGATTTTGTATAATTTTTAACAAAATTACAAATTTAATCAATTTATTTCTTATTAAAGAAATAAAAAAAGATCCTTTCTATTCAGTATACATTTTTGTAAAAGTTATAAGCATAAACAATATTCCAGAAATATTTTTTATTAAATAAATAGCTGTTCACATTAAAAATCCACTTACACAAAATATTTCTTTGTTCTATTCTACATTTAAAATCGGAATCCCCAGTCGAGTGAATCAAAAAGAAGGTTTATTTGCACGCGTATCAAAACAATTGCTGTTCAAATGAAGAATACCCGTTTGCTATACATCACATGATAATTACAATGAACACTATCTATAATAAGATACTGATATCGCCGCCTTTTTATCCCTATAAATAAACCCACACGTATCCGTTAGACTTCAGTTGCAACGCAGACCTTATATCGAACGAATCGAACCGACTGATGGATAAATAGTTAAATACAAAAATGACAATTACTTACGAAAACTCGGAGAAATTTCCTCCAAATGAGATAGTGTTTGAAATACCAAATAAAGTACCACCGATGCAATATGGAAATCCTAATCAACCAACTTATATGGCCAATGCACCACCGCCAAATTCACCACAAACCACATACATACAGGTGGTCAACAATTCTATGCCCCAAAGAACTGGTTGGCGGAATCGTAGGAGTAACACATTAATTGCAGGTGAACATTAGGAAAACCTTGACAACCAAATGGAAATGTACTTTATTTATAACATAGTCTTAAAGTTTTCTTTTAAAATTGTGCTACGTTTGTGCCATAAGTGATAAGCGGTTATCATTTAATCTCACCCGCAAGTTTCAAAGCTTAAATTGCTCATAATTTCATATCGCTCTAAATTTCTTGTGTATAGTGTAGTATTTCTTCATAACTTATTATACATATTATTATTTATTATTATTATTATTATATACATGCGCAGAAAAAACACAAGATACAAAATTATGGATTAAATTTCGATTTTGAAAATGGAAATTTAAATTTAAAATTCAAACGAAAAAGCGTTCTGATAAAAAGTGAATGTTTTTGATGGATTCGTATTTAATTTCGTTATAGACAAAATTAGATTTAATAAGGAAATCGATACTATAACGTTTATAATGTGTTTTATTTGTTTACTATTTGACAGTTATGTTTGTATTTATGTTTGGCGGAATGGACTTGGCTCAGGGTCTTGGCTGGAACATAGGCTCTGCAACACCAACCACAACTGAATTCCAGTACAGTTGGTTTGTTGGTGTTATCATTGGAGCTGTTCTATCCGCACTTTCCGTAACCCACATGCCCAAATTATATCTCTATGTGAGTATTGAAGAGGAACTCTAAAGCAGACTTTACTCAAATATATGTATTGGTTTAGGTTGCGGGAATGTTGCTGAATTTGATCGATGGCATTATCTTTGCAAGTGGATCGAACAACTATAATGCCATACTGGCAGCTCGTTACTTGGGTGGAATTGGAATTGGAGTCATTACAGTGCCTTTTATTATACACAACTCGGAGATTACAACAAGTAAGAATCGTGGCCACTACTGTGGCATGGAACAGTACTCCTTGGCACTGGGTATTGCCTTGCAGGTGATTTTTGATACAGAGTTTGATGACTTCGAGTCTGGACTAAATTTGGCTCACGGCGTTTGTGGCATTGTATTCTCACTCATTGGCCTGGCTACTGTTACCCTTATGGAAGAGTCGCCCGTATACTATTTACGCCGAAATGATGAGACAATGGCGCGATCTTGCCAATCGCGTCACATAAAGATGTTGGCGTCTACCAATGTCTTTAATCGGATCTTCGAGGAGGCCAAAAGCTATGTGACTGAGTCTTCCAGCCAGAGCATTGGTGCCGAACTCTACCGCCTCCGTCATGCCTTTCATCAAGATGCTCTTCTGTCGCTGCATTGTGGCCTTTACATTCTCCGTGCCACTTAGTCAGTCAATGATACTAAGCACCGTCATATCATCGGGTGGTCTAGACTGGACAGTTGTTGTGTGGTGCTGTCTGCGTTGCCTCGGTGCTATTATAGCCCTTGTCCTTTTGGATAAAGTGGGTCGCAAGCTCACCTCGGTGCTGGGAGTCTTTTGCATGGCAGTTTTAATGCTTGTCATGGCCGGCATCTTTTCCAACAATAGTAATCTGGTAGACGTGTATTACATGACGCAGATCAATCGCATCTCTATAGCATTTCAGTTCTTTGCCGGCCTTTATGTTACCTGCACTTCAGTCTATCTGGGTGAAGCGTTTCCCATGCGTGTTAAACCCTATTTCATTGGACTGATTATATGCCTGGAGCAGATGATTCATATCATAGTCATTTTCTATGCTATCGTGTACAATTACCTGTTGGCTGTCGGCATTATACTCTTGTTCAGTTTGTTCATCTTTATCATTGCAATGCCAGAGACCCGAACACTGACACTACGACAGGCTGGCCATCGTTTCCGTCGCGTACATGATGTCAAGGCCTTCTAGGCCAAAGTTTATAGCAAACGTAACATAGTAATACTACTGTTAAAACAATAAAATACAATATATATATATATATCTGTGAAACTTGCCGCTTTTTATCTAGATCAAAACTTCTACATATGTATATACAAGTCATTACTCATACGCCTGGCTGACTTCCGTGTAGTCCGAAAATAGCACACAACTCGATGAGCTGCTTAGCTACACTGTTATAAGAAATAGTCTAAAATATTCTACTCTTAAATTAAGACAGCTTTAAGACAAGTAAACCAAACACTTTTGAAATTACAAATTAAATCTTAAATATTTGGCAACATTTTCAGAAGAACTTTAATTCCTTAGATAAAACTTCTTGCAGTAAAGAAGCGCCTACATTTAGGATTAAAGAGTCTATAGAGCATTTACTATTAGCTGAACTCAACCCAGCGAGTTCTTATTCATATATGTATGCAGCTGTTTCAGTTTTTTTGACTTTTATTAAAATTTATGCCTGCTCGAATTTTGAACGCTGTTAATTTTCACACAACGCGCCGCCAATGTGGACTATTTTTATAAGTCTTGCGGTCGTCGTAGTATCTTCAACTTCTCTTTAATTTTATTTTTTTTTTCATTTTTCTTTAACTTTATTATGATCTAATTTATGTCTCCGCTGGATGTGTGAGGGGATAAACTTCCTTGGTTTTGCTGTAAATTATGTGGCGTTGTGTTTTTATATCTACTCTATATACTCGCTTTATGGTTTATTTAGATACAACTGATCGGCTCGTGAAACAGTTTTGACACATTGCTGGCGCTTTTCGGAAGTTTGTTTGAAGGTAAAAATGTTGTGATGTGTGTTTTGTTTTTTTAATTTGCCGGCAACATTTTATATGTGTCTTTATTACGCTTTTATGACGCAGATACATTTCATGCATAATTTAAGATGATTCTCAGATAATTTCTGTAAGCAAACAGCTGCTACTTGAGCCACAAATGTAGCGGCAAATAAGAATTATAATTAAGTTTATTGAGTGCTTAAAAAGAATGTCATGGAAAGCGATCTTTTCCCATTGTAAGTTCGAGCACTCGAATAGCATATACGCTGCTCGTTACTACTTCACATGCTTTCAACAAAAACTCATTATGCCCACGACACAGGGTATTAAATAAAAAAACGCATTACATGAATCACAATTGAAATTATCGTGGAGCAGGAAAGAAACCCATTGCAATGCACATAAGAATTGCATTAAAATGTCTCAAGATACAAAGGCTAATGAAGGAATGGAATTGGCAATAAAAAGGACAATTGCATCAGCAAGCAGACGTCTGGCGATAACTGGGAAAAACTTTTCAATGCCCTTAAATGGTCAATGGACCATCACACTGGCCCATCACTGTGGCTGACCAACATAGAGAAGCAATCTGTTGACCAATTGAATTTCAACGACAAGCAGCAAAATGCGTGCAGAAATGTTGCTGTTGTTGCTTTTGATTTTTCCAGCTTTCTCAGCAGATTTCCCAGAGCAACCACAATGCAAGTGAATTAAATGCATGTTCATGATTTTGCACTTCAATTAATCGTGTCGCCATTCACGACGCATCGTGAGCAGAGGTCACAGGTCAACTTACCCCCAAAGTTGGTCAGTTCATTGTGTAATCCCCCCTTTTTGGGTTTCCTGTTTCCCTTTCGCCCCCGTTAACACTTAATACTTCCTCAGCTGTGTGTAGTTGCTTGTGAGCTGCAAGCGATTCGCATAAAGTTCAGCGAAGTGGTAAGAATCGCATGAATTTGGCCAAGAAAAACTGCATTTAATTGGCCAAATGTGCGGTCACACGGAATCGAATACATATTGCGTATATTGCTAGCGTAAATTATGCCTAAGAAAATAAAATTCAGCACTTGCAATTTGCATTAGAAAGTCATTTCGAAGCGTTGTGTATACTTAAGTGTATAATATATAGTTTATAAAGTGTTCTACTAAATTATTACAGGGCTGTAAAAGTAAAATTCTTAATCTATTAATGAAACTCTTAATAGAAAAACTTTAACTTACTTGTTGGTATTATGCGTTGTCAAGTTTTTCAACTCTTCAGATAACTAAAATGAAAAGAAAACATAGAATATAGGAATTTCAATGAAGTGATTTCTTACAACCAAAAATACGATATTAATTTAATCAAAACATTGTTAATGCTTAAAAAACATACTTAAATCGAAGTACTTGTTAATCTGCTTATGCCTATAAAATCTTAGAGTTTTGTTATAAAGCCCTTTTAAAAATTATGCTTAGCTATTTCTAGCAATTTTATTTGTCTACTAAATAAGCTGTTTTGTCCCTGTTTTCCAACTCCTTGAATAAACAAAACAACAACATAGTGGTCTTGTAGTATGAGTAAGAGTTCCAATTAAAAACGATCCATGGCCTGTTAAAAACTTTGTAACATTATCGTGTGACTGAGAACGTATCTCGAACTGTAAATGCTAAAAACTTTTGAACTTTGTCTGATTTGAAACTGACACATTTTGCACCTGTCTCAAACGAAGGGGTAAAAAGAGCCTTGAATGATTGATAGTTCAACTGAGTGCGACTAAGTGAGTGAGTGAGTGAGTGAGTGAATGAGTAAGTGACTGAGTGACGAAGTTTGTAAAATGTTGACAGAGTCCATGACCCAACACACACACATAAGCTCGCTTTCTTTGCCTACAAACATCTTCATCAGTCAGCTGTCAGTTTCGCACGCCGACAGGCTCTGAACTTGGTATTTTAATTGAGTTTCGAATTGTGAGTTGCCAACTGGAAATTAAGATTTATGTGTGATTTTTCTAGGCAGCACATAAAACGTTGTTAAGTCAGTTAGAAAACTTTAAAACTCGTAACACACACGCGGAGAAATTCTATAGCTTTTTTTTAATAATTGTCTGGCTGTGTATGCAAATGGCGGTGTTCTGTTTATGGCCTTAGCTGCAAGTTGGCAGTTAAAGTTTTATTGAACAAACAGCAGGAATAGCAACTGACGTGCTGAATTGCCTTTCATTGTGTAGAGAGTGTGTGTGTTTGTGTGCAACGTTGCGTATGCGCAACTTAGTCGCCTTTAACCCAGTTTTACCACATGTTCAGCAATCATTAACACCTTTTCTTGTTTTGTAAATCGGGCACAAATCGTATGTTAACTTGACTGACAACCTTGCCCTTCTAGCGGATCTATTGAAAACAAATAACAATTTGGCCTTAGCAATGATAAGATGCACGCATTGCGTATACGCAGCGTTTGGCGTTGCAAACAACAATAATCAAATGATTGTAAATACTTTTAAGTGAGCTACACGAAAAGTGAGTGGCTCGTTCATCGTTTATTTCTGTTTGTTTTCCGCTAACTCGGCAAACACACACCCATAGACATATACATAGAAACAGTCGTGTAAATAAACATTTGAAGTGCAAACAAACAGAGAGAGAGAGAGAGGGAGTGAGAAAGAAAGATATATAAACTGTTTTGATTGCAGGTAAATACTCAATGTTGCAGCCTCTCATTATTGATAGACTACCAATTTATCATGCCGACTATTTTATCTACATTTTTCCACCAAACAAACTGCTGATAAGCACACCTGTAAAAGTCAATGATCTAGGAAAATACTCCGTACTTTCCCCAATCAGCTCATCAACTATAATATTGTGTTGCGCTCACTACGCTATTAATAGTATTGAATGACGAGGAGGGATCAGGTAGTTGCATGATTTCATACTAGATACACCCCATCTAAACGTATATAAGCAATAGACACAAATATAAGCAACGGAATGGCAAAAATTCTAAAGTAGTTAATGCCGCACCGACCACCAATGTAAACACAGAGGCTTGGGAATCAATTGATTTATGTTACGCCTCAGTAGAATCAACGATGGGTGTGTTAACGCTAATTAAAACGAACAACTGAAATCACATCGTACATATTTAGATCGGAAGAGTTAAGTGAATTTAGATTGATACAAACTATGAACATATATTGCAATTCCAAGCGAATTAATTATAGAGTGCGACAAATCAACGATACCAGATTCACTTTCTCACCTAAATATATGTATATGTATCACATAGCGAACAAGTTATAAATCTGTCAAGCATTTTATAAATAAACACATACAAGTTGTGGAAATGTAGAAATGTATATGAATACAAATTAAACCTGTCGTTGTTTGGTTTTTAATAGAAAATAAAGTGTTTAATTGAAGCAACAGAGGGCTCAAATTGCTTAAAGAACTTAAACCTTTCGTCTTACACAGATTTCATATACGTTTCTTATTAGGAAAAGAGTTTGGCGTACAATATATATAAGTAGCATGAAATTTCTTCCTGAAAATGTTTTGAGCACCCATTAAAAGCATTGTAGAAATATTTTTAAATAATTATAAAACACTTTTTTAAATGTTTTATTTTCAAACATATAAATATGCAGAGCAAATTTACTTATAAAATAGTTGTAATGACAGTTTTATGAGCACCCATTTAGAGAGTATTTTATAGCAATGATTTATTGTCACTTTTGCTCGTAAATTACAATCAACGGCAAATTTGTTTTGCAATTTGTGGCAATTTGCAATTACAATTACAATTACAACTGGTTATTAATTGATTTAACTATTGGGCCCCAATAAAGCACAAAAGTTGAATTAATTATTCAGTATTTACAACTCATTGAACATGAAGCCGAAAATAAAAAATAAAAAGGCAGTGAAATTATTTATGGCCAGGCGTAGTTATTGTATAATTGTCATGTTTGTAAGTAGTTGCCGGTCTTTTGTTAACAGCCTGTCATTTGTTGCTAATGACAGGCCTGGCAAACTCATAAATATAAGTATACATATACATATATATTACATACTATACATTCCCGAAACCCACATATCTACATACATACATGTTTGACAGTCATTTTTCGAAGGTACCAAGAGAGGGAAAGAGAGAAGTTGACATGAGAAGTTGAAAATGCCTTTGGTACACTTTATGGTTTATGGCTTATCGTTATTCGTTTCTTTTGGATTGTCATTTTTCCGTTTCTACCTATTCTGTTATTGACTTTGACAAAATGCTGGCATATTTATTATTTAACATGCACAAAGAGCTAATAACATAGTTGCCGTCTCTCAAATATGATATGGATACACAGTGATTCAATTCATCAGAGCATTTTAAAAGGCTTTTTACTTTGAAAGGCGAACAGTGAAGAGAACATGCTGTTGACTACATACCAATATAGTGACAGATGGATTTACAGATTAGTTGGGAAACTCCCTTAACATTAATTAATCTCACAATTATTCGACAATTAAATAATAGCGGGTATTTCCAGAATGATTTTTCATTTATACATTTGTTATTTAAACAGTTGATTTAAAATAATTGGACAAAACAATTAAATGCAAAATAATAAAGAGTAGCGAATGAAAGAGTTAGATTTAAATTAAAAATATTTAATTTAATTTTGTTCCTTTTAATTAATAAAATAAATGTAAGATTTTTCCAAAAGTACGTTTATTGCTTTCAAAAATAATATATAAAAGTACGTTTTTATTAAAAAATTAAATAAAACTATAAAAATAAATCGAATTGTTAGCTTTTCCAAATAAGTTCACCATTCTACAAAATTTCTAAATTGAATAAAATAAACATGAGTATTGATCATCATACCATATTGGCTGATTTTTATTTGTGCAAAAAAAGCAATGCGAAAATTTGTGAATTTTAGCGTGAATTGCATGTGTTGAAAAGCAAAAACACAATCTAGTGGATTTATGGCTGTACATATAGTACAATATATTAATAAATGATCTCAGGCACCGAGGGCGCCTTGATTAATGTTTTCAAATAATTTACGCTAAATTAAACAGAACCCAAAGCGTGCCGCTTTCGAAAGGTTCATTGAGAAAAGTTTCCTTTTCGGCCTCTTCGGCCGGTGTTAATTGAAAATATTTCTGGGAACTGACTGAAACTGAACTGCTCTGAAAAGACTTCTTGACAGCTGCAGTTTGTCAGCATCAAAATCAGGTAAATTCTCTTTTAGTGGATTGTTGAAAATATGATAAATTCAAGACATTTATATTGAATTCATAAATAATATTTGTATAGTTTGGCTTAAGACTGATTTGCAGTGTATGCTTATGGTCTGTCTATTTAAGCTAGTCATTATAGCTAGTAATTGTTGTATTTTGCTTTTCTTTTTGTATTATATGTATGTGTTTTTCTTTTCTTTTTTTTCTAGCCACGTTCGCTTTTTATCCTGGCCAGGTTTGGTCGGGGTTTTAGGTCTGGGAGTCTGGCTCGGTTTGCTTTTGGTTTGGCTTGGTTTGGTTTGCTCTCATTTTGCTTTTTTTCACGCTTATTATGTGTTTTGTTCAGATTTTTTCTTTAGTTTTAATGTTGTCAGACAGGATTTTCCACTTTAATGCAGTCGTCGGTTGTTGTTTTTGCTGTTGCTGCTGCTGCCGCTGCTTCTGCTGCTGTTGCTTTTGGCGCGTTTTTTGCAGCTCATCATGCAGCTGGAATCCGCATCCGAATCCGCAGCTCATATTGGCCTTAGAAGAAGTAGAGGCTTATGCAGCTCAGAGTCTCCTTACCTCATCCTTTTCTCTGCAGTGCAGCTGGCGCAGTCATTCAGGTTAATGCCGCCTTTATTCACATTTCTAAGCGTTTTATGTATGGCTCAAAATATTAGCAAAATTATGTTAATCCCTGCTACCCTGAAGGCAACCGTTAAACATCCAAACATCTTCCCTCCCCCAAAAGCTGTCCGTCCCATTACCGCAACGAGTTGAGTTATTTTAATAGCCACTGCAATTACGAGTATTTATGTACGAATATATTTGTACATTGTATGTGTGTGTCTCTATGTATGTATATAATTGCAAAGCCACCCCGCCACTCTGCAGCACCAACATTATCCAATGCTGGTCCTATTGTCCCTATTGTGCCTAGCGTAATCTGCATTAATGTACAACGCGTTTTTCTGTCGCGTTTTAAA
Source organism: Drosophila tripunctata (assembly GCA_035047385.1). Classification (NCBI taxonomy): domain Eukaryota; kingdom Metazoa; phylum Arthropoda; class Insecta; order Diptera; family Drosophilidae; genus Drosophila; species Drosophila tripunctata. Next base: position 1,275,129 of record JAWNPS010000326.1, on the reverse strand, counting down.
ACGCGCCTTGCGGCCAGACAAGATTTCTTGGCTTGGCCAACAGCAACAGCAGCAACAAGAGCAAAAAAAAAAAAGAACGTGGTCTACAATTTGTTTGGCTTGGGCACGTGTCTCTAGCAGTCTTGCCATTACTACCTAAAATAATTTAAACGCTACTACTTACATAGGTGAAAAAATTTCTACTTAAGCAAGAATTTCTAGAAAATTTTAAATTCTTAAAGCAGCTTGAATTAAAGCACATTTTTTAATATTTATAACATTAACAATAAATATTTTCAGTTAATAAAATAATTGAGTCATCTAGCTGTAACAATCAATTAATTTAAAAAAACAACAATAAAAAATCAAAGCAATTTGCTTCTAAAAAGGTTCGCAAGTTGTTGATCTCTGGGCATTGAGGTTACTTTCCATTAAAAACTTTCAATTAAAGTGTTCAATAAGAAACAAGTAAATGCTCGACTTTTGTAGACCCTGTTGATTTTATAAGGGTTTGTAAAAACTATGTTGGATAAAATGCCTTTATGTAAATATAAATCTATAAAAACTTTAGTGTTTATTAGCCGATCATAAGAAAAGTTTCAGAATAATTTCTTATATCAGCAGAAAATTATTGTGTATTCTTGATTTAGAGGGTTGTGGCTTAAAAATTGGATAGAATTGTCGCATAAACATATGCCCAGAGTTCGGATTGGTAACTAGGCTAACAAGTTAAATTGAAATAGACATATAGTGCATGTCTTATCAAGTGGTCGACTGATAGAGCGCAACTAGAAAAGAACTGGCAAAATTTCAATTGATTTGAAACTAATTAGTGGCTGTCAACTCAGCTGCTAAAGTATGTGTAAATAACATATGCAAATATTTTATATATATTTGTAGATATACATATGTTAATTAACACTTGCAATAAAAATACATAACAAGCTGGCTTCAATTAAGCATTCATTCACAAAGTGTCGCTCATATTGTTTTCATATTCGCGCAATTAAACGGCGCCTCGTTATTAAAAAAAAATGTATATGAGAATCTTTAACGAGTGCTGTTAAATGTCTGCATAATAACATACATACTACTTATGGATATTAGCTATTATTATTGTTAATGACTGCAGCTCAGTCGAACAAGGTTTGGCCAATAGGAAATGCAAATATGAGGCATCGACTGCTGGGCTTGTTAGCCAATTAAGACCCGGTTAAGGTGTGTTGTGTACACACTTTCGTTGATTTTTGATGGATCGCCAGCTGTAGCTCTAGAAGATTTTAACAAAATCTATTTGATCACATTCACTCATTTGTTAAGTTTGTTTAAACAATGCAGCCGTAAAAGACTGTTGAAATTCTCCTTTTTAGCCAGATTATGTGAACACAAAAAAAAAAAACTAAAACCAGTTACAAAGTTTAACAGGCACGCCTCTTGTCTACTATACCAAAAAAGGCCAAGAGAAATTTCTCCAGTCAAAACAATTAGACAGCCTGGCGGGTCTCTTACAACTTGTTGCCACTGCAGCCAACCGCAGTGCAGCCGGAAAAGTTGTTACCAACCGACCAACCGTACAGCCAACCTCCCTGATGGGTCGTAGCACCTCTGCTTTGGTCTGGGCCTGGCTTGGACTCTGACTTCCATCCCATGGTTGGCTTACTTGCAGCGTGAAAAGTACAAAAAAAAAAAAACTAAATAAAAGTGTGTAATTAAATGCGTTGATATTTACCCCAAAGGAAATGCGACAAGCGAAACAAAATTATATAAATAGTGACAAAGTCTAGGCGAATTTTAAATGCTCTTAAATACTTATAGTATGATATCGTAAGAAAACGTAAGAAAACTTAAAAACACTTTAAAGGCTTACATGAGAAATTATACTCTAAATTTCAGCATAATCAATTAACAAAAAAAATATATTATTAATTTCTGAGAAATTTTTAAATTTATCAAATTATTATTAATTTCTGAGAAAATTTTAAATTTATCAAATTTAGGATTAAGTGGAAAAAATATTTCTTTAGCTGAGAGCGAAATGTACAAATATCACTTAAATTATGTACGAAAATATACGGTTTAAGAAATTCGGAAAACCCCAAAACTTCTGATAATGGGATATATTAAAAACACACACATGTTCAAAGTTTATAATAAAAACTTTAATTCTATTTTATAAAACTGTAAAAAAATATATACTTTACAAAGGTGGCTTACTGAAAACAAATAAAGTTTTTGAAATATTGTATTTTAATTTTTGTTTGGTATTGGACTATCTTAACAATAACTGATCTTAGTTATCGCCTATGCTAATAGGCAGGTTACCAACTCTATGACAGTGTCAGTGTACTCTACTACAACTACCTGAATATCTGGGTAGCAGTGTAGAGTAATTAACATAAATTGCGTACGCTCTGCGCTTCATTGACTTCCAAAAGGGGTTCTACTATATGGTGCAGGTTCGCATTTAGGACAGCTGCCCGTCAATCATTTGCACAAATGAACTCTGACATTTCACTGGACTAGAAGTGGAGAGAGGAGTAGGAGGTGGAGTTAGAGGAGGTTCAGTGTTTACCGCATTGGTACAAAAAAGTTACGTTATTTGGACGCAGCCAAGAGAGACGCACCTGTCGCAATGACAAACAGTTTAGCCGACCTACAGCATTGGGCGCGATAAGCATCTCATAACAACAAAAGATTAACACGCCGGAAAAGCACGGTTCGCAGATGGACAAGTTAGATAAGATGGATGGAGGAGAAAAACAAGGTAACGAAAATTGCCACACAAGTAAAGTAATAGAAGAGCAAACGAGACAGCAACAAATAAACGAAAGGGCGAGTGAGGCAGACAATGAACTCAGGTAAGTTAATGCACTTGGTAGGTAGACAAGCCGGCGGTTTCTTATGTTGATCTTGCCACAAGGATGCAGCCACAAGTCTGTTGCATATCGTGTTACAACCACACACACACAAGACACCCAAGTGTCATGCTTAGAGTATTATTAATCGGTAGCCGCTAAAACTCAAACGATCGTTGAGACAATTGTAAATCTGTAAGATACGCACCTTTTTATCTTGTTGATAGGTTGTGCTTTTGTTGTTGTATGGCGGCCTTGTAATTTGTTACTTTTTTTTGTGTTGTCTCGTCTTCTTTGTTTAAACTTTTTGAAACGCACTTTAATACTTGATGCCTACAGTTTATTTACGTTAAAGCCTGCAATTTTTAATGGAAATAATACACTTAATTAACCCGTTGAATGGAATGAAGTAATAAAAATTATACAAAAAAAATAGCTACGCGATCGTGCCATAAATCATTCAATCAATGAGCGAGTCTATAAAACTTCCAGAGCGGTGGATGATAAGCACGCCAAAAAAAAAATAAAAAACAGAAAAACTAAAAAGCAAACAAATGAAATGATGCCCAAAGCGATGATGATTCCACCTCCACCTTCACCACTTTGGGATCAAATCCCACTGCTCTTGCGTTTCGAGTTGCCGCCACCGCCACTGCTCGTCGCCCACACGCCGCGTTCACTGCCCGTCGTCACTTGGCTGATTTAGCTCTTGCTTGGACAAGCGCCAATGCACTTTACAGATATATTAATAACAAGTGTAATTTGAAAAGACCGCGGCATCTGCGGTTGCATTTATACAATTTGAATAACAAACGAGCGCATTGACAACTGTCGGTTTCATCTGCGTGGGCAAAATGACGGGCTATTTGTTAAGCGTTTTGCACACTAAACACCTTTTTTATTATATTTCTGTAGTTTTGGCGCAATTTTAGCTACCTTGTTTTAGCACTTGTACACAGCAGTCATATGTTTCTCTTTCATTTACGGCAACACGAAAACGTAGTTTTTGCGACCAACTTAACGCGTTGCAAACGTCCGCGTCGCAACCAAAATGCTCAATGTTTTGCTTTCGACTGGCAGCAATGAATCCATCCAGTCAAGAAAACAACAAAGGTATCTAACATTGTGCTGTTAATAACAGCGGGCGCAACTGGATTTATTTTGTACAATTGAAAATAAATAGTTTAACATATATTTCACGTACCTATGCAGATTATTTACTTTTTTTTTATTGAAAACTATTAAATTAATACTATATATTTCACGATTTCCAGAAATCTTTAAAACTGTTGCCTGTTAAGTATTTAACTTTAACAGACCCATAAGAGTTTAACAGCGGCAAACGTTTCGGCTTTGTTATGTAGCTTGCAATTAGAAGATTTGTTTTCTAATCTTATTACTTACGTGATTTAAACGCGCATTAAGAACAGCTATCAGAATGTACACATAATATAATTTTTTAGGTTTACAACACAACGTTGAATAAAATATTACACATTTTGCGCCAATATTATCGATATAAGCAGGTCTTAGATAAATATCGATATATCACGAGCTCTGTTAACTGAATTCAGCTCTGTTAAGTGTTCATGTTCGATTGCAAACAAATTTAAATAGTCAAACTTTTATTTAACTTATTGTGCAATAACAACACTTTTGAGACCCCGAATTACCATAATAAAAAACTTCATTAAAAATATATTTTTTGCTTTGTGATTTATTAAGTCACAGAAAATATTTATATGTATTTTAAACTATGAAAGTGTAATCTATGGTTAGTTAAGGTATTAAAATATGAGCAAAGAGAACGTAGCATTTTGTATCGTAACTGATTTCACTGGCTGTAAATTTAAATGCCTTGTTCTCTGCGCTGATTTTTGTTTTGAGTGTATACTTATTATTATTATGTATTGGATAAAAAATAAACCTCATGCAAAATATTAAGTCTATTATATGTATAGTTTGGGCTCCTTTATCTAGTCAAAACTTGGACACAAAATCAAACAAGTACACAAATGGCATATGGCAACGTTTATAGGGCATTATTGTATATAAACATATACTAAAAAGTACATATAATACAGTGTGTGCCCAAATTAATCGCCATAGGCAACAACCAAACCAATTAAGACGACAAGTGTTAAATTTTTGCAAATATTTGGCTTATGGTATGTAAAACGTAACATAAAACTGAAAAATAAACTCAAAACATTTGCTAAATCGCAAAATAAAATCGAACATACCACAAGGAGAGATAGAGGAGGATCACAAGGACCGGGCACTATCCAGCGTTGGGCGCAAGACAACGTTGGATGATGCGGAAATTCCATTTGTTATACAGGGGGGCGCAAAGGCCACGAAATATTATTATACATTATATAGTATTTTTGGTGGGTTGAGTGAATGTTATCCGAAGGGCAGTGAAATGCGAATTAAGTTCCTAAAATCCGATGTGAATCGAATGCTGAAGTGAAGCACCACACTTGAATGAAGCGAACGAAGGGATGCGTTTCCAAAATCCTTTGAAATCCAAAACTCCAAGTGCACACGTTCATCATCCTCCACATCATTATCACATCACATCACTTCATCATCATCATATACCCTCCTTAAAAATGACTTTATTCCGAATCGAAATCGAAAACACACAAACCCAATAGATGTTACGAAGCACCGAAGGGTTCGTTTACTCCAAATAGTAAGAGAGCAAAGAAGACTTAGAATCAGAAGGATGTCTGTCCTCCTCCATGTTTAGATCTCAGGTGTTATGGGGAAACTGCATCCCACGTTGTCCTAGCGTCTTACATTTCAATCATGTAAAGATGAATGAAACTTACTAAAATCCAAATCCTTCCTTTTTCTGATTCCTAAAATCCAACTCCTTTTGTTTCCTGAACACTGTTTTTTTTTCTTTTTTGTATAAGACACAATCTCCTGCTATCACACTAATTTACTCCAAATCCACATTACACTCCACACTTCACCATCATCATTATCAAAATTATCCTTCCTCTTCCTCCTCATCCTTATCCTTCCTCCTTCTCCAATAATCCTCATTATACTCCAAACATAAACGCGCAAAAATGGGGAAGAGAAGAAAAATAAAATGAAATATTAATAATTTGTATAAATGTGTTTTGAATTTTGTTTTGTTTCTTTTTCTTTTGTTTTTTTTTTTTTTTACATATATTTATTCTTAATAAATGTGGGTTTCTTTCTTTTATGTATGTTTAGTTTTGGAGGTAAGAGATAAATTCTAGTAAATTATGCTTTATGAATGCAATCAAACGTTATTAGAACAAGGAATGTTTAAGGGACCTTTTTTTTGTTTGTTTTCCTTGTATTGTATTGTATAATGGTATAATTATCGTTAAAAATTAATTTGTCAAATGTATAAATCTGTATTTGTATTTGTATGCATTCAAATAATAATTTAAAATAATTTCTCTCTGCACCAAGAGTGAGTAAAGCAATTGTTTACTGATGATAGATATCCTATTGTTTTTTCATTGATTCGCATTGTTGATTTCATGGATTCATTCGCTCCACTCTTGATTAAAAGGTTTTCTTGATATTTCAAAACTCAATTGATCGATTTATATGAGTTTAAACAAACAGTAGTAGTTCTATATAATTATGTTTTTTATGGGAGCGGGTTGTGTGTGTGTTATTTGTGTCTTGATAGTTAGCTTGCTTTTCCTAATTTTTCCTGCTCGTAAGAAATATTAAGATTAATGGATAATGATTGCATAATTTAGTAATTAGAGCGTGAGCGAGACCTGGAATAGGATTGACGACGCACCGGGGAATATGTTGGTGTGCCGCGGCGACGTGGTCGCGATGAGAACGACCGCGAACGTGACCTGGAATCAATAAGTAACATTAGACAAAGCAAAACAAAAATAAATGCAACAATTGCTACTTTTGCATCGACCAACACTTCAACAATTAACAACAATTAATCACAATTGAAGAATAGGTAGATAAAATATCTTGGTAATTTGAGCAATTTAGCTGTCATCCACTTACCTATCGCGATAATCACGACTGCCGCCACCACCGCCATCCCCGCGGCTACCTCCTCCACCACCACCGCGTTCATTATCACCGCTATCCTCACGCACCCGTATATAGGCGACTTCACCCTGAAAAAAAAAAAAACAAAACATTGTGTTAGTTTTGAGAATTGCATACTCCAGCGGCTCCACTTACTTCATGTGAACGGAAACGGGAGTCGTCCAACTTCTTAATGGCATACTTCATGTCTTCGTGACGCAGGAACTCCACAACACCAGAGCCGTCCTTATAGGTGTCAGCAAAACAAACATCGCCTGCCTCTCGCATATGATCCTTGAGGTCTTGCCACGAACCAGATCCGGGCAATCCCGTCACCATAACACGGTACTGTGAACGCTTGGCTGGTGGTCCACGGCCACCCATACGTCCGCCCCCATCGCGACTGCGGCCGCCGTCGTTGCGGTTGTTGCCGCGATAACTGCCCGGACCACCACCGCGAGGAAACTCAACGCGAAGGCGATAACCGTCATAGTCATAGCCGTCGCGAGCTTTAACCGCATCATCAGCATCACTGTTGTCCGCAATATTAAAATAAATCGTTTATTTAATTTGTTTTCCTTGCGTATGTGTGTGTGTGTGTGTATGCCATATAAATTTTCATTACTCACCGCGCGTCTTCGAATTCGACAAATGCAAATGGCGGACCACGCCGATTCTTCAGGTCGACAAATGTGACTTTGCCGAACTTGTGAAAAAGATCCTGGATATCCTTTGTGCGAATATCTGGTGGCAAGTTTCCAACATAAATGCGACATTCATTGCGAGAACCCATCCTGTATTCTTGTTTTTTTTTCTTTTGTAAATCAAAACTTCGACACAATTTTTTACTCTTCAGAACTTTTGCCGTCACGCAATTACGCACACAAATGAACTACACACATATACACAAATGCTACAGCACACTTGCATTTCAGACAGTTATCGTTTTTAACAAATCGATTAACTTGAGGGGTTTATGACAAGAGTTGGCAGCGCCTTTTTTCTTTTGGTTTTAGTGGCGCGTCAATTAGATCAATAACATTTTATATAATATAAAGTTTTAACTATATAATAATTTTTTAAACATTAAATTAGTGTAACTAAAACTCTACTGCCTTTGCCAGCATTTTTTACAAAAGCAAACAAAATAAAAGAAAGCGCCACCTATATTTTGTTTTCACGATTGCGCATAGATGTCGAAATCGATAGTTTGCGTAATTATGTAGATAGATATCGATAGCGCCATCAAAGGTATTGCGGCGTCTGCCTTTTACAAAACAACTTCTTGTTGCAATTGCAAAATAAAAATGAAAATCTGCAAAATATTTGCTGCAGTAAAGCGAAAAAGTTAACACAACAACTGTTGAATTATGGTCGTGTTGAAAAATGTGCAATAGTGTTTCAGGCGGAAGCATTCACAGTTTGTTGATTGCAGCAGCAGCAGCTTGCAGACAACAACCTTGAACACATTTATGTGAGTGCGCGTGTGTGTGTGTGTGTGTGTATATAAACAAAGTGCAAACGCGGGAATCGTATGAAGTGTTGTTTACCAAACTAACTAAATTTTAAGTGTTACACTGCTTCATCCAAAATGTCCAATGTGCGCTGCATCAACTACTGGGATCTGTGCCGCATCTGCACCGCCAGCAGTGAGCAAAAGATTTATATTTACTCATCCGATGGACGCGCCAAAAATCTTAGCCACAAAATTGCAGAATGCCTGCCAGTGCAAGTGAGTTGTCTACAAATTGTTTACAGCGTGTATTTATATATATTATTTAATCCATTTCGCTCACACAGATTGATGAGAAAGATGGCCTGCCCAAGGTTGTTTGTGCCCAGTGCGCCCATCAAGTGGAGCAAATGTACGAGATGCGTAACATATCCAAGAACTCACAGACAATACTCCGAAATTGGCTTAATCAAAGCAACAGCGATAAAGTGTTTATCAAAGATGCCATCAATGATGCGGGCAAGAGTCTCAATGTGTTGGGCACTGTTCCCAGCAGCAGCAGCAGCAGCAGCAGCACACTCGTTTCATCCGTCAACAACAACAACAATCAGACAAATGATCTGCTGAGCAGCATAATGCAGGCAGTGGGCATGCAGGTGCAACAGCAGCAGCATCAACATCAACAGCAGCAGCAGTACACCATTACTGTCGACAGCCATGTTCAGGCTCAACCACTAGCTGCTTCTGCTCCTGCTCCTCCTGCTGCATCCCAGCCTCCAGAGGGCAAGAGCGAGAAACAAAAGTAACTATTAACTTGGCTTTCTACAAAGTTCTGTTAACTTTAACACAACTTTATTGCGCCTTCTAGCACCCTGGAAGAGTTTATACGTCTCAAGCCGGATATAAAAATCACGCCGCTGGGCAAGAAGGAGCAGCTACACAACATTGCTGGCATCAAACAACAGCAACAAACGCATCAGCTACAGCTGCACAACACACAGCAGCAAACAATAACAGCTGTTGCCACCACTCCGACTGCTGTACCCTGTGCTCCTGCTGCTGCCCAAATACAATTGCAGCCGCAACAGTTGAATGAGCTAAACGTATTGCTGCAGCAACAGGCGCTGCTACAGCAGCTGCAACAACTGCAGTCACAGACGCAGACGCAGTTCACCAGCTCTATCGAGGATGGCGGCGTGGACAAGAAGCCTAAACTGAACTTTGTGCTGTCGTCACCAGCAGCAGCAGCTGCGCCACAATTTACCGGTGGCTTGCAACAGTTTGCTGCACAGCCACAAATACAATTGCAACTGCTGCCAGGTGGTGGCGTAAACGCAACCGCAGCTGGCACACAATCCTCCACACAGCAGTTCAATGCAGCAGCTCTGCTGTCCAGCTTAACGGGCGCACAGACAACAGTGACTGGCAGTGGTGCTGCCAATATGCTGTCACCCAATAAATGCTTTCTGCCCATCACCATACGGGATGAGAACTCTGATCAGCAGATTGTGGCGCACATAGACACCAAGAATCTGGTGCTGCCCACCACATATCAAGTGCAAATGAAGGTGGGTTTTTTTTGGTTTTAAGCCAAGTCGTGACCTTTAAACAATGTATAACTCTTTGTTTTGTTTCTAGCTGCAACCACAATTGGCCACGGCGGATGGTCAGCCAATTATGCAATTGACACCAACTTCCATTCCAGCCACGTTGCAGTTGACGCCACAAACTTTGGGCAGCGCGACAAGTTTTCAAACGGCAACTGCAACTCCAACGACTACACAACAAAATCAATTTCTGCTGCCACAGCAGACACCGCAGCAACAGCAGCAACAGCAACCACAACAGCAACAGGCACCCCAGCAACAACAACATCAACACCAGCCACCACAACAACAGCAATTGCCGCCTAACGACAGCACAAGTTACATCACAGCAAATCATTAGATCTCCACGCTCAAGTGCCATCAATTCTCAGCTGGTTATTAGAAATGTAAGCGCCGCCGAACCGAGCACACCGAAGAGCAGTAATCTTGATGCCACCATCAAGTTTAAGACACCAACGCCGCGACCGCAGCCACAGCAACAGCAGCAACAACAACAACAGCAGCAGCAGCAGCAGCTTAAATATAAAATCACACCGCCAGGCGTGACTACAACTCCTGCTGCAGCTGCTCCTGTGGCCAACACACGTGTAGCGCTGGTCAAGCAACAGCCAACGCTGGCAACCAACAATGTGGCTGCACTGCAGCGGCTTTCGTCCAACACCACCATTACCAAGTTGACAAAGCCACAGCAATTAACGACGAGCCATAAAATGCCGCTGCTTAATAAACAGAATATAACCATCAGTCGCATTTCCACGCAAGCAGCGCCCAAAACGGAGCCTAAGCCAGCCGCAGCAGCAGCAGTAGCTACAGCTCCAACTCAAATGCCTGCAGCAGCAGCAGCTAAGCTACCAGCGCCCGCACCGACTGCACCGCCTGCACTGACGTTGCAGCAACAGCAACCACAGCTGCCACAGCCTGTTGCTAGCATTGCAAACCAAAGAAAAATTATACGCAAACCGCCAGAACCACACGTCAAATCAGCGAGCAAAAGTCGCACGTCCGCAGCAACAGATTTTGCCTGTGCCCGCGCAGCAAACAGCCGCAGCAGCAGCAGCAGCAGCAACGCCTCAACAGCAGCAGCAGCAAGCTCAACCTCAACAACAGCAAGTGGTAAACAGCGGTGAGACGGGAGGAGCAACAAATGCACTCACCTGTCCCACTTGCCGGCGCGAGTTCAAGAAAAAGGAGCATCTCACACAGCATGTTAAACTGCATGCGGGGCTGCGTCCCTTTAAATGCACCGAGGCTGGCTGTGATAAGGCTTTCAGCCGCAAGGAGCACTTGTCGCGTCATCTTGTTTCGCACTCTGGCCAGAAGATGTTCACCTGCGAGGACTGCAAGAAACCCTTTTCACGCAAGGATAACCTAAACAAACACAAGCGGTACTTTTTGCTATTTTCTTACTATTTTGTATAATTAATTAATCATTAGTTCTTCCAACTGCAGCACTCACAGCACAGCACAGCCGGGCGAAACGCGTCTGCATAGCTGTGAAATTTGCAACAAAAACTTTGCCTCGAAGCAGCATTACGAAAAGCATCGCGAGATGCACAAGAAATCGCGTCTCGAGACAGCAGCAACAGCAGCAGCAACCACACAGTCCACTGCTAACCTGCAACAAGCTGGCAAAGCACAAGTAATTTAAAATACACTTTTGGTTTAGTTTTATGCAACTTACACTTTGTACATTTTAAGCTGTTTGAGGCCAAGTCAACAGCTACGCCAACTGCAACTGCAACGCCACAGACTCAAACTCAATCGCAGCCACAAATGCAAATTCAACAGCAGCAGCCGCAACAACAGCAGCCTCAAATAATGCACGTGGATTTGGATGGCAGCACCATAACAATCACTCAGGCATCCGATTCCAATATGCAAACATCTCTGGCCAATTTTGTACAGCTGGGCTTCTCACAATTCCAGAATAGCAGCGGAAATCCAAACCAATTAGTTTGTAAACTTGAAAAGTAGACTTCTGTAAAATTTTAAGCTCGAATTGCGTTTCTAGTCCTCGTTTTAATTTCATATTTTTATATTTTATATATACTTTTGCTTGCCAGTTTCGTCTTAAAGACATTTGTGTATTTTTGTGTTTTATTTGTATATTTATTAGTTGATGTTTTGTAAATAGTTCTGCAATATTGAGTTAAGCTTTTGTATTTGTAATTACTATACATAAATGGATTTGTATTTGATTAGCATACATTTTATTGTAAATATAGTATTTAGAAAAGCAGCATAAAGTCAGTTTTTGTATTACACAATAACGGCCACATCTGCTGCAAAATAAAATTTAGAAAATAATAATAAATGCAAAACACTTTGGTGTACAATAGTTTATATGGAATCGTAAGTTTATTATTGTTTATAGAGCGCACAGTAGTTCGTGCCGCTTCTTATATACAACAGATGGCAGAGGCTTTATCCCCCATTTGTTGTTTATCCAAAAAGTTCTCTCGCCCGATGCGGCGCAGCTATAAAATGTTGGAAAGGAAAAACAGTTTATTTGCAATCCTTAAATCATTTGTTTCGACTTTTCCTCGAATTGTTCTAAAGAAAAAAACTTTGAATACTTAGTATAGCAGTGAGATGCAATTGAAGCACGTTTCCCGGGAAATTGGAAAAGCGTAAGCAAAAACAATCTGAAACAATTTGAGTAAAACCAATTAAATAGCAATTTTGGCAAAATAAATACGTTTTAATGGAATTCGTTTGGATGCAATACTTATTGAATGGACTGTGTTTAGTTGAAAGTTTGTTATGCTTATTTCTAATATTAAAACTAATTCAGCAGCGTGAAACAAACAGATAGTAAAACTTATTTTGGCTTAAATTAAAAACATAAAAAGTACAGAAAAATGTGCTTAAAAACTATAAACAATTAATTGGCTTAAAAAACTAAATGCAAGGCACTGGAAACAGTTAACAGTTAAGTGATAATAAAGCTAAAGTTCCGGAATCGAGTGCAAAGAAGCGTAGCAAACATTCTGGTCTGGATTTAGATATATGTAGTATATTGTAGCTGCAAACTGAATGATTGTGAATTATAGACGCAGTGAATGGCAATAACTACTACTGTGGTTAGCATGAGGAGCAGAACGAATAATAGAGAACAAAACGAGAACAAATTGTAACCAAACCAATATATAGTATGTAAGTGTTGCATATGAAAAAATTAACCAAAACACAACCCAAAGCAAATCTACGGCTACAAAACGAAGAAAAAAATGAAGAATCACTTGCTAACCTTAAGAAACCACATTGGTTTCGCTCCGCTCAATCGTAGTTCATGGAGAATTGGTTTATTTTCTGTACATCACCCCAGATCTGAACCGATCGGATGTCGGAGGGGGAAAAGTACGTCTCGTATTTGCTTATAAAATTATAGCCCTGTCCGCGCATTTGGTAAACATTAATCAGCGAATTATCATAGTCAAATTGAAACATTAGCGAAAATGACGATTCTGTGGATGAATAGTTAAGTTCGGCATCGTAAGTACCGTCGTCTATAATACTGGATATCTGTGCTATATCTACATCGTCTTTACATCGTCTTTACCATCGAATATATTCAAAAATTTCTCCTGATGCATTGGACTCCACTCGCCATCCTGCTTGTAGTTCTCGATGACGGTCTGCGTTGGTATCCGGACCTTGAAATGATATGTTATATTGTCCGTACAGTTGGTACTGTTTACGAAATTAATGGAGAAGCTGTAAAGAAATTGAGCAACAATTAAAAAATAGCAATAAAATGTTTTTAAATTACTATTTTATTGGCCACAGGTGGAAAATATCTTTGAAAACTGCTTAGTCAGTCTGCAGCTTAGGTGTGAAAAGCGCATAAGCTATTCGGCGGTACGAACTAGTGACGAAAGCAAGCCCCAAAACACACACATTGTTTCTAAGCGGAATTTTTAACTTTTTGCACGTGATTCATTGCTTAAACATTTATAATAATTGGGTATGCTACGTCAATTGTTTTCAGAATGCCTAAATTTTATTTGCAGCCCAGTTTCTAAACTGAACTAAGAGCTTATGTTTTTGTGTATGTACAGAAAAAAAGATAAATACCATAAATCCTGAAAAATTTCGTCACTTTCATGTTGTGCACGCAGATCAAGTTTCTTTTGGAATTCATACTTAAGTAACTTTCTTAGTATAGATAACTGAGCATATAGCAGTCGAGTTACTCAAATGTACTCTGCTTAGCTGTAGTTTTGAAGTATACGTGCTTTACTACCGGAATTTCCCGTATGTTATTAAACTAATAATTTGTAAACTACAATTACAAACTCTCAACTTTTTAGTTTAATTACGAAATAGTTGTGCTAACAAAAAACATTATAAAATTCGTGGAACAATTATGACTACAATTGAAGCAAAGATCCGTTTTTAAAACTGTAAAAGTTCAGTAATAGATTGTTATCTTTAACAGTTGTTAACGTATGTAGTTTGTTTACAAACTTAGTCATATATTTAAAGACCTTATCGAGCCAACTGCAGTAATACTCCGCAATTGACAAGTTTTTGCAAAAGATAACGATAACGATATCGATGTGGAAGGTCTTGTAATTTAAACCTCGAGACCTATAGCAAGAAGTCCAATCCGGATCCAAAGAATAGCAAGCATAAATGCCTCAACAATGACGAATTTGATGATGAAACTAAAAAAGAAGAATTGTGATTTATCGACATCATTTGCTCAGCGATCATCGAGCTGAAGAATGGTCGAAATATCAGAAATTCATGCTTATTCATTAACGATCTGTTGATTTAACAATCACAATTTATTATATGCTCATTTCTCGCATTCTTTCTCTTTACTTTGCTAGTCATTTCTGTTTTGAACATTAAAGCTATTTGTGAACCCTGTACTTCAAAAAAGTAAAAGGGGTCTTTTAAGTTTGAAAAAGGCAGAAAAAGACATTTCCGATTCGACAAGGCAAGTATAGTACTTATTCTAGAACAGCCCAATATATATGGCACATAGATATATAGGTTCGTTCATTCTATAGTAGCAGAATATCAAGGTATTTTTAACATGCACCAAATAGCCCTAAAAATTCAAGAAAAACCGATGCTAAAGTCAGATATATTTGACATATATTTACCAAACTCATTCATTATGTTTATAATACCATTTTATATAATACACTATAAGTACTAGGTCTATTGCAGTCGGTTCTCTGGGCACTAGTTATTGTTTGTCGCACTTGCCGGCAATTTAGCGGCATCTTTTACGCGTGTCTCTTGCTTTAATTTTGCGGTGATGATGTCATATATGATGGGAACCAATATAATACATATGTACATACATACATATATTCATTATGCACTAGTTCGAAATGCCAAAAGTGATTTTAAGTGTCTGAGCTACCCACTGATTACGATATCTTTAATTAAATCCCCATTAAAACTGACTGATAAGTTCAAGGTTATTTGATAAGAAAAACATTTTCGTATGTGCGTATTTTCTTCTATGTTAGCAAAGTTTTTCCGCCAACTATGTATTTTCCAAACGCACACCCCAGCTGTTTATCATAAATCGTTCATTAAAAATTTCTTGTTTCTTTTAACACAATTATTTTAAGAGCTATTAAAAATGTTGCTGCACGCAAAGCACATTTCCAAGAAATAGTTGGCCTTTAAGGACACATACATAATCGATTTTTTATAGAATTGCTGTTGGACTATTTAACTGTAAACTTACCTCTGGGGCTGCTGCAGCAAACTTCCTCGTATCACAACTTTTGTTATCCTATCGGATTCGCTGGGATTTGTAGGTAGCAACACCGCGAATTTAACATCAGACATTTTAGTTATTTTTTTTAAATATTTCGATAGACACGTGTTGAAATTGTCAACAAATTTCTAGCAAATTTTCATTCAACAAATTGTAAACAATATAATTAAATTTGCTTTGGTCTTTTTGTTGTTCGTTGTCGTTGGTTGTCCACGGTTACCGGTTAAAATCTCGGCAGTTGCAGTCAAAAACTTGGAAAGCTCTTTACAGTTTGCTTTCTGAAATAATACTGCTGAACTGTAATCAAAGAATCCGTTGTTCTTACCGCAAATATCATGTCAAAGATCGCACAACTACGTCACGGATACGGATAGGGTACTTTACGCTGGAGACGAAGAGCATATTTGCGAATTATTTAACGTACATACATATGTGTGTAGTTGCCGATGTCGAGTGTACGAGTATACTATATAACCTAAATAGAAGACCGCGACACGCGCTGCGTTGCTTCCGACCGTCCGAATGACTCAATACTGAGCGAGAATTATTTCAGCTGTTCCCAAAGCAGGGCAGAAAAATAATAGTAAGAGCAAGTCGAATTTGTCATACTCTTTTTACATAAGTTAATAAAAATAACTGAATTGGTACATGTTGTACTGCTCATTTATAGCAAAATCTAACAAATATTTTAAATGAATTTATGTAGAATAATTAGCAAAGTTTTCAATGGGGTTCTACTAAAGGTTCGGTGGGTGAGTGAAGGAAGCAACCAATCTTATTGGCGAGGACACAAAGTTCGACGAGAAATATGGAATAACGCAAAAGTTCGCTAAACTTTGCTCAACTGTTCGCTATAGCTGAAAGCTGCTTAAAGTTTAAACAGTAATAATAAAAAAATAAACAAAGAGACTAACATTAATTACTTACTTACCGAATATTAAGCTTATTTTTGGAATGGAATGCAATATAGGTCGATTAACTGGTGCATAAGAAATTAAACTGCTACGATGGTGTAGTATACTTTTAGGCATTCAATTATATGTACATTTACAATTTAACATTTTATTTAAATTACAAATAGTTATAAGTTATGGAGAATGCTGAAGGTAATTATATATAAAATATATATATCACTATTATTAAATATATTTTTTTTTTCAAATAATATATTTATTCTTATTATTTAAATTATAATGATCAATCTGTTAGTCTTACTGTTAAGCAACATAATGCTGTTGATGTCAAAATGTTAAAATCCATATGCGATGGTATTTGTCGTATTCGACAAGCTGGTCACACTGTCTAAAACACAAGTGTAGCTAACAAGTTGGCTGACAGACAATCTATCGTAGGCTTTAAATAAAAAGTTATTTATTGAATTGAATTATATACAAATCTAAGAAAATGAACACGTCACATTTACTACTGCTGACCTGCTTCATAGTAGCAGTGGCACAGTCGGCGCTGGCGCTCAAAGAGGATGATTGCGAAGGTATGTAAAATGGGTTTAAAAAAAACTGTGCGCTATGCCGATTGATGGCCACGTAAGTATAAAAAAAATGTTCTGCAAGAAACTTACAACGTGTGTAATTGCAGTTTGCGTAAAGACGGTTAGACGTTTCTCCGACTCACTGAACGATGCGACAAAGAAGGATTATAAGCTCATTGAAACCGAATTTAAAAAGTTCTGCAAGACGCAGAAAAACAAGGAACACAGATTCGTGAGTAACAGTAACCAGTCCCAAGGCCATTTTGCCGGCAAACAGACAGCATCATAATGTTGCTCTCTCCCTCTCTCTCTCTCAATTTTCCACGTAGTGCTATTACCTGGGCGGTCTGGAAGAGTCGGCCACTGGCATATTGAATGAATTAAGCAAACCGATTAGTTGGTCCATGCCAGCGGAGAAAGTGTGCGAGAAGCTGAAGAAGAAGGACGCGCAAATTTGCGATTTACGTTATGGTCTGTAAAAAACTACCCCTAAACTAAAGTTCTATTATTATTTTTTAACCTCTACTCTTTGCATTTGCAGAGAAACAAATTGATTTGAATAACGTGGATCTGAAAAAACTCAAGGTTCGTGATCTGAAAAAGATTCTCAACGACTGGGACGAGAGCTGTGACGGTTGCCTGGAGAAATCGGACTTTATTAAGCGCATTGAAGAGCTTAAGCCCAAATATTCTCGCAGTGAACTGTAAAGAAATGAACTTGTAAATAAATAGTTATTTACAAGATATATATATACAAAACCAACCACCCACTCACATGAAAAACGCCCACAAATAACAAATACTATAGTTAATTTACAATTTTGATAGACTTTGAGAGAAATAAATATCTATTTTGAAATAAATAATGTGAGAGAACACAAACTATATACTATATAAACACACACACACCCACAATGACCTCGTACACTTTAGGTATTTGAAATTTGTTTTTTATTTCATTTGTTAGAAATATTATTATTACAAAAATTACACACAAAAACTTGCTTGGACCTCGATGAATATTTAAATGTTAAAGTAATTCGATTGCACTTGGTCCAAGGTCTCTATAACATTTGTCAAACATAGAGTACTCTTAAGAGTGCGTACTTGTACTTGTACATCTCTCTATGTATATATGTATATGCATTATTAAATAATTAAATTACAATTATTAGTTAAACGTATGAGCTAATTACGAACATAGCATTTTTAGTATTATATCAACTAACATTTAAGATATGTGCGTGTGTGTGATGTATAAGCTTTGATTGTATGATATGAGTGGAGCATTGGGATCATCGCAGTCACCCTCTAATCAGCGGCGATAGGGTTGCTTGTTGTACCGTCCACGTTCGCTTTCCTCAGCCAATTTTGTATACTCGCTGTAGACGACGCACCAGCAATATGTGAGCACAGCTGAAAAGAGATAAGCAAACATGTTTAATATTGATAAAACCATGTATTTGATATGCTATTATGGGTGGATATATTGATAAACTCTGTCGTTAAAGTATTTTAAGTTTCTGTAAGCCTATGCATATCGCCATAACCCTCTATATATCCTTATTTACAAATGTATCTTATACTTAATAAGATCAGCAAATTTGTTATGCAGTATTTTTCAATCAGTCAAAGCTTTCTTTAAATTTATTATACCACTCTACTTTCTAGCGTAAAAGAACTCTAGATACAGCAAGTAACTCTAAACGTATACTCTTCTTTTGAAACACATGTCTGGGGAAAAGTTTTATTTAACGATTTTGAAAGTTTCATGAACTTGAACTTTAGGTTTCAATAAGATCACTCAATAAATGAAGAAGTTAGCTATATATGCATGTATTTACGAGTACATGTTCCTTTTAGATTTTAAACTATGATTAAGAACTCAAAACACAGTTTGACACACTTTGGGGGATCGATAAAATTAATTTGCCTCTTGGGAAATCAGATTTGCACTTATGGTGCTTATAGTTTGAAGTCCAATCGCTGTTTATCTATAATTCAATTGAAGCAACAACTTTTATAAAAAGTTCAGAAATGCTGATAAATCAATGATAGTTAAAATTGCTCTTTACATTGCTTTCCACATTTTGTTGAACAATTTACAGTTTTATTTTGCTTTAGCGAGTGTCTACTGTTTTGCCGCACATGGCCATTTATTATTTTTTGCCATTCGGCAGCGAAACTAATTGTGGGGCAAGCACTTCGCGCCTCATTTGTCTGTCGAATGACGGCTTCCATTTCCCCACCAAAGAGCGGTCCTCCCGCCTCCCTACAGAGAGAGCCACGTCCGTTTGTGGCTTTCAGCGAACAGGTAATTACTGATTGTAATCGACGCATGATATATGAGTACAAATATGCAATATGCCGCACAAGAAGAAGAAGTAGCGCACTTACCACAACAGATCAGTCCAAAGATCAGCCATAGAACGCCCGTTAGAACGAAGCCATCGATGAAGAAGACGACGGCAGTGTAGATTACAGAAATCAGCAGACCAATGGCAATCATAATACCAAGTACTACCCATGGTACCATTAGGTAATGATTGCGCTGTAAAACATATACATAAAATCAAAGATTATATCGGATAAATATGTTATATACGCACCTTTAGAACACCAACTATCATGAGCAGTGAAATTAGAATGGTCATGCATAGATTTATGACCAGTATGATTTTCACTATATCATTTGGCACAAAATCAAACAGAATTGTCTTGAAATGCACACGTGTTGTGAATATCACAACTATTGTGATTATGGATAGCACTATAGCCAAAATTCCAGATATAACAGATCCTATGCGTGTCGACTGACACAGGCAGCATGAGTTGAGCAGCGGTTTCGCCATTTTGCTGGGAAGTCTAGAAAATTTTAAAATATATTATATGTACATTAATAATCGAATGAACAAGTACATATATTTAAAATGATTACACTTGATTATCTTAAATTCAGATCAGATGCAGATAACAATTATCTGGTTTGCAATTTTCAGTTGCATTATAAATAAATTTCAGTTTTAGTCAAGACTATCTAATCTTTAAATACAAAATAAGCTTATGACGTGTTGTCTTGGAACTCATTTAGATTCCAATAGAATGGTTAATCAGACTAAAATGAAAGTAATACACTCTCACTATTGGCTTCAAGTCTAAATGAACGTATAGTACCTAGTTGCCTTTTAAGTATTTCCCACTATTGCTTCATTAAATTCTGAGAGATATATTTATGACGAGCTCTCATCGGGCTCACACCTGTACTATTTCGGCATTTGAGAATTGGTGCCAAGAGAAAAACTGTTGTGACGTCAACCCGAAAAGCACTCTGAACATTTGCCAGCTATACATCTAATGTTCAGCACAAATTGTTTAGAAAACAAAAATTTATTTCAAAATTAGAAACGGCAGAATAACAAAAGCGCTTTTGTTTTCTCCATGTACCTCAATATACTTTGTATTTTATATTAGTATACGCGTATGCTATGTAATTAAATTTAAATATATAGATATGAAAAAAATCAACAAAATAATTGCTTACAATATTTTGTGCTGTTTTTAGATCAGGTACCTTAAAAATAAAGTACAAATGATCAGCATTAGATCAGCACACACATTTTAAGAGCTCGAGCCAGCAAATCGGCGATTTGGGTCAGTCTATACAGCAGGTAGATAATTAATTTAAAATCCGCATATCATAATGGCATAAGTTTCTTAAATCTGAAAAAACTTAATTTGTATCTGACAACGGTATGCCTTAGAAACGATCAATGGAAACTCTGTTTTTCTTTTGGAAAACTGCTTTGTTTCCCAAATCTTTATTTAACTTGACTCTATCTTCAGTCTTCCACATAAGTACTGGGTCTATAAAAGTTGATTTGTTCAGTGTTAGCTTTTCCTTGTAGCTTGTTTTATGATCTATGAAAGTTGTAGTTAATCAATTGCAAGAGTTTTAGCTGAGCTGATATCATCCATTCAACCGTATGGGGCACAAAGCGCCATGTAGTAGATGTGGTATGTTAGTTATGCCTCATCGAATGCAGCCTACGGGCATTGTCATTAAATTAATCAAACGCTTAACATGCAACGCCGACAACGGCAGCTCCAATTTGATGTTGGCACATGCAAATTTAACCCGTTTCCTTCTCGGGCTTTTTTTTGTGTCTATCGGATGCATTGGAGTCGAGTCGAGTCGAGTCGAATGTGCTGTCTAACAACAAGTTTTAGGCCTGCGGCCATATGACGCTGATGAGATAATCACACGCCAAAATCTCTTGTCGTACATGGAAACACTTTACAACAGTTTCCAATCGAACAGAAATTTGTTTACCTCAATTGCCGCAAGTTGACAGAGCAGACAGAGAGTTAAAAGATACAAGTATCTTTTGATGTCCGTCTTTGTTTAAACTTCACACATTCGAAATGTTGTACAAACAACAAAAACTAAGAACAAATAGAAAATAAGCTAAGCCCAAGTCACATATTTATTTGAGATACTTTTGCGAGCTGTGAGAATAAATCTTAAAAGAGAGAAATATAATAGAATGGCAACAAACACGCTAAACAAATTACGCAATTTCAAGAGAGCTAAAACTTTGACTGGGCAGATTTCAGACAATTTTTGCTATAGGTTAATACTATATTGTGTCGGGTCGGTGAGCTTGTTTGAATTAAAGCAGACAGACAGACATATGGCGCGTTAAAGTGCTGTAAACAATGAATAAATTTCAAAATGTTGGGAACTAAATGCGCAGTTACCACACACAGTATTCAGTTATCTAAGTAGTTATCTAGGGCTTCCAGCTTCAGTTACAAAATGCGTAAGTTTATTGTCATATGATAGCACTGTGGTCTGAGAGACTGTGCCAGATACAAGATGCAAAGATACACGCTACTAGATACTTTAGAGTGGAGCACTTGAGGCGCTCTTGATGCGACCAATTAGCCAGTTGGACTGTGGGGCAACCCACATGCAATGTGCTGCAGGCATGTCAAGTATGCGAACCAATTGTGCCACGTAGATACAGATACAGATACAGATAGAGCTACACAGAGATACTGGCACGTGTAGGTGGTGGCCAGATACATTCCTGCTTTCAGTTGGTCAGTTGAAAGTTTAAATTTTAAACTTTATAGCGAATGCCATCTGCGTTAATAATAGCTCTAGGTAATAATCATATTAATATATCATTACTAATGGTGACGTTAACTTCCGCATGCATACAGTTTAACTGTATGAAGTCATAAACAGCTCACAAATCGCATAGAGTCAAGTTCAAGCGAAAACGTGGGCGCTCTGAAGAAAACGCGCGCGACACTAGCGCGTTTGCTCAGCGACTCTTCTCAAGAATTTTTGTGTGAGGCGTCGCCGTCGTCGTCGTTGTCGGCTGTTGTTGTCATTGTCAATGGTTGTGTGGGCTGAAGGCTTAATACTTAATACTTAAAGCTGGAAAGTGCCTGACAAGTGCGACTTGCCACAATTGTCATTGCAACATGTTTCGGTTTCTTTTTCCGTATCTGTGTGGGTTGCTAAAGAAAATAAAGAAAACTCTGTTTAGCTTCGAAAAAAATGTGAAAGGTTTCCAGTTAAGTGGCATATGTAATCTATGGATTTCTTCAGAAGTGTAGAAAAGGTTTTGTGGCTTTAAAGCTTATGCAGCTACCGAAATAATTAAATTCATTTAAAGCTATCTATAAAATGAATGCTGTAGAAAAGGCACAATTAATTGAGAAATGTGTTGATCTACAAATTATGCTGCTAAAGATTTCAACTAAGATAATTGGCAACGGCTTAATCAATGTTCCTTGGTAAAGAGCAAATTTTTTGTAGTTTCATATCTGTGAAGAGATATTAAAAGCGTATTATTAGCATATTTTTGTTTATAGTTGAAAGCTAACCACAATTTACAGCGTGTGATCCACTAAAATTAGCATATTCTTTCATTTACTACAGTTATAGATACAAATCAGCGTAGCCCAAATAAAAAATCATTTGTTCAACTTGTAAATTGAACCCGCTGGCAATCGAAGAAACCAAATGAAAATATTTTCAATATAAATCATGTCAATTGGACGGATTTTTGTAGAAAATCAGCGGGTTTGGAAAACAAAGCCCATGGCGAAGGCGTCGATATGGGTTAAACAAGTTCCCCCATTTCAACCAGAATCCCCTCAAATCCCTCTAATTCCCAGCAGTGTGCAGTGAGCGCGTGTCGGGCTTTTGTATCTTTCAGATACATTTGCCATTCATCATTTAATCATTTATCGTGTGCCGCCAGCAAAGCGGGCGCCAATTATTTTCAGATCTTTTCAGTTGATTTCAATGGACCCCAGCAGCCACATATCTTACTATAGGTTTTTGATCATATAATTTGTTTGCGCTTCGACGCGTAATTAAGTTTGACATTTTCTGTGCTACTTTTTATGCGCTACACAACAAAAGATACAAAAGCCAATTGTGTCTGTATGTGTGCAATTGAAGTGAGCTTTTTTTTTGTGGTGTCTCAATTTCTGGCTCTGATGATGCTGTGCCCTGTGCCACCAAAAAGCTAAGAAAACCGGTCAAAAATAGTTCTACCAAATTTGACAAGTTTGCGTTTTCAGCCAAACTTGTATTTGGACTTGGTTTTGTGATTTTTTTTTTTATATTCGCAAAAAAAAGCCAACTCTTTGAATTGCTCGTTGGTCTTTCCGCTTGCCAGGGCTTTCAATCACTCGAGAGAGTATAAATCAATTAAAATTGCTGCAGCTGCAATATGTGTATCGATTGCCGCCTTTGAAGCTGTTTCAGATACACTTTGTGCATTGCTCTCTAAATGTTTTGAGTCTGCGTTGACAACATATATCGTCATGGTCATGAACAGACATTGAACGCGTTCAACAACTATCTTTTTACGTCTACGTATAATCCTCGAAGATTTCGCTCTAGCGAAAGTGAGAAGAAAACAAAATTGTACATAAAAATGATTCATATTTGAAAATGAACAAAAAGCAAATTATAAATAGTCCACAAGGTCGTGAGAGTATTGTGCTCTTCTATCTAGAAATCTATATACATATGTATATATATTTTTATATTTTTTTAAATTATAAAATGCTTTTAGTCGATCTCAGCTCACTGAGGCGATCAGTCTTAGATGTGTAATTAAATAGCATTATCATAAACCCTGCGGCTTATCAGCCAGTTTAATAACAACATGGGCAATCAATCGAAACTGTTTATACATCCACATATTTTTCAAATATTCTAGCTTTATTTCCGTTACACTAATTTCGTGTGCCACTGTGCCAAAGTCAGCGCCAATCGTGGGTGTAGGTGTGTTTTGCCTCCCATTAGAACATTTTTCTAGAAATAGTGTACACCATGTTTTCCCATTTAGAATTCTGCTATTTTATCTTAATGCCTTCTTGATTGCCTTGTAAATTTTAACCTTCACGTTTTGTTGCTCTTTCTTTTTGGGCATGAAAGTAGTTTAAATGGGGTGTATACGACTTTGAGGTTTAGAAAATATATATGGAATTTCCATTATTTCTATAGTAAAATAAATGTTGTAAAATGTTCACCAGAAAGTTAATGCTTTTCCGCTCAATTTTATTTTATTTACTATAGGGTATTTGCAAGTCTCACAGCTATTTGCAGCTATTTTAAGTGTTGAGTTTTTATTTTTTCTTTAATTAATGTTTTTTTTCTTTAATGGTTGTGCGTCATTGAACTTCGCAGGGAACTAAAGTCTCGTATCTGACTGCTGCGCTACGATCTTTGACTTTTGAATGAACACATGTTTATATATTAACAACTCGAATCGGTTAGTTCTTTCTCTGATCGTTTAACAGGTGTTTGTGGTTACTATTATCGCTATGCAGAGCTTGTTACTCTATTTTATTGGGCACAGCTGACTGGCATGCCTAAAAAGTAGCTCAGAATCGTTTGCCTATATCTGG